>OZ014525.1:499273325-500723075 GCA_963966055.1 Lathyrus aphaca
CAGACGGAGGGTTATATATTCTTCAACAACGAATCGGGATTTATTTTCCCCGGCCAGCAGTTGTTATACAAGATATCCAGACTCTTCCGGCAGTATCATATCATACATACATCATTTACATCATACCATAACATACATATCCATAAATACATAATACATTTACTTAGGTGCATCATATTATACATGCATACATAAAGCATGAACTAATGTTATTATACAGAATGCTACCTTGTTTTCAGGGTAATTATCCAACAAACAAGCTTATGATCTTTGGGACTGCTTTATTGTAACCTCAGGGGTTACTTTATCCTCCTGATGAGCTTCTTATTACTTTGGGACTGCTTTATTGTAACCTCAGGGTTACTTTATCCTCCTGGTAACATCTCATGACTTCAAGACTGCTTTAGAGCTATTGATTGCTCTATCCTCCTGAAGACATATCACATTATTATTTCAAGACTGCTTTAGAGCTATTCATTGCTCTATCCTCCTGAAATCATTACTTCAAGACTGCTTTAGAGCTATTCATTGCTCTATCCTCCTGAAGACATATTACATTATTATTTCAAGACTGCTTTAGAGCTATTCATTGCTCTATCCTCCTGAAATCATTACTTCAAGACTGCTTTAGAGCTATTCATTGCTCTATCCTCCTGAAGACATATCACATTATTATTTCAAGACTGCTTTAGAGCTATTCATTGCTCTATCCTCCTGAAATCATTACTTCAAGACTGCTTTAGAGCTATTCATTGCTCTATCCTCCTGAAATCATTACTTCAAGACTGCTTTAGAGCTGTTGATTGCGCTATCCTCCTGAGGCCACATTATTATTTCAAGACTGCTTTAGAGCTATTCATTACTCTATCCTCCTGAAATCATTACTTCAAGACTGCTTTAGAGCTATTCATTGCTCTATCCTCCTGAAATCATTACTTCAAGACTGCTTTAGAGCTATTCATTGCTCTATCCTCCTGAAGACATATCACATTATTATTTCAAGACTGCTTTAGAGCTATTCATTGCTCTATCCTCCTGAAATCATTACTTCAAGACTGCTTTAGAGCTATTCATTGCTCTATCCTCCTGAAATCATTACTTCAAGACTGCTTTAGAGCTGTTGATTGCGCTATCCTCCTGAGGCCACATTATTATTTCAAGACTGCTTTAGAGCTATTGATTGCTCTATCCTCCTGAGGTCAGATTTACCACTTCAAGACTGCTTTAGGGTTATCATTATTGATTGCTCTATCCTCATGAAGACATGCTGTTACATCAGTATTACTCCAGACTCCTGACAGTTCTCATTATACTACTGAAGAACTTTCCCCTAGTGGCATCTTTAAGCCCACTCAATCATGTTCAACCAACCATCAATATCACTCCAGGCACTGGTGAGTGCAAATTTTTGGGCTTTTGTGTTCAATCCCCTTCAACCTTCCAGGTTACGACTGGCAAATATACCAATCTAACCCCTCAGGTTTCAGAAAATTGAACAGGGGCAGCTGTTGCACCCCAAAATTTGCCCTCACAATACAAGACCTTGTGTTCTAAGAAGGTTCACAAGGTTCACAAGTTCTCCAACAACTTGCATAACCTTTCATGAAGTTCATAAAGTCCACAAGCTACTTTATGAAGGTTCACAAGGTTCACAAGTCCCACAGTGCTTTCAATACCTTTCATGAGGTTCATGAAGTCCATAGGTTGCTTCTTGAAGGTTCACAAGGTTCACAAGTTTCTCAATGCTTGCATAACCTTTCATGAGGTTCTTGAAGTCCATAGGTTTCTTCTTGAAGGTTCACAAGGTTCACAAGCTTCTCAACATCTACAAGACCTTTCATGAGGTTCATGAAGCCCATAGGTTGCTTCTTGAAGGTTCACAAGGTTCATAAGCTTCTTAATATTTACAATACCTTTCTTGAGGTTCATGAAGTCCACAAGTTACTTCTTGAAGGTTCACAAGGTTCACAAGATCCACAATGCTTACAAAGCTTTCCTAAGGTTCATGAGGTCTACAAAGCCACTTCATGAGATTCACAAGGTTCACATAGTTCACAATTGGTCAAAAAAGTTGACAATTCCCTCAGACAATGCACCTCCTAAGCAGGGCATCCATAACTAGGGTTTTGACTTTAATCAGGCTAAATGGACTTCCAATACCTCAAGTGAGTTTCATAACATCTTATATGTGTATAAGAACCCCCATGTCAAGTTTCAAGACTTTTCTCAAAAGTTTGCTCAGTCAGATGATCAGATAAGTCAAAATCAGTCAATGCAGTTAAAAAGTCAAACTGAGGTCAACTGTGGTCAAACCAAAGTCAAACCTCATGATTTTTTGCCAACATCAAGTATATGAAGTAAAATTCATCATTTGATCAAGGGTTGATCATGATTCATCAAGGAGATTCCAGATCATCAATAATCAGGAGTTTCTAAATTAGGGTTTCCTCAGTAAAAGTCAACTGAACTTTGACCAGGCATAACTTTCACATACTTCATCACCAAGTCTCCATCCAAAGCTCATTTTGAAGGAAATTGAATTCTCTACAACTTTGATGTTGAAGGTTAAGCCCAAAAATGTTTCATTTGAAAGATATGATCTAAGACATTATAGGTCATTTCAAAAGTCAACAAAAAGTCAACAACTTCAAAAGGGCATAACTTGAGATTGGTAAATGATATGGACCTGAAACCAATGGGGTTGTTTAGAGGACTCTTCAAGCTTTCCAAAAAGTCCAAGAATACCCTCATACCTTTAAAATTGAGGGAGATGTGCCCTTGCAAAGTTGGACAATTTTGTGATGGTTTATGTTGAAAATGGGGGCTTAAAAGCAATTTTCTCCAAATGGGCTGGCCAAATTATGACCCAACCCATACAATAATACCATGCACGAAATTTCCATGATATTTTCATATTTTTTATTTTATTTAATTAATTTATTATGATTTATTACATTTAAAATCATTTTAAATTTAAATAAAATATTAAACATGAAGAGATATTTTTGTGATTGAATCTAGAAAGTCATAAAGGGTGATTGGAGTCAAAGGAGAAGGAAATCATGTGATCTCTCCCAAAATATCAAGACCTTATGATCAAATATTTGAAATTTACACAATGATCTTTTTGAATATTTTTTGGATCAAATATCCACACAACACATCAATGTTTCTGACCTAAATCCATCACACATATATACTGATCACAACCCTAAGCCTCACACACGAAATTGAGCAGCCTAAAGGTAAGATCAAAAGCACAAAAATCCCCCCACAAGTTACATTCGGATTCTCGGATTTGAGGCATTTGAAGGTAAAACAAGTACATAGCAAGCTTCATGGGACTTCTCTGATCATGAACCATTAATCATATGCATCTCATGTGCACCCTATGGCTTTACCCGAACTCATCTTTGCCTTGAACTTAATTTTTTTCGAATCCATCAATATATGTATTATGAATTGTTTTTGATGATTGATTTGTGTTTATTTTGATCCCTAGAACGATTCTGGATAGTTGGATTGAAGGATGAGAGTCTAAAACAGAAACGGCCATGGTTAGGGTTTGAACCTCCAAATTAGGGTTCATCAATTCACCAAATATAAATGAATTTGGAGAACATAGAGTTGTTGTGTGGACTGTATGGATCATAAAACATTAATTAATTTCATGAATCTGCACTGTTTTGTCAATGTTTCGTTTTCGTAGGTTTTGAAGCATGAAGAACATGCAGCTAAATTCGCAGGAAAATTCACATCTGAATTCGCAGGAAATTTGAATGTAGAAGATGAAGTTTGCCGCGCATGGGAATTTGAATTTATGTTAATATATTTTATATTGTTTTGCTGTTTCGTTTACACACACGCGCGTGTGTCCTGGTGGTAAACTCTGTCTGTGTATGTTGTGAGATCCATGGTTCGATTCTTGGCCATGGCAATATTTTGTTTTATTTTTGCAGGATAAAGAGAAACTTCATATATTATTAGTCGTAGCCATTCAATAATCAGTTAGGCTCTCCCAGCCAGGTGGTCAAGCATGCGCGCGTATATCCTTAAGGTCCTGGGTACGAAACCACCCCAGGCCTTTTTGATCTTTTATTTTTCTGAATTTCCATGATCAGTGCATAAAACAAAATGAAGATATTTCTTTATCACCTGCGTTTGGTTGGTCCAGTGGTCCTTGTTGCTGCCTGCTAGCAAGGAGTCTTGGGTTCAAATCCCACCAGGTTCTTTTTCTCTTTTTCTTTATTTTCTTTTGTTTTCTAGTTTAATTCAATTGATTTAAAATAATTTATATTATAAAATATGTATATATGTTATATAATCTAATTAATCTTAAAATAATTTTCTAGAAAAAAATAAAACTCTTGTTTTTTTATTTAAAATTTTATTTTGTATAGTTTATATTAATTAAAATAATGTTATGTGATTATTAAAAATAAATTTTTGTATATATATAAACCCTAATTCTTACAAACCCTAAAAATTATTTTCTAAAAAAATAAAACCTAATTTTAATTTTCTATATAATTCTATGTATATATTTATTATAATTCTTGTAAATTTTTGTAAATAAAATTAAACCTTATAAATACTTAATGTAAAATTTTGTGAATGTGATTATTGATTATTTAAAATTTATTTTCATCATAATGTGTAAATATTTTTCTTAATAATTGTTAATATATAATTAGAGATAATTAAATTTTGTAAATGATTAAGAAATTTATAATTATGTTATATTTAGAACTTTATATTATAGTAATTATTTAATCATTTATGTTTCTAAATTAAAATCAAATTTTATGTTTAATCACGTTATTATAATTAATTATTATTGCTAATCATATTTTGTTGCTTATTATTATTTTGAAATTTCTATCTTATTATTTTTTCTAACTTTGTCTATTTTTCTAATTATTATTGTTTCAACTAATTATTTTCACTAACTTTATATTTCTACTAACCTTATTTAATTTTCCTTATTATTTACTAACCCCAATATTTTATTTACTTATTTATTATTTTTTTATTATATTTATTTTGATTATATCTTGCTATTTATTTAATTTTGTAATTGCCTCTTGGATGTAAATTGTAGTTATTTAATTATTATTATCATTATGGTTAGTAATTAGGGAGTGCTAATATGTATGATATTTTAAAAAATAAATTAGATCATTTTAATATAAGATAATTAAATTAAACACGTCACACACGTAAGTCGATTTTAATCGCCGTCTCACTTTCTAAGGATATCCCTCTCGTTGCCTACGAATAATGGTTAAGTGGGGTGTATAAAGCAAGTCCCTCAAATAGAAAAATCATCAAAGTCCCTTATGGTTGCCTTTACGAATCGAGTCCCTTTCGAAAAATGATGATAGTCCCTCCAGTTTGCTTATTACACCCCACAATGGCCTTAAAGATCAAAGTGTCCCTCACATGTCCCTTACATCCAAAGTAAGGACTACCTACTCCATTATAGTAGGGATAGTCTTACCAAGGAAAAGAAAAAGAACAAGAAAGACCTTAAACATTAGGGTAGGCTACTCCTAGATACTTGCTCACTTCAAAAATTTTCCAAACACTTAACATTTTCAAACAAATTTTCAAACAAGTTTTTTACACATCCATACACGGATTATTATTAAACTATTCTGAAATTTTTTGCTATTCACACACTACACTTTCAAAACAATTCAAAAGTGAGCTTAAGTACCTAAGAGCCCATGGATAACCATGGATGAAAAGGGTGCTAACACCTTCCCTTTTCATAACCTACCCCCCGGACCCAAAAACATTCTCTAAGGTCTTTCCTGTTCTTTTATAACCTTTCCTCATGGATAAAATAAAAGTCGGTGGCGACTCGTGCTATCCGCAACATTGTTTAAAGTCAGTTCACCGTGTTACAGTTTCTTTATTATTTTTAAAATCTCCTCCATTTCTTGTTTAGAGGAATCAGCAACAACTTCTTTTTCAGGCGCCCCTGTCTGAGCGGGCTCAACAACTTTTTGCTTACCTCGAGTCTCAATAGTCGACTTGATGGCAGGAATACGGATAGGTGCATTAACTTTTGGAGAGATTTCCGGAGAGAAAATTCTTATACTCCTTGTAATTTTGCTAGCCCTAACAATATTGTCAATATCAGGGTTAACTGTTTCAACATCTTCTTTATCAACGATCGACTGATCTTGCTTCACACCATGATGGTACACATCAACTCCATAGTTCCAGGGAATGGCTTTTTCTGAGGAATACTGAACTGGTCCAGGTGCAATGATAATTAAGGGAACTGTCCTAGGCTCAGCAGGAATCTTTACGGGAACCACTGGGGGATCCTGATAGGCACCTTTGGGACTGTCACGACAGACACGTCTTCTAACTTCAAATCAGCTAAATCTTTACACAAGCTCCCCACATAAGGGATTTTCTCAATAAGAATCTGACGAACATCAATAAGCTTCTTAATTCCTCTATGCAACAACATACAACCATTGTGTTGGACCGTACAATAATGACAATCTTCAACGCAACCTGAAAATAAACCAGCCTACAACAGCTCCTTCTTAACTGACATCAATGGGAGAGTCAAATCATCAATAGTAGTAATGTAAATAACATCATCAATAGCATTGACAACTTGGCCATTATTAGGCAACGGTGTAGTAATCACATTTTTCATTTCTGGTGGATCAAATTCAATTTCTCCAGCTCCAATCAAATCTTGTACCTTGTTTTTTAAGACCCAAAAGTTGTTGGTGTCATGCCCGGGGCTGTTTGAATGGAAGGCACACCTTGCATTCGAATTGTAGTAAGGAGAGGGGGTGTTGGGATTAGGATTGGCCTCCCCCAGTGTGATTTTCTCAAGTTTCAACAGATGCTGGAGTACATGAGCTAAAGGCATATTGATCTTAGTGAACTGCCTCTTTGGTTTGTCTTGCATGCGCTGATTACCCTGTTGTTGTTGAGTTGGTGCATGATTAGAAATCAACACAGCTCCCATAGTTGGTTGTCTATCATTCTTTTTTTGGCCCTTGGAAACCATATTCACTTCACCCTTCTTCTTATTACCCCCAAAAGACTTGCTGGAGGATGCGACGACTTGGATCTTTCCACTTCTGATACCACATTCGACTCGTTCCCCTGTTAGGATTAACTCGGTGAAACCTGCAGATGAACTTCCTAGAAAATGTTTGAAAAATGGACCAGATAGAGTTCCCATGAACATATCCACCATCTCCCTATCAGATAAAGGAGGTTGGACTCTTCCGGCTAAATCCCTCCACTTCTGGGCATATTCTTTGAAGCTCTCTCCAGACCCCATTAGCATGCTTTGGAGTTGCATCCGAGTCGGCACCAAATCGGAGTTATATTGGCACTGCCTGTAGAAGGCTTTAGCAAGATCATTCCAGGTACGAACATTGGCACTCTCAAGTTGATAGTACCACTCCAATTGAGTTCCAGACAAGCTGTCTTGGAAGAAATACATCTACAACTTTTTATCAGCAGTGTGTGGCTGGATTTTCTGAACATAAGATCTTAAATGTAGCTTTGGACATGAGACATCGTCATATTTAGCAAAAATTAGGTACCTTGAATTTGGGGGGAATAACAACTCCTAAGACTAAACTCAAATCCTCAAAATCCATACCAGGTATCCTCTGGACCTCCATAGCATTCAAGTGGTCTTCCAACGACTTATATTTGTCATCATCAGTAGAGTTATAGTAATAGTCATCCTCTTGATCAAAATCCCCATTAGTTCCATGGTGGTTACCTTCTTCCTGTTCAGAATCTGGTTTGTCGTCATCTTCTGGAATTACCATCTCCTTAACAAACTTAGTGACACCTTTGAACCTACTGCCCATGTTGATAAAGCCAAGTTTCTTTTTCCCCTTCTTCTCTTTCTTCGTCAGGAGAACTTTCAGTTCCTTCTACCCCTTGGCCAAGCTCGTGATCATTGCTTGGAATTGGGTGTTTTGAGCTTGGAGATCCTTGACGGTTTGTTCTAATGCCATTTTCTGCTGAAATAAACAACAAAAAGATGAGAAACTTGTTTGTAGAAACATGTTATGCAATGATATGAATGGTGTAACGCCCGTTTATTTAATTAATTTATTTAATTAAATATAAGTGAATTATGTTGTGTTGATTTGTGATGTTTTGTGTATTCGAAGTTGATTTAAGTTGGTTTCCAAAATATCGGAATAATTCGTGGATGTTTATAAGTTGATTCAAGTTGATTTTATTAAATAAGTTGATTTAAGTTGTAGATAATAATATTGAATATTTTGCGTTTATAGTTGACTATGTTGATTTGGTAGTTTGGGCGATTTATTTGATAGTCGGTGATTAGTCGGTTTAGTCGGGAGAAATGATATTCGAATTAATATTATGGAATTATGAGAATATTGATTTAAGTGGGTCTAGTTGTGGCGTGGATGGTATAAGTCGTGGGGGTGCGAATTAGAAAGTCCAATTAAGATTGATTTATAATAATTATTATTATAATAAAAAGAAAAATAAAGAGGAGAATTACTCAAGAGGAGAAGTTGGAATCAGTAGAAGTTGAGAAAAGGGAATCGTGGAAATTAGGGAAAACAAGGAAAAATTCTTAGAGAAAAATAAGGGTTTTAGAGGAGAGAAAACAGCTTGGGAGAAAATAAGGAGAAAGAAGGACTCATGTTCATATCTTAATTTTCGCACAATCGGTACAGCTTCCACTAAACAGGTGATAACTTTTTACTCATAATTCTCATTAAAGCGATTCTTGAATTTCTAGAAAGCTTACGAAATTCCCTTTGATTTGATATTTAATTTCGTGTCAATAAGTTCTATATTGAAGGAGAAAAACGCATTTGAAGTTTGGAAGTTCATGCTGGAAATTGGTCAAATAGTAGTTACGGGATTGATGGTGATGAAGGATGAATTTTGGTCAATATAGGAACTCAATGGCAGCGTGTTCGTATTTCTAATCTACATGGATGAAAGAGGAGAGGAAAAGGGTCACATATGCAAAGGGGTTGGAAATTCGATCGGAGATTCGAAGCGGTCATCGATTAAGATAAGGGTGGGGTTCGAATTATATAACCGAGATTATGATTATTAATATGTGGGATTGGGGTTATATGATTTTCGTATTCTCTGTCGTTGAATTTGTGTTAATTGGTGTTGCTCCAATTTATAGTGGCAAACAAATGTTTCCGTGGTATAATAGTACAATTGATTCATGAATTTCGTTGTAGAGTAATCGGTTGCTGAAAAAAATTAATTTGGGGACGGAACCCCTAAACAAAGGGTGGCGCAGGCCACCCATGTAAGAAACAGCCAGGTGGCGCAGGCCACATCCCTGGTAGTGGGGGCCACCCAAAAATTGTGTGATTTTAAGTGGTGCTTTAGGTGCAGAAAGTTCTGGTCCATATGAATTTATCTTAATTCATTTAATTATTCTACGTTTTCTGTATGTAAATAATGGATATAGTAGTAGCATATAAATAAGTAATCTTCCGTAGTGGTGTTTTGGCTGAACATTTGGAAAGAAATGATAACGTAGTAGATAAACCAGTAACATGTTTTATTAGAAGTAGAAGCAAGTTTTAGCCGATAATTTTGGTTGCAGCAGAAAATGAGTTTAGCAGGTTTGGAACATTTTAACAGAGTATGAATTGAACATGCAGAGGTAGTTTTTGCAGCAAAGTTTAATTTAAAGACAGTCTAAATTAATGGCAGAAAAAGGTGAATATTGGTAAGTTGGAATTGAGAAGGATAAGTGGAATTTATCAGTAGTTATAACAGAAGATTAAGTAGTGCCGAATTAGCCGGTTTAGTTGATCTAAGCGGAAAATTTAGTTATCCAGAATTTAACAAAAATTGTCGAGTTAGTTCGGAATAATAAATAGGTGATTTCCGTCGGTGTATTTTGTTATTTAGTGTTGAACGTGTGTATTTTCTAGTATAGTTTCTTATGTTGTTTTGTCCCGTTTTGGGAGCATTTTTAAGTTAAAGGTCGAAGGACCCATGTTGATTATTTGAGTTGTAGGTCGTAAGACCAATGTTGATGTTCAAGTTGTAGGTCGTATGACCAACGTTGAAAGTTGTAGGCCTATGGCCAAAGTTGAATCGGTGTTGAATTAAAGTTGCGATGTTGTTTATTGTATGTTGTTGGAGTTGATTGTTGTGATGTGTTGAGTCGTTGTATCATGGCATACACTACATTTCTAAGTTGGAGCGGATGCTCACCACGTTGGCCTGGATTGGCAAAATATTTAAGTTGAAGGCTTATGCCTTGCAGATACCTCGATAACCTGGTATATTTTAAGTTGGGAGTTTTACTCCAATGGTACCACATGCATATGCACAGTCAAGTCACATTACATGTCGCATTAATTATGTTGTTTGTGTTGTTTATGTTGCCAAGTTGATAAAGATGTTCTTGTTGCTTACGTTGATAAAGTTGTGTACGTTGCTCAAATTGAATAAGTTGGTTATGTATATTCAAATTGATTATGTTGCTAAGTTGATTATATTATTAGGTGGGACAAGTTGATTATGTTACTAAGTTGATTATATTATTATGTTGGACAAGTTGATTATGTTACTAAGTTGATTATATTATTATGTTGGATAAATTGATTATGTTGCTAAGTTGATTATATTATTATGTTGGACAAGTTGATTATGTTACTAAGTTGATTATATTATTATGTTGGATAAATTGATTATGTTTCTAAGTTGATTATATTATTATGTTGGACAAGTTTATTATGTTACTAAGTTGATTATATTATTATGTTGGATAAATTGATTATGTTGCTAAGTTGATTATATTATTATGATGGATGAGTTGATTATAGAATATGTTGCCTGAGTTGTTTATATATTTATGTTTGTAAAGTAGATTATGCTGATATTGAAGAAGTTGAGTATGTTGTATATGTTCGTCGAAGTTGAGGAAGGTGTCTATGCTAAGTTTATAGTTGGAATTGATTATGTTGATGTGTGAATTAAGATGATAAAATATGTTGGTTGTTTGGGGTGTTTAGTAAGACGTTGTTGTGGATAGTGTGAAAATTGTATGATTCTATCTAGCGTATTAATTATCATACTCTTGTTTATATGGTTCGATATCTCACCCATTTTCTGTTGTTGAATGTTACCTTGATTGGTAACATGCAGGTATTCCAATTTAGAGTTGCTTATTTTCGTAATCAAGTCGGTATCGTCGCTCTGATACGTAACACTCGGGGGATGAACGCTTAGTTGTTTTGTTATTATATTATGTTGTTGTTGAGTTAAGTTGTTTCAATGCGAAATGTGTTATTACCAAGTTGATCGGTTGAATAAGATGTTAACTGATGCAAAGTTGAATATTGTGAATCTGCTGCCTATTTGTAAAAGTTGTTTTATTTCAAGGAATTGAATAAGAGTTGACATTATAGTTTCATCTTATTTGAAAGTGTTATGTATCGAGGTTCATGAAATTAAATGAACTTGTTAAAGTTGAAAAAAATGTAGCATCCTGTTTTGTTGTTGAATTTTGAAACTCTGATTTATGATTTTTCCGCCGGGTAGATTTGGGGTGTTACAAATGGTATGAAGATGCAATAATTTTAAGGACCTTGAGAATTTAAATTTGTTTAAACCAAAAGAAACAAGAAACTTTTATTAGTAGATATCAAGTTATGGTTTATTATTTGCCACTCGGGCTTACAAGAAAAGAAAGACAAAAACAAATAACAATTAATAAAATCTCCTTAGGTCTCTCATGGACGCTTCCTCTTTGTGCCAATGTAGGCATTGATACTCTTCTCCTCATGAAGTAGCTTGGTCAACTCTAACACTTTCTTCTCACTAGCATAGAATTAGGTCTCAAAAGTATCCCTTTCTTCTTTCATTTGAATCCAGGACTTCTATAGCTCTTCGAGATCTGTAGGCATGTCCGGATGAAGAATAATCTGAGGATCGCCTCCTTCGAATTCGGGTTCAATAATCACTGGTAGAATGGCCTTATAAGGAATTACGAGATTCTGAGCACGAGTGCGCACCCATATGAGATAAGGCTCCAAAGGAATGGAGTTCTTCTGTCCCAAATTCTTGCAATTAATTTTGTTCACCATGCCCTAAGCACGTATATTTTTTTGACGAAAACCTTGGGGGTCGTCTTCATAATTGAATACAATACCCTAAATAATCATATCGTGAGGACCGTCTCTCCTAGCATAAGTGAATTGACTCGGAGCTAATGAAGGATTACAAGTGATACCTCCCCTTATACCTAGGAGTGGCACATTAGGGAATTTTCCACAACGGACAATGATAATGACATCCTTCTGGGACTAGGGACACCAATAAATATATGAATGAGATAACAACATTACTCTTTGACACCATTTTAATCGTTGCTTGTTTTTCATCACTAATCGGGGAAGGTGTAAAATAAACCACTTGGATAGTAAGGGTATGCAACACATGAGAGTCATTGGCTTCTTTATAGTACGAGTATAGAGAGAATGCAAAATATCTCCCAACAAAGTAGATACGGGATTGCGAGTTAGAAATTCTTGGATAGCAAGCACATATATGAATTGGTTTAGGTTAGGGAATAATACCAAGCCAGAGATCAACAAAGCCAAAATCTCCTCAAAAGCAGAAAAACTCCTAGCCTTCAAGGACAGTTGGGCTTTCTCAAATAAGAACTTAGCCAGAAATCCTTTGACTCCCCTAATTTTTTCCCAATTAGATGCAATGCTTGACCTTTTCAATTGCAAGGCTACAATAATAACCTAAGGCTTTGGAGCATTCTCTAGACCGATGAAATGTACCTGATCAAGGATAGGTATGCCAAGCAGTATAAAGAACTCCTCCATAGTAGGTACCAACTGGTAATCAAGGAAGGTGAAACAGTGATGCTTTGGATCAAAGAACTGGAATAGAACACTCATCATTTCTTCATCAAATCCTGAGGTAACCAAGCCGAGTGAATTGAGAACCTTCGAGAATCTTTGAGACCAATTCTTTAAGATGAGAAGGTATGCTTACAAAGTGGACTCAAATAGTGTTTCTACGAGCGGAAGCCATAATCTGCAACAAAGATCAAAGATAAATTCCTAGATCCTTGAAATGGTCAGTGAAAAATGATATGTTTATGATGTTATGATGTTATGTTCACATATAAAGCGAGTAATGGGAAAACAGGTCATACAAGAGCCTTAGGTTTAAAGTCTTGCATGAAGTCCATAGGTAAGTACCCTGCCCACTGAAGTTTAGTTGGTTCAACCTATCCTAGAATAGTAACCGGGTTCTAGGAATCTCATATCACGAATCTTTCTCGAAGGCATTATTTCAGCTTGGCAACTTCATCGCCAACCGAAAACATCCCAAAAGTCGGATCTCAATGAGTGTAGTTTCGAGTATCAACTAACTTTGGTCAAAACCAAAGCTGGCCACCTCACTACTTTCTAATGGCCAAAGATGAGTTAACTAGGATTCTAAAAGCAAATTAGTGCTAATGACACCACGCGGGAGCCCAACTGTTATCCTTGATACAAGCCTCAAGGAACATTGGTACAAACCAAAGTGTCGCACTAATTATAGCCATCACTTGAACCATATTGGCCTATGTTGTATAGTCTCCATGATATTTTGCTACTTACCTAAGGTACACTAGATCCGGGTATAGGATCTTTCACACAAGTATCTCTCAAAATAAATTCCCTTAAAAGTAAAGCATATAATTCAAGCAATAAAACTGTAAAGTGAGCTAATTCTAAGTAACCCCTCTTTTATTATTACTTCCTCAACAGAGTCGTCAATTCTGTAACACGGTGAGAGAACTAACTTTTTTAGTTTTGTTTTCGAAAAACATGTTGCGGTTAGCAAGAGTCGCCACCGACTTTTATTTTATCCAATTTTATTAGGAAAGGCATAAAAGAACAGGAAAGACCCTTTTTAAAGATTTTTGGATCCGGGGGGTAATTATACAAAAGGAAGGTGTTAGCACCCCTTTGTATCCATGGTTATTCATGGGCTCTTAGTTGCTTGCTCACTTTAATTTGCTTTTTGAAATGTGTTGTGTGTTTAGAAAATATTTCGTAAAAAAAGTTTAACTTTGTAATTATTCACGTATGAATGTATACAAAGTGTTTATTTTTTTAAAAATATTTGAAAGTGTGAGGTGCAAAAAGTATTTGCTTTTTTTTAATTGCGAGCATTTAAAAGTTACTTACCCTTAATGTAAGGTCTTTCTTGTACTTATCATTTTCCTTGAGAGATAGTACTATCTATACCATTAATGGGTAGGTAGTCCTATCTATTGGATGTGGAGGGACATCGAAGGGTCATCAAATGGTCATAGAAGGCAACATGTAAGGATACCTTAGCACTTCGGAAGGACTATCATCATTTTTTTGTAGAGTCGTCGAGGGACGAGATCATCTTTTCGTAGGCAAATCGAAGGGTCATCGAGGGACTATGATCTTTTTTCGTAGGAAACTATGATGATTTATTTGTAAGCGTCTTTTGCTAAGATACCCCTACGTTTGAGGGACATGACCATTTTGTCAAAAGGAACCAATAGAGGTTACCCTGGAGGTGTGAGTGTGCACAGTGTGTTCAATTTAGTTATATTTATCTTGGAGGTTAGGGTTATCTACCGATTATTTTTATCTTGCCATACAAACCTATTAGCATACATCTAATAGTTATAGATAAGCATAAAGTGCGAGAAAAATAAATCCTACGCTATTACATCGTTTTGAGAGAGATACATAAGTGTAAGAAATGCGGGAATGTAAAACCTAGACTATTACATGGCTTATGGGCAATTACATAATAGGGAAAATTGCGAGAAAATAAATCTACGCGATTACATAGTTTGTGCAATCCTATACACTTGTTCTAGGAATTTAAATAGCAATAAAATAAGAACAATGTTAGAAGAAAAAAAGAAATATTTTTAAAATCCTAAAGTCTAAATTAATGTTTTTTGTATTTTTTATGATTTAATTCTAGGTGTTATTAATAATTAATTAACCTAAGTTCTAGTTTATTTTACAAAATTAATTAATAGAAAATCCCAAGCCTAAATTAATTTGATAAAAAAATCGATTAGACAAAACTACCTTTTTTTTTACATATTTCTCTTAAAAAAATAAATTAATTGTTTTAAAAAAATGTATTACATGGTTAATTATAAAATAATTAAGCTCAATAAGAGAAAATTCCAAAATTTTAAAATAAACCTAAGTCTAAATTTTTATTGGTTTTTTCGAGTTTCGTAAAAAAAAAGGTATATCACAGTTCATCGATGTCAAATTATGAACTTTATGCTACAAATTCCATGGAACGCATTCTACATGTTCTAAATAAGCACATACGCAAATTTAGATGGTTAGTAATCAATAAGATTGGAGGAAATTGAAAATACGAATGATGGAAAATTCATAAAATCGGGGATAATGCATATGATTATTTCAAGCATGGATGAGTATAAAAAAAATACCTGTACTTACCCTTGGACGTCTTAGGAAGATATTTGGACGGTAGTATGGAGTTAGGACCGACTGGAACTTGAGATAGAAAAGTGCACCTCCTTTGAGAATTTTTTGTGATCAAACTCTTGTTTCTTATGGCTATTACAACATATCTTTTTTTTCCTCCTTTAAGGCTTAATTTGGCCTCCTATTTATAGGAGATGAGGGTGTGATGTAGATGGGA
The DNA here is from genome assembly GCA_963966055.1 of Lathyrus aphaca. NCBI lineage: Eukaryota > Viridiplantae > Streptophyta > Magnoliopsida > Fabales > Fabaceae > Lathyrus > Lathyrus aphaca. Next base: position 499,289,040 of record OZ014525.1, read on the forward strand.
AGAAACAAGTGTCTCATGGCCATCAAAGGGAAATATTATTTCTATAATTTTTCAAAAACCTTCCTTGCATGAAGATCATGGTTTGATGAGGTATCATGGAGCTTTGAATGTGATGATCCTGCTTCTAGAAGCCCACAATGGGGCGCCCCCCATTATCCTTGTCATTTTTTTATTCAATTTCATTTTATTTTGAATTTTTATAAATAAAATTCAAGTTAAATAAATTAATAGGAAAATAAATAAAAATATAAATAATGAGACCCTTCAAGGGGTCATGAACATGCTTAGACCTTAAAACTTTGGTCCATTAGTCCAAATTTTCAAGCTTTGCTCAAAGTGACTTCATGCATTTTCTCAAAAATTGTCTAACTTGCACCAATAACAACTCTTTCAATTTTTGTCATATGAAGGTGATCCTGGGCTTTTTTGGAAACCTCAAGACATCCCTTATAACTTCATGTTGATCATTTAAGCAATTGACTGAGCAAACTTGTGAAGCAAGGATTAAGACTTGGGATGAAAAATACCTTTTTGACACAAATTGTCTTGAAGATATGAGGGAAAATATGAGGGTGCAGCAATGAGCTAGCTACTTTCTATAGAGAATTATGTCTCAAAAATGAAAAAGACTGCCAACAAGGAGAAAAACAGAAGAAAATCATATCACAACTGGAGAATGTAAAGGAAGAGCATTTGGAAACCATCTACAAGCTGGAAAATGAGGTAACATTACTAAACCCCAACTTGATCAAGTGACCAAGTCTGTCAGAATGATGAACAGTAGTTGAGAGACTTTAGGTGAGATTCTACAAACTGGGAAGTTATCTGGAGATGTGACTGATCTAGGGTTTGACAAAAGGAAAAAAAACATGTCTAATCTTGCTTCCTCTGAGTTCAAACCAAAGATGTTACATTAGGTGTCTCAACATCATAAGAGAAGATTTGTTGCCTACATAAAATGAAATTCCCATGAATGAAGGTGTCATTATTGTGGAAAGTTTGGTCACTTGAAGCCCTACTGTTTCAAACTCTATGGATATCCTAAGCATGTCCCTCATCATATTCTAATTCAGAACATACCTAAGGTCAGAAAGCAATGGACTCTTAAGATTGGTACCAACAGCTTGATAGCTTATACCTCTCTCAGAGTTTCAGCAAAAAATGACTAGTATTTTGATAGTGTATATTCAAGACATATGACAGAATTCACTAATCAATTGGTGAATATGCGACCACATGCTACTAGTTTTGTTACTTTTGGTGATGGAGCCAAAGGTGAAATAAAGGGAATTGGACAACTAGACTTCTCAGGAATGGCTAGACTTGACAATGTGCTACTTATAAAAAGGTTGACTGCCAATCTAATTAGCATTAGTCAACTATGTGACCAAGGATTGAAAGTCAATTTCTCCAAATCTGAATGTCATGTTACAGATAGAAAAGGAGAATTAATCATGAAGGGAGTTAGATCTAAGGACAACTATTATCTATGGGCATCTCAAGAATCAAGTTATGTCTCCTCTTGCTTGCTTTCCAAAGAAGATGAAGTTAGACTCTGGCATCAAAAACTAGGACACTTGCATCTGAAAGGCATGAAGATAATCATATCCATGGAAGTTGTCAAAGGGATTCCTAAGCTCAAGATTGAAGAAGGAAAATTTTATGGAGAATGTCAAGTAGGAAAGAAGACTAAGATGTCATATCATAAGATTCAAAATCTCACCACCTCAAAAGTCTTAGAGCTTCTTCACATGGATTTGATAGGACCTATGCAGGTAGAAAGTCTTGGTGGAAAGAAATATGCTTATGTTCTAGTGGATGACTATTCAAGATACACCTGGATAAATTTCATCAGAGAAAAGTTAGAAGCTTTTGAAGTTGTTAGAGATCTTTGTCAAAAACTTCATAAAGAGAAGGAAAGCAATGTTATTAGAATCAGAAGTGATCATGGGAAGGAATTTGAGAATGCCAAGTTTGTTGAATTTTGTTCCTCTGAAGCAATTAGTCATGAATTCTCATCTCCAATTACTCCTCAGCAAAATGGGATTGTATAACGCAAGAACAGAATTATACAGGAATCCGCTAGAGCCATGATACATGCAAAACAATTACCTTATCATTTCTGGGCTGAAGCAATGAATAATGCTTTCTACATTCATAATAGAGTCACCTTGAGGAAAGGTACTTCAGCTAATCTGTATGAATTATGGAAAGGAAGAAAACCTACTGTGAAATACTTCCATGTCTTTAGAAGCAAATGCTACATCCTGGCAGATCGTGAACAAACAAGAAAGTTAGATCCAAAGAGTGATGAAGGAATATTTCTAGGATACTCCACCAACAGAAGATCATATAGAGTCTACAACTCTAGAACTAAAGTAATGATGGAGTCTATAAATGTTGTTGATGATGATCAAGACTTGAACAAAGAAGATGATGTCCTGGATGATGTTAAAACATTCCAGGATTCAACTCCAGCAGAAACTGAAGATAGAGGTACTGATGAACAACCCTCAAGTTCTGAGCCTGAAGATAGTCAGACCAACAAAGGTCCCTCTATCAGAATATAGAAAGATCATCTTAAATACCTCATCATAGGAGATCTGGATAAACGAGTTACTACAAGATCAAGGGAGATAATCTCTAACTCTTATTTTATGTCAAAGATAGAGCCAAAGAATGTCAAAGAAGCATTAAGTGGCGAATTCTAGATTAATGTTATGCAAGAGGAATTAGCTCAATTCAAGAGGAATGCAGTTTGGGATCTTTTCCCAAGACCTGAAGGATAAAATGTGATAGGTACCAAGTGTGTGTACAAGAACAAATATGATGAACATGGAGTTGTCACTAGGAATAAGGCAAGACTGGTTGCTCAGGGATACACTAAAGTAGAAGGAATTGGTTTTGATGAGACCTTTGCTCTCGTTGCTAGACTTGAATATATTAGATTACTTCTTAGTGTTGCTTGCATCTTGAAATTCAAACTATATCAAATGGATGTCAAGGGTGCCTTCTTAAATGGTTACCTAAATGAAGAAGTCTATGTGGAACAGCCCAAAGGATTCATTAATCCTAATTTACCTAATCATGTCTATTAGCTAAGGAAAACTCTATATGGATTAAAACAAGCCCCTAGAGCTTGGTATAAGAGACTTAATGAATTTCTTGTTGAACATGGCTATAGAAAAGGCAGCATAGACAAGACTCTCTTTATGAAAGAAGAAGGAAAAAAGCTTATGATTGCTCAAATTTATGTTGATGATATTGTATTTGGTAGGATGTTTGAGGAGACAGTTCAATATTTTGTTAAACAGATGCAATCTGAATTTGAGATGAGCCTAGTTGGTGACTTAACTTATTTTCTTGGTCTTCAAGTCAAGCAGATGGAAGACTTTATATTCATATCTCAGAGTAAATACGCCAATAATATAGTTAAGAAGTTTGGAATGGAGAATGTCAGCCACAAAAGGACACCTCCTCCTACTCATCTGAAGTTATCCAAAGATGAAAATGGTGTAAATGTGGATCAAAGTCTCTACAGAAGTATGATTGGAAGCTTATTATATCTAACAACAAGCAGGCTTGACATTGCCTTTGTTGTAGGAGTTTGTTCTAGGTATCAAGCTGATCCCAAAGTGAGTCACATCAACCAAGTGAAAAGAATCTTGAAGTATGTCAATGGTATGTGTGATTATGGCATGATATACTCTAATGGTTCCAATTCTAAGCTAAGTGATTATTGTAATGATGACTGGGCAGGATGTGCTAATGATAGAAAAAGCACATCTGGAGGATACTTCTTTTAGGAAATAATCTGATATTTTGGTTTAGTAAGAAATAAAATTGTGTTTCTCTATCCACAACCGAGGCTGAATACATAGAAACTAGAAGTAGTTGTTCTCAGTTGGTTTAGATGAAGTAAATGCTTACAAAATACAATGTTTCTTAAGATGTCATGACATTGTACTATGACAATTTGAGTGCAATCAACATTTCCAAGAATCCTATTCAGCATAGCAGAACCAAGCATATTGATATTCGTCATTATTTCATCAAAGAACTGGTTAAAGAAAAACTTGTTGCTTTAGAACATGTAGCCACTGATTTACAACTGACTGACATTTTTACTAAAGCTTTGGATGCTAACAAGTTTGAAATCCTGCGAGGTAGGCCAGGGATTTGAATCAATAAGGATCTATAGCAACTAAAGTTGTATGGGAAAACTAGTCAAGACTTTTCAGTTCTCCTACTACAATTGTGTCATTATGTACCTATTATTGATGGCTGGAAAAAAAGTGTGAATCATGATGATGACATAGAGATCAAGACAAGGAAAGACACATTTGTTGTTGTTGTTTCTCTTGCTAAGAATAATTTGTTATGTCTGATAACGTCTTAGACTATAATATTGAAGATGATGTTGAGAACATTACCCTTGGAGAGAAAGTTGTTGAAAAGAAGTCTAGTGATGTTACTTCCAATGTTGATATGGGAATCTTGTGTGGTCTCTCTCTCTCTCTCTCTCTCTCTCTCTCTCTCTCTCTCTCTCTCTCTCTCTCTCTCTCTTTCTCTCTGTTGAGTACTAATCATGTGTTATAGGGGAGCTGTTGTTGGTGTGGTTGTCACATTATGGCTAAACAGAGGGAAAGTTAGCTAAATCTGCATTATTTCTTCTGATGTTATGTCTGGTTGAGTGGATAAGGATGGTTGTTGTTCTGATTGGGTATTGTGTTACCAGGTGTTTTACTATGTGTAACCAGAATATTGTGTTGTTTTTTTCTTCTGCTGCTTTGATCTCTGATGGATGGTTTTTTCTGGTTGACTGGTGTTGAGTGGTGCTGATAATGATATTAGCCACAATTTACCAAAGGGGGGATTGAAGGTTCTTGATTTGGTTGCATATGTAGAAAAACATTATCATTTTCCTTGATATCTTGTAATATTTCTTTGACATGCTTGAATATCTTCTGGTGTGCAGTGTTGTTGTGATGTCAGAACATATGTTGTAACATCTATCTTGATAGTTTTGGGACTTTAAAAATATAGAAAGTTTTGATTTAATTTCTGTATAATATTTAGTAGGTTTTTGGTCTTTTATTTTTCTCCAGGATGTACGAAAATCAAGGGAGTGTTGTTGTCAAAAAACAGAAGTTGTTATGCGTTAGTTTTTGGAGATTATTGAAGATCTTTTCTTGCTTGATTCATGTGGTCTTTTTGAGGAAGTTTCTGATCAGATCCAGGCCCATTCAGAATTTTATATTATTGATGTTTAACCTAATTTCTATGGATGAAATATTAGGTTATAAATCATAATGCTTTTGAGTGTTAGGGTTTTTCTTTGTGTTTTGTTTTTGTGATTCATTCATACATCGCCTAGATGTTTGAATTTGACTGATTTTTGAGTTGTAATTTTGTCCAGTCTAAGCTCTTAAGCATGAGTGTTTGTTCTTAATTCAAGCTTTTAAGAAAGATCAAGGTGTTGTGTTTTGGAAGAGTGATCTTCTGGTTTTCTTTAATTTGGTTGTTTATCACAGTGTGTGATTGAGGGGGAGTGAGATGGTGATTTCTCATATCTAGATGTTGATTTCTAGGTAGAAGTTGCATTGGGTAGGTTCAAGTGAGAAGTTGTAAATTGAGACTGTTTAGGCTTTGAATTGTTCTACTAATAGTGGATTTCCTTCCTGGCTTGGTAGCCCCCAAAGTAGGTGTGTTTGCACTGAACTGGTTTAACAATCCTGTGAGTTTTTAATGTTGTTATTTATACTACTTTTATCTTGTTAATACTCAGATAGTAATGTCATGACATCATCTTTGACATCACATATTTGATACTAGAATTTCAAGGGAAACACTGAGTCGAGTTTCATGACCGCAAGACAAGTATAGATGCCCTTAAGAGAGAGTGCTCAAATATTCATGGTGTTCACATCCTTGAGAGGAGAAAGCGAGAAAATGATTACGAATCTACCTGTGGTATGTGAGTTTCCTGAAATGTTCCCATATGACATTAAAGATTTACCGCCGAATGGTGGGGTGGAGTTTGCTATAGACTTAGTACCAAGTACCAGTCCCGTGTTGATGGCTCCTTATAGGATATCTGCTTCAGATCTGAGTGAACTGAAGAAACAATTAGAGAATCTACTTGAGAATAAGTTTTTCGAATGAGTGTTTCCCCGTGGGGAGTGTTAGTTCTGTTAATTAAGGAGAAAAATGGTCGCATGAGGTTGTATGTTGATTATCGACAACTGAACAAGGTTACTATCAAGAATAAACATTATGTTCCTCGAATTAACAATTTGATGAATCAGTTGGTTAGTGCTTGCATATTCAGTAAGATTGATTTACATTCGGGTTATCATCAGATTCATGTGAAGTGAGATGATATTCTGAAGACTACGTTCAAAACGAGATATGGTCACTATAAGTATTTTGTATATAATTTGTTGCGTTTTGAACTCCATAGTGTTGTTCTTTTGGAGTTTATGTATTAGTACTCTTGATGTTGTATTTTTGGTCATGATATTTTCGACTTTCGTTCCTTGTACTAATATTTATGTTAATTTCGTTGCTTATGTATGACTTTCATGTATCATATTTATAACACCATTATCTATTATTTTAAACAAATATGTATGGGGTGTTACACTTACTTTTCTTATATTATATAGATAAATATAGATCTTAACCAACATAACAACAAAAATAAAAATTAAAAATCAATTTTTGTGAACATTCTTGAGTTACTTTCACCCTATAATAATAATAGTTAAGTTGGAGAATTGTCCTATGTAAGGAAAAAAAGTACAACTACCTAGAAATACATAGTAGATTGATTTTTTATTTTTAAAACAAATCAAAGTTAAATTACATTAAGATCAGACACATTCAACGGTAAAGGCAATTTGTCATTTGTTGTGCCTCCATACCTTTGTACTATTAAGGTTGTGCAATATTGGAACAAACCCTAGTACGAATAGCATGTCGTCGAAGTCTGCTCACATGTTATTGTTTAATTGGATCTTGTGTTATGGATTCAATTGTTTAAGTCAGCTTGTACCCTAAGTTAGCTTGTAATGGGTAATTGTTAAAAAGCCCATTAGGTTAGTATGTTAGTTTTATTATAAATAGCATACTAGTCTCTCATATCTTGTATAAAGGGAAATAGGAAGATAAAACCCTAATTCAAAAGTGAGAGAGGATATTTGTTATTATTGTATACTTGTAATCTTATTTTAAGAGAAAAGAAAGAATATCAGTTTATAACCAATCCTTGTTGTTATTTATGGTAACCCTAAACCCTAACCCTTGTGGGTTTCTTGATAAAAAAGAAACCTATTATACTTTGTTTCTAAGGTATCCTATTCACAACAAATTGGTGAGGTGAGCGCGGAGAGATGCCTTCAACAAAGTATGAGATTGAAAAGTTCACCGAATTGAACAATTTCGGTCTGTGGCGCTTGAAGATGAAAGCCCTACTTGTTCAGCAGGGTTGTTTGGAAGCGTTGAAGGGAGAGACGACCATGAATGTTGCGTTGATGGCAGCTGAAAAGACAATCATGATTGAGAAAACACACAACGCGGTATTGTTGAGCCTTGGTGATAAGGTTCTTCGACAAGTATCAAAGGAGACGATGACGTCAGGGTTATGGTTGAAACTTGAAGGTTTGTACATGACCAAATCGTTGGTGAATCGACTTTACCTGAAGCATGCCTTGCATTTATTCAAGATGAGTGAAAACAAAGTGTTGGCTGAGCAGTTGGATATGTTCAACAAGCTGATTTTTGATCTTGAAAATATTGATGTGAAAATCGATGATGAAGATCAAACGTTGTTGTTGTTATGCGCTTTGCCCAGAACACATGCTCACTTCAAAGAAATCCTCTTGTATGGAAGAGAGTCTCTGACCTTTGAAGATGTTCAATCTTCCTTGTACTCAAAGGACTTGAACGAACGAAAGGACTCAAATTGACGATTTGATGAATCAATTAGTTAGTGCTTGCGTATTCAGTAAGATTGATTTACATTCGAGTTATCATCAGATTCGTGTAAAGTGTGATGTTATTCTGAAGACTACGTTCAAAACGAGATATGGTCACTATAAGTATTTTGTGATGTCGTTTGGTGTGTCTAATTTTCCATGTGTGTTGATGGTATATATGAATATGATTTTCCATCCTTATCTAGACCAGTTTATGCTTTTGTTCATCGACAATATTTTGATTTATTCTAAGTCTGATGAAGAGCATGCAGAGTATTTGAAAGTTGTGTTGTAGAGCTTTAAAGAAAAGAAGTTGTTTGTGAAGTTATCTAAGTGTGGTTCTGGTTGAAAGAAGTGAGTTTCCTTGGTCATGTGATATCTAGTAGTGGTATCGCAGTGTATCCATCAAAGATAGTTGCAGTGTTGCATGGGAGATTCTGAAGTCTATTACCGAGATCAGAAGCTTTATGGATTTGGCCGGTTATTACATGAGTTTTATTGAAGGCTTTTCGAAGTTGGCGTTGCCTTTAACTCAATTGACTCGAAAGGGCCAAAATTATATTTCAAAAACTCAAGAGGAAGTTAAAGTCAGCTCCAATTTTGATTTTACCATGTCAAAGTGAATAATTTATTGTGTATTGTGATGCTTCAAAGATGGGTATATGTGGTATGTTGATGTAGAATGGTCAGGTTGCGACTTATGCTTCTATTAAGTTGAAAGTTCATGAGAGGAATATCAACATGCGTGGTGGCATTTAGGGATAATTCAGGAACATTCTTGGGAGATTTCTCACATAATATTTGAGTTTACACCTCTTTTAAGTTGAATCGCATAAAATCATGATTGCTATCAAATATACTAACAAGAGGAATTGAAGAGAAATCTTTGACTTGAAACTTAATCAATATTATCCATTAGTATTTTTTTTATGTACACATTACCCTTGACATCCTTTAATCAAATGTAATAATATTTTACTCACTATACGTTCCTTTAGATTCAAAATATCTCACATTTTTAGAGAGAAAAATACATCTGCGATAGATTAGCTGATATATATATATATATATATATATATATATATATATATATATATATATATATATATATATATATATTCTATTATGACATTTGTCCAAACACATCTTGCATATAATATAATATTTGATGTAATAAAAAAACATACAAATGGTAAGTATTTTCAATTTCCACAGCCTTCGGAGATTGGGAGAATGGAGAAACCAACAACCAAAGAATGGAACCATTGACCACAAATTTCCATAACTTTGAAAATTCCGAACTACCCTCGTTCCTTGTTCCTTTTCTACCATATTAATATTCAATTATTGCATTGCATTTCACAACTAAAACAAAAAACATCAAAAAAAAAAAAAAAAAAAACAAAGAAGAAGAAAAAGCACCCACTTTCTCTTTTTCTTCTTCTTCATCTTCATCCATCTAGGTTTTTACAAGCCAAATTCTCGTTAACTTCAGTTGCATCCATACCCAACTCACAAAAACCAAAAACCAAAAACCAAAAAAACAATAAACATAAAACAAATCAAATCTTTAAGGTTTGTTATGTTTTTTTTTTTTGGTGCATCACTGTTTGAATTTTAGATCTGTTTTATGCACGTAAGGTGTTTGATAGTTTGTTTGAATTATGTTGTGGTGTTTTTTTATTTTTTTTTATTTACATGTGTTATGATGTTTTCTTGTAAGAACATGTTGGATTTCAATTGTTTTATTCTCACGGTTGCTATGTTTTTTCTTGGCTAGATTTTGCAGAAAAGCTTAAAATTTTTTGAAACTTGTATGATTGATATGGTTTTGTTTAATAGATTCTGCATCTTGTTGGTTTTATATGAAACGTGTGTTTGATAACTGTTAGTTAAATTTTTGTTGGTGTATTGTTTTTGCAGAAACTTAAGAGTGGTGATAAGTTGTAATATACTATTTAGTAATTAAAGTGAATTGAAGTGTTTCTTAGGAAAACCTGTCTGTGGTGTTTGGAATCTTTGCAAATTTCTTGGATCTCTGAGCATGACCGGGAACCAAGAGCAGTTTGAGATCAAGTTTAGGTTGACAGATGGTTCTGATATTGGTCCGAAGAGTTTTCCAGCTGCTACTAGTATTGCAACGTTGAAAGAAAGTATTCTTGCTCAATGGCCAAAAGGTCAGTTGTGTTTTTATGATTTCTCTTTTCAGTTTTTTCAGCTTAATAGTGAATTGTCTATGTCAGAATTGCGATGGAGCTTTGTTATTATTCTTGTTTTTGGTAAGAAACATTGTGTTCAGGCGTCAAGAGAGGCAGGTGCTGCTGGGGTTTATGGCAAGTGGTTGGTGCATAGGGTGTTTGAGGTTGTAAACCCCTAGGGTTCCAAGTTCGATTCTTAAACAACAACAACAACAATCAACCCTTATCCCATTAGGTGGGGTCGGCTAGTCGGCTACATGAATCAACTCCCGCAATAATGTTTATCCAATATCATGTTTTTATCTAAATTGTTAATCTTAAGATATTTCATCATAACTTCTCTTATGGTTTTTATAGGTCTAGTACTACCTCTACCTGTTTGATTCCTCTCCATCCGATATATTCTCTCTACATGCCCAAACAACCTAAGTCTATTTTCCACAATCTTTTCTACTATAGGTGTTATTCCAACACTCATTAATATTGTCATTTCTATGTCTAACTTGCCACACGTCCAACGCAACACAACATCCTGATTTTTGCTACACTTACTACTTACTTTATTCTGGTGATGATTCTTAACACCCCAACATTCAGTCCTGTATGACATGGCAGGTCTTACTGCAGTCTGTTAAAATTTCCCTTCAGCTTAAGAGGTACCTTTGTGTCACATGAAACTCTTGAAGCCTTCCTCTATTTCAGCCATCCCGTTTAAATTCAATGGTTTACTTCCCCTTCTAATTCTCAATCGTTTTGTATTACGGTTCCAAGATATTTAAACAGCGTGATTTGTAAGATGATATGGTCTCCAAATTTCACCTCTATGTTAGAAACGCTTCTCCTTTTGCTGAACTTACATTCCAAAGTTCGATTCCTAAAGATAAAAAAAAAATTAAGAACAGGTGGTTTGGTTGGATGGATTAAAAAACTGTGGCTGAAGGTGCATGGTTATTTGAGGCTTTTGGGTTTTATGACTTCATTATTTTAGAGGATGTATATTGAGGATGAAGTAACAATTTTCTCTTGGTATATAGTTATCACTTTTTCAGTATACCATGATAGCCATTGTGTAAATGACAATGAATATCAAAACATTTCATGTGTGTGATGAGATCTGAGAAGAAAAGGAATTGTAATATGTTTCCATTTAATATGATAGTTTGAATTTTAATGAGTTAAAGACATGCTCTCCTTCATATGCTGGAGAAAAACTAGTTATATGTTGAATGCATTTATGTAGAAAATAATTTGTTTGCTCAATTCTTTTAAGAAAGATTTCCTTCAAAATTAAGGATACTTTGCATATTTCATAGGAAAAAAACTGTATGATTTCATTTATTAAAGTATACAACGTGATATGAGTCTTGGAATAGATCCTTAAACTTAAAATATGGAAAACACTAGTTATATTTAGTAGTTTGTTTCTTAAAATTCTTTTCCTGATTGTCCTGCTTGAAGGTTCAACTGGTTAAACCTTGAATATTGGCTTTCGCTATGGTTCGTTATTTTAGTAGTTCAACCGTGGTTTCATCCCGATTCAAGTGGTTTAAGGTGGTTGAACCATAAATCATTCAAAGGTTTCGCCGATTCGATGTTTGGTTTGGTTTTAAAATATTATTGATGTATTACGTGTTCACAATAAACTTTTTTTTCCCTTTAATTGTATTGATAAATGAGATGTGTAACTGAATGTCTGTGTTGTGTTTTGCAGATAAGGAGAATGGGCCAAAGACTATAAAAGATTTGAAGTTAATTAGTGCAGGAAAAATATTGGAGAACAACAGCACAGTCGGGGAATGCCAGAGCCAGAATCCTTTATGTGATACACCCGGTACAGTTACAACAATGCATGTGGTTGTGCAGCCACCTACTACAGACAAAGGTCTAATTTTTATCTCCAATTATGCCAAAATCTTGTTCTAATTTTTGTGTGCGCACATGTGAATACTGCTTAATAATGATAAACTATTCTTTTTTAAAGTTTGACTGTGATATGATTCCCAAATAGGTTTATTGACTTTTGCATAACATTCTTTTACCATTTCTGTTCTTACTAGTAGAAATAGTTTATTTCCTTTGTATTATAACTAACATATAGTCCCATGACATAACACATGTTTTCATTCATCGGTTGGACGGGTAAATAGAAGGCCCGGTAACCGATATGGCTGCATTGTCAAAATTTTGTCGGTTGGGCGGGTAGATAGAAGGCGTTATATCATGGTGGATTTTATGCCAGTTGCCGTAGGCCACAACATAGGGCAAGACCATGTTTATGTGAAGGATTTTTGGCCAGCCACCATAATCCGCCATCCAGTATCAACTAAACTGTGATACTTTACACCCAGGACCATGGTTTAATGTTTTAAATGTAGTCAGGATCAAGTGCTGGATTGTATGATTGTAAGATCTTACGTGCCAAGGATGCCTGAGAGTGCTACGATCAGAAAAAATATTGTTTTTGTCATGGCGTGGTCAAAATCGAGCTCTTTGAAGCAAGATTGCAAAAAAAAAGTTCTGGGGCTTTTTTGTGTGCCTGTATTATAATTTGTGTTTTTGTGTTCAACTGATGGTCAATGAGTGGCGACACCTTGTTGGATTCATTAACCATCAATTGAACTACGTTAACCACATTTGAATTGCGTTAACCATTTAATTTGATGTCAAAATTTTGTGTTCAAATCACAATTTACACTCTGACACATAAACATTGTTGGTATTTTCTGTTTGTTAAATTTTGATACCATTTAGTTTTAGCGTTTTATCTGACTGACACATTTTGACATTGTTGGTATTTTCTGCTTATACAGAGAAGAAGGCCGCAAGCGACGCAACACATCAAAAATGCGGTTGTGTTATTTTATAGCATAAGATCGAATAGCAAAAAATATCATCATCTTTCTTAGGTGGTTCTGTTAGATACCCTTTGTTTTCACACGTAATCTGCGGCTTTCAAAGATTTCCTCATACACAAATTATTTGGCTGCATACCTCATATCATTACTACAGGAAAAGAGAATTGTGGTTCTCAGTGACAGACAAAACTCTTGTACAATTTTCATAGAAGATGTTTTATTTCTGGTCATAGTCGTCATAAGCCACTTACTGAGTTGAACTCTCTCTACAAGTTTACCATTGTTGTATTGTATCTGATGTGTATTTTGAGATTTTTCTTATACCTGTGCCTGGTGCAAAATGTTTGTAGACTTAACTCTGTTGAATATTTGAATGTGCTTTATTTTGGGTTATTGTTTATATTGTATTGTTGTTTGTTACACTTTAACTTCTCTCTATTATGAATAGAGGTTTGATGCTTGAACCTTGTTAACCTTCATTTATTTTATTCTAGAAAGGTAAAAACTGCAGAGTCTTACATTTTTTACATGTTTGGGAAGCTTATTTAACCACGAAACCTAATTCATGAGAATTAATCTCACCATTCATTAGCGGGAGCCCATTTTATGCCATTGGATGAGACTAATTCCACCAAACACGAGTGAGAATTCGTTTAAAGTCAAAACAAAACCCTATATGGATTGATTTGTACATAGCATAATTTAAACCAGAGGTATTGAAAGTGTAAGTTCTGAGTTGACAGCATTTTTTGTAAAACATGTTGTTCGGAAAAATGTTAAGAAGAATGTATTGACATAAGAATAGAACACTATTGCAGGTGGTACAAGATATCAGATCAGAAGTCTTGACATGATTGTTCAGACATTAGTATAGATACTGAACTTGATGTTAAGACATTTTTAACTGTCATGACAATACTGGTGTCATGTGTTACAACAGATGTCATGACATCTGGATCCAGAACAGTAAATACTACTGCATTGTGTGTATCAACAGATGTCAAAGGAGATGTACATATGTCTCTATTACATCAGGTGTTGTTGTTGTTGTTGTTTATCTCTTAACATATCATATTTAATTTGATGAGCATCTCTTGGATACACCTTATTAATATGCGCAGGTCAATGAGATTAATTAGGAGCAATTCCAGATTTAATTTGTTTTCTGAAAAAGGATCTTGGGAGACTATTTAGGAAACTAATTATTTAAATGTTCCTATTTTTATGGAGACGATCTTGCAACTAATGATTTAAATATTCCTATTTCTATGGAGAAGATCTTGTAGCTGATTTAAAACGCCTGAAAATATTGTGGCACTGATTTGAAGGTTCTTGAAGATTTAAAACTGAAATAGAGAAGAATATTGAAGAATGTATACTTTCTAAATATAAAGATATTTTAGGAGGTTATAGATTGAAGATCTTTTTGTAGCAGATTTTTCTGCATAATTGTAGCAGCTGCTATGTTGCGTTTTTTAAGGCCCAAAATCCAGTTGGGATTATTTTATAAAAAGAAGTCTTGTAACCTATGTTTAGTAACCAACCAAAGATGTAAAAGTTGTATCATTAAGGTTGAGTTCTTGTAGCAGCCGTATGTTAAAAGATGTAATCTTCAGGGCTGTTTCTTTGTAAACATCGAAGCTGTTAAGTAAAAGGTATATTGTTCTTAGAGGAAACTTTTAAGCAAACTCTAAAGTGTTGTCATGGAAGTGTGTCTTCTGTTTTGCCTTGCCTTGTTGTTTAGGTAAAGAGCCATCAATATCAGCAACTAAGAGTTGGGACTGTGAGACATCATTGCGGTGATTGGAAGTGAGACGAGTTTCTCATATTTAGGAGTTCTTAAGTAGAAGTTGCACGGGTAGTGATTAAGTGAGAAGATTGTAAACTAGGATATTTGTTGAGGGTCTTTGAATTGATATTACATAGTGGATTTCTTTCCTGGCTTGGTAGCCCTCATAGTAGATGTGATTGCATCGAATTGGGTTAACAATTTTGGTGTGTTGATTTATGCTTTTCAATACTGTTATTATTGTGTGTACCTTGCCATGTTATCTATAACAGACCAGATGTCTCGACATCGTATTCGACATCTGATTCTGTCATACTAGAATTTCAGAGAGAAATACAAGTCAAAAATCTTCACCAACCAATTAACCTCTAAGGGACTTAGTTGGGGAGTTAACAACCAAATCAACCATGAGAAACCTAAACAAAAGCAACCCACTCTACATAAACTCTATTGACTCAAACACATAATTGGTTCTAATTGCCACTCAAAAGAAGTACTTAATAAACAAAAAAATTTGTCCAAAAACTATTTTTAAAAAGAGAATTTGATCTTATCCATAATTTTTGCATTGTTGTCAGCTTACTTTGGAAAATTTAGGTTTAATAAACAAAAAAATTTGTCCAAAAACTATTTTTAAAAAGAGAATTTGATCTTATCCATAATTTTTGCATTGTTGTCAGCTTACTTTGGAAAATTTAGGTATAATTCAAATGATCTGAATGAATGACAATCAATGTCTAATCTAAACATTAATTGTTTGGTGCGCAGGATAAAAGACGAAATATGATATATGTATCATATTCTTTCTTAATTTAGTGTTTAGTGTGCATGATAAGAAATAGGATATGATATATCATATCCTTACTTAATCTAGTGTTAGATGACACAATAAGATATGATAAATTAATCTTAAAACATATCATATTCTGACTCACTAGTTTAAATTTTATCTTGAGTATGAGTTTGATTAGAATCCGACAGAATATAATAAGAAAATAATTTAAAAATTTATCCCTATAAATATATTTTAAAATAATAAATTAAATATAATAAAATATAAATAATAAATTAATTTAATATTCAATTAAACAATATCGATAAATAATTTTTAAAAAATATTTATGATTTTGTCATGAGAGTGGATTCTTGAACACCATCACCATTTTAATCCTTTCACCTTCAAAATAGGTTTGATCAAAGATGGAGTTTCCTTTTTAAGCTTTGACTATGGAGTTAGAACCACTTAGGTGTGATACATAACATGGAAATGGAGTGGATTCTTGTTTATTGATTGTATGAGTGTATCCATGCTTAATTAATTATTGATTCTGAACTATGTATAAACATTTTGCATGATATGCTTGTGGATTGATTCAAACATGTTAGTATTTTGGGTTGATAATAATAAATCGAGATTGATTTCTTTGAGAAAATTTCATGTTAGGGGCAAAATTGAAAAGATGGTGTTTTAAAGTTAACAATATAAAATATATTTATATACATATGTAAATTTGAAATGAGTTATTTAATTGTAAATTGAAAAATAATTATACAATCTTAATGTATTAAATAATCATGCAAAAAGAAAAAAAAAAGACTCGTAAGATGAAGACAACAAATTTTTTTTTAATACAATAATAATCCGTGAAATAAAAAGAAGTATGAAATACAATAATAATCCGTGAAATAAAAAGAAATATTATTTCATACGATGTAAAATGTATTTAGATACAAATACAAAATTTAAAATGATATACTTAATTGTAAAATAAAATATAATCATATAAATTAAATTGTATTAAATAATTATATAAAAAGAAAAAAAAAAGAATTATGAGATGGAGAAATAAAAATAAAATAATATTTAAAAATAAGAAATTTATCTCTCAAATTAAGATAAATATTTATTAAAATAAAATATATATTATGTTGATAGTAACCCGTGAGATAAATAAATTTTTAATTTTATTAAAATTAAAAAATAAATTATTAGTAATTTTTAGTGATAATAAATAAATAGAGAAAAAAATAATAGACCAAACATTCAATCTATTTTTGATATCTAGGAGATTATTTTGTTAAGGTGATTATTTTTCTACCTACAATATGGTAAGTATTTATAAAAGTATTATTTAGTTTCATAATTGTTCTAAATATTGAAATTTTCAACGAAAAAACATTTTAGTTTATTTTAAGGTGAGATGATAGATCTTACATATAACTTTTAATATTGTATGCAACAAAATAATTTTGATAGACAGGATAAAGTTCCATGATCTGCACTTGACAAAAGATCTATTGCCTTTGGAAGAGAAATTATGTGTTCTTTTTCACCCTTTATGTATATATCTCATTTGAAGACAAAAAGTATGATCTTGAAAAGTGAGATTTAGTTCATCCTTTGATACAATAATGAATATAATATAAGTTGTAACTAATAAAATATTATTACTTTCATTATTTTAATTTTATTGTATTTTTATAATTTTATTATTATTATTATTATTATTAAATATTGAGAATTTATTTTTAAATTAGAAATTTTAAAGATAATGGAAAGAGAAAAAATGAGAGAAATAGAGAAGAAAAGAAATAGAGAGGGAGAAATATGCATTTTTTGAGAGAAACACTAGCAATTCTAAAGACTATTTTCTTTTTCAAAAATCCAAGAGAAAAACTCTTAAATTAAGAGAGAGAGAGAGAGAGAGAGAGAGAGATTGCGATAGAGATGTGCAAGGAAGAGTTGTCATTGTTGAGAGCTATGTGGAGCAATTTATGCAAAACACGAGATAAGGAGGAAAAAGTTATTCTATAATTTAGTATTTTAGTGTCTAGGGTAGTGGGTTTTCCTTGAACTCCGATTTCGTCCTAATTCCTTATGAGAATTTCCCTACGGGATGATTATTCATAAACCCTAGGTTATCAATCTCTTTCATATGTTCAATGATTTAGGTTATTTGTACAAATTGGCGTGTTTCCTTATGAATAACTTTTATGTGTGGGATAATAAGATACCATAAGAATGTTATTATTGCTTGATTAGTTTGTTGTGAATGTTTGTAATGTGTATAATATAATTGTTGATGTGTGTTATCAATTATGTATTGTCGTTGTTGTGAAAAAGTGAAATTTGAGCAGTGTAATCGATTACACTCATGGTGTAATCGATTACCATACTTTTAGAAACAATCACAATTAGACAAAACAATAATGTAATTTATTATACTCAGGGTGTAATCGATTACCACCTATTTAGCAGCTGTCAGAATCAGACAGAATAGTAGTGTAATCGATTACACTCGGGATGTAATCGATTACCACCCCCAGTTTTTCAATTTTCTCAGAACAACACTGTATTGTACTCGATTATACCAAATGTATAATCGATTGCATGTTTGGGAAATTATCAAAATTGTCATAACTTGAGTTTAGAAACTCCAATTGAGGCGCAGACAAATGCGTTATAAAACAAAGGAGAAAACATATCATGCAGTATAATTTCATGATGCTTAAGTGTATGTGTAATACTGTTATTAATAAACAATTTGTTTGTTAAATTAGGACTTGAATGAAATGTCTAATAAACTACTGTGAAGCCCTAATGTGACAATCAAGTTGAATGTTGGTAAAACCATTGTGAAGACCTAATGTGGGAAGCAAGTTGAATGTTTAGTAAAACCATTGTGAATTCCTAAGGAGGTTTGGGAGGAATTCTTGTAGGTTTGAGCATCATGCATCATATTAGAGTGGAAGTAGATTTGAGTTTATAGAGAATGTCGTAGTACAAACGTAGTTCTCATGTCTTCCTAGGTAGTTGAGTCTAGAGAGAGTGTTGTAGTACAAACGTAACTCATATGTCCTCATAGACTAGAGTTTATCAAGAGTGTTATAGTACATACGTAGCTCACATGTACTCTTAGACTAATTAAAGTCTACAAACATCTAAAGAGAGTGGTGTAGTACGAAACATGGCTCACATGTCATCCTAAACTAATGAACTCAAGAAGGGTGTTATGGTATGTAATGTAGCATGTCTGTCCTTCTAAAATATGCCATGATTTCAGTGACTGGTACCACATGCATATGGAGTAGAAGGTAAATTATATTGCATAAGCATTCATGTGTATATTGTGTCATGTCGTGTTACTCTATGTAATGTTGTGTGATTACAATATTAATAGTGGGTTGTGATTTATGATATCCTTTGATGTTATTATATATTATAATTTGTAGAATGTCTTCTCACCCATTTGTTTTTATGTTCCTATGGTTTAAACTTATTGCAGGATATCCTCATATTGAGATTAAGGAATATTTGTGTTACTATAAGGTTATTGAGGATGATGTAGAAGACTAATCCACTATATTCTAGTTGTATTTATATGTCGATTTGTTAAGTCTTTTAGTGTGTTTTAAGTTGTAATAAGGCTATGGTATTGTGACATCGGAGCCGGGATTCGCTTTTAAATTTTCATGTTTCATTCATGGTTTGAATAGGTACTTATACATCGGAATCGGGATTCACTTTTAAATTTCCATGTTTATTATATTAAATAACTATTTTGCAAATCATGCTTTATATAAAAAAGAATTTGGGTTTTAGGGTGTCACATTTTTTAGCGACAAATATTTTATTTTTATAATATTAATTCAAAAAGGCATGTGTTCTTGTTCACCTTTTCTCTATATTTTGTTTGAAAAAGACAAAAATAGTCTTGAAGAAATAGGGGTTTAGTTCAGCCTACAACACAATGATAAATAAAGTAGGGGGGGGGGGGGGTGTTTGATAAGTCTTTCATTATAATATTAAACGTTAAATATATTTTTAGTCCCTATAAATATCTCAATTTTGATTCTTTAGTCCCTATAAAAAAAACGTTGAGTTTTAGTCCCTATAAAATTTTTTTGCACGCAGTTTTAGTCCTTCTACAGAGATTAAATCTGAGTGCAAAAGTAATTTTATAGGGATTAAAACTCGACGTTTTTTTAATAGGAAATAAAAACCAAAATTGAGATATTTATAGGGACTAAAAACATATTTAACCCTAATATTAATGATCTCAACTTTCAATAAGAATAAGTAGAAGTAATCAATATTAAAAATAGATTTGAATATATATAATCATATTTAAAAAAGGTTAAATATGTTTAAGGTCCATGTAAATATTTCACATTTGAAGATCGATCCCTAAAAAATTTTCCTTCAAACATTGATCCTCCTAAAGTTTTTCGTTTCCAAATGTAGTCCCTCCTGTTAATTTTGACTAATGGAGGATGATGTGGCATACCGTGTGAGAATTTTTTTAATGACATGGAAATTCCTAGTTAATTCGTAGCTAATTTGTTACTAATATCACATTTAAACTCAGAAATGGTAGCTAATTCGTCGCTAATTCGTAGCTAATATCATTTTGAGATTATGAGAGCAAACTATAACTCAATTGTTCGCAACATTCTCACTCTGATATCAGAATCATTTCAATAATTATTAAGAAATTAACTAACAATTTTACAACTAATTCAAATTAGG
Source organism: Lathyrus aphaca (assembly GCA_963966055.1). Classification (NCBI taxonomy): domain Eukaryota; kingdom Viridiplantae; phylum Streptophyta; class Magnoliopsida; order Fabales; family Fabaceae; genus Lathyrus; species Lathyrus aphaca. The sequence continues at coordinate 499,309,391 of OZ014525.1, forward strand.
CTATCCTAATTTCAAATTCAAACAAATTTTGAAAGTAACAGTTTGTTCACATTCGAGCTTGTTCAAATTTTGATATTTAATCTCCATCATTCCACCATATACATATAATGTATCTCTTCTAACAGCCATGAAATAATTAATCCGTCCACAGGGTTTCACTGCCTAAAAAGCTTGTTCAAATTTTGATCTTTAATCTCCATCCTGGGATATCTTTAATCTTCAAATTTTATTTAATCCTATTTAAAATTTTATATATTTAACTTGTTGTTTGTAAAACTACTTTTACATGTGTACCTTAACTCAAATATCCCTGTACACAATTATAAATGTCTTTTTTAAAACACATCCATACTATACTTAGAAAAGTATTGTAGATTCTATGTAATCATTTATATTAAGCTCATTATCATGGTAACAAACATTTGACCAAAAAAATTATATTAACTGAATTTTTTTTTATATTATGATATTAAGAAAATGAGGAGAGGAAAACATTTGTGTTTCATTCTACTTTTGTCATTTTCAATATTTGCATCAATTTCAAACTCTCTTCCTCTCTCAACCAATAAAAGATGGATAGTAGATGAATTAGGAAATAGGGTAAAGTTGCATTGTATTAATTGGTCAAGCCACCTAAATGCAATGATAGGTGAAGGTCTTGACACAATATCCTTAACAAATCTTATATCTGAATTGAAGGAATTAGGGTTTAATTGTGTTAGATACACATGGGCTACACATATGTTTACTCGTTATTCAACATATAAAGTTGGAGAAAATTTCGACAGATTGAATCTCATTGATTTTAGATTAACAATTGGATATTTTAATCCTTCTTTAGAGAATATTACAGTTGTGGAAGCCTTTGATTTGGTGATTGATGAGTTTGGAAAACAAGATATGATGGTTTTGGTTGATAATCATGTTAGTGATCCTAAATGGTGTTGTGATGGTAATGATGGGAATGGCTTCTTTGGTGACAAATATTTTGACCCTCAAGAATGGTTACTAGGACTTTCCAATGTTGCCAACCGTGTCAAAGGAAAACCTCAGGTTCATATCAAAATTATATTGCATATTTTAACTTTTACCAATAGCCTTATGAACAGAACCGATTTTTCAGATATATCTGTTTTACCTGCACTATTTTGTCGGAAATATCATGGTTTTAAGCTCACAGTCTCTAATATGATCGCTCTGCCCCGTCCAGGTTTTTGCAGTGAATGTTGTCATTAAAATAAAATTTTGAAAATTTAAGGTTTAAATGTATAGTGTCCGCGAGCCCGTCTCATCACATCTTCATTTTTCGCATGAAACATCTAGATTTTAGGCTTGCATAATAAATTATGTCCGTCCGATTCCGTTTTTTTTTACTTTTGCAGGGCAGACGTAAACGCGGTTTGCCTCTTTAATGGTTGTTTTTTAATTATATAGGTTGTGGCAATTGGGTTAAGAAATGAACTAAGAGGTCCAAAACAAAACCAAAAGAATTGGCAGAAATACATGAGGCAAGGAGCTACAACAGTTCACAATGCAAATCCAAATATTCTTGTCTTTGTATCAGGCTTGAACTATGACACTGATTTAAGTTTCTTGAAAACAAATCCTTTTAAAACAAGCATAGGTAACAAATTGGTGTACGAGGTACATTCCTATGCCTGGTCAAGTGGGTCACGAAGTGATTGGATTGAGAAACCATTAAACCAAAAATGTGCCAAAGTAATGAATGGATTGAATGATAAGGCAGGATTTCTCATGAGTGGTTCCAATCCAAGTGCTTTGATTATGAGTGAATTTGGTATGAACATGGAAACTTTGGATGACATGAATCAAAGATTTATGTCTTGTATAATGGTTTATCTTGTTGGGAATGATTTGGATTGGGCTTTGTGGGCAGCCCAAGGTGCATATTATGTTAGGAAGAATGAGACTAGGGTGAGTGAGACTTTCGGTTTATGGAATATTTATTTTCGATCACTTCGATATGAAAAATTTCCGCAAAGGTTTCAACTCTTACATAAGAAGCTTCTAGGTATGATAATTTTACTTTGCTTTTAAATTGTAACTGTGTTTTGTGTTTACAGATGCAACTGCTGTACAGTTGCATCTGCAAACGTTGCTTCTGAAAGTTGATTTTAATTTTGATAATTGCAGAACCAAGTTCAAGTTCAAACAATTCATACATAATGTATCACCCATTAAGTGGCCAATGTGTGAGAGTGAGGAATAATCATAAACTTGAATTGGGTGATTGTGATGAGGCAAGTAAGTGGAATCAAGAAGGACAACAAATTAAATTGGTTGAAAATGGTGCATGCATGGAAGCAATTAGTGAAGGATCTCTAGTGAGGCTCTCAAGTAATTGTAAAAGCAAGAAAAGTTTTTGGAAAAAGTTATCAGCAACAAATCTTCATTTGAGTACTTTGGATAGACAAGGAAATAACTTGTGCTTGGAAAGGGAGACCCCTACTTCATCTGAGATTGTCACAAGAAAATGCATATGTGTGGATGATAGTCCTTCTTGTTTGGATGATCCTCAAAGTCAGTGGTTTCAACTAGTTACAACAAATGTATAATATTAATATCCTAGAATTTGATTACGATGATCACTTAGTTTGGAAATAACTTGTGCTTGGAAACGTATATTGATATTCATAAATCATAATATTAAATAACGAGAAGAAGAAAAAAAATGACGAAGAGAAAAAAAATTATTCTATTTTATTTGATATTTTTATGTATCGGATAAAAAATAATATAATTTTATTATAATATTTTTTATTAATAAATAAAATATTAATATTATATTTATAAATTAAAATATTAAATAGAGAATTATTAAAAAAATTATTTTGATAATTTTTGTTTGGGATAAAAAGTTGTCTCGTGGTTTAGTGAGAGACAAAAATTCATGTTTTTATCATGTCCTTTATCATATATTTTGTCATATCCCATAATAAATTCATATCCCATAATAAATTTATGTAACAAACATACTAAAAAATAAATTGTTATATTCAGATCCTCATATTTTAGTAAATCAAATGTATGTTGAATTTGAGATTATTTATAAGGTTTTTTTTGTTAACTTTCTCTTATTTTAGTAATTTATTTAATTTAAGGTGTGAGAAATTTAGGAAGAAATATTGGTGTTTTGATGATGCAGAGTTGTATAAGTAAGCTCACTTTCTAAATATTTCTTACCATATTTTATGGGTCTATATACTTATGATAATAAACATTTAAGAAGTAAAGAGATCATATTGTCTATATTGGCTATATATCAGAGTCTCCATTTTCCTATGCTTACTCGAGGTACAATAGTACTTTTATAAACCAAACAAAAGCACAAATGACAACCTTCATATCTGACCCTATTAACTTTTAAAACAAAATTATTCACTTTGGATTGAAGAAAGTGTGAACCAAATATTAAATCATCAATTAGAGATGAATTTAATAGTTTTTTTATTAGTTTGTTAAGGTTTATTAGGGTTTTTATTAGTTGGTTAGGATTGATCCTAAGATAGACTATCAGTCAATATATAAAGGTATGTCATGTTTCATAAAAAAATATTTTCAAGTTAACTTTCTATTATGACATTCGAGCACGGTTCCGATTCGAAAGAGATATTGGAAAAGAAAAATACCTTCAAACCTGGAACAAATAACACAACAAAGAATATGTGAATCTATCATCTAAACAACTATGATAAACCTGGAACTCCACTCGTGACAACATTGCTGAATGGAGAAAATTATTGCACGTGGGCAAGATCGTTCAAGATGACTTTGCGTGCAAAGATGAAACGGGGTTTCATTTATGGAAGCATTAAGAAACTATCAAATCAATCTGAAGTGTACCATGAATGGGAGAAGGAAGATTCAATGGCGACAACTTGGTTAATCAATTAGACCTAACCAAATATATGCAACAATATCTCATATGTTTCAACGGCTCGAGATGTGTGGGTGGATCTTGAATAAAGTTTTGCCCAAACCAATGCACCACGATTCCATTAGATCTGGAAAAACTTGTGTTTAATGTAGAAACAACCAGAAACAAAGGTAACAGATTACTACACTCAATTCAAAAGTCTTGTTGATGAATTGTAAATCCTACCTGAATGCAGTTGTAGAGGTGTTAAAGTATTGACACAAAGGGAAGAAGAACAGTGAGTCAATTTTTTTCTTGGAGGCTTTGATATTTAACAATACTCTTGTATCAAGGCAACCATACTTAATACTTATCCATTACCATTTTTAGGTGTGTCTTTAATCAAATTCAAAGAGAAGAATATCGTTTTGCAATAGATATTGAAATAGATTCCAAGGTGGAAAATGGATATGCGTTTTACTCAAGTGCATATAGGAAAAAATGAAAGGAATATCACTCAAGATTAAAGTGTGATCATTGTGGGAAAATTGGTCATGTCAAGGCAAAAATGCTTTGAGATTGTTGGATTTCCAGCAAGTTAGGAATCATAAAGAAATCATAGGCAAGAACCTAACTAATCATGAGGGTAACAAGTAGTAAATTTTGCTCAGGCCACTGAGAGAAAATAGAATATCCAGAAGCAGCAACATCATGACACACCCTGCATGGAGTTCATGCAACATGAAAACATGACTGGTAAATTTGAATATTGTTTCAATTGGATACTTAATAGTGTTACTTCATACTACTTGACACCTTGACCTCAATATTAAAGAAAAACATAACATTAAATCAACATTTCTACATAACTACACCAACAGGGATTTCAAATTTAGTTGAAAATATAGGAGATGTGAATTTATCAAGTTTCTTTACGTTATAAGATGTGTTATTGGTTCCTGACTTTAAATGTAATTTGATTTCAATTCATAAACTAACATATAATTTAAAATGTTATGTGATTTATGATCAAAATTCTTGCACAATACAGGACCAACCCTCGAAGAGGGAGATTTGATCAACTGAACTGCATACAGGGGCTTATGTGTTCACAAAGAAACATTAACGATGCTTCATGGGTGCAACTAAGAAGGGCATGGTAACCTTATGGCACATAATAATGAGACATTCCTCAAATCAAGTCCTTCAACATATTTCACATTTAGTCTAATTCAGTTTTGATAAAGCAAACTGTTGTGATGTATGCCACGAGGAAAAACAATGTAGAAACACTTTCCCTTTAAGTATTAATAAAGCTAACGTACCTTTTGAATTGATTCAATGTGACTTATGGGGAAATACCATACCTCCACAAATAATTGATCATATTAATTTCTAATCATTGTAGATGACCTCACTCGTGGCACATAGGTATATTTAATGAAATACAAGACAATAACTTTACAACATTTGATTAGTTTTAACTATCTAATCAAAAGGCAGTTTAATATGCATAATAAGAGGATTGGGAGTGACAATGAGGCAGATTTTACTAACTCTGATTTCAAGTGCTTCACTTAAAAATAAGGGATCATGCATGAAACTTCTTCTGTTTCCACACCTTAATAAAATGGACATGTGGAACGCAAGCATAGATAAATTTTAAACATAACATGAACCTTGCATTTTCAAGAAAATATCCCATTACATTTTTAGGGAGATTATGTATTGACAACAACATATCTAATCAATAGAACCCCTATAGTAGCAAATAAAGGAATCTCTTCATACGACTTATTTTTTAAGAGAGCACCAACTTATGAGAACTTGAGAACTTTTGGATGCTTGTGCTACAAGAAAAATGACTCAAAATGAATCAGTAAATTTGATCCTAGAGCTGAAAGATGTATTTTTATTGGTTATCCACAAGGACAAAAATGATGGAAAGTTTACACTCCGAAGACTCGTGAATGATGCATATCGAGCGATGTAGTGTTTTATGAGTATATATTTTCTTACCATGTGCAAAATAATAATGGGCCTACTAATTTTAGAAATAATTAATAAAGTGATAACCTCAATGATGAGTCGTCAGTCTATAATGATGCAGAATTGGAAGTACCAAGACTTGTAGAATTTCCTCATAATGACCAAACATCAGGTCCTATAGAAAATTTATCCATTTAGGAGCCTGAATACATGAGTCAAAATGAGAGTATGCAGAAAGAACATGTATCCATAAATGACGTGAATGAGGAAGTCACCAATGATTCTAAAAAAGAATCATCAAGTGAAAGTGAATGAGAAGTCTCAAATGAGGGGGAGCCTCAGAACATGCCACACATAAGACGACATCCAAATTATCTAAAAGACTATGATTATGGAAAACTAACATAAACCCCAAATGCATGGCATCAATTCCAGATTCATTTTCAGGTATCACATATCTCATCTCAAAATTTTTAAAATATTATGTTTTCACAAAAACATAGAGTTTACCTTACAGCCATCACTAATGAAGAAGAACCTCAATCATATATCTAAGCAGTCAAGCACACAGTTTGGAGGGAGGCCATGGCTCGAGAAATCAAGGCTCTAGAAGACAATGAGACATGGGTACTAAATCATTTACTGCAAGGATGAAAATTGATATGATGTAGATGGGTGTAAAAATCAAACATAAAGTTACATGTGAGATTGAAAAGTACAAGGCCATATTAGTTGCTAAAGGTTACACACAAATAAAAGATGAGGACTTAAATGAAACTTTTTCACCAATGGTTAAAATAACCACAATAAGATGCTTGTTAATAGATGCAGTGGCGAAGGATGGAAATTACTTCAAATGGATGTTAGTAATGCTTTATTACATGGAGAATTGACAGAAGAAGTATATATGAGTCCTCCAAGAGGATATAAAGTTCCAAACAAATATTTGATATGCAAATTAAGGAAGTCATTGTATGGCTTGAAATAAGCATCTAGAATTTGGTATAACAAGTTATCTCAATCTTTTATAAAATATGGTTTCCAAGTCAACCAACTTGATCATAGTATATTTACTTATTCACATGGATCATTTTTTCTAGTTGTTTTAAGCTATGTTGGTGACTTTATCATTGCTAGGCAATATCTTAGTAAATGTTTCCATATGAAGGATCTTGGTTCGCTTAAATACTTCCTAGACGTAGAACTAGCACAAGGGTCAAAAGGGATATTCCTTTGTCAAATAAAATATACCTTAGACATTCTACAAGAATGTGAATGCTTGGTTGTAAGCCTTCTTTATTTCCAATGGAACAAAATCACAAACTTGTTGTGGCCAAGGGACCTCATCTCTTAGAACCGTCAAGGTATAAAATATTAGTTGGACGCCTGATTTACTTAACTATCACTAAGTCTGAATTAACCTACTCAACTCATATTCTAAGTAAATTCATGCAAACTTCACTCCAAGACCATTAAGATGTTGCTATCACTACTACGGAAAACCCATTTAACAACAGTTGAGAAAGATATATAATGACGCATGCGCATATGTTGTTATGTAGAGTGCTGTTGTATATATTGTACTTACAATGACGGGCTGGAAATTATTGTTGTAATCCATGACACGCGCCACATATATCAACGATTATGCTTACGAACTGTTGTGATATATACTCTTAGATACTAGGTTCGAAACCCATCAACAGCAAATTTAAACAAAAACAAAAATTACTTTTAGCCTCGGTTAGAATAGATAACCATTATGAAAGGCCCATGGTTTATTATATTTTATATAAATTTCTTGTTTTCTATACCCCTCACTGAAGATATATAGGCATTCAAATTGACGAAGAAGTATATAATCTGAAAAATTAAACTATTCTTGAAAACCAATTTAATCAAACCATTATTGTTTTTGAATTGCATGCGTCTCATCATTCATCTCATGTTGTTTACATATATTGTGGTATAATGACCTGACTCCTTAAATGCATCGCTAAATTCGATTATAGTTAAATTTTCATAAGAAAATATGATCGAATAGTCTATCTTCTCAACCTCACCTATTATCTAATTTTTATACTTAAAATTTTTAGATTATCAGTGAGGAGGAGGAGAAGGATTATCTGATCAAATTTTCTTAAGGATATCAAACTATAAACGAATTCAGTGATGCATAAGAGGTGTCTGGTCATTATACCATATTAAATGTAAAGAACGTGAGCTGAATGACAAGAAGCATGTCAATCCAAAAACAACAATGGTTTGTTTAACTTAGTTTTCAAATAAAACTTAATTTACAAATTATAAGTATCTACCTCAATTTAAATTAATGTATTTTAAGTGAGGCATGTTAGTGAAACAAGCAATCTATATAAAATATAATAAACTCAAAAAACATCATACACTAGAACCAGATACTATAATTTATCACAGACTATATTAAACTGTTACAAGAGAACATATCTTTTAACCACAATGACTTCATACTTCTTATACTTCTTTTTATTGTTTCTAAAACTAGGTAAGATTTGCAGCCATAGTTGTTTCCTCTTTTACTATACATAGTTGCACAAACAAGAAGACGAATCTGAAAAAATGAGAGCAATCAACAAAAACAACATTCAAAAAACGAGAAAATGGGAACTATCTAAAAAAATGATTGAAGTAGAAGAATACCTTATTTTCATATATATGTACCTCAACAACTCATATTATAAGCTTGCTACCACTATCATCATCCACCATGCTCATTTAGTTTTAGACTCAACAAGAAGGCATACAGGATGAAGAAGCCTAAATAAAAAGTTGCATACTTCTTGTATTCCTTTTTGCAGATTCTAAAAAAAGATGAAGCTTCATACTTCTTATCAACTCATACATTCTTGCTACCACCATCATCATAACCATGTATGATCTTTACTATACAACTTCAGCTATTTCAAACAAGGAAATTAGTTAGTATTCAAAACAAAACCAATAAAAGTTGAAACAAAACCCTAAGAAGTGGGACTGTAACCTTAAGTAGAAGAATACCTTATTATCCATAGCTACAAAAACAATATGTACATCATCATCATGTTCATCTAGTTTGTGAAGCAATGAAAAAGAAATACAAAGAGGAATAAACTTACACAAAAGCTTCATACTTCTTATATTTCTTTTTATTGTTTCTAAAACTAGACGAAGTTTGCTGCCTAAGATGGAAGAAGAAGAAGAAGAATAATAAAAAACTTGCAAGAAAACATATAATGAGGAATATCTTAATGGGAAATATGTAAATACATTAATGGAAGAAGAAGAATACCTTAATGTATGAAGCGCAAGAGGAAAAATGGGTGATATGGTTTCGCTATGAATGAAACAGTGACAATGAGTCACTTAGTTTGCTTATATGGGTAAATATTTCACAACGGTTAATGCTAACAACTGTAATGATACATTATTTTTATTATAAATATATCACAACGGTTAAATATAAGAACTGTAACGATACCCTTTTTATATGGTACAAGGTTCGCTTCCTGGTAACAATTTTTTTTATCAATTTTACATAATATTTCACAACGGTTAAATATAAGAACCGTAGCGATATCCCTTTTAATATCACAATCTTTCCTCTTCACGGAACAGAGAAACACCCATCCCAAGTATAATAATGATTTATGATTTTCTCTGTTTTTCAAAAAATATCGTTAGAGAATATCAATCATTACAATTTATCATCATTGCAAGCACCTAAATGTCACACTTTTCATTTTCAACCTCATATATAAATAGACGGTTTTACATTTCTTAATTATACATTCTTATTAAAAATGAGTTTTGTAACGCCCCGTTTTTATTTTGATTATTATTTGTGAACAATTGTGAATTGTTATGATCGATTATGTATTTGTTGTGCGTTCATTAGGTTTGGTGTACCACAATGAAGGATAGTGGCCTTAAGAGGCGAGTCTTGGAGGTGTATGACTAATAACATAGAGATTGGTGGTGTAGGAAGTAAGACTAATTAGATTATTTTAGTTTGTAATTATTTAATTATAATAATAGTTGGATATTGATTTAATTAAATATGTGATGGAAAAATATTATTATTGTTATTATTTCATTAGTTAGAATAAGTAGTAATAATAATAATAATAATAATTAATAATAATAATAAAAATAATAATGTGAATATATGAAGGGCTTAGTGGTAATTTAAAGTGAGTAAGTAAGAGCTTAAGTGAAAGTTCATAGAAAGGGTCTAAGCGTTATAGTAGGAAAAGAAGAAAATTAGAGAGAATAGGCTCATTTGGAATCGATAGTGAGAAAGAAAAGAGCAGAAGAGAAAAGGGGAAGAGCTAGGGCAAAAGGAAGGAAGGGAGAGAACACATTGAAGATAAGGAAAGCTCATCACTATAAGGTAAGGGTGAGATTTCTTTAATCACTCAAGGGTTAATTAGATGATGTAGGTATGTGAGTAGAAATCATTAGGTTGATGCCATGGATTGTTGTTTGTTGGTTAATTGGGATTGTTAGGGGAAATATTTACCTAAATGTTTAGAATTAACTAAATTGTTGTATTGGAATTATTGTAATTGTTGTGGATAATGTATGTGTGATAGATAGGGATTTTAATGACTTAAATTGGGGTTATTGGGGTTGAAAAGACATTTTAAGGGTGTAGAATCGTAGTGGGAGAAGTGTTGTCATCACATGAATTTTTGGATTCGCAGGGCTCGCATAGCTAGCTCTCGCTCGCTTAGCGAGGGCCCTTCGGGCATCAATATTTGAAAACTTCAAAAATTCACAAATTTTGACTCATAAGTCTGTTTGGGTCACCGTTTGAATAGTTGGAAATCTAGTTTCATGTACTTTATGTTAAAACTTGTTTCAACGATATATTTCCAACTATTCGAAGATCCATATACGTTTTCTGTGTAGGTCCCTATTCGTTGAGTTGTGAAATGTGGGAGTTAGTCGTAAGAATGTGTGTTGTAGTTGTTGCTTATGATGTTGCATGATATTGTTGTTGAGTTGTTGTGGCATAACTTGTAAATGCATTAACTAGTATTTATGTGATAATGTGATAATGTTGTTGATTTTTTATAGCATACTATGTTAGAGGCATGTATTGGCGAGTTATATGCATGATTAAATGATGACAAGATGTGTAAATGTTGTAGTTGCATCACGATGTATGTTTCGATGAATGCATGTTGAGTGTTAACTAGTATTGATGTGGTGATGAAATACTATATGTGTGCATTTAGTTCTTGGTACATGATGTAGTTGTTGTTATATGTTGTTGTTATATATTGTTGTTAATGTTGTTGCATGAGGTAGTTGTTGTAGACATTGCATATTGTCATTGATGGAGCATGGCATGTGTAACGTCCGTATTTAATTAATTAATTTAATTAATTAATTTAATTAAATATTATCGCGTATTTTTCTCGATTATTTGTTGTTATGTGTTGTTTTTTCGTTTGTGTTGTTAAGTTGTTTAAGTTGTTTAAGTTGATATTATGTTGCAGGTTAAGTTATGTTTAGGTTGTTTAATTTAATTAAGTCAAATAACTAAAATAATTATTAATGGTATAATATTAAGTTGGACTTAGTTGTAGTGTGAGAGTAGTAAAGTTGGGGGATGTCATTTTAAGCCCATTAGTAATTAAGTTGATTAGTGATAATTTTGTAAAATTAGACAAAAGACCTAATTAGGGTATAATCAGAATTTTGTAAGAAGAGAGAAGAAGTCTTATATGAAGATCAAGAAGAGGCTAGGTTGAGGATTTTAGAGGATATTTTTGTTGTGAATTCGAGTTGCCTTCAATCCAAGATAAGGATGGGATTCGAATTCCATAACCGGGACTAGATGATATGTATGTAGATTGGAATTTCGTATGATTTCGTTGTTGTGTTTTTCGTATGATTTGTTGCTACGTTTTTGTATGAATCTGATATATATGATATGTTGTTCTTGTTGTATTGATGTTGTTCAAGTCGTTCAGTTGTTGGAATGGTTGTTGTAGAAAATTCGTGTAGAAAAGGAGATTAGAGTACGTAAAATCAATATTATAACTTAGTAGATGAATAAATACATAAGATTTAGAGTCTAAAATCAATGTAGAAACCCCATTAGTCTTGAATGGAGTGAGAAAGTTGTGTGATTCATAGCAGAAGACAGATTTGTATGCATTTTGTTGTTTTACGAACAGATCTTGCATTACACGTAACAGGATGGGAATTACGTGTAACATGCCCCAGTACGCATACATTATGCGTAATGAAGTAGGGCATTACGTGTAAGAAGTGAGCCATTACGCGTATGGGCGAAGTGGGTGCAGAAAAATGCAGTTTTTGGCGATTCGTCCTGTTTTCGCATTCGTTTCGAGTTGAGCTGGTTTTAGACCTTAAGTAGAGGTAAAATAAGTTGATTAAAGAAGATTTAGGGATTAAAAATAATTAATTTAGGGATCTAAATGATTAAGCCGTATTCAGTCATATTTCATGTTGAAGTTGTATCAAGCTGTTATAAGTTGTGTTGTCCCGATCTTGGGGAAGATTATTAAGTTGTAGGTCTTATGACCAATGTTGATTCATGTTGTTGAGTTATTGATTATGTTATTGTTGTATGCCATTCATAGTTGCATACATTTGCATATTTTCAAGTTGGAGCGAATGCTCGATTCAAGTTGGCCTGGATTAGCAAATAAGTTGTTGATGCCTCGATAAACTAACAAGATTTCAAGTTGGGAGTTTACTCCAAATGGTACCACATGCATATATAAGTTGAGTCGCATTTGAGTCACATTGTATATATGCTGTTATTGGTTGTTGGTTGCAAGTTTTATGGTGATGTTGCTAGTGGTGTGAAGTGGTGTGATTGTATGATTTCTTGCTTATATATTGATTATCATACCCCTGTTTACGTTATTCGATATCTCACTATTCTGTTTGAATGTCGCCCTCTGTTGGTAAGGTGCAGGTAACCAAGATTCAAGTACCTAGTCGTCTCAAGTTGGTATTTGTCGCTCTGATACGTAGTACTTCGGGGGATGAACGCATGTTTTGTTTTTGTAGATTTTTCATCTAGTTTATGAACTCGTTTCAGTTATTTTATGTTGAAAACCATATTGAAGTATTTGATGTTGAATAAACTTGAAGTTGTTTTAAAAGTTGCAAATTTTTTTGAATCCGTTGCGTACTTTGTGAAACATGATTATAAATGAAGTTTTGTTATTTGATTATTTAAGTTGAAAAATGTGATATCCCATGTTTGGTGATGGATTTTATAACTCTGATTTAATAATTAAAGTCGGGTGGAAATTGGGTGTTACAACATGTGCATAGTTGGGGATGGTGTACCAAGGTAGGGTAACAATATCCATCTGAATTTCAAAGGGAATCATTATTGGTGCAGTCATGAAATAGGGATCGTACGTGACCATGAAACAGGGGTCGTGTGTGTGATCATGAAATAAGGATCATATTGGACCATGAAATAAGGGTCGAGATTCAGACGGGAACTGAATCATGAAACATGGATCATTATATGGTACCACATGCATTGAGCCTGGTTGGGTCTCATTTGCATTCTCTTATTGGTTGTATTGTGTAATGCCTTATATGATTATCGATGATTGTCTGTATATAAGTTGAGGCGTGTGTTCTTGTTGGATCTTAAAACATGATGGAAATCTTGATGATGTATGCCTTGTATTTATATAAACTTTCTCTTTTGTTGATTTAAGAATCTCACCCTTTCTGTTGTAATGTTGCCTCCACGTGGGTAACATGCAAGTATTCAAGAGTAGCTAGAGTTCGTGGTCGGTGAAGTCGAAGTACTTCACTTTAGTGGTGTCTGCTCTGATATATAACATCGGGAGTCGGGAATGTTTATCCATATTTTTATTTGTTAAAGAATTATTAGTTGTTTATAATACGAAAACTAGTTTGATTAATTAAAACAATTATATGTTATTGATCACAATGAATAATTTCTGCAATGTAATAAAGATTTGTTTTTGGATTAAAGTAATAACAATAATTATTATATGTTACATGTCTTATTTGTGAGTAAGTATATGTTGAAAGTAATACCCTTTATTCCAAGTTGTTTCATTTTACTCTAATTTTTCGATTAAATCATTTGGGGGAATTTTGGGTGTTACAAGTTCAACAAATGACAATTCTAACACAAACATTACAAATGAGGTCACAAATGAGATCACAAATGACAATGCTAACACAACCTGGATTCTTAGTTGTCAGGGATATGACGTTAAGGGTGAGGAAGACCAAAAAGAAGAAGAATACAAAAAGGCAGAGGAGAACTTTTTTTTAATAACTATGATGAGGGAAGTGAGGAGAGAGACCCTGATTGGATAAATGCTTTTGTTGCTATGGGCTATGATAATTGATAATATGTAGTTTTCTTTTCTGGAATTATAATGAAGTTTTCTTTGATATATATACATGTCTCTTTCACTCTTCATTTTTTTAAATGAAGTTTAGAGGTTAACACTAAAAGCTGAAATAATTGAAAATAAAAAAACAAAGATGAATTTTAAATAAGTTTTGATCAAAATATTGTCTTTCACTTAAAAATAGAAAAACAAAGATGAATATTGTGTTTTGAGGTTAAAGTCACCATAACAGTACTATAAAATAAAATAAAACATATGTTAAAAAATTTAAACAAATGGAAAAATGTACTTGTTGGGAATAAATGTTTGTCACAACATGTATTACAAGGGTTTTAAATTTAATCGTCGTTGAATATGGCGTTATAAATCCGCTGCAAAATTTTTAACCTATTACAACGGTGAGATATGAATCCGTTGTAAACCTGGCGTCGTTAAATGCGCGTTTTGTAGTAGTGTATGTGAGTCTTACTATATCTCAAATCTCCTCTTAGTCAAGGTATGATTCTTCGATAACACAATGATCTACAACTAGTTAGGTATTGTGACTCAGATTGGGCATTGTGCCCCATTACCTAAAAGTTCATCTCAGGTTGTCGAATGAAACTTTGCAATGCTCCAATATCATGGAAAACAAAGAAACAAGCCATAGTCTCTTGATCCTCAAGTGAGGTTGAATATCGTGCAATGGCACATTCCGTAAGTGAAATACTATGGCTATGTGATTTGTTAGAGACCCTGCAAGTTCTAAATATCAAACCCACAATTCTACATTAATTGTGACAAACATCAACTTTTTATTTAGCTACAAACTCAGTCTTCCATGAAAGAACAAATCACATTGAAATTGACTGTCATTTTAACAGGGAACACATTCAGTCAGATGCCATAAACACAATTTATCTTCCAACCAAAAAACAAAAAGATGACATTTTTACCAAGTCCTTAGACATAAAAGTTTTTCAATAATATTTATTATCCTCACCCACCAACTTGAAGGAGAGTATTAGAGATAAATTTAATAGTTTATTAAGACTTTTAGAATTGTTGTTAGTTTGTTAAAATTGATCTTATTTTATTAACCTATATAAAAATTTATATTATGTGTCATCAAAAGCAATAAAAATACTAACATATTTTTCAAATTAATTTCCTATTATCATTATTATCATGATGATTTGAATCACATATAATCATATTAGTTTGAAGATTTTAAATAGCTTTCATTTACCTAAAATCCTACAGTAACATATTAGTTTTATTTGAACTTATTTATTTAAAAACAAAAAAACAAAAAAAAATGTCAATATCTAGTGACATACAAATCCCAATAAAAATAGCACACGTGGCAAAATCTGTATACGGCGCACTCGGCTTTTAGTCTAGCAGCTTCGACATTCGTCAGGAACTTGCCAGAATACTCCACACAAACACGCTCTTCCAATTTTTCAATGATTAATAAAATAAATAATTTCATCTAAATTTTAAATCATCAATTTATAATAATTAACGGCTACGGCTATTTTTAAAATTATTTAAATTGCTTTGCATATTCCATTGGAGAATCATAATTCATAAATTCATAAATTCATAAATAAATTGTTATTCTTTTCTTCTTCTCCAACACTTTCTTTCTACTAAATCAGTTTCATCACTCTTTCTTCGATTTCAGTGATGGCTTCTACGACGTCGTTTTCACTTTCTCACGCAGTTCCGATTCCGTCTCACAGAAACCATGCTCGGTGCTTTTCTCATCATCGCCATCTTTCTCTCTCTTTCTCTGCAAAACCAATTTCCATCAAATCATCGTTTTCGTTCAATCGAAGACATTCTCTTGGAAATGGATTTTCTACAACTCAAACCAACTCTTCGCGGTTCTCTGTTCGATGTGAAGCTTCAACTGGAAATGGAAGGGTAACTAACTCTCACATCACAGTAACAATCATCATCATAATAATTTACACTTCTGCTTCAAATTTTTTTTTTAATCAGTATGCATGAAAGTAATTATAGTTGAAGGTTTTTAGTCTATGAGGTTAAATTGTTTGAAATTCAAGTGTGTGATGTGATTGATGAAGTGAGAAGTTTATTAAAATCTGAAGAATAAATATTTAATAATTTAATTTAGTACTTACTATATTAATTTAATTTTCTACATTAATATTAATTTAAATGTCTCTGAAATTGTAAAATTTTAATCAGATTTAGTCTCAAGTTGATGTTTTTAGGAATTATAATGATATTCTAAGTTGGTGATGTTGAGATGTATTTGAGTGGAAGTTTGGTTTCATGGTTGTGGCACTTAGAATTGAGTCCGGATGTGTACAATAATTTGTAGCTTTTGAGTCTAAACTTGATTTTTACATGGAAATCTGTTATTCAACTCACTTTTACAAGAATTTATCTTGTATAAATCATTTTTGTTTCAACTCACTTCTAGCCATAATCAATTTTACATAATCAATTTTTTTCACTGCAGAATGAAACACATGCTGAACATGATTAATATTTTGCAATTTACAAGAATGTTATATAAAAATTTTATAATGTGAGAGATTATGTTGATATAGTTCTGCATTTTCATGATCAAATTAAATATTTACTAGTTGAAAAATGATGGTTCAAGTGATGAGAAAAAATAAGATATGGGTTTTCGTCGCTGTGAAACCCTATGTTATACTATCATTGGAGATGCTCTTAGCTTCAATACACTCATTGCTTTGAGTTAAAATTTGATGTTAAGTTCACTATATGTCTCTTTGTTCCATTGATAGAGATTTTCTGTGTTACACAACAACGTATAGAGAGAAAGTTGAGACAGAAGTGATGAAAGAAAACAAATTGATTGAATAAAGAAAAGTGATTATGTTGGAACCAAAGGGAATTAGGTACCATTTATTAGTTGAAAAGTAAGCAATTAATAAATTTCTAACTAATTAATCATCAATTGAGTAACTAACCAAACTCAACCAATTTAGAACTACACGGATAGATTTCTCAGCTTATTTGCAAAAGTGGAGATTGGTAAATTTGCATCTTGTTTGTTATGTGTATTATAGCTTGTGAGGTATAGCGGTTGATGTTGGGAATTGGGGTTTTGATGCAATGGCAGATTACACAGCAAGAGTTCACAGAGATGGCTTGGCAGGCGATAGTTTCATCGCCGGAGGTGGCTAAAGAGAACAAGCATCAGATTGTGGAGACAGAGCACTTAATGAAGGCTCTGTTGGAGCAGAAGAATGGACTTGCTCGCAGGATCTTTTCCAAGGTTGGAGTGGATAATACTCAGCTTCTCGAAGCTACTGACAAGTACATTCAGCGGCAACCCAAGGTATTCAATTAAGTTTGAACAAGTTTTAATTGCAATATGAGCACTTGCAGTTTTGTCTTTTGTTGATTGATTCAGTTTAGCCTCACTACTACTTTACCCATTAGTGGATTAGGACCATGTTTGGCTAAATAGATTAATTAAGCATTTATAAAATAGGCACATATCATGTAAGTGTATACTAAGCTATTTCAATTACAAAGGATAAAATAAACTTTACTTGTTTTATATAAGCTATCCTGTGGAGTTTATGGAAATAAGCTTAAAACAATTTTTGCATGTATCATAAGTTGTTTTCATAAGCTTTCTCAAACAGTCTCACAAGTGCTTATGCCAATAGATAAGTTTAAATAAGTCAACTTAAACAGACCCTAGATATTTGTTTCAGGGTTCTTTATACCTCAAAAGCTCAGTTGATTAACCCATTTTCAATTATTTTTAGATTGTAGGGGAATCGGCTGGTTCAATGTTGGGGCGTGATTTGGAGGCATTGGTTCAGAGAGCCAGGGACTTCAAGAAAGATTATGGGGATTCATTTGTTTCAGTTGAACACTTGGTTTTGGGTTTTATCCAAGATCAACGATTTGGGAAGCAACTCTTTAAAGATTTTCAAATATCTAAGCAGGTTCTAAAATCTGCAGTCGAGTCCATTAGGGGACGCCAGTCAGTAATTGATCAAGGTAATGACATCTTCCATTTGCCTCATTCTATATTTTTTATTACATGGTTATGTCTTTGTGCTGTTCATTTTCCTTGTGCTATTACATTTATTTGGCGAAAAGGGCTGTTTGAGTTGTTAACTTTGTCCTATTGAAGACCTCCATATCTTTGGGGGATTCATGTTACCCTTGAAATTCTTCTCTACAAGCTTTTAGGAGCTACACGTTGTACATGATTGTCTGCATTTGTTATTGATCAAACTTTTCTTTATGTTCGCTATAGATCCTGAAGGAAAGTATGAAGCATTGGAAAAATATGGAAAAGACCTAACAGCAATGGCAAAAGCAGGAAAACTTGATCCAGTTATAGGAAGAGATGATGAAATACGCAGATGCATCCAAATTCTCTCTAGGAGAACAAAGAACAATCCTGTGCTGATTGGTGAGCCTGGTGTTGGAAAGACTGCAATTTCTGAAGGGTATCTCCTTAGTTCTTCCTCCTAATTGTTGCCTGAGATTGGATTATTTTCCCTTCTACTGAGCACCATAGTTATTTTCTTCCTTGCACCATAGCTTTGATGCTTGTGTTTGTAATCTTACTATGTTATGCTTATTGACCTATTTCTGTCATTGACACAGACTTGCTCAGAGAATCGTGCAAGGAGATGTTCCTCAAGCTTTAATGAACCGTAGGGTATGTGCTTTATCAAAATGCTTAGGCTGTTGTTGATAGAACTGGCCTGGTTTGAGAATGGGAAAAAGTACCCTACAATATAAGTAACTGATTTTTAAGTTTCTATCCCATTTTCAATTTCACTGTAATGAATCTTACTATATATCCGCCAGTCTGATTTTAATTTCATTTTTTAAAGGAAAATATAATATTTTCTTATCTTAATACTCCTTCCAAAGTTTGTATATCAGTTTAGAGTTGTAAAAATGATCGCATGCACTGGTCTCTTTTCAGCTTATATCCCTTGATATGGGTGCACTTATTGCTGGAGCAAAATACCGGGGAGAATTCGAAGATAGGCTGAAAGCAGTTCTTAAAGAAGTAACAGAATCTGATGGTCAAACTATCCTTTTCATTGATGAGATTCATACAGTTGTTGGAGCAGGTAATAAGCTTCAAAGCTTTTCATTTTCAAATGGCTTATATTTAGGGATTCTAATATCTTCACGAATCGTTATCTATTACTTGATGCAATTTAGTTTTATACCAAAAAAAACTGTAGAAAATATTTTTGATATATTTTGAAGTAGTTGTAAGTAGGATACAAACACTAATTCATTTAAATAGACTATTCTAACTAAATGGGCCGAATACAAATATACAATATTTACGACAAACTCTATCAAAGGGGATTCTGATCATAGATGACACACTTTAATTAAATACCTATTAGCCTCTTAAAATAAAACTTTTCTATGTTGTAGCTAATATCAAATGGAATTTAAAAATTAACATGTGGATTTTGGATTTGGTTGCAATTACAATTTTGCCTATGTCAGGTGCTACAAATGGTGCCATGGATGCTGGTAACCTCTTAAAGCCTATGCTTGGTAGAGGGGAGCTGCGGTGTATTGGTGCGACAACACTTGATGAGTTTCGGAAGTACATCGAGAAGGACCCTGCACTAGAACGTCGTTTCCAGCAAGTATATGTTGATCAACCTACTGTTGAAGATACAGTTTCAATACTAAGGGGGCTGCGAGAAAGGTATGAGCTGCATCATGGAGTCCGGATTTCTGACGGTGCACTTGTGGAAGCTGCAATTCTCTCAGATCGATATATCAGTGGGAGATTTTTGCCTGACAAAGGTAATTATTGAAATTATTTAACAATCTTTAAATATATAGCTCTTTGGTTACTGCTAGAAACTAACATATGACCAGAGTTTAGTCTGTTTGGAAGGATTGGTTTTAAATTCTTACCTAAATGTAGCTCTGAATTATATCTCTTTACATCCACTTCCAAGATTATTGCTAAAAATATTTATCTGGGCTGCAATCAATGATGTTCATAGAGCACTGACTGCTAACTGCTAACTTCTTCCAAACTACAGCTATTGATTTGGTTGATGAGGCAGCTGCCAAACTAAAAATGGAAATCACTTCAAAACCTACTGTGCTTGATGAAATTAATCGGTCGGTCCTGAAACTAGAGATGGAGAGACTCTCTCTCATGAATGATACAGACAAGGCTTCTAAAGATAGGCTAAATCGTCTTGAGGCAGAGCTCTCTCTATTAAAAGATAAACAAGCTGAGCTGACTGAACAATGGGAGCATGAAAAGACTGTAATGACTCGGATTCAATCAATCAAAGAAGAGGTGTGTCATCATATAAGTCCTTTTGTATTATTTTTACCATGTGAAAAAACCAGTGCAAGTGTATAGGTTGAGTTGATAATTAGTATTGAAATTTAATTGGAAGATGTTTTATTTTGATTAATGATCAACACCGAATGCTAATCTGTTCTGTATTTTTAATGCATCAGATAGACAGGGTGAATCTTGAGATCCAACAGGCTGAGCGGGAGTATGATCTAAACCGTGCGGCTGAATTGAAATATGGCAGCCTAAATTCCTTGCAACAACAACTTGAGGGTGCAGAGAAGGAGTTAGATGAATATATGAACTCCGGGAAGTCTATGTTGAGAGAGGAAGTTACAGGAAATGATATTTCTGAAATTGTAAGCAAGTGGACCGGCATTCCTGTTTCAAAACTTCAACAATCAGAGAAGGAGAAGTTGTTGTATTTAGAGGAAGTGCTTCATAAGCGTGTTGTAGGTCAAGATCCTGCTGTGAAGGCAGTAGCTGAGGCTATCCAACGTTCAAGAGCAGGTCTTTCAGATCCACACCGTCCGATTGCTAGCTTCATGTTTATGGGACCTACCGGTGTAGGAAAAACTGAGCTGGCTAAGACACTAGCTTCTTACATGTTCAATACAGAAGAAGCACTTGTAAGAATTGATATGAGTGAGTACATGGAAAAGCATGCAGTTTCGAGATTGATTGGAGCACCACCTGGATATGTTGGGTACGAAGAGGGAGGACAGCTTACCGAGACAGTTCGCCGTAGACCTTACGCTGTTATTTTATTTGACGAAATTGAGAAGGCACACTCGGATGTCTTCAATGTATTCCTTCAAATTTTGGATGATGGAAGAGTAACCGACTCACAAGGTCGAACAGTGAGTTTTACCAACACTGTTATCATTATGACCTCAAATGTGGGATCACAGTACATTCTCAACACAGATGATGACACTGCGCCTAAAGAGTTGGCTTATGACACCATAAAGCAGCGGGTAATGGACACCGCAAGATCTATCTTTCGCCCCGAGTTCATGAATAGAGTTGATGAATATATTGTTTTCCAGCCTCTCGACCGTGATCAAATAAATAACATTGTCAGGATACAGGTAATTTCACTCCACCCACCCACCTACTTTTTGTCCAAATTATACAGTGGTGATTAAATCGAGCCTTCTTGCAAAATTAGCAGGATATAATGTTACATGGCGTTTAACATCTCTAACTTCTCTCCTTTTTATGGTTTATTACAGTTGGAACGTGTACAGAAGAGAATAGCAGACCGGAAGATGAAAATCCGTGTGACAGATGCTGCCGTCGAACTTCTGGGAAGCTTAGGGTATGATCCCAGCTATGGAGCTAGGCCAGTCAAGAGAGTGATTCAACAAAATGTGGAGAATGAACTTGCAAAGGGTATTCTGAGAGGAGAGTTTAAGGATGAGGACACAATTTTAGTAGACACTGAGATTTCGACATTTTCCAGCAATCAACTTCCACAGCAAAAGCTAGTTTTTAGGAAGATTGAAGCTAACTCACAATCTAAACCACAAGAAAGCATGGAACACGCTCAACAAACTTCCTGAATGAATCCTAGTTGCTGCTCCTTATTTCTCAGGATGCAAAGTTACATCTAAAATGTGTAAAATGTGATGATGTTTTCTATCTATGAATTGGTACAAACACGAATATCATAAATGACAAATATCACCTTGTCACTCCAAAGCAGTGTAAATATATTTGTTTAGTCTTATCTGATGAATGAGTTGCATCGTTCAGAATTGGCTGAATAACCAATCATAATGTCAATGGTGTGTGTATAAGCAAGGCTGAGCTTATATCAATTTTAATGGAGTGAAGTAGTTAGGTTCAAGCTTCATTAAGAATTGATGTTTGGATGTGAGAAGCATGACTTCAATCGAAGTGCAAAGAAACTTCAAATAACAAAACCAATGACTTGCGATAGGTACTAAGCTTGTAGTTGGATCACAACAAAGTATGAATTATTGTGCACGTCACCCATGTAGATAAGAGGAATATTTATCCCCCGACGTATGTAAAATCAAATTGACTATCACATTTTTATTTTTTTCAATATTTGATCTGAAAATAAAAATACATTTCTAAGATGAATCATCTCTGTAAAATCTCCTTAATTCATTTTGAACTACTCAAAAACACATTTGACAATGAATATTTTGAAATTGTCTCTCGAAAATTTTTAACATTTTAAATAGCATCATTATCTTAACTTTAACATTTTATGAGACCAACATATATTTTAGGTCATTTTAGATTATAAATTAAAAAACATATGTTAGACATACATTAAGAAAGTCATATATTAACTTAAGTAAATTCAAAATGTATTGACCATACATAACTTGATCCGAAAATATAAAGGATAATATGATAAAATATAAATTATTGGTTATGTGTAACTCTGTGGCTTCTCCACCTGTATTGCAAAGTATTTCGTATCTCAACAATAATGTCTTCTACGGGCCAATTAGGGATTGTCTTTCTCAATAAGTTATGCCTTTGTATCGATGTATGTCGAAAGACGCTGCTTACATTCTGGATTGGTCATTCCTAGCCTTTGTTACCTCTTGATTAGATGATCTAAGCGGTCTTTTAGGAGCGTCTAGTATCACAATTGGGTGTGATATCCTATAAAAGCAAGTTACGTATTTTGCATAAGTCCAATGTACTCGTTGGTAGTCCATTGATACCAAATTACTCTTGAAATCCTCAAGTATGGTATCAAGATCTTTGCGGAAGACGGTGAAATGAACATATTCTGAGGGGTGTCTTGGAATAACCTACAATAATAGAAACTAGCACATTAGGATATACATATATCAGAGATGATCCATAAACACATTATCCGAAGTATAATGAATTAGCGTCCATCTGACATGTCTTGCACTGGCCGTTGTATGGGTAAAAGGCAATGTCCTCTACTACTTGACAGTTAAGGTACACCCATAATGACTCGATCGAATGATTCCTTCTGAGTGGAGCAAAGGTTCAAACATGCGGTCATTCTTCAGTGTAGCCAGGGACATGTTCACACCTGAAAATGTGAGAAAAGTAAGAGATGATCCATCTCTGAAAATGGTTCAAACAAAATATTAGTAATAAGTAAAACAAAAAAGTTATGAAAATATTAGTAGTACTAAATTACTGTAAGGAACATACAGCTTACTGTCAACTACTATGACTTCCAAAGACAATCTTCGCTCAATTTTCTATCAACTGCTTTGTATTTCAAAAACATTTTGTCCTGGTTGTTTTCAGTCATTGCACCTGTAATAAAACATGAAAATCACATCAAAATGCACCAAGGCCAAATCTCGATATGCATCTCCAGTTGAAGTCACAATTTTCAACAATTGAGAAAATCGTGTTCATGTCCTAAACTTCAACCAAATGGGAATATATGTCTATACTAGCAACCGATTTGGAATGTACTACTATCTAATGCATCTTAAACAACTTATGTCACCTAAAACATCACTGAAAAGTTCAAATATAAATGAGAAATGTACCAAATTAAAGTTGTGGATGAAAAGTTTGAATGAAGTGAGTGACTTTGTAGCAAATGAAGTGAGTAACATTGAAAAGTGAACTTGAAGTGACTGACCTTGAAAAATGAACTTTGAATAAACTTGTTCAAATGAGATCTAAAAATGCATTTGCAGCAAATGAGTTCCAGTGAGGGTTTATTGACTTTTCAGCAAATGGAAAAGATAAATAGAAGGGTCTGACGCAGATTTATGAATAAAATGCGTCTGAAGATGTATCTCCAGATTCATCTAATATTGATACGGAGATATACCTTCGATTTAAAATTTGACAAAAAAATGTGAACATGAAAAAATGTATTTGGAGATGTATCTCCAAACAGTAAAGATAGTTGTGACTTTTCCCTGTGGTGTAAGAGATCCATGTGGGATGTAATAAGTAATTCATGTAGATAAATATCCTTCACATAAAATAAATCGTATATCACATGACACAATAATGGAAATGATGTAATGAGTGAGATAGCAGCATAAAGTTCAATTTTTAGATATAAAGTTATCAAAATGGACTAACTCATATGGGTCGATCCGTCAGGTCCGAAAAATCATAGGATTTGGACCTTAAAATTAGAGTCCATATTTTTAGTGTTTTTTTAGCCCATCCCTAAAAAATCGCTACCCAATAGGACTTGTCCATATGGGTCGTGGAAGTCTATTAGATCCACATCGCTATAAATTTTAAAAAATTATATTAATATTTATATTGTCTTACTCAAAATAATACATTGAATTTTTTAACCTCACTAAATTTTATCTCTATTCTATTCAATTTTCTTCTTTTAAATATTATAAATTAATATAATCAACAATATTTTCTCATATTCTATTAATTTGTTTTATATTAAATATTCGAGTAAAAACATATTATAGTACTTATAAAAAATAATATAATACTTAAAAATATATAATATTTAAAATAATATAATTTTTTATTTTATTTATAATAAATATTATAGCATTTTAATTTTAATTTTTATTTTAGAAAAAAACCGTTTAAGACCAGGTAGTCCAAAGCCCATCTAAAACCTGACACGATTAATAATTTTTGAACCCAGAAATGTGTTCTTTTGATCCAGAGGTTGTTACTCAAATATTAAGTGTCAAGTTCAGATTTTGGTATATAGATATTATTTAAACATTTTTTTAATTCTACACTATCATTATACTTGTTATTTAAAAAATCATTTTAATAGAAATTAAAATAAGATTTATTTTTAAATTGTGGTTAATAGATGAGGTTGACCATTGTAAATATTTGAGAGTAAATGCATCTAGAATTCACAAAAAGAAAATTTGGAAAGGTTTCATGTCATTTAAATCATTAAACATGGGCACTTATACTAGGTTATGTTTTGGAGTTTGAAGGGGGAATAAATGAGGTTTTGGGAGAAGAAACGAGGAAAGGAGAAGAAATGAGGAAAAGAGAAAATTTTAAACTTATTTAAAATTTTGTAGAGATTGACTCTACAAATTTTTTAAATAAGTTCGAAAATTTTAGAGACTTTGCATTATGAAAACCAAATAAATCCCTCATTCAAGTTGAGAGATTATGCTTCCCTCATTTTTCTTTTACTGCTTTTTTTTCAAAGCCTTAACCTCTCCTCCTAAAACTCCCAAACATAACCTTAGGAAATATTTACAGAGCTCAAATTTGTTTTACATGAGTTTGTTCTTACATAGTGTAGACAAGGGATTATGCTACACTCTATTCAGTTGTCACATAGACTACGAGTATATTCTTCACCAGCACAAGTGAAATGCATCTGAAGAATCTTTCAACCATTTTTTCTACACATGTGATAGCACATCATGAACCACACCAAAAGGTACCTTTTGCCTTGTTAGCATTTCTTCTAAATAATCTTAATCTGGAATTTAGCAGATTCAGAAAGAATGATGACAGCTGCAGAAACATTTAGTACACTAGTGTGATTAAATCGTCAAACTAATTTAATCACATAACACATACAATTAACCTCTTTCTGAAACAGAGCAAAGCAACATAAATATTTCAAAAGACAAGAACAATGGGTACTCAATCCAGTAACAAGGTAACAAAATAAAGATTAACACGCCACTCATAAAAATGACAGCGACTGGTTGTCCTGTCGCCAGAAACCATTTTCAAAACTGACTTTGGATGATCAATTCCTAACATATACAGTTGATATCTAGTTTTACTTTTTGGGAAAAATCACTAGCCTTTCACAAATATTATTAATCTTAATTCTACCAACAATTGCCATATATAAACTACTAAAGGTCTGAAAAAACAGTTCTTAATTTCACTAACTTTTGTCCCGTTGCTGCAATTGTGCATATAATATTAAAGTTGTATTCGATATTTCCATTAGTATTGACATGTTCAAATGACTTCGCAAACAATGCAGTTTACTTTGGATGAAATAAAAAAAAATTAGGAAATTTAAAACATGACTCTTAAGGGGAAGGGGGGAAATATATACCATTGAAATTGAAGTGTAGATGTTCATATTGTTTTGTTTTGGGGGGAGACATAAAATCAAAGATAAGAGTTGAGAATAGTCCTATAATTATATATTAAGAGAGGCCAAGGAGAAATATGGCCCAACAACAACAAACAACAACCAAGTCTTATCCCAGTAAGTGGGATCGACTACATGGATCAACTTTCGCCATAATATTCTATCCAGGACCATGCTTCTATCCAAATCGTTAATCTCGAGATCTTTCTAAATAATATGGCCCAAATCAGAAAAACAGATTTAGAAGTAACGGGTTTATCTTCAAAACTTAATTCTTTATAGGGCTTTATGATGGATATTGATCTAATGTACACCATGCCTAGTAAGAAAAGGCTTAGGTTGTTGTACAGAATGAAAGAATACCATTCTATGAAGTTATATGATATGATTTCTATTTGAGTAGTAAAGAATAATGATTAACTACAAGAAAATCCAATTAAATTCCATCTAATGGCATTCTAAATTGGTTCGGTTCTCAAAGAAAACTCTTTGATACAAATCAAGAAAGTTAGGAAACATAAACACGAGAGAAAGTTATGGTTTTCCGATACACTAAAATACCTGAAAATCATTGAACTGTTACTCCATCCAACTCAGGTGCCTCTTCTGAATCAGACAATGGCAATAGGGTACATATCCCAATCATGTGACCATTGAGACACACATAATATTCAATACCATCTTCATAAGAACCAAGCCTGCAACTAGCACTTTGAGGAATCATTTTCGCTTGCTGCATGCTCCAAAGCTTCGCCTTACAATAAGGGCAAACTTCTGTCTGATGGAGCTTAACACCTTTACTGATAAGCATCTTTCGGACCTTTGACGTTGCGAACGACTTAAAAACTCCGCGGAAGAATCCTAAATCTTCTTCTTCACCTTGATCAAGATGCTCACAAGGATCAGACACATACAAAACATCAGTTCTGCATTGTGGCAAAAGAAAGCTCTTCCCCGATGTTCTAGAAAACCGAGTCTGATATACAAAGTGGCCAGGGATCTGGTTCTGAATGGTTTCAAACAAGCCACCTTTTGTGCATCCCGAACAGTATGTAAGAAGCTTCCCTAAAGCCCTCCAGTTCCCATCAACAACATGGCTCCCGGTAGATTGCAGATCACACAACATCTTTGGAGCTCTTGTTCCACAGAACTCTTTCCATAGAACTCGCTTGGCAAGATCATCAAACCATTTGCACACACATGACAGAGTAGCAATGAGCTTTGGATTCCATTTTAAATTATGGAACACTAAGAAAATCGCATCTTCACTTAAATGACCTTTAGAGCATTGACAGCTAGCTGAATGTATGCATCGGTACTGCTTAGTGATAATCATTTTCTCCACCTAGAAAAACTAAAAGAAAAAAAAAACACTAGTTTATAAAAACTTAGTTGGCAAGCATCTTGATACTCATCGAATTGACAAAACTTAAACACTGAAATTTTTAAAACAAATACTTCACAGCAGTGTTATCAATGGTGGAGCATGGCGGAGAGCAAAAAATCAGCCATATCGCACCGCCATTCTTCACAAATTGGCCATGGCAGTTGTTGAAAACACCCTCCACCGCAATCCTCCATCGCAAATATTTTACAACACTATTTCATAGTAACTAGTAAAACTCAAGACAATTGATTTAACTGATACTAAACAAAATACTTACTTTCATAAGCAAATAAAATTAAATATTCAACTAAATTTCCTTTACAAAAGTATGTTGTGGATTTCCAGTTTAATGTTACTTTGCTTTGAGCTTACTAGTTACGATCAATTAATCTCCAAATTCGTGTTTGGTAGGGTTTCTTATTGGTTTCTTTTTATGTGCTCACGTGTTTAAAATTTTGCTTCCATGTAGGCTCTTACAATATTAAGTTAGAAAATCCAATCAATTTGGCTTTAACTCATTACAAGTCTTTTCAGCAACAAACCATTACATACCCAGTCTTCAAAATTCATGCAACTAGGTGTTCAAACATTCACAGATCCTTAAAATCATACATCATACATAAATGTAATATTTGGATAAACAATAGAACTAAAGGATTATCATATAACTGTTTATCTATAAGTTAATTCTATAATAAAAGAGAAAATGAAGTCAACTCTTTTTCATACAAGCTACTAGTTGTTTTCAAAAATTATTTTAGTGTTTGTTTGGTTTTGCGGTGACGAGAATTGATTCTGAGTGAATTAATTTTGTAGAATTGATTCTGTTTAAAAGTAAATTTGATGTAAAGTGATTTATGTTGGGATGATTTATGTAAAAGTGAGTTGAACAACAAATTTCAATGTAAAAATTATGTTTAAACTCAAAAGCTACAAATTGTAGCTTCAAGTAGCCTCAATTTTGGAGGCAGAATCAAATCTACTTTAGCAAAACCAAACACCTCAAAATCATTCCAAAACCAATTCTCCAACTCTAGAATTTCTTTTGCCTCTTCCAAAAGCTAAACCAAACATATCAGAGCTTATAGAAAGAAGGATATGTTTGGATGAGCTTATTTAAGCTTATCTACTATCATAAATTTTACGACACTGATTGGAAGACTTAATCAAAACAGCTTATAACATTTTTCATTAATTTCCTTAAACTTATTTTTATAAATTCTTCAAGATAGCTAATGAAAACAACTAAAAACAATTTCATTTTATTTTATCCATTGTTATAAAAATAGTTTATGCAAACTTATTCATAATCGCTTATTTTCATAAGCACACGTGCTATAAGTTATAAGCTGCAAGTAAGATGTATATCCAAATAGACCCTAAGCTAAAAACAAATTAGTTACATATCATAAGCTGCTTCCATTCCATAAGCTCTTTTGAACAGTCTTATCACTACTTATGCAAGTAGACAATCTCAAGTACGTAAATCTAAACATGATCAAATTAATCAAGTTGCTATAAATGACAATAATTCACCACAACACAAAAAATAGCATAAGTTCAACTACTTAACCGAAAAAGTTCAACTATATTTTCTCAATCCACCACACCACATCAACCAGTTTCAAGATTATAGATCAACGCAAAATTTCCGGAATTAAACACACAGCAACTCAAAATCAATTTCCCTCGTTAAATTGAACACAAACACAAACAGAATTCAAACGAAGAAATCAACAAAAACAAATCGAATCGAATTTAGAGTGAAATTGAAATGAATCAAAGAATCACAACAAGTTCAGATTCTAGAGAGAGAGATAGTATGCATCACCTTGCTTTATTTAACGAGTTTCAGCGGAACCTCAAAACCCTAGAAAAGTTAACTTGTGCGTGCAATTGGAACAATCGAGAGAGAGAATAACAAGTTATCAACAAGACGATTTGGTAATTTCACGAAATATCAGGGGCAAAATGGTCAAGAAAAGTGGAAAGAAAGAATGAGTAACGACAGTGCAGAAAGTAACAGCGATTGTTGCAAGTTGCATAAGGATTCTACAAATCATTGGATCGTAGCTTTGTTATAATTTGAATATTGTGGCCCAATTATTTCACGACACGTGTTATTTGACATCAGAGTTTCATAGCTGGCACCGGAATAATAATTTAATAGAAGGTTGTTTTCGTAAAATGTCAGCGCCATTTTCTTTTACAAGTGAAAAAAAATGTGAATCCAAACACCATAACGTTTCAACATTTTGCAAAAGCTGTTCTTCTTCATAATAGAATATATTTTTCAGCAAAGTTAGGATATCTTGTTCAACATGTTATATTAAATTTGAAAACTAAAGTACTATCTCTATAATTTAACAATTTAATGAGCAAGGAAATTTAAATCATATTTATTCTATAAATTAAAATTGAAATATTGACAAGTGAAAGCAAAAATGTTGAGTAGATGATACATATCCATGTAAATTTATATCATACTTATGTTTAGAAGTGGGGATATAAAATGTATCCAATGAAAATATAAATAAAAACAATATGATAAAAATGCCTTAATCTCTTCTATAATATTTAAGTTTCTAACAAACATTTGATTTTCTACACAATAATTAAAAAAAATAGAAAATGAAATAAGAAATATTTGATCTCAACATCTGTCATTAAAATTTTAGCGAACGATTTTCTAAATTTAATGTATGAATAGATGAAGATGATAAGAAGTGATCTCTAATTTTGAATTTTCTAAGTTTTTATGTTCTTAATTTTTTGGATTAATTGAAATATTTTAAATTAAAGTTTCTAGTTTTACATACTTGTTTATGATTTTAAATTCAGTGTCATAATTAATTCTTATTTTAATAGTGACACTTAATTAGTTGAACCATGAACAATCATTAAGTAATTTGAATAATTTCACATCTTGATAATTGACAAGAATCAATGTTTTATTCGAATGATAAGAATCTATTAACAGAATGGTTCATGTTTACTCAAACTCAACAATGCAATTTTATGATGAATGATAACAATGAATACAAAGATTCCTTTTTCAACTCTAACTCAACCTTAGCAGATAACAAGACAACTCTAACTTCGAAATAACAGCGAGTTTGACAAATTCACGGTCACACTTTGATTTCGTTAAAGTTTCAAACAGTAACTTTTATCGAAATCAAAGTCAACGTAGTGTGATTCTGTCAAACTCTGTCACATTCTAAACCAACACTAATCTTTAATGCTCAATGCTTTTTCTCATTGAGAGAGATTAAAGTCTCAAATGCACTAACCAAAGCTTTCACCTTACTCCTCTGAATTTCAACCAGTTGACTTGCTCCTTCCTCAATCACATTATTCAACAACACTTGTTCATCTTTCTTCCCTTTCATATCTTGATGTCTTAAAACAACTTTATCACAACCGCTGACATCTTCCCCTTCACCATCAGAATCCGCATTATTTTCCCTCAACACTTTACCTCTTCTGCTTTTAAGCTTCTTTGTACCACTTTCTTCAATTTGAGTTTCAACCAAAATCACAATCTCATCCTTTAGAGGTTTCTGATTCTCCTCAACTTTCAAGTCCAATGTCTCCAAACTTTCCTTGTTTACTTCTCTGTTGCTTGCAAAACAAGAATCCTCCTTGAATTCACTCGCTGCATATTCAGATTCCTCTTGATCTTCTTCTTGTGATGAAAACTTGGATGATGAAAATGATTGAGAGTGGTAAAGTTCGATATCCTGGTTTCCATTTTGATCAGATAGAAAAGTATTTTCTTCGTTTTCTATCTCGATGACATACAGAGTCTTTTCTTCAGCCTCAGCCTCAATGCAGTGTTCCTCAGGTTCAACTTCTTTAGGCTTTGGTTGATTCTTAACACGAGACGCGGTTTTCAGGCTCTTGTGCATATTAGTACCAACAACTCTTCTGCGTGATGATTTGGACGAGGAAGAAGGCAACAAAGGTGAAGCTATTTTGCCCATCTTCTTGATAGTTGATTTCGATGGAGTTCTGGCCAAATAAGAAGTTGATATTGGATGAACTTTCGCCTTTTGAAAGATTGATGTCGACAGAGATTGCTCCTTCTTGGAAGATGACATTGAAGAAGCTCCCACCCTCTTGGAAATTTGTTTTGGTGTAATGTCCAGCTTAGACCTTGATGAAATTTCTTGCCTCCTTGTTTTGAAGGTAGAGAAAAAATGGGATTTCGGCAGAATTGGTGATTGTTTCACTTTGACGGATGATGTTTTCGTCTTGTTCACCACCACAACTTCATTGTCAGGTTGAACAGGTCGGCCTGGTTCAGTTTTGACTATCTTGATTGTGTTAGAGGCGTTAGAATCAGTTGATTCTCTGCGTTTGGCCAACGATATCCTTGCTGAATCGGAATCAGTTGATTCTCTGCGTTTGGCCAACGATATCCTTGCTGAATCGGAATCAGTTGATTCTCTGCGTTTGGCCAACGATATCCTTGCTGAATCGGAATCAGTTGATTCTCTGCGTTTGGCCATCGACATCCTTGCTGAATTGGAATCAGTTGATGCTCTACGCTTGATATCGGGTGTTACTTCAACTACTACTTCACCAATGTTCTTTTCTGAACTTCGATGAAGTTGTGCCCTTTCAGAGATTCTAGGTATCAAACTAATTTTCTCTGGTTCAAGTGCTAGTTGCTTCCCATATTTGCAAAAATCGTGACAGGATCTGGTGGAAGCCCGAAGATAACGAGGAACGACTTTTTCTTCATTGTTTCCAGAAGTTGTGTTTGCAGAAGAGTGTCTTCGTCGTAATTCACCGACAAGCAACATTGTTAGTTTTTCAGAAATCACTGGTATTGGAGAGAAACAATCCTGAATCAACAGAAGAAAGTTAGTTTCAATTAATAAAGGCCTATTCAAAATTTCATAATCTTTGTCAGTTACAAAATCAGAATATTTCTGTAAATGATTTTATGATCTCTGATTCAAATTCAAATAATTTACATGCAACAATAAACGCAATTAGAACCGCTCATAAAATAAAATATAATTATAAAAAAAAACTGAAAAGATTGAATATAACTATATGTCGTTAGTGTTGAACACCAATATATGCATAACATAGAAGAAACAGATCTAAAATATCGCTATGATTTTAACCTAAGCAATAGCAATATAATGGATTTTGAGACCTCACCAATGTATCATATATAGATTCTGGAAACACGACACTGACACCACTGACACTTACACATCGACATTGACACGTCGATACCAATAATAATTTGAAAAAATAGTAAATTAAACACAATAATAAAGTGTCGGTATTGGTTTCGAACACGGACACTTACACAAACACATCTTTATAATTTAAAGGTAGCAGTGTTACATAAATCTGCAATTTCGACTTTACCGGCCACATTTCCTCCAAATATAAAAGTTTATGGCAAATTTCTAGTGACTGCAACTGCAATTTAAAATCATAGTTGGTGCTACATAGAACAAAATCAATAAAAAAGAATATCATCAACTTCAAATCTAAACAATTTCAAGAAGCTAAATTTGGTAATTTTCATCTTAAATCTAATATAGGTGAAAAATATGAATCCAAAACAAACACTGAGATCCATACAGCATCATCAATTTCATGCTATAGCATACACATAACACAAACAATTTCATAATCCATATAAATCACATTCAAAAAATCCACAAAGAGATAAAAAAATTCACCTTAAACTAATTCCTCAGCAGTCAGCACAATCACACATCAGAAAACTACACAAACCATTGCAATTTCACCAAACCCGAACCAGTTCAAGAAAAAGCACTATCGATATCAATAAACCCTAATTCAAAACTTAATCAAATCGATCAAAACTCGGATAATAGTTTTCAAAAATCACGTACCTTATTTATAACATCACAGTTTCACAGAAAAACGATTAAAAAGGAACAGAATGTAACGAACGAACACTGAAACAATGAAGGATATTGAGAATCTGTAATGAAGGTGAAGGTTGAAGAAAGTAACGGTTTCTAGTTTTTGTTCCGTTGAGTTTGTTTCTTCACTAGCGCGTTTGTTATATACAAATCTAAAAACAAGAGAGAGAAACTTCCTTTATTGTTTTTGGCGGGTAACCAATATATATATATATATATATATATATATATATATATATATATATATATATATATATATATATATATATATATATATATATATATATTAAGTATTTTCTGCGGGTAATTACATAGAGGCTGATCCATAGAAAACATAAATGTATTAAGAATTTTATTATAAATATATTTTTTTCTGATGATATTTTAGAAAATAATATGGTGAAGTAATATTATAGTGTGATTTGATGAATGATTGTATGGAAATTAATATTTAAGATAATATTTGTGTATATATACAAAGAAAATCTAAAAAGTGTATTTTACTATTTATTTGGTAAGATATAATTTTATTTTTTAATTGGTAGATGTTTTGAGGGGATCTTGTTCAAATTTGAAATAAGAAATTTATGAATTTTACAATTTTAACTTTAATGCATTAATTAAATTTGTTAATGGTTGTTTTATTTAAAATATTGTATGCATTATTATTTTGGGCTTGTTTAGAAAAAAGAGGTTAATAATCATGCACTGATGTTATAAAATTATATTAAAATGTGATTTTTATAAATTATTATTTTTTTAATATTTATATAAAGTGATTTAATTGAAATATATATATATATATATATATATATATATATATATATATATATATATATATATATATATATATATATATATATATATATATATATATATATATATATATATATATATATATATATATATATATATATATATATATATATATATATATATATATATATATATATATATATATATATATATATATATATATATATAATTATTAATCTCTAAAAGGTACTAGAGATATTTTCAAAATATCATTGATATGAATTGTGGACTTTGAATTTCAAATTTTGAAATTATGAATCGAAAATTAATTTGGTAACCGGTTGATTAATAGATATAAAATCTTTAGCTTAGACTCGCGAAAATTAATTAAAAAATGAAACTGAAATTTCACCATTTAATATACTATAGTTCTTTTATCCTTTTAATAATAAGACAAAAGGATTAAATCAAGGGTGGACATTTAATCAACAAAGCATTTAATATTTTTATTCCAAAAGTATCCTTACATTATATGGAAATTAATTTGTATTATTTCTTTTATATGAAATAAAAAAAATTAAATATACCTAACTATTTTTCTTAATAATTGTGAAATTTGTATTTTTTTTCTTAAATATCCGGTCGGAGTAATATATATATATAAGAACTTATGGAAATAGGTTAGGCCTGGCAAAACCTAGCTCTGTCCAATCTATTCTCACCCTAATTCCAAATTGTTAAAATTGATAATTTTACTTTTAACGAAACTCATGAGAAACATTTTATGATAAAACTATAAAAAATATTAATTTGTACTCCAAAATATATGTTCAAGAACTCAATAATTTTACTAACTTTGAATGAGGCTCTAACAAAACAAAAAAAGATGTTAATGGATTAAAAAATATTTTTTTTAATAATTTTGTAAAATAATAAATTAAATTCATCAATGCCATTTTTTAAATGGATGAATATTTCAATCTATTTAAAAAATTAAGTTATTTTTTTTAATGTTATTGAATACATTTTCATTTATGAATACCTTTTAAAATTATATTTGTAATGGATAAATATATTTTTAGAAAGTAAAAAAAAATTATAAAAAGAATTTCAATTTTTTTTAAATTAAAAAATATGAGTTTTTTAACATAAAAAAATGAATACAAAAATTGAACTTTTATTTAGAAAATTGTTATTTTAATTAAATTTATTTATTATTGATAAATTTTTGATATAAATCTCATACATTAAAAAGAAAAAAATGAAGAAAAAAAGAAGGAGAACTAGGGCAAAATCTCCGAAAGAAAGAGAATCACAAACTAACAAATAAATCGGTAGTAGATCCAGTGGTGATTAACGTTAAATTTGATAGGGAGAATCACAGTTCGATCCCCCGCAACTCTAATCAGGAAGGAACTAGAACTACTTGATGTCATAACTGGTCCCTGAATATATCAAATCTCAACCGTTAAAATGATTCATCAAACAGTCATATTAAATGAAATAAAAAATATAAAAAAAATACATGGTTGTTGGAATAAGTTTGATTCTACGTCTACAAACCTTGAGTTTTTATGATAACAAAGCATATAAGTGTGATAGGTGTAACACCTCAATTCTACTCGACTTTATAATTTAAATCAGAGTTATAAAATTCGTTACCAAACATGGGATATTACATTTTTCAACTTAAAATCAAATAACATAAACTTTATTAATAAGATACTTCGAAATCAACGCAGCGGATTGAATATCAAATTTGCAACTTTAAAACAACTTTCAAAGTATTCAACATCAACCATTTCAACAAGGTTTTCAACATAAAACAACTTAAACAAGTTCATAAACTAGATAAAAATCCACGAAATAAAACATGTGTTCATCCCCCCGAAGTGCTACGTATCAGAGCGACAAACACCGACTTGAGACGACTAGGTACTTGAATCTTGATTACCTGCATGTTACCAACATAGAGCAACATTCAAACAGAAGGGGTGAGATATCAAATAACATAAACAGGAGTATGATAATCAATATATAAGCAGGTGTTCATACAATCACCCACTTCACACAACCAGCAACATCAACATACAACTTGCATCCAACAACCAATAGCAACATAGACAAAATGCGACTCAAATTATATATGCATGTGGTACCATTTGGAGTAAACTCCCAATTTGAAATCTTGTCAGTTTATCGAGGCATCAACAACTTATTTGCCAATCCAGGCCAACTTGAATCGAGCATACGCTCCAACTTAAAAAATATGCAAATGTATGTAACTATGAATGGCATACAATAACCACATGAACAACAACTTAACAACGTAATTCAACACTGGTCATAAGACCTGCAACTTTATAATTTTCCCAAAGATCAGGACAACACAACTTATAACATCTTCAACGTGGAAACGCAAATTTACGGCTTAATCGATTAGATTTCTAAATTAATTATTTCTAATCCTCAATTCTACTAAAATCAACTTATTTTATCTCTACTTACAACCTAGAACCAACCCAACTTGAAACAGATGCGAAAACAGGACGAATCTCTGAAAACCGCATTTTTCTGCACTCACTCTATCCATACGCGTAATGTCCAACCTGTTACGCGTAATGCCTTAACCTGTTATGCGTAAGGCATGTGTACTGGGATGTGTTACGCGTAATGCTCTTGTGTGTTACGCGTAAGGCCAGATCTGTTACGAATTCCACCAGAATGCATATAATCCTACCTCTGCTACGATTTACACAACATCATCACTATATTCAAGCCTAATTAGGTTTCTACATCGATTTTAAACTCTAACTCTTTTGTATCTATTTATCTACTAATCTCTATGACTAATTTTACGAGTCCTATCTCCTTTTCTACACGAGTATTCGACATCAATCAGTCTAACAACACATACCACAACAGAAACAACAACGATTTCAACAATAGCACAACTTGTATAGCAACAATTTCAATAAGAACAACATAATCCTTCATGACATATCAGTACGAAAATCAACACAACAATCCATACAAAACATAGCAACGAAATTATACAAAAACCCAACCCATATACAGATCATTTAGTCCCGGTTATGGAATTCGAACCCCACCCTTACCTTGGATTGAAGGCAACTCGAATCTACAGTCCAAAATCTCTATGAAAATCCAACCTAGCCTCTCCTTGTTCTTCCTCTAGACTTGTTCTTCTCACCAAAAATTCTGATTATCCTTAATTAGGTTTTCAGCTTGTTTTTACTAAACTCCCATTAATCAACCAAATTACTAACGGGTCTAAATAGCACCCCCAACTTTACTACTTTCACCACACAACTAAGCCCAACTTGACATTATACTAATAATACTTATTTTATTTATCCGACTTAATTTAATTTAAACAACTCAAACACGACTTATCCCACAACATAATATCAACTTAAACAGCTCAAACAACCTAACGACACAAACGACAAACAACATTGAACAACAAATAATCGGGAAAATACGCAATAATATTTAATTAAATTAATTAATTAAATACGGGCGTTACATTAGGTATGAAAAATCTTAACAAACTAGATGTTGAAGAGAGCAGACTCTGAACAAGTCCGATGTTGAATAGAACAGACTCTGAATAAATCAGATGCTGGACAAAGCTGAACAAAATAGACTTTGAACTCTGGATAAAGAGACTTTGAACTATGGACTTCATCAGACTCTAGACATCATCAGACTATGGACTATGGGCATCATTAGACTCTACACTTCATCAAACTCTGAACTTTGTACACCAGCACATTATGAACCAAAGTTAAAATATGAAGAAGTGCTTAACTAAAAGTCAACTTGTGGACAACCCAGTCAACACTTCTGAAAAGAAAACCCATAATTACTCTGATAAATTCAAGTCTCATATTCATTAGACTCTAAAGTATAATCTTTAAGGCTTTAAACTCTGATTAAGCTTCAAATCATCTTTAATACAAAGCCAATGATGCAGATAACAATGATTGAAAGAATATTTCTGAAAATCGTACATTCAAGCAGCAAAATCAAATGTTTCCTTAAAGGTCAAATATGCTGGAATTATTAAGGAATGTATTATCAATGATACTCCATATTTCACGATTTAACCTCGTACCACTATTACAAATGTGGAGTTGAAGAAGTTTCCAATTCTATCATCCGACGGTATTATTCATCATCTATATAAAGAGGCCAAAAGAATTACGAAAGAAAGCGAAAGATACAACAATAAAGAAGTGATATACAACAACACAAAGAAAAGAACAACACTCACTACACTTAGAGTTTTTCATTTGTATATTTTCTTAAGTGTAAACTCTGAATTTTATTGTGTGCATCTGCTTGTAAAGAAGTATTCTTATAAACACATATCTTTGTATTGTAACTTTATGTAAATTCATTGAAGGACTAAGTTTAGTCTGCAGTCTCAAGAAATCATTGACAATTACTCTTTAAGTTTTTCTTTGAGGATGAAAACACCTGATGTAATGTGAATCCAAAACAAACTATCATTTCATGGGTCCTAAGGAATAGTTGTGTTCAAGATAATGCCTTGCAAGTTTGGAAAGATTGATTGAAAGACACTAGGTAAATTCCAAGTAAAGTAGAGTTTATGATGTAATCTTGCACCTTGGGATTGATATTGTTGGAAATGTGGCCAGGGATATTCAAAAAAGTCAGAAAGAACTCCAACCTCAGTCCAATCATCATTCCATAAGTTAACTTACTTGAAATTTCCTAATATTCCCAACAAAGCTTAAGATTTGAGGCTTCATTAAGCTAAATTAAAGTCCTATCCAAACTTTTTGAACAAGGAAATTGGTCAGGAGCTTTGCAAGACACTTTTGATTAGTTGGATTCTACCTGTAAAGGAGAGCATGTTGGCCTTCCAACTAGCTAACTTGAGTCTAATTTTTTTCATAAAAATTTATTATTTTCAAATAATTATAGTAACTATTTTTTGTTTTTTATATAAATTTATTTAAGAAAAACAAGTTATATAATTATGTATTTACATTAAAAATAAATTAACTAATTCTGTTTTGTTTTAAATAAAAAATGTAATTTAGTGATACATTGAGTTTCATCCCAAAATAAATGTCTTTTTGATTTTAAAAATAAGTTGTATGGATTAAATTTATCCATATTATTGAATGGATGACTGAAACTAATTCATTAACATTAACAATTTTATTATTTAGTAGATGAATTAATGATTTATATTAGAATGTATTGGACGGAGAAAAAAGTTTCAACTAAAGAATTATTGTCAATAAAAGATGAATTAATGATTTATACAGATAATTGATATTTATGTTCTTTCTTTTTGTGAACCTTATTTTGAACCATTTAGAATTAATAATTTATACATTTTAATTCTTATGTTAATTATAAGATTATGAATTAGTTAATTGTAAGATCAGTTACTTAGAGTTTATTTCTCTAACAAACATTTTCTGTTGGGCCTATAAATAAGGCTAAGTCCATTGTGTAACTTTTAAATGATTAATAGAAGGAAATTACTTATTGCACCCTAAGTAATGAAGAAGCAAAAATCTGAAAATATCTCTACGAATTCAGGAGTATATTTTCGGATACATTTCAAATACACCAAATTTATACGTAAGTGAAACACACTCTCATTTTGTCATAAAAAATCGGAAATATATTATGGAATAAATTCAAAAGTATATTTCTGTAGAATTTTTTTGTAGGCTAAATACTTTTGTTGGTCTCGTATCTTTATCTCGGAGTCCATTTTGGTCTCTTAACTTTACAAAAGATCAATTTAATCCCTTATCAATTCAAGCAACACCATATAAGTCCTTTTCGTCAAATTATCTCAAATGACATCTATTTTTGTACTCATGACAACTGAGTTGGCATTCATTCTTCATCATCTTCGTTTTATCTTTGTAATTTCTGGAAATTTATGTAG
This sequence comes from Lathyrus aphaca, assembly GCA_963966055.1. NCBI lineage: Eukaryota > Viridiplantae > Streptophyta > Magnoliopsida > Fabales > Fabaceae > Lathyrus > Lathyrus aphaca. The sequence continues at coordinate 499,350,095 of OZ014525.1, forward strand.
AATATAATGAACCCTAAATTGAATTAGGGTAAAACCTTCATTGCTTTCCATTTCCAAAGTTTGAAATCATGGTTTCTAGCAACCACGAGTTCTGGTCGTTGTTCATACGTAGTGAAACATAAGAGCTCTAAAAGTTTTGATTCTAAGGTATTCACAATTCAATTTGCGATAGAAACCTATTTTCGTTGTGGAGACAAAACAGTTCTTCGCAGGGAAACAACAATTAAGAATAATTTAAAGTAAGATTTCTAGAAAAGATAACCTCATCGTTGACAAATTATGGAATAACATTGTTCTTTGGTTTCTCTATTTACACAAGGATCTACTCAAGTTGGGTGTGGTTTTTTTCATTGGTTCTACGAGGAAGTGGAAAATGAGAAGGATCAATTTTTTATGAAGCAAAAATGTAGGTTGGAAAAGTTAACATAGGAATTTGATGCAACAAAAATGGAGGTTGAAAAGTTAAGGGTGACAAATGAGAAACAAAAGGGAAATTTGTTGCAGCTTCAAATGAAGAACATTATGAATGGGAAGAATTTTTGGAAGATAGTGTTTTTTCTCGTTTTCATTGTATAGTTTTAAGGATGTTTTAATTTTGTAGTAGGAAGTTACGTAGTAGAACCATTAGCAAGTTATGTATCACTAGCAAGTTGTATATTAGGTAGGGATGGCAGGCAGATCCAAATCTGTATGGTCGATCCGCGCTCGAAGCCAAATTGATTGGGTTTGGATTCGGGTTCGGGTGCCATACGGCCACCCAATATTTCGGATATGGGTTTGAGTAGTATGAAACCCGCGCCGGAAATCCGAAATCACAACCGCTTAATTGGAAATATATAGTTATTGTGAATGATTGTTTCAATAATATATTTTATAATTAAAATTATATAGTATTATTCTATAAGAAAATGTTTATTACTGAGCCTATGTTGGTATAAGCAATTTTTAATTATGTGATTGAAAGTTATGTATTTATTAAGTGTATCTGTATTAGCACACTTATTATCATAGAGCTTGCATTGAAATATCTTCCCAAGATCTTATATGTTTTGTCTCTTCTCCATTTGGAGTCACTCTTTCAAAATACACTACGACAGAATCATTTCAATTAATACTTATATAACATTTTTATTTTATTAATTCTATAATTACAATGATAGTTAATATAATTATTTCATAGATATTACATAAATATATTAGATATAAATCTCATTTTTGTTAACTCTTGGAATCAACTTTCTAAATAATCTACTTTTATTTCTTTCTTTTTTTACTTTCTTCCACTTAGTCTTAATCTGATTATTTATAGATTTTTTAAGTTAATTAATTTAGTTATTACATTTCTATTGATTTATTTCTTTACTCAAATTTTCAACTAACATATCTAAAAACTCATTGAATACATCTTGGCTATGTGTTTTATGTATAACATTATGTTTTTTTTTGTCTCATTTGATTCTACGATTAATTACATATTTTATAATTCAGTAATGAATTTGTTTTGTGTGTTGTTGTTGTATTTTTGTGTTTTTGCTACGGGTTCGAGTTTGGGTAGAAAAACCCGAACCCAACGGGTGTGAACGTGGGTGTTATTTTTTTCACCTGAATAATTTTTGGGTTCGGGTTTAAGTTCGGCTGCGGATTTGGGTAGTGTGAAACCCGCACCCGACCTTACCAGTTGTCATCCCTGGTCTCAGGAGTATTATGAAGATATGTATCAGTAACTAGTTGTGTAGTAAGATCATTATGTACCTATTTGTTTAAACTAAATGGTATCAATGTTATTACCAATTATATTAACTATGTGTATGCATGTTTGTTATGTACCAGTTTATTAAATTCAATGGTATCAATTGTTATTACCTGTTATATTAACTATGTGTATATCAATTTGTAAATTGAATGGTTTTATTAGTTTTGTCCATTCAATTTTGATTTAGTTTGATTTGTTTCCTTTATACCAGAATGACATGATTCAACATAACTTGTCATAAACAGACATAAAAAATAATAAACAAATATTTTGTTATACCAAAATAACATAATTCAACATGACTTATCATAATAGAAATGCATAACTTATGATAAATAGACATAACTTGTTCAGAATACATAAACATATTTTCTGCAGGTTCTAATAGACATTATGCAACCATTAAGATAGACATACAAAATATAACTATGTAGATTCTAACAAAACATAAATGGACATATTGTTCAAAATACAACATAAAACATTCATCAGAAAAATATTAAATTTAGTAAATGATCTTCTTATTAGGAGCGGTCCTCTGTGTTGGAGTACTCCTCCTTGTAATTGGGCCAATCACATTCTTTGTTGCACTTAATTAGGTTATAGGTCTTAGGGTTGGACTTGATGTTCATGTGCTCATAACACTCAACTTTTTTGCCCTTTGTTGATTAGCTTGTGATGGTTAAGAAACTTGGCATCCCTAAGTTATGAGAGTAGCTTGGTTTGTTGACTCTCATGACTCTCATGACTTGGTTGACTTTGTTGAGTTTGATGATTAGCTTGACTTGAAGGAGTAGTTGGGGTCATATTACAATTAGACTTTTTGTGACCTTACTTCTTGCACCAACTTCACTTGACAATTAAGCATGCTCTTCTCATTTTAGAATCAGAGCCATCAATATTCCATTATTCAAGGTTCATCTTCTTCTTTGGTCTTCCAAGAATTTTTCTATACTTTTGTGGTTGGACATCTGAATATTCTGTTATGACCCACAAATTTGATCCATTTACAAGACAAATCATAAGATTGTAGACTGATATATACCTTCCTTTCTTGTAATATTCAAGGATGTAGTCATCAACCTTAAGATTCCTACTTTTCATAGATGATATTGCATGAACACATGATTTCAATGTGCTTGACTTTAAAGATGTGTTCAACTGACTTCCTACAACATGTACTCATAAATCAGTATAGATGACATTCTATAAAGCGCACTCATGAATTAATATACGTGGCATTCTACAACATGTACTCATGAATCAGTATACATGATAATTAATTGACAAGCTATGAGTTAGTGTATGTTCTAGTTCTCTAAAGTTTCTTTCTAATATTAGATACATGCATCATTTGGTTAGAGCATCGCAATTTTGGAGCACAAATTTAAAAACAACAATCTTTATACTCACTTGGTCAGCAGCATATCTCGAGTGGGTTGATTTATATTTTTCATGGAGCTAAATGAGCTAATAATGCAAGATCCAATAGTGAAAAGTGTGGATGCACAATTGTGAAAATCTATGATCTCCCATGTGCTTGTCTTATTACAAAGAAGGTGAAACTTGATAGTGCGTTAAGAATTGATGAAGTTTGTAGTCACTGGAAGAAGCTTAGGTTTGATATGATAGTGTCATGAAAGACGATAAATCAAATATCTCTATCTTGATCGAATGGGAAGTGATACAAGAGAGATTTTTGAAAGTCGATGAGAATATGAAGCTCCACATTAAAGAATAATTGAGGAAGATTACTTATCCGGAAACCACTGACTTGAAACCACTATTTCAATCGATAAAATCAAAAGGTGGTCCGGAGAAACTCAAACCTACACCAAGTGATAATTCAAAGGTACGATGTCCTTCATATTTTGAACATGTTGACAAAGTTTTTCTGGACTCACCAACTCCAAAATCTCAAAAAGTGTTTTTAAAGGAGCTCGCATTAGCAAATCGCATCTTTCATCGCCTCCACCAAAGATTTCATTTATTGACGAGATGTCGATTTTTATACAAAAATACATCGAGTGGATCGTCAATATTGAGGGTGACGGTAATTACGGTTATCAAGTTGTTTTGACTTTACTCGGTAAAGAAGAAGATAATTATACATTTGTCCAACATCAACGTATCCATGATTTGAGGACTAAACTTATCCATGATTTCAATATCAATTGAAGATATTGTGAAGGTGTTGAAGCATCTACCTAATATTTAAATGTAACATTTAAATTTATGTTGAAATCACTTATGTAATGTTGATTTTATGTTATGAATGATAATTTATTTTTTCTCTAAATACAAGTTTCTTGTTTCTGTTAAACATATGTTACTAAAATGCATCTACAAACAAATTCCAGAGATGCATCTCCGAATAAAAAAAAAACTCAACTACTAAAGTGTCACTCAGAATGGTATAGGTTGTATGTGTATTGGATATGTCCGAAAATACAATCTAAAAACATTTTAATATTTTTACATAGTATACTAATAATATATAGGTTTCATTAAGAAAATTCTAAAAAAAAATTAATCTAAAATAATTTCAGCCCAACTCATATTTCGATCTGAAAATTTTATCTCATACCCCTAACATTATCCCTATACCCCTACACTTTTTAAAATATTCTAATTCTACCCTTTTTATTTATCAAATAATTTTATTATTTAATATTTATTATTTTTCGATATGTATTTTTTCTTCACCAAATAACTTGCAATCAAGTTTTTCGGTAAGTATTTTTCCTTCACCAAATAACTTGCAATCAAGTTCTCCGGTATGTATTTTTTCTTCACCAAATAACTTGCAATCAAGTTTTTCGGTATGCATTTTTTCTTCACCAAATAACTTGTAATCAATTTTTTCGATTTGTAATATTTGTTCACCGGGTAACTTGCAATCAAGTTTTCCGAAGTGTATTTTTCCTTCACCAAATAATTTGCGAGCAATTTCTCCGGTGTGTATTTTTTCTTCACCAAATAACTTGCAATCAAATTCTCAACTATGTATTTTTTTCTTCACCAAATAACTTGCAATCAAGTTTTACGGTATGTATTTTTTCTTCACCAAATAACTTGTAATCAAGTTTTCCGGTTTGTAATTTTCTTCACCGGATAACATGCAATCAAGTTTTCCGAAGTGTATTTTTCCTTAACCAAATAACTTGCCATCAAGTTTTCAGGTATGTAATTTTTATTTATCGAATAACTTAAGTTTAGACAACAAGAAAAAAACATGGCCTAAAGTAAATAAAATCGTTGTCTAAAGTACTAGGCAACGATTTTTCATGTGTGAGATATAATTTTTGTATATAAATTGAATAAACGTTGGCCTAAAGTAAATAAAATAGTTGCCTAAAATACTAGGCAACCGTTTTTTATGTGTTGGATATACAATTTTTCATAAGTTGTAAAATCCACGTGGCGAGCAAAAACATCAAACCGGATAACTCACTCTCTAGTTCTCTAGTGTTGAAAAATATTGAATCGGAAGTCTCAGTCTCTTGTTTTTCGAAAGTCAAACGGAAATGTAATTTTTTTGGCTTAATACCCTTTTTGTTCCTCTAACTATAGGTCAGGGTCCAATTTGGTCCTCTTTCTTTTAAATGTTTCAAATTGGTCTCATATGTTATTAAATTGTTCCACGTTTGTCATTTCCGTTAGAAAAGTTAAAATTTGGCTTAAATTGTTGATTACGTGGAATTAGTTGGCTGATGTGTAATGTAATGAATGGTGATGTGGCACGGTGTTGTCTATTCAATACTCTTTAGTTGTATGACATGGCACTTTTCAGTTGTCTTCTCTCATTTCCATATCACTCTTCAGTTGTCTTCTCTCATTTCAACCCTAGCGCAGAAGGGTGTTGGTTCAAGAAGACGAAGAAAACGAATTCCTTCAAGACGAAGAGGAAGACGAAGCAAACAAGGTTAGTAACCAATTCCTTTCCTGATTCTAGGGTTTCTGTATTTTGTATTTTAGGGATTTTTTCCCTCAAACAAAATCTTTATTTTTTATTCTAGGGGTTTTTGCCCCCTTTCGAAAATTAAGGTTCATGTACTCCTTTTCTGTATTTTGCGTTCATAGGTGATTTTGGTTTTAAATGGAAGAACTAATAACTCTTAACATTCACCATAGTGGTGAACTTTTGGATTCTGAAAAAACTAATTATGTTGATGGAAAATGAAATTAGTTAAAGGTAGATGTTGATAGGTGGTCGTATTTTGAGTTGATTGGTGTTTTAAAAGACCTAGGGTGTACTCAGGTAGAGAATATATACTATAAGGATCCTACATTCGGAATTAATTTGCTTAAGGATGATAAGGAAGCTTTAGACATAGTTGACTTATGTAGGGTTCACTTGAAAGTAGACATTTATATTGAACACCCTATGTCCCAACCTGAGTATGTCGATGTTCCATTAGATGAACAACCATCAAACATGGAGGAGTACCCATTAAATGAAGAACCCTTGAATGAAGGCTAGAGGTCTTTCTGTTGATGATTTTGTGTCAGATTATTACAAGAAGGCTAAGTATCTTCAGGTTTATGAACCAATAATCTATCCACTTAATGGTACCAATTTATGGGTTAGGACTGGGTACCCTGATGTGCAGCCACCCAAATACAAGAAGATGCCTGGAAAGCCCAAAAAAGGAGGAATCATGAGTAGGGTGAGATTGATGGATCTGACCGAAAAATAAGGAAAAATGGTATGGTTATGAGGTGTACAAGGTGCAGAAAAATTGGATATAACAAATCTACATGTAAGCAGACACCACAGACTAATCAAGCATCTGCATCAGGCCAGTCATCACATGTATCACAATCTACTCAGGCTTCTCAACCAACTTAGGCTTCTCAACCAACTCAGGTTTCTCAACCAACTAAGACAACTCACAAGAGGACTGCACCACAGGCAAGACATAAGCTTCCTTTTAGAAAACCAACACAGGTTTCAAGAGGTCCCACTACAAGGCTGAGTGCATCACAGAATGTAGTAGGTCCAACAACTAGGAGGACAACTCTTACTAAAAGGAACATCCCAAAGAAAACCTCTTAGAATCTGTATCTTAGGATCTGTTGTGTACTGGTGTATTTTGACTTGTTATTTTGTGTAATGATGATATGTAATTCTACTATGTATTCTGCATTTTGCCAAAACTTAGAATCTGATATGTAATGCTACTTAAGTTCTATGTAATGCTACTTGTTATGTGCAAAACCAATTACTTATTTGTTATGGTCAAAATCTGTTACTTAAGTATCAACTTGTTATGTGCAAAACCTGTGTATCAACTTGTTATATGTTTGGCAGTGTTAAGGTGTCAACTTAAGGTATGCACAAAATCTGTTATGTGCAAAAACATGTTTATGTTTAAATTATGTGCAAAACCTGTTATGGTCAAATTATGTACACAACATGTTATGACCTGTTATGGTCAAATTATCTACACAGCTGTTATCAAATTATGTCAACGAATTAAGGCAACAAATTATCATTATATTAAGATAATAACACTAAAACATAACAATTAAACCAACCCTTTTTCATTCATAATAAACTTGGTACAACATAAATGACAAATACATCTCAACTACAACACCTAATTTTCATAACATCCTAACTACTAAGACAAAGAACAGTGAGTAACACATGCACTTCTATATAATCTTCTATTTCTTAGTGTTCTTCAAGCCTTCCTCTAACTGCAAATTCTCCATCTTCAAAACTTCCACCATTTCTTTTGCCTCACCCAATTCTTTTTTGAGTTCATCCATCTCTTTGTATTGCATATCTATTTTCCATTGCATATTCCTTATGTTTTCTTCATTTTCACCATTAGCAACATCATATAACCATTCAAAGAATCCACACCCAGAATTTGTGCTTCCATATACAACAATATTTTTCAATCAGAACATTGAAGAGAATAATCTCAACCAGGTGATGAAGATAAAACATTACCTTAAAATGTTGACAACCCCAAAAAAGCTTTCTGTTGTTTTTGGGTGTTCTTGCTTTTCGAAGAACAACTAGGTCTCCACAACCACACATAAGCTTCCCAAAACTTGTATTCACTTGTGGATCGACCCCAGTTCTTGAAGAAGAAGATGAACCATGTGACGCACTCATAAATTAGGGAAGATTCTCGTTTCAATTTGAAGAAGAGGAATTTGTGCCCTAGCTTTTGGAATTGGTAATGAAAATGTGACATGATTTTATAACAAACACATCACAATGAAGAAAGAGAGTATGATTGTACATTTCACAATGTCACCTCATAATACACACCATCATTTTTAACATTGTTAGCATCTATTTGACGGTTTGGACCAACGTGGAACAATTTAATATTGTATGAGATCAATTTGAAACTTTTAAAAGAAAGATGATCAAATTGGACTCTGACTTATAGTTAGAGGATCAAAAATGATATTAAGAAGAAAAAAAGATACAGCATCAAAAGTAAAATTTTTGAAATTTTAAATATTTATATAAGATATTTAGATCCAAAATTTTTATTTATAGGAATATAGGAATGAATACAAAAGTACGAGGTAAAATTTTATTTTGGTCTCCATCCTATACTCAATTCATTACTTACTATTCATAGAATCCACAAATAATATTTGAAATAAAAATTAACAAATCACCTTTGAGTAACCTATATTAAATTTAGACCAATCTGAACCATTATTCCATGGTGGGACATATTTTTTTGTGCTTTCCCAATTATGAACTACTAGTTAAGCATAACTTTCTCTGAATAATTTATTCTCTGCCCTTAAATTATCTCCATGTAAATTAATGCACATAATAGTATAATCTTTTATGCAAGTACATAAACGACACATAAGAAAGAGAGGTAAATACACTTTTGAATATTTAATTTTAATTGTCTTGGTGTATTTGTTGGGAGCAATTGCTTCAACTACACTTCAAAATTAGGAAGGACTCTTAATTTGTACGGAAATTCCAAATCAAATTAGGGTCCCACAAATATAGGGTTTTTGTTGTTTTTCAATTATTTGAGTATACTTATGCTTGATAGTGATTTTCCATCTCATTATTCTAGAAAAATAATGTTGTGGTTCCTAAAAGTTGCATGTACGAAATGAGGACTAGGGATAATCATTTGAACTTTGATGCCTAATAATAACAATAATAAAAATAAGGGAATTTTTTAATATATCTTATAAGTTTTTTAGATACTGTGTAAAATTTCATTTATGCTTTCTGATTTTAGATGTAAAAATCAGGACGCATCTTGAAATAAAAAAAAGTTGTTCCGGATGTGTATATACAGAAGGTTTCCGTATATACAGATCCGGAAAAATTGATGATATATTTGAACATGCGTTATCACTCCACTCATTCTCTTCATTCTCAACCATTCACCGCAATGGACAATGCATACAACCGCAATTGTCAGGTCGTGGCCGAATAGTTCAACATGTTGAATTCGATAGATTGAACGAAATTGGAAAGACATCAAATTCGGAAAAGTCCAAAGGTCAAGCTCCGATAGATTTAGACGAAGACTTTTGTTTTAAGTCTTTTGTATAATCGAACGACAAAATGTAATTTTTTGAAGTGAAATATATTGATTTTTTATTCATATGTCTTTTTAATGCACTAATAACTTTTTTTCCCCAATGAAAGCATTGCAATTGGTTGCATAACATAGTCAGTTCTATTTGAAAAATGTATCAGTAAAATATTCTGATTTGCAGATACGAAAAAGTTCTGGATGTGCACATCCGGAACAAATATTTATAGGGTTTTTCCGTATCTGTAACTCCGGAAATAAGTTGGGCAGAAATTATTTTATCCAGATTTTCTATAAATTAGGGGAACTTATATCGGATTGCACGTCCGAAAAAAACTGAAAAATTCAGAAGAAAAAAAGTACGTTCTAATTTTCATATTTTGAACATAGGAATACTTTTGTACGCACACAAGATGCCGAAGAAACTTATGGGATGTGTTAAAAAATTCTCTAAAAATAATAATAATAATGTAAAATTACTCCGAAAGTTATTTTTAAGTACCAAATTAGTCTTTTAAGTTATTTTGCAACGATCATATCCTTTAAGTTATTTTAAATTAACAAGTTAGTCTATTAAATTTGTTTTGTAACGAATTGATTCTTTTTAATTTAAAATAAACTTAAGAGACTAACTATTTAATTTAAAATAATTTAAAGATTTGATCCTTACAAAGAAAAAATTTAACGGACTAATTTGGTGTTTTAAAATAACTTAAAAGAGTAAAAGTGTTATTTTACCAATAATAATAATAATATTAATATTAATAAAAATAAAAATAAAAATTTTAATATTAATAATAATAAAGATAATAGTTAGTTGGTTTAAAGGTGATTGGCGTTGAACTTAGTAGAAATGACAACTGTTCGATCTCCTGCAACTACGATCGTGAACGGGTTATAATCATTTGATTTTAGAATTGATCTTCAAATCAGATTAGACATATTGGATACGGGTGATAATAATAATAATAATAATAATAATAATAATAATAATATTAATAATAATAATAATAATAATAATAATAATAATAATAATAATAATAATAATAGGACATGACATGACATGTTGAGAGGAGAAAATAAATATCACTATCTTGTGTGCAGATTTTCTATATTTAATAATGAATTCATATTCTATGGAAATCACATTGTTGCTCTTTTTTAAAGTAATGGTTTATATATATATTTGATTTAGGATACATTACTTTTTTTCATAATATGTTGGTAATTTTATTTGTTTGATTTTTTTTTTAAATATAAGTCATTTTGTTTTTGTTTTAAATAATATCAAATTAATTAGATTTAAATTATTTTTATTTTGCTATTTTTAAAAATATTTTGATATATTTATTTTAAATATCAATTTATTTAGACCGATTGGCATGACCTAACCTTGGCCTTTATACATTATATATGCCGTAGGTTCCGGTTAGTTAATCTGATCTATTTCTATTCTAATGATATAGAAGGATAAATTTAATGTAAAAGTTTAATTATATAGACATGTTTTATTAATTTTGTCTACTTAATACGCTGCGCAACAGTAAAGATATATAGTTAAACCTAAATGAAAAATCACAATACTCTTTTACATGAATAAGTGATAAATTAGAATCTTTTCTATTAATAAAAATGTCGTTTTGTTGACATTTCCATGCAATGGTGGGGAGTGTCCGGGTTACCACACTTTGGATCTTTATGGTATGATCACATGGAAGATCTGTGATGATGATGATAGTGATTTAACAATCATCTTCCCCAATACTATCCACAGATAAGTTTTTTTTGACAGGAACTATAGATAATATTTTATAAAGGGTTAAATATATATAATCTTTTACTTTGTACAAATTTTCCATTTAAATTATACAAAAAAATAATAATAATAATTCATTGAAGTTTAGTTATAGATTTAATGGTCTCATAAATTATTTATAGGATTAAATTATGGGTCCCGAAGGGTGTTTGGGAGGAACGGTGATACAAATTATCAATTTTTTAGGTCCCTACAAATATCTCATTTTCTGAAATTGATCCCTCTAAAATTTTCCTACAAACATTGGTCCTCCCAAAGTTTTCTGTTTCGAAATGTAGTCTCTCCCGTTAGTTTGAACTAACGGAGACTGATGTGGCAAGCCACGTGTGAAATTTTTTTATGAGGTGTGAACTTACGTGGCCTCAATTGTATGCTTCTTCTTCCTCTACCCACTTCATCTCTCTCATCACTTTTACGCTTCTTCTTCCTCTACCCACTTCATCACTCTCATCACTTTTACGCTTCTTTTTCCTCTTCTAACCCTAATCTTCACTACCCACTTCATCACTGACATCAACCGTGATGAATCAACCGCCACCACAACCTCTTTCCGCCGTTAGGGCTTATTGCGCCGTGAACTCTGAGGATCTAAAGGTTGGCATCATTTTTTCTTCTGTTTCATTAGATTTTGTTATACTCAACTATTTAAGATCAATTTTTTTACAGGAAACCGGCTATACCTATATCATGCCAAAGAACATCTTGAAAAAGTTTATATGCATAGGAGATCTTCGAACCCAGATTCCAGCTCTAAAGTTTCTCTTCATTTATGGAAGTCAGATATGGGACAAATTCACAATCTCATTCTCGGTAATGGTTCATACCCATATATGTGGTTGTTTATTGATATAAAAGTGTAAGTGTTTTACTTCTTGTTATATGCCTCGGTTCTTCATCATATTTGTGGTTGTTTATTGATATAAAAGTTTGAGTGTTTATTTTATGCAACAATCTCCTTCATGAAAGAATTGACATCCTTTTTGCTTATTAATAACATTTCTAATCATGTTCATTCCTTATTGCTTACAATATTATTTCCAAAAGTTGCATAACATGTGCTCACTCCAATACTTCTTTCTCTGTTTTAGTTGCATAACATGTTCATTCCTTATCAATGAGGTTAGAAGATTTTTCACTGTTAGAAGCCTTGTGCTCATTCCAATACTTCTTTCTCTGTTTTAGTTGTTGCATTGCAGCACTAACATATGGAAGCTTCTCCAAGTTGTCGATAAGACCTGAACCAGCTCTGGCCAGCCAACCATCTAGATCTGATATTGCATGTCTCACTGAGAGATCTACGTCTAATGTGAGTGTGAACTTAGAAAAGGGGTTACATACGTCTCCTTGGCCATACGATGAGTTATCAGTCTCTTGTTTATTTTTATGCGATAAAGTAAGTGAATCATTCTTCCTTGTTAAGAAAGTGAACTCAATATTAACAAGGAAGAACAAAGATGTATCCTTGAGTTTACGAAGTATGAAATGGTTAACAAAACATTAGACGCTTTTGGTGAACTTGGTGATGATGAGGAACTCAGTTCTTTTAACCTTAACAGCATGAATCCTATCCATTTTCATTAGTATCATGTTTATGTATGTAAATGTAAATGACAGACAATGAATGATGTGAATGTTTGGCTTTCTTTGGAATTGCAACCAACCTTGTTACATATCTTACTAGGGACGATATTGGACCGTTGTTGTTTTCTCTATGATTTATTTCGTAGTAATGCACTTAAAGATTCTCCTAGTCATAATCATCTCAACGTGTTTTATTATGTGATACTGATATAGTTGCATCTTCCAAGGGATGTGTATCTTGACTATTTCTGCATCTGTTCCATCTTTGAAGCCAGCCGAGTGTTCGGGTTCAGTGTGTCCTCCTGCTAGTCATTTGCAATATTATATGTTCTACTTTGGTCTCTATGTAATTGCACTTGGGACTGGTGGAATAAAATCATGTGTGTCACCTTTTTGGGCAGATCAGTTTGATGAAACTGATTCTGAGGGAAGTGTCAAGAAGGCTTCCTTTTTTAACTGGTATTACTTTTCAATCTTGGATTTGGCATTCCTACTTTATCTATTAAAGAGAATGAAGAACGAAGAATAATAAGGGAGTAGCTGCAAACTGCTCCAAGAATGAGTAACTACAAGCTAATCTTCATGAGCTGCACATGATACATACATGGTAGCATAGTGATTGTGGCTTGGGCATTGGGCATAGTGAGTATTAACAATGCTTACTTCTGTTTATAGGACTAATATATTCTGGTCTCCCTAATGAGATTTTACTAGAATAATATATGTTGTGTAGATTAGTTATATTTGTATTAGTTTATATTGCGCTTAACTTGATCATAAACATTTATAGTTTAAATCTTATTAGGAGAAATTGTTGTAAGGGAAGAGTAAACAAATTCAAATATGAACTTTTTCTTATGAGTAGAAATCGAACTCGGTATTCTAATATATACTTGGATTTGTTGTTTGTTTGTTGGATACATTTTGTGTTTATTTTATGTGAAATTAACTACAAATTAGCTACGAATTAGCTAGGAATTTCCACGTCTTCAAAAAAATTCCCACATGGCTTGCCACATCACCCTCCTTTAGTTCAAACTAACGGGAGGGACTACATTTTGAAACGGAAAAGTTTTGGAGGACCAATATTTGAAGAAAATATTTAGATGGACCAATTTCAGAAAATGGGATATTTGTAGGGACCAAAAACATATTTAATCCTTTTTTTTTTGCAGTACTACATTGTATTTACACTGTATTCTCTCATTCCACAACACGTTGAAATTTTTTAAGAGATAATGTGAAAAGTTTAACTCTCAAACCATTATCACAATACATGTTGGGAAAACCACATGAATAGTGTAAATGCAATTAAAAATCAAGCTTCAAACATAAAAAAAGCTTTACTTCAACTAGTTGACCAAGATAATGATCAAAAGATTAAGAGCGAAGCTGTATCTTTAGCCCATCATGGAATTGGGAACTTTGAGTTTTTACTAGCTATGACTATCAGGTTTGAGTTGTTATTTGTTGTTAATGAAATTAACAAAAGTTAAATAAATAAATAAAAAAGACAAGTGAATTGATGTGGCTATACAGTTAGTAAAATGTTTGATTACTCACTTGAAAAAAATATAAAGAATCTGATTTTTCCAAGGCTATTGCTACTGCTGAAATAATTGCAAATGAAATAGACATTGAATGTGTGTTTACTCAAAAACGTCCAATTTGTAGAAAGAAACACTATGATGAAAATTCATCTGAATGCATACAGTCAAATCTTGAGTCTACTGAGGAGTCCTTTAAAATTCATTATTTTTATATATTGTAGATCAAGCAATTGACTCACTTAATAGAAGATTAGAGCAATATAACACATATGAGAATATTTTGGATTTTTGTTTAATATTGGAAGAGTTATGTAATTTTCTGATGAGAACTTAAAATTGTATTGCGTAAATCTTGAAACTTATTTGAAACATGACAATTCTTATGATCTTGATGATGAAATTTATATAAAGAATTAAAAGTCATAAGGGATATTTTAATAGAAAAGGGGTCTAATATACCATTAATAAATGTATGCATGTGTATAATTACACCCGTTTTCTATAAAACGATATTTACTCCCGTTTTCAACAAAAAAGATGTAATATTACATCAATTTACACCCGTTTTAAATGGGTGTTAATTCGTCAGACATTTCTCACCCATTGAATTCACACCCTATAATAACGGGTGTGATATGTAAAAATAATCGAGTGTAAATTACTATTTTTGCATTAGTGTTAACTCCTATTACAGTTACTCGTTAATTCTTATTAATTTTCTATAGTGTGGATCATCATGGTATTTTTTTTCCAAAATTTCAGACTGCATGTAAAATTGACTCAAGGTTTTAGAGTTATTATTCAAAAACAAGTAAAAATAGGGCATTGTAGATGTGGCACTCGCAATACATGAATGTGAAACTCGCCACATCTGTTAGTAGTGGCATTTGCCAAAAGCCACAAGTAAAGTGGCAACCACATTCTTTAAAAGTGGCACCTGCCACATCTGTTACAAAATATCAAGTGCCAACCATATTCTTTAAAAGTGTCACCCACCACATTTCTTATAAAAGTGGCACTTTCCACATATGAAGGGAGTATGGCGCTGGCCATATTTTAATGTGGTAGCCGCCACTATGCACACAACAAGGAGGCAGACGCCACATGCACTGGTGGCTCTCGCCTCCCACCAACTAGCGGACCCCGCCACATAGTAAACAACTTGATTAGGGTGGTGCTCGCCACCCTCTTTGAAAAGGGTTTCCAATCTTATTCTTGTAGAGATTTTGTAATTACAATATACTGTATTCAATATGTCACAATTACAATTACAATCCCTAATCGGCTTCGACAGTTACTCATCAATTGAAAATCTAACCGCTAACGTTATCTATTTATTAAATCTCATATAATAACAACAATAGCACACCAATAAAATTAGTAAAACATCAACTTCTTATAAAACACATAATTCATCAAATTCGTCATAGGTTTCCATAAACCCTCAAAACCCTAAATCATCCACATACAATCTAAACCATATATCAAATATAATGAAAGGTAATACTCCCCATACCTTAGATGTTAAACCCTAAATTCCTTTTCCTTGAGACCTTCGAGAAACCTCTACGCTCTAGCCTTCTCGCCTCTGTTCCTCAGAGCATTTCTCACAAACTACGATCGATCAAAAATAAGAAATGAGCATTCTCACTAATTTACTTATTTGACCCTTGGACCCCTAATATATTTTTCACATCTTATCCTCACTAATCCTCATGAATATTACCACATCGCCATCGCCACCTCTATTTCATATTATTTTATTTAATCAATAATAATAATAATAATTAATAATTCTAAATAATTATATTAATTATCTAAATTATTAAAATATCTCATAACACCCAAATCCTCACAATGTCATACCATGGCATCACATCATGCACCATATTAAACAAAACTCCTTATATTCATAGTTAATTCCTACAACTTATCGTCATATCCCATAACACGCTTCAATAGAATCACACAATGTGTCCTATAGTTCATAATAATTCACAATAATCACAAATAATTAATTATGAAATTTGGGGTGTTATAACTCTCCTCCACTTAAAGAATTTTCGTCCCCGAAAATTACCTGATGTAACCCACTCTGGATACGGTTCTCACATCTTTCTCTCTAACTTCCACATCGTATTGACAACTATTTGAACACCACAAAATCCAAATTTCACATCGTAAACCACAAAAATACAACAAGATACAATACTACTGAGTTATGAACACACCAGTTCACCTCACTCTTTGTCTCGTCACCTTAGGATCTCATTCGTCCTTAGATTGGAGCACAACGAGGTCATTACCATCACTATCAACACAATGCTAAGAACATCAACATAATCATAATACCGACAACTTTATCATACAACATTATCACTACAAATATTTGATTCCTCCATCAACACATAATTCAATACGTCTATTGACATGGTAATAACACGAATAATATACAAAACTTTCACATATCATCTTCATTCTGGAATATCCTATGGTTTGTATCATTCCCGCAATCTTATAATGCTTATTCTCTGACTCCAATAAGTCATACACACATAATGAATTATACTACATCATGCTTTGGATGCACCACTCTGATCTTCCACCTTAAAGTCATTGTCCTTAATTTGACTTCCATCATCTATCATTTCCACAAGTCTCACATCTAGCTTCTGAATCTCTTTAATATTCACCAGAAAATCATTGTTCATTTTTTATCTCCTCGACCTTCCACTTTTTGGCGTTAGCTTGCATACCAACTCATATTCCAAATTATTCAATAGGTCTGAACTCTTTCCTAGTCACTTTTCCATTAAGTTCACACAGAATAGTGAATGACTATCTCTTCGATAGAATACCAATTTATTTTCCACACTATCAAGATGGAAAGACAAGTTTATCACATACAACATAATTTCGTCTACTATCAACAAGAGATTAAAGGTGATCAATTCCTCAATTTGTCAATAGGTAGTCGACAACCATGATGGAGCATAAACCACCATTACTAAACTATAATAGCATTTCCTCTTGAACTTGTTCTCAACATCATATAAAACAACATGGTCCAAAAATCTCCTTTAAACCTCATGATCCGCGTGTCGCGCACGGATCAAAAACGAGTAATTTTGAAAACGTAGTATAGCGACAATAACTCGAATCGTTTCACAAGGATTCTTGTATTGTTATTAATCGAAGGTAACTGAATTCCGAATTAGGGGGGTTTGTTTTAAGGTTGATAAAAAAAAACATAACAGTTAAGCGATTAAAATAAGTGATTATGCAATTAAACTAAACGATTTATCTACTGTTTCGGTTTCCCAACTTATCATCGATTTACATAATTTTCATGCCCTAAGCGGATTCTAATCCCTTTTCGATAATAGTACCAACTAACAAGCGTAAAAGATCCTATAAGACCTATATTCCTAAATTCCGAATTAAGCAAACAGATTAAATCTTCCGTGAATTAAGCAAACACGAAAATTGCGCGGATAAAGCAAACACGATAAAGTAAAGGAATGATAGGTGCAATCGAAATTAATCAATATTATTTTATATAATTGAATAAAGCAGACAAAGTATATAGCATAATATTAAAAGGGAAAAGCAATTAATTGAAAATTATAAAACCTCAAGGTTGCGGTGGAAACCGATTACAGTAGATGAATCTCGGTGATTAGTTCTCCATGATTCGTCTCTTTGAAAGTAAAGAATAAATTCGTAAAAAGTAGAGTGTCCAAGAGCAGTCGCGTCTTCTATGTTAAATAGGAAACCTAAAAACCCGTTTACAACCCAACTGGGTCAAATACATAACCCAAGCCCAATTCTAAATGATACGAAACTGAATAAAACTAATGCAGCCGCTTTAAACGAAATTCTGGAAAATATGATTCTGAATCTGGCTTTGACTCCAACATGAAAATTGTATCTCTCTCTCTTAGCTTTCCATCAACTGGTAGAACGCCTCAATCAGATTCCTGGAACTCCGGTTATGATCATTTCCGTAAAAGTTGTTAAAGCTGAAAATTAAGTACGAAAATTAAATTTAGCCAAAAATAAAGTAAATTAGAAAAACAAATTAAAATATAAAAATAAACAAATAAAACTAAAGAAATGCCTAAGTGCAATCATGTAGGAATGTGCACCAAAATACATTGATCACCTCACAACATCTAAGATCCATATATTTTTCACATTTGAATCTCATTCCAATCGTACTCTCGATAATACCACATTCACACCCGGTTAATGATAGGAACTCCTCTAATTCTTGCTGCCATACATCGACACTTTTCCAACCCAAGTATGATTCTAATTTCTCAAAGGCTTACAATTTTTTTCTTATTTTCTTTATTTTCAACCTCGCCAATGGTACATAAATGCTCGAAATATATTACATATTCTTCTAACACGCTCATAGCATAACACCATTTCTAAATATTCTCCCAATACCGGAACTACTACTACACCAAGTACGATCCAAATCGGTTTGCTTCAAATGAAGCATTTATACAAGTTAAGAACTCTAAAAATACTAACAAATCCTTCATCTTTCCTTTAATCTCATAGCTTTTATGATCCTTATAGTTTCACACTTGGGTCTCATTCAAATCACAATCTCAATCTCATCATCTGGTTGACGATAGAAACTTTCCAAAATTTTCCCTACACATGTCGACACCATATCATCAATAGCACACAATCAACTTTATTATTTAACCTCCCTCAAATATATCAATACTCTAATTATTCTAAACTGGCAAACACCACACTCATATGTGTTTCTCCGATACTCTTACCTTCTTCCTATTATCAAACCTTCCAGACACAAAATTTTATTCTGAAATGAAGGGAATTTCATGTAGATTCAAGAACTTCAAGAATCACTTAAATCTAAGTTACGAGTAAAAAGTTATCATCTGTGCAATGGAGGTTGGTCAAGAAATCCCGTATAAATACTTACACCAAAATCAGCACCAGACCCAAATATTCAAACATGTTTTTCTCTCTCTTCAAAAACACGCGGTAGACAAAGTTTATATGTAAACTGTAGGGAATTTCGTAAGCTTTCCAAAAATTCCAGAATATCTTCAATCGGATTTATGAGTGAAATGTTAAGCCCCTTTTCTGAAGGTTGTTCCATAACTACAAAAATGAAAATTTGAAATCGATGAACATGAGTTCTACCTCTCTCTCTTGCTTCCAAGATCCTCCAACTATCCTTGCTTTTCACCCAACTCTGAAAATAATCCGACCTAAATTCAACTACACTCAAGACATACTAGCATACTAGTTGATCAATTAAATCGTCAATTTCTTTGGAGTGGATCTGTATTCTCAATCATCTCTTTAACCCTCCGTCAGTAATCTACGCATATCTCATATAACTGTTATTATACACGTGCATGTTGGTGTAAGCCCTAGAGACCAATAATTTTGGTACTTGTATCGAGTTATTTATTAATAATAAAAGGTATTTCTTTATTATGTTTGTTTTTCCAAAATGATAATGTCCCTAGAATAGCTAGTTCGTTTAATGAAATATTAATTGTGACTTAATCATGAGATTCCATTAAACATAAGGACACTATTATTAAAGCATCCATAGTCGAGCTTTAATGTGAAATAGGATAGCCTTAAAGCATGACGACTATTATGTAGATAGACTAATGATCACATCTCATGGATCATGAATAAGGAGTTATCAAGTCTTGACATTAGTATGAATATTAGGAGAAATATTTATACTGGATTGACCCACTATGAGAGTACTACATAGAATGTTATGCAAAGTGTCATAAGTTACTCTCATGGTAATAGTGGTGTATACCACCCTTCGAACTGAAACTACTATGGACCCTAGATGTAGAGTCAAGTATTTTATTGTTGATCAAACATTATCCATAACTGGATGATCATAAAGACGGTTGATGGGTACTTCACAAATCATGCTAAGGGACAGAAACCGAGGAATTTCCCTGCTCGGACACCGAACATGCATTTTTCAGGATTAAACCTCATTTTGCATTGTCTCGCCTGCTCGAACACCTTTTGGAGGTGTTACGCGTGGTCGATCTCCTCGTGTGATTTCACGATCATGTCGTCCATGTATACTTCGAGCATGTCCCCAATCTCTCCTCGGAAGACTTTATTCATCATCCGTTGGTATGTGGCCCCGACGTTCTTTAGCCCGAAAGGCATTACGTTGTAATAGTAATTGCCCGTCGGGATCATGAAGGTCGTGTGTCTTTTGTCTGTGTCCGACATAGGGATTTGGTTGTATCCATTATATCCGTCCATAAAAGACAAGAGTTTGAAACCTGCAGAGTTATCGACTAGTTTATCTATGTTAGGCAGAGGAAAAGCATCTTTGGGACAAGCCCTATTGAGATCAGTATAGTCAACACACATGTGTCATTTTCCATTATTTTTCTTAACGATGACTACATTAGAGAGCCAGGTTATGTATTGGGCTTCAGAAATAAAATTTGCCTATAAGAGGTCTTTTACAGCTCGCTCAGCAGCCTCCACTTTCTCGGGAGACTGTTTGCGCCTACACTGTGCTACGAGCTTAACAGCCCGATCTAAAGCTAACTGATGACAGGCGACCTCGGGGTCGAGCCTGGGCATCTCTGTGGCATTTCATGCAAAGAGGTCTGCGTTCTCCTTGAGGAAGATTGTGAGCTACTCCTTTGTTACCATTGGCAGCCCCGTGCCTATCTTCACAGCTCTGTCGGGGTTGTCGTCCAGGGGGATGAGCTCGAATTCTCCATCGGGGTCCGGCCGGAATGGGTGAGTCGGGGCTTGCCCATGGGAGGGGTCATGTGCTTCAGTGTCGTCCTCACTGATGCGACTATCGAGGTCGATGGCGTTGATTCCCTGGGGGAGGCTGCTCTTCGACCCTGGGTTTCTTGTTATTCTTGGTGTTGATTATGGCATGTCCGTTTACTGCAACATCATAACATCTTCGAGCGGCCTCGATGTCACCATGGATCGTGACTACGCGACCTAGCTTGGTGTAGTATTTCATCTTTAGGTGGACAGTGGAGGGGACCGCAGTCAATTCGGCCAGAGTTGCACGGCCGAGAATGCAGTTGTAAAGGGAGGGGCTCTCTATCACCAGGAACTGGACTTTGACTTCTCTAGCTGTTTCTTGCTCTCCGAAGGTGACGAGGAGCTCGACATACCCCCACGATTTTGTGGTGGCCCCATTAAATCCTTGAAGGTAGGATCCGATATATAGGGATAAATTGGTCTTGTCCAGCTTGAGAGTCTTGAATAGGTGGACGTACATGATGTCCACCGAACTACCTTGATCGACCAGGATGCGTCAAACTTCGAAGCGTGCCATCTTGGCCCTTATTAGTAAGAGGATGTTGGAATTAGGGGAGCCGCCCGACAGCTCTTTTAGGAAGAAAGATATTGGGTTGGACTTTCCTCGGGACTTCTTCAGTGTTGCCAACTATTCGGGCGCGGACAGTATGAGTTCGTCGAACTTACGTTTCACTGAGATGGCATCGTTTTCGTTGTTCATCCCTCCTCTTGATATAACGAGAGTTGTTGGGAAATATTCCTAGGGACTAAGAGCCGTGAGTCATTCCCCTAGTCCTGAGTCGGGGAGATGGAAGTCTTCTAGGCGTGATATGCACATGGCTACTTGATATGAGGAGTCGTTTGGTGGTGTGTCCTCGCGAGCTTTCTTCGTCTCCTGCTCTTCGTGTCGGGGAGTTTCATTCCTCTTGGTGTACTGTTTGAGGTGACCTTCCTGAATCAGGATCTTGATTGCGTCTTTCAGATGGACGCAGTCTTCGGTCACGTGCTCGTGACTTCTGTGAAAACGGCAGTACTTAGATTTTTCGGTATGGGGCTTGGGTGCAAAAGGTTTAGGGAACCTTACTTTGTCCTGTTTGAACTCAGAATTGATGCACTCGGCGAGGATGCGTTCGCGGGGAGCTATTAGCAACATGTATTCGCTGTAATGGCCCGCGGGTCCCCTTCCTTCACGGGTCTCACGGGGTTTCTCCTCCCTCCGCCTGTCTCCATTGCGGCGGGGAGCGTTGGGATCCTCGCACTTGGGGTGGTCGGTTTCACCGGTATTGCGGTTATTTCGAGCATTGTGGGCAACCTGTTTTTCTTCATATCTGATGTAAGCTTGGGCTTTGTGCAGGAGCTCATCCAGGGTGCGGGGAGGCTCTATCCCGACCGCTCTGTTGAGTTCGCTTCTGGGAAAGAGTCCTCTCTCGATGAGGTATTTCTTCATGTGCTCTGTTGTGTCTACCTCGACGGCCTCTTGGTTGAACTGCTCGATGTATGAGCGCAACGTCTCATTCTTCCTCTGCACTATAGCTTCAAGGGTTGCCTCAGTTTTGGGATGACGTCGGGAGGCTGTGAAGTGCCTCTGGAATGTAGATTTCATCACTCTCCGGGATGTGATAGACTCTGGGGCCAGGCTTTTGTACCAGGCCATGGCTCCTTTTCTGAGAGTTGTTGAAAATAATATGCATTTGAGATACCCGGTGATGTCATTGCGGTAGTCAAGCATGACATTGATGTTGTCGACGTGATCATCGGGATCAGTGGTCCCGTCGTAGATGGCCAAGTGTGGGGGTTTCTCCATGCCTTTGGGGAGTGGTGCCTCCATAATTGCTCGCGAGTGCAGGCAGCGAGGGTCTTCCTCATCGCTTCAAAAGCATGTAAGACCTAGCATGTGGTCTTGTCCCTGGTCCAACTGTTCCTATCTTTCAGGAGATAATAGTGGGCATTTGTGTGATGTGGCAAGAGGGGTAGTGGATATGTCACATGTCCGACGTGCCAAGCGTATGCACGACCCATGAGGAGTCTGCTCGACAATATAGTATGTTTGCCCGAGTGAATGAGCATCTGCTCGACGTATTGGATCATGACTCAATGCAATCTCTGGAGGCCCAGTCCGAAACAATTAATATAACATAGTAAAGTGAAATAACAATCATACTTTCCTAGTAGGTATTAATATGACAATAATATTAATATATCAAAATGACAATCATATTTTCCCAATAAATGATAATAGCAAACATTTTAAGGGAAAATACTTAGGGTTTTAGTATCTTCCCTTAGTATAACCAACTCTCATACCTTAGATTTCTTTATTGCATTTTTTTTTATCTTAGATCTCTTTATTGCATTGTCGATGGTGACATTTTATTTTACAAGTCAACTTAAGAAATAGTTTAGTCTCCGATTCTCACCGCGATAATTTCACTATGCAATATAACCACTACCCACCCACGTGTGATTCTATTATTTTTCAACATGAGTTTTTTGCTCTTGCTATGCTCTTCACTAACCATTGGTGACTCGTCATTCATGTGGGTATGCTCTTCACATGACTTATTATTTATTAGTTTTATTATTATATTTTTTTTTAATCATTAAAACTTTGACACTATGTTTACACATACCCAAATTTATATTAATTTTAATAATATAAAAATTTATAAGGTAAATAAAATATAATTTTATAATTACGATATTATTACAATTTTATAATGCAAGACAAAAAATATATATTTCCACTTTAAACCTCAACATTTATTGGACCTACCTTGAACTAGTTGCATGAACACTTACAATAACAATAAAATTTTTATAAAAAATAAATAAAAAATCTTAAATAAAACAATAAATTAAATGTCCACATTGAAAAAAATAGAATAAATTGAATGTTAGACATTGATTGAGGTGATGGACACGCTTCATCATTAACTAAAAAACACAAAATTTGAAGAGATGGAATACAAATTTGAATCATACATGAATTCGCACTCTGTCTCAATTGATTGATCTACAAATGTGAACGAATTATTCGTGTATATTCTCTAAATTTTTTAAAAAAATTATATCCACAGAACACGAAGTATTGATATTTATGATATTTATGCTATTGTAAGATGATTTTAAACAGCAGTAAAAAAGTCGGGATGTTATCGCACCCAAAGCAGACAATATATCATACTTACAGTGACGCGGATTTGAGATCGACCGGAACAATCCCGGTCTAGTTCGATAGGATTCTCTCAAAAATCAAGTGCCGTGGCATGATGGGATTAAGTAACCACTGTTTAAAATCGGGTTGTAACCACTGTATCTCTCCAGAACTAGCCAAAAACAGACAAAAGTGGTCCCTAAATTATAACACAAAACGGCAAAGAACAAAAAAACATTGTGGGAACGTAAGTCGTCACACCCGGACACATGAAACACCAACGTAATATAACCCCACACCCCCTCCCTCTTTTCCAAAAACACTAGCATCCATTCTACGTTGCGTAACCGTAAGAACCAGTTCTATTTTTTCACTTCACCAAATTCACATGCAAAATCAAACTCATCTTTATTTCATTTGCATCATCTTATATCATCTTATATCATCTTATATACATTTATATACACACACTCTCTTCATTTTCCAACACCATGTGCTCTTTCCTCTTATATACCTTACCCCCACTCTCTTACTCTCTTCTAAGTAACTAACTTTTCAATCTCTCCCTCTCTCTCCCATGGTTCTTACTCTTCCTCTTCAACCATGTCCACCTTCTCCTCTCTCCCTAGGTATATAACAATTTCATTTTTTCTAATATATACTCATTTTTTTAGAATTCTCACAAAAATATTAGTGTTACAATAATTTTTTTTCTATAATTTTTTTAAAGGTGGATTGGTGAAAAATTCTTGGGAAGGAATCCTAATAGCACCAACAATATTGGTGATAGTAGTGACGACTCTGGAGTTGTCGTCGTAACAGACGACACTCCAGTAACCAGTTTGGTGGAGTGTTACGCCTGCACACAAGTAGGTGTGCCGGTGTTCCACTCCACCAGCTGCGACAGTGGTCACCAGCCAGAATGGGAAGCATCAGCCGGGTCTTATCTAGTTCCAATCCAAAACCGGCCCGGAAAATTCGCAAGAGCGGTTGCGAGGGCAAACTGGGGACCGTTAGGAACGGTTTTAGATCCAAGGAGCAAGCGCGTGCAGGTATGGAACCGCGCGTTGTTGTTGGCGCGTGGGGTTGCGTTGGCGATTGATCCGTTGTTTTTCTACGCGCTGTCGATTGGGAGAGAGGGTTCGCCGTGTTTGTATATGGACGGTGGGTTGGCGGCGGTTGTTACGGTGGCGCGTACGTGTGTTGATGCCGTGCATTTGTTTCACGTGTTGTTGCAGTTTAAATTGGCGTACGTTTCGAGAGAATCGCTTGTTGTTGGGTGTGGGAAACTCGTGTGGGACGCACGTGCCATTGCTTCTCATTATCTTCGATCTTTCAAAGGTTTTTGGTTTGATGTTTTTGTTATTCTTCCAGTGCCTCAGGTGAGAATTTTTTTAACACTTAATTTTAAAATAAATTATTCAATTAGTTAAATCAGTTTACTTTTATTAGATTATATATATATAAATAAAGAATAAAGAATAAATGTTGGACTTAGATAGAGTTTACTTATATTAGTTTATAATCTATTTACTCTTGAATTGATAGTTGAGCCTACTTTTATATTACCGGTACTTTAAAAAGCAATTTAAAAATAAATTAAAAATATTTTTTATCTTTAATAATTTTAAACGTGGGTTAAATTTGTTTTTTTAAAGATAATTGTGGACTATATTTTAGTTTGTATCGATAATTAATTAATTGGGCCACACACATTTGTATCAATATTTAAGTTTTTTAATTAGATAGTAGTAGTACTTAAATAATCTTGTTTTGTTTGCAGGCTGTGTTTTGGCTAGTAGTACCAAAATTGATAAGAGAAGAGAGGATTAAAATCATTATGACAACAATGCTATTGATATTTTTGTTCCAATTTCTTCCTAAAGTTTATCATAGCATATGCATGATGAGAAGAATGCAAAAAGTCACAGGCTACATCTTTGGCACCATTTGGTGGGGATTTGGACTCAATCTCATTGCTTATTTCATTGCTTCTCATGTAAGCAAACCTCACAATGCTAAAACATGTTTAGAATAGCTTATATGTTAGTGCTTATATGATAAACGCGTATACGATAACTTATAGGTTGCTGGAGGGTGTTGGTATGTACTTGCGATTCAACGCGTTGCATCGTGTCTCCAACAGCATTGTGAAAGAACTGTCGGATGCAATCTCTCTCTGTCGTGCGCGGAGGAGGTGTGCTATCAGTCGATTTTACCACCAGGAACCATTGGAAATCCGTGCGGCGGAAACACAACAATGATGATGAGTAAGCCTATGTGCTTAGATGTTGCAGGACCTTTCAAATATGGGATTTACCAATGGGCACTTCCGGTTATATCAAGCAATTCCTTGGCTGTTAAGATTCTTTATCCGATTTTTTGGGGTTTGATGACCCTCAGGTAACTTAGTCGAGAAAAAAATACTTAAGTACTTATATAGATAAGCGCTTATGCGATAATCACTTTATTGAATCTGAGTTAGACACTCACATGTGTTTGACATTAGACATGACTTAAATCTGAAGTGTCGGTATATAGATCATAATCGAGCATCTATGTTTTTCTAATCCCTACTAATTCTTGCAGCACTTTTGGAAATGATCTTGAACCCACAAGTAATTGGCTAGAAGTGATTTTCAGCATATGCATTGTTCTGAGTGGATTACTACTTTTCACTTTGTTGATTGGTAACATTCAGGTACCTAAAGTAGATTATTTATATTCACCGCAAGTGATTATGATAAGATGAAAATTAGATTGTTTACGGTAGTCGGTTTTATGGTGCATTCACCTGTAGACCGTTGGATAAGCAGAGATAATCTCTTTCTTAATTTAACGGTGTACAGATTACTGCACCATAAAACCGACTATAGGAGATTCAGGTACACTTATTGCGATATTTCGTACTCAAACATGGAATGAGTCTAACAATGAGACCATTCCTACTATGAAGGTATTCTTACATGCTGTCATGGCAAAAAAGAGAAAGATGCAGCTGAGATGTCGTGACATGGAATGGTGGATGAGGAGGAGGCAGTTACCGTCGCGATTAAGACAAAGAGTTCGGCATTTTGAACGTCAGAGATGGTCGGCCATGGGAGGAGAAGATGAGATGGAACTGATCAAAGACTTGCCCGAGGGTCTAAGGAGAGACATCAAGCGCTATCTTTGCTTGGACCTCATTAAAAAGGTAAGAAAGATATAAAAACCGGCATGATCTCAGGTTCGAATTCCGCTAGATGTTAAGCATCTTTGTGTTGGACCAGTCCATATAGAACTTTGCTCTGGTTTTAAATAGACTCCCACTAGTCGACGGTGGGATTGGTCCCTTTGGGTTAGTCAGACGGTCGCAAGACCGGATAACACGCTTTTAAACAACTTTTCCTGATAAGTAGTTATGCATGTTTGTTTGACAGGTACCATTGTTTCACAACTTGGATGATCTTATTCTTGACAACATTTGTGACAGGGTGAAGCCCTTAGTCTTCTCTAAAGACGAAAAGGTATTAATGATATCATCATATGAACAATTGAAACATTCCATTTAGAAAAGAAAGAAAAAAAAGTACTTCAAAATGACCATGATGATTATTACACTCTTTGATATCCTTTCAGATAATTAGAGAAGGTGATCCTGTACCGAGGATGGTATTCATTGTTCGCGGACGCATAAAGCGAAACCAAAGTCTAAGCAAAGGCATAGTAGCAACTAGTGTCCTCGAACCAGGAGGATTTTTAGGTGACGAACTACTTTCTTGGTGCCTAAGACGCCCTTTTATCGACCGGCTACCAGCCTCCTCAGCCACATTTATCTGTCTTGAATCAACAGAAGCATTTGGTCTTGATGCTCAAAACTTGAGGTACATAACGGACCATTTCCGGTACAAATTCGCGAACGAGAGGCTAAAGAGAACGGCGAGATACTACTCGTCGAATTGGAGAACGTGGGCTGCTGTCAACATTCAACTTGCGTATAGACGTTACAGGCGGAGGACTAGAGGTCCAGTGACTCCTGTAAGGGACAACGGTAGCTCTGAGCATAGGCTCTTGCAGTATGCTGCAATGTTCATGTCGATTAGGCCACATGATCATCTTGAATGATGAAGTCTCTTCAACGGCATCACAATCACAAATTCGACCACATTGGCCGTATTTTTTCACAACATAAAAGTTCGCACTGTAACCGCAATTTAAAACCGTGTGATAAACCAGTGTGCATGATTGGTTTTATTTTTATTTATTTGTTTTAATATTTCGAGATAAGAAATCCACATTGAATTTTTTGTTATCAAATGTTCGAAATTGCAAACATATTTTGTTAGTAATTTTAAGAAATAAATTTATTAACGAAAAAAACACGAATCATTTCCTAAGATAACGGTTTCGGTTGTAACCAAATTTAGAAATATTGGTTGGAAGTGAGGTTATCATTACATCTAAATATAGCAAACCATATCTGCCAATCCCCTTTCCATTTTTTTCTCTCTCACTTACACAAACCTATCATCACAACATGGATCAACAATGTTCTAATCATCAACATCATCATCATCATCACCTTTCATTTCATTATTCTCTGGGGCCTCCTGAATTTTTTTGGAGCCCTGGATTTTTCTTTTTTCTGCTTTCTTAATATTGAGAGTCACTAATCTGCTACTACATGTTCAGATTAATTAGGTAACATGGTTTTGTTCTTGTGCATCTATGTTTTCATTTGTTGTTGTTTTTCAAAAGGGTCTATAAAAAATTTAATCTGTTAATATAGAATATCTTAGAACAAGAAATGTGCAAATTTTGATATATCATTTACCAAATTTTATATGCAATTTTGATTGATACTTTAGAGGATGTAATGTTGTCTCTACATAGTGGTTTCAACGAGGTTGTGAAAAATTCAAAAAGTTTGATGCTGCGATCTTAAAGAAAACGATTTAAAACCATGTCGACGTATCAGTGTCGGTGTTGTGTATGTGTCTGTGCCTTGTAACCTTAATGAATATTTTGTTGATGTTGCGACAGGTACCTTATTGTCAGTGTGGAACCTGGCATATCAACCTAAATGGGGTTGAAACTAACAAAGCAGGGACCACCCAAAATCGACAGTCCTACAAATTTGGAAATGCATCATCGCATGATCCATTACCTTACCAAGAATTTTATTCGTAACTTGGTATCGAAGCAAAGAAGAAGAATTCTTATTGCTGGCTATGATCTTGACATGTCATATATCACAGATAGACTTTTGGCAATGTCATTTCCTGCTGAACGTATGAGAGCAGTGTACAGAAATCCTCTCTGGCAGGTTAAATCTGTCTTGGATATGAGACATCAAGAACATTATAAGGTGTGCAAGTTTATTACCGGTGTCAACGAGTCAATGTCGATGTTGTTTCCGTGTTTGTATCAGTGTTTGAGAATAAGACTTTTGAATTTTTCAGGTCTATAATTTGTGTATAGAAGAAAGTTATGATCCAGCACACTTCTATGGTCGCGTGGAAGCATACCCTTTTGATGACAATCATGTGCCATCTCTTCAAATGGTTAAAGATTTCTGCGAAAGTGTAAATTCATGGCTGTCACAAGACCCAAGAAATATTGCTGTTATTCATTGCATGGTATGAGACTTCACATTCACACTTCCAAAAGAGCAAACGTTCGGGAGAATCAGAACTCGAATCTTAGCTGGAGCAATTATTTACTAGACTTACGTATCACTAGTTGCTCGAGCTAAGATTCAATTCTTAGCTGGAGCAATCATTTACCAGACTTAGGTTTCAAACTTGCTCCAGCTAAGATTCAATTCTTAGCTGGACCAAACTCACTATTTTGTCAGTTTATACAACCGATTACGAAAGTGTGATGATGTGTTAAAACAACCATATGTGATTAGATGTTACTATAAAACTAGTTGACACTGACCGTGCATATCCTTTAAAATCGTAACTATAACTAGTTACATATTTTCTTTCTCACTTGTATTATTCAATTCCAATAATGCAGGCAGGTAAAGGTAGAACTGGTTTAATGGTGTCGGCATACCTAGCTTACTGCGGCATGTCAGCAGATGAAGCTCTTCAATTATATGCAGATAGAAGAACAACAAATAATGAAGGAGTAAGTTAATGTTAGGTATAATTCCAACAATTTGAAATGTAAATTTATCTCCATCAACGTGCATCGTCGATAGAAATATGTTTTACACTGTCAGTCAATCAATCAATCGTAACTGATTATACATGACTTTGGAAGTAGATGTATGTTTTTTAAATAATTTAACGATTATGACTAAGTTCAACTTCATTTTTACATTGGATTAGGTATCAATACCGAGCCAACGTCGTTATGTAGGGTACTGGGAAAGTATACTTTCGGTCCCTAGAGGAATTGGATACGGAACTCCGAGTGTGAATTTGCCTCAAACATGTAGCAGAGAATTACGGCGAATCCGATTGTACGATACTGCAAACATCGCCACAGTATTCTTCGTTATATCAGAACTGCAGGAGGTTAGTTTCTCCTCAATTTATCTACGAAATGTTTTTCGTTACCTCGTCTGGTTGAAAATATGTGTTCTTCCATTTCGTTGTTCGACAGATTCCTAACCAGGTCTACCGTCCAGCCATCGAGATTTTTAGGAGCTGCTGTAGAGCGGTTAAGAAAGGCTATCAACGAACAAACAGTCCGCGATATTATATATCTATTCCCGAAGGTGATGAAGATGGAAAACAATCGGAAACAGAAGAACCTCGTGTTGTAGTTCAAATGGATACAGAAACTCCCGCGATATACCAGAAATCGTGTTTGGATCATTATTTTGATAAACCTATACAGGTAACTTACAAGTTTCTATCGAACATAATGCAATATTTTTCATCCTATACGATAGAAATGTAATTCGATGTCGATAAACTATTCTCTATCTATCAGGTAACGGGAGATGTTCGAGTGATATTCTATGAGAAAATGATCGGAGGCCGTCTTTTCTACTGCTGCTTTAATACAGCTTTTATTAGGAACAGCTTACTACAGGTAACCTCATCCTTCTTAGCATTAATCGATTTCAGCCATTGATTTGAGATTGATCAACTGACATTACGTGTGAGTTCGTCTCACTTTTGTAACTAATTTGTTTTGCAGCTCACAGTAAAGGAATTGGACAAAGTTGGTAAAAAAGGAAGATCGATTTGTGGACCTACCTTCTGCCTAGAGTTATTGTTTGGACCTGCGAACACAGGATATACGTCTTCAAATATATCCGTTGGCGAAAATTTCACCGATGATTCATTATAAAAGATACATGGCGTGTCCATTCGGAAAATAAATTGATTCATTATAAAAGATACATGGCATGTCCATTCGGAGAATAACATGAAAGGCCATGTCCGATTCTTTACGCAACTTGTTGTAATATATTTCCCACAAAATGATCCCAACAACGAGAGTCCCTTACTGTGTTTTTGTAATTTCATAGCTGTCTTCTCGTCTAATTTTTCATTGGCGAAAGGCCTAAGTGTAGTTTTTGTATTCTTTATTGATTGAATAGCATTTTACAGATAATAAGGATGAGCGCACTCTAATGCACAACACAACTTCATCAGTTTTCTAACCGGTTTTATTCTGTCATAAACTTATCAGAGAAAAAAGCACTGATAAATAATCTATTGAACTTCCTAGATTATAAATTATAATACAAACTGTTTAATGTCAAAATGAATCGAACTAGGAACACAAATTCCTTGTCCTTGTGACTCGGTAATACCTAAAAACTCAACTAAAAAACAGTTTCGCAATTATATCGCGAGTTTCCATTGTTGTGATTAAGGCCAGTGCACCATGCTTCGGATAACGCAAAGTAGCATTTGAATCAGGGTGATCAAGTGCTTGCCTGTCTTTCCATGTTAAGAATGAGCGAACATAAAATTAGACATAGCTTAGTTTCCCGGGAATGGTTCTAGGTCAATAATGCTGCCTTGCGCTTTGCGTAATCTTCAACAACACTGATCGCGCTATTGCTATGACGCAGCGAAAACTCTGCTAATAGAATTTGTCTTTCTTCTACTGTCAAATCGCCGTGCTGGCCCTGCAGAAGTATTGAGAAATTCAGACTTCGCTAAAAACACAAATGAGATGCAGCAATAGTGCAATAACGATGCAAAATAAGATCATTACCGTTCGAGAAATTCTATCACAAACAGCATGGTGCATGAGGATTCCCGCAGCAACAGAAACATTGAAAGAATCCACCATCCCTTTCATTGGAATACTGCAATGTAAATCCGACATTGCCAACGCCTCGTCACTAATACCCCTGCAAAAAAAAAATCACGAATCTCATCAGAAAAGTGAAACCCACGTTACAAAATAGAACAAATTTTTAATTATAGTTTAAGATTCTTAACCTATTTTCGTTCCCGACTACAATTGCAGTTGGACAAGACCAGTCCATGTCATAAATAGAAACCTATACACCGCAAGAAAAGCTTAGTCAACTTCATTGTCTGAAAAACATTTGCACTTACACATTGAATTGAACGCGATTTCTCGGGATATTTATAAACTAAAAAAAGTACTAGAAACAAATAATACCGCATCTATTCCAACATGAGTCGTTGCAATTCTATAACCGCGTGATTTCAACGTTTCAAAGCATTCCTTTGTAGAGTCCCACAGTTCAATGTCCAACCATTTCTCCGCACCCATGCTTACATGGCGATTGTCCTTATACCTGCAATAAAGAACACATGTTAGACATTGCAATCACGTTTCACTCAACTTCACTTCAATTACTATTAACGAAATTCAAATTCTTAATCGAGAAAAGTTTTGTTCTTCACAACAATAAATTTACGAGATTGGCTAAATTTAAGTAATATTACAACAATATTTCTACAATAAGTCCTGCTAAGACAGTTCAGTTGGTAGTTGTATAGGGACATTGAATGCAGAATCATTTCTACTCGAGAAGAACCAAACATGTGAAAATCAATTCTAATCAATTCTAAATGCTTCAACCATGAATTCAAATGCAACAAATTAAAGAAGAAAAAAAATCACATTTTCAAATTTCACCTCAACAACAATGTAAACACCTTTTGTTAGCTTCACTAGAAACAACATGAACAGACTGAACACCAAGAGCATCAGCAGATCGAAAAGCAGCAGAAACGTTACCGAAATCACACAACCCTTCCACCACAAGACAAACAGAGTAGCTTCGGTTCCGAACCGCGTTCCCGAACCTAACCTTCCTCGACTCCGAAACACAGGGACCAACAGCTTCAATGACTTCGTCGCTGGTAAGTTCGTAACCATTCCCGCACCTGAAACTGTCTAGGTAAGGGAACCACCGAGCCTGAGGCTCGTGTGGAAGAGGCTTTCGGTTCATTTTCATGAGTGTGGTGACTCCTTCGCCGTTTGTGAGGATGGTTTGGATTTTGTCCTTCGATGGCGGATCTTCTGTTTGTGGGTCTTCTATGGGTGAAACGACGGCGGTTTGAGATGGAATGTAACATCGTGAAGTGGATCTGTGGTGGTGGTGGTGGTGGTGGTGGAGGTGGAGGAGAGAAGGAGGAGGAGGAAGAAGAGAGAGAGTGGATTTGGATTTGGATTTGAATTTGAAGGAGGAAGAGAGTGATGAACAGAACATGGTTTTGCAACTAGTCATGATGTTTTTTTGTTCTTCCTATGATTCCTTTGGATAAGAACATATATCATATGTTTTTGTTTTTTAAATTTGTAAAATTAATTAAAGCGCCCAAATACTCTTTACAAATCTTAAATTCTTAAATTCTAAGATTTCCATGAATCACTTAGATTTCCATGAATTGTGTAAATTGTAATAAAAAATTTATTTATTTTAAAATAAAATAAATGATGTGGTATTGAACTATGATTTTTGATTGATTAAATATGAAACTCTTAAAAGAGTTCTTTTAGGTCACTTGTTAACAAGACCATTTTTTATAAATAGATAAATGTGACAAAATTGTAATTAGTTAGTGAAAACTAGTGGAATATTTGTGCGTTCACATGAGTGTTTTTTTTTACAGAAAAAAACTTAATGTATTTCATTAATAATTAAGTTGCGAATACATGTAAGTATATCATAAAAATTATGGATACTAGCAAGAAATGGAGTCACTCGTGCCAAAGCGTGAGCAATCTCATTTGTTTGTCTTCTAACGAACTAAACATGAGAGTTCTTAAAGAAAGATACTAATAAGCGTTTGCATTCTCTGGTAATGGCACCAAAATCAGAATTGTTTGATAAATTTAGCTTAACATTATCCACCACGCTTTTAGAATCCATTTTGAACACTACTTTATTTAAAACAAGCTCTTTCATCCATTTAAGTGCTGCCAATAAGCCCAACGCTTCTCCCACCTCAACATTAGTGCTAAGAGTAATCCACTCTGACCTGGCTGCAACAAGTGAACCTTCTTCATCTCTGATACATATTTCGATGCCTACCTTATGATTAACAAAAGAAGCATCGACATTACACTTGAGAAATTCTGGTGGAGGTTTGGTCCACTTAGTAATACTGGGTGTATTACTATTATTTAAAGTGTTCGACCGTACAACCTGAGCATTTTTCACCCTGATAGTAACTGAGAGGCTCGATAACATATGTTATCTAAAGATTCATCAATATTGTTCCAAACAACATTATTTCTATCCTCCCAAATAATCAATAACACTGTAGCGAACATGAGTTACTGGTCTTTATTAAATGTTTACAGGAAGTTAAGGATTAATGAGGTAAAAGAATCTTCATTATGTAAGCTTCGATGAATGATAACCCAAAGACCTACTTTCTCCCAACATTCCTTACTCTTCGGACAATGAAAAAATAGGTGAATGTAGCTTTCGTCATCATCCCTACACATAACACAAGAGATAATGCATTCCATATCCTTATCCCTTAACCGCTTTCTAGTTGGTCCACATTGCCTACATAACCTCCACATGAAATTTTTTATTTTGGGAGGACACTTCATATTCCAAATCAAATTCCAATTTCCTACTACTCTTATATGCGAGGTGTCAATAGATTCTCTAACATAATACCTGTAAGCACTTCGAACCGAAAACATACTGTTATTCTCCAACCTCCACACTCGTTTATCTGACTGCATTACCTCAAATAACGGGGTGTTAAGAATTTTGGTGGCTTTTCCTCCTCCAACTAAAGAACAAATCACGTTTACATCCCAACTTTTGTCATTGTTGCTCATGATATCAGTAATTCTTAAATTTTCCACTTCTATGGCATTCGGCCATGGATTAATCAATACAGAATTATCCTGCATCCAATTTTGTCCCCACGTATGAATGTTTTCTCCTGTACCTATACTCCACTTATAACCACCTCTTACCACAAACTTCGAACTCCATATACTCCTCCACACAAAACTAAGATTATGTCCTAATCTCGAATCAAGAAAATCACACTTGGGAAAATGTCTAGCTTTGTAGAGTCTAGAAACTGGGTTACAAGGTTTAATCATCAAATTCCAGGCCTGTTTACTAAGCAGTGCATAATTGAAAGCACTCAAACTTTTAAAACCCATACCACCATCCGATTTAGACATTGATAAACAATCTCATGAGAGCCAATGTAAGCTTCTAGATTTATTAGTTTTGTGGCCCCACCAGTAGGCATTCATCATTTTCTCAATCTCCTCACTCAACAAAGAAGGTAGCAAGAATATGCTCATAATGTAAGTCGGAATGGATTGAAGCACATATTTTATGAGAATTTTTGTTCGTGCTTGAGATAATATCTTACTACTCCAAGTATTGATTTTTCTCCAAACTCTATCTTTTATAAACTTAAAAGTAGCATTTCTTGCTTCTCCCAATCATGGATGATACACCTAAATACTTTCCTGTTCTCAATACTTGCTGAACTCCAAACATACTAGCCAACTCATTCTTCAAATTCTGATCCACACGAGTGTTTACGTGCTTGTTTAAAATATAATAAAAAAATGAAATAAAATATAAATGACAAAATTATTTAACTAAAAGAAATTATTATTTTTAAAATATTCAGACAGAAAATGAAATGCAGTTTTTTCCTTAAATATTATTTTTAAAATGTATAAATGTAATTTTTTTAATTTGTTTCCGTATAATATATTTGGATCAACATAATATTTTTTTCTATCTATAATATTAATTTTATTTTGGTATTATTTATAAAAATATTTGGATTAATAGTAAAAAATATCCCATTTATAAACATAATTATATTTATAAAAAACATTTGAATCATAATACTTTTACACATTTAAAAATCTTATTTTTTATTTGGCATTATTTATAAAAATATTTGAATCAATATTAAATTTATTTTAGTATATAAAATTGTTTTGTTTAGTTTAATCTATTTTAAAAAATAATTAAACACATAAAATCAATTATGCAAATTTAAAATTATTTTGATTTTCTTAAAATATACATTAATTATACACTTATCAACAATCACATACTTCTTAAAATATAAATTAAATATACACTTATCAACAATCACAAAATTTTAAATTAAATAATATAATATAATAAAAATTATTTTATTTTAAATTATTTTATTTTAATTTAGGATTTTTTAGGATGTACATAACCAAATTATTCTGATCACCTTTATTTAATATTTTCTTTTCAATTGATAAATCAACACATCTAAACTCTTCTTATCATTTAAAAAAAATCATAATTGAAAAAAATTGTACCAAAGTTCTTTTAAAAAACTTAAATTTCAAATATTCTTGTATATGTAAGAGAATTTAAAAATTTATTATTTATAAATGTGACTTTAACAAAATCGTCTTTAACGGCATGTAAGGCAAAACCACCGCATAGATTCTAAAAAACAATTCACAGTTAAGTTGTGGCTAAAAAATACCTCAAAATATGTTGATTATGAATATACAATAACAAAATAGGGCCTACTAAACCTACCTAAAGTTTCTGAAAATTTAAGACAAAATTGATTTTTAAATTAACCAATTATACAATGCACATTCTAAATGATTATCATCATTATTTTAAATTTTTAATAAATACTATTATTTAATTGGCATAGAAAATAATCTCTAATATTTTTCTTTAAAAAGTCAATTTAATCATATATAAGTAAAAAAAAAACGAGGCTTTGCACTACCCCAAAGGTCAGCCCTGATTATGTGTCATATACTAAGTTTGAGCTTGATTATTTAAAGGGATACTTGTATGTTCACACGATTACTAATGTGGTACGTGCGTTTGTGTTCAAATAATTGTAATAAAAATAAAAATAAAATGTAAAAGACAAAATTATTTAATCCAAAAAAATTATTATTATTCAAAAATATACATGTAGGAGATGAAATATAAGGAGAACAACAAATTTTCCCCGTGCATAAATATTATTATTTTTAAATATAAATGTAGAATTTCTAATTTTTTTTGTATATTATTTTTTTGAATCAGCATACTATTTTCCCCCATATATAAATACTATTTTTAAATAATATAAATGTAGAATTTATAATTTTTTTCTTATAATATATTTGGGTCAACATAATATTTTTCTCCATATATTAATATTATTTTGTTTTAGTATTATTCATAAAAATATTTAAATTAATAGTAAACTTTTTCCCATTCATAAAAATAACAATGTTTATAAAAATATTTGAATCATAATATTTTTTTACACATATAAAGTATTTGTATCAACAATATATTTATTATCGTATTTGTAATTATATGTTATATGTTATTTTTTATATTAAAATAAAAGCCTAAATAAATACATTAAAAATTTGAATAAAAAATTAGAGTAACAACAACAATATTAATATATTATTAAAATATGTATTTAATATTGATATTTTCTTTTATAAATAGAATATTTCGTGTGTCCATATATAAATATTTTATTTTATAAGTAGAATTTTTTGTGTGCCTTTAAATAAAATCACATAAAAAATTCAAAATAAACATAAATAAAAAGTAAAAAAATGTAATGTTATCCCTCATATTTGGAGAGGCCCAAATTGATGCGGGTTAGTGGTCTATTTGTTTCTATGTCTTTGTTATTATCCAACAAAGAAAATTATGTTATTTTTATCCATTGTGTGTGAAAAACAACAAGAAGAGTAGAGAGAAGAGTGAAATTCCGCAACCCTATTTCAGTACTGTGCAATTCCACTAAATCGGAGATTGCGCAAAATCCAACGGTCGAATCGTCCTAAAATTTTGACACATCGTTCATGACTCATAAGAGCATATTTTGAGAGATTTTTATTAGATCTAGAGCTTTCTAAGTCGATTTATCGAGTCTATCTTTGAGGTCTGAATTAATTATGTCTAAGGGCAAAAACAAACGTTGTCTAATGTCTTTTATGGCATAGTGATTTCTTGGTGTTTTGGGTTGTTTTGTCTCTTGATTATTGTTGTATTCCCAGATTGTTTGCAAATCTTGATGATGTTTATGCATGCCTCTAACTAGTGTTTGAGAGAACCTTGCTTGTACCCATTAATTGATAATATTGGAGGATTTAAGTGACCTACGAGTCCCGTGGTTTTTTACTCCTAGTTAACAGAGTTTTTCCACGCTAAAATCTTGTTGTGTTGTTTTATGTGTTTCATTTATTGTCGTTGCATTTGGTATTTGGGAGAGATTATCTTGTTGGTTTATTCTATTGCGTTTATGGATTTCCTCCCAACAAGTGGTATCTAGAGTTATGGTTTGATTTGTGTAATGATGGAGACGAACACATAAAGGATGGTGAGTTTGAATGGTTCCAATTATAATGTTTGGAAAGAAAAATGGAAGATTTGCTTTATGTGAAAGGTTTTCACTTACCAATTTTCTCTAATGAAAAACCCGATGAAAATAGTGATGAAGAATGGACTTTGTTGCATAGACAAATTTGTGGTTATATTCGTCAATGGGTGGATGATAATATTTTGAATCATGTGAGTTCGGTGACTCATGCTCGCTCTCTTTGGACCAAACTTGAGGAGTTGTATGCAAGAAAGATGGAAAACAATAAGTTGTTCTTTTTCAAGCAATTAATGTCATTGAGGTATAGTGATGGTTCACCAATGACCGATCACTTGAACATTTTCCAAGGGATTCTAAATCAATTTTCGAAGATGAATCTTACTTTTGATGATGAAATTCAAGGACTATGCCAGAAATAGCTTTTCGCAACACAACAAAGACATTGCTTTAGAAACAAGCGATGCTATATGTTTAAAAAAAAGCGTTTGAAAAAAAAGCGTTTTTAAAGGGTCACCTTAGAAAGCGCTTTTAGAAAGCGCTGCTAAAGGTCTTAAGTTGGCCCCATATTTGAAAGCGCTTTCTATAAAGTGTTGCTAAAGGTTTACCTTAGAAAGCGTTGCTAAAGGCCTTAAAAATGCCCACATTAGAAAGCGCTTTCTAAAAGCGTTGCTATAAGACAATGGATAAAAAGCGCTTTCAGTGAAAACCCTAATTAAGAAATTAAGGGTTTTATTTGAATTAATCACAAAAATGGCAAAAGGGGGGTCAAACTCGCGCCCTTGAGGTAGGGAAATGCATAATACATGTGCATTAACCACTGGGGTGGTGATACATCCAATGTTTAAAACACAAAGATAAATATATATGGGGTGCCTAATTGCTAGTCGAATTTATTTACACGTTTACACATTTTAATGAAAATAGTTGAATTAATAAATGAAATAAAATGATAAAAATATCAAATTTATTCATAAAACTGTTATGACTTTGAAATTATGATTAAAAATCATATGTTATTTGTATGATGATGTGAAAATTTCTTTGTTTGAAGAAATCGATGAAAAAAAATCGATGAAGAAATCGATGTGAAAATTTATTCATAAAACTGTTATGACTTTGAAATTATGATTTAAAATATTTTGAAACAAAATAAAAAGAAATTCTTAAAAATATTTAAAATTAATCAAATAATAATATTTTTTTGTTATTTTTGTGAAAATAATCATTTGAATGTATGAATGAATTATGTGCAAAAAATTATTCAAAAATGATTTATTTTGAGTATTTAAATAATCAATTAAAAAATAATATAAAAAATAAAAAATTATATGAAAAACATCAAAAATTATAAAAATGACAAAAGGGGGGGGGGGGGGGGGGGGTTGTCAAACCCACGCCCTTGAGGTAGAGAAATATATATTACACACGTATTAACCACTGGGGTGGTGATACATCTAATGTCGTGTGACACGATCCGTGTCAGGAAACACAGACCCATATTTTTCTTTAGAATTTCTTGCTACGACCCAAACCCCAAAACTTCAAATTTTCTAGT
The DNA here is from genome assembly GCA_963966055.1 of Lathyrus aphaca. NCBI lineage: Eukaryota > Viridiplantae > Streptophyta > Magnoliopsida > Fabales > Fabaceae > Lathyrus > Lathyrus aphaca. The sequence continues at coordinate 499,390,653 of OZ014525.1, forward strand.
AAAAATGTACAAAAATACTTCAATTAGATCACCAATTATACATACATCAACCTATACCATTCTATTTCCTTCTATTTCATCAAAACTAACTTATCTCACAATCTAAACTACCAAACCACTCTAATTATCCAAACCATAAAACCATATCCTATTCATAATCCAAACAACATACAATCATAATAAAAGGTGAAAATCTCCCCATACATTAGAGAAAATTCCGTAGCTTTCCTCTTTCTCTAAGATTCTTCAACAATTCTTCAAGATCCTAGGGCTTCTCCTTCTCTTCTCTTCTTCAAATTCTTCCTCACAAAACACGATAAGTTAGAAATTGATCGGTTTTCTCTTCTTTAATTAAAATATCCCAGTTTATGAACTTCCAATTCTATCCTTACTCCTTTTCCAATAAGACCACCTTGCTCTTTTCTTATTATTTTTAATAATAATAATAGTCTAAATAATACATGATTATTCATTCTATTAAAATTATTTTTTTAAAAATACTCTCTTGATCCAATATTCTCCTAAAATCACTAAAACCTCTTAATTCTTTCTAAATTAAATAAATAAATAAATAAATGATTAATTTAGATTTTTGGGGTGCTACAGATGTTGCTGACTAAGAAACCGTATAATGAGGTTAACTTTTCAAATATAGTTTCTGCCAAGATTGGTTGTGGTGTTGTTGTCCCGTTCTGGTCTTGCAAGTGGATTAGGAGTGCTACTCTATTTTGTGTTTATCCGGTTTTATTCGATAGTACAGACTCCAAAGGTTGGATGGTCCATGATATGGGAGTGTGGGAGGAAGGGATTTGGAGGTGGGATGTGAGGAAGGCTCATTTATGTGATTACCCGAACCTGGAAGGCGTCTTGATGGAATTGTAAATGTTATTGGCTGTTGTCCAACTTTATCAGTCCCGGGAAGACTCTTGGATGTGGAACTTGGAGGTGAGTAGTGCTTATTCGATAAAATCGTACTATGAGCACTTAGTAAATGCTGAATTATTTGTGCCATTGGAGGATTCGATTCTTACCGCATTAGATGTATTGTGGAAGTGTTTCATCCCTTTGAAAGTTCAAATTTTTGTTTGGCGGTTGTTTCTCAATAGATTGTCGACCCGTATGAATCTTGCGATTCGGGGTATTGTTGAATCTAATCACGGTAAGGTGTGTGTTTTATGCTTCAATGATGTCGAGGATAATGATCATGTATTCTTCTTGTGTCACAAAGCTCAATTAATTTGAAAGAGGGTGTTTGATTGTGTCGGTTTACCTTGGTTTAGCGAAACCAATACTTATAACCATGTTATGTTGTGGTTCTTGAAATTGACTGGGAAGTGCAAGGTAGATTATATTTTCTCCATTTGGTTTGTAACTTGTTGGAACATTTGGAAAATGAGAAACCATATTATTTTCGACGACAAATTCTTCAATGTCGACATAGTTTTGCACAATATAGTGGTGGGTTCTTGGAAGTGGCTTGCCATAGGTGAAAATATTTATATGAGATGTAGTTTGTATGATTGGACTAAATTTTCACTTGATTTCATGTAAGATTATTTTTTAGTTGTTGTTTTCTATTAGATTGTTTTGTATTGAGATGGAGAACTCCTTATTCTCCCCTTTCAAGCTTATAAAAAAAAAACTTATCACTTCTCTGTACATTGAAAGCTCCCCTGAAAAATCCACCGTTTTTTCTGTCAAAGTTAATGAATACAAAATCATCATGATTATCATTTAATTTTAGTAACTTTTTTCCACAATAATTGGTGATTAATTAACAAATTTATATACTTTCTCAATAGTCATGTTTTTCATTTTCTCAAGTTGAGTTTGATAGTTTTATATATTCTAGATGAAAATAAGAATAATTATAAATAATAATTTAATTTATTATTAATATAATAAATAGGATAAATATTTATCCATAAAAATTATTTAATGTTCATAAATTAATTGTTACCAAGAGTACAATTTATTAATTACACAAAATAACTTCTTTTGTTATTTGACTAATACTAGTAAAAACTAAGGGATGAGAACCATACAATTAATCAAGGATAATAGAAAAATAAAACTTCCAAATTTGTCTTTGTTGTATCCAAGACTCTTCAGTCACAAACAAGCTGATTAACAATATTCTTGGTCTACTATATTGTTTTCATGTTAATGTTGGTCCCATGCTATTTTGAAAACAAACAAGTTTTTGAATCCACATTCATGCATGGAAAAGGATGGATGGAAATATCAAGCAATTACCAGTCAAAATAAGACATATATGTTCGAATTAAATCAATGAATGTTCATACTTGAACCCACAAGAGAAAAATCATATACTTATACTAATTATTAGATGCATATAAAATCCATATTAGATGCAACCAGAAATTTATTATTGTTTTTCTCTCTTTAATATTTTATAAATAACAAAATATGTTTCTGTATATGAAGGGAGTTGGAAGAGTTTGCTAGAAGACTAAATTTAGATTGGCATGAAAGATTGAAAATTATATGAACAGAAAATTCATGGTTTTAAAAATCGGACCGGTCGGATTGGTTGAATCGAGAATCGAAGTTATAATCGATCTGATTCAATTGTTAGATCGTATACGTAATTGCAGGGCTGACCCTAGGGATAATCCACCAAAATTACCGCCTAAGATCTCACTTTTTTATATATTTATATTTAGATATAATTTTATTTACTAATTTTTTATTTATTAAAAAACTCTTTAAATTATATTATATATTAATTAAATAATAACACCTATTTAAAATATTATTAATTTAAAAACTACATGTATAGATATAAAATTTTGAATTATTAGCCTATAGTAGGAGACTTTATATCTATTTTTTATATTGTTTTTTAATTATGACTTTTTTAAATAATGAAAAGAATGTTTAAATGAATTAATTTTATTATCAATTAAAATAAAATATTAAATAAAATAAATTACAATAATTTAATAATTTTACATCCTAAAACATCAAAAATATTATAGTATTAATTAAAAAAAGATTTTCGCCTCAGGCCTCAAGATGTGTTAGGTCGGCCCTGCGCAATTGAACCGGGGAAAACCAGTCAAAACTAGCAAACCGATGATTTCGGAAAACCGACGATTCAAATGCATTTTTTTAAAAATTAAAACAACGTCGTTTTTCATTATTTAAAAAAATAAAAAAAACATAAAAATAAGTCTTTTCTTTAAAAATTGGCGAAAAGGATGTTAAATATAATAAATAGATACTATTGCAGTATTATAGTATTAATATAGTATTAATATGTTGTAAAATTTGTACACTCTATTTTCTCTTCTATATGATTGCTATAATTGGTTTTTACTAGTTGGGTTGAGGTGTTGCTTAAAGTAAATGATAATGCATGTTAGATAGACAACAAAGATAAATTTATATTTGAGATTGATATTTTGATAATTTTCTTAAATCAATTACTTGACTTAAATTTACAATTGATTCAAATTTAAATTTAAATTATAAACTTGGAAAATTATGATATTATTAAATTTCTTATGTGTTAGTGATTTTTTTTCCGACATCGAGTCATCCGGTTAGACCAGTTTAATACCTACATAATTTTACTATAGTGATAGATTTATTTCACCGAGTTATTCGGTTTTATCCGGTTTAGTCATGCAATTCGATCAAAGACTCAGTGGTTCGACCAATGAACCAATGACCTAATATCCTTACCAGTTCGATAACCGATCCGATTTTTAAAAGATGACTTGTTTTAATAAATGTTGAGAAGAGAGAATTTGTGAGGAGAGAAGTTTAGAAAGTCTATGCAATTTCTCGGGCTTTGAATGCGGTGAAATAGGGGAAAGAGAATAAAAATCAATGGGACCGACTCAAATATTATTTCTCTCCAATCTTACGAAGAAGTTACGATGAAAAGGAAATGAACCTATTATATTTTGTTATTTTACTAATTTAGCCTTTAGCCTTATAGAATCAAAATTGTTTTATTACTATATCGAATAATATTACGAAAATTGCATTTCCAATAATGTTGAAGTTTAGCATGATCTTCAATAACTCCCAAACATTGACTGGATCAAATAATTTTGGATTAAATTCTTAGCCTTAGGGCTAAGGTCCATGTTATCTTGATCAAGTTTGGTGATTGGGTGTTACAGGAGATTGTTGCCTGGAATATTTCTTTCTTTTTGTTTCTTGTCACGGGGATAGTTATGAATCAGTTTGGACTACGATGAGGAGGAAGAAGGAGGGTAAGCCTAGAAGGAACCATTTTTTCTGTGTGGACGGAGAAGAACGAGAAGTGTAATGAGGAAGAAATTTTGTTTTTCTTCATAGTGTTTCCGGAATCCCTTGCAGCAAAGGATATGTTCACCATTTTTAAAGATTATGGGATTGTATCTAAAGTTTTTATCCCAAGTAGGAGAGATAAGAAGGGTTCCAGATATGATTTTGTTCGGTTTAGAAACATCTCCAGCCCTAGAGTCAGGGCAGCTAAACTTGATAGTATCTTTATAAAGGGTACTAAACTTCATGCTAATCTTCCAAGATTTCTTAGAGAAAAAAAGGGTAAGGATGTTAGAGGCCAATCTCTTACGACTCAAGTTATGAAGAAATCTTTTGCACGGGTTGTAGGGACAAGGAATGAGTCAGCTTGGGATGAGGTTAGAACACATGAATCTAATCAGCAGAGAGAGGCTGATAGGGAAGGTAGAGTGTCAAAAGAGGTTACAATGATACCTGAGCATCTCAAATTCCATATAACCAAGAAGGGGATGGACATATTTGTGAAAGCGTATGTATGATTAATGTTAAATCTGGGTGATACTTTTGACATACAGAAAGCTTTGAATATGGAAGGTTTTTTCCATATTAAAGCTACACCTTTGGGTGCATCTCTTTGCCTTTTGGAAGAAACTGAAGAAGGGAGATTAAAGCTTTACTTGAGGAGGATAAAACCTGGATCGACAGAGGGTTTTCAGAAGTTAAACCATGGAAAAACAGTGATTTGGACAAAGATATAATTTTGTGGGTGTATTGTCATGGGTTACCACCTTTTGCTTGGACAAAGACATAAAAATTAAACAATATTATTATGTTGAGGATTAAACTCATGTCCTTGGTGGAACTATAACCGAATAAAAAGTGACAAGTTTTCGTGACATTCTTTGTTATCTATTACCTCAAATATGAAATCAAAATAAAACCCATTTTTTAACTGAGATAAAAAAATAAAAATAAAATTTTGTAATAGCAGTCACCGCATCAGAAGTCTAGCCTTGGTGGTCATCCACTAAGCTTTTCATCTATATTATATTCTAGTTTAAAATAAGTTTTTTTTTTTTCGGTTTTCACCACCAGTTTAATTTGGTTCGGGGTCAGTTCTGACATCAAGTGATTCTAGCCCCCTTCCGATCGCAATTGTGGGGAATCAAACCGCGGTCCTTCCTACCAAGTTCAGTGCCAATCACCACTGAACCAACTATCAATTTTAAATAAGTTTTGTTTTGATTCTAATATTTTTTTAGTTTATTTTATACAACAATAAACCAATGTTTGAAATTTAAACCTTTGAAAGAGTTGTCCATATCTAATAGGTGTGTGGAATATGATTAGATACAACAGAACAAATCTAAACAAACCTTAAAAATATAAATTCTACCTGGTTAGCACAAATCAAACAAATACTTAACAGTCAAACAAGATAGTGACATAGTTGATTAATCAAATTTTCTCTCTATAGCAACATAGTGAGAAAATTTCCTATAAAAACATCACCTAAGGAGAGCAAACACAAAACCTAAAGAAGAAACAACATGAGTTCCCAGGTTGTGGAAACAACTCACACCAAAAAAACAGATGACAATGATACACTGTCAGCCATGGTACTAGGTTTCAATCTGGTCTTTCCTGCAGTTCTTAATGCTGCAATTGAGCTCAAACTCTTTGAAACCATTGGTGATCATGAATTCATGTCAGCTTCTGAAATAGCTTCAAAGTTACCAACTCAAAAGCATTCTGATTTACCGAATCGGCTTGAACGAATGTTGCGCTTGCTTGCTAGTTACTCTCTTCTGTCTAGCTCAGCTAGGACCAATGATGATGGTAGCATCACCATAGTTTATGCTATCACACCTTCTGGAAAATACTTTTCCTATGATGAGAAGAACAATGATAATGGCTATGTTGGCTCCTTCACTTCATTCATGTTTCACCCTGCTATGATAAGGATGTGGTAACTGATTTTTAACATTGCTTGATTAATATATTTTTATATGATTAGAGTTGGAAAGTTGTTCAAACAATTTTCGTTTGATCGCATATACGATCGCAGATGCAGTTGTAGTTGCGGATTGCAATTTTAAACTATATGTTAAGTATAAATCTGTAATTTTTTCGATTTAAAAAAATAAATTTTTTCTTTATATTTTTAAGAAAATATTTTATAAAACTGTTTTTCAAAATATTAGAAGTTATTTTAGATTTTTTTTTTAAAATTAAAAAATTAATTTTAACATTCTATAATATAAATATACATTATTGAAATCATAATTTTTTTTTCAAAAACTTATATCTCAAAAATATTTTTTATAAAAAAATTATTTGAAATAACTTTAAAATAAAATGTTTGTTTTTCTTCGAAATTTTGATATCAAAATAATAAAATATTTAAAATATAATTTTAAGAATAATTATTCAAATCAATATTTATTTGAGATTTTTATGAACAGTTTATTTATAATTTATTTATATATTATTATAAAAACTATTTTTAAAAACAGAAAAAATAAATCGACCCATAATTATAAATCAGATGTAATATGTTTTATTGAGTTCAAACACATGTTATTTCGAGGAGTTAACCTAGGTGACTCACGATAATCGATCCGATTCACATATATTAAAATTTAAATGAACTCAAAAAATATGTCCAAAACTCGAACGAGCTTTAAAAAAAATGGTTTTACTATTTTATTATCTATTTAAATAAAAAATGTTTTTATTATCTTGTTATCTATTTCAAGCACAACCTTCATGAAACAGTTATCGATTTATTTACTTAATTAAAAAAATATATATATATCGATAATATAAAATAATTTTATGTTATTGATCAATGATGTGTATTCCATCAAATAATTTTTATATTTAGTTGAATTTTTATTAAATATTTTCTTTTTGTAATATATACATATAGGTTAAATTTCAAGGAAGCAGTAGTTGATCCTGAAGTTGACCTATTCAAGAAAGTTAATGGAATATCAATATTTGAATACATGGGAAAAGATGATGAATTAAATCACAAATTCAACAAATCAATGACTCATATAGCCGAAATTCAGATGAAAAAAATCCTTGAAATATACAAAGGATTTGAGGGAATTTCAACTTTGGTTGATGTAGGAGGTGGAAATGGACAAACCCTAAAATTTATTATTGCAAAATATCCATCAATAAAGGCAATTAATTTCGATCTCCCTCAAGTCATAGAAAATGCATCACCCATTCCAGGTATTTTATTGTTTTTAGGGTTTCAGCATATGATATATATTTTTTGGATTTTCCTTTTAATTTTTGGGTATTAAATCTTAAGAGACATTCAAAATTTCATTTTACAAGTGATAAATCGAAAATGTGCCTACATACATTACAAAGAGATCTTGTATATTTAACCCTAATTTAATTTTGAAAATTTTAAAATTATTTAATTTTCTTATATACTTTGAAAATGTTAAAATTTTATTTAGGGATTCAGCATGTTGGAGGAAATATGTTTGATAATATTCCACATGGAGATGCCATAATTCTAAAGGTTGGTATGCATATAACTCTCTCTAAAGCTTCAATTATATATATATATATATATATATATATATATATATATATATATATATATATATATATATATATATATATATATATATATATATATATATATATATATATATATATATATATATATATATATATATATATATATTGATTACTAAAATATTTTGTATCCCTTTATTATATTATTATAGGCTATATGTCATAATTGGTCGGATGAAAAATGCATAGAAATTTTAAGCAATTGTCACAAAGCTTTGCCTCAAAAAGGAAAGGTAATTATTGTGGAATATGCATTATCAGAGTATCCAGAAGAAACAAATGCTTCTCGAATGATTTCAATGGTTGATAACATCATGCTCATTAATGGTACTGGAAAAGAAAGAAGTGCAAAAGAATACGAAGGTTTAGCTCAAAGTTCTGGATTTTCTAGACTTGATCTTGTTTGCTGTGCTTTCTCTCATGTTGGAGTGATGGAGATTCACAAATAAATAAATCATGTTTTTAGGATTTTTTTTCAAAATAATAAGACATAATAATGATATAGTAATATGATACTTTAATGTGGATGTTTTAATATAATAGATTTGATATTAGTATTAAACCAAAAAAAATGGTTATTTTAAAACAAATCATAAAATTTTAAAATAAATATTGTAATATCTATCCATAATATATCTTTCAAATCACCATTTAACTTTTTATCAATTGTCTATCAAAATACTAACTTTGCTACTACCTTGTACAGACATGTAATCCCTAAAATTATCAACATGTTCACAATAAATCTTATTAGTTCTTGGACAAAAATTAACAGGAAAACAAACACCACTTTCACGGGACTTTTGTCACTTTGGTCAACATCGTGACACCTCTAGTTTTTCTTTTACTTTTAGTATTAGAAGAGGTTGTATGAGATGTGTTGGTTGAATCGTCCATCTCTGTATAAACCAAGAACTATATTACTCAAATCAACAAATCTCTGTTAAGGCAAATAATGCATATGAACTATATTATATTCATGGTACACTTTCTAAGAACATACATTCAACATATTCTCAAACTAACACTATTCAAGAAAAACATTTAAAGAAAAACAACATTTCTATGAACATTTCAGTGGTCAGTACATAACTTCAATTACTTAAACCTAACATTATTATTTAACAACATTTTTGTCAACATTTCAGTGGTCAGCGACACCATGTTCTCAAACTAATACTATTCAAGAAAACATCATTTATATCAATATCTAAGTGGTAAGTGACACTATTTTCTCAAACTAACATTAAATAAAGTGAGTTATGTACCAAAAACGTGATGACAAAGCTTCAATGAGTTAGGTTGGGAGAGTTGATTTTGAAAGAGAAAATGGAATATGAAAATAGCCTAGGTTTTTTAAGAGAATGACGATGAAATGAGGAGTATTAATATGTAAATGAAAAGTTAGAGTCTAATTATGTGAAATATTCATGCAATAGAACTTACACGTCGGGTTTTGAGAAAAGTTGAGTAAATATATTAATTAAAAATTTAAAAATTAAAAAGCGTTATATTATGAAAAATTCATGTAATTGATATTATCCATCGGTTGGGAAATGTAACCGAAGGATAATACAAATTTAAAAAAAAAATCAAAATAAAGACATTTGAGAATATTTAATAAAAAAGGAAAAAGGGAAAGACGTCAACTAAGAAATGGTAACCTTTGATTCCTAAGCCAATTGAAAAAAAAACAATAAATACAGTCATTTGAATTTGAAGTGAAGTCCCTGGTAGATATATTCTTTCAGATTTGGGAATAACTGAGGTAATATGTTGTATATATTTTTGAAGAAAATATAATCATAAAGCTTCTATGATATATATATATATATATATATATATATATATATATATATATATATATATATATATATATATATATATATATATATATATATATATATACCTTAGTTATTGGTTGATCAAAGTGAAAGTTTTATTTTAAAATATATTATTTGTAGTAGAAACACCCACCAACCATTAATCCATGTGTTTACCCCCAAAATTGACAAACAACCGCTGGTCCTCTGAAGATACCAAAATATTCTCAGTTACTCGCATGATCGACCAAATTGATCCTAAGACATGTGTTAAAAAAGGTTGATTGATATGTAATGTTTTTGGGAAAAAAGGTCTTGAATTCTTCAACAGGATTCAGAAGTTGTTTTGAAATAAAGAAATAAAGTAAAGCAAGAACTTTCAAAAGTAAATAAAAGAAAGGACAAGGCTCAAAGATTTAAATGAAAAGTAAAGACAAGACTTGAAGCTAAACGGAAATTAAAGGCAAGGCAAGATTGTTAAATGACTAAAAATATAAATGAAAGATAAATGCAAGGAAAAATGTTATAGTGCTGAAAAAGTAAAGGCAAGAATTGTAAAGGAAATGCACTAAAAGCGCTTAAAAAAGGTAAATAACTTTGAAAGATAAATTCTTTAACATAAAAGAATTTAAAGTTTAAATGGATTCAAAGATAAATGACTTGAAGATAAATTGACATTTGAAAGTTAAATTGGTGGTGTTTCAATCACGTACATTTTCACTGCACTTTTTTATCTACACGCGGATACTTTGAGTATACGAAGTTACTAGTACATATGATTTTCACACACTTATTCTAACACTAAACTAATATATTTATATACATTATAAAGTAAACCATTTTTTACGGTTTACTCTTAAGACTATCCTAAGATGATGACACTTGTCCTACTAATATTTTGAAGAAGCTTGATCTTGTGTCACTTGTCTCTGCACTGAATTTAAAATTACATAACTTCCCTACAAGCTTGAACTTGTCAAACTCATGAAACTGCCATTTTCGTCGAATATCAGCATGGTCGAATCATCCAAATACTTAGAAAATATTTTAACTTAGAATTTCTCTAAGTACCAAATTTGTAAGTAGGTTCCTTCGACTCTCATCCTTTATTGAGTAAGGTCGAAAACCTCACTTTTAGCTCATAATGAGAAAAACTCTCTATTAAGCCAAATGACCCCATTAATTACTAGCTTCGAAATTTATGGATAACACCATGTGAAACCAAAACCGTTCTTACGAATATGAGACAAAAGATTAGTATTTGTCCAATTTATAAAATCATCAAACGACACTTTAAAGCATCCACGTCGTTGGGTGCGACACAAATATCAATAAATTTGTGTCACTAAATTCTAATCATTTACAATATATGGATTGCAATATTGCTCAAATAATGCTTTGTAGGGCACCGTAGTAATATTGGCTACTGAGGTAAATTTGAAATAAAAATATAATAATAAAAAATAATATTAATAATAAATGTAACATCTCTATTTTTCAACAGTAAAATATAACAACTCTATTTTTAATATTAAAATATATATATTTCAAACATTGATTTTTTCCTTCTATAAATATTTTATAATTTTTTTAAAACTATTTCAAAATTTATTTCATTTCATTCAAGAAAAATTAATCTAAACATTTTCATGTGCAAAGAACATGAACCACCATAATTCTTGGTCCAATTTTATGCAAAATAGTGACAATCCTCTTTATATCCCAAATCTACAAAACACCTCATACATTGAAAATCCATCTCATAATCCAAATCCAAATCCGCACCATAATCTAAATTTTCAAAATTCTATTTTTATCCTAAAGCCACAAAATAACCTATACTTTGGAAATTACACATATCATACAACAAATTTCCCATATCAATATCAACAACTTTCATCTCAATCAACTAATTCTATTATGCCTCAAGAAGTTCATATGTATACTAGTGGTGTGAAATCAAATGATCAAGAGATCGAAATACCAAGATTTTTCACTCAAGATGGTTTGGAAACTATCAACCGTGATGAAGATGTTGGAACCACATTGGTTGTAAATATGTCAAAAACAAGATTTTAACCAAAGAGTGATGAACTTCTCATTCAGTCATGGCTCAACATTTCAAAGGATCCAAATTTTTTTTTTAATAAAAAAATAACTTTGATTAATAAAAAAGAAACAACTATCCACGACGACCGCTAGGATCCATCCCAAAAAGAATCACATCGGACAAAAAACCTTGACACTCTCCAGCTAGTTAAGCATTACCTTAGCCAAATAATTATGTACTTTCCTATTGTTCCAACCTCTATACACAATCATATCTATTACCCATTCATAATTTTTTTACCGCAAATCTTGTTTGCAAAACACTTGTCATTCCTATACTTCCATATTTCATATATACACTTTGTAGCAGCCAATTTCAAGATGATAGCACAATTACCTTTACTTTTATTATTCTTGATAATCCATTGAGTTTACTGGTTCCAACCTTTTGGTTGATGTGGAACATGGATCCAATTCAAGACTCTCCCGCAAACTTCCTTCATAACCTTGCAATCAAACATGAGGTTTTGTTTGCTTTAACAATCTTCATAGAGGCAACATTTCACGTTGTCCACAAGACCTCAATGGTGTAACCTAGCCTTTGTTTCTAGCCTCCCATGACAAGTTATCCATAACGTAACAATGGCTATAGGTCGCGCCAGATTACCATAGAACATGTTCCTCCACTCTACCTTTGAGTACTTTGATGTAGTGTTCGGTACATTGCTCACATGTTGAATTTAGACATTTGCCACATGCCATCCCAAGCTTGGAGTTGTTGAGTGTTGTCTCTTTTATTCATAATGGCTTTCATGATCTAAGAGAAGTTCTCGTGCACACTAACCTCCATCAAATGTTGATTTTTCAGATAATAGGCGTGAACTCATTTCACCTAATGATTATCAGACTTCCCATTGATTTCCATAGTAGCTTAAACAAATTGGTTCAATTCCAACCAGTCATGTCTATCATAATCATACCACCGTGAATCTTCGAGGTGCAAATCATTTTCTAAGCAACTGGGGCTTTCCGACTCTTCTTTGTGACGCCCGTCCATAAGAAGGTACAACACATAGTTTCAATTTTTTGAATCAAAACCTTCAGAAAAGGTAGCACCTGCATCTAGTAGTTCATGACAATAAAGGTAATGCTATTTAGCAGTTGAAGTTTGATAGCGCAGCTTAGAAGTCTAGAGCTCTAATGGGTCATTCTAGCCATAATCTTCTCAATTAGAACCATATAGTCTTTCATAACCATCTTCTTGCTAGTCATAGGGATACTAAAGTATCTGATGTATGGGCTGAAAAAATCTCCTCGATAGTGGAATAGGAGATTCGACAAGTTCATGGCTCGCATAAGTTTCATCAGAAGTCAGTTCGACCACTATGTTTACTTTAGATTTCGACCTGGTAATTCATTTGTTATTTTGTTGCTTTATGTGGATGATACTCTAATAGCAAGCAACAATGTTGAAGATGTAATGAGGGTGAAGGCTGAACTCAATAAGGAGTTCGATATGAAGGATCTGGGAGTTGCGTCCAGGATTCTTGGGATTGACATCCTGAGAGATAGAAAGCAATTGATATTATGCTTATCTCAAGAGGCATACTTAAAGAAGATTCTTGATACGTTTGGTATGTCGAATTCAAAGCTTGTTGTGATGCCAACAAACCCTCAATTCAAGCTGAGTATAGATCAGTGTCCTAGTACTGATGTCGAAAGAGCTTATATGAATAGCATTTCATATGCTAATATAGTAGTTTCTTTGATGTATGTTATGCTATGTACTAGAACCGACATAACATATGCAGTAAGTCTTGTAAGCAGGTACATGTCGAATCCTGGAAAGGCTCACTGGAAAGCATTGGAGAGGATTCTAAGGTACATAAATGGGTCTCTAAATAGAGCCATAATTTATGGTAGAGCCTTAGGTGAAAATAGTAAAGCAGAAATCAAAGGATATTTCGACTCTGATTATGCAGGTTGTATGGATTCTAGAAAATCTACTTCTGGATATGTTTTCACTATGTTTGGAATAACAATTAGTTGGAAAGCAACACTTCAGAAGGTTGTTGCCTTATCAACCACTGAAGCAGAATATATCGCCCTAACTGAAGCTGTAAAGGAAGCATTGTGGCTTGAAGGTTTTGCAAAGGAGATGAAACTTCAAGGTCGAAGTATCACTGTTAAATGTGATAGTCAAAGTGCAATACACCTGTCGAAGAACTCAACCTATCATGAGCGAACCAAGCATATTGATGTGAGGTTGTATTTCGTCAGAGGGTTAATCGAGCATGGAGAAGTCCAAGTGCTTAAGGTTTCGACAAATCATAATGCTGCTGATATGATCACCAAGACGTTGCCCAGTTGCAAGTTTTTCCACTGTATGCAGTTGATAAAGCTGCATGAAGAAAGCTAGTTTGTTTCTTGTTGTTATAGAGTTTGTTCCAAGGTGGAGATTTGTGAAATATTGGAACAAATTCTAGGTTTAGCATGTTGTCGAAGTCCGCTCACATGTTGTTTAATTGGGCCTTGTGTTGTGGATCCAGTTGTTTAAGTTAGCTTGTACCCTAAGTTAGCTTGTAATAGGTAATTGTTAAAAAGACCATTAGGTTAGTATGTTAGTTTTATTATAAATATAATACTAGTCTCTCATATTTTGAAGAAGGGAAAATAGGAAGATAAAACCCTAATTCAAAAGTGAGAAAGGTTATTTTTTCATTCTTGTATACTTGTAATCTTGTTTTAAGAGAAATGAAAGAATAACAGTTTATAATCAATCCTCGTTGTTATCTTTGGTAACCCTAAACCCTAACTCTCGTGGGTTTCTTGAGAAACTTATTATACTTTGTTGCTAAGGTATCTAATTCACAATAGGACACTTAGAATAATCTATCGTAAGTATCTATAAATTTCAATAATATATTTGTTCATCATGAGTCATATTTGATCATATTATTTGACTTAATGTGTAGTTGCAAAAGGAGAAAAGTTCTAAAACATCTCTTCATGCACATGTTTTGTGGAAGGAAGCCCATGTGGGCAAGTCTGGAGTTGCTAAAGAAGATGTTCTACAAGTATAAGAGAAATGTGTAAGTAGAACATTATTTCTTTAATTAAATCAAAACTTTATTAACAAATATTTGACAAATATTCAATATTCATCTGATTTTCAGGAGGCGATATCTCAGTCTTTATCTTCAGATGATACTAGGAGCATACTTAGTCGGGCATTAGATGCGTGTGAGTATTCGGGTCGGGTGAGGGGTAAGGGATTTAGGATCACTCCGACCTCCTTGAGTATTAAAAAAGGAAAGGCTCCTAGTAACAAAGAACTTCAGCTAAAATTGAAAGCACTGGAAGCTGAAGTTCGTGAATTAAGAAAAGAAAAAGAAAGTAGCACTTCAACATATTTTAAAGATGGTTCGGACAAAGACAATATCAACTGTAACTTTCAACCGAATATTTCAGAGGTAATTATATTTATTTTTATGAAATTAAATTATTAGCTTAAATTATTTAATTGACATATATACACATTAACAATGTCATATTTATTATTGGTTTTAGGGCATTTCCCTTTGTCAGCTATACTTATCGTCACCGACATATCAGATGGTTGGCAAGGGAAAAGTGTATAACATTGTGAATCAATCATTTCACACTAGCCCCCCTCCTGGATGTTTAAAAGTATCGATTGAAATTTCTGTAGAGCCGAATGCATTATTACCATATCCCGACGATGCTTCGAATGCAACAACGGTGGAACAAGCAATAGGTCCGTTTGTTGCATGGTCGGCAAGCCTCATTAGCGTCGGATATGAGATATGCTTAAAATCATTATGAACCTTTGTTAACCTTAATGTGAAAGTTTTTACGCGTATTTTACTAACATTTTTTACATGGTAATGTTAATTAGACTCCAACAAGATCCAAAGGAAAAGATAAGGGGATTCCGCGGCATACCGAGTCGGTTGTTTCAAAAAAAAAAGATACATCACATTTTTACGCGCATTTCTACAAGTATACAAACCTTTGTTAACCATAATGTGTAGATTCAATGTTAAATTCGTGATCTTATACTTCATCTAACTAATTATATGATATGTAGCTTCATTGTAAGGAGATTAGCAACGTCTCCACACACAAAAAAAGTTGGTGTTAAGAAGACCGCAGCTAGAAAAAAACCTACCTCCAAGTATAGGTCGTGCCTTCAGACATTTCTAGAATTGACAGATATTCTGACTGGAGGTATTCGTCTTATACATATGGAGGAAGGTATTTTTGGATTTGAATATGAACAATCAATTGGTAATGACGAATTTATGCAAGTTTTTCATCATGAAAAATTAGGCATCAATACATACGTGAGGTATATCGGATCTACTTTGTTATATTAATTGCACAACTTATTTACTTTATGTTTCAAATGAATAGTCTAATGTTAATGATGTGTTTACTTAAGGTTTTTGTATGACAAAGTGATGCTCCCAATTGGATTGGACAAAATATTTGCATTCCTAAGCCCTGTGGCTGTCAACTTAAGTTTAATCTTAAGTAAACCAGATGAGGTCATGGTGTACGTACACAACTTCTTCATGGTCAACAAAGATACAGAAAAGTTGTTCATTTTACCTTTTAATACCGGGTTAGATTTTCATTCTAAATTCATCTATTATATTTTTTTTTGTATTTTGACGTCGTGTAGAAAGCTTCCATCTAACATTTGTTTAATCTTACAGTGGACATTGGTTGTTGGTCACAATTAATCTTATCAGAGAATTTGTTTATTATCTTGACTCGTTAGGAATTGATTGGACAACATACCCGAATATGAAGAACATGATTGACACGTAAGTGAGATTGTTCTAAATATTCATGTGCGTATTTATTTATTTATGTGAATTGTTCTAAATTTTCATTTATATTTTATTAGCATTATACAAGTTTTTCGAGCCCAACGAGATATCCAAGTATCAAAGAGGAGAGTCAACAACATTACATGGATAAAAGTGGCGGTATATCAATTATCACATTTTTTATTATATTAGTGATGATACTTGATAAAATTTAGGATTTATCCATATTTTATTTTCATATGTAGTGTCCTTGGAAACGTAATGGTATAGATTGCGGATATTTCATGTTGAGGTTTATGAAAGAAACTCTTTTTTGGACCGATTAGATATTCCAATCGATGTATGTATTTCTAACTTATGAGTTATTTTAATATTTAACACATATTTCTCATATAATTAAATATTTGAAACTAAATTAAACTATGTTATATTATTATGTAGTACTTTGATGAATTCAAGTGTGCATGTTATTCAAGAGATAATTTGGAAGAAATTAAAGAGGATTGATGTAAATTCATTATGGAGCTCGGAGTGTTAAGGTATATTGTACTCTTACTTTAATTGATAAATTTTTTGAGTATGTGTATGTAACTATAGACATATTGATTATGACTTGTTTTAATTAATCAATTACAATATTTTTGTGTTGTTTCAGATTATAGTATAGTTGAATGAAAATGTATAGCTCGGAGTGTTATCAAATTTTTGTTTATGTAGATTTTATTTGAAGCAAAATGTATAGTTGGATGAAATAATTTGTAAAAACTATGTTGTATATTTAAATTGGTGCATAAATTGGTACGTTTGTATAAATTGTTTCGTAGATATTGGTTTGAAAATCCGATTGTATTGTATATATGAATCGGTGCCTAAATTGGTACGTTTAAATAGGCAAATTTGGTTCAAATTCTGGTTGGAATGAACAAGTACAAATTATGGTTTAAAAACCAGGAAAAAAATGTGGATACAAAACAGGTGCCTATAATTTAGCAAATCCAGACAACGTTTTTTAAAGGAAATTATTTAAAAAATTCCGTATACCTTGGACAGCACTTTCAAAAAAAAGTGTTGTCTAAGGTGGGGTTTAGAAAGCGTTTTTAGTGAAAGCGTTGTCTAAGATATACCATAAAAATAAAATAAAAAGCGTTGTCTAAGGTATATAAAAAAAGGCAAAAAGCGTTGTCTAAAGTGGGGCTTAGAAAGTGCTTTTGACAATAAAAGCGATGTATAAAGCACCTTTAGACAACACTTTTGACATTAACCAAAGCGTTGTCTAAACCTTTAGCAACGCAAGTTTAGACAGCGCTTTAAAGCGCTGTCTAAGGAAAAAACGATGTCTAAAGTCTTTTATGGGCATAGTGTATGTTGAAGGAGGTTATAAATAGGGTGTTGGAGTTCAGTTTCACACTTTTCGTTTATCGTTTCTCTGCTCGACAAAGACAAGTCCCTGCACTCCGCCATAAACCACCGCCATCCGCCATCGTCAACGAGGACAGTCAACCGGCCACAACCTTCTTCTCTAAAAACATGTAAGTTTCTTCATTTATTTGTATACTCTCCCTTTTGATTCTCGCTGGATATGTAGATGTGTGTGGTTAGGATAGATAGATATGTAGATGCAGGTCGTCGCGATAATTAGGGCTTTAAGCGGCGTTCTCCATAGTTTTATACGGCAGGTCCGGTTGATCTTCAACCGGAGTTCTGGGCTTCTACACAGAGTCATCTATGTTTCATGCAAGCTGGGAGTTGATACCCTCGTAGAATTTCCTCCTCGTGTAAGCACGTGGATACCATTACGGGGATACAAATACATATCACCTTGAATAAGGGCTTAGGTCGAGGACAACATCCTCGTCCCTCTGCACGCCCTTTCACTTGATCAACGGTGGAAGGGTGAATTTGATTTAACTCATCGAATTCACGTTTATTTTCACTGCTTTTCAGGTGAAAAGATGTCTGCAGACGAACCTGCCCATATGGACGTGGAGGAACTCTCTGACGACACGTATTTGTCCCTGAATCACTCTGGGGAAACGACATCGGGAGAAACTGCTTTTGCTTCGAGTGATTCCGAGGAAACCACTTCTGAACATAAAAACCCCGAAAAGAATGATGATGACCAGGATATTCTTATCGAAGAATGGGTTGTTGATGAGTCGCTAACTATCCAGTCGATATACACTAAGCCCTTAGAAGGTTCTGCTCCGGTGGTCGGGGATCCTGAAGACTGGTGCATTAGGTATCCCGACGAGGAGGATTATATCTGCACACCTTATGGTCCGAACAGGTTTCCTATGTACAACTTATTTTTCAAAGAACTCGGGTTCAGGCTCCCTTTCTCGGATTTTCAAACATCTGTGTTCGTTCATCTAGAGCTTTAGTCGTCACAACTGCACCCGAACTCGTTTTCTTTTATGAGAGCTTTATAGCTAACTTGTGAGTATTTGAAGATTGGATTGACTATCCCCTTGTTCTTCCACATCTTTCATATTCAGAGGCAGGTCGTTCAGGGGAGATACGCGTGGGTCTCCCTTATACAGAAAAGAAAAATTTTCAAAGCCTATTCGGAGTCGATCATGGACTTTAAGGAACGATACTATCTGGTCGAACCGATCTCAGATCGTGCTCATAACTCTGTAAAAATTTGGGGGTAGACACTGACGACGAGGGGAAAGTCCTGTTTGACGATCAGGGAAAAGAGGTGCCTCGTCTTATGCTGAAGTTTCACTTTTCATGGTCGCACGACCATTTTACGCATGACACGGATGAGTACATGGCCATCACTTCTGAGTTGAGTGTCGAGGACCAGACCAGTAACGATGTATTGATGCAATTTGTTTCCAGAATTACTATGACCATGCATATGGACGAGCAAGGTCATCCACTTTTGGATAATGACGGGGATGCAAAAGTGACCCTAGGTTTATAGAAGTGTCTAAGCTCATTGCCTACGATACGAACGAGGAAGTTACAGCATACCTTACTAGCCTTTAGAGTTATTTGTTCGTAGTGAATTTTTGCTCGTATAATTTTCATGTTCTAATTGGTTTCTTTTTGTCTTTTCCAGATTCGATGGTGGATGTGCAGGACAAAGTAATGGTGAATGCTGCCAAAAGAAAAGGGGCGAAGAAGTTGAAGCTAACCCGAATGAACGATCGCTTGACTGCGGCAGGCACGCGCTCAGGAAATTCTACCTCTGCTCCTTAGGGTTCTTCGGGGACTGCCTCTAGACTAGAGAAAAGGTCGAGGGCTAATGACATCATCAACCTAACAGAGACCCTTCCAAAGTCGTCGTTCAAACTCTCATCCTGCTTTCTGAAGCCGAAGTTCTTCGAGGAGACTTCACTCCAGGTCCACCAGGCGGAAACGTGGAAGCTAGAGGAGATAAGTCGACCAGTTAGGCGGATGTCTTTGGCTCGGGACACCAGTTAAGTGATGAGGGTCCTAGCTATGGCCTCCATGTATGCCGAGGGGACCTCCACTCAAGATCAAGAAATCCAGAGGCTGAAACTCCTCTTGTCTGCCTTCGAGGATAAAGCAAATAAAGCTTCTGATATGGAAAAGGATGCTCTGAGGAAGGAATAAGGAGTTGAAGGAGTTTTTGGCCGCTACTAACTCTGAGAGGAAAACTACAAAGGACGGATTTGATCGTCTCAAGGATGCAATGGCTCCCTCAGAGGATGAAACCGAGGACCTGAAGTTGCTGGTGACCCGATCTGTGTTGATCCCAAAGATCGAGCAGGGAGGAGGACCTTGAAGAAATGGTGGCTGTGAAATTTAAGAACGCGGTAGATCAACTGAAGATCGTTAATCTCGAGGTCATACTCAATGAAGAGGGCATCAATTGCTTGTACAAGGTTATGAATAGAGAGATCTTTGTGCTCGAATTTCTTAGGCAGTTGGAATAGGAAGATGTGGCCATGGCTGAGGGAAATCAGGGGTTCCCGTTGATGATTAACTCGCCGCAGATGTAGATGTGCAGGGGAATGCCTGATAATCTTGTTCTTATTCTTTGATCTCGGTCTTAGGATGACGGCGTGATGCAGTGAAGTGTTAGAATAAGGTTCTCCCGAGATGTCTCCAAGAGGTGATAAATTCATGAGGGAGGCTTTTGTACCAAGCCATAGCCCCCTTCCTGAGAGTTGTGGGGAAAAGACGACAATTGATCGCTCCTCAGACACCTCTATAGTCGAGGAGAGCATCAATGTTTTTGATATGCTCATTAAGGTTTGTTGTCCCGTCATAGGATTCAAAGGGAAGAGGCTTCTCGAGCCCCTTTAGTAGCTTCGTGGACATAATCTCGTTGGAGAGAGGTCCGCGGGGTTCGTCTTTGTCTCTGGAATCATGGGAGGTGGAGAGGGAGCATACGTCTCGGTGTTGCCGAGGGGTTGGTGATCTTGAATGGTTTCTTGCACCCTCGGGCGATGGTCGTGTTCCTGCCTGGAGAGTCCTCCTGGTCCGCCTAGCTTCTGGGGACTTGTGTCTTCGGGGAGACGAACGAGTCTGCTTCTTGATAGACTCAGCTGCCTCTGGGTGCTGGTGAGTCTTCCTTTGTTCGGGCGAAAGGCTACAGGTCCTACGGAACCTCCCTACAGGGGAGAGAGATCTAGCACGTCGTGCATCTTCCGGAGCTTCTAATCTTTCGCTCTGGCGCAAGAGCAGAAGGTTGATGTTGTTGGTCGTCTCGACCATAACAGCAAGCATCTCATTGGTCCCTTTGAGGATGGGAATTAAGGGGAGATCAGTAGGGGTGATCTCAGGTTGCAAGGATGGTTCTGGTGACGGGGAGGAGGTGCGTCCGCCTTGGAAACAGTCAGGCTCCTCGAGCGGAGGATTAGTTTCATCACTCTCCCGTTGCTTGACGGAGATGTTGGTGATAATCCGGACATCGACAGAGTCGTCGCGGTGAGCCTTTGAGAAAGTTGAACTGCGATGTTTTGGTTTTCACGATCTAAGGATGAGAAAGGGGGTAACACGAGTTCCCACAGACGACGTCACTGATCGTTCATGCGCGATCAGAATCTGTAGTGGGTCCCGAACATTGATGTAGAAGATGAAGGAGATGCTCGGTCGTCGAGGAGAGATGGGGGATGTACCTGCAAGGTACTCTGATACCAAAGTAAGAGCGGGCAGAAGAGTATGCAAGTACGAGTAAGATAGTTAAGGGAGTGAATATTTGATACCTGGCTCTCTCGAATGAGAGGGTTTATAAAGAGTCCTCAGCGCTTAGCTATTGGTCCATATTTTGGGCCTGAATCGTGGATCCGGCGAAAATAGGTAACTGTCAGAACTAACCGTTTGAATGGGCCTGCGTGGTCGGATGGGTGCGTCGAGCAGAAGATAATCCGAGCAGGAGCAATTCCTCGGCCGGATCTGGGTGACTTCATCGGATAACAGACAGAAGTCTTGAAGGAGCAAGGGAAACCGACCACGGGGAACCGTGGTCGATAAATCCTCTTCGACTGAGGGACATAAAGCCAATGGATCTCTTTGACATTGGACTATTGGGTCGTCCTGGAAACAAAAATTAGTTGGGTCATGCATAATCATTAAGTCAATCCAAAACAACAATTCAATTTGTTTTTCAACACTAAACAATAATACAATGTTAGATTAATCTAAATACTAAATTAATCTCAAAAATCAATTTTCAACCCTTGTCAAAAATTTCTCTATCAAAATGCCATAAATTGAGACGTTTTAATAAAGTCTCCACTAACCCTATACTAAGTCCAATAAAACAGCTCTTTTGTGTGACAAAGATATTACATCCAGCTTGTTCATGTGAATAATATATCAAATACAAAAAATTCAATACAAAAATCGGTTGACTTATGGGTTAAAAGATAATAATAATAATACTTGGCTCCTAAATAAACATTAGAGTTGTTTTGTAATTCTATAAATAAAAAATAGGTTTTGAAATGTTTATATTAGTAGGGAACACATAAATTAAACATAGAAAAAATCTAATGAAAAATGTCACGTCTAACTAACGGGTACAAATATTCCTTTAAGTGCTTACCCATGATCTCTTATAGTCTCAAATCTTTCTATAAAAAGCAGCATTTGAATGAATCAAATACACAACCATCAATATCCACAAAGACTATAATCCAAAGAAAACAAATATGGATTCTTATTCCAATGAGAAAGAGAGCAATATAGTGAAAACTCTAACTCCTCAAACAGATGATAGTCATACCCTCTTATCCATGGTTCTAGGTGCCAATATGGTGTTTCCTGCTGTTCTCAATGCTGCTATTGAACTCCACCTCTTTGAAATCATTGCTAAAGAAAGCATTGATGGATTCATGTCAACCTTTGAAATTGCTTCAAAGCTACCAGCTCAACACTCCGACTTGCCAAATCGGCTCGAACGTATGTTGCGCATGCTTGCTAGCTACTCTCTTCTTTCTGTTTCCAACCGCGCCAATGCCGATGGTAGCTCGGTGAGAGTTTACGGAATCACATCTTCTGGAAAATACTTTGTTGATGATGAAAATGATGGCGGTTATTTGGGCTCATTCACATCATTCATGTGCCACCGCGCTTTGTTAGGGGTGTGGTAAGTGTTTCCACCTTGTCTTTGTCTTTCAGAGCCGTCTTAAACTTTTGAGAATATGTAAAAATAAAATATATATTGATAACGTTGTAGGTTGAATTTTAAGGAAGCCGTTCTTGATCCGGAGATTGACCTATTCAAGAAAGTTAATGGAATATCTAAGTATGAGTACTTTGGGAAAGATCAACAAATAAACAAACTATTCAACAAATCAATGACTGATACATGCAATGTTCACGTTAAAAGAGTTCTTGAAATATACAATGGATTTGAAGGAGTGTCAACTTTGGTTGATGTAGGAGGTGGCAATGGACAAAGCCTCAAATTGATTATAGAAAAATATCCATCTATAAAAGCAATCAATTTCGACCTACCACAGGTCATTGACAACGCCGCACTCTTTCCAGGTAACCCTATTTCGAAAAACAGACTTAATAACACTGACACCAGACACGTACACGATACAGATACTTACATGCCAAATTTTATTTAGGTATTGAACATGTTGGAGGAAGCATGTTTGAGAGTATTCCACAAGGAGATGCCATAATACTTAAGGTTGGTATATAAACTACTCTTTAACCCTAGATTTTGAAATATTCTGTAACCCTAGATTTCATTGTTGTAGGCTGTATGCCATAACTGGTCTGATGAACAATGTATAGAAATTTTAAGCAACTGTCACAAAGCTCTACCTCCAAATGGAAAGGTGATTTTCATAGAGCTCGCGCAACCGGAAGATCCAGAACCAACAAATGCATCTAAGATGATTTCAATTATTGATAACATCATGTTTATCACAGCTGGTGGAAGGGAAAGAACTCCAAAACAGTATGAGAATTTGGGTAAACAGGCTGGATTTTCTAAGCTTCATGTCGCTTGTCGCGCTTTCTCCATCATCGGCGTCATGGAACTTTACAAATAATCAACTCACACATTGAATTGAAGCTGAGTATATGATGAAGAACTTCCTTATGTTTCTATGATTTATTGCCTTATTTGATTTCTTTTCATGTATTATGTTTTTTTTGTTTCGTTTCATGTATTATGTTTTCATGTAATATTTTATAACTTTGTTTGAATGTTACTATTCTTCCATCTTAAAAGTGTGTGATAATTTAGAACCAAATTTATGGTGTGTCTTCTGTTTTGATTGACTCATTCAAACTTATCTACTAAAACAAACACTTATTGTAAGAAAATCTATGAAAACTTATGAAAACACCTATGACATGTTGGTATGCTTATCAATGATTCAAGAGAAATCATATTCAAATATTAAAACACCATATTACTATATCAAAATGACTTATTATTTTCATAAGCTCTATAGTATAGCTTAATGAAACAAGTTATAGGTTATTATCTTATATGAAACTTTGTGTGATAGCGCTTTTGAAATTGCAAATTTTGAAGTATCTTGATAGTCACTTTGGACATCAATTGAGCCTTTTGTTAGTCAATTTAGTCTTAAATGCGTTCTTCCTTAGTCAACTTAATGTACAAAATTACAATCAAGAGAGACACTCAATGATGGCTTTGCAATTTTAATACACGGAGGGACTGCAATGATAATACTCTATGAAGTACGGACATTTCGAATATGGCCCCGACACTAAAGGTAGGAAGGGATCAGAACAACTATTAGGGACCTACAACTTAACCTACATAGGCTTAAGTTAGATTTTATTTCAAATAGAAAAGGTTTAGACTTTTTAATAAGTCTATTTAATTAAAAAGATTAGGATAGAGGTCATACAAAAAACGTTTTAAGTCTATCAGTTCGGTCTATTATTATTATTATTATTATTATTATTATTATTATTATTATTATTATTATTATTATTATTATTATTATAATATTGTATTTGTATTTTGAACTAAAATAAATAAGTAAAGTTTAATTATCTTAAAAATCTTATGAAAATCAGTTTTACAAAAATCTTATGAACAATATTATAAGTTTTTTCATAAGTTTTTTCAAACAATCACAAAATTTATGTTAATATGTAAACTTGAATAAATCACTGAAAATAAGCACTTAGTCTTAATTATCATTAATGAAATTGCTTATTTAGAAATGATCAAATATAATAAGCTTTTATGTAGGCTAATAGGTCAAACAAGCCTTCAAAAAGATCAGACTAATGCCTAAAAATAAATCTACAGTAGGCCAAACTTAGACTTTAAATTTTTTATCAGGTCAGACTCAGGTTTGGCAAAGTCTAGCGCTGCTCAGTCTATTCTCACCCCTATCCGACACTGACACGTTGATACTGATAATAATTTTAAGAAAAAAATGAATAATTTAAACGTCACTGACAGTTAATTTTTCATGTTTATTTAAGTAGATTTCATTTTCAGAATTAAAGGTCACATTTCTTTACATTGTAAAAGGGACACACTCAAAGTACCAAGCATTAAGAGAAACGAGTTAACCCCTACGTAAAATGTATGATAACGTCTAAACATTTATCTTTCCAAATCATTTTAATTCTAAGCAATTTTAATACTTGTCTTTGCTTTATCTTTTTTCCTGCTTTTGTTTCTTTTCCTTTTATTTGAGCATTCCGTGATCGTTTGCATAAACACGAAAAACTCATAAAAAAAAACCTTACCATCTTACACTATAACAGTCCACCATATACTTGATCGGACAGAGCAGTCCTAGAACTAGTTTGGCCGGTCCCGTAAGTAAACCTCTTAGACAGGATTGTTGGCTTCTTGTCTAAGAGGTTTACTTGCGGGACCGATCAAACGAGTCTCAGGACTGCTCTGTCTGATCAAGTATATGGTGGACTTTTATAGTGTAAGATGGTAAGGGTTTTTATGAGTTTTTCGTGTTTATGACAACGCTCGCGGAATGCTCAAATGAAAGGAAATGAAACAAAAGCGGGAAAAAAGATAAAGCAAAGATAAGTATTAAAATTGCTTGGAATTAAAATGACTTAAAAAGATAAGTGTTTGGACGATATCGTACATTTTACGTAGGGGGTTAACTTGTTTCTCTTAACGTTTGGTACTTTGAGTGTATCCCTTTCACAATGTAAAGAAATGCGACCTTTAATTCGGAAAATGAAATTTACTTAAATAGGCATGAAAAATTAACCGCCGGACTCTCTCCCACGAATCTGATGATGACACCTGTCACCCCACTCTCATGGTAACTACCCACTACTTTTCCTCACTTCCTTGAGCAATTTCTTCATAACATTCTGAATGGCGTGTCAAAAGGTCTTCAACATACTAGTTCTCCTGGGTAGCGTCGAAATGTTTTGACGCCTTCCTTCCATAGGGTAAACTTTTCTTCTCTTCTTCTGTCTGTCGACCCATTGTCACGTTTCCTCTTTCTTGGCTGGGTCGAACCACTCCCCTTTGACGTTCTTATAGATTTGCTCTAAACATAAAACCTTCTTTATCTTGGTCGAAAACTCCAGCCAACACTGAGCAAGTATAAAATTCATTGAAATTCACATGTTGTTGCAACTAATGCACGATACTCAGCTTCAGATGATGAACAGGAAACAATATTTTGCTTATTGGTCCTCCATGAAATGATAGAGTTACCAAGGTAAAAAAAAGATCCAGAAATTTATCTTCGAGTATCTATTTTGTGTATGACCATAATGAGATGGAAAAGTGATTAGCATTGAGTTTTGTGGCTGGTGAAGGAGCCGGAAAATTGGTTTGTTGTAACAATCTGATCAATTGAGCAAATTGTTCTTGGGTGACGTGGAGACTAGGATTACTTGCATGAACCTCTTTCCTGTTGTTAACCACAAATTGTGTATCACCATGAAATACATTAGAAGTATTTGTTGAAGCTTGCTTCTTAGAAAAATTGGGAGGGAAGCCTTACTTTTGATAACATACATCAATTGTGTGGTCGGACCTGTGGCAAAATGTGCATAATCTACCATTTTTCTTATTGTTAGAAAGGCCACTATAAAAATTGGAAGATTTACCACGATCAACATATTTTCTTGAATTATAAGCATTAATTAAAGTCTTTGCTTCATCAATATTAATAGTAGAATCAACTTTAGAAAGTAAGGAAACATTGTTACCCTCTTCTTGTATAACCATAGAGTAAACATTGTTAATAGATGGAAGTGGATCCATTATCAAAACCTGAGTTTTAATGACATAAAACTTATCATTCAAACTTGTTTGAAATTAAATGATTTGATCTTCAAGACGAAAATCATGTGCACTTCGCATGGCTTCACATCAACATTGTTAAGCACATGTGCAGCTTGGGATTGGTCTGTGATAGTTCAATTCTTCCCATAATCCACGTAGCTCAGTGAAGTGATCAAGAACATATTTTGAACCTTGTTTGAGAGAATTAATTTCAACACGCAAATTGGATACTCGGATACGATCAATTTTTGCAAATCTTTCTTTGAGATCGCTCCATACATCAAGAGCATTTTCCAAGAATACGATGGTTTAAGCAATTGTAGGATTATTGAATTCATAATTCATGAATGTACGAGACAGTTGCATTGTTCCCATTCAGAGCAATTAAGACCATTGTCGTTGGGAACACGAATTGAACCATTGTTGAAAGAAATCTTGTTTTAAGCTCCAAGAGTTCTTTCCATTGATATTGATCAAGAGATATATCTAGAACCATTCAGTTATGGTGTAATTCTAGCAAAATTGGGACCTTCACTAAGATGAACGTAATATATTGAATCAATGTAATCATTTGTAATACGATTCGTAGTAGGATCAATTCTTGGAGGCATAGTGGAACAAGATCGAAAGAGGAAGAAAAAGTGCAGAACAAAATGAACAAGAGGAGGAAGTGAAAGAAATCACAAAAGAAGATGAAGAATTACCATCTAATTCAGCATAGTAAGCGCGAAAGAATGGAATTATGGATCGAATGCTCTAATACCATATTATGCTTCATGCATAATAGCCATGGAAGCACGATTAACCGAATGAAGCAATGCAAAACCAATAAGGAGAATATGAGAAAATAGAATAATAGCTCTCATAGTATTGATAGAGATTAGATGAAGTATTTATACAAGAGGTTACAACAAGTAACTTAAGATACAAGTAAACAAACTTGGTGTAACTAACTCAAGGAACTACCTAAAGTAAAGAAACTTGGTGTAACTAACTCAAGGAACTACCTAACTAACTATCCATTTCATCATCTATTATGTTGTAAATACTTGTTGTTGATTGTTGAGATGTATAGTTCATAGTGAGAACTATTGTTGATGCATTGAGATGCATGATTGCTTACAGACAGATGTGGGGTTGTAATCATTATTGTGTTGTATTCGTTGCATGATTGCTTACAATCAGATGTTGGGCTATAATCATTGTTGTGTTGTTATCGTTGCATTATGGTATGTCATTCATCATATGTTATCGTTGTTGTAAAAGAGACGAGTCAGGAATTTAGATATTGAGATTAGTGACTTGTCTCGAACTCCAACGTTGGGGTTCAGGGTTCAGATGACAAAAGTTAATTTATGTGATTGATACTAACTATTTGTTTTTTATTCAATGAGCTTTTAAATTTTAAAGAACATTTTCAAAAAAGAATCAACGTTTTTTATTAAGTAATATATCAAATGTGCTCTACATTTTATATATTTACTTTTTCTTCATATTGTTTCTCTTTTTTTTTTCTCTTTTCACTTTCTATACAACAAAAAATATTCTTAATACGATTAACAATAATAATTTAAAAGATGTTAGCCTTTTGAATTTGATTTATAATATTAAACATATAAAAATATTACGGACTTCGTTCTTTGAATTTTGCTAAATAGTAATGATAATTTTGTGTATTCATATGGGATAAAACAAAGCTTTTAATAGTTAATAATAGGGATAAATATATAAAACCCCCCTGTCATTAGGGCGGGTTTTGGTTTTACCCCCTTTAAGATTTTTTTTTATGGACGCACCCTTATAAAAGGAAAACTCAGATTCTACCACCCCCTATTACTGCCCTGCTGATGTGGACAATGATGACTGGGCTATGGGGTGTGACTGGACAATTTCTAGGGTTCCATAAAAGATCCCAATTTCTAGGGTTCCAAACTTCTTCTCATCTTGCATGTTATTCGATTCACAATCTCCATTCTTCTTCTCCTCTTGCATCGTTTTCGCTTCACAATCTCCAATCACAATCTCCATTCTTCTTCTCCTCTTGATTATGTCTACTGCAAGCAGTGCTTCGGTTTCGATTCCAGGGTTACCCGTTTGTGGTTGTGGGAGATCAATGAAGTTGTGGGTTTCAAGTACAAGCAAAAATCGCAATCGGAAGTTCTGGAAATGTCGCAATAACACTAATGGTTGTGAGTTATTTGCATGGGATGATGAAATGGAAAAGTCAGTCAAAGATATCGGGGCTATGCAATCTGTTTGCAAGAATTGTGTAATGGAAGAAGTGAAATGTGAAGCATTGAGAGTCAAACTAGAGAAGGTGAAGATGAAGCTTGATGTGCAGAGAAGTGTTAATAGGAAGCTTAAGATAGGAATTATAATGCTCTGTATTTTTTTTGCCTTATTGTTTAACCATTTGTAAAGAATTAATGAGAAAGTTGTAATGTTGATGACAAAGTTAAATAAAATGAGATTGTTTCTGGTTTATGATAGTTGGTTGTTTCTGCATTATTTGTTTCTGGTTTATATTAGTTGGTTGTTTCTGCATTATTTGTTTCTGGTTTATATTAGTTGGTTGTTTCTGGTTTATACATTATGCTTGTTGCAGGGCCATTATTTGTTCATTGTTTCTGGTTTATGATAATGTAATAATGCATGATTCTGGTTTATACATTATGTTTGTTACAGGGCCATCATTTGTTGCTTGTTTCTGAATTATTGATAATGTAATAATGCATGATTCTGGTTTATACATAATGCATGATTCTGGTTTAATGCATTATTGTTTCTGCATTATTGTTTCTAGTTGTAATATTGGTTTCTGCATATCACATATCACATATGACATATGACAGAACATTACAAGATTCTAGTTGTAATTCTGGTTTATACATAAAGCAGAATCATAAAGCAGAACATTACAAGATTCTAGTTTATACATTACAGAACATTACAAGATTCTAGAAGTAACAATATGGAAGAAGTAACATAAAGCAGAATCTTGTTTACCAAAATGTAAGGGTCTACATTAAGCATCTTGATTACAAAATATTCAGAATGTAAGGGTCTCCATATCTAGTTTTCAAGTGACACCCATCAACTCCAATGAAGGGTCTACAACCATTCTTGAAACCCTTCCTACATCCATCAAAACAAAAATAAAAGGATCCAAATCTTGGTTGAATGGAGGATGATGCTCTTTCTGTGTTTATCTTTACAGTATTCCCAGGATTTGCCCTCTTCAACTCAGCTGCATATCTCCATAGGCTAGCATACTCTTGATCTGCATCACCTTCTATGATTTTCTTGGCAATCATCTTAGCCTTCCAAGCCCTAGCAACAGTGATACCAACTGCAAAGGTTTGCCTAATATGCTGAATGATATCAATGATTCTCACCTTCTCTGAAGTTTGAAGCATCTTAACCACAGCCTTTGCAACCCACTTTGAACTAGCTGTTTTGTTATCTAAAACCCTAGCACATGTGTGGGTATCCTTTATAGTCTTTATAGCATAAGTGTGCTTGTGGCCCACTTTGGAACAAAGCATTAAAAAACCACAGTTTGGAATTCCCCCCCGTGATGATTTAGGGTTCCCAATCTCAGTTTGGAAGAAGCAGGAAGACGAAGTGACTCCATGGGAGAACGCAATGATTCACGCAAGGAAGAACGCAAGGAAGAAGACGAATCAACGGATTTACAGGTTTGTTTAGCAATGTTGATGATGTTAGGTAGTTATATTTTCGGCATCTTCATCTTCTTCTGTTTCTATTTTCAGAAAAAAAAACTTCTGTTTAATGTGGTGTTTCGACATGGAGGTGAGTTTGTGAAGCACAGTGCAACCGAAACAATATATAGGGGTGGTGTTTCTACTCTAGTTTCTGGGGAACACTTAGATAGATTTACCACTTTACATATTAACAACATAGTCAGTGGATGGGGATACCATGTAGGATCGTTTCGGTTGTGGGCTAGGATCCCTGAAATTGCTCCCAGTCATTTTCAGATTAAGAACGATGAGGATGCATATGATTTCGCATGTTACCATTCTGCAAATGAAGTTGATGGTGAGCTTTTTGTTGAACATAATGCTAGTGGTAGTGTAAAAAACCCTAGGTGTGTCAATCATTGGTCTGAGTCAGAGGATAGTGATGAAGATAATGTAGATAGTTTGGACGATAGTGAGGATGAGAGAACCACTGCCTTTGAAGATGGTTTTGAAGGTATAGATGTCTCTCTACCAGTCAGTCAAGGTCCAATAATTAGTGGTTTCTTAACTGGTAGTAGTAAGAAATGTGTGGAAGATGAGGATGATGATGCTTATGTGAGTGAAGAGTTGTTGAGTTCTGATGTTGATAACTCAGATGGAGAGAAAAAACCAAAGTTTGAGAAGTTTAAAAAAGAACAGATGAATAAAAAATTCAAGTTCAAATGGGGTATGGAGTTCAATTCCCTAGATGAGTTTAGGGGAGCAATTCGTGAGTGGACTATTTTGAATGGGAGGGAAATAAGATTTGTGAAAAATGAGGGGTATAGAGTGAGAGTGGAATGTAAAGTGAATTGTGGTTTTTTAATGCTTTGTTCCAAAGTGGGCCACAAGCACACTTATGCTATAAAGACTATAAAGGATACCCACACATGTGCTAGGGTTTTAGATAACAAAACAGCTAGTTCAAAGTGGGTTGCAAAGGCTGTGGTTAAGATGCTTCAAACTTCAGAGAAGGTGAGAATCATTGATATCATTCAGCATATTAGGCAAACCTTTGCAGTTGGTATCACTGTTGCTAGGGCTTGGAAGGCTAAGATGATTGCCAAGAAAATCATAGAAGGTGATGCAGATCAAGAGTATGCTAGCCTATGGAGATATGCAGCTGAGTTGAAGAGGGCAAATCCTGGGAATACTGTAAAGATAAACACAGAAAGAGCATCATCCTCCATTCAACCAAGATTTGGATCCTTTTATTTTTGTTTTGATGGATGTAGGAAGGGTTTCAAGAATGGTTGTAGACCCTTCATTGGAGTTGATGGGTGTCACTTGAAAACTAGATATGGAGACCCTTACATTTTGAATATTTTGTAATCAAGATGCTTAATGTAGACCCTTACATTTTGGTAAACAAGATTCTGCTTTATGTTACTTCTTCCATATTGTTACTTCTAGAATCTTGTAATGTTCTGTAATGTATAAACTAGAATCTTGTAATGTTCTGCTTTATGATTCTGCTTTATGTATAAACCAGAATTACAACTAGAATCTTGTAATGTTCTGTCATATGTCATATGTGATATGTGATATGCAGAAACCAATATTACAACTAGAAACAATAATGCAGAAACAATAATGCATTAAACCAGAATCATGCATTATGTATAAACCAGAATCATGCATTATTACATTATCAATAATTCAGAAACAAGCAACAAATGATAGCCCTGTAACAAACATAATGTATAAACCAGAATCATGCATTATTACATTATCATAAACCAGAAACAATGAACAAATAATGGCCCTGCAACAAGCATAATGTATAAACCAGAAACAACCAACTAATATAAACCAGAAACAAATAATGCAGAAACAACCAACTAATATAAACCAGAAACAAATAATGCAGAAACAACCAACTATCATAAACCAGAAACAATCTCATTTTATTTAACTTTGTCATCAACATTACAACTTTCTCATTAATTCTTTACAAATGGTTAAACAATAAGGCAAAAAAAATACAGAGCATTATAATTCCTATCTTAAGCTTCCTATTAACACTTCTCTGCACATCAAGCTTCATCTTCACCTTCTCTAGTTTGACTCTCAATGCTTCACATTTCACTTCTTCCATTACACAATTCTTGCAAACAGATTGCATAGCCCCGATATCTTTGACTGACTTTTCCATTTCATCATCCCATGCAAATAACTCACAACCATTAGTGTTATTGCGACATTTCCAGAACTTCCGATTGCGATTTTTGCTTGTACTTGAAACCCACAACTTCATTGATCTCCCACAACCACAAACGGGTAACCCTGGAATCGAAACCGAAGCACTGCTTGCAGTAGACATAATCAAGAGGAGAAGAAGAATGGAGATTGTGATTGGAGATTGTGAAGCGAAAACGATGCAAGAGGAGAAGAAGAATGGAGATTGTGAATCGAATAACATGCAAGATGAGAAGAAGTTTGGAACCCTAGAAATTGGGATCTTTTATGGAACCCTAGAAATTGTCCAGTCACACCCCATAGCCCAGTCATCATTGTCCACATCAGCAGGGCAGTAATAGGGGGTGGTAGAATCTGAGTTTTCCTTTTATAAGGGTGCGTCCATAAAAAAAAATCTTAAAGGGGGTAAAACCAAAACCCGCCCTAATGACAGGGGGGTTTTATATATTTATCCCTTAATAATATTAGTAATTGATATATATATATATATATATATATATATATATATATATATATATATATATATATATATATATATATATATATATATATATATATATATATATATATATATATATATATATATATATATAAATCAATTACTAATATTATTAACTATTACTAATATTACTAATATTTAAAAGTTAATAATATTAGTAATTGATTTATATATCTTTTAAATAATATATATATATATATATATATATATATATATATATATATATATATATATATATATATATATATATATATATATATATATATATATATATATATATATATATATATATATATATATATATATATATATATATATATATATATATATATATATATATATATATATATATATATATATATATATATATATATATATATATATATATATATATATATATATATATATATATATATATATATATATATATATATATATATATATATATATATATATATATATATATATATATATATATATATATATATATATATCATTTAAAACATATATAAATCAATTACTAATATTATTAACTATTACTAATATTACTAATATTTAAAAGTTAATAATATTAGTAATTGATTTATATATCTTTTAAATGATATATATATATATATATATATATATATATATATATATATATATATATATATATATATATATATATATATATATATATATATATATATATATATATATATATATATATATATATATATATATATATATATATATATATAATTTTTTTTTTTAATTTTAATTTTAATTTTAACATTTAAGTTAATATGAACTCCCTCTGATAATGTAGTCACATTATAGGTAATAAAACTCTGTCTTGATATGTCCTACATAAAATATATATATATATATATATATATATATATATATATATATATATATATATATATATATATATATATATATATATATATATATATATATATATTTTTTTTTTTTAATTTTAATTTTAATTTTAACATTTAAGTTAATATGAACTCCCTCTGATAATGTAGTCACATTATAGGTAATAAAACTCTGTCTTGATATGTCCTACATAAATAATACTGACATAGTCAAAGATGCAGATTTAAAATTTATTTTATAAGTGATATTTTGCAACGTAGTGTATGAATTCAGACAAGATATTTATGATAGGACGGATATCCTGTTAGTTATAGATAATAAAACTTGTCTACATAAATAATATGGACATAGTCAAAGATGCGAACTTAAAATTTATCCTATAAGATAATGGCATATTTAGTTTAAATAAAATTTTCTTTATATCAAAAATTAAGAATGTAACCGGATCAGAAAAAATCAATTAAACCGATAATTCAAACCAAACCAATTCGAAAAATCAATTGTTTTGGTTCGGTTCAAAAATCGAACCAAACCAATAAAAATCAATATAGTTTGGTTCGATTCTTGATTTTAATTTTTAGAAATCGTCAAACTAATAAACCGAATCGATGACTTTAAATACATATTTAATATTTTATTTAGTCAATTAATGAGCCCAAAAATCAAACTTCAAACATAAAAAATAGAAACCTAAGTCATAAAAATTTGTTTTCACCAAACTGTTGCTTTGACTATTGTTACTATTGTCTCTCTCGCCGCCATCATTCTTATAGGTTATGGTTTTCTTATTTATCTTCAAATTTTCTTCGTTACTTTTCTTTTCTTTTTTATCTTTTATGTTTCTTCTTCAACGAATTTTCTTCTAGTTTTGTTACAAAATAGTTTTGATGTGTATTTGAGGTGTGAAATATGTACCTTTATGTGTATTGAAACTTTTTATACTTATTGTTGTATTTTATTTGTTAAGCTTTCAAATTTCTTCTCAATCTTCTTATGCCAAGTGTCAACTTTTGTATTCAATACTGAACTTATTTCATAATGCAATGAAAATCATGTAAATGTTTTGTATGGATTAAGAACAACTTGTGAGTTGTTTGAAAAGTAGAGTATGAAATATATCATATGAAATTTATTATTTTAAAAATAATAGCATAAAATAAATCGAACAATATTAGAACAAATGATATAAAAATAAATATAATATTTAGAAAAAGTGGTAAATCGATCAACCAAATCAAACCGATTAGTTTGAAAAGTAGAGTATGAAATATATCATATGAAATTTATTATTTTAAAAATAATAGCATAAAATAAATCGAACAATATTAGAACAAATGATATAAAAATAAATATAATATTTAGAAAAAGTGGTAAATCGATCAACCAAATCAAACCGATTAGTTTGGTTTGATTCCATTTTTAATAAACACTACAAATCAAATTAAAACAAATTGATAGACTTATCATCGATTTGGATAATTTTTTGAATATAAATGGTCCAACCGATTACACACCTACCAAAAATGGCCTATTTCATCCATTCTCCAAACGAATTGATTAGATGTCACAAATTCAGATTCTTAATAAAGTTTCCGTTGACATAAGTGGCAAAGATAATATATTATACACCAAAATAAATACTAGAGTATCTATGCAATTATAATTATTAAAATAGCTTTTGTTGAGTCAAAAGAAATTGAAAAATAGTTTTGAAATGTTCAAATTACACATGCAAGGACTAATGACTATTATGGCAAATAATGCATATAATGTTTTTATATTTAATGATATGTTGCATATTCAAACTTATATGACTATATCATCAATGTCTGGGTATAAGTATTAATTGAATCAAAATTGGACTCATTCTCAATGAATATTTATAAAAATTATTTATAATAAATAAGAAAAAATCTATAAAATAAATATAAATAGATAAAAAATAGTCATTATATATTTAAAAAATAGTCAATTATATATTTATTTTATCAAATATTTAAAAATATATATATATTAAAATAAATCATTTTTGGCTAGGCAATTTGTTTAACTTGTTATTTTAGATGGATTGAGGTGAAATTTTCAACTAAAATCCACAAGTTGATTCTTTCCGTATAACTTATTGAACAAATGAGACGAACTGATATGCGAATTAAATAAATAAATAATTAATATTTTTATTAAGTATTAAATTAAATATTTTTTTATATATTTGTTTTTCATTATGTTAGATTTGATGATGATATTAGATTAGTCTCAAAAGCTTTGATGTATTTGTTTGTTTTACTATCAATTATAAAAATTGCTTTACATATTTCCTTTGTAGAATTGCTTTTCATCCAAAAACAACCCAATGTTATATAGAACTAGACAGTGGTGATACGGAAAATTATAGAGTTTTCCGCATCACCTCTATATTTCATTAAAGTCATTAAAGTCGCATAACCATAGTTTTGATGTAGATGCGAGTTTGGTTTTCGATCGCTTTCGATCCCACAACCATAGTTTTGATGTAGATAAGAATTTAGTTTTCCCAAAAGTAAAACCGAACTACTACCTATCAATTTTTTTCTATTAATTTTTCTCAAATTTTATTTTTATTTTAAATCTTTCTTTTAAATGGTTGATTTATAAATATAAATAACTTATTTACATTAATAAATAAATATTATCATTTTACTCAACTAATACATATAAGTTAACTATTTCAACCACCCTTATTTTAAATCTTATAAAAATATTTATAAAAAGAACTACCAAACAAATTTGTGAAAGTAACAAAATAAATTTCTTTAACAAAAAGTATAAGCAATTAAAATATAAAATATGTATATTACAGTATGTTTAATTAATATAGGAACTAAAAATATATTAAAAAGTTGAGTAATACTTAAAATCCAACAAAGATAGTGACAGAATTAAGCAAGAATTTTCAAATATGTGTACTGTAAAATCTGTCTATAAAAAGCAGCATTTGAAGGAAGCAAACACACAATTCAAGAAAGACTATTAGCCAAAGAAAACAAAGATGGGTTCTTATTCCAATGAAAAAGAAAACAATATAGTGGAATCTCTCACTCCACAAACAGATGATAGTGATACTCTTTTAGCCATGGTTCTAGGTGCCAATTTGGTGTTTCCTGCAGTTCTTAATGCCGCAATTGAACTCAACCTGTTTGAAATCATTGCTAAGGAAGGTAATGGTGGATACATATCAGCCTTTGAAATTGCTTCAAAGTTACCAACTCAACACTCCGACTTACCGAATCGGCTCGAGCGTATGCTGCGCATGCTTGCCAGCTACTCTCTTCTTTCTGTTTCCACTCACACCAAAGACGACGGTAGCAAAGAGAGAGTATACGGGGTCACACGTTCTGGCAAATACTTTGTTAATGATGAAAATGATGGTGGTTATTTGGGTTCATTCACATCATTTATGTGCCACCGTGCTTTGTTAGGGGTGTGGTAAGTATTTCTATCATGTATCAAACTTGCTCACATCACATAATACAACATATATTCTGTCATGTATCAAACTTGCTCACATCACATAATACAACATATATTTATAGGTTGAATTTTAAGGAAGCAGTAATTGATCCAGAGATTGATCTATTCAAGAAAGTTAATGGAGTAACTAAGTATGAGTACTTTGGGACAGATCCACAAATAAATCAATTATTCAACAGATCAATGACTGATACATGCAATGTTCACATTAAAAGAATCCTTGACATATACAAAGGATTTGAAGGGTTATCAACTCTGGTTGATGTAGGAGGTGGCAATGGACAAAGTCTCAAATTGATTATTGCCAAATATCCATCAATAAAGGCAATCAATTTTGACCTTCCACAAGTGATTGACAATGCACCACCCTTTACAGGTAACCTATGAGTCATAGGCTAAGACACACGGACATAAGACACGATAGTAACACAGACACCAGACACGGCACTCACACATCAAGACTAAATTGAATGTAATCACAAGTGTCAGTGTAGGTATCTGTCAATGACAAGAACACACTTTTTTTCAGAGGTGTTAGTGCTTCAGAAGTAATAAGATATCTTAAGGGTGCTAGTTCATTTCATCACATCTCATAAAGAATATTTATTGAAAATTGCAAAATTTTATTTAGGTATTGAACATGTTGGAGGAAGTATGTTTGAGAGTATTCCACAAGGAGATGCCATAATACTTAAGGTTGGTATATAAACAAAAAAAACTACTCTTAGTGCTTATCAAAATATTCTGTAACCCTAGATTTCCATTTTTCTAGGCTGTATGTCATAACTGGTCAGATGAACAATGCATAGAAATTTTAAGCAACTGTCACAAAGCTCTACCTCCAAATGGAAAGGTGATTTTCATAGAGCTCGCGCAACCGGAAGATCCAGAACCAACAAATGCATCTAAGATGACTTCAATTATTGATAACATCATGTTTATCACAGCTGGTGGAAGGGAAAGAACTCCAAAACAGTATGAGATTTTGGGTAAACAGGCTGGATTTTCTAAGCTTCATGTTGCTTGTCGCGCTTTCTCCATCATCGGAGTCATGGAACTTTACAAATAACCAACTCACACATTGAATCTTAAAGAGTTTGATGAACTTTCTTATGTTCCTCTAATTATGTTTTTCCTCTAATTCTGTGTGCCCTAGTTTTGAAATTGAAAGTTGCCTTTTCTTTTTCAATGTTGATTTTTCCTTTCTTTTCATGTATTATGTTTTACATTTATTTCATGTGTATGTTTTTCATTTCTTTTCATATATCATGTTTGTGTAATATTTCAATCCTTTGGGGGAGTGTTCCTATTGTTTCAGCTTGAAATTGTTATTAACTTTAGTGATTTTTTATCTTTTTGCTGTTTCCCTTCATTGAAAAGGATAGTTAAATATGAGCATCTTCACGAACTATGATTCACATACTGGGTTAAAAAAAGCAACCGCAAATAATAGACTTATACAATATTAACAAAATAACTTGCAAAAGACAAATAACTTTGTATGAGTCCAAAATATCATTAATGGCACTTAATTAACAGATATGAAGTTTTTCTCTATATGGTTGTCTAATTCAGTACTGTAAGCAGTATATTTAATTTCACTCCTTATTAAAGTGTAAAGATAGAAACTTACAAGTTCAAGAAGAAATTGTACTTTTTGAGATGACATCAAAGGATATTCCATTTTGTTGAAGTTTCTGTTGGAGGTCAGTAGGACCAAATACGATACCGGGAGGGTAAACGCCTCCTTTAGGTAGGTTTTTGCGCTGGCTGAGAAGAATGAGAGCACACTGAACAAGAATTATTGGGGTCGCTACATATCCAACTTCAGGTCCTGTTACTCTTGTTACAATTTCCATATCAGGTTTTGAGTTTTCCTGTGAAGCAAGACTCTCGTTACTAAAACCGCGTCCGACAAACCACATCTTGAAAGATGCACTTTCAACTTCCTCTTCTGAAGGGCCATTCTTTCTAAACCAACCAATGCTAAATAAAGAAGGAAATTTCAAAAGAAGCCACCGTCCAAAACCCGTGCTTCCGAAAAGGCCAATACAAATTCCAACCATGATGATTCTTAATATGCCAAACAAAGACTTTGAGCCTATTTTCACACCAAAATGAGCTGGCTTCACCGATGACCAGAAGGCCTCTCTTTTTTGAACCGTCTCAGAACTTTCGTTCAACCCGGGAAGACCATTGAGATTTTCCGATAGTGTTGAAAGTGTCCTTCGAACAACGCTAGCATCTGCTGAAGGAAGCACTACAGCCCAAAGGCCAATTTTCTTCTGGTGTTCTATAGTCTGTCCTTTTGAAGGAGACGGCCCAGGAATCTACAACCATGAAAACAGAAGTCGGTAAAAATAGAACAGTATTATTAATATTAAAAAAGTACATGGATAAAAGGCAATACAAGTTCAATGGACGCGCAAATTTGAAATAAATGGACAAACAATAGTCTCAACTCCTCCCCCTATGACCGCACTGAATTGCCTAATCAACTTGTCAACTCAACATGTATGTATTTAACTAATTCTCTCTTGCTATGTCTTTCTTCTTCAGATTGAAGGTGTGTCTGATGCCCAACAGGCAACAGCAATACGACACCGACATATGTGATTACATAAAATACATCTATTTTCTCAAATTATTACTATAGTTGAAATGTCCGAGTGAGTGTCGTGTCCGAGTGTGTATCTATTCCAACACATCCTTGGTATAACATCAACAGTTGGTTTTCTTATCAACAAATGAGATTATTTAATTTATCCTCTAGACTAGAGTGAATTGTTCATTTTGAATGAGCCAAATCCAGTCTCAGACCAACATTCATGCAAACAAGAAGAATAAAAAATTATATGGTTTTCACCATACAAGCAAGGAAAACATTTGTTCAATTATTTACACTTACATCATAAATTCTATTATATCTTAATATTAGTTCAATCTAACAAGTTGAAGGCATCATGTTAGTTCCTATCAAGTAGTAATACAATTTAGACTTGAAACTTTTACTTTTCCTATCGAAAAAATATATTAAAACATCCTTAAACTATGTATAATCCAACATGGTAATTCCTCAAAAGCAAATATATATATATATATATATATATATATATATATATATATATATATATATATATATATATATATATATATATATATATATATATATATATATATATATATATATATATATATATATATATATATATATATATATATATATATATATATATATATATATATATATATATATATATATATATATATATATATATATATATATATATATATATATATATATATATATATATATATATATATATATATATATATATATATATATATATATATATATATATATATATATATATATATATATATATATATATATATATATATATATATATATATATATATATATATATATATATATATATATATATATATATATATATATATATATATATATATATATATATATATATATATATATATATATATATATATATATATATATATATATATATATATATATATATATATATATATATGTTGACAAATTTAATGTAAAACTGATTTTCTTTTCCTTTTTGTGCATTGGCTAAGAGGGTCTTGCATATAAGGAAAGAGATAGTACATTTCTATGGTTGAGTGACTAACTTGATTGAAAATAGTTTGTGCACTATTTATTATATTTATATAGCAAGACTAATTTGATTGAAAATACTTCATGGCCTATATATTACATTTATATAGTTTAGGGACCAAATAAGAGTGTGTTATAATTTAGAACAAAATTGAAGGTTTGTGGTAAGTTTAAATTGACTTATTTTAATTTATCTGCTAACATAATCACTTATATGAATATCTAAGAGAGATTATGAAAACAACTTTTGGCATGTTCATATGCTCATTTCCACATACCTTGTATAAAAACATTTTTTAATCATACTACAGATAAGCATAAACGAGGACAGTTTAAGCATATAACTTATGGCAATGTTTGGATATCATAATTTGAAGGGAGCGGAATGGTATGAAGCGGAGCGGAACGAAGATTTCTTCCCATCGTTTGGAAATTTTAGG
This sequence comes from Lathyrus aphaca, assembly GCA_963966055.1. Classification (NCBI taxonomy): domain Eukaryota; kingdom Viridiplantae; phylum Streptophyta; class Magnoliopsida; order Fabales; family Fabaceae; genus Lathyrus; species Lathyrus aphaca. The sequence goes on from OZ014525.1 coordinate 499,432,865, forward strand.
ATGGAACAAGTCAAGGTATCCATTCCGCCCAAATCAGAGGGGAAGAAATATAGTGGCAAGTGATGGAATGAAATCCATACCACTTCATTCCACTCCGCTCCATCCGATTTTAAATGATCCAAACAATGGAACACCACCTCATTCCATCTCATACCTCTACACTCCATCGATTCCATCCATCCAAACAAAACCTATATGAAATTACTTATACCTTACATAAAAAACAGTTAAAACTAAGCACATACAAAAACAGTTTAAACTTATAACTTCTATGAAAACAGATTAAAACAGATTAATCTCCCAAACAAATGAAGTTCAAAATAGAGTTACCTGAGGCCTACGTCTTCTTGGTCTAGACCTTCTAAACGCCTGCAAATCTTTCGCATTCGCCACACCAAGAACCGCAGATTCATACGTAGCAAAATTCCCAACAATCCTCCTCCTAGACTCCAAGCTAACATAAGCCGTAACTCTATTCGGCACAGCTGGACCCACCCACTGCAACGAATTAAACAACAACCCAATCTCCGCCGGAACAGAATCAAAACCGCAAGCTGAAACCACCAGCGAACCGGTTTCGGAAGCTCGATCATGATAATCACTCTCCATTCTCTCCATAAACTCCGGCTCGCCGCAAATATCAAGATAATCGCAACCGGAATCAACGCAAGCGGAAACGACGGCTTCCCCGTGTAGACGAAATGGACCGACGCAGTTGAGGATGAGGCGGGTTTGGGAGCAGAGCGAACGGAGGGAGGATGGATCGGAGGTGTCGGCGGAGAGAATTGGGATGATCGGCGGTGGATTAGGGTTTGAAGCCCATTTTAAGGTTTGGGAGAGTTTTGTAGGGTTTCGACCAGCGATAGCTATGGAATTGAGAGGAGATTGTGATTGCGATGAGTCGTTGAGGAATTTGAGTGCTTCTTTGAGAACGTATTTGCCAGTGAAACCTGAAGCTCCCAGGATTATCAGATCGAATTTTGTTACGTTTTGTTCCATTTTTTGAATTTCTGGGAGAAGACGAGTGTGGTTTTCAAAATTATGGATCTCGTTAATCTTATATCAAAAAGAGTTGTTAAGTCATTTAAGAACTTTTAGCGCTAAAACGTAGGACAATTCTTTGATAATAATTTCATTAATCTACCATCTATCTTTTAAAATTCAAAGATATGAATTTTTAAAATTGTCTTTTTACTATAAATTTTTTATAACACTAACAAAAGAATATTTTAATAATTAATTAATGTTTATTTTTTCCATTCTCATCTCTACCATATTATAGTAAGTGATATTCATTTATCATCTTCCATCAATTAAACTACAATTAAATATTACATATATTTATTCTCTCTCTTCATTCAAATTTCAAATTTATCTCATATTTTTTCCACACTTTTTCACTTTCATTTTAATTTTTTTCTCCATTTATATATTATCACTAAAAATAATAATAATCTATTTTTTCTATTTTAATAAAATTAAAAATTTATTTATCTCACGGATCACTGTCAACATAATATCTATTTTATTTTAATTAACAGTTATCTTAATTTGAGAAAAAAAAATTCTTTCTCTATCTCATAATTCTTTTTTTTCTTTTTATATAATTATTTAATACAATTTAATTTATATGATTATTTTTTATTTTACAATTAAGTATATCATTTTAAATTTTGTATTTGTATCAAAATAAATTTTATATCGCATCGAATAATTTTGTTATCTTACGGATCATTATCACATCAAAATTTCTTTTTTTGATCTTTCTTTATCTCACGAGTCATTTTTTATATTTGTATTTATTTTTTAAACATTAATTTGTATCTAAATATATTTTTTACATTTGTCTTTCTCCATCAAAATTTACATTTGTATATAAATACATTTTATATTAAATCAAATATTATTTATATTTCACGTGTCACTATAAACATAATGCATGTTTTACTTTAATCAATAAATATATTTATTTGAAAGATAAAATCATTATTATCAAATATTAAATATTTCTTTTTTTCATCTCACGAGTCCTTTTTTTCTATTTATATATTAATACAATTGAATTTATATAATTACTGTTCATTTAAAAATTAATAACATACATTTATAACGTTCCAATACACATTTAAATATATTTTATACCATTATCCCATTAAATTTCAATAAATCTCATTAAAAAATATTAACTTCAATAAAATATCTAATTTATCCGCTTCTGTCTTCTTTAATCAAAATTAAGAAGTTTGTATAAACTAATCAAGATAACTTGTATGCTAAAAAGGATAAAAAAAAGGTATAAAAAAATACATACATGACTTATCAAACTCCTTCATGTTTGAATCATGGTTTGTCTTGAAACAACTATCTCACATAAGAAATACAAGGACAAATATAATTTTAGAAGAATTATGATACATGCATGTATGAAGACTCGTTCAAAATCCAAAGGGAAACTAATCTAGGTTTTACGTCTTTTAAGGCTCACTTAACTAAATGTTCTTACAAAAACATTTTACTAATTCCTTCCTCAAATATCAAGTTTCCTACATAGGCTTGCATATGTGATTTTCTTATATGTGGTATGTAGTGATTGAGATCCAAACAAGTATAACAGGTACACAAAAATTGCAGAAGCATGTTAATCGATCATGGTGTGCACTTAACACACATTGATGTTCACCGGTGGCTAAGTGATCCCTAATGGACACCGGTGGTTGTCGCGGCGCGAAAAATATATCAAAACATCACACACTTGAATAAACAACAGAGTTTCCACTGAATTTTATTTATTCTAATAGAAAGGGAATAGATCAATAAAACCCTTAAAGAAGAGAAACGGGTAAGGGAGTTGGTTATGCGAGGGAAAGATATTAGCATCTCTTATATCTGTTGTACTCAACAGTAACCATTTTGATTGTTCTTTGCACGGATGAGTGTTATTATCTAAAGGTTACTTGTGATTGATTTAAATTAAGGGGGAAAATAGTTTTTAATTAATGTGCTCACCAAGGATTCGAACCCTCGTGCCTACGTATTCTCATTGTGCAATGAGAAAATTGGAGCTTTGTCGTTCATATGTAGAAAATAAGTATTTGTAGGTTGATTTTAGGGAACAATTATAATCGTATTCTATAAGTTTTGACGTTAGCTGATTCTGATCCTCGTTCGGATGCTCTAAGTTTTTAGTCTGACTGCTAAGAAACAAATTATAACAGTTCTTTTATGAAAAGAAAGTTGTTTGAATTAAATTGGAACAAAATATGGTTTGTGAATGAACTGGAGAAGATTTGTGTAATGGTGAAAGTGTTGTTTGGACAAAGATTGTATTGTTTGAACCCATATAAAGGTGGTTGAGCCAGGAGTGTGGCTCTTAATCAGTAAATGGTGATTAGCCAATGAATAATTGTAGGGTTTTGTCTAGATCAAGGGATCAAGACCTATAAGACACAAAGGTTTGCCTAAGCATTGGGCTTTATAAGGCAAACATGTAAGAGGACGAGGAGTTTGCCTAAGCCTGGGTCTCACAAGGCAAACATGCATGCAAATGGGGTTTTCCTAAGCCTGAGTCTCACAAGGCAAGCATGCGTGAAATGATCTGTCTAAGCTCGGGTCTCACAAGACAGATAGATATGCATGAAAATGGGGTTTGCCTAAGCTTAAGTCTTAGAAGGCAAACATGCATGAAATGATTTATCTAAGCATGGGTCTCATAAGATAGATATGCATAAAAAATGGTTTACCTAAGCTTGAGTCTCACAAGGTAAACATAAAAGGAAAATAGGGGTTGCCTAAGCCTGAGTCTCACAAGGCAGACATGCACAAGAATGAAGGGTTTGCCTAAGCCTGAGTCTCACAAGGAAAACATGCATGGAAAGGGGGTTTGCCTAAGCCTGAGTCTCACAAGGCAAGCATGCTTGAAATAGGGTTTTAACCAAAAGAGGTGATTAACCCAAAGAGATGTGTATGGTTCAGAAATGGGTATTTAACCAAGAGAGAGTGATTAACCCATGAAGGAGATGATTAACTAAGAGAAGGTGATTAACCTTAAGAGTTGTATGGGTATCCAAAAAGTTTAGTGTTTGGTCCAAAGAGAACGGTGTGGTTAATGTTGATTGTCGAAGTGTAGTATGAGGATGAAAGGTTAAAGGTTATTTTGATTTGAATTTCGCTAAAGTCTATGAATGGAGGAAAATGCTTTGAATAACTGGGGCCAACGTCTCTTATTCAAAGGTATTCATAAAAAGGGTAGGAATGTTCCTTCTCATTCTTCTCCATTTCTTAAGGCTCGTGGTGCATAATTAGCATCATAATTAAATAGTTTTTTAAGTTTAAAAAAAGAGATTTTATATTTTGAAAAGGATGAGGCAAGGCAATGTGTTCTTGTTGGAATGAAGCTTATCATGATCAAGTCCTGATGTCCTCATATCTCCTGAATCTTGAATGAGAAATTTACTTTATGGATCAAGTGTAGGTGCAAGTGTAAAAATCTAACTCAATGAAGTGATAAAGAGACTTATGATCACTTGAATGAATAAGAATCCTAAAGGGAGCGTGCAATTATGTCCATGAAAGTCATACAAAAGTCTAATTCACTAAATGCAATTAATTGATCAAAATAATTTTGATCAAATAATTAAACAAGATGAGCATTCTAAGAATCATGGATCAACATATGGGATTATGAAGAAAAATAAAGGCATTAGGAATTGAATTAACATATTAAACCCTACATTCCTAATACACCATTAATCGAAAACTTTTTTAATCTTCAACACTTTTTCATCTTCAACACTTTTTTAATCGAAAACTTCTCTCTACATCTGCGTATGGGCAAAATTAGATATATTAATATGTGAGTGAATATGTAGATTTATGCTAATGATGAATATTTGATTATTGGTTTGTGTTTTTTCTATTCATTGTTATATATCACATGATTCGATTATTCATCTCTTTGCTATACTCTTATACATGATATTGTTGGGAAAATAAAATAAAACCTAATTTTTACGCACGCAGAAGCATACTCACAAAAAGGAAAAAAAAAAGCAAAAATTCCAACAAAAACTCATAAAATCATAATTCAACGTGTAATTTTTACAAGGACAAAATTATAAACTCTCTTACACAATTGTGATTTTTAAGAAAAAAATTTCAAACCCTCCTAATTACAATTTTTAAATGGAAAAATTGTAAACCCTCTATAAATTACAATTTTTGAACGGAACAATTTCAAACCCTCTCTCAATTATAATATTTGGAAGGAAAGATTGCAAACCCTCTCTCAACTACAATTTTTGGATGGAAAAAACTGAAAATTCTCTCAAGTTCAACAAATTATTTTTGAACGGAAAAATAGGAAACCTCTCAACAAACTATTTTGAACAGAAAAATAGAAAACAGTCTCTAGACACATGATCAATGCATCTACATGCATATTCTTCTACTGTTATACTAAGGCATTTCCTTAGTTTATTTAATTAGTTTCACCATTTTAGTATGTTTTCATATTTAAGTTTATTTCTAGCTTTATTTGATTTTCGTTTGTTATTTTCAGCATTAGCCTCTTTTAATAAAACATTCATAACTGTAACTACATGAATCTAACTGAGGCTTTCTATCAGTCGACAAAAAGCTGAGATAGAGATCTACAACTTCCATGTTGAATCCAGAAGTTGATTCAGACTGTAGCAAGCTAGAATAACTCGTTGAAGTTCAGACACATAAACATTTAGTTCTGGGCTCATTTTGGACCAGATTTTTATGTTTTTAACCCAGTTGGGTTATGACCCGAATTTGGCATTTTCACGTATACCTAAGAGGCTCAAGGAATTTAACATTGCGATTTTATCTAAATGGAAGTGACGGATTTTATCAGAAACGGACGAATTGTGGATTAAAGTTCTGGAAGCTAGATATGGATCTATTATTTCAGTGGTGTTAAAAGAAAAGTATAATCTTAATCTTTCCTCCTCCTCTTGGTGGAAAGATGTTGTGACCATTTCAAAGTCAGGGGTTCTTGGGTGTACTTTTGGGAATTCGATTAGATTCAAGGTGACAGATGGTTGTAGAACGCCGTTCTGGTTTGCGTCGTGAATTCACGAGAGTTTCTTAGCATATATGTTTCCGGTGGTCTATAGTGCGAGCAATTTAAAAGACGGAACAATAAGGGAAATGAGATGCTGGATGAATGATATTTGGGCTTGGGGTAATCTTGGTATTAAAGTGACTGACGACTTTTTGTTGGTTGCAGAATTTTCAGTTCTGCAAAATTTATTGTCAGAGGCAGAAATTCTTCCCTCGGGTGCGGATAATGTGTAGTGACAGCAGGATGATTGCTTGGCGGAGTTCTTAGTGGCAACAGTGTATAAGTTGTTGTTGGAAGGGAGTCTAACTTCTTTAGGTTTACAGATAGAACAAGAAAAAGCTAGAGGCTTCTCTTGTTTGTGGAAATCATTGGTTCCTAAAAAAATATGTCTTTTTGGGTGGCGGATGTTATGGAATAGGATGCCTACCAAGACTTTGTTAAAAAAGAGGGGTATTTTGCAAAATTCAGGTTGCAGTTTTTGTGGTATGGAAGAAGATATCAATCATCTGTTTTTTTACGTGCAGGGTGGCAAAACAAGTGTGGAGGAATGTGGGTATTTGGTGCAAAAATTCTGCATCTTTCTCTAGTTCGGTTTTTCGGTTTTGGGAAGATCGGTGTGAGAGAAGTGGTAATGCTGCTGCTAGGGGATTGTATAAGTCTGTTTAGTTAGCAGTGGGTTGAGCTTTATGGTTGGAAAGAAATAACTTAATTTGTAAGGAGATTGAATTTAGTGAATAATATAAGTTGGGGTGTTAAATTTTTTGTGAAATGGGGTTGTATTAATGATATTCCTTATTCCAACTCCTCTTTCTACAATTTTTGCTTGAATCCTTTGTAGATTTGAGAGTTGGTGGATAATCTCTCTTGTTTTGGCGTAAGGGTTTGAATAGTCCTTCGTACTCATTTATCTTATATTTTATTGGCCTTTTGAAAGAAGTAAAAAAAAAAAAAAAAAAATTGATAAGTATTGTTCAAGAGATTCTTACACATAAGAGAAGTGATTTCTCATTATTTGTATGAAGAGTTCTAGATTGTAAATAGAGAAGTTTCAAAAAAGAAGATAAGTTGTTTCTTCTCCTTTGCCTCCACAAATCAAAACTTCACAAAACCCTATTTCAAACCAATCTCAATCCTATGAAAACTTGTCTCTAACGAACAACACACACATGATAACAATGCCAGTAACATCAGGAGTTCGAGCCTTCACATGGTTCTCTCTTCGTAGACACCTAGAAGACAACATCACAGACCTTCACAAATGCACAAACCTCAATTTCATCAAACAAATCCACGCGCAACTCATCAAATGTCATCTTCACCAAGACCCTTACGTCGCTCCCAAACTCATTGCTTCTTATTCACTCACCAACCATATCTCTTCTGCTGTTAACGTCTTTAACCAAGTCCCTCACCCTAATGTTCATCTTTATAATTATCTTATCAGAGCACATGCTCTCACAAACAATGAATCAAACAGTTCGCTTGCGTTTGCTGCTTTTGAGAAGATGCAGTTGAATGCTGTTTTGGCGGATAAGTTTACTTTCCCTATTCTTTTGAAAGCTTGTAGTGGTGCTTCTTGGTTGAATTTGGTGAAAATGGTTCATGCCCATGTTGAAAAATTGGGTTTTTATGGGGATATTTTTGTGCCGAATTCTTTGATTGATTGTTATTGTAGGTGTGGGGGTGTTGAGATGGGGGTGAAGTTGTTTGAGGTGATGGAGGAAAGGGATGTTGTGAGTTGGAATACTATGGTTGGTGGGTTGGTTAAATGTGGTGATTTTGATGGTGCTTTGAAGGTGTTTGATGAAATGCCGCAGAGAGATAGGGTTAGTTGGAATACGATGTTGAATGCGTTTGTGAAAGCGGGTGAAATGGAGAAGGCTTTTGAATTGTTTGGGAGAATGGGTGAGAGGGATGCTGTTTCTTGGTCTACTATGGTTTGTGGTTATAGTAAAAGTGGTGATATGGAAATGGCGAGGATGTTGTTTGATAGGTGTCCTACGAAGAATGTGGTGTTGTGGACGACAATAATATCTGGGTATGTCGAGAAGGGGAAGATCAGGGAGGCGACTAAGTTGTATGATGAAATGGAGGAGATTGGATTGAGGCTTGATGATGGGTTTTTGATAAGTATTTTATCTGCATGTGCTGAGTCTGGTATACTTGGGTTGGGGAAGAAAATTCATGATTCAGTTCTGAGGCGTAGGCTTAGATGTAGCACTAATGTTTTGAATTCCATCATTGATATGTATGCAAAGTGTGGTTGTTTGGATGATGCATTTCGTGTCTTTAGTGGAATGAATGCGAAGAAAGATTTGGTGTCATGGAATTCCATGATACATGGGTTTGGCAAACATGGACACGGTGACAATGCAATTGAACTTTTCTCTATGATGGTACGTGAAGGTTTTGAGCCTGATAGATATACATTCATTGGCCTTTTATGTGCTTGCACCCATGCAGGCCTTGTTAACGAAGGGCGTAGTTACTTTTATTCAATGGAGAGAGTATACGGGATTGTTCCCGACATTCAGCATTACGGTTGCATGATTGACCTTCTCAGCCGAAGTGGTCATCTGAGAGAAGCTTTTAGGCTTCTGCGCAGCATGCCTGTGGAACCAAATGACATTATATTGGGTACACTTTTAGGTGCTTGTCGGATGCATAATGACATTGAACTCGCAAGAGCTGTAAGTGAACATTTGTTTAAATTGGTGCCATCAGATCCTGGGAATTTCTCGCTTCTGTCAAATATTTATGCTCAAGCCGGTGATTGGATTAATGTTGGCAAGGTGAGGTTGCAGATGAAGATGGAAGGAGGTCAAAAGCCTTCTGGGGTTAGTTCCGTTGAAGTAGAAGAAGAAGTACATGAATTTTCTGTACTTGATCAGTCACACCCTAAATCAGCTGATATATATAATATGCTTGATAGATTAGTACAGGACCTAAGGCAAGTTGGATATGTTCCTGAGATTTGAGACTCTGGGAGCCTCCATTTCAGATTACATTGTTGAAGAGATGGAAAGATGTTGACGGGAAAGAGATGTGATCAGAAACGAGTAGGCGGGCGACGATGAGTTTGGAGTGATGTAGAGGCCTTGGTGGAGGTCAGGGAGGCTATCTTCCAAGTGTCTTCTATGAAAGAACTAAGTGAAGATTCGCTCTCAAGATGACACTTCCTCCCTTCTCATGCCTCAGTGAACCAAACACTGTCTTCCACAATCCACATGCCTATTTCAAGTTAGTTTTTGAAATTCTTAGTTTGTAATTAATAATGATTGTTACATAGTATGATATATTAGATTTGTACATTTTTCTGAACATAGCTGTTGAGAGTCCTACATTTGGATGAGCGATTAAATGAAAATATGTTTATAAATGGGGGCACTCCTCCCCTTCCAATTCGTTTTTATAAAGTTGAGTTAGTCCCAATCCAAATTTGAAGAATAACCAATACATAATCAGAATTTAGAACACAAATAAAATAACCATAATATGGTTTAAGGAGTTTTCATCATTTGTAAAATATGACTTCTATAAACTATGTAACACAGACTTCAACAGAGACACTGGGACATAACACAGGCACGCCGACATCAATAATGTAAAAAATATAGGACTCCAATACCGATATGTAAAAAAATATAGGACTCCAATGCCGATAATGTAAAAAAATATAAGATTCCGACACCGCTACATTGATGATAGTATTTTTGTTTCATTTATCCATATTACTTAAAAATATTCTGATCAAAATTAATGTCTATCAACCATTTGACTAGGGAAGAGTTGCAGAATCAACAATGAACTGAATGTGCTATTGTATTCACTCTATTATGCAGTGAAAAGAAAACACTACTTTGCTCAAGAGCAATGTTGCTGTTCCATTGCAGGAAATCTATGAGGTTAGTGAAAAAAAAAAGAAAAAAAAAAGTGAATTTATTTAAAAGTTATTAAGGTAAAAAAAAAATTGTTGTATCTTGATAAAAATTAAGATTAAAATTTGTGTATAGTAAATCATTACCTTAATCTAAGAAGGACATAAAAAGTTCCGGGTAGCACTTGTCTTATTTGCCATGTGTCAAAGCATATCCATTAGCCCATATAGTATTTTCAAACACATTCAACTTTGGATAAAATGAAGATATAGTACAAAACACTTGTGTGTGGAGCATATTAAACCACCTTTTCAATTTATACAATATACATATTCCACCTAACTCACTCTCATCTAAACAAAAAAATATTACTCACATAACATGGATGCTTGTTTTCTCTCCCAAACTTCTTCCTTCACCAAAATCAGAGCTGGATCTCTAACATACTCCAAAAGATCTTCTCAACAATTCAATTCAAGAAAGGTTGCAAGTCCATTTCATGTATCATGTAAGTTCTTCTCTTCTCTCTATCTCTCCTTGTTTCACTAAGGTCAATGTTTTAACATGAAAAATCATATCATAATCTTTGATACTATATGAAGTTGTTGTTAGATATAGCTGCAATCAGGGGTGGAAAAATGACCTCATGTTCTAATTATGAAAACTTGTGATCAAATCACAGGTTGCCACATGTCATCATCATCATCGCCGTTAGACGATGACAAACCAACCGTTAATACTGATTGGCGAACTTTCCGGGCAAAATTGGTGGCCGGAGAACAATTACTAAACCCGGAGTTACTTTCATCGGTGACTAATCCGGACACCGTTATGGATCAACCATCACTAATCACAATCGGTGACAAATGGGCCCATATAATCCATGAGCCCGAAAGAGGCTGTTTGTTAATCGCAACAGAAAAGCTCGACGGGGTCCACATTTTCGAACGAACGGTGATCCTTCTTTTATCAAACGGCCCGATAGGCCCGTCGGGGATCATACTCAATAGACCATCATTGATGTCTATTAAAGAAACAAGATCAACAGCATTTGATGTAATGGGAACATTTTCTAATAGTCCATTGTATTTTGGAGGACCTTTAGAAGAAGGGTTGTTTTTGGTGAGTCCTAAAGATGATGCTGTGGTGAGAATAAGTGGTGTTTTTGATGAAGTAATGAAGGGTTTGTATTATGGTACAAAGGAAAGTGTAGGGTGTGGTTCTGAAATGGTAAAGAGGAATCTGGTTGAGGTTGGTGATTTTAGATTCTTTGATGGGTATTGTGGGTGGGAGAAAGAACAATTGAAAGATGAAATTAAGGCTGGTTATTGGACTGTGGCTGCTTGTAGTCCAAGTGTTGTTGATTTAGGGAATGTTGGAATTGTTGGGCTTTGGGATGAAGTTCTTGGGCTTATGGGCAAAAGGAAGGTCAAGTGACTACACTTAATTTAAATTAGAGAGTTGTTTTTTTTCCGTACGGTTTTTTGAGAATCGATCTTGTTTTATCGTATTGTTCTGGTAGGTAAAAACATGGATTTTCCTACATCCGGATGGGTGGACATAGAGAAAATCACATTTTTCCCTTCCAGATCAATACTTTTATACATGATCATTTTTTTAAATCCGTGCGGAGATTAAAACATCTCTTTTTAAATTGAAGGTATTCAAGAATGCATGTATTGACACACTTGTTCTTGTTTACTTTTATCAAGTTTTTGGATGAAGATTATATCAAATTATACCTATTTTAATTTATTTTTAGAAATCTAAGTGTAGTAGCAAAACTATAAGTATTAATAAAAATAAAATTGAATTGAATAACTTTTTTTAAACCTAGCTAGGTTATTTCCTATCTTATACAGTTAATTTAATCATTCTCTAAATAATGAAAGCAACTTATAAAAGTCACTCAATAAAGTCATGAAATCCTTTCCCCTTAGCTGATAGTTAAAATTTTTGTTGTAAATCAACCAGATACCTAAATTTACTTTTGGTGAGAATTATAATTTAGATTGAATTATGATTATTCATTGTAAATCATTGCTTTTGAGACATAATTCTAAGATTTTGTGTTATGTCCGAGACAAAGTCACTTTTTAATCAACCCATAATAAAGGATAATTTTTCTAGAGGAAAATAATACTCACATTCCTTAATAAGGCTGCCATGTCATAACAACTATACAAATTTGAATGAGTATTTTAAAAAAATCTTAATGTTTCGAAAATTTATGTGTTGTAGATACTAGAGATATTGAACTTATTGATGCTTTGAATATTAGAGGCAAATAACATGTTGAACTTTTATTTATGGTTGAAACATTAGGAACTTTATAACAAATAGAACATGGTTATAGAAAACAATGTTATAAAGAAAATCAATTTCGTTCGCCGATGGTATCTTAGAAAAGTTGAGTCGGGGTTTTGTAATTAAGTATCGTGCTTTGGTTATTTCCTCTATTCGTGGGGAAGGAATTTGGAGTTATGTCATTCTTTTTGGTTAAAAACTGTGTCTCTTCTTTGATCCAAAGATGTTAAAGCTTTTAATTTTTTTTGTTGATGATATCCTTAGAAAAGTTGAGTTGGATCTCCAAACCTCATTATGGGAGGATCATTGGTTAGGTCTTATCTCCCTTAAGCTTAAGTTCCATGTTCTTTATTATAACTTCATTCAATCATATTAGCTAGTGGAAAAAATTGATCGGGTGGTAAACGAGGAATCAACTTGAAATCTTAGGCGGATGAGGTTATATTCTTTCTTAGAGAGTTATGTGTGTTTGACAATCTTCTCTCTATACTTCGTCGTGTTATTCTCTCTCAAGAGAGAGATAAGTAAATCTAGAGTAATACGAGAGAAAATTTATTCTCTATTGTCAATGTCTATTATGCTCAGTTTGTTGGCTCTTTGTTGTTTCTTGTGGCCGAGAATATGCTCATTCCCCTCATTTTAATTAGGACTCCCTTCTAGAGAGAATTTGGCAACAAAAAAAGAGTGATTAGTGATTCTAGTGGAATATCTTGTCCTTTTTGTGGGGATTTGGTTGAGTCGATTTCCCATCTTTTTTGTCACGTGTGAGTTAACTTTATCATGATGGCATAAGATCTTCAAGTGTTGGGTTGGGAGGTGGATCTTCCAAGTGACCATAGACTTATTTTTAAATCATTCATTTCGTTAGGAAGTAGGGTCAAGTCTAGGGATGTTTTGGTTATAATCTAGCACGTTATAGTTTCAACCATTTGAAAAGCCAATAATGATGATATCTTCAATGGTGTTACAATATTGTGAAAGAGGTGGTGAAAAAAAATATTTTTTTGGTCTGAAAATGGTTTCTAGGTAGATCAAGAATGAACTCATGCACATACTTTGTTTGGCTTCAGAACCACATCCTCTTCATTAAACTATAAAAGATTGAGTATTCACATTGGTTTTGAGGTAGATTATTGTATGTGGTACTTTTTGTTTTCTCGGTGGTTATGGTGGTAAGAGCTCTAACCTGAATTCTAAGAGGTGAGTTGCTTGAGCAGTTCTACTCACCTTGTTTTTCTTTAATGTTAATTGTATTTAGGGATGGAAATGTGTACCTATGAACACATGTATTAGTTCCCCGCTACCTGTCCCAATTAGTAAATATGATACTTGTACCTACCCCATACTCGTGCGGGTATCTGCTAGACAGACATATATGGATTTTGAGATACCCGTGGATATTTATGGATATCCATAGATACTTTTTTTTTATAAAAAAAATATAATTTACTAATTTTTTTAGATGGTGTAAATAGAAAATTATGTATATATATTTTGAAGAAGGCGCGGGGCAAGAAGAAGACAGGAAAGAAAAACTACGAAGTTAATGTTTTAAGTGAAAAAGAGATTATCAAATTAAATTACGTGGTTGTTAATGAAAAGAATTTATCAAGTATAATAATTTTAAAAGATATTTAAGTAACTTTTTAAAAAAAAATTATTAATGGATACAGATACCCGCGGGTTTAATGGCATACTCGTCGATTTTATCCGAGTTGGCGCCCTCCCCATAATGATGTATGCGTCCATGCCTTCATTCTCATGGTACTTTGTTTGGCTATCCACTTGAAGATGACAAATTTTCTTCACTTAATAAAATCAATTACAACCAACCCTTTTCACTCTTTGTACCACGAACTACGAGGTTTTGATCTCGCATTGCACTTTGTGGGTACGTAGGCATGATGTGGTAAACCTCTCCAAACACAAAAATATTAAAAAAATAATTCTTCTCTCATCCTTCCACTCACATTTTACAAACCATTTTCAAACCAAAAGCAGTAAATTTTTCAAAGGGCTCCCGTGGAGTACCACAAACATTTTGGATACGTAAAACATTCCCATTGTGTAATCTATCCCCTTACCCGGTTCTTTACTTGTTTCTTTTAGCTCTTTTTGATTTTATATTCATTAGGATTTATTCGCTCTTTTTTTCTTTTCCTCTTGGAATAAAATAAAAGCGCGGTGGCGACTCTGTTTATTTTGAGTTAAGTTAACTAATAGCTTACACTCATGATTTTACCGCTACACTACTCACGTGAGGCAAGAGGCTCTGCATATGACATGTGACGCTTTGGAGTAAGCATATGATTATGTTCAGACATGGTGTTGTGACTTTAGTAAGCATTATGCTCTTTTAGGGTATAAAGAATTATCTGTATGGTTTAAGATTTGTCTCATCCTCCCTTAGGGAAGATGTATTTAGTGAGCAGTTATGCCCTAGCTTTGTGACTATGAACATGGTAAAGGGAAAAATTATAACACTACATAGTTCTTCAAGCATGAGGACTTTATAAAAGGAAAAAGGATTAATAAGAACGTTTATGTCTTTAAGACTTTCGTCATGCAAATCTATCATAGGTAGGATTTTCTTGATGAGGCCTATAATGAGTCTCTCAAACATAACTTGGGATGAGTTCCTCCGGAGAGACTTCATAATGATTCTGATTAATAAGACTCAAAATTTATCATGTGATGCATTTAATGAGCTTTTTTTGTGGGACTTTAAGTCCCTTAGGAGAAATTACATATTGAGCTTGGCAAATGAGACCCAAAGTCTCTCAAACAAGGCATTTAGATGAGTCTGTTTGTGGGACTCTAAGTCCCTCATGCAAGATTACATATCGAGCATGACAAATGAGACTCAAAGTCTCTCATGCGAGGCATTTGGCCACTCAGGGATCAAGCCCTTAGAAAAGTCTTTAAATTAAGTTTGTTATGTCAGACTTCAATCGTGCTTCTTTCCGAGAGTTATATGTTGGATCCCGCACGAGGAAACTCTAAGTCCCTCGGGCGAGGAGTTTAGTTAAGCATGTTCGAGGGGACTCTTAGTCCTTCAGGTGAAGTAATATATTTAGTCTGGCTGATGAGACTCTATGTCTCTTAGGCGAGACGTTGAACCTTTCGGATGAGACTTTTATCAAACCCTCAGACAAGACTTATGACCAAGTCGCTTAGGCCAAATATCGATCATGCTTCTTAGATGAGATTTATATGTTAGATCTCACCCAAGGAAACTTTAATTTTCTCAGACGAGGATTTTAGTTATACCTATTCGAGGAGACGTTTAGTCCCTCATACGAAGTTATATATTTAGCTCAACTAATGAGATTTCAAATCTCTAGTATAACTCTTATTGATATTTTTTTTTGCTTTGGTTCCTTGTTATGTTCTTTTTTTTAATGTATTTCAGTTTGATATATATATATATATATATATATATATATATATATATATATATATATATATATATATATATATATATATATATATATATATATATATATATATATATATATATATATATATATATATATATATGTGTGTGTGTGTGTGTGTGTGTGTTTTTAATAATAATAATACTAAATTATAATTTTAATCTTTTAATTTTAATTGATTTAAAAATTTAGTTTCCTTGTATCAAACTCATTCCGTTAGTTTTACTTCTGTTTTATATTTTTGCATTTAAAGTTGATGATACAGTTAAAACTCTATAAATTAATAATGTCAGGACCAGAGAAATTTATTAATTTAGAGAGTTATTAATTTATCGATAAATTAATAATTATTAATTTAAAGAGTTTTTAAGTAATTATACTGTACATACCAAACAAAAAGGCAAATTAGTCTATGCCTCTTAGAATTACGTTGCAGCGAACCTTGAGACTCAACGTAAATTAGTAACTACTATGTTCATATGCATCGAAAATCAATAATGACTTTTGAAGTACATTAAATGTAAACAAAAGGAACAAATGTGTTCAATGTATTCTTAAGCAAGTTTGACATACTGTATATAAATTACATGAATGTGTTGGAGTATTCAAACCATATCTCACAAGATGGCTTCTCATCTAAAAGGTGTTGCAAAATCAACTATGTCAGATCAAATACGTAAGGAGTTATGTGAGTACAAGAGAGTTAATCCTGCAAGCACACAAAAAGACTTGCAGAGATGGCTTGAGGAAAAATTTCAGTTGAAAGTTAGTCAAGGAACAATATCAAACACACTTAAGCGGTCAGATGACTATCTCTCTACTGAAATAGAAAAGGGAAGAGTAAAGATCAAATGACACAAACCAACACATATCCTGACATGGAGAAGATTGTTTATGAGTGGTTTCTCCAGCATCAAGAACGTGTGAATATCATAGGAGAATTAATTTTGCAGAAGGCAAGAGATACAATGAAACTCGTGTACCCTCATGATGATTCAAATTTTAACTTCTCTATAGGATGACTTGGGCAAGGGATACAATGAAACTCGTCTACCCTCATGATGATTCAGATTTTAGCTCCAAATAGACTTGATCTTTAAAGGAAAACAAACAACTATTGAATCATATTTCAATAGAGTGTAATATTTTTTTCCAGTTTCTATAAATTAATTTTCTTATGACTGAAAATTATAAAGAGATCTCCCGAAAAATTATTATCTTATTATTTTAGAGAGTTTATTAATTTTTTACATTAACCCAAGACGGAACCGGACAATAATAATAATAATAATAATAATAATAATAATAATAATAAGAAGAAGAAGTGGAGAAGGCAATATTATTGTCAACATGTCTCCAATTATATATCTGATGAGAATGATTGTGTCATTAATTAGACAGCTTGGTTGGAAGTAGGAACCACGTTTAAGGTACCGTAGTTGCCAATGTGATCAAATTGTAAGCAAGTGGCATACTCCATGTATTAATTTATTAGGACTATCCTTCTGTTTTGGTTAGATGGCTTTCTGCATTGGTGGCTATTCAGTGTCATATTTAACATCAACCAATACTTTCATTTTTCCATTCTGACTAAATTTGTCCAAATACACCATGCTCCTTGCATATCATAATCAGTGCTATATATATATATATATATATATATATATATATATATATATATATATATATATATATATATATATATATATATATATATATATATATATATATATATATATATATATATATATTATAATTAGTTTACTATATATATTCTTAATTTAATTTGAAAAGTGTTAATCAATACAAATTTATTTAGTTAATTAATTAATGTTAAATTTAATTTGAAAAGTGTCAATATTTTTGAAGCAATTTTTTTTATTTTTTAAATATAGTGGAAATTTGAATAATGAAATATTTTAGTTAGTGTTTTATAACCGTTCTCACATTTATATTAATATTAACAAATAATTGATTTATTAACGATTATTTAGAATATACTGTGAAATTTTCTCTCTTTAGGAGTCACGCTCTCCCATCTCTTTAAAATGGATTAGGGGTTGGCACTTCCACCATGAGGTGGGTCTTCTCATTATGTGGAAGGTTGGTCGGAGATGAAGAGAAGAGTATTTAAATATTGGGTTCTTCAATAGGACTCTTTCTCAGTCGACATAAGGCTTATGAAAGAGGATTCTTTGAGACTTACTTCGATTTTCTTCTCAGAGTTTCTTGACAGATGCAAGGCGAAGTATTTCTTTGAGATTTTCTGTTGCGTTGTGGATAGTGGAGGTGGAGATTTCGCCCAGAAGAAACAAAATCGGTAAGAGGTTCAGTTTCACAAAGTTCAGAGAGGTGCTTGATGCTAGGGTTTGGGCGGTGAAGTTGGACAATGTGCTTATTGATGGTAATAAGATTCACGTGAATCTTTCCAAATTTGAGAAACGTTATGGGCAGAGAGGTAACAATTTTAGGGAAGTGGCAAGAACAAGGGTGAAGGCTGCATCGCTAGTACGAGTTGGGAGAGGAGGAAATGAGTTTTGGGCTGGTTTGGAGGAAATGGATGAAATTATTAGTCTTTCTAAGTAAGATGCAATGTTAGTTAATGGGAGCCTTAAGAAGGAGTTTGTTGTTGAAACCGGTTTGAGACAAAGTGATTCTCTTTCGCCTTTTCTTTATATTATGGTAGATGAATGGTTGACGAGGCTAGTTAGAAAGTCTTGTGAGATTGGTGAGTTTGGTAGCTTTGATACAGAAAGAAAGTGATCGATTGATATTCTTCAATTTGTGGATAACACTTTGTTGGTGGGAGAAGGGTCGTGGAGGCATGTTTCAGCTATTAAGATGATTTTGAGAGCTTTTGAGCTTGTTTCGGGGCTTGGCATCAACTACCACAAAAGTAAGTTGATTGGTATTAATTCTAACACCAATTTTTTGGAGGTGGATTCCTTAATTCTATCTTGTAAGGTGGAAGATAGTAACTTCTTTCTTGGTATTCCTATTGGCTTTAATCCAAGGAAATTCTCAAGTTGGAACCCTCTTATGTTGAAAATGAAGAAGCGTTTTTTGGGGTGAAAAAATCGTTTTCTGAATCTTGGTAGTAGAATTACTCTCTTGAAGTCTATTTTGTGTTCTCTAACTATTTTCACTATGTCCTTTTTACAAGATATCATCGAAAGTAATTAAAGAATTCATAAGATCCAAAGTAATTTTTTGTGGGTGGCGGGGAGGAGAAAATGAGGATTCATTGGGTTAGTTGTAAGGATGTTTGTCTTCCTCACGGGAAATGGGGGTTAGGTAATAAACACACAGAGGATTTTAATTTAGCCATTCTTAATAAGTGGAGATGGAGAATCCTTTAAAGCAATAATGATCTTTGGTATAATTTGTTGAGAGCCCGATACAGTGATATTGCTACTAAGGTTATTTGAGGAGAGGAACCTAAAAATGCATCTTCTTTTATGTCTTATTGGTGGAAGGACATTTCTTCGATTTGCAAGAAATTTTACTTTGATCCTATTATTGATTGTAGTAGTTTCAAGGTAGGAAGAAACATCACAATTCCTTTTTGGGAAGCTAGATGGATTAAGGACATGATTTTGAAGGAGGAATTCCCGGATTTGTACGTGGCTTCAGTTTTGAAGAGGGTAATGATTGCGGCTATGAGAGAGTGGCGAGATGGTGTTTGGACTTGGGGGGATTTTGGCCTTGGTGGGGCAGTAGCCATGAATCCACAACTAGCGGTCGATTTCGTGTCTTTGAAGGAGCGAGTTTTAGACCATGGCATTATGAAGGAACATTTTGATACTACTTCTTGGACTTTAAAACCCGAAGTAGGATTTACGGTGGCTTCTTGTTATGCTTCATATGCTTTTTATCGTATTCCTTTTGGTCCTTGTAATATGTATGACGAGGCATTGTATTTAATTTGGAAAATGGAGGTTCCTTTCAAGATAAATGCTTTTTGGTGGAAACTTCTTATGAATATACTACCAACAAAAGATCTTTTGGCGTATAGAGATATTATTTTTCATATTGATTCTTTGAAATGTGTTTTTTGTGGGTTTGCTTTGGAAAACATGAATCATTCCTTTTTTTGCTTGCAATATGATTAAGTTGATATGGAAGGAGATAACTATTCAGATATGTAAATCAGAAGAGATGGAGGAAGAGTGCCTTCCAAATTTTATGGATTGATACTTATTTTGCCGTGTAGAAAAAGTCAAAGAGGGAAAATTGGGTGTTGTTTGACTAACTATTACTTTGAGCTTATGCATATTAAGGAATGTTGTGTGTTTTCGGATAGAGGAGTAAAATCTTAACAATACGGTGTGTGGTATAAAATCATTGATATGGAAGTGATCTTTTTGTGGGGATATTACTCATTCCAACTATAGTTTTTATGAATTTAGTAAACATTTTTGACTTTTTCTTTCGTAATTCCATTTGATTTGTAATCGCTCACTTTTTTATCGGAATTTTCCTATTCTTAGTGTAATCAGGTTGGAGAACCCTTAATTCTCCCTTATATAATATTTTACTTAAAAAAAAACATTGTCAAGTAAAATTACTTTACACTATTTTTCTTAAGTAAAATTTATCATTTTGACACGTGAATAGAAAAATATAAAAGAAGTAGTTATTAAAATGGTTTAATTATAATTTTCATTTATTTTTATTTGCATGATAATTTCAAAATGATTTATTCTAATTAAATAACACTGTACAATAATTTTACACTCCCATTCACAATGTATTTCAATTATAAGAACACAAGGACAAATTTCTATACACTTAATTATCATTGTGCAAGGAAACAAATTTGATTTAGAAAGAAACAAAAAAAAAGTTACTAGAAGAAGAAAGATTTTGATGACAAGTTGAAAGAAGAAAGATTTTATGGATTTTAGAGAATTCAGATTGGGTGGTTCTCCATTTACTACTAGCTTTAATTGCCGGTCTTTCTCAACTGCTCTCTCTTTCTAATTGGTTAAGCCCAATATGCAACTTGCAAAAACTAAATATTTCAAATTATCATTTTATAAAATTTAAATCTATAAAGAATTTAAATTTTTTTTTTTTGTAAATAACCGATGTCAGACAAAAGTCTTCTACGGAAGGAAAAAACAGTCCAGTCTTTTCAAAATCTGAGTATAAAGAAATCAATGGATCAAAACTGTAATATAATCTAAAATTTAAAATACGGATGAAATAAAATACGAAAACGATAAATAAATTTATATTTTATAACAAATATATTTTTATTTATTTATTTATACTAATTTTAGCTATAAAATAAATTTAACTAATCAATTTTTTTATAGAATTATCCACAATTTAAATATAATATTATTTATTTATTTATAGATAATTTGTACAATTATTACAAAGAAGCTAAGAAGTGGACTTTGTGTACACTGATTACACAAACACACACGAAACTAAAAAATCTCATCATTTCTATTTTCTTCTTTTTCTTTTTATTTTTCTCTTTATTTTTTCACCAACCAACAACCGCCGCAAAAAATGTCCACCGTTAATCCCTCCGACACCGACACGGCGTCCCCGCCAACTCGTCCCACCATCACGCTCCCGCCTCGTCCTTCCGTCGAAGCATTCTTCGCCGGTGCTGCTAGTCCTGGTCCCATGACACTGGTTTCAAGCTTCTTTGCTACTGAATCCGCTACTTTCTCTCAGCTTCTTGCCGGAGCTATGGCTTCGCCGCTTGCGTACTCTTCCGCTGCCGCGGAGAATTACTTTGTTAAGGAAGATGAGGTGGTGAATAGAAATTTGGGGTTTAAACAGAGTCGACCGATGAACTTGATTGTTGCGCGGTCGCCGGTTTTTACTATTCCGCCTGGGTTGAGTCCGTCTGGGTTTTTGAATTCGCCTGGGTTCTTTTCTCCACAGGTAATTGACCTAATTGATTAATTTTTGTAAAAGGGATTTTGTTTCTTGGATTGTTTTGGAAACGTGAGATTTGATTTTTTTTTTGTGTGTGTGTGTGATTGAAATGGAAAATTGAAGTTTGAAAAGTGTGAAATTTGTGTTTGTTTTTGTATGAAGTTAGTTGTAATACTCAATCTTTGAAATTTGATCTAAATTTTGTGATGTTGTTGTGTTTTAGATTTAGTGTAATTATGTTATGTTGTGTTGTATATAAAGAGATTGATGCTCTGGTCCTCTCATAGTTTGGTGTTTTTTAAGGGATTGATGAAGCTAGAGTGTTTGGCTATGTAGTATTGACACCTCTGAAAGAAGGTGCGTCTGTGCTAGAAGGTGTTTGAAATCGACATTGACACTTGTGATTATGTTTAATTTGGTCATTTTTTCAATTAGTTACTGGCGTTGACGTGTCAGTGTCGGTGTTGTGTTCGTGCTTCATAGGTGTTTGGATCTCATTTTTACAAATTGTGATTGTTTGTTATATATGATTTAAGGTAGAGTGAAATGTGTTTTGTTTGTTTTATAGTGATTTAGCAAATGAAAAAATGAAGATAAATTTTGTAGCTGAAATTTGTATTTAGAATAGTCTTTTGCAATTGCAAGACAGTCCATAGTGAAGAGCTTTTATGAGCTTACATTATTTAGTTAGAATCTTAATGGCTGCGTTTACTTGTCTTCTAAGAATGGTTGATTTTGCCTTAGCATTCTACTTGTTTATGAGTCATGATGCCGTTTTGATTTTATAAATACTATGTGTTTGGGTATTATGCTCACATTGAGTAGCATGAGATGCTCGATGAAGTATTTAAGTAGCTTGAGCGAGCTTTCCCCAATTTCTTGAATACTTATTATATACTCGTGCGAGGTTTTCACTAGCTCTTCAATTTATTGTATACAGAGCCCCTTTGGGATGTCACACCAACAGGCTTTAGCACAGGTTACAGCTCAAGCTGTCCTAGCACAATCTCATAATATGCACATGCAACCTGAATATCAGCTGGTCTCATTAGAACCTCCCACTGAACGAATGGTAGAGCAGCAGTCTTTTACTCGAAATGAAGCTTCGGAGCAGCAAGTGGCAGCACCTGTATCAGAATCTAGAAATGCTCAAATGGAAACGTCAGAAATTACTCATTCTGATAAGAAATATCAACCACCTTCCCTACCGATTGACAAACCTGCAGATGATGGCTACAACTGGCGCAAGTATGGACAGAAGCAGGTTAAGGGGAGTGAGTATCCGCGGAGCTACTACAAATGCACGCATCTGAATTGTCCTGTCAAGAAAAAAGTTGAGCGTGCCCCTGACGGTCACATAACTGAAATTATCTATAAAGGCCAACATAATCATGAGAAGCCTCAGGTAAATAGGCGTGTCAAAGAAAATAGTGATGTGATTGGAAATGCAAACGTTCAAACTAACTCAAACTCACAAGGTTGGTATGGAAATTCAAACAAAACTAGTGAAAGTGTACGTGATTGTTCGGTGCCTGAAAGTGACTTGATCTCCAATCAAGGGGCTTCTAGGCCACTACCGGGATCCAGTGAAATTGTGGAAGTGGATGATGCAGACAATAAGGAAGAGGGAGGCGACTCTGGGCCAAACCCAAAGAGAAGGCAAGTTTTTTTTATGTTAAATCTTCGCCATTCAGTTAAACTTTTTAATTTTTGATCCTCGGTAGACGCCCCATGGCTTAGGCTCTTCGGGACTAATCTATGGATTCGCAGAGAGACATCCGTTTTGTTTCACATGGGGTTGTTGGACTGCGTTGAAATGGGCAACTCAAGGAATCTAAAACTCAGTTATGCTTATTTATAATTCTTCACGATATATGCCAAATCTGTCTTTCAGGAGCATTGAGCCGGTGGTACCTGAAGCACCTGCATCTCAGAAGACTGTCACAGAACCGAAAATCATTGTGCAAACAAGAAGTGAAGTTGATCTTTTAGATGATGGCTACAGGTGGAGAAAGTATGGTCAGAAAGTGGTGAAGGGAAATCCTCATCCAAGGTGATTGCTTTAATTATTCTTCTATACTTCTATTCTATGTTTCTTTTTAAAAGCCGTAGTAAAAATCTTTCTTTTTAAAAGTTTCTTAGGTTCTCATTTCTCTAAAATTCAAATTGTTTGAACTTTGAACCTTAATATAATTAGGTCCAAAGTTCTAACAATTTTACTTTTAGAATTTGCTTTCCTTTAACACCAGTTATGATTATGAAGTATGAATGACATTATATTTCTCTGTTCATTTTCATCGTGGGAGAACAGTAGCTTCCGGCCTCAAAATTTTGTTCTCCGGTTCTGTGACATCCCTGCAAATGTTGTTTGGCTATTGCTGTGATCTGTTTGAGAATGTTTAAAGAAACAACTTATGACAAATTCATAGCTGTTTTCATATTTTATAAAAACAACTTATAGCTTATGAAAATAATTTATAGATTAGCACATATAAGTCAAGAGCTTATACTACAAGCACTTATATGTGTGTAACTTGTTTTCAAGTTTTTTGAATTAGTCTAATGCTGAATTTCTTAACAGGAGTTATTACAAGTGCACTAGTGCAGGATGCAATGTGCGCAAACACGTTGAGAGAGCATCAACGGACCCAAAAGCCGTCATAACCACGTACGAGGGGAAACATAATCACGATGTCCCTGCTGCTAGAAACAGCAGCCACAACACAGCTAATAGCAATTCAATGCCATCAAAGCCACAGGCAAGGGTGCCAGAGAAACACCCTTTGCTTAAAGATATGGAATTCGGAAACAACGATCAGAGACCTGTACATTTACGCTTAAAAGAAGAGCAAATCATAGTATAAAAAGCCTCGTGCAAGAATCAGCGGCGCCAGGATCAGAAATACAACACACCTGGTATATAGACTGAAGCTGTGTAGAAGATGAATTGGTTGTAAGAACATGTTTAATGTTTTCTAGTTTCTTTTGTATGTAACACCTTTTTTTGTATATTGAAATTGTGGAATTGCTTTTGTACTATAAGATATTGTTCAAATGTATGAAGATCATTTCAACTGATCTATGGACATTATTATTATAAATTCATAAACCATGATGCTCTTGGTACTGTCCAATAAAATTGAAAAGTTGGTATCAGAAAATTGAACTTTATTGTATGTTATAGAAAGTTGAATGAATTGCTTTGCCATAATGTTATTATTTTGAATGGATTTATCTGTGTAGCTATTTCTACTTTTGATGGAACAAGATTTAGGCTCCCACTGTTTTGTTTGTATTGTAACATTGAATTGTTGAAATTTGATTCGTCAGGAAATGTTGATTGATGAGTTATGTTTGCTTAAGGAATTTTATAGGATGATAAAATTGATGAATTTGGAAAACAATCTATTAATTCATCAACAATTTACTAAATTATACATGCTGCAGTTTTTTTTTTTTAACCAAGTGGTCGAGAAATATATTAGAGAAGAGACAACATACATGAAATACATAAAAAGAGGGGGGATTAGGCCAAAATCTATGTTATATCAATTCCTCAAAAAATCTCCTTACCAAATGAAATTTTTATGGATGAGTCATATAGTAGCAAGCTTGTTCATACAAACATTCTCTTCTCGGAAGATGTGAGACATGATGAAATGCATGGAGAGAGTGAACTTTTTACATTCCTGCCAGCATGAATTTAATTCCGAGAGAACAATATAAGCATTAGAAAATACTTGCACAAACAAACTGTCAGATTTGAGCCAAAAATGAGTCCAATTGTTTTTCAAAGCAACTTCAACAACCATCATAACACTAATAAACTCAGAAGTGATTGCATCACCTTGCCCAATCAAATTAGAATATTTTCCAAGATGGTTCCCTAAGATAGGATTGGAAAAATACTCAAACCACATAATATATAATAAACTCATCTTTTAAACAAACATTAACAACAACATTCATAAAAAATATTACTCTACAACAAACCATAAACAACATACACGATACAACAAACATATCAAGTCATAAAATGCTTTAGAAAGATACCTTACATGTCCCACAATAGAGTGTCTATAATGAAATAAGGATGAAGATGAAGTTAGAGCTGTCAACTTGTGTATTTTTCGAATGAATGTCATTCTGGATCTTTCACAAAGGTTTGTAACCCTAACTTTAGCTTCGTCATCTTTATTGAAACAAGCATCCCTACCTACAAGTCAAAAAGGTAAAAAGTTCAAACATTATGAAACAAACTACTAAAATATATTTATTTATTTTTATAAAAAAAAACTTTAGTGAAAACGAACCTGTAAATACCTAGTGACTAAGCTTTGATGTTATGGTTTTGTTTTGGGAGTTCCTTATGAGAGAGACGAGTGATAAAGTTGTTAGGGTTTCGTTTTGAGAGAGACGAGTGAAGGAATTCTTAGGGTTTTGTTTTGAGAGAGAGTTGTTATCTACTGAAACGAGAGATAATTTTATATATATATATATATATATATATATATATATATATATATATATATATATATATATATATATATATATATATATATATATATATATATATATATATATATATATATATATATATATATATCACATTTCACCACGGTTTAAAACAAAATTCGTGGTGATATACAAGGACAATCACATTATATATCACAATAAATGAAAAATTATTGGTGCTGAGATCCGAACCATTTCACTCCATGTACATTTTCCTATAATTGTTCCATATGACCGTTGTGACATGTCCTTTAGTAAATACCAAAAAATAAAAGCACCAAAAATAAACTATTATAATAGTTAACACAATGACCATTGTAAAATTGGTGTTACCAAAGGTCTATTTTATAGTAGTGGTCTCAACAAAGCTTGAGTTCGATATCTTGATTAAGAGTAGATAACGATCAAATGCCAATACCATCAACCTCTAAAATCCTACAACATTTCTTTCAAGAAACCGTTATGAGCTTCCTTTTCTCAATATATCCACTCCAAATGAAATTCCGCATCCAGGATTCCAAAGTTTTGATTGACCTAATCATGGAGAACTAATCACCAAGATTCATCTACTATAATCGGTTTCCACCGCAACCTTGAGGTTTTATAATTTTCAATTAATTGCTTTTCCCTTTTAATATTATGTTATATACTTTGTCTGCTTTATTCAATTATATAGAATAATATTGATTAATTTCGATTGCCCTATCATTCCTTTACTTTATCGTGTTTGCTTTATCCGCGCAATTTTCGTGTTTGCTTAATTCACAGAAGATTTAATCCGCTTGTTTAATTCGAAATTTAGGAATATATGTCTTATAGTATCTTTTGCGCTTGTTAATTGATACTATTATCGAAAAAGGATTAGAATCCGCTTAGGGCATGAAAATTATGTAAATCGATGATAAGTTGGGAAACCGAAACAGTAGATAAATCGTTTAGTTTAATTGCATAATCACTTATTTTAATCGCTTAATTGTTCTGTTTTTTATCGACCTTAAAACAAACCCCCCTAATTCAGAATTCGGTTACCTTCGATTAATAACAATACAAGAATCCTTGAGAACGATACTCAAGTTGTCGTTATCATATACTACATTTTTCAAAAGAACTCGTTTTTGATCCGCGCGCGACACGCGAATCAAATTGGCGCCGTTGTCGGAGATTCTTGTCGTTATTAATCAATATTAGAGTCATAGATTTAGTGTTGTTGCTTTTAGGCCCTAGGTTCTTCACGTTTTTGGCCTTCTCGCGTGTCGAAAAAAAAAAACGATTTTTGAGAAAATTGGGTCCGATCGAGAATCTGTTTTGCCTACTAGGAGTAGAAAAATTGTCTGATCATTAGTCCTAGTATTCCAGGGGAATACCCGGAGTCTGCCCTCAGAATCGTCAAATTCCGCATTTTTCTCTTTATAAATCCCAGAGCTTTCATAAAGAGAAAAATGCGGAATTTGACGATTCTGAGGGCGGACTCCGGGTATTCCCCTGGAATACTAGGACTAATGATCAGACAATTTTTCTACTCCTAGTAGGCAAAACAAATTTTCGATCGGACCCAATTTTTCCAAAAACCAATTTTTTTCCCGACACGCGAGAAGGCAAAAAACGTGAAGAACCTAGGGCCTAAACGCAACAACATTAAATCTATGACTCTAATATTGATTAATAACGGCAAGAATCCCCGACAACGACGCCAATTTGATCTGCGTGTCGCGCGCGGATCAAAAACGAGTGTTCTTAAGGATTCTTGTATTGTTATTAATCGAAGGTAACCGAATTCCGAATTAGGGGGGGTTGTTTTAAGGTCGATAAAAAAAACAGAACAATTAAGCGATTAAAATAAGTGATTATGCAATTAAACTAAACGATTTATCTACTGTTTCGGTTTCCCAACTTATCATCGATTTACATAATTTTCATGCCCTAAGCAGATTCTAATCCTTTTTCGATAATAGTATCAATTAAACAGCGCAAAAGATCCTATAAGACCTATATTCCTAAATTCTGAATTAAGCAAACAGATTAAATCTTCTGTGAATTAAGCAAACATGAAAATTGCTCGGATAAAGCAAACGCGATAAAGTAAAAGAATGATAGGGCAATCAAAATTAATCAATATTATTCTATATAATTGAATAAAGCAGACAAAGTATATAGCATAATATTAAAAGGGAAAAACAATTGATTGAAAATTATAAAACCTCAAGGTTGCAGTGGAAACTAATTACAGTAGATGAATCTTGGTGATTAGTTCTCCATGATTCGTCTCTTCGAAAGTAAAGAGTAAAATAAAAAAAATGTATGAAAGAACAACTGCGACTTCTAGGTTAAATAGAAAACCTAAAAACTCGTTTACAACCCAACTGGGTCAAATACATAACCCAGGCCCAATTATAAATGACCCGAAACTGAATAAAACTAATGCAACAGCTTCAAACGAATTTCTGGAAAATATGACTCCGAATTTGACTTCGACTCCAACATGAAAATTGTAGATCTCTCTCTTAGCTTTTCATCGACTGGTAGAATGCCTCAATCAGATTCCTGAAACTCCGGTTATGATCATTTCTGTAAAAGCTGTTAAAGCTGAAAATTAAGTACGAAAATTAAATTAAGCCAAAAATAAAGTAAATTAGAAAAACAAATTAAAATATAAAAATAAACAAATAAAACTAAAGAAATACCTAAGTGCAATCATATAGGAATGTGCACCAAAATGCACTGATCACCTAACAAGCCAGCCATACACTTGTATGCAATAAATTATCATACTGTGTATGATGTATTTGACTAATTCAACTCTTCAAGCCATTGGTAAGAGAGAGGCCTTCCAAGCACTCAACTTGATTTTGATCCTATGAACAATGTAATGGAAGTGTCCACCTTTGGTTTTCCCATTAAGTTAGGAACACCTAAGTAAATGAAGGGAATGAATCCGATTAAAAAACTAAGTTGAGATGTTATATGAATTTTTCTGGTGTCGAACATAGCACCTGCATAAATAATGGTTTTAGATGTTGATAAGAGGTGCAATTATACATTTAATTAGTAATACAATTATGTTAGTTATTATTTTATTTTGAATGTTTTGTGGAATTAGGCTTTTCATTTGGGCCTTCTAGTTTAGTATCATTATGAGTACTATATATGTAGTCCTTAGAGACATTTGGAAAAATCAATGAAAATCAAGTTATCTTTTAATTCTATTTCTCTTAGTTTTATTTTAGATTATAATTGTTCTTCATACTTTGTTAGGGTTAGCTTTAGCTTCCTAACAATTGATGTTTTCATCCATGTACTCAAATCCTCCCACGGATTATCCTTATCATACACCTTCATATCATCCATGTAGTACTCCTCCTACCTATGCCACAAACCATTCTTTTACATCTCCTACCGCATCTTTATTTCCATCTTTTCCATGAGAACTTTATACACCTTGTTACACTCATGGTTCATCATCAACAAGTTTATATCCAAATCATGGGTGTTCACCACATACACCTAAACCTAACCCATATTCATCATATTCTACATCTCATTATTCATACTACCACAATTCCTATCAATTCCAACACCCAACAAACAACTCCTCCAAAATTGATCATAAATATCATATCCATTCTAAAAATAGAAAATATTTTGAGAACTATTTAAAAGTGTCTCAAATTTGTGTTAAGAAAATATCTCACAAAAACTCTCTAAAGTTTTATCATTAAAAAAAAGAAAAGAAAAACTTATCTCTTCCATTTCTAGTGTCGCTGACTCTGATGGTCAAAGCTCAAGGAGCAAGTTGCATACAGAAATCAATTTACTTCCGCCACCATCACCCCTAAAACCTTCATATTCAAACCAATTTTCACACGAGCCTCTCAACAAACTCAGCGAATCGCCACCGCCAAAATCAACTTTTGTATCAATGAAGTCCTTAGATCTACAAGCTTTTGAAGTCTCTAAGAACTTCTTTTTTCCCGACTATACTCACTTTAGGGTTGTTAAGTCTCATCGTCCACTCCATCATCTTGGTACTGTTGTTTTTCCTCTTGTTATGGATGAGTCAATCTTCAAAACACATTTCGATTCTGGTCCGCTCGCATTGCCACCTTTAACCACGACAATCAGTTTTACCATTGCAATTTTATGCTCTCCCCATTTGACAGTTATGCTTCCTTCAAGGGTTTGTGTTTTCGTACAAAAACTAATTTTCTTCTATCTTCCTAGAGAAGTTGTTAGCACATTACACACAAGAAAATGTGATTATTTTGTTAGTGATTGGGTACAGAATTCGTTGGGTCCAATGTATACAAATGTATCGCATCAGACTTGTATGAAAAATAGGAGACCCGATAGGGAGTTTTTGTATTGGAAATGGGATCCTAGGGATTGTGAGTTACCTATATTTGATCCTCAAGGGTTTATTGATATGATGCGCAGTAAAGAGTGTGTTCTTATTGGTGATTCAAATTCTGGGAACCATATCCAGCCTTTGCTTTGTATGTTGTTTAAAGTAGAACAAGTTGTCATGCTTTACCGTGATAAGGACTACAAGTCCAAAAGTTGGAATTTTCCGTCATATAACTTATGTCAGTTATTTGGTGGTATTATTGATTGATATAAATTTTTTCATGTCATGTCTTTTCAAGATTCTTCTTTGACTCCAAACACAAATGATATGATTGATATGATGTAACCACTTAAAATACCTCCACTACACAAAATACCTCCACTACACAAAATACTACTACAACTCAAAATACAACTACTACAGATGAGCCAACACCTCCAGTTGACCCAACTCGGAGTTCACAGAGCCAGGTTAATACCTATGGCTCCTCATCCCAAGAAGTCTGTTGTTCATACTGAGATGGTTCTTATTGAGATGCCAAATGGTGCAAAGAAATGGATATGCAAATGGTGTGGTAAGATCTATACTTATGATGTGAAATGGAAGAGCACTTCTAATGGTAAAAAAACATTTAGAAAATTGTATGCAAAGGAAACTTAGGTTGAGAGGTAATACTGACAAAGAAGTTCCACAATCTAGGTTATCTGTTGGATCTGACAGTACTCCTAGTTTGGAAACTTGGACTTATAACCATGCTAGGGTTAGAGAAGTTGCAGCTCATATGATTCTAGGTCATAAATTTCCTTTTTCTGTTATGGAAGGTGTTATTTTTAATGAATTTTTTAATATAATTTATCCATGGTACAAAAAGATCAATAGGCAACAAGTTAAGTTGGATTGTGAGACTTTTCATGATGTTGAGAGAGTTAAGATGAAAAGGTCTATGTCAATGATCAACAGGATCAGTCTGACAACTGACCTGTCGTGGTCTAGAGAACAGAAAATTGGTTATATGAATGTGACTGGCCATTTCATTGATTCTAAATGGCAGCTTCATAAAAGAGTTTTATCTTTTAAGAATGTGCCACCACCACATTCTGGTGAAGTCTTGTGTAGGGAATTAATTAAGGTGATGGATGATTGGGGCATTAGGGATAAGGTGGTTTCTATTTCTGTTGACAATGCTAGTGCGAATGATAATTGTATTTCTAGATTGAAGATAGATTATTCTGGTAGGATAAATCTTCCATTGGATGGTAAACTGTTTCATGTTAAATGTTCTGCACACATTTTAAATTTGTTGGTTCAGGATGGTCTTGATATGATTAAGGTGACTGTTGATAAGATTAGGAATGATGTCAAATATTTGCTGAATTCTGAAACAAGGTGCAAAGCATTCAAGAAATTTGTTGATGAGTTTCAACTTGAAGGCAATATGCAAGTGTTGGATACTATGACAAGATGGAACTCATCTTGGTTGATGTTGTCCAATGCTTACCATTATAGAGAAGTATGGCCTAGATATGTTGAAGAAAATTGAGAATTTCTCAAAAATTTTCCTGATGCAAATGATTGGGAATATGTTCATAATATTTGCAAGTTTTTGCTGATGTGACATCAATTATTAGTGACACATCTTACCCAACTGCTAATTTGTTTTTGGTTGAGCTTTACAGGGTGAAAGTTTTACTTGATGAACCCTTAAGCATCTCAAACAATCCTCAGTTGCAGACCCTTGCTAATGAAATGAAGTTGAAGTATGACAAATATTGGTCAGAGTCTAACTCATTGATCCAAGGTATGCACATCTTGATCCAAGGTATGCACATCTTCCAAGTTGATAGTATAATTAGTTGCCATTGATTATACTTTAGGTAGCTACTATTTTTCTTGGTGTTGCCCTTG
This sequence comes from Lathyrus aphaca, assembly GCA_963966055.1. Lineage (NCBI taxonomy): Eukaryota > Viridiplantae > Streptophyta > Magnoliopsida > Fabales > Fabaceae > Lathyrus > Lathyrus aphaca. Next base: position 499,465,238 of record OZ014525.1, read on the forward strand.
TGTTGGATATGTTTATGTCTATCTATTTATGTAGCCTATGATGACTTTGAGGCTTGTGTTAGATCTGTTTATGTCTCCCAATTTATGTAGCCTATGATGACTTTGAGGCTTGTGTTGGATCTGTTTATGTCTCTCTGTTTATGTAGCCTATGATGATTTTGAGGCTTGTGTTGGATATGTTTATGTCTCTCTATTTATGTAGCCTATGATGACTTTGAGGCTTGTGTTGGATATGTCTGGTATATATCTGTATGGTTTATATCTGTTTGGATCTGATTATGTCTCTCTGTTTATATTGCCTATGATGAAATTGAGGCTTGGGTTGTGAATTTGCTTTCTGGTTTATGATGTTTGGTTTATATTGTGTTGTGTGACATAAATTGTGCCTGAGGATAACATGATGTTGCCTTTGTTAGCCTGTGATTTAATTGTGCCAATGATGCTTCTATTATGAATTTTAGTCTGTCTGAGGCAAATTAAGTTACCTCTTTGTGTGGCATTAGTTGTTTGTCTCTGAGTCTAATTATGTAAAAAAAAGTTAAAAATTTGGATGCTTTTTGATTGGGTCGGGTATCTGGTCCGATTTTGGTTTATCCGAAATAATCGGATAAGTAACAGTTCTAATTTTGGGCCCATCACTATTCCAGTCCGAGCCGATTAGACTCGATAGGCTTATCGATCAAATAACCGAGACTTCACATACCCGGTCCATACCTAAAACAACCCCAGTTATGACATGTCTTTTAATAAATACCAAAAAGTAAAAGCGCTAAAAATAAACAATTATGATAGTTAACACAATTACCGTTGTAAAATTGGTGTTACGAAAAATCTATTTTTTAATAGTGGTCTCAACAAAACTTGATATCGATAACTTGATTAAGAATAAATGATGATCGAATGCCAAGACCACCAACCTCTAAAATCCTACAACACTTCTTTCAAGTAACCGTTATGAGCTTCCTTTTCTCAATATATCCACTCTAAATGAAATTCCACATCCAGGATTTCAAAGTTTTGATTAACCTAACAAGCCACTCATACACTTGTATGCAATAGATTATCATACTTTGTATGATGTATTTGACTAATTCAACTCTTCAAACCATTGATAAGAGAAAGGCCTTCCAATCACTCAACTTGATTTTGATCCTATGAACAATGTATTGGAAGTGAATGCCTTTGGTTTTCCTATAAAGATAGCACCTGCATAAATAATGGTTTTAGATGCATTTTCCACATTTGCAAAAACTTGAACTAGGAGGGATTTCTAGTTTCTTTATAATAAAAATTCATATGAATAGATAATTAATCAGATAACAATGATAATTAATCAGATAAATTGTTAGTGATAGTAGTACTCTTCATTTTTCAGAATCCCCCACTAAATCATACATTTATATACATGTTGTAGTTGAAACTTTCAACAATAGTTAAAATCTAATTATGGGTAGGAAATACTAAATTATAGTCACAAAATTCTTTTGTCCACCATTTTTAGTGCTTTTGAAATTTCTTAAATACTTTTGTTTAAATTTTTAGAATTTAGAACTTTTTTTCATTTATTTTTCTATGATATTTCACATTATTGTTTAAATTTTCTAATTCAAAATTTTCTTCATTTATTCTTCTCTAATGTTACTTTCTATTAGGTTTTAGAAATGAATTTTTTTTAAGGTTAATAGGTATTTTATCCTTATAATATAAGTCAGTTTTGAAAAATATCAGATAAAAAATTAGATTCCGTCTTTAGTATTTGAAGATTCCTTTTTTTATCCCTCGCAAAACACAGTTGCAACCAAAAACTTGTTAAATATGTAATTTTTTATGTTAAGATTGCAATAAGATCCGATAGAGTCGAAGTCGATTGTATTCGATAGTAGTCGAAGTAGATAGTTGTCGAAGGAGTTAACCTCGATAGAGTTAAACTTACATTTATTTTGTTTTGTTAGTTAGTTAGATATGACTTGATGTGCAAGTAATCTCATATACAAATAGATATACACCTATTATTGTAAGTAGTTGTTGAACAACAAAAAATTAGTAAGAATAAATGTAGAAAGAAACTCTGCAGAATTTCATCCATCTTCTTTCTTTTCTCCCAAAACCCTAATTTCTATTTTCTTTCCTAATTCACTTTCAAGATTTCTTTTCTTCTCAAATCATTGTGCATCAAAATCATCTTGCAACCAATGTGTGGTTGAATCACTCAAGTGATGAGTGAAGAACGAGAGGAAAGATCAATTAGAAAGATTGATTCTCATTATATCATGATTGATTCAGATTATCTCCGAGATTGAGGTTAAATCCAACATCTAGTATCTAGAGCACTAACTATGATTGTTGGGAGGCATAATGCAATAAATTCTCATCCGAACGAACATTTTTCCAAAAACCTTTTTTCGTGACAAGAACACATTGAGAAGTTTTATGACCTAGGAAGTTATGTAATTTACAAAAAACCTTTTCTTTCTTTTCTCTAATGATGGTGTTTAAGCCCTTCAGGGATTACAATTTGGCCATCAGAGACTAAAAGGTAATTTTTTTGTCACAGTTAGTTGTATCAAACGTATAAGTTTTCGTGACAATTTTCTCGTTTTTGGGTTTGACAAGATTTTTCCCATTCTAAGGTTTTATAAATTTACATACATATGAAGGCCATGGCTTTAACTCTTCCATATTAACCTTGTTTTCCTTGGTGTACTCACTATCTATGTCAGACAAATTTTCTATTTTGCTTACTTCAAAGTAGGCTTCTTTTTTATGATACTTAGTAAACCTAGCTTTTTCAGCCTTTAGATGTTCAACTTGTCGAACTCTATCTTCTAGTTGGACCATATCTCTAAAGTATTGGGTGTTTAGCTTTTTCCTGATGGAATTATAAAGACCCCTTGCAACCAATTCAACTAACTCATGCTCATGCAATTAAGTGAAACACCTTGATTTCATGTCCTATACCTATTTAGGTAGTCATATATGATTTCAGCCACCTTTAGCCCCATACTGGCTAATTCCTTGAGGCTAATTTTAGTTTGGCCCTTGTAAAACTGCTCATGGAACGCCATTTCTAGTTGGCTCCAATTAAATATGTAATATGGAGGGAAAGTGGTAAACCACATAAAGACATTCTTTGTCGAGGAATTTAGGAAATATTTCATTTTTCAGGTTTTCGTTGTTGGCTATATCACTGAATTCAGTCTCATATCTAACAACATGTTCGACCGTGGACTCATTGGTGTTGCTAGCAAATTTGGTGAATTTGGGGACCTTCCATCCCCTGGGAAGTTCAGTCTGCCGCACATATTCCGATAGTGGAGATATGTAGTTAGGTCTATGAAGGCCAACTTTAAGCCCATTTTGGACCAAAATCCGTTCGACCACTACGGTGGCAAAATGGGCCCGGATTCTTGCACATGCCCTTTTTTCTTGGACTTTAGTGTGGGGCGGGCCAAAGATTTAGGCCATCACAATCTAATGTGTCCACCCGTCCCTCCCTGTTTTCTTTGTCGACTTTTGCGTGCACGAACATTTACATAAATTTTTGCATTTTTAGGCTTAAGAAGTGCATGACCCGCTGATTTTCCCCACCCGTCGCCCTCACTTTTTTGTAGGACGAAACTAGGTTTTAGGCTCGCATCCTCATACATTTCCGCGCCTCCCTTTTTTTTACAGGATTTTGTGGGGAGGTCCTAAACGGGGAAGGCATGCTCGTTTGACACCCTATCGACCATATTACTTATATCCCCCAAGTTGTTTTGTTAGACGTTCCTAAGCACTTGGTCAACATACTTGTATCTTTGCACCATAACTACCTCTGAGCCTTTTAGACCTTGGTTGCCTTCGACAATCCTCAATGGAGGTTGTTCGACAGACATTTGATTATTAGGTAATGGTACAAATGGAATTTGAGGTGCCCCCAAAAAGTAAGCAATTCTGCCCATCTAGTGGGCCAACTACTGATAACTCTGGGTTGCATTCTGAATTAATAGATGAACTACCACACCTATTTGTTGTGTAATGATGTTCACCATCTCATGGTTACATTCATCAATTTGTTGCCTCATGGATACAAGAGAATTTGTAGTTAAGGCTGGCATTCTTGGAGGAACATATGCAAATCCTCCTTAAGGTTGCGCCATTTGACAAAGGTTTCTTATGGTAGATCCTGATGCCAAATGTGGATTTAGGGGTTACACTATCGTCACAACATTGTCTGCAAAAGTGTGGCTTTGTAAACCTTCCATAATGGAAGTTGGCATGCCATATGGGTAATCTATACTGAGTAGAGGTAGTGTAAAACTTGGGACATAAGGGGAGTATGGTCCCCTACAACATCCAGAGTAGCCCTGATGGTAGATATGATATTCGCTACTAGAGGTAACGAGGCTAGCACTCACAGTAATAACGTCGAAGTCGTCACCGGGGTGAGGATTGAGGCTGTAACTCTAATAGAGTTTGATATCCCTACAGTACCAACTGTCGAAGTGATCAATGGTTATGTGTCTAGAGTATCATTTCAGGGACAAAAAACGTTTTTTTTTGGAGGAAACATTTCAGCCAAAGTCCTACCACTTCTCCAATGCATAAACTTACAAACATTGCAAATATTTCATGTAAAAATAGAAATAACAATGTAATACAACACTTCCTTGTAAAGTTAAAAAATTTTGCACAAAAAAGGTCCCACGGAGTGTGCTAATTTGTTTGGATGTGTTTTTAGCAAACAATCACGAGTTTATTTTACTTGTGTGATTAACTCAAAAAATCTCGGAAGCAATCTGTGCAAAATAAGTATACAAGAAAAAGTGTTTGTGAATTGAATGTGAATGTTTGTATGAAGACAAAATGGACGCAAACTTTAATAGCGAAAAAGATTGAATCAATGTAATAAACGAAAAGTGTAATAATTGACATTAAATTGAAAAATGCGATAAATGACAATTAAAACAGAATGTTTTAGCTAAGGAAACATAAAAACATAGAAGAAAAAGGCACACATACTCATACATGTTACTCAGAAACTGTTTCGCTCTTTGACTCAGGTACTCTAGTTCTATAAGGAAGTATATGAACTTTGCGACCTTGATTACAATGTATGAGCTTACTATTTATACTAAACTATAGGTAACCAACTCCGACAGTTCATTCCTATGAAGAGAAAACATATCAAGAACATGCACTTTAGTCTTCTGAAGCACCGCCAGTTGTCAGAACACACAAACTGCTGAAAAACTATTATCCCATGTTCGTAACTGCTCCAAACATATAACTGTCTGCTTGTTGAAGGTGGTGTGTTGTGAAGAATATTGTTGAGACAATTTCTTTCAAGTCTTTGGATTCCAAAATATTCTAAGTCCTTGACGTCAGTTGAACACTTCGATTTCGACATGGTGTCGAATGATCATATAGATCCACTCTAGAGATTCTTCCAACCCATATTTAGCACGCTAGTCAAAACGCTTCGGTATACATTTTTGTTCCTATTAAAGCTATTTAATAAATACCAATACTTAGTATTTCCTCAACACAAAATCTTCCTTGCTAACTTTTCTTCAACTTGAAATTTCAGGCTAACACACACATACACAGAAAAATGAAAATCACTCATTAACTTGGTGGTTTTTCTTCATATATGATTCCTTATACCTTATACACTCTTTAGATGGGAAAAAACACAATATGTTACTTATCTAGTATATTGAGACCTTAACCTACTTGCAATGTAATGACCTATTTGGGTTTCCAATATTACTTATTGAGTCATTTTAACATCCACTCATATTGAATATAAAGTAGGGATTGTTTCATTGGACGTATAAAATAATGATACTTTATAAAAAAAAAGCTTGAACTAAGTACAAAATTGTTGGGTGAGTGGTCGAAGTAGGGTTGGATGCCCGAGACATCCAAAACATGGTTTGTTGCCCGAAGCGTTTGAAGTAAAATTAATCGATTGAAGCGTCCGATATAGTTGAATCCAAAATCCATGACAAACCAATGGTTTAATTAATAAATAATTAATATAATAAAATAAAAAAATAAAAAAATAGTATAATAAACCAAAATCCAACCCATGTATTGGACACCAATAACATTCTCTTTATCGAACAAACCAATGACAAACAAAAACACACCCTTCCCAACGGTTACATTACACCTTTCTCTTTTTCGCTCCTTTTCTTTCTCTTTCTCTTTCTCTTTCTCTTTCCCTCACAACATCACCAAAAGACACAACTCAACAATGCATACATCACCATGTCCCACAATTTCCTCCCGACCATTCTCCCAAATCCTCCGTAGATCTCGCTCCTCACTCTTTCCAGCTTCATCACACACAAAAAGCGTTGGATTGTATTCTATACCATTCTGGAAGAGAGAGAAACCATAACCAAAACAAACAAAAATAATACCATTTTTCTTTCCTTTCACCATGTTTCTCATTCTGGGTATTCTTCCTTTTCCTATTTGATCATATCTTTGTCTCGGAAGCGGTCTCACACCTGCTTCCGAGGCCGGTTAATTCCGGGTCACCGGAATTATCATCTTAAATGGGTTGTGTGAACTCCAAGAAAGGTCGGACAGGAGAAACCATTACCAACACGGTTTCTCCTGTTGGACCTTATGTTTATAAAACGAGTTCGCGAAAAAGGAGCAATGGTTCTGGTAGAAGCATGGTGGTGGAGGCTTCTTCTTCTTCTTCTAGAGGACATTCTGGTGTTCTTGTGACACAACAGCAACAGCAACAGCAGCAACAACAACAAAAGGCTGATTTGAAAAAAACAGAAGAACGGAAAAAGGGAGATTTGAATGTGAGGATTGGTTTTTCACATAGGTTTGTTGAAGGTGAACAGGTTGCCGCTGGTTGGCCTTCTTGGCTTACTTCTGTTGCTGGTGAAGCCATTCATGGTTTGGTTCCTCTCAAAACTGATTCTTTTGAGAAATTAGATAAGGTAGTTTTCTTCTTTCAGATATAACATTGTAATGCTTGCATTTGCGTCGCCAACATTGATATTTGCAGAGAATCTCAATCATATGCAGCCTCAATCGGGTTGCGATCATTGATATTGCAGAGAATCGCAATCAAATGAGGCCTCAGTCGGGCTGCATTTGCGTCACGATGATTGATATTGCGAAGAATCGCAATCATATGCGGCCTCAATGGAGCTGCATTTGCATTGTGGTCTTGATAATTTAAAGTATTGTTATGTCGCGAAGATAGCAGTTGTAGACATTTATTTAAAACCCTAGATTCCTATTTAGGATGAGATGGTTTGTAGCTCTTGAGTCCAAGGCAGAGAAAACCTTGATAATTGTCGAGAGTTATGGTCAAATGTGGATGCGATGTAGTTTTGAAAACACATAAACTGTTACGCTGCGGCTCAGATCGCGGTTTCAAACCTTTGTAAAGGCCATGGATTCTTATATTTTGTTATAGGAATTTTTTTTGGATGAGTGAGGGGTTGCAAAATGCGAACAAATGCAGATGATTGTGCCTACCCGAGTTTATGCTAGAGAAAACCTTTCGGTTCTAATACACAATCCTTAATATTTTTCAATGATTATTTATGTTTCTGTAGGTTGGACAAGGTACATATAGCAGTGTTTTCCAAGCTCGTGAAGTCGAGACAGGGAAGATGTTTGCGTTGAAGAAGGTACGACTTGACTCACTTCAACCGGAGTGCATTAGGTTCATGGCGCGGGAGATCATAATTCTCCGTACACTGGACCACCCTAACATCATGAAACTAGAGGGTATAGTCACTTCACAATTATCAAATAGTATATACCTTGTATTCGAATACATGGAGCATGACCTCGCTGGCCTAATATCTAACCCCGATATCAAGTTCACAGACTCGCAGGTTCGGCAACATTTCCTTTGTGATAATTTCGTGGTTTTCATAGTTACGATAACAATTCGTATAAAAATTCTTTATGTTAATTGTTGTTTCGTATTTTTGTCAACAGATTAAGTGTTACATGAGACAGCTATTGAGTGGAATCGAGCACTGTCACCTACGAGGTATCATGCATCGAGACATTAAAGTATCGAACATATTAGTTAACAATGAAGGAATTCTAAAGATTGGAGACTTTGGATTAGCAAACACAATTAGCCAAAGTAGCAAACATCCTTTAACAAGCCGTGTAGTGACTCTATGGTATCGTCCTCCTGAGCTTTTGATGGGATCAACAAACTACGGAGTTACAGTCGATCTCTGGAGCATAGGGTGTGTGTTTGCCGAACTTTTTCTAGGGAAGCCTGTCCTTAAGGGGAGAACCGAGGTTGAACAATTGCACAAAATATTTAAGCTTTGCGGGTCTCCACCGGAAGAGTTTTGGAAAAAGAGTAAGCTTCCGCTTGCAACAATGTTTAAGCCTCAGACAAGTTACGAAAGCTCGCTTGCGGAGAGGTGTAAAGGTTATATTCCTCTATATGCTGTGAACCTACTTCAGACCTTACTCTCCATTGATCCATCGAAACGCGGTACTGCCTCTTCCGCGCTTATGTCCGAGGTAATCCTATGTGCATTATAGTTTTCTCCTAATTTCAATACGATATTGAAATGCCACTTTTCGTTGTGTTTGCATGAGTTAACTTTTTGTGCATTCTCTGCGCGGTGCTGCTTGTGTAGTATTTCAACACCGCACCGTATGCTTGTAATCCATCACTCCTGCCAAAATATCTGCCAAGCAAAGAAATGGATGCTAAGAATAGGGATGACAAGCAAAGGTAAATTACTAAGATTTTTTGTATTCATAGGAGATAGTCATTGGTATAGCTTTTAGTTTTACTCGAATTTTATCCGGCTTTGAGCCTGTGTCCATATCGAATGAGACTTAAGGTTGTTGTTAAGAGTCCTACATCAGACATCATATGGCTTGAATATGTTTATAAGCCGGTTTTGTAATTATTAAGATGGTACTAGAGCCTCGTCCAAGATCCATTGAGCCATACGCTATCAGGTTTCTGCTATCGGGTCACCCATTATTTATATCCACACATTGAGGCATGCTTTTCTGATGAAACTATGCACTTTTTTTCTTTCAAATTTTTGTGACGAAAGTCTTGATCTCTCACCCTCAGGAAAAAGAATGGAGGTAAAGTGCGAGAAAGAGATGCTGTGACGTCTGGAAGGCAAAGACGGGGCCATAAAAATGCGCAGGATCCAAACAATGCTAACAAACCAGCTTGGAAAGAGGTATTCTTTACTTAGCATTGTCAAATAACAGGCTTATCTATGCGTAGAAAAGTTTGAATAAATTTCGATTTAGTAAAAAGTGTTGTCGAATAGTGGCTATAGCAACGTTATCGAATTGCAACTTTTTATTTACTTCTCTTTCTTATTTTCGAAGGGAATGCAGAATATTTCTCTAAACGCTGGTAAAGACGGTAAAGATGGTGATGGTAAACCACATCATACAAAGGGAAAAGGAGGCGCTACACACAAAGAGCAACATAAACATGTTTACGAAACAAAATCAGAGACCGCGGAAAAGGTGAACGGTTACAACAGCTATAGTGCGTACACAGGACCGACACAAGTCTCAGGATCTAGCGGCTTTACGTGGGTGAAAAGACGAAAACCAGAAGCTTCATCAATATTATCAGACGGCCCAAGAAGCAAAATCAGCGCAATGGATCCAACCTTTGCGAAAGGCACATATGAATTGGCGAAACACGGGATGGATGTTTCAGAAAGGAAACATAATAATTACAGCGCAAGCCATCGCGACGAAATTTCCAAGCACGCACTACCAAAGAACCCGGGTCATAATGCTAAATCCGGATCGTTTGATGCAGCTGATATGTATAGTTCCAAATATTACATGGATTTCGATCTCGCAGATAAAACGGATACTCATATAAATGCGCAGGTTAGTTCGAAATCCTCAAATAAACATATATATACAAATGATATTGATCAAGATTCATATTTTCTTTGCTAATTTTTTTTAAAGGACCATACAAACTCTGATGAACCTGTGGAGTTATCAGTACCAACTATGACCGAAACAGATAAAAATGGCGAGTTAAATTGGAACGAAAATAATAAGTGGCGACAGTCTCTTCGTAAATCAAGGTTGGGAAGAGGTAAGGAAACGTTTCTTGTCTAAGAAGTTATCTTACATACAAGACTTTTGTGTAATGTTTAATTCAATGTGTTTTACAGACAAATGAATAGAGATATAATTGCGTCGACAAAGGGTGCTTGACTTAACCATTGTCGCGAACGACGGACTACATTTTCGATAACATTCAAACTATATTAACTTCTGACTTGTGAGCTCTTTTGAAAGCTTTGGCACTATCCCTCTTTTTGTTCATAACAAAGTGTTGATACATAGGAGCAACTGTGATATATATAGGATAATATACAGTAACAGTGCCAACATTGAAGAAGATATGATTAAAGAAATACTTTAATTTTTTTATGATAGATATTGTGTTTAGTTTAGTACATAAAGTCTTTATTTATTTATATATTTATTTTTTCTTTGTTGTGTATATATGTAGTAGTATTATGGTATATATATCAAAATGATAATTTCCTAACATCCGTATTTCCAACATATTCTGCATTTACATATCCCTCTAAAGTATCTTTTCTTTGAGGACATTGCATAATTGAGAGTTTAATATGATGACCCAAAATGAGGTTTTAGTATTTCTATAGGGTTAAAGGAAGCTCACAAGGGTGAAAAGCTCTATTTCAAGAGTGTTCTTTTGTGAATCTGATATTGATACCATCAACCCTAAGGTTGAGGTATATATAAAGGCTTATGTGCATGGGTTTATGGATTCATAAGAAGTAGCAAATGTCCCACATTGATGACGAAACTCATTGGTTGCCTACTTTTAAAGGAATCATGGTCATAACTACTTCGATACGTGGCTAGGGACTCCATACTTGTTACCATCCACATTTTCTAATTAGGGCGGGCCATTTGTGAGTGAGAATCATGTCTAGGCGACATACCCTTAGGTAGACGCCTAATAAGGGTTCAACCTTGTTACGTCACATGCATGTCTTTTACAAATATATCACTACATAGTCCATCAAGGTAGTAAAATGTGAAAGTTTCCATTTTGATTTGTCATGATTTGCACTCGTGATTCGAGTCAGAGAAAAGAGTGATTCGAATCATGGTTGTTTTTTTTAAAGTGAGTAGTCATGATTTGGCTCAAAAGGAATTGTGATTCGACTCAAGGAAGGATCTGATTCGAGTCACATATTCTTTATTCGAATCAATTTGACAGACGCAAAATTCAAAATTCAAATTGATGTTTGATTCAAATCAACCATAATTGGGATCCATTTTCCACCATAACTGAAAAATTGGGGATTGGTTTTGTTGGAATCTTTAAATGCTGAGCAATGCGTGGCTGTAGGATATTGCGTGTCCTCCTTGTGTCAATGAGCACTGTTACATTTAGGCCATCAAGTACACCTTTAAATTTCAGATTTTTCTTAGCAGCTTGAGGTGAAAGCTAAAAATATGTCTCCTCTGAGTTTTGAATTTCTTCAATTATTTTGGTTAGCTCAACTATGGCATCAGTTTCATTAGAAACCTCTTCATCAATCATTAGGAGCAGAAATTTACCAGCGACACAACGGTGACCTAGAATGAACTTATCATCACAATTAAAACATAGGCCCTTAGCACGTTGCTCTTCTCGTTTGGCTGCTGTAATTCGCTGGATGGGAAAACAGTTTGGGGTTTGGGCAGTAGTGTGATTGGCTGTTAATGGTGGATTAAGTGGGTTGGTTGAATTTGGATTTTGAGGTTTATGTGTTGGGTGGTTGGTAGGATAAGTGTCAGATAGGTAATGGGGGTTTGATTTAGTGAATTTGGGTTTTGAATCCTTTATTTTGGATTCAATGTGTTTGGCAAGACCTACAACCTGTGAAATAGAATATGGCTGATGAAGATAGCAATTTCGGTTCGAATTTATGGACTTAATCCATAAATAAAACAATTCAGCATAGCTTCTGGTGGTAAGCCCAACACCCTATTGCTGAGTTTCTCGAATTGTGTTTGGTATTCTGCCACTGATCCATGTTGGCGTAGTTTGAAAAGTTAGGATTGATGGTTTTCATAAGTGGATGAGCCAAAACGCAATTCAAGAGCTCGTGCAAAAGTGTGCCAATCGGTTAGTTGTTGGCTTTGGAACATCCATTTATACCAACTTAGAGCTTCACCTTCATGTAGAAAGCAGCCATATGCAATCTGTTCTCAATTGGAATATTGTAGAAACCAAAAAATTGTTCTGATTGAAACAACCAATCCAAAGAGTTATTTCCATCAAACAATCCCAACTCAATTTTAGGGTTTCGTGTCACCTGCTGTGTGTAATATGGTTGCTGTAAAAAATGGGAAAATTGGTGTTGTTGTGGAGGGTAAGGGTTTTGATAGTGAAAGTTGGGATTTGGTGTAAAAGCAGATTGATTGAAATAGAATGTTGGTTGGGTTGGGGGAAACATTTGTGGTGGTGGTGCTGGTGGGGTGGAAAGTTAAGTGTTGGGAAAAGTTGTATTGTGAAGGGGTTGGTTCAAGGGTAAAGGAATATGCATTAATGGAAGGGTAGTACTAATAACCACATTTTCTGAATTTAATGATGAAATATTAGAACTCGCACTACCTGAAGGTGTAGATCTAGAATGCTGTGTTGTTGCTGCAGCTGTCATGGCAGCAGATATGGGCGGTGGTGTTGTAGCTGCCATTGCTGCAAAAGTTGTGGTTCTGGTTTGCTGTGTTGCTGTTGTCATGGCAACAAATTGTTGATGCAGCTGTTGTGTCATGAGTGAGTTGAGGTCGAAAAAACTTGCTTTAATGCGTTCATCAAAGCTGCTGTCAAGTTGACCCAATTATTGTGGAATGATTTCATTGTTGTGTTCCATGGTAGATTCAAGAGCTTTGTTTGAAAGGATTAGGTCATCCAAACGTAGGTTAGTGTGTTGTATAGAATCATCAAGATCCTTTGGGGTGAGGTTAGTGTTTTTAGGAGACATTGATGATGGAGATGAAAGCAACAATGATAGAACTAAATTCTGCAGCTACTACCCTATTAGGGTTTCACCAAAGAACTCAAAGACAATGTAAATAAATTTAAACTAAGAAAAATAGATAATTTCATTACCCACATGGGCCTAAAACTAAAACAAAATTTATAAAAGTTGGGTCTGGTCCATTAATTAAAACAAACAACCAATATTTTTTGACTAAAATGCCCTTGTATAAATAGCTAAAAAATCAGATTTTCTTTCCAATTTTACCTTTCATCCAAAGTTACAGCGCAAGAAAAAATTTTCACATCCAGACGAGTTTACCGGAAGACTTAAAGTAAGTCTTCCGATTTGATTTTTTGCGTTCCGGAAGAGTTTTTCCAAGTCTTCCGGTACCGGAAGACTTTGTGAAAGTCTTCCGGATGACTTTTAAAAAGTCTTCCGGTATGGTTTTCCACAAACTTGTGTACCGGAAGTCTTTTTGAAAGTCTTCCGAAATTTTTTTTTTCTTATTAAATATTTTTTATTGTTTTTTTTTCTTCAGTGGTGCGTTCACGAGGCATAGATGGGAGGATACCGGTTCGATCTATGGGGCGGGGCGATACGTCTAGTAGGACACACGTAGATAATGTTGGTACATCTGCAACTGCAACAGATCCCGTTGGATATCCTGGAGGTCCGTACGATACCAGTGTTTTGGTTTCGTACGAGCATCATGTGGCCAGACGGATATGGTTTGGTGATGTAAGGAAATTATAATTTTTTTACTACTGAAAAAAATTGAAATTATAATTATTTAGTATTGAATAAAAACTGAAATTATAAGTAGCTATTGTATAATTTGTTTAATTTTATTTGATTTCAGGAGAGAGGTGCAAAGAAGGAGTTGAAGGTGGCAGGACATGGATTGAAGTTGACCCAAATGGTTCCACAGCAGCTTCCACCGGAGATTGAGGCTTTCATATCTAGGTCCGATTTAGCTTCCCTACAGAGATCCAGTTTGAAGAAGATCAATGCAAACTTGGTTTCTGCATTTGTTGAGAGGTGGAATCTAGAGACATCTTCATTTCACATGCCGTTCGGTGAAATGACGATTACTCTGGATGACGTGACATGTTTGCTTCACTTGCCTATCAGGGGGTATTCTGGAACCCTCAACCCATCAGTGAAGACCTAGCTCTTGAGTGGGCCGCTGACTACCTTGGAGTGTCAGCGAGAGTGGCACTATACCAGGTCCGTGAGTGCAGAGGTTCGTACTACAAGATTGAGTGGTTACATGATCGATTCGTAGAACATCGAGCTGTTTCATCGTGGGCATATGTGACCATATGTTATTTGATGATGTTAGTGGGTTGCACGATCTTTGCGGATAAGTCGTTTACACTCGTGGAGGCACGATACCTGACATTATTTAGGGACTTAGATGGGTTGCCGAACTATAGTTGGGCAGCAGCTGCATTGGTGACCTTGTATAGGTACCACTTTATACCGATTCGCAATCACGTAACCCATGTCTGGTAGAGTCAACCATTTATTTAGTGGTTGAGAACCACTTCCCTCTATCTTCAAAGAATCTCTCACTTCAGCTAGCCGATCAGCAAATAAATTGGCATATAAAGCTGATCTTTCATTATGTATAATTTCCAACTCTAAGTCCCGACGAACCATTGGCCAACCATCTTCAGCATAACCCCGCAATGAAGCAATCACTCTAAATCCACAATTACCATCTGACAATACGTTGACTACGTCATCAATAAATGACATAATATGATAAGAAAATTGAAGGATGAACTGTTTAGATGATTGTGCAGTTTGTGATAATTTCAACTTTTTTTTCACAGGTTGTGATGGTTGAGATTTCTTTTTTGAATTTTGTGATGGTTGAGATTGTCGTTGTGAAGATTGAGATGCTTGATCAACATACTCATGATACGAAGGATCCCTGTAAACATCATACCCTACAGGTTTTTTGTCTTTTTTCTTGACTCCACCTTTTGTTTTTATTTTTTCAGGTGGTGCTAACAAAGAAGTTGTTGTGGGAAATGCAAGTTCATAAACCCTACTATGTAATGCCCTTCTTCCAACAACATCTTGTGACCTATACCTTTTCCATAACTCATCCATTGCAGATTTCATACCCACCTCTGATTCCTCATCTAAGTCTTCTTCCAACTTAATTTCCATACTTAGTTTCCTCCAATGTACATGCACAACGTCAATTGGTATCGGAATACCACTAATTCTATACCTTGCCAACTCACACGCGCAAGGTAATCTATAGGTTGTTCTAAGAGTACATCGACATCTGTCCTTGTTAGTTCCAATATAATCAATTCTAGTTAACTCTTTAGCAACGCGCCTCAATGCAGCTCGCGACACTGAAGTACATAAATATGTGTAAAATGGACTTGAATAGACATGTGCAACTTCATACACACTCTTTTGAAAAGAAGCTCGAATGTTGCTAATTTGTATCTTTAAGTTGTCATTCATGGCCTCCCAACATTTGACCATGTCACCTATACTGTTACCCAACATCTGCTTTAACTTCCAATGAGCAGACTCAACCCTATAATAATACATATTTAACTAAGTAAGAAAAATACAAAATTCACAAAAAGTATATTTTGGGATCTAAATCAAAACATACCGATTAGTCGTCGTGTTACCCATATGTAGGACTCGATTAAATCATGCGCAAACAAACCTCTATCTATGTGGTGTCAACCATGTGTCGTTCATGTACTCAAAAAATTTAGGACAATCAACACACTCTTGCTCAAGTTCTTTTAAATGTTGAGCATACTCAACCTCATCACTAGCCCATACAACATCCGTCCATAATTTGCCAATTGACTCTTGCATATTAGGAGCCACTAATAGTTTCCTTTTTGCACCAACCTTTTTGTTAATGTGAAATTGACATAGCAAATTATTTGTCCTTGGAAACACAGTCTCAACGGCTTTCATCAAAGCAAGATCTCTATCTGTCATCATCACTTGTGAAAATAAATCTTTCTTCACAAACAATTGTTTAAGCTTATATAACACCCAACAAAAAGTCTCAGTCTGCTCAGACTCAATATACGCAAATGCGACAGCAAAAGTCAACTCGGTTGATGTCATGCCAACAATTTCAAACAAAGGTTGCTTGTATTTGTTTGTCTTATAAGTGCTATCCATAACTAACACAATAGAAAAAATATTCAACAACTTAACTGAATCTGGATGTGCCCAAAATATATCTTTAACAACTTCAGAGTCGTCTCTTTTTCTACTCCAATAAACATAACCTGCAGCCTCGATAAGCTTAAAAAAATGTTATATCTCACTTCTAGGACCTCTTATCTCTTTTTCCATCATACTCTTCTGCTTGTATATTTGCGTGATCCGAGTGACACAATCTGGATCTCGCTAGTGCAAGAAATGCAATATATTTATAGGTGCAACCTTTCTCTTTGTTAAATCAGCAACATGTTGCTTCTGATCCGCTGTCAACCTACCAACAAATGAGTGACCTTCTAATCTATCAGGTAAATCATGGTTCTGAACGTCGCATTTTACATCAATCTTCCATCCAGATACATCTTTTGTCGGAGTTGACCTGATCTTAAATGGACATCCGCATTTTTTCGTCGCACTTTCGATTCCACTACGAATATCCTTGTATTTCCCACCTTTATCACAACCAAATATTATTTTGTTACTTCTTCCTCTCTTGTCTGTTTGTGTATCTGAACGAGTGATGATGACCGTCACTTTATTTCGTAATCCGGTGTCTTTAACCCGTCTTATCACCTCATCTCGTGTACCAAATGTCTCTGACGTTGTAAATACATCTGCCATATTCACACATATCGGTTCTTTTTCGTATATAGGTACTGCACTTACACAATAAAAATATTTTTTAATAAAAAATATAAAAAAATTAAATTTTTTTTTTACACACCGGAAGACTTTATGTAAGTCTTCCGGTATTGTACGCGATACAAACCGAAACACTTACATAAAGTGTTCCGGTACACATACACAGGGCTACCGGAAGACTTAATAAAAGTGTTCCGTACTGGAACACTTCTATTAAGTCTTCCGGTGAACAAAAATAACAAAACCGGAAGACTTCCGGTATGATAATTAACGTACCGTAACTCATTCTTTAAGTCTTCCAGAACGTGTTTTTTTGGATCACTTTTTCTAGAATCTGACGGTCTGACATAAATGGTAAAAAAATAAAATAATAAAATAATAAAATAATAAAATATAATAAGGGTTATAATAGGTATTTTGAAAAATTTGTAGAGGTAAAAATATAGATGTGGGGTATAGGATAAAACCTTCTCATAAAATTAATTAAAAAAAGTGTAATCCTTCATCCAGAATGAGCTTTTTTTAATTCTCTAGAATTATTGACAATTTCCACTCGTTATAAAAAATATTTATATAAACATTTATATGATAAAAAAATTATACAATAAGAACTTAAATAAATTATGCATCGAAATAAATGAATGAAACTTTAGTCATTGTATCATCAAAAGGTCAAAATATTCATGTATTAAAACCATTTGTCATTAATTTCAATAATACAAGATTTTCAAATGTTTACAATTAAATTAAATGATTAAAAAAATAATTGATCTTTCATGTCATTTTTCTTCTATAAATGTACATTTTTGAACATAAATACAGGAATTTGTATATCCAATAGAAAACTCTCATTTTTTCTAGTAATTTAACAATTTGAATTTCACTATTTAAAAGTAAATAAATTGGCAGTTCGAATGTACTCTTGCAATTGGATGTTTCTGCCTAATTAATCATATAAAGTTAATATATTACATATATTAGTTTATATAATGTTGAATGCTTTTCTTCACATTTCATGAAAATTCTTAGCATTCACCATCAAGAGTCATTAGCATTGGTATTTGACCATTGTCACCAAGATCAACTTTGTTCAATCTAATGCAGCATAGTACTTTCTCTGGAAGCTCTTCTTGTTTTTGTGCCTGTTATAAAAAAAGTTATAGTAAATTTTCATCTCAGGTTTTTAGAGACTCTGTGTAGGTTAATCATAGTTTAATCATGAGAAAACAAATAAAGATTTAACCGTGACAATATCAAGAATGGTTAAAACCGTTACCTGAATGGTTAGACCAAGATCAAGAATGCCATGTTTCAGACGATCTCGAAATGAATCGAGTCCTTTTCTTGATATGAAGCTAAATCGATGAATGTCGAGATCAATCTCCAAGTAGTTAGGACCCTATTAAGAACAAAAATAAACAATATTGTTTCTTTATCTTTAAGGTTTACATCAAAATGTAGATTTGGAAGAATAGTCATAAGTTTCTAATTTGAAAACAATAACTTGAATCGCAAGTAACAAAAACCAAAAGCTAGTTCTAATTCTGTTATGCAACAATGTTATAAAGCCATGATATCTTCTATCAGATTACTAACTTGTAGCTAAATACAAGCTTCGTCTCTGAGTAAGACTGTCTGACTAAATAACATATCATAGAAAAATAGATATTTGTTCAAATTCGGCTTGCTATATAGCGCAAAAGCGAAATTTGTGAGCATTATTTACCTTGTAAAAGTCATGTTGTGGTCTTGAGAGTACAGGTTTTCCATTATAAGCTTGAACTAGCTTCTTTTCGGTCGAACTCAAGTGCATATCTTCAGGATTTGCAAGTCCTACCATAATCTTAAGCCTTTCTCTAAAAGGCACATTAGAATCTTTAGCAAAACCTTTCACCTTCTCCATCTCATCATCAATGAGTTTCTGTATCATAAAACGAGCGACATTACTAAATCATAACCCGATCTTTCATATAAGAATCTCAAAAATATTTGAACTGATATAGGTCGAAATGTACCATTATGTTTTCTTGAAATTGGGTAGAAATGTGTTCATCAAGAGTCTCAGAAACCTTAAAATACAATACAAGACTCAAGCCTTCTCCATCGCTATCGCCTAGGAACATTGCGGCCGGATATGTAGGCAACTGAATATTTACAATAAGAAGTTGAGGGATTTTTCCTGTGGTTTTCACATTGGGAAGCTCAATGTGTTTAGCAATGTGATGTATCTTTTTCGGACAAACAAATAGATCGACACCGATTGGAATGTAGGGACTATGATTCGGCGCAGGCGTCTTCTTTTTGTCTCTGAAAAAAGTATAAAAATATTTCCATCAGCGTCTAGACAGACATTAACGTGTATGTCTGTTTGTCTATTTCCATCAGCGTCTAGACAGGCATTAACGTGTATGTCTGTTTGTCTGTCTGCTTTTCTCAATAAAATAACAGAAGTTACAAAATTTAATGTGATTTCAAACCGACGTACTTGAAAAAGTTTTCACCCCGGAGTTGAAACGTCGAAGGTGAAATTTCAGACCAACATCCAGTAGACACTTTCTCTCCGTTCTGACACGGAATTATAATTCCCGCTCGTGGACGAATCAAACATCTTTTCGATTGACCTTTACATATACAAGATCAAAAATCTTAATTGACATAATAATATTCTACGACGCAAGGAAGGAAAATCTAAGTGATTCAAACACTTACCAAGTTCGGGCGCTTCTTCTGCATCACAAGATTTTCTCTTGAACGAAAGCTTGAAAATCGTCGATAACTTTTTTCCCGGGCGATTATTTAAACTAGCGGTAGGCGCTAACCGATTAAAGCTTGATCTCTTCGCGTTCTCTTGACTATTCTCTTCCATTTTAACTTCTTTTAAACTCTTAATGCTTTCTTGATTTTTTCCTAACCGAGAAAGTCCACAACCTCGCGTATTCATTACGCCGAAACCATTTTCGTCTATCCCTTTTAACTTATCTGCATTATTCCCTCCATCAACCTTAACATAACTTTCATGATATTCTTCATATTGACAGTTATTTTCTCTAACACGCGTCGATCTTTCTTCGTATTGAAGGACTTGGCTACGCGGTATGCTTGCAACCGAGCCTCCCACCGATGCAAAACCGTCTAATCAGAATGATCCAAAATGTTAATACTATTGAATTAAGTGCTTATCATATAAGTACTTATGTATACATAATTTATCAGAACTACCTCCATAAACACTATTGAACTCGTCATCAGAATCAGATTCGAGAATACTGACAGAATCAAAGTAATTCTCTTCTTGGCAAACTACTACAAACGCGTAACCAAAAAAAGAATGTCATTAGTAGTTTCTCAAATGAAAAATCAAAAAGTGATGATTAAAAAAAAATCAATTATACACTTTGCATCAGCATCATATTGACTATGATGCCATTCAAGTTGAGTAAGATGGTATGCAGAATTAGAAACTTCAGATCTTCTACATTTAGTCTTTGCACCATTTTCAAAATCCATATGAACAAATTCACTGACAGAATAATCTGTTACTTTTATTCCTGCATTGCTATGCATCTTCTTGATTTCATTAGTTACTGAATTTGAAATCTTTCGACGATGACGTCTTATTATTCGTCTATGAAGCTTCTTCGGTGCTTTCATTGCTTTAGAAGGGACTGACACACAACCACCCATTGTATATATCAAAGATTGAATCAGAATCTGCACAAGCATAATCAAACATGTTAGAAGAAAAACAACCTAATTAAGCGCTTATGAAAAGTGCTTATATATAGCTATAAGCGTTTATATACGTAATAAATAATAGAGGATATGTTTTGAAGGGTTTAACATACATTGTTTGCATGTGTCATGGAAAAAACAGAAAAAACAAAAAGATCCAAAAGTGAGACATGAAATAAGCCAAAAACATGTAATGAATAGAAAAGAGAATGACACATTAACAACCTTAAAAAGAAAAAAAGACATAAATTTTTTTTTTCAATGAATCTGTCAAGTAACATTAAAAAAAGGAAAAGATTGATGTTTTTCACATACCTGAAAAGCGATGATAGGATTAAGGTTTTTATCTCTCCCTCTTCTGTACAATGATGACGAGGGAGAGGAAGAAAATAAGCATGTGGTTCCGACAGAAAACAATGTCGGATCCAAATGCTACAAAATAAAAAACAAGATCTCTAATGAATGAACAAATGAAAAAATAAAGAAAATAATTAATTGTTAGATTAATTTTTCAGAAAAGTGTTTTTGATAAGAAGATCAGGTAGAGAAAGGTGTAGTATTTGTTTGTTTGGTTGTGATTAATGTTAGGTATTATTGCATGAGATTTTTAGCTGTATCTATAGAAGGAAAGAAACAACTTCCATGTTAGCAAAACTATATGACATGTTGTATTTTGTAGGATTTCATCATAATCATAATCTGTTTTTTTTTTTCTTTCTAATCTGAATCTCAAATTTGGATAATAATGCTAATTTTTCTCCTTTTACTTTGTAAGTTTGCATCATGTTTTATAACTATTCTAGTAATAACATTGAAATTTTCTATTATTATCTTTTTCTCTTTTTTTTTATTATTTTTAAAAAATAGTGATAAAAGTTAAAAATAAAATATGTAAAATCTGCCTCTAATTATACAGCACCAAATTTAGTAATTAGTAAATTAGTAATGAGTTTTATTTTATTTTTACTAATTTGAATTAAGATTATGGTTGATTAAATATAAAATAATCTAGAAAGGGGAAATTATTATCAATTTAAGAGATACCAATAGTAATGTATTATCATAGTTATTTTAAAATTATTTTAGAAGAGATTTGAAAATTTTCTATTATTGGTATATTTAAAAAGGATATATAGGAGGCAACACAAGATTCACCAAAATTAGGTAGATAATACTCATCGTCCAAAGAAGTGTTATTAGTTGCCTATTTATCACAATGTACGTTAATTGTACGCTTATAAAACACGAGGAATGACGTATCCCTACCCAGTAACAACACGGAAAGGGAAGTCAAAGAGAAAATCCACGTCCTTCAGGATAATAAGGGAAATAACTGCTCATTCGCCATGCTCTTGAGGAATAATACTGTAATTGCTTTCTTGGGTTCTAAGATCCAGACCTAGGAGGTTCTTATAAATACCAACCATCAGGTTGAGCAGGACATTCAATTTACTTGACAATCACCTATATAATGTGATTTTCACCATCTATGCGTGAGCTTGCTCTAACACTGAAACAACATTACAACCCTCAGACAACCCTACATAACTAGGGTTTGTCACTCATTATACTTTTAACAAATACAATTGGTTCCCACTGTGGGGCCCAATAAAACTGATCTGGGCTACCATTCCATCATACAATCAGATTTATATTCACATTTTCAACCCCTCCATCCAATACAGTAAATAAGAAGGTATTAACTTTGGCCAACAACAATACTGACGATGGAGACAAAATAAAAAAATGTGTGCCACCGTGGATGATTTACGTCGATAGAATCAGACTTTTGAGGACAACGTCCTTCACATCTAGCAATGCCAGCAGGAGGTTGGCCCTCCTAAGGAAACTGAAGTCCTAGACCCCAAACTCTCTTTGATGAAATATGGGCCCCACCAATGTTAGAGATGTTTAAGCCCTATCACCGTCCAAGTTTGATGGATGCAACAACCCCCAAGAACATGTCGCCTCCATCAACACATAAATGGAAATTATTGGAGCCTCAGATTCTCTAAAGTGCAAGCTTATCTCTGGAACATTCATGGACACATCATTAAGGTGGTACATGAGCCAAGCACATCTCTCGATCACTAGCTACTAGGACCTAGTGAATAAATTGGTCTATCAGTTTGGGGGAGCAGGCATACAAAGATGTCTACTACGAGTTTGTTCAACATATGCCAAGACCTTGTTGAATCCTTGAGGGAATATCCTGGCAACTTTAATGAGGTGACTATCAAGGTCTTCCACTCCAACCAAGAGATGTTCTTGGAAGAAATCCAAAATGGATTGCGGGATGAGCATTTTAATGAATCCCTTGTCCAGAGGCCAACAACTTGGCCGAGTAGTGACACATGCATAATACTATATAAAAGGCGAGGAAATCAATTCCGAAAAGAAGGCTTGGGATTATAAATAGCAGAAAAATGGAAATGTTGATAACTCGCAATAATCACACATGAATAATTATACCTCGTTTGTCAGAGACAAGGTGACCTTCAAACGAAGCAGGAGGCCTAGAGAGAGATTCATACCTTTAACTCTCGTTGTGAGCAAATATGACGTGAGATCCTCGATCCTCCATACATACAACATTAATATTCAACCAACCTCAAGTCAGACATCATAGGGCTTGAACCTAGCAGGAGGTGCAAGTTTCACAACGTCAAAGGGCATCACACGAAAGACTCTAACCCACTCAAGAAGGAGATAAAATACCTCATCTAAGAGGGATATTTGAAGAAATATCTCAAATGAGATTCCACCCAGACCCTAGGTGGATCCAACTCTCTAAGGTGAGATGTCGTTGGGAGTCCTAGAACCAAGAAGGGCAAGGAACTATGCAAGGGTGGTGAAGAGGCACATGAAGGGAAATTGCCGATAAAATTTCAGCGGAAAACAAAAATTTCTCTTTAGAGATCCTTACGAAAGGGCATGATTTGTGATAAAATATTTACCTCTTGTGGCGCTTGAAACCTTTGATTCCGATTTGATCACGAGCGTTGTACGACAAACAACACCTCTACTAAGTCCACACGAACAACTTCCTTCAATCACAGTGCTAACTAGTTACGAATGAAGGTTTAGAGTGAAAGGGGAAAAAAGGGAATACGACCAGGGTTTCAAAAACAACAACTTATGAGCTTCTTCACAAGGGTTATATTTATCGAACTACTTGTGTGGACTTTAACCTAAAATCCCAACCCAATAATAATAATATTATTATATTATTATAATAACTATTATTATAATAACCATAATTTTTTTATTATTATATTTTATAAGTATTATAAAATTAATAATAAATATTATTATTATATCATGTGGTACCTTACCATATTCCGTATTCCATTCTAGTGCACCATACCTTACGGTGTACCTTATTTATTCCACCTTTTCTCTAACTGTCCTTATGTGTGTGACCCTGTAGGATTTTGCGACGTTGACAATTATATTAAATCATGTATTTAACATAATAAACAATGAGCGGTATCTAGCAACATATCACTGCTACCCAAGTCACAAAATTGTCATGTGATCTGACAAAACCTTTTGTTATAGTATTTGTGTGTACAATTACCCTTTTTCCCTCATGTCTATATTGAACACAATGCATATACAGTGTCATCCTTGTCCAATTCAATATTGGGACCTTAGACATTTATCCTGTTATGCAGGATGGGCAAATTCCATCTAGGCTACTCATGTCTCTCAGCATGCTTTGTAAAGTACCCATCAACTATCTTTATGATCATCCAGTTACGAACAACGTTTGATCATCAATAAAGTATTTGACTCTACATCTAGGGTCCATAGTAGTTTCAGGTCGAAGGGTGGTATACACCACTATCACCATGAGAGTAACTTATGACACTTTGCATAACATTCTATGTAGTATTCTCATAGTGGGTCAATCCAGTATAAATATTACTCCTAATATTCATACTTATGTCAAGACTTGACAACTCCTTATCCATGATCCATGAGATGTGATCATTAGTCTATCTACATAATAGTCTTAATGCTTTAAGGCTATCTCATTTCACATTAAAGCTCGACTATGGATGCTTTAAGAATAATGTCCTCATGTTTAATGGAATCTCATGATTAAGTCACACTTAATATTTTATTAAACGAACTAGATATTCTAGGGACTTTATCATTTTGGAAAAACAAACATAATAAAGAAATGTCTTTTATTATTATTAAATAATTTGATACAAGTACCAAAAGTATTGGCCTCTAGGGCTTACACTAACAATCTCCCACTAGCACTAAAGCCAATCAGGCATACCCCTAATACCTATAGATCTAGTATGACCATCATGCTTCATCTGCGCAAGAGGTTTTGTTAGTGGGTTAACAATATTTTCAAGTGTAGGTACTTTGCATATCTTTACATCTCCCCGATTTATTATCTCTCGAATGAGATGATAACGCCTAAGTATGTGCTTGGATTGTTGGTGAGATCTAGGCTCCTTAGCTTGTGCAATGGCACCATTGTTATCACAATAAAGATCAATGGGATCCACAATGCTAGGGATTATTCCAAGTTCATTGATGAATTTCTTGATTCAAACAAATTCCTTTGCTGCATTTGAGGTAGCAATATACTCGGCCTCGGTTGTAGAATCAGCAACTGTCTCTTGCTTTGAACTCTTCCAGCTTACAGCGCCACCATTTAGGCATAACACATAACCAGATTGCGATTTGAAGTCATCCTTATCTGTCTGGAAGCTAGCATCGTTGTAACCAATTACCGCGAGCTCTTCCTGACCTCCATTTATCAAGAATGTATCCCTAGTCCTTCTCAAGTACTTAAGGATATTCTTGATAGCTACCCAGTGAGCATCACCAGGATCAGATTGGTACCTACTCATTGCACTTAAAGCATACGAGACATCTGGTCGAGTACATAACATGGTATACATGATATATCCTATTGCAGATGCATATGGAATCTTATTCATGCGATCCCTTTCTTCCTTAGTTGAAGGGGATTATGTTTTTGATAGACACGTGCCATGTTGCATAGGTATGAATCCTTTCTTGGAATCATGCACATTAAAGCGTCTCAACACTTTGTCTATGTATGTACTCTGACTTAGGCCAATCAGTTTTTGTGATCTATCTCTATAGATCCTGATTCCTAATATATAGGTTGCTTCACCAAGGCCATTCATAGAAAAGCATTTCCATAACCAAGTTTTTACTTGTTGCAAGGTAGGGATATTATTTCCAATGAGTAATATGTCATCTACATATAATACCAGGAAAACAATCATGCTCCTACTAACCTTCTTGTAGACACAAGGCTCATCTTCATTCTTCACGAATCCATATTGTTTTACAGTTTCATCAAAGCAAAGATTCTAGCTCCTGGAAGCTTGCTTCAATCCATAAATTGATCGCTGTAACAAGAACATATCTTATGACCTTCTTCAGGTATGTCAAATCCTTCAGGTTGTGTCATGTACGCATCCTCAAGAAGAATCCCATTAAGGAAAGCAGTCTTAACATCCATCTTCCATATTTCATAATCATGATATGCATTGATAGCCAGTAAAATCCGAACAGATTTAAGCATTACAACTGGTGAAAAAGTTTCATCATAGTCTATCCCATGAATTTGTTTATAGCCTTTAGAAACCAGTCTTTCCTTATAGGTATGTACTTTACCATCCATGTCAGTCTTCTTTTTGAATACCCAATTGCATCCTATAGGATTAACTCCTACATGAGGCTCTACCAAGGTCCAAACTTGGTTTATGTACATGGAATCCATTTCATATTTCATGGCTTCTAGCCACTTCTCATCCAGTTATGGCCTCTTGATAGGTTACAGGCTCATCTTAATCCATGAGTAATACATCACCTTGATCAGTTATGAGATATCCATATCTTTCTGGTTGGTGATGTATCCTGCTTGACCTATGCTGGTTTTATTCTACTTGAGCAGGTTGCTTTTCCACAACTGTTTGTGATTCCTGTTATAATTCCTCCATAGGTGTATCAATGCTCCGTGATTCTTAAATTTCTTCAAGCTCTACTTTCCTCCCACTGATTCCTTTGTAAATAAAATCCTTTTCCAAGAAGACTCCAGTTCGAGCGCCAAACACTTTTCCCTCAGAAGGATTGTAGAAGTAATATCCTCTTGTTTTTTTAGGATACCCCACAAATAAGTGTCACACCCTAAATTTTACCCCTAACTTTTCGCATCTTGCATTCATCTCATCATTATCATACATTAGTACATATCAGGGTCTTGTGTGGTGTGGTCGTTACCTCGAGTCATAGTCCTCTGATTTAAGGCACTTTCTTGCTCAGTGGAGATTTTGACTTATCATTTTAGTGGTCAGATCTCAGTTGTCAAATTTGAGTGTTGTGGAGGCACATTTTAAATAACCTTTCCAATCCAATTTTCTTTAATCACTTTTTTAATCATATCCAAATTTAATCCATTTATTAATTATCCATGTTCATTATCCATTATGATCCATATTACCTACTACATTCCATAAAGCCCAATTTCCACATTATAAATTCCATCTATTCATTTTCTTTCCAACCATGTTCTTAAACCAATTCATAATCCATTGAAAATCCATAAAAAAAATCCATGTCACAAATTGCAATTACAATTTCAAATTCTATTTCTTTTTAATTTCAAAACTTCAATTTCAAATTCTATTTCTTTTTAATTTCAAAACTTCAATTCCAAATCCAAGTTTCCCAAATTTTCAAATTCATATGTCAATTCCCACTTTAAATTTCAAATTTAAAATTCAAACTCAAGTCCATTTTAAAAAAAAAAATCTCTTTTCCAAGTCTCCATTTTATTTTATAGATTTAGTTATGATTTCTATTTCCAATTTCAATCCTATTTTCCATTCCAATTCTATTTCAAGTCTCAATTCCAACCTCATTCAAATTTAAGTTCTATTTCATATTTTCAAATTCATTCCAAATTTAAAATTCAATGTCATTTCATGTCAATTTTATTTTTCATTCATATTATGTCCATTTTCAATTTATTCATTTTTTTCAAAAAAACTTGTCTAAATTGCTTTTCAAGCAATTCATATTTAGTTATCATGCATTTCTTTCTTTTTTAAATTTAGATGTTGCTACATGAAAGTTACTCACTAATTTACATTCATTTTTTTGTTCCAATACACAAATCGTTCATATGCATTCAAGTTGCGTACATGATTATGATTTTCCATAGCTCAATAATTTTCAAGATTCTTTGTTACATCCAAGGAGTTTTGTAATTACAAGCTTTGTTTTTAATTACACAAGGCAAGGTTTCTTAAGCCTATCAAGAACCTAGTCTCATACCAAATTTCGCTATCCTTCACCAAGCTAACCGATAGTCTTCGTCGTGCCAAGGTTCTACCGCTGAGGCTCCATATGGACTTGCCTTGGCTTACCACTCTTCCTCTCATACACATGGAATAAGACCAAGTTAGCATTCATAATCATAAACACATTCATTCAAATTTCCATTTCATTAATTCATTCAATATTTCATAAATTCAAGTTCACAAATTCATTTCATTCAAAGCAAACATTATATTCATCCCTATTTTATCCAAACATAAATCATTCCATTACAATTCATGATCATACATTCACATAGCATAAGTTCCTCATTCATCCATGCCATATTCACATCAGCATAATGTTACAATTGCATTGGAGAAATAGAATTTTAAAAAAAGAGAGGGGACAGTACATCCGGCAGGGCCACAAGACAAATTCAGCAAGCCTGCTCCACCCACAGCAGGTCTGCAAAGCGCAGAGCCCCTGCTCCACTTCTCCACCCACAGCAGCATTCAGATTTTGTCCCATGTCCTCCAACCCTTCACCTACAAGTTACCTAGTACATATTTTCAAAAAAACCTAAGGAAGTCATATAAAAACACTGTTATATTACAAGGAAGGGGGCAGCACATCACAAGAACACTAGCCACAAAAAAACCATCAGAAAAACCCTAAAGCGACCAAGCAACAAGAAATGAAACCCTAGATATCACCATATTCACCACACAAAAATCAGCAAGGCATAACCCAGAAGCAACAAAAGACCTAGCCACCAAGAACATAAACAACAGACCAACAAAAAACCTAAAGAGCACAATGAATAAAATGATACCCATCCCTAAACCATTCACTCAAAGCTCATCCTTAGAGACCATTAGAGTTTCACATTGAAATCTCTAACTTTGGTCAGAGGTTAAACCTCTCATATGCAACACAACAACAACAACACTATAATCATAACCACAGAGGTAAAGGTTTTCTTTTTACTCAGATTCACAGAAGTTTCAGAAGAGAAAGAGAAGAAGTTAAAGGTTCAAAGCATAAAGAAAAGAGAACTCAACTGAATCATATCGGAGCTTCATCGCAGGCTATCCTCGAAGACGTCCAAATTTGTACCGAAGCTTTCACCGTGCAAAGGTTCTTCTGGATTTGTCTTCGATCGGTAATCATTACCTCCTCCCTCATTTGAATTGCTTTTACTCGAGACTGAGTTCATGTTTGATTTCTAAATAATATCGGTGGCTTATCGCGTGGTATTTTCTCCATCATACTTGTTCAACCACCCTTTTGGTTTAAGTTTATTTTGCGTCTAATTGGTATCGATTTGATCGTTTTGGGAGGTTTTAGAAAAGTTCGCATATTTGGAAAAAGGGGAAAATAATGTGGGGTTAGTGTTACTAAGTTTTAACGTTTGGAGTTGTGCTCGCCGGAAGAGACGACGGTCTTCTCCACGAACCCCCACAGGTTCGTCTTCTCCGGTGAAGGGCTTAAGTTTCCGGTGGCTTAGTTTTTGTGAGAGAAGAGAGGGTCTGAGATGAAAATATGAAACAGAGAGAGCTTGAGAGTGAGAGCGGAAATATGAAACAGAGAGAGCGATTTGAGTTGAACGATTATGAGAGATTTGATTATGAGAGAGATAGGGAACGAAACCGTGAATGATAAGAGAAATGAGTGGGATCGTGTTTTTGTTGTTGTGTACATATTTTGTTTCATTCCCCTTTTTTAGGGTTTTCAGTTTTTGCCTTGCTGAACCGGGTTGTGGGTTGACCCATTCATCATTTCGGACCCAGCCAGCACCCTTATGGGCTTTCTACGTTCTAAGTTGGTTTCTAAACTTTTTCGCCTTTTTTTCCTTCATTTTCAGGTTTATTTCTTTTTATTTATTTAAAATAATTCTCAATCTTAATTTTTTTAATAATCGTATTTAATTTGTTCCACAGATACTATTGTTGTGTTTAGAGATGTAGAAATTTAGTTTAATATCAAAATATTTTAAAAAAATAAAAAAAATATCTTTTTATTAAATTTTTTTATTTAGAACTTAGGTTATTCTCTATTTCCATTTGTCTTTTTTTTTATTTAATACATAATAAATAAAAATATTTTTTTCTTAACATTTTTAATTAATTTTTTCATTTTCTTTTCTTTAAGCTTAGTAATTCATTTAGATTTTTAAATTTTATTTTAATATCCTTTTTTTTTAATTTAATCTTTTGTCTAATTTCTAAAAAAAATCGCGTCTCGTCCATCTTTCCTCTAAGTATTTAGTTTTAGCTTAGTTTAGACTTCTTTAGGTATGTCCCATTAGTATGAGAGGTTGAGATTTAGGTTTATCTCTTAGTATGAGTTTTTTTTTTTTTTTTACCTTTCGATGTCTTGATTGTATGCACGCTATGTTTGTATTTATTTTATGTCGCATCATGACCATAAAATGCTAAGATAAAACATGAAGCGCTCACCATATTAATTTTAACTTGCAAGATAATAAATCATTGGTCCAACGCCAAGTTGAGTTCTTTGCACACTTCACTCACACACGTAAGTCGGTCGTTCTACGATCGCCGTCTGCACAATCCTTGCACTTCATGGCTTTCCAACTTAAGCAAATTGACGCACTACGCTTGTCTTCCACCCCTGCATTCTCGATTCATATATCGAGCCATAGCCCGTTTACTAAGCCATTTACCTTGCATTCCCATTTACTTTATTCAGTTCATTTTTGCAAGTAGCAACCTATGCCTTAGACTTAGGAGCTTGCACCCTCATTTATTTACTTTATTTTTTTCGCATTTAAATCCAAAAGGGAAAGAACTCCTGCAGTTGACTCAATGTCATAGGAAGTTTAGCCATCCCTAGTTCCTTTTCGACCTTAGCCATTAGGACTTTTTATTTTACAACTCTTCGTGACTTTGCTAAATTCACGTGAGTGTTTGCCATAACACTTACCTTCCCCCGCGAACCTTGAGCGTAACCAAGTGTTCGTTAATCCTTAGGAGAACTACGAGTGCTCTGATTCTATACCCGATACGTAGGCATCGATGCGATGTTGTGCGAGCACCATTAGAAATAAAACCTTAGGTTCCCTTAGTTTTAACAAGCAATAAATAACAATAACACAAATATTAACAAGAGGTTCCCGTAGGATACTGCGGATGCTTAGGATGCTAACACCTTCCCTAGGTATAATCAACCCCCGAACCTAGTTTCTCCTCATTTAGGGTTTTTACGATCTTTTTCCCTTTTCCCTTTGGATTAAATTAAAGTCGGTGGTGAACATAAAAGTTTTGCGATTCAAGCTTAATCAATAGCTTGGTATCCGATTCTCACCGCAACAATAAGCATTTGTCAGATTTGGGCTCAAGATTAGTTGAAACTTGTCGTTTCACATAAACTTCACAACCCGAAACCTTCATGTAAGACATATGTGGTTTCTTACCAATCCATATCTCATATGGTGTCTTTTCTACCTTTTTGGATAGAACACGGTTAAGTGTGTAAGCTGCTGTCAGTAGTGCATGTCCCCAAAAGGAGTTTGGAAGATCGGCGTGACTCATCATGAATTGAACTATGTGTTGTACCCCAAAATTTTCCCTCCCAAAATTAAGGCAATATATCTCAAGATCTCTCAAGGTTCACCAGGTTCACAATTGGTCAAAAGGATTGAAGGTTTCATTAGACTAAGTCACCTCCTGAACAATGGATCCAAAACTAGGGTTTTGAATTTCTCCAAGCTAAATGGACTTCCAAGGCCTCAAGTGAGCTTCATAACATCGCACATTTCTTCGAGAATCCCCATGTCAAGTTTCAGGGCTTTCCCAATAAGTTTGACCAGTCAAATGTTCAGATATCCAAAAATTAGTCAACTTGGTAAAATAGTCAAATTGAGGTCAACTGTGGTCAAATTAAAGTCAAACTTCAAGATTTTTTGCTAACATCAATATTATGAGGTAAACTTCATCATTTGATCAAGGGTTGATCATGGTTCATCAAGGAAATTTCAGATCATAAAGAATCAGGAGTTTCTAAATTAGGGTTTTCATAGGAAAAGTCAACTGAACTTTGACCAGCCATAACTTTCACATACTTCATAAAAAATTTCCCATCCAAAGCTAATTTTTAAGGAAATTGGATTATCTACAACCTTGTATCTCACAAGCCAAGCCTAAAAATGCTTCATTTGGAAGGTATGAGCTAAAACATTATAGGTCCTTTTGAAAGTCAACAAAAAGTCAACTTTTTCCAGAGCTCATAATTTGAAAATGGTAAAGGATATGGACATGGGACCAAAAGGTTTTGTTAGAGGACTCTCTAAGTTTTCTTAAAAGTCTAAGATCACTCTCATAGCCTTAAAATTGAGGGAGTTGAGCCTTGTCAAAGTTTGGAAAATTTCAAGGGGTGTATGAAGTAAAAAAGGCCTTAACTTCAATTTTTTCCAAATGGACCCATAAAATTGCAACCCAATCTCAAGGATAAAGCCATGCACGACCCAATGACCATTTATACAAATTTTTTGCATTTTATTTTTATTATTTTGGATTTTATTTGTTAAAATTCAATTTTAATAAAAATAAAATATAAAACATCAAATAATAGATCAAATATAGGTTTGGGAATGAATCTTATAACATTTAAAGCTGATTGAAAAGAGCCAAATTCGTGTACACTCAAAATAGTAAGAGTTCATTTGATTTTTTTCATATTTATGGTGATTATTTCTTCATGATCAAGTAACCTTAATCCATCCAACAAAGCCCAATTTTTCTGACCTAATTTCATTCACCACATATATACAAACCTAAACAACACACAGGCATGAAAATCCAGCAGCCAAGATAACATTCAAGCTTCCAAAATTTCACAAAAAAAGTCAAAGTCGATTTTCAACCTAGAGGCGATTTCAAAGCAAACCAAAGGTTGCAAATCACTCCTGGGTGTTCCTTGAATGTGTTTGCATCATCATAAGCATCAAAAACCTTCACAATTGCATGAACCGAATCACACTTCTCCTCTTTTTTTTCAATTTTTCGATTCTTATTGTTTATGCATTATTAATGAATTCTAACTTCATATTGTTATTTGTGGTGGTGTTTAGATTGTTTCTGCACATTTGATTGAAGTTTCATGATCGAATTTGATAATCACCATTGTTAGGGTTTGGTGTTTCGTTTTAGGGCTTTACACACCAAGCCATATAAATGCCTTTGAAGACCATGGTTAAACTGTACACGCTACAAGGATCACATTGACATAATTAATTTGATGAAATTTTACGTATTTTGCAGGTCTATAGTGACATTCAGAAAACCGTAGCTATAAGTCCCAAAAAAACCGTCGCTAAAGCCTTCATTCTGAGGTTGAAGACGATGGCTTGTTTTCTGGGAATTCAAATTTATGTTTTATTTTATATATTTGTGTTTCTGTTATAAGTCATCAACCATGCGTTGGCCCAGTGGATAACGCGCATATGCATGAAGCCTGTGACTTGGGTTCGATCCCCAGGTTCTCTTCTTTTTTTCTAACATTTCTTTTATTTTGCAGGATTAATATTTTTTGATCTTTGTTCATATGGATATCAA
Organism: Lathyrus aphaca; assembly: GCA_963966055.1. NCBI lineage: Eukaryota > Viridiplantae > Streptophyta > Magnoliopsida > Fabales > Fabaceae > Lathyrus > Lathyrus aphaca. The sequence goes on from OZ014525.1 coordinate 499,498,752, forward strand.
CTACGCACGCGCAACCTAGTTGGTCAGCGTATGATTCTGGTAATTGTTAGAACAATTATGGTTCTGAACCTCTAAGCGTTTTGATGATAACAAAGATTATTATGCTAGAATAGAAGTTCTAATGAATACCTTATTCTTGTGTAGAAGATCAATTCAATTAAGGGAGACATGCATTACTAGAATATTTATTGAGCCACTTATAGAAGATACTCTTAATGAAGAATCCATCATTTAATGACATGTTTATTGGCTGCGCATCAAATATTTATTATCTCTGATTTCCGCTTAGAAGATGTTGATATTCATAATGAAGACATTAATTAAATAATATTTTAATTAATGGTCAAGACAAGTATCTCTGATTATGGAAGGAAGTTATGGTATTAACTAATATCCTAAACTAGCTCAAGATGTCTCCAACGGCTATATTCATTCAAGAACTATATAAAGGATTCAATTTGAAGATTGAAGAGATATACACTCACGCAAAAAGACTGAATCAATTTGTGCTAATATATTGTAACTTTCACTTAGTGATCCTTGCTTGACAAGAAGCATTTTCAGTTACTTCTTTATTATCATTGTAATAGTTGTTTTATTCCTTGAGTGACTAAGTTTAGTCAGAAGACTCAAGAGGACATTGACTATAGGTCAGTGTGTGTATTCAATAGTTGAATAGTGGATTAAGACCTCAGTAGAGGCAAAATCACCTTGGCGGGTAGACTGGAAGTAGTTTGAGTTCAAACGAACCAGGATAAATTATCTTGTCTTTAGAAGTTGTTTATTTAAGTTGCAAAAGAAAACCCAATTCCAACCCCCTTTCCTTGTGTTTTGCGCACCTTCAATTGGCATCAGAGCGCTAGGTTCTGAGAAAAACACTTAATCGTGTCAGTAAAAGATCCAGAAGTTAAACACATGGCAGAAGCTGGAAATAACAACAATGACTACCAGAATGACAAGATCAACGCTAAACCTCCAATGTTCAATGGTGAAAATTTTGACTACTGGAAGGATGTTCTGGAGAGTTTCTTTCTAGCTCTAGATGGAGATCTCTGGGACATGGTGACAGATGGATACATTCATCCTGTTGGAGCAGATGGTCAAAAGATTGAAAGAAAAAATATGACAGCTCAGCAAAAGAAGGAATTCAGAAATCATCACAAAGCTAGAACCATACTTTTAAGTGCTATCTCATATACAGAATATGAGAAGATCACAAACAGGGACTCAGCTAAACACATGTTTGATTCTCTGAGGATGACACATGAAGGCAACACTCAAGTCAAGGAGACTAAACCTCTAGCCCTCATCCAGAAGTATGAAGCTTTCAAGATGGAAGAAGATGAGACAATTGAAAAAATGTTCTCAAGGTTCCAAATCCTGGTAGCTGGACTAAAAGTTCTGGACAAAGGCTACTCAACAGCAGATCATGTGAAGAAAATCATCAGAAGTTTACCAAAAGCTTGGATGCCCATGGTCACTGCTCTAAAGCTATCAAAAAATCTGAATGAAATTTCCTTAGAAGAACTGATCAGCTCCTTGAGAAGTCATGAGATTGAACTAGAAGAAGATGAACCCCAGAAGAAAGGTAAGTCTGTAGCTCTTAAATCTAACAAATCTGTTTCTAAAGCTTTACAGGTAGAAGAAGAAGAAAGTTCTGGATGCTCATCAGAAGAAGATGAATTATCTCTCCTATCCAGAAGAGTTCAACAACTCTGGAAGCATCGTCAGAAGAAGTTCAGAAATTCCAGAAGAACAAACAATTATTCTGAATCAACATCTGGTCACAAGAAACCCAGAAGCAAAGAAGTTGTGTGCTACGAATGCAAAGAACCAGGACACTACAAAAGTGAATGTCCAAAACTTCAGAAAGAGAAACCCATAAACAAATTCAGCAGAGAAAAGAAAAAGAGTCTCATGGCAACATGGGATGATTCTGAATCATCTGAAGTAGAGTCAGATTCTGAAGACGAACAAGCTAATATTGCATTAATGGCAAACATACCAGAAGATGATCACTCATCAGAATCAGAATCAGAATCAGATTCAGAAGAGGTATTTTCTAAACTTTCCAGATCTCAATTAGAAGCTAGCCTCTCAGAAATTCTTGAAAAATATCAGAAGCTTCAATTCAAATACAAAGACATGAAACAAAGTCTGATATCTGAATTAGAAGAAGTTAGAAAACTAAAAACAGAAAACTTTGAGCTAAAAGAAAATATTTTTGAATGTAAAAATTCTTTTGAAAAACTTAAAGCTCAGAAAGAATCTGAATTAGAAGATCTAATTAATTCTGATAATATCATAAAACAATATGATTATGGCTTTCAAAAATTCCTTGCTAAAAGCATAGATAGAAGCAAAATTGCATCTATGATCTATGGAGTTAGCAGAAATGATAGAAGAGGCATAGGCTATGTGAATACTAAAGAAACTCTGAAGTATAAAAAAATTGATGACATTGTCATAAAAACTAATACTCATCTAAGCTCTCATTTTACCTATGGTCATAATCATGATTTAATATACACTAGTGATTCATCTTGTTCCACAAGTTCTGATTTGAAACAGAAAATGAATCAGAAGTTTGTAAAAACTAAGAAAAAAGGACCCAGAAGAATATAGGTACCCAAAGATAAAATTGTGTATGTTGCAGATGTCTTTAACAGCAAAACTGAAACACCAATCATGGTACATGGACTCTGGATGCTCACGACACATGACGGGAAGAAAGCATATGTTCCAAAGTCTTGAATTAAAAGATGGAGGCCACGTAGGTTTCGGAGGCAATCAAAAAGGAAAAATAATTGGCTCTGGAACTATTGGTAATGGAAATCTTCCCTCAATCTCTAATGTTCTATTAGTAGAAGGATTAATGCATAATTTATTATCCATAAGTCAATTAAGTGATAATGGCTATGACATAATCTTTAATCAAAAGTTCTGTAAAGCTGTTAGTCAGAAAGATGGAACAATCCTCTTTAGTGGAAAGAGAAAGAACAACATTTATAAAATAAAACTTTCAGAATTCAAAATTCAAAATGTAAAATGTCTAATGTCTGTGGAGACTGAGCAATGGGTCTGACACAGAAGATTGGGACATGTTAATATGAGAAGATTATCTCAACTTAACAAACTCAATCTAGTCAGAGGACTTCCAAATTTGAAGTTCAACTCAGAAGCTCTGTGTGAAGCATGTCAGAAAGGAAAATTTTCAAAACCTGGTTTTAAAGCTAAAAATGTTGTATCTTCCTCTAGACCATTAGAACTTCTGCACATTGACTTGTTTGGACCAGTGAAAACTGCTTCTGTCAGTGGCAAAAAGTATGGATTGGTGATCGTAGATGACTTCAGCAGATGGACATAGGTAAAGTTTCTTAGACACAAAGATGAGTCAATTGCTGTATTTTCTAACTTCTGTAAACAAGTTCAAAATGAAAAGGAATCTAAAATCATTAAAGTCAGAAGTGATCATGGTGGAGAATTTGAAAATAAACAATTAGAATCATTTTTTTAATGAAAAAGACATCTCTCATGATTTTTCTTGTCCTAGAACTCCACAACAAAATGGGGTTGTAGAACGTAAGAATAGAACATTGCAAGAGATGGCCAGAACCATGATCAATGAGACTAATATGGCTAAACATTTTTGGGCAGAAGTAGTAAATACAGCATGCTATATTCAGAATAGAATCTCTATAAGACCTATTCTTGAAAAGACTCCTTATGAATTGTGGAAGAACAGAAAGCCCAACATTTCATATTTTCATCCTTTTGGATGCATATGTTTTATTTTAAATACTAATGATACTCTGAATAAATTTGACTCTAAGGCACAAAAGTGTTATATGTTAGGATACTCTGAAAGTTCTAAGGGATACAGAGTATACAATACAGAAACACGTATCGTGATAGAATCTATTTATGTCAGATTTGATGATAAGCTTGGTTCTGAAAAACCAAAGCAGAATGAATTAAATGCAGATATAGAAGTAGAAATTTCTACAAATAGAACTTCTGAAGATCAATCACCTAAAGATCATAACAATACAATTTCTCCAACAACTTCTGAAGAACCCACTCAGAAGAAACTATCCAGAAGCAAGGTGAATCATCCAGAAGATAAAATCTTAGGAAAGAAAGATGAACCAATCAGAACAAGATCATCATTCAGAAACTCTGAAGAATCTCTAATGGGACTTGTTTCTCTGATTGAACCAACTTCTGTAGAAGAAGCTCTCTCAGAAAATGATTGGATTCTGGCTATGCAAGAAGAACTTAACCAATTCACCAGAAATGATGTGTGGGATCTAGTTTCTAGGCCCAGAGGATTCAACATCATTGGCACCAAGTGGATATTCAGAAACAAGCTAAATGAGCAAGGAGAAGTTGTCAGAAACAAAGCAAGACTGGTTGCACAAGGTTATAGTCAACAAGAAGGAATTGACTATACAGAAACCTATGCACCAGTTGCCAGGTTAGAATTAATTAGACTTCTAATCTCATTTGATGTAAACCATAATATCATTCTATATCAAATGGATGTCAAGAGTGCATTTTTAAATGGTTATATTGATGAAGAAGTGTATGTACACCAACCCCCTGGTTTTGAAAATACAAAATTTCCAGAACATGTTTTCAAACTCAAAAAATCTTTATATGGTCTGAAACAAGCTCCCAGAGCTTGGTATGAAAGACTAAGTACTTTTCTTCTGGAAAATAATTTCATCAGAGGGAAAGTGGATACAACTCTTTTCAGTAAAAACATTAAAAATGATCTTCTGATATGTCAAATTTATGTAGATGATATAATTTTTGGTTCTACTAAAAGTGCCTTGGGAAAGGAATTTGCTAAGTCTATGCAGGCAGAATTTGAAATGAGCATGATGGGAGAATTAAAGTTCTTCCTGGGAATTCAAATAAATCAAACATCAGAAGGAACATATATCCATCAAAGCAAATATGTCAAAGAACTTCTGAAGAAATTTGATTTATCAGAAAGCATTATATCTAAAACTCCTATGCATCCTACATGTATTCTGGAGAAAGAAGAGGTAAGTAAGAAAGTAGATCAGAAGCTCTACAGAGGTATGATTGGATCTCTCCTCTATCTAACTGCTTCTAGACCAGATATTCTATACAGTGTATGTTTATGTGCTAGATTCCAATCAGATCCTAGAGAAGCTCACTTAACAGCAGTTAAGAGAATCTTTAGATATCTGAAAGGTACTACTAATCTTGGTCTGTATTACAGAAGATCAGAAGAGTATAAACTTATAGGATATTGTGATGCTGATTTTGCTGGAGACAGAACAGAAAGAAAAAGTACTTCTGGAAGTTGCCAATTTCTGGGAGATAATCTAATTTCTTGGTCTAGCAAAAGACAGTCAACCATAACATTATCAACTGCAGAAGCTGAATACATTGCAGCAGCTGGATGCAGTACTCAGATGCTCTGAATGAAAAATCAGCTTGAGGATTTCAATATTTATGAGAGTAACATTCCCATCCTCTGTGATAATACCTCTTCTATTTGTTTATCTAAAAATCCAATTTTACATTCTAGAGCTAAACACATAGAAGTTAAACATCACTTCATTAGGGACTATACTCAGAAGGGAATTTTAATGTTAAAATTCATAGATACAAATCACCAATGGGCTGATATCTTTACAAAACCCCTTCCTGAAGATAGATTTAATTTCATACTAACTAACCTTAGCATGAAGTTATGTCCAGAATGAAAATGCCTTAATTATATGTCTTTAACTCTTAGAAGTTCTGTAATTTATCCTCTATATTATTTCCTCAGAAGATACTATGTTCTAACTGTTTCATTCTGAGAACTTCTGTTCAAAGGAATAACATGCAGATCTTCAAATCAACAAGTGTCAACAAGGCTATAAGGAATCCCATCAGAATCAAAACAAGTGTCCAAATTCTGAAAAGTGACAGAACATGCATTGGACAACTGTCCTCTATAGAAGGACATCTGTTGATCTTCTGGGAAACTGATACGGCTGACTTGACACCAAAAAGGCAAAAATCTCTTGGGTAACTGTTCCAGAATCTTTTACGCCTTACCCTATGTCTGCAACATTTATTGCATATAATCATTATGTTTTTAAACTTAATTTTTCCCACTAATTTCTCGTATAATTAAATGCATTATTTTCCTATCTAAGTAACTTTTCATTTTCACTTTCACTTTTTACCATAATTGCATTTTTACTGAAAAATCCTTTCACCCTCCCTTTTGCGTTCTCTCTCTGAAACTTTCTAAAACCCTAAATCTTCAAAACCTCATCTTAGTAACAAATGGCTTCCTCTTCTCAACAAAGAAAAGACTTCTCTGATGTGTTCTACGTTGAACCTACGAAGACTCTTACTACTCCTGCTGAAAAACTGGAAGTTCTTTGTGAACTATTTGTGGATTTCAACAGTCTAAAGGATAACGGTTTTGATCTCTTTCCGAACGTTCAAGCTCAGGGCTGGGAGAAGTACTTTGATCGTTTAATGGGACCAGTCTTCCCAAAACTGGTAAAGGAATTCTGGGCTTACGCAACAGCATCCAACACACATGTTACGTCGTACGTGCTGGGTAAAAGGATAATTATTTCTGAAGACCACATTGCCAAACTCATAGAAGCTGATGGCAATGGTATTAAGTGTAGTGACATGGATAGGATGTCTGATACAATAGTGATAGCCAAGGAGATCTTCACCTCTGGCCAACCCTCAAATAAGATAAAGGATCTGAAGACCCCTCTCAGAATTTGGGCCAAGATCATTCTTGGGACAATCTGTCTTAGGAAGGCTACAAACTCTCCAGACTATATCAATATGGATCAACAGTTTCTGCTTTACTTCATTGCCAAACAGAAGAAGATCAACCTTGCACACACCTTGTTTCAACATCTGAAAACTAGTGTGAAGGAAACTAGAGATGGGGAGAAAACCAAGAGGGATTGGATTCCTCTAGGACGTGTTATTTCTGATATCCTCTGTCAAAACAAGCTGGTAGACTTTCTGGCAGAATTAAAGCAAACTCAATTTCTTGAAACAGATGTTGGAAAACCTCTGAATGCGAAGAATTTGAAGAAGATGAAGTTTATTACTTCTATTCAGCAAGAACCTGTCCTTCCTTCTAGAGAAGTGATCACCACCAGGAAGATTCCCTTGGAGAACTTCCCTCTCTTCTCTTCTGAAACACCTCCAGATGTTGTGGTCAATTACTTGGATACTTGAAAGCAACATGGTGTGGACCCTATGTTCAAGCCAACTGAACTCACTCAGAAAACTCCAGATGCTTCCTCTGCAAGACCCAAGAAGAGAAAGGCTGTTGAAGGAACATCTCAGAAGATTCCAAAATCAACCAGAAGATCAGGTAAAACTTATGCCTCTAACTCTGAATTCATTTCTGTAGTAGAAGCAGTTAATGTAGAAGTGTCAAAATAACCTTCTAACCCATTACCTTCTGTTGATATTCCTTCTGCACCTATCCCTTCTTCTAAACCACCTCAATCCTCTAATCCTATTCCAACTGAAATACCTGCATCTGCTGCTGTCTCATCCATCCTATCATCACTTTATCCACCAGAAGCTGAACACAATCAACCACAAACAATTTCTGATTTTGACATTCCAATAGATACTACTCCTCTGTCTGACATTGATCGCTCTCCTATAACCGAAACACAAACTGCCCTGCAAAATGTCCTCTCTGATATTGACAATTTTCAACCCCCAGAATCTGTCCAAATTCCATCCTCTGAAAATGTTCCTAGTCTCTCTCCCATAAGAGAAAGTTCACTGTCCTCATATGAATCGACACCTCCAAACTCACCTGCCTTTATAAACATCCCTGACACTTCTCCAGAAGAAACTGAACATGATAATCCACCTAGAACATCTGTTAATTTCGAAGCTTTACAAAAATTGTCCTCAGTCTCTAACAAAACAACCATACCTGTACCTAAACCAAAGCCCTCTAGAACAGACATTTCTGCTTTATTACTTGCTTTTGAAACAGTCTTGAAATTGAAGTTAGAGGATCTGAAGTCTGCGTGCTCAGAGCTTACAGATCCAGCTGCTTCTGACTTTCTGTGGGCTACCTTCAGAAAGTGGTTTAATACTGAGTTAAAGAGACTCAAGGACATCTTCTATGATATTGCTCACCAGAATTTTTGTGAGCATCTTCAAGCAGTTGTTTCTAATATTGAACAGTATAAACCTCTTCTGCTGGACAATAAGCCTTGGACAGAGTCAAGCTGAGAATCATGATGATGAACCTGAGAATCAAGCTGCCCCAGAAGTTGAAGAACCTCTGACAACAAATTTTGTTCTGCAAACATTGGAAGAGCTGAAGAAGGAGAATGAGATGGTGAAGCAACGCCTAGATAAACAAGATGAAACCACTGCTGAATTGAAGACAATGCTTGGCAAGCAAGTGGAATCATCCTCTGAGATTAAATCTTTGCTGGAGGCCTTAGTTACTAAGATGCACTCCTGATTTTATGCTTATCTTCTGCTTTAGTTGTTTCTGTTTTATCTTTTGCTTCTTCATAACTTTTTAAAGTTCTACTGGATTTGTCTTTACAAGTTTTTTTTATAATTAATGGTAACATATTTTGCTTCTATACAATTGCATTTTTTTCTGCATCAACTCTTTTTGATTATGACAAAAAGGGGGAGAAACGTAGAAGATTATGATCCATAGCAGTTTACCATGATTTGCCTCTTACATATAATATTCTAATAAAACTATTTGAGTTGTGATCATAGAATAGAAACAGGTCAAGTAATCAACTCAGGGGGAGCTAAGGATCATGGAACATCTGAAGAAATCTTTATAAGAAATATTTGATTTTATTCAATCAAAGGGAGTTCCTCTAATATTATTAAACTTTATTCTCATTATCTAAATGTTTTGTCATCATAAAAAAGGGGGAGATTGTTAGAACAATTATGGTTCTGAACCTCTAAGCGTTTTGATGATAACAAAGATTATTATGCTAGAATAGAAGTTCTAATTAATACATTATTCTTGTGTAGAAGATCAATTCAATTAAGGGAGACGTGCATTACTAGAAGATTTATTGAGCCACTTATAAAAGATACTCTTAATGAAGAATCCATTATTTAATGACATGTTTATTGGCTGCGCATCAAATATTTATTATCTATGATTTCCGCTTAGAAGATGTTGATATTGATAATGAAGACATTAATTAAAGAATATTTTAATTAATGGTCAAGACAAGTATCTCTGATTATGGAAGGAAGTTATGGTATTAACTAATATCCTAAACTAGCTCAAGATGTCTCCAACGGCTACATTCATTCAAGAACTATATAAAGGATTCAATTTGAAGAATTGAAGAGATATACACTCACGCAAAAAGACTGAATCAATTTGTGCTAATATATTGTAACTTTCACTTAGTGATCCTTGCTTGACAAGAAGCATTTTCAGTTACTTCTTTATTATCATTGTAATAGTTGTTTTATTCCTTGAGTGACTAAGTTTAGTCAGAAGACTCAAGAGGACATTGACTATAGGTCAGTGTGTGTATTCAATAGTTGAATAGTGGATTAAGACCTCAGTAGAGGCAAAATCACCTTGGCGGGTGGACTGGAAGTAGTTTGAGTTCAAACGAACCAGGATAAATTATCTTGTCTTTAGAAGTTGTTTATTTAAGTTGCAAAAGAAAACCCAATTCCAACCCCCCTTCCTTGTGTTTTGCGCACCTTCAGTAATGGGGAGGTCCTGAGTGTTGGTGTAAGCCCTAGAGGCCAATACTTTTTGGTACTTGTATCGGATTATTCGTTTAATAATAAAAGGCATTTCTTTATTATGTTTGTCTTTCAGAATAATAAAGTCCCTAGAATAGTTAGTCTGTTTAATGAAATGTTAAGTGTGACTTAATCATGAGATCCCATTAAACATAAAGACATTATTCTTAAAATATCCGTAGTCAAGCTTTATTGCAAAGTGGGATAACATTAAAGCATTGAGACTATTATGAAGATAGACTGATGATCACATCTCATGGATCATGGATAAAGGGTTATCAAGTCTTGACATAGGTATAAATATTAGGAGTAATATTTATACCGGATTGACCCGCTATGAGAATACTACATAGTATGTTATGCAAAGTGTCATAAGTTATTCTCATGGTGATAATGGTGTATTACCACCCTTCGACCTGAAACCACTATGGACCCTAGATGTAGAGTCGGGTGCTTTATTGCTGATCAAACATTATCCGTAACTGGATGATCATAAAGACAGTTGATGGGCACTCCACGAAGCATGCTGAGGGACATGAGTGTCCTAGATGGAATTTGCCAATCCTGCATAACAGGAGAAATGTCTAAGGGCCCAATATTGAACTGGACAAGGATGACACAGTGTATGCCTTGTGTTCAATATAGACATAGGGGCAAAAGGGTAATTGTACAAACATATATTATCACGAAAAAGGTTTTGTCAGATCACATGACATTTTCGTGACTTGGGTAGCAGTGATGTGTTGCTAGATACCGCTCACTGTTTATTATGTTAAATATATAATTTAATATAATTACCAACGTTACGAAATCCTACAGGGTCACACACATAAGGACAGTTTGATGAGAGATAGAGAAATCAAAGGAACACCGTAAGGTACGGTGCACTTAAGTGAAAAATAGAAATTCGGATAATATAATAATAATTATTGTTATTTTATAATGGTTATAAAATAATAATAAAATAAATATATTTATTATAATAATAGTTATTATAATAATATATAATATTATTATGGATCATGTGAATTGGGCTTTTAGCCCGCAGCCCACAAGAGAGTCTATAAAAGGAACCCTTGTGATGAAGCTTTTACTTGATGCAATTTCGTTTTTGATTCTCACTCAAATAATTCCGTTCGTAAGCAGCTAGCACTGTGACCGGAAGCTGTTCGTGTGGACTGAGTAGAGGCGTTGCACTTCATCAACGCTTGTGATCGCTGCATCAAAGATCTGAATCGCCACAAAGAGGTAACGATTCTATCACTGACCATGCTCATTCGTAAGGATCACTAAAGGAAAATTTTTGTTTTCCGCTGCGTTTAGATCGCAATTTTCCTTCAGTGGTATCAGAGCCACTTACGAAACCATGGATCTGATAGCTGTTAAATTTCCGTTTTTTTTTTTCTGTATTTGATTCGATTAAAACACAGAACGAATTTAACAATAAACGATTAATTAAATTTGGCATCTGTTGTGTACGATTTGGATGATTGATGTTGATTATGCTTCGGAATCCGACATTAGTATGGTGAAGTTGTGCGATACATTGATCATCCATAGGTTACACAATTAGATCGATCACTTTTATATAAGATATAAGAAATTCTGATGCAAAGATGGTATATGGGATATACTGTTTTGATTTCATCCATTCAATCACATAAGGATTGTAATTCTTTTGAAAGATCATCATTTTCATTCGCTTCGGAATCCGACGTTAGTATGGTGAAGCAATGACATGTTGATCTATCATATTGAGTTATCAATCGAGTTGTGTTTGACGGCATGAAATTGTTGCATTAGGATTAATGGCAGTACAAGTGTTGTATTGCCGCAGACTTTTCCGGTTGGGGTTGTAAATGCACAAAAGTTGTGCAGGAAACGACGTGAAATACAATGAAGTGTTCATAAAATTTTTCGCCGGGGCGCTGCCCCTGACAACCCCGCAAGGAGGCGCTGCCCCCTTGAACCCCGCAAGGAACCACCGTCCGCTGACCGGGCAGCGGAACCCCCGGCTAAGTCTGCAAAGTGTGATCAATCAGCCGAAATTTAATTTAGTTTATTTAATTATCGGAATTTTTAAACTAATAATAAAAGTGTGTTTATTATTATTTATTTGTGGTGATCAGTTATGGCCTTAGTTTATCCTTTATTATTGTTTTGGGATTTTTAAATACGGCCTGCGAGTCGTGCCTCTCTCTCAATCTCTTTATGTAACTTCTTTTCTCATCTCACTCCCTCGTATGTAAAACGAGTATTCTTATATGTAATGTAATATTATGTTATGAAGAAAAAGGAAGTATTCAATATTAAAGGAGGATAACCTTGGAGATCATGCTTGGAGAAGCTTAGATCGTTATTAGGTTAGCTTAGGTTCTCTCATTGGCTTGAGAGAACAATTGCGTTAGGGGCCATAATTGTATCTTTTTATATGTATGTTGATGCATGTAATTGTATGTTGATGCATGTGAGAGACGTTTTGCATGTTAAGCCGGTGAGATCAAACTAATAACAAATTCCCTCAAAATTAAATATTAAGTTTATGCTTTCCAATTTTTAGCACTCATCAAGACTAGTATCGAGCATTGTAGGTTTCGCCTACGCGAGGTGCATGTTCTATATTAGTAAGGTGTGATGGGATAATTGTAATATCCAATTGCTAAAACAATGGGTCAAACTTAACTAAACAAATTATAATAAGATTATACATGTTTAGAAGCAAGAATTGGGAATGATTCATGTGATGGATCAGAATAAGGAGTTATTCACCCAATTGAAAATATTCGAGAGTTGTATGAGATACAATTGGAAGGAGTTCCTACCTAAATAACTTAGTTTTGTGTAATCAGCCTAACGCTGACTTAAAACAAAGTGAAACATGGATCTCGACCCACTAGAAAGTCTTCCAACGGGATTTTCCGAATCAAATGATGAGGGTCATTTGTTTTGAATAAAATAGTGGGAGCATATTTGATTAAAGGCCTAATTAAATATGTTGTTTTAATGATACTTATATTTTCATATTTCTCTTGTAGATTACCATGACAACAAACACATCGAACAATATTTTGCGATCCATCCTAGATAAGGAAAAATTGTCTGGGACAAATTTCCTGGATTGGCACCGTAATCTGAGGATTGTCCTCAAGCACGATAAGAAGCTGTATGTCTTGGAGACACCAGTTCCTGAGGAGGAACCTCCTAGTTCTGCATCAAAGGCAGAAAGAGATGCTTATAAGAAGCATTTCGATGATGCCAATGAAACCGCTTGCCTCATGCTTGCTACCATGAACTCTGAGTTGCAAAAGCAACACGAGAACATGTCTGCGTTCGATATGATCGGACATCTGAAAATGCTTTATCAAGAGCAAGCAAGAAATGAGAGGTTTCAGGTTTCAAAGTCCCTTTTTAACAGCAAGTTAGCTGAGGGAGCCCCTGTAAGTCCCCATGTACTCAAGATGATTGGGTATGTGGAGAACCTTGACAGATTAGGGTTTCCCCTTGGAAAAGAACTTGCGATTGATCTGATCTTGCAATCGTTGCCAGAGAGCTTCAGTCAGTTTGTCCTGAATTTCAATATGAATGACTTGGACAAAAGCCTTCCAGAACTGCTAGGCATGTTGAGAACTGCTGAGCAGAATATGAAGACAAAAGGGAAATCTATTCTGATGGTCAGTAATGGAAAGAAACAGAACAAGAGGCCCATCAAACAGGGTGGTAGAGGGAAAGGCAAGGAAGTTGCCAAACCCAAACCCACTCCTCCTGTTTTGAAGCCTAGTGGAGGAATAGCAAAGGAGGGCACTTGCTTCCATTGCGGTAAGACCGGACATTGGAAGAGAAATTGCCCAAAGTACCTGGAAGATAAGAAAAATGGAGTAGAGACTTCAAATTCAGGTATTTTTGTTATTGAAATTAATTTATCTACTTCTGCATCATGGGTATTAGATACTGGATGCGGTTCTCACATTTGTACTAATGTGCAGGGGCTAAAAAGGAGTAGAGATTTGGCAAAAGGTGAAGTTGACCTACGAGTTGGCAATGGAGCAAAGGTTGCTGCTTTAGCTGTAGGAACTTATGTTTTAACTTTACCTAGTGGTTTAATAATTCAGTTAGAGAACTGTTATTATGTACCTGCAATTAGCAGGAATATTATTTCCGTTTCTTGTTTGGACAAGTTTGGTTTTTCATTCATAATAAAGAACAATTGTTGCTCCATTTATTTGAATGATATATTCTATGCTACTGCAAAAATGAATAATGGACTATATGTCCTTGATCTTGAAATGCCAATTTATAACATTAATACTAAAAGGTTGAAACCTAATGAGTTGAATCCAACTTACCTTTGGCACTGTCGATTAGGCCACATAAATGAGAAACGCATTTCCAAACTCCATAAAGATGGACTCTTGGACTCTTTTGATTATGAATCATATGACACATGCAGATCTTGTTTAATTGGAAAGATGACAAAGTCCCCATTCACAGGAAAAGGTGAAAGGGCTAATGATCTTTTGGCACTCATACATACTGATGTATGTGGACCACTGAACATACCAGCCAGAGGAGGTTTTCAGTACTTCATCACTTTCACTGATGACTTCAGTAGATACGGATATGTGTATTTAATGAAACACAAATCTGAGTCCTTTGAAAAGTTCAAGGAATTCAAGAATGAAGTACAAAACCAACTAGGGAAGAATATTAAAGTTCTTCGATCAGATCGAGGCGGTGAATATTTAAGCCTAGAATTTGATGACCATCTAAAAGAGTATGGGATTCTATCCCAACTTACTCCTCCTGGAACACCACAATGGAATGGTGTATCTGAGAGAAGAAATCGAACCTTGTTAGACATGGTCCGATCCATGATGAGTCACGCCGATCTTCCAAACTCCTTTTGGGGACATGCATTATTAACAGCAGCTTACACACTTAACCGTGTTCCATCCAAAAAGGTTGATAAGACACCATATGAGATATGGAGTGGTAAGAAACCACATATGTCTTACATGAAGATTTGGGGTTGCGAAGTTTACGTCAAACGACAAATTTCAACCAAGCTTGAGCCCAAATCTGACAAATGCTTATTTGTGGGATATCCTAAAGAAACAAGAGGATATTACTTCTACAATCCTTCTGAGGGCAAAGTGTTTGTCGCTCGAACTGGAGTCTTTCTGGAAAGGGATTTTATTTCCAAAGGAAACAGTGGGAGGAAAATAGAGCTTGAAGAAATTCAAGAATCACAAAACATTGAAACACCTATGGAGGAACTAGAGCAGGAAACACAAGTAGTTGTGGAAGAGCAACCTGCTCAAGTAGAACAAGACCAGCGTAGGTCAAGCAGGACACGTCACCAACCTGAGAGATATGGATATCTCATAAGTGATCAGGGTGATGTATTACTCATGGATCAAGATGAGCCTGTGACCTACAAAGAGGCCATAACTGGTCCTGAGTCTGAGAAGTGGCTAGAAGCCATGAAATCTGAAATGGATTCCATGTACACAAACCAGGTTTGGACCTTGGTAGAACCTCCTATAGGAGTTAACCCTATAGGATGCAAGTGGGTCTTCAAGAAGAAGACTGACATGGATGGTAAGGTACATACCTATAAAGCAAGACTGGTTGCAAAAGGCTATAAACAAATTCATGGGGTTGACTATGATGAAACCTTTTCACCAGTTGCAATGCTTAAATCTGTTCGGATTTTACTTGCCATCGCTGCATATCATGATTATGAAATATGGCAGATGGATGTCAAAACTGCTTTCCTTAATGGGAATCTTCTTGAGGATGTGTACATGACACAACCTAAAGGATTTGACATACCACAAGATGCCCAAAAGATATGCAAGTTACAGCGATCAATCTATGGATTAAAGCAAGCTTCCAGAAGCTGGAATCTTCGTTTTGATGAAACCGTAAAACAATATGGATTCATCAAAAATGAAGATGAACCTTGTGTCTACAAGAAGGTTAGTGGGAGCATGATCGTGTTTCTGGTATTATATGTAGATGACATATTACTCATTGGAAACGATGTCCCTACCTTGCAACAAGTGAAGACTTGGTTAGGGAATTGTTTTTCTATGAAAGACCTAGGTGAAGCAGCCTATATATTAGGAATTAGGATCTATAGAGATAGATCACAAAAACTGCTTGGCCTAAGTCAGAGTACATACATAGATAAAGTGTTGAGACGCTTTAATATGCATGATTCCAAGAAAGGATTCATACCTATGCAACATGGTCTGTGTTTATCAAAAACACAATCCCCTTCAACTAAGGAAGAAAGGGATCGCATGAATAAGATTCCATATGCATCTGCAATAGGATCTATCATGTATGCCATGTTATGTACTCGACCAGATGTCTCGTATGCATTAAGTGCAACGAGTAGGTACCAATCTGATCCCGGTGATGCTCACTGGGTAGCTGTCAAGAATATCCTTAAGTACTTGAGAAGGACTAAGGATTCATTCTTGATATATGGAGGTCAGGAAGAGCTTGATGTAATTGGTTACACTGATGCTAGATTCCAGACAGATAAGGATGATTTTAGATCACAATCTGGTTATGTGTTCTGTCTCAATGGTGGCGCTGTGAGCTGGAAAAGTTCAAAGCAGGAAACAGTTGCTGATTCTACAACTGAGGCCGAGTATATTGCTGCCTCAAATGCAGCAAAGGAAGCTGTTTGGATCAAGAAGTTCATTAGTGAACTTGGCATAGTCCCTAGCATTGTGGATCCCATTGGTTTATATTGTGATAATAATGGTGCTATCGCACAAGCTAAGGAGCCTAGATCTCACCAACGATCCAAACACATACTTAGGCGTTATCACCTCATTCGAGAGATAATCGATCGGGGAGATGTGAAGATATGCAGAGTACCTACACTTGACAATATCGCTGACCCATTAACAAAGCCTCTTGCGCAACAGAAGCATGATGGTCATACTAGATCTATGGGTATTAAGGGTATGCCTAATTGGCTCTAGTGCTAGTGGGAGATTGTTGGTGTAAGCCCTAGAGGCCAATACTTTTTGGTACTTGTATCGGATTATTCGTTTAATAATAAAAGGCATTTCTTTATTATGTTTGTCTTTCAGAATAATAAAGTCCCTAGAATAGTTAGTCTGTTTAATGAAATGTTAAGTGTGACTTAATCATGAGATCCCATTAAACATAAAGACATTATTCTTAAAATATCCGTAGTCAAGCTTTATTGCAAAGTGGGATAACATTAAAGCATTGAGACTATTATGAAGATAGACTGATGATCACATCTCATGGATCATGGATAAAGGGTTATCAAGTCTTGACATAGGTATAAATATTAGGAGTAATATTTATACCGGATTGACCCGCTATGAGAATACTACATAGTATGTTATGCAAAGTGTCATAAGTTATTCTCATGGTGATAATGGTGTATTACCACCCTTCGACCTGAAACCACTATGGACCCTAGATGTAGAGTCGGGTGCTTTATTGCTGATCAAACATTATCCGTAACTGGATGATCATAAAGACAGTTGATGGGCACTCCACGAAGCATGCTGAGGGACATGAGTGTCCTAGATGGAATTTGCCAATCCTGCATAACAGGAGAAATGTCTAAGGGCCCAATATTGAACTGGACAAGGATGACACAGTGTATGCCTTGTGTTCAATATAGACATAGGGGCAAAAGGGTAATTGTACAAACATATATTATCACGAAAAAGGTTTTGTCAGATCACATGACATTTTCGTGACTTGGGTAGCAGTGATGTGTTGCTAGATACCGCTCACTGTTTATTATGTTAAATATATAATTTAATATAATTACCAACGTTACGAAATCCTACAGGGTCACACACATAAGGACAGTTTGATGAGAGATAGAGAAATCAAAGGAACACCGTAAGGTACGGTGCACTTAAGTGAAAAATAGAAATTCGGATAATATAATAATAATTATTGTTATTTTATAATGGTTATAAAATAATAATAAAATAAATATATTTATTATAATAATAGTTATTATAATAATATATAATATTATTATGGATCATGTGAATTGGGCTTTTAGCCCGCAGCCCACAAGAGAGTCTATAAAAGGAACCCTTGTGATGAAGCTTTTACTTGATGCAATTTCGTTTTTGATTCTCACTCAAATAATTCCGTTCGTAAGCAGCTAGCACTGTGACCGGAAGCTGTTCGTGTGGACTGAGTAGAGGCGTTGCACTTCATCAACGCTTGTGATCGCTGCATCAAAGATCTGAATCGCCACAAAGAGGTAACGATTCTATCACTGACCATGCTCATTCGTAAGGATCACTAAAGGAAAATTTTTGTTTTCCGCTGCGTTTAGATCGCAATTTTCCTTCACTGAGATCAAAACCAGGCCTCCCCCATTTATTTTAAGCGTCTGTTTTATTATTTTTTCTATTATTTCATGAATTATATTAATATTAATTAATTAGTTAAGTAACAATTAACCATTAATCAAAATAAGTTAATTAATCAAACCAATAATCCTTAACATTTTTTTATATTAAGTTTCATTCATTATTTTATAAAAAAATATTTGATTAAAAAAATGTTAATAGTTTAATTAAATTGTAAATAAATGTTTTTTCTAATTTCTTCTAACTATTATGTTAATATAAGTTTTTTTTAATATATATCTCATGTAAATAAATAAATTAACTTATAATATTTTTCAATAATTTGGTTTTATATAAAATATTCTTATAAATTTAGTTTTTAGGTTTTTCTTCATTAATTCATCTATTCTAATTAAATTATAAATTAGTTAGTAATTAGGTTAACATTTTTCTAAATAAATAATTTTTGTTTAAAAACCTAATTTTTTTTTATAAAAAAAAACCTAATTTTATTAATTAACCCAAATTCTTTCCTAACCCTAATTAAAAAAGAAAACTTGATTGGTTTATTGCTCTTTATTTATTTTTGTCTTATTTTAATTATTAGAAAATGTATAGGTTTTTATATTATAATTTATTTTCTTTTCTGCTTATTATTATTTAATTACCCCGAAGCCATGTAATAACGTAGATTTTATATTTTCCGCATATAATTAATTAATTTATTTTATGGTTAGTAAATAGGGAGTGAAAACCTAATTGAAAATTAATTTGGACTTAGAAAATGAAATAAAAAGAATAAATATCTGAAAATAAATCATTCACACACGTAAGTCGATCTATGATCGCCATCTGCACCTCCTAGGGTTACCTCTCTTAAGTTGCCTTTAAAACGGTCAAGTCCCTCGAATATGGGGGTGTCTTAAGAAAAACCCTACAAATAAAAATCATCTTGTCCCTCCCCCGATTAAAAGATCAAGTCCCTACGATGTTGCCTATGATGTTGCCTACAATGATCTTATCCCTTCGATTTAAAAGATGATAGTCCCTCCCAATTGCTAAAGACACCCTTCAAGTTGCCTTCATTGACCATACGATGACCCTACGTTCGTCCCTTAAACAAATCCAACGTAATGACTACCTATTCCTTAATAATAGGGACAATCTTTCCCTTGAAAGAATATAAAAGAACATGAATGGCTTAGTCTAGGGTAGGAACTCTAAGTTACTAGCTCACACCCTTTAAAATACTTTTTACACCTCACAATTTTTCAAACATTTTCAAAACAGGCTTTGTATACATCCATATGAGGATCATTAAAAAATACTTAGAAAATTTTCTAATCACACACTTCACACTTTCAAAACAATTAAGTGAGCTAAGTAACTAAGAGCCCATGGATAACCATGGATATAAAGGGTGATAACACCTTCCCTTTATATAACCTACCCCCCGAACTCAAGTTTTAAAAATATGTCTTTCTTGTTCTTTTATGTCCTTTCCACTTGGATAAAATAAAAGTCGGTGGCGACTCTTGCTATCCGCAACATTTATAGAAAGTCAGTTCTCCCACCGTATTACAGAACTGGCGAATCTGCTGGGGAGTTACTAAGTAAAAGAGGGGTACTCTTAGGAAACTATATGGCGTATACCGATATGGTTGATCTGGTGGCTACATTAGTGTGACTTCTTAGTTGGTTCTTATGTTCCTTAAGTAAGTTGAGGATAACCTGAGGCTGACATATGTTGTCATTACACTAACTGACTTTGTAGAACCCTAGTTATCCCATCTTGGCCTTTAGAAAGTAGTGAGCTAGCAAACTTTGGAGAAGTCTAAAGTTGGTTGATACTCGATGCTACGCTCATTGGGATCCTAAACTTGGGGGGTTTTGGTTGGCAAGTAAGTTGCCTACTTAACAACAACCCTTGGGAAGGATCAGTGATATTGAGATCCCTTAGAACCTGATTACTTTTGTAGGACAGGATGAACCAACTAAACTTCAGGGGAAAGGTACTCACCTTTAAACCTCATGCAAGCCTCTAAATCTAGGACTATTGTATGACTTGTTTGTGTGTGCCACATGTTTGTGATTGAGCATAACATCATGAGATCATGACATCATAAGCATAGAATTTTCACTAACCATTTCAAGGACCAAAAGATTTATCTTTGGTCTTTGGTGCAGATCATGGCTTCTGCTCGTAGGAACACTATCCAGATCAACTTTGTAGGGATACCTTCTAAGCTTAAGGAATTGGTCTCTAAAGTTTCTGAAAACTCTTAATTCATCAAGAAACATGGTTATCTGTTGGATCTAGTTACTTCAGGGTTCAATGAAGACATGATGAGTGTCCTATTCCAGTTCTTTGATCCTAAACATCATTGCTTCACGTTCCCCGACTATCAGTTGGTACCTATAATGGAGGAGTTCTCTAAGCTACTGGGTGTGCCTATCCTTGACCAGAGACCCTTCACAAGCTTAGAGAGAGAGAGAGAGCCTAAACCTGAAGTCATTGCTACAGCCCTACATTTGAAGAAATCAGACATTGTCCTAGAAACAAGAAGCGGAGTTAAGAGTATTCTTGCTAAGGTATTGATGGAGAAAGCTCAGGTGTTCTTGGATGCTATGAGCTATGATGCTTTTGAGGAGACCTTAGCCTTATTAATATATGGCTTAGTGTTGTTCCCTAATCCAGACCAGCTCATAGACATACACGCCATCAACATCTTTCTGACTCACAATCCAGTGCCTACATTACTTGGAGATATCTTGCACTCTCTTCACACTCGTACTACGAAGGCGCGAGGAACCCTGATACGTTGCATACCTTTACTATCTAGGTGGTTTAGTTCTCACCTTCCTCGATCAGTGATAAATAATGAATAAGGGTTAAGGTGGTCTAAGATGATCATGTCACTTTCTCATTCAGACATTCATTGGTGTTCTCGATATATGGAGAATGTTACTATCATTGACCGTTGTGGAGAGTTCCCTAATGTGCAACTCCTTGGCATAAGAGGGGGCATTAATTACAACCCTTCTTTAGCTCTACGTCAGTTTGGTTATGCTCAGAGTAATGGTCCTCATGACATGCTTATTCAGGGTATTATGTTCGACTACAACAATGATCTCCGAGGTTACCGTCAAAGGTTTATACGAGCTTGGAGCAAAGTGAACAAGGTTTATATCAATACTCTGGAACCAAAGTATTCCATTCCTATGGAACCTTACCTCAGATGGGTGCGATCTCGTGCTCAAACTCTTATGATGCCATATCTTGCTTTTCTACCGGTTACTATGGAGCCTGTTGCTGAAGGAGATGTTCCTTATACCATCCTTCATCCAGACATGCCCACTGATTTGGAAGAGCTGCAGAAGTCCTGGATCCAACTGAAGGAGCAAAGAGATACCTTTGAAGCTCAATTCAGGATTAGCCAAGAAAAAGTGATGGAGCTGACAAAGAAACTTCACGAGGAGCGGAATCTCAACACAAAGAGGAAACGTCCATGGGAGACTTAAAACCCCATATATTTATTTTTTGTACTTTATTCCTATTTCCTTTCATTGTAAGCCCAAGGGGAAAATTATATTAGACATTTACTAATAAATTTTTTGTTTTTCTTTAAAACAAATTTAAATCCTGCGGTCCTTGAAAACATTGCCTATGCACCTACATACCATATCATTACATCATAGGTTTCTTACAACAGGTATCTTATCTTCTCGTTGTTTATTTTAGCAGAAATGGCTCTCGAACAAACTGTCAAGGAACTCAAGACTCATAATGTCCAATTTCAAGAGATGATTATGAATTTATCCATGGGACAAGATGAGCTGAAGGCACTTCTGACCAAGAAAAAGAAGAAGACCAGAAAACCAGTTGGCTTCATCAATATGGGTAGAAGGTTCAGAGGTCCAGTCAAGACAAATGAAGAAGTTGAAAATCCTGGGGATGAAAATTCTGAGAGAGAAGAAGGCAGTCTCCATGGTACTACTGAAGATTCTGATTATGAGGAGAATTATTACCATGATTCGACTGCAGAGGAGAAATATAAGATACTGGAGAACCGGGTGAATGCTATAGAACTACAGAAGACTTCTGGGTTTGACTTTGAAGATTTGAGCTTGAATTCTGGGGTTTCCATCCCTATTGGTTTCAAAGTTCCTACTTTTGTGGTATATGATGGTATGTCATGTCCAAAGTTGCATCTGGGATCTTATGTCAGGAGAATTCAACCACATACTCCTGATAGGAAGCTGTGGATTCATTTCTTCCAAGAGAGTTTGTTTGGAGCTCAACTGGAATGGTACTATCAATTGGAGAGTACTAACATTCGCAATTGGAATGATCTTGCCGAGGCTTACTATAAGCAGTATCAATATAACTCTGATTTAGCACCAACTCGCATGCAGCTCCAAAGCATGTCCATGGGTTCTAAAGAAAGCTTCAAGGAGTATGCTTAGAAGTGGAGAGATCATGCAAGTAGGGTTCAAACCCCTTTGACTGACATGGAATTGGTTGATATGTTTATGAGTACGTTGACTGGTCCTTTCTACAGTCATCTTATTGGAAGCTCATCCTCTAGTTTCACTGAGCTGATAATGACTGGAGAACGTGTGGAAAATGGGATGCAAAGTGGAAAGATTCAGATTGTTGCCTCTTCAAGTACCACCAATAAGCCTTCTAATGGGAAGAAGGAATCCAATGCTGTGTATGGCCAACAAGGTCGTAATAATCGTAACCAATCTGTGGGAGCTGTTTTGATTTCTAATCCTGCACCTGCACCACAAGAACAGTAGCAGAATAGTCAGTCCAAGCCTAGGAAACAATTTATGAAGATCAATATGTCATTGGCTCAGGCTTTGTAACACATGTTGAAAGGAGAGTTGATTACTTTGAAGGATCCTCCTCAGAATCCCAACATTTCCTCTCCTCGTTACAATCCCAATGCAAGGTGTGCATATCATTCCAACAGTCCTGGACATGATACTAATAGTTGCTGGGCGTTGAAGAACAAAATTCAGGATATGATTGAAAATAGGGAGATTGAGTTTGACCCTCTTGAAAATCCTAATGTGATTACCGCTCCTATGCTTAAGCATGAAAAGACTGTTGACGCTGTTGACAAAGTTTCTTATGTTTATACTGTGGCTGAATTAACTACTCCTCTATCCATTGTCAAGAAGAAGCTGATGCAAGATGGTTTATTTCCAAGTTGCAATGAAGATTGTTTTTTTTGTGCCTATCAACCTAATAGTTATTGGAAGCTGAAGGAAGGTATTCAACACCTGATGGGCAACCGTACAATATTATTTGAGAAGACTCCTTATATAGAGAGTTTGTGTGAAGGTCTGGCCCAAGATCTGAAGATTGAAGACGCATCTATGGTTGATAAGACTCCTGTGAAGATTACTTCCAAAGGTCCAATGAGGATCACTTCTAAAGGTCCTGTGAAGATTATTGTTGAACCAAAGGTGGCTCCAATGATTATTACCACTCCTGGTCCTATCCCATATACTTATGACAAGGCTATACCTTGGAATTATGGTTCTGATGTTTATATCAATGGTGTCAAGCAAGAGCCTTTAACAAATACACCTGCTATTGATGCTAATCCTGATGTTGACAATATTGCTGGGTCTAGTAAGGTTACCAGGAGTGGAAGAATTTTCTCTCCAGAAAACACCTCAAAGATTGTTGCTTCTCCAGTCCATATCTCTCACTCTGGGCCAAGTACTGAGGCTCGGGGCGAAGGACCAGTGACTGAACCTGTTCAAGCTGAGACACCAGTTACTGAAGACCTCTCTAAGTAGATGGAAGAAGTACTAAAGATCATCCGCAAGAGTGATTATAATATTGTTGACAAGTTGGGGCATACTCCCTCTAAAATCTCTATGTTGTCTCTGCTAATGATCTGAAAAGTCTCATATCATATAAAATAGTCCCCAATTAAATTTGATCTTTTTGACCGAAACTAGTGTATAATATACTATGATTTTTGACCGAAACTTGCATTTCTAAAAGTTTCATAAAATTTAATTTTCAGATGATTTTTTGCATGGACTTCCATCATAACCTTCCCTCGTAAAATATATAGATGATATGTGATGTTTCGTATCATTTCGAACAAGCCCGATTTAATTTGATTTTTGACCGATATTAGTATAAAGAAGTGTATAATATTTTATGATTTTTTGACCGAAACTTGCATTTCGAAAAGTTTCATAGAATCTATATTTCAGATGATTTTTTTGCATGGACTTCCATCATAACATTCCCTCTTAACATATATAAATGATCTGAAAAGTCTCATATCATTTCAAATAGTCCCAAACTAAATTTGATCTTTTTGACCGAAACTAGTGTATAATATACTATGCTTTTTGACCGAAACTTGCATTTCGAAAAGCTTCATAGAATCTAATTTTCAGATGATTTTTTGCATGATCTTCCATCATAACCTTCCCTCATAAAATATATAAATGATATGTGAAGTTTCATATCATTTCGAACAGTCCCCAATTTAATTTGATTTTTTTTTACCGAAACTAGTATAAACTAGTATATATTTTTATGATTTTTTAACCGAACTTGCATTTCGAAAAGTTTCATAGAATCTAATTTTCAGATGATTTTTTTTTGCATGGACTTCCATCATAACCTTCCCTCTTAACATATATATATATATGATCTATAAAGTCTCGTATCATTTCAAATAGTCTCCAAATTAAATTTGATCTTTTTGACTGAAACTAGTGTATAATATACTATGATTTTTGACCAAAACTTGCATTTCGAAAAGTTTCATAGAATCTAATTTTCAGATGATTTTTTGCACGGACTTCCATCATAACCTTCCCTTGTAAATATATAAAAGATATGTGATGTTTCGTATCATTTCGAACAGTCCCCGGTTTAATTTGATTTTTAACCGAAACTAGTATAAACTAATGTATAATATTTTATGATTTTTTGACAGAAACTTTCATTTCGACAAGTTTCATAGAATCTAATTTTCAGATGATTTTTTTTGCATGGAATTCCATTGTAACCTTCCCTCTTAACATATATAAATGATCTGAAAAGCCTCGTATCATTTCAAATAGTCCCCAATTAAATTTGATCTTTTTGACCGAAACTAGTGTATTATATACTATGATTTTTGACCGAAACTTGCATTTAGGAAAGTTTCATAGAATCTAATTTTCAGATAATTTTTTGCATGGACTTCCATCATAAACTTCCCTCGTAAAATATATAAATGATATGTGAAAATTCGTATCATTACATACAGTCCCCGATTTAATTTGATTTTTGACCGAAACTAGTATAAATTAATGTATAATATTTAATGATTTTTTGACCGAAACTTGCAATTCGAAAAGTTTCATAGAATCAAATTTTCAAATGATTTTTTTGCATGGATTTCCATCATAACCTTCCCTCTTATAACATATATAAATGATCTGAAAATTCTCGTATCAGTTCAAATAGTCCCCAATTAAATTTGATCTTATTTGGCCGAAACTAGTGTATAATATACTATGATTTTTGACCGAAACTTGCATTTTGAAAAGTTTCATAGAATTTAATTTTCAGATGATATTTTGCATGGAATTCCATCACAACCTTCCATATTAATGTATATAAATGATCTTTAAAGTCTCATATCATTTCAAATAGTCCCCAAATAAATTTGAACTTTTTGACCGAAACTAGTGTATAATATACTATGATTTTTGACCGAAACTTGCATTTCGAAAAGTTTCATAGAATTTAAGTTTCAGATGATTTTTTGTATGGAATTCCATCATAACCTTCCCTCGTAAAATACATAAATGATATGTAAAGTTTCGTATAATTTCCAAGAGTCCCCGATTTAATTTGATTTTTTTTAGCGAAACTAGTATAAACTAGTGTATAATATTTTATGATTTTTTGACCGAAACTTTTATTTCGAAAAGATTCATAGATTCTAATTTTCAGATGAATATTTGCATGGATTCCATCATAACCTTCCATCGTAAAATATATAAATGATATGTGAAACTTCGTATCATTTCTAATAGCCCCGATTTAATTTGATTTTGAACCGAAACTAGTATAAATTAATGTATAATATTTAATGATTTTTTGACCGAAACTTGCATTTCGAAAAGTCTCATAGAATCTAATTTTCAGATGATTTTCTTGCATGGATTTCCATCATAACCTTCCCACTTAACATATATAAATGATCTAAAAATTATCATATCAGTTCAAATAGTCCCCAATTAAATTTGATCTTTTTTGACCGAAACTAGTGTATAACATACTATGATTTTTGACCGAAACTTGCATTTCGAAAAGTTTCATAGAATTTAATATTCAGATGATTTTTTGCATGGAATTCCATCATAACCTTCCCTCTTAAAATATATAAATGATATGTGATGTTTCGTATCATTTCGAACAGTCCCCGATTTAATTTGATTTTTGACCGAAACTAATATAAATTAATGTATAATATTTAATGATTTTTTGAACGAAACTTGCATTTCGAAAAGTTTCATGGAATCTAGTTTTCTGATGATTTTTTTGCAAGGACTTCCATCATAATCTTCCCTTTTAACATATATAAATGATCTTAAAAGTCTCGTATCATTTAAAAATAATCCCCAAATAAATTTGATCTTTTTGACCGAAACTAGTGTATAATATATCATGATTTATGACCGAAACTTGCATTTCGAAAAGCTTCATAGAATTTAATTTTCAGATGATTTTTTGCATGAAATTCCATCATAACCTTCCCTCGTAAAATACATAAATGATATGTGAAGTTTCGTATAATTTCGAAAAGTCCCCGATTTAATTTGATTTTTTAACGAAACTAGTATATAATATTTTATGATTTTTTGACCGAAACTTGCATTTCGAAAAGATTCATAGAATCTAATTTTCAGATGATTTTTTTGCATGGACTTCCATCATAACCTTCCCTCGTAAAATATATAAATGATATGTGAAATTTCATATCATTTCGAATATTCCCCGATTTAATTTGATTTTTGATCGAAACTAGTATAAACTAGTGTAGAATATTTTATGATTTTTTGACCGAAACTTGCATTTCAAAAAGTTTCATAGAATCTAATTTTCAGATTATTTTTTTGAATGGACTTCCATCACCTTAACATATAAAAATTATCTGAAAAGTCTCGTATCATTTCAAATAGTCCCCAATTAAATTTGATCTTTTTGACCGAAACTAGTGTATAATATATATGATTTTTGACCGAAACTTGCATTTCGAAAAGTTTCATAGAATCTAATTTTCAGATGATTTTTTGCATGGACTTCCAACATAACCTTCCCTCAGAAAATATATAAATGATATGTGAACTATCATATAAATGATAAGTTTCATAGAATTTAATTTGATTTTTGACTGAAACTAGTATAAACTAGTGTATAATATTATATGATTTTTTTAAGGAAACTTGCATTTTGAAAAGTTTCATAGAATCTAATTTTCAGATGATTTTTTTGCATGGACTTCCATCATAACCTTTCCTCTTATATAAATGATCTGAAAAGCCCCGTATCATTTCAAATAGTCCCCAATTAAATTTGATCTTTTTGACCGAAACTAGTGTATAATATACTATGATTTTTGACTGAAACTTGCATTTCGAAAAGATTCATAGAATCTAATTTTCAGATGATTTTTTTGCATGGACTTCCATCATAACCTTCCCTCTTAACATATATAAATGATCTGAAAAGTCCCGTATCATTTCAAATAGTCCCCGATTAAATTTAATATTTTTGACCAAAACTATTGTATAATATACTATGGTTTTTGACCGAATATTGCATTTCGAAAAGTTTCATAGAATCTAATTTTCAGATTATTTTTTGCATGGACTTGCATCATAACCTTCCCTCGTAACATATATAAATGATATGTGAAGTTTCGTATCATTTCGAACAATCCCCGATTTAATTTGATATTTGACCGAAACTAGTATAAATTAATGTATAATATTTAATGATTTTTTTGACCGAAACTTGCATTTCTAAAAGTTTCATAGAATCAAATTTTTAGATGATTTTTTTGCATGGATTTCCATCATAACCTTCCCTCTTAACATATATACATGATCTGAAAATTCTCGTAGCAGTTCAAATAGTCCCCAATTAAATTTGATCTTTTTTGACCGAAACTTGCATTTCGAAAAGTTTCATAGAATCTAATTTTCAGATTATTTTTTGCATGGACTTGCATCATAACCTTCCCTCGTAAAATATATAAATGATATGTGAAGTTTCGTATCATTTCGAACAATCCTTGATTTAATTTGATTTTTGACCGAAACTAGTATAAATTAATGTATAATGTTTAATGATTTTTTGATCGAAACTTGCATTTCGAAAAGTTTCATAGAATCTAGTTTTCAAATGATTTTTTTGCGAGGACTTCCATCATAACCTTCCCTTTTAACATATATAAATGATCTTAATAGTCTCGTATCATTTCAAATTGTCCCCGAATAAATTTGATCTTTTTGACCGAAACTAGTGTATAATATACTATGATTTTTGACCGAAACTTGCATTTCGAAAAGTTTCATAGAATCTAATTTTCAGATGATTTTTTGCATGGACTTCCAACATAACCTTCCCTCATAAAATATATAAATGATATGTGAAGTATCATATCATTTCGAACAGTCCCTGATTTAATTTGATTTTTGACCGAAACTAGTATAAACTAGTGTATAATATTATATGATTTTTTTAAGGAAACTTGCATTTTGAAAAGTTTTGTAGAATCTAATTTTCACATGATTTTTTTGCATGGACTTCCATCATAACCTCCCCTCTTAATATATATAAATGATCTGAAAAGCCTCATATCATTTCAAATAGTCCCCAATTAAATTTGATCTTTTTGACCGAAACTAGTGTATAATATACTATGATTTTTGACCGAAACTTGCATTTCGAAAAGATTCATAGAATCTAATTTTCAGATGATTTTTTTGCATGGACTTCCATCATAACCTTCCCTCTTAACATATATAAATGATCTGAAAAGTCCCGTATCATTTCAAATAGTCCCCAATTAAATTTAATATTTTTGACCAAAACTATTGTATAATATACTATGGTTTTTCACCGAATATTGCATTTCGAAAAGTTTCATAGAATCTAATTTTCAGATTATTTTTTGCATGGACTTGCATCATAACCTTCCCTCGTAAAATATATAAATGATATGTGAAGTTTCGTATCATTTCGAACAATCCCCGATTTAATTTGATTTTTGACCGAAACTAGTATAAATTAATGTATAATATTTAATGATCTTTTGACCGAAACTTGCATTTCTAAAAGTTTCATAGAATCAAATTTTTAGATGATTTTTTTGCATGAATTTCCATCATAACCTTCCCTCTTAACATATATACATGATCTGAAAATTCTCGTATCAGTTCAAATAGTTCCCAATTAAATTTGATCTTTTTTGACCGAAACAAATGTATAATATACTATGATTTTTGCGGAAACTTGCATTTCGAAAAGTTTTATATAATTTAATATTCAGATGATTTTTTGGATGGAATTCCATCATACCCTTCCCTCGTAAAATATATAAACGATATGTGAAGTTTCGTATCATTTCGAACAGTCCTCGATTTAATTTGATTTTTGACCGAAACTAGTATAAATTAATGTATAATGTTTAATGATTTTTTGATCAAAACTTGCATTTCGAAAAGCTTCATAGAATCTAGTTTTCAGATGATTTTTTTTGCGAGGAATTCCATCATAACCTTCCCTTTTGACATATATAAATGATCTTAATAGTCTCGTATCATTTCAAATTGTCCTCGAATAAATTTGATCTTTTTGACCGAAACTAGTGTATAATATACTATGATTTTTGACCGAAACTTGCATTTCGAAATGTTTCATAGAATCTAATTTTCAGATGATTTTTTGCATGGTATTGCATCATAACCTTCCCTCGTATAATATATAAATGATATGTGAAGTTTCTTATCATTTCGAACAATCCCGGATTTAATTTGATTTTTGATCGAAAATAGTATAAACTAGTGTATAATATTTCATGATTTTTTGACCGAAACTTGCATATCAAAAAGTTTCATAGAATCGAATATTCAGATGATTTTTTTGAATGGACTTCCATCACAACCTTCCCTCTTAACATATAAAAATTGTCTGAAAAGTCTCGTATCATTTCAAATAGTCCCCGAATAAATTTGATCTTTTTGACCGAAACTAGTGTATAATATATATGATTTTTGACCGAAACTTGCATTTCGAAAAGTTTCATAGAATCTAATTTTCAGATGATTTTTTGCATGGACTTCCAACATAACCTTCCCTCATAAAATATATAAATGATATGTGAAGTATCATATAATTTCTAACAATCCCTGATTTAATTTGATTTTTGACCGAAACTAGTATAAACTAGTGTATAATATTATATGATTTTTTTAAGGAAACTTGCATTTTGAAAAGTTTTGTAGAATCTAATTTTCAGATGATTTTTTTGCATGGACTTCCATCATAACCTCCCCTCTTAATATATATAAATGATATGAAAAGCCTAATATCATTTCAAATAGTCCCCAATTAAATTTGATCTTTTTGACCGAAACTAGTGTATAATATACTATGATTTTTGACCAAAACTTGCATTTCGAAAAGATTCATAGAATCTAATTTTCAGATTATTTTTTTGCATGGACTTCCATCATAACCTTCCCTCTTAACATATATAAATGATCTGAAAAGTCCCGTATCATTTCAAATAGTCCCCAATT
The DNA here is from genome assembly GCA_963966055.1 of Lathyrus aphaca. Taxonomy (NCBI): domain Eukaryota; kingdom Viridiplantae; phylum Streptophyta; class Magnoliopsida; order Fabales; family Fabaceae; genus Lathyrus; species Lathyrus aphaca. The sequence continues at coordinate 499,529,771 of OZ014525.1, forward strand.
TAATTTAATATTTTTGACCAAAACTATTGTATAATATACTATGATTTTTCACCGAATATTGCATTTCGAAAAGTTTCATAGAATCTAATTTTCAGATTATTTTTTGCATGGACTTGCATCATAACCTTCCCTCGTAAAATATATAAATGATATGTGAAGTTTCGTATCATTTCGAACAATCCCCGATTTAATTTGATTTTTGACCGATACTAGTTTAAATTAATGTATAATATTTAATGATCTTTTGACCGAAATTTGCATTTCTAAAAGTTTCATAGAATCAAATTTTTAGATGATTTTTTTGCATGAATTTCCATCATAACCTTCCCTCTTAACATATATACATGATCTGAAAATTCTCGTATCAGTTCAAATAGTCCCCAATTAAATTTGATCTTTTTTGACCGAAACTAATGTATAATATACTATGATTTTTGCCGAAACTTGCATTTCGAAAAGTTTTATATAATTTAATATTCAGATGATTTTTTGGATGGAATTCCATCATAACCTTCCCTCGTAAAATATATAAACGATATGTGAAGTTTCGTATCATTTCGAACAGTCCTCGATTTAATTTGATTTTTGACCGAAACTAGTATAAATTAATGTATAATGTTTAATGATTTTTTGATCGAAACTTGCATTTCGAAAAGCTTCATAGAATCTAGTTTTCAGATGATTTTTTTTGCGAGGACTTCCATCATAACCTTCCCTTTTGACATATATAAATGATCTTAATAGTCTCGTATCATTTCAAATTGTCCCCGAATAAATTTGATCTTTTTGACCGAAACTAGTGTATAATATACTATGATTTTTGACCGAAACTTGCATTTCGAAATGTTTCATAGAATCTAATTTTCAGATGATTTTTTGCATGGTATTGCATCATAACCTTCCCTCGTATAATATATAAATGATATGTGAAGTTTCTTATCATTTCGAACAATCCCGGATTTAATTTGATTTTTGATCGAAACTAGTATAAACTAGTGTATAATATTTCATGATTTTTTGACCGAAACTTGCATATCAAAAAGTTTCATAGAATCGAATTTTCAGATGATTTTTTTGAATGGACTTCCATCACAACCTTCCCTCTTAACATATAAAAATTATCTGAAAAGTCTCGTATCATTTCAAATAGTCCCCGAATAAATTTGATCTTTTTGACCGAAACTAGTGTATAATATATATGATTTTTGACCGAAACTTGCATTTCGAAAAGTTTCATAGAATCTAATTTTCAGATGATTTTTTGCATGGACTTCCAACATAACCTTCCCTCATAAAATATATAAATGATATGTGAAGTATCATATCATTTCGAACAATCCCTGATTTAATTTGATTTTTGACCGAAACTAGTATAAACTAGTGTATAATATTATATGATTTTTTTAAGGAAACTTGCATTTTGAAAAGTTTTGTAGAATCTAATTTTCAGATGATTTTTTTGCATGGACTTCCATCATAACCTCCCCTCTTAATATATATAAATGATATGAAAAGCCTAATATCATTTCAAATAGTCCCCAATTAAATTTGATCTTTTTGACCGAAACTAGTGTATAATATACTATGATTTTTGACCAAAACTTGCATTTCGAAAAGATTCATAGAATCTAATTTTCAGATTATTTTTTTGCATGGACTTCCATCATAACCTTCCCTCTTAACATATATAAATGATCTGAAAAGTCCCGTATCATTTCAAATAGTCCCCAATTTAATTTAATATTTTTGACCAAAACTATTGTATAATATACTATGATTTTTCACCGAATATTGCATTTCGAAAAGTTTCATAGAATCTAATTTTCAGATTATTTTTTGCATGGACTTGCATCATAACCTTCCCTCGTAAAATATATAAATGATATGTGAAGTTTCGTATCATTTCGAACAATCCCCGATTTAATTTGATTTTTGACCGATACTAGTTTAAATTAATGTATAATATTTAATGATCTTTTGACCGAAACTTGCATTTCTAAAAGTTTCATAGAATCAAATTTTTAGATGATTTTTTTGCATGAATTTCCATCATAACCTTCCCTCTTAACATATATACATGATCTGAAAATTCTCGTATCAGTTCAAATAGTCCCCAATTAAATTTGATCTTTTTTGACCGAAACTAATGTATAATATACTATGATTTTTGCCGAAACTTGCATTTCGAAAAGTTTTATATAATTTAATATTCAGATGATTTTTTGGATGGAATTCCATCATAACCTTCCCTCGTAAAATATATAAACGATATGTGAAGTTTCGTATCATTTCGAACAGTCCTCGATTTAATTTGATTTTTGACCGAAACTAGTATAAATTAATGTATAATGTTTAATGATTTTTTGATCGAAACTTGCATTTCGAAAAGCTTCATAGAATCTAGTTTTCAGATGATTTTTTTTGCGAGGACTTCCATCATAACCTTGCCTTTTGACATATATAAATGATCTTAATAGTCTCGTATCATTTCAAATTGTCCCCGAATAAATTTGATCTTTTTGACCGAAACTAGTGTATAATATACTATGATTTTTGACCGAAACTTGCATTTCGAAATGTTTCATAGAATCTAATTTTCAGATGATTTTTTGCATGGTATTGCATCATAACCTTCCCTCGTATAATATATAAATGATATGTGAAGTTTCTTATCATTTTGAACAATCCCGGATTTAATTTGATTTTTGATCGAAACTAGTATAAACTAGTGTATAATATTTCATGATTTTTTGACCGAAACTTGCATATCAAAAAGTTTCATAGAATCGAATTTTCAGATGATTTTTTTGAATGGACTTCCATCACAACCTTCCCTCTTAACATATAAAAATTATCTGAAAAGTCTCGTATCATTTCAAATAGTCCCCGAATAAATTTGATCTTTTTGACCGAAACTAGTGTATAATATATATGATTTTTGACCGAAACTTGCATTTCGAAAAGTTTCATAGAATCTAATTTTCAGATGATTTTTTGCATGGACTTCCAACATAACCTTCCCTCATAAAATATATAAATGATATGTGAAGTATCATATCATTTCGAACAATCCCTGATTTAATTTGATTTTTGACCGAAACTAGTATAAACTAGTGTATAATATTATATGATTTTTTTAAGGAAACTTGCATTTTGAAAAGTTTTGTAGAATCTAATTTTCAGATGATTTTTTTGCATGGACTTCCATCATAACCTCCCCTCTTAATATATATAAATGATATGAAAAGCCTAATATCATTTCAAATAGTCCCCAATTAAATTTGATCTTTTTGACCGAAACTAGTGTATAATATACTATGATTTTTGACCAAAACTTGCATTTCGAAAAGATTCATAGAATCTAATTTTCAGATTATTTTTTTGCATGGACTTCCATCATAACCTTCCCTCTTAACATATATAAATGATCTGAAAAGTCCCGTATCATTTCAAATAGTCCCCAATTTAATTTAATATTTTTGACCAAAACTATTGTATAATATACTATGATTTTTCACCGAATATTGCATTTCGAAAAGTTTCATAGAATCTAATTTTCAGATTATTTTTTGCATGGACTTGCATCATAACCTTCCCTCGTAAAATATATAAATGATATGTGAAGTTTCGTATCATTTCGAACAATCCCCGATTTAATTTGATTTTTGACCGATACTAGTTTAAATTAATGTATAATATTTAATGATCTTTTGACCGAAACTTGCATTTCTAAAAGTTTCATAGAATCAAATTTTTAGATGATTTTTTTGCATGAATTTCCATCATAACCTTCCCTCTTAACATATATACATGATCTGAAAATTCTCGTATCAGTTCAAATAGTCCCCAATTAAATTTGATCTTTTTTGACCGAAACTAATGTATAATATACTATGATTTTTGCCGAAACTTGCATTTCGAAAAGTTTTATATAATTTAATATTCAGATGATTTTTTGGATGGAATTCCATCATAACCTTCCCTCGTAAAATATATAAACGATATGTGAAGTTTCGTATCATTTCGAACAGTCCTCGATTTAATTTGATTTTTGACCGAAACTAGTATAAATTAATGTATAATGTTTAATGATTTTTTGATCGAAACTTGCATTTCGAAAAGCTTCATAGAATCTAGTTTTCAGATGATTTTTTTTGCGAGGACTTCCATCATAACCTTCCCTTTTGACATATATAAATGATCTTAATAGTCTCGTATCATTTCAAATTGTCCCCGAATAAATTTGATCTTTTTGACCGAAACTAGTGTATAATATACTATGATTTTTGACCGAAACTTGCATTTCGAAATGTTTCATAGAATCTAATTTTCAGATGATTTTTTGCGTGGTATTGCATCATAACCTTCCCTCGTATAATATATAAATGATATGTGAAGTTTCTTATCATTTCGAACAATCCCGGATTTAATTTGATTTTTGATCGAAACTAGTATAAACTAGTGTATAATATTTCATGATTTTTTGACCGAAACTTGCATATCAAAAAGTTTCATAGAATCGAATTTTCAGATGATTTTTTTGAATGGACTTCCATCACAACCTTCCCTCTTAACATATAAAAATTGTCTGAAAAGTCTCGTATCATTTCAAATAGTCCCCGAATAAATTTGATCTTTTTGACCGAAACTAGTGTATAATATATATGATTTTTGACCGAAACTTGCATTTCGAAAAGTTTCATAGAATCTAATTTTCAGATGATTTTTTGCATGGACTTCCAACATAACCTTCCCTCATAAAATATATAAATGATATGTGAAGTATCATATCATTTCGAACAGTCCCTGATTTAATTTGATTTTTGACCGAAACTAGTATAAACTAGTGTATAATATTATATGATTTTTTTAAGGAAACTTGCATTTTGAAAAGTTTTGTAGAATCTAATTTTCAGATGATTTTTTTGCATGGACTTCCATCATAACCTCCCCTCTTAATATATATAAATGATCTGAAAAGCCTAATATCATTTCAAATAGTCCCCAATTAAATTTGATCTTTTTGACCGAAACTAGTGTATAATATACTATGATTTTTGACCAAAACTTGCATTTCGAAAAGATTCATAGAATCTAATTTTCAGATGATTTTTTTGCATGGACTTCCATCATAACCTTCCCTCTTAACATATATAAATGATCTGAAAAGTCCCGTATCATTTCAAATAGTCCCCAATTTAATTTAATATTTTTGACCAAAACTATTGTATAATATACTATGGTTTTTGACCGAATATTGCATTTCGAAAAGTTTCATAGAATCTAATTTTCAGATTATTTTTTGCATGGACTTGCATCATAACCTTCCCTCGTAAAATATATAAATGATATGTGAAGTTTCGTATCATTTCGAACAATCCCCGATTTAATTTGATTTTTGACCGAAACTAGTATAAATTAATGTATAATATTTAATGATTTTTTGACCGAAACTTGCATTTCTAAAAGTTTCATAGAATCAAATTTTTAGATGATTTTTTTGCATGGATTTCCATCATAACCTTCCCTCTTAACATATATACATGATCTGAAAATTCTCGTATCAGTTCAAATAGTCGCCAATTAAATTTGATCTTTTTTGTCCGAAACTAGTGTATAATATACTCTGATTTTTGACCGAAACTTGCATTTCGAAAAGTTTTATATAATTTAATATTCAGATGATTTTTTTGATGGAATTCCATCATAACCTTCCCTCGTAAAATATATAAATGATATGTGAAGTTTCGTATTTTTTCGAACAGTCCTCGATTTAATTTGATTTTTGACCGAAACTAGTATAAATTAATGTATAATGTTTAATGATTTTTTGATCGAAACTTGCATTTCGAAAAGTTTCATAGAATCTAGTTTTCAGATGATTTTTTTTGCGAGGACTTCCATTATAACCTTCCCTTTTAACATATATAAATGATCTTAATAGTCTCTTATCATTTCAAATTGTCCCCGAATAAATTGATCTTTTTGACCAAAACTAGTGTATAATATACTATGATTTTTGACCGAAACTTGCATTTCGAAAAGTTTCATAGAATCTAATTTTCAGATGATTTTTTGCATGGACTTGCATCATAACCTTCCCTCGTATAATATATAAATGATATGTGAAGTTTCGTATCATTTCGAACAATCCCGGATTTAATTTGATTTTTGATCGAAACTAGTATAAACTAGTGTTTAATATTTTATGATTTTTTGACCGAAACTTGCATATCAAAAAGTTTCATAGAATCTAATTTTCAGATGCTTTTTTTGAATGGACTTCCATCACAACCTTCCCTCTTAACATATAAAAATTGTCTGAAAAGTCTCGTATAATTTCAAATAGTCCCCAATTAAATTTGATCTTTTTGACCGAAACTAGTGTATAATATATATGATTTTTGATCGAAACTTGCATTTCGAAAAGTTTCATAAAATCTAATTTTCAGATGATTTTTTGCATGGACTTCCAACATAACCTTCCCTCATAAAATATATAACTGATATGTGAAGTATCATATCATTTCGAACAGTCCCTGATTTAATTTCATTTTTGACCGAAACTAGTATAAACTAGTGTATAATATTATATGATTTTTTTAAGGAAACTTGCATTTTGAAAAGTTTCATAGAATCTAATTTTTAGATGATATTTTTGCATGGACTTCCATAATAACCTTCCCTCTTAACATATATAAATGATCTGAAAAGCCTCGTATCATTTCATATAGTCCCCAATTAAATTTGATCTTTTTGACCGAAACTATTGTATAATATACTATGATTTTTGACCGAAACTATTGTATAATATACTATTATTTTTGACCGAAACTTGCATTTCGAAAAGATTCATAGAATCTAATTTTCAGATGACTTTTTGCATGGACTTCCAACATAACCTTCCATCGTAAATATATAAAAGAAATGTGATGTTTCATATCATTTCTAACAGTCCCGAGGTTTAATTTAGTTTTTGACCGAAACTAGTATAAAGTAATGTATAATATTTTATGATTTTTTGACCAAAACTTGCATTTCGAAAAGTTTCATAGAATCTAATTTTCAGATGATTTATTGCATGGACTTTCATCATAACCTTCCCTCGTAAAATATATAAATGATATGTGAAATTTTGTATCATTTCATTCAGTCCCCGATTTAATCTGATTTTTGACCGAAACTAGTATAAATTAATGTATAATATTTAATGATTTTTTGACCGAAACTTGCATTTCAAAAAGATGCATAGAATCTAATTTTCAGATGATTTTTTTGCATGGATTTCATTCATAACCTTCCCTCTTAACATATATAAATGATCTGAAAATTCTCGTATCAGTTAAAATTGTCCCCAATTAAATTTGATTTTTTTGGAACGAAACTAGTGTATAATATACTATGATTTTTGACTGAAACTTGCATTTCAAAAAGATTCATAGAATCTAATATTCAGATGATTTTTTGCATGGAATTCCATCATAACCTTCCCTCGTAAAATATATAAATGAAATGTGAAGTTTCGTATCATTTCGAACAGTCCCTGATTTAATTTGACTTTTGACCAAAACTAGTATAAACTAATGTATAATATTAAATGATTTTTTGACTGAAACTTGCATTTCGAAAAGTTTCATAGTATCTAGTTTTCAGATGATTTTTATTTGCAAGGACTTCCATCATAACCTTCCATCTTAACATATATAAATGATCTTAAAAGTCTCGTATCATTTCAAATTGTCCCCAAATAAATATGATATTTTTGACCGAAACTAGTGTATAATATACTACGATTTTTGACCGAAACTTGCATTTCGAAATGTTTCATAGAATTTAATTTGAAGATGATTTAATTGCATGGATTTCCATAATAACCTTCCCTCTTAACATATATAAATGATCTAAAAATTCTCGTATCAGTTCATATAGTCCCCAATTAAATTTGATCTTTTTTGACCGAAACTAGTGTATAATATACAATGATTTTTGACCGAAACTTGCATTGCAAAAAGTTTCATAGAATCTAATTTTCAGATGATTTTTTTCATGGACTTCCATCATAACCTTCCCTCGTAAAATATATAAATGATATGTGAAATTTTGTATCATTTCAAATAGTCCCCCATTTAATCTGATTTTTGACCGAAACTAGTATAAATTAATGTATAATATTTAATGATTTATTTGACCGAAACTTGCATTTCGAAAAGTTTCATAGAATCTAATATTCAGATGATTTTTTTGGATGGATTTCCATTATAACCTTCCCTTTTAACATATATAAATGATCTGAAAATACTCGTATCAGTTCAAATAGTCCCCAATTAAATTTGATCTTTTTTGACCATAACTAGTGTATAATATACTATTATTTTTGACCGAAACTTGCATTACGAAAAGTTTCATAGAATTTAATTTTCAGATGATATTTTGCATGGAATTCCATCACAATCTTCCCTCGTAAAATATATAAATGATATGTGAAGTTTCTTATCATTTCGAACAGTCCTCGATTTAATTTAATTTTTGACCGAAACTAGTATAAATTAATGTATAATATTTAATGATTTTTTGACCGAAACTTGCATTTGGAAAAGTTTCATAGAATATAGTTTTCAGATGATTTTATTGCAAGGACTTCCATCATAACCTTACATCTTAACATATACAAATGATCTTAAGAGTCTCGTATCATTTCAAATAGTCCCCAAATAAATTTGATCTTTTTGACCGAAACTAGTGTATAATATACTATGATTTTTGACCGAAAATTGAATTTCGAAAAGTTTCATAGAATCTGATTTTCAGATGATTTTTTGCATAGACTTGCATCATAACCTTCCCTCGTAAAATATATAAATGATATGTGAAGTTTCGTATCATTTCGAATAGTCCCCAATTTAATTTGATTTTTGACCGAAACTAGTATAAATTAATGTTTAATATTTAATGATTTTTGACCGAAACTTGCATTTAAAAAAGTTTCATAGAATCTAATTTTCAGATTATTTTTTTGCATGGATTTCCATAATAACCTTCCCTCTTAATATATATAAATAATCTGAAAATTCTCGTATAAGTTCAAATAGTCCCCAATTAAATTTGATCTTTTTTGACCGAAACTAGTGTATAATATACTATGATTTTGACCCAAACTTGCATTTCAAAAAGTTTCAAAGAATTTAATTTTAAGATGATTCTTTGCATGGAATTCCATCATAACCTTCCCTCGTAAAATATATAAATGAAATGTGAAGTTTCGTATCATTTCGAACAGTCCCTGATTTAATTTGACTTTTGACCGAAACTAGTATAAATTAATGTATAATATTAAATGATTTTTTGACTGAAACATGCATTTCGAAAAGTTTCACAGAATCTAGTTTTCAGATCATTTTTATGCAAGGACTTCCATCATAACCTTCCATCTTAACATATATAAATGATCTTAAAAGTCTCGTATCATTTCAAATTGACCCCAAATAAATTTGATCTTTTTGACTGAAACTAGTGTATAATATACTATGATTTTTGACCGAAACTTGCATTTCGAAATGTTTCATAGAATTTATTTTTAAGATGATTTTATTGCATGGATTTCCATAATAACCTTCCCTATTAACATATATAAATGATCTGAAAATTCTTTTATCAGTTCAAATAGTCCGCAATTAAATTTGATCTTTTTTGACCGAAACTAGTGTATAACATAATATGATTTTTGACCGAAACTTGCATTTCGAAAAGTTTCATAGAATTTAATTTTCAGATCAATTTTTACATGGAATTCTATCATAACCTTCCCTCGTAAAATATATAAATGAAATGTGAAGTTTCGTATCATTTCGAACAATCCCTGATTTAATTTGACTTTTGATCAAAACTAGTATAAATTAATGTATAATATTAAATGATTTTTTGACTGAAACTTGCATTTCAAAAAGTTTAATAGAACCTAGTTTTCAGATGATTTATTTGCTAGTACTTCCATCATAACCTTCCATCTTAACATATATAAATGATCTTAAAAGTCTCGTATCATTTCAAATAGTCCCCAAATAAATTAGATCTTTTTGACCGAAACTAGTGTATAATATACTACGATTTTTGACCGAAACTTGCATTTCGAAATGCTTCATAGAATTTAGTTTTAAGATGATTTTATTGCATGAATTTCCTTAATAACCTTCCCTCTTAACATACATAAATGATCTGAAAATTCTCGTATCAGTTCAAATAGTCCCCAATTAAATTTGATATTTTTTGACCGAAACTAGTGTATAATATACTATGATTTTTGACCGAAACATGCATTTTGAAAAGTTTCATAGAATTTAATTTTCAGATGATTTTTTACATAATATTCTATCATAACCTTCCCTCGTAAAATATATAAATGAAATGTATAGTTTCGTATCATTTCGAACAATCCCTGATTTAATTTGACTTTTGACCGAAACTAGAATAAATTAATGTATAATATTAAATGATTTTTTGACTGAAACTTGCATTTCGAAAAGTTTAATAGAATCTAGTTTTCAAATGATTTATTTGCAAGGACTTCCATCATAACCGTCCATCTTAACATATATAAATGAGCTTAAAAGTCTCGTATCATTTCAAATAGTCCCCAATTAAATTTGAACATTTTGACCGAAACTAGTGTATAATATACTATGATTTTTGACCGAAACTTGCATTTCGAAAGGTTTCATAGAATCAAATTTTCAGATGATTTTTTCCATGGACTTCGAACATATACTTCCCTCATAAAATATATAAATGATATGTGAAGTATCATATCATTTCAAACAGTCCCTGATTTAATTTGATTTTTGACCGAAACTAGTATAAACTAGTCTATAATATTATACGATTTTTTTTAATGAAACTTGCATTTTAAAAAGTTTCATAGAATCTAATTTAAAGATTATTTTTTTGCATGGACTTCCATCATAACCTTTCCTCTTAACATATATAAATGATCTGAAAAGCCTCGTATCATTTCAAATAGTCCCCAATTAAATTTGATCTTTTTGACCTAAACTAGTGTATAATATACTATGATTTTTGACACAAACATGCATTTCAAAAAGTTTCATAGAATCTAATTTTCAGATGATTTTTTGCACAGACTTCCAACATAAGCTTCCCTCGTAAATATATAAAAGAAATGTGATGTTTCGTATCATTTCGAACAGTCCCCGGTTTAATTTGATTTTTTACCGAAACTAGTATAAACTAATGTATAATATTTTATTTTTTTGCATGGACTTCTATCATAAACTTCCCTCTTAACATATATAAATGATCTGAAAATCCTAGTATCATTTCAAATAGTCCCCAATTAAATTTGATCTTTTTAACCAAAACTAGTGTATTATATACAATGATTTTTGACCGAAACTTGCATTGCGAAAAGTTTCATAGAATCTAATTTTCAGATGATTTTTTGCTTGGACTTCCATCATAACCTTCCCTCGTAAAATATATAAATGATATGTGAAATTTTGTATCATTTCAAATAGTCCCCGATTTAATCTGATTTTTGACCGGAACTAGTATAAATTAACGTATTATATTTAATGATTTATTTGACCGAAACTTGCATATCGAAAAGTTTCATAGAATCTAATTTTCAGATGATTTTTTTGGATGGATTTCCATCATAACCTTCCCTCTTAACATATATAAATGATCTGAAAATTCTCGTATCGGTTCAAATAGTCCCCAATTAAATTTGATCTTTTTTGACCGTAACTAATGTATAATATACTATGATTTTTGACCGATAATTGCATTTCGAAAAGTTTCATAGAATTTAATTTTCAGATGATTTTTTGCATGGAATTCCATCATAATCTTCCTTTGTAAAATATATAAATGATATGTGAAGTTTCGTTTCATTTCGAACAGTCCCGATTTAATTTGATTTTTGACCGAAACTAGTATAAATTAACGTATAATATTGAATGATTTTTTGAGTGAAACTTACATTTCAAAAAGTTTCATAGAATCTAATTTTCAGATGATTTTTTTGCATGGATTTCCATCATAACTTTTCCTCTTAACATATATAAATGATCTGAAAATTCTCGTATCAGTTAAAATAGTCCCCAACTAAATTTGATCTTTTTTGATAGAAAATATTGTATAATTTACTATGATTTTTGACAAAAACTTGCATTTCCAAAAGTTTCATAGAATCTAATTTTCAGATGATTTTTTGCACGAACTTCCAACATAACCTTCCCTCGTAAATATATAAATGAAATGTGATTTTTCGTATCATTTCAAACAGTCCCCAGTTTATTTTTATTTTTGATCGAAACTAGTATAAACTAATGTATAATATTTTATGATTTTTGATCGAAACTTGCATTTCGACAAGTTTCATAGAATCTAATTTTCAGATGATTTTTTTTGCACGAACTTCTATCATAAACTTCCCTCTTAACATATATAAATGATCTGAAAAGCCTAGTATCATTTCAAATAGTCCCCAATTAAATTTGATCTTTTTGACCGAAACTAGTTTATTATATACAATGATTTTTGACCGAAACTTGCATTGTGAAAAGTTTCATAGAATCTAATTTTCAGATGATTTTTTTGCATGGATTTCCATCATAACCTTCTCTCTTTACATATATAAATGATCTGAAAATTCTCGTATTGGTTCAATTAGTCCCCAATTAAATTTGATCTTTTTTGACAAAAACTAGTGTATAATATACTATGATTTTTGACCGAAACATGCATTTCGAAAAGTTTCATAGAATTTTATTTTCAGATGATTTTTTGCATGGAATTCCATCATAATCTTCCGTCGTAAATTATATAAATGATATGTGAAGTTTTGTATCAATTTGTACAGTCCCCGATTTAATCTGATTTTTGACCGAAACTAGTATAAATTAATGTATAATATTTAATGATTTTTTGACCGAAACTTGCATTTCAAAAAGTTTCTTAGAATCTAATTTTCTGATGATTTTTTTGCATTGACTTCCATCATAACCTTCCCTCTTAACATATATAAATGATCTAAATATTCTCGTATCGTTTCAAATAGTCCACAATTAAATTTGATCTTTTTTGACCGAAACTAGTGTATAATATACTATGATTTTTTTAACCGAAAATTGCATTTCGAAAAGTTTCATAGAATTTAATTTTCAGATGATTTTTTGCATGGAATTCCATCATAACCTTCCCTCGTAAAATATATAAATGATATTTGAAGTTTCGTATCATTTCGAACAGTCCTTGATTTAATTTGATTTTTGACCGAAACTAGTATAAATTAATGTATAATATTTAATGATTTTTTGACCGAAACGGGCATTTTGAAAAGTTTCATAGAATCTAGTTTTCAGATGATTTTTTTGCAAGGACTTCCATCATAACCTTCCATCTTAACATATATAAATGATCTTAAAAGTCTCATATCATTTCGAATAGTCCCCAATTAAATTTGATCTTTTTGACCGAAACTATTGTATAATATACTATGATTTTTGACCGAAACTTGCATTTCAAAAAGTTTCATAGAATCTGATTTTCAGATGATTTATTTGCATGGACTTGCATCATAACCTTCCCTCATAAAATATATAGATGATATTTAATGATTTTTTGACCGAAACTTGCATTTCAAAAAGTTTCATAGAATCTAATTTTCAGATGATTTTTTTTGCATGGATTTCCATAATAACCTTCCCTCTTAACATATATAAATGATCTGAAAAGTCTTGTATCATTTCAAATATTCCCCAATTAAATTTGATCTTTTTGACCGAAACTAGTGTATAATATACTATGATTTTTGACCGAAACTTGCATTTTGAAAAGTTTCATAGAATCAAATTTTCAGATGATTTTTTGCATGGACTTCCAACATAACCTTCCCTCGTAAAATATATAAATGATATGTGAAGTATCATATCATTTCTAACAGTCCCTGATTTAATTTGATTTTTGACCGAAACTAGTATAAACTAGTGTATAATATTATATGATTTTTTTAATGAAACTTGCATTTTGAAAAGTTTCATAGAATCTAATTTTCAGATGATTTTTTTTGCATGGACTTCCATCATAAACTTCCCTCTTTACATGTATAAATGATCTGAAAATTCTCTAATTGGTTCAATTAGCCCCCAATTAAATTGGATCTTTTTTGACAAAAACTAGTATATAATATACTATAATTTTTGACCGAAACTTGCATTTCGAAAAGTTTCATAGAATTTAATTTTCAGATGATTTTTTACATGGAATTTCATCATTACCTTCCCTTGTAAAATATATAAATGAAATGTGAAGTTTCGTATCATTTCGAACAATCCCTGATATAATTTGACTTTTGACCTAAACTAGTATAAATTAGTGTATAATATTAAATGATTTTTGAATGAAACTTGCATTTCGAAAAGTTTCATAGAAACTAGTTTTCAGATGATTTTTTTGCAAGGACTTCTATCATAACCTTCCATCTTAACATATATAAATGATCTTAAAAAGTCTCGTATCATTTCAAATTGTCCCCAAATAAATTGGATCTTTTTGACCGAAACTAGTATATAATATACTACAATTTTTGATCGAAACTTGCATTTCGAAATGTTTCATAGAATTTAATTTTAAGATGATTTTATTGCATGAATTTCCATAATAACCTTCCCTCTTAACATATATAAATGCTTTGCAAATTCTCGTATCAGTTCAAATAGTCCCCAATTAAATTTGATATTTTTTGACCGAAACTAGTGTATAATATACTATGATTTTTGACCGAAACATGCATTTCGAAAAGTTTCATAGAATTTAATATTCAGATGATTTTTTGCATGGAATTCCATCATAACCTTCCCTCGTAAAATATATAAATGAAATGTGAAGTTTCGTATCATTTCGAACAGTCCCTGATTTAATTTGACTTTTGACCGAAACAAGTATAAATTAATGTATAATATTAAATGATTTTTTGACTGAAACTTGCATTTCCAAAAGTTTCATAGAATCTAGTTTTCAGATGATTTTTTTGCAAGGACTTCCATCATAACCTTCCATATTAACATATATAAATGATCTTAAAAGTCTCGTATCATTTCAAATTGTCCCCAAATAAATTTGATCTTTTTGTCCGAAACTAGTGTATAATATACTACGATTTTGACCGAAACTTGCATTTCGAAATGTTTCATAGAATATAATTTTAATATGATTTTATTGCATGGATTTCCATAATAACCTTCCGTCTTAACATATATAAATGATCTGAAAATTCTCGTATCAGTTCAAATAGTCCCCAATTAAATTTGATCTTTTTTGATCGAAACTTGTGTATAATATACTATGATTTTTGACCGAAACTTGCATTTCAAAAAGTTTCATAGAATTTAATTTTCAGATGATTTTTTACATGGAATTCCATCATAACCTTCCCTCTTAAAATATATAAATGAAATGTGAAGTTTTGTATCATTTCGAACAATCCCCAATTTAATCTGACTTTTGACCGAAACTAGTATAAATTAATGTATAATATTAAATGATTTTTTGACTGAAACTTGCATTTCGAAAAGTTTCATAGAATCTAGTTTTCAGATGATTTTTTTGCAAGGACTTACATCATAACCTTCCATCTTAACATATATAAATGATCTTAAAAATCTCGTATCATTTCAAATAGTCCCCAAATAAATTTGTTCTTTTTGACCGAAACTAGTGTATAATATACTATGATTTTTGACCAAAACATGCATTTCGAAATGTTTCTTAGAATTTAATTTTCAGATGATTTTTTGCATTGAATTCCATCATAACCTTCCCTCGTAAAATACATAAATGATATGTGAAGTTTCGTATAATTTCGAAAAGTCCCCGATTTAATTTGATTTTTTTTACCGAAACTAATATAAACCAGTGTATAATATTTTATGATTTTTTGACCGAAACTTGCATTTAAAAAGATTCATAGAATCTAATTTTCAGATGATTATTTTTGCATGAACTTCCATCATAACCTTCCCTTTTAACATATATAAATGATCTGAAAAGTCTCGTATCATTTCAAATAGTCCCCAATTAAATTTGATCTTTTTGACCGAAACTAGTGTATAATATACTATGATTTTTTTAATGAAACTTGCATTTCGAAAAGTTTCATAGAATCAAATTTTCAGATGATTTTTTGAATGGACTTCCAACATAACCTTCCCTCGTAAAATATATAAATGATATGTGAAGTATCATATCATTTCGAACAGTCCATGATTTAATTTGATTTTTTACCGAAACTAGTATAAACTAGTGTATAATATTATATGATTTTTTTAATGAAACTTGCATTTTGAAAAGTTTCATAGAATCTAATTTTCAGATGATTTTTTTGCATGGACTTCCATCATAACCTTCCCTCTTAACATATATAAATGATCTGAAAAGCCTCGTATCATTTCAAATAGTCCCCAATTAAATTTGATATTTTTGACCGAAACTAGTGTATAATATACTATGATTTTTATACAAAACTTGCTTTTCGAAAAGTTTCATAGAATCTAATTTTCAGATGATGTTTTGCACGGACATCCAACATAACCTTCCCTCGTAAATGTATAAAAGAAATGTGATGTTTTGTATCATTTCGAACTGTCCCCGTTTTAATTTGATTTTTGACCGAAACTAGTATAAACTAATGTATAATATTTTATGATTTTTGACCGAAACTTGCATTTCGACAAGTTTCATAGAATCTAATTTTCAGATGATTTTTTTTGCATGGACTTCTATCATAAACTTCCCTCTTAACATATATAAATGATCTGAAAAGACTAGTATCATTTCAAATAGTCCCCAATTAAATTTGATCTTTTTGACCGAAACTAGTGTAATATATACAATGATTTTAGACCGAAATTTGCACTGCGAAAAGTTTCATAGAATCTAATTTTCAGATTATTTTTTGCATGGACTTCCATCATAACCTTCCCTCGTAAATTATATAAATGATATGTGAAATTTTGTATCAGTTCAAATAGTCCCCGATTTAATATTATTTTTGACCGAAACTAGTATAAATTAATGTATAATATTTAATGATTTTTTTGACCGAAACTTGCATTTCGAAATGTTTTATTGAATCTAATTTTCAGATGATTTTTTTGGATGGATTTCCATCATAACCTTCCCTTTTAACATATATAAATGATCTGAAAATTCTCGTATCGGTTCAAATAGTCCCCAATTAAATTTGATCTTTTTTGACTTTAACTAGTGTATAATATACTATGATTTTTGACCGAAAATTGCATTTCGAAAAGTTTCATAGAATTTAATTTTCAGATGATTTTTTGCATGGAATTCCATCATAATCTTCCTTCGTAAAATATATAAATGATATGTGAAGTTTCGTATCATTTCGAACAGTCCCCGATTTAATTTGATTTTTTTTTACCGAAATTAGTATAAATTAACGTATAATATTTAATGATTTTTTGACCGAAACTTGCATTTCAAAAAGTTTCATAGAATCTAATTTTAAGATTATTTTTTTACATGGATTTCCATCATAACCTTCCCTCTTAACATATATAAATGATCTGAAAATTCTTGTATCAGTTCAAATAGTCCCCAAATAAATTTGATCTTTTTTGACCGAAACTATTTTAATAATATACTATGGTTTTTTACCGAAACTTGCATTTCGAAAAGTTTTGTAGAATTTAATTTTCAGATGATTTTTTGCAAGGAATTCCATCATAACCTTCCCTCGTAAAATATATAAATGATATGTGAAGTATCGTATCATTTTGAACAGTCCCCGATTTAATCTGACTTTTGACTGAAACTAGTATAAACTTATGTATAATATTTAATGATTTTTTGAACGAAACTCTCATTTCGAAAAGTTTCATAGAATCTAGTTTTGAGATGATTTTTTTGCAAGGACTTCCATCATAACCTTTCATCTTAACAAATATAAATGATCTTAAAAGTCTCGTATCATTTCAAATAGTCCCCAATTAAATTTGATCTTTTTGACCGAAACTACTGTATAATATACTATGATTTTTGACCGATACTTGCATTTCGAAAAGTTTCATAGAATTTAATTTTCAGATGATTTTTTGCATGGAATTCCATCATAACTGATCGTACCTGGAGATTAGGATCCGATACGGCTGGTCTCGGGAGCGGACGGATATGGTCGTTGAGGAGAAAAAGGGGCGTACCTGCAAGACACTCCGATGCTAAAGTAAGTACCCGAGCAAGGGTGAGCAAGTACTAGTATTAGGGTTGAGAATTCAATACCTGTCCCTCTCAAATGAGAGAGTTTTTATAAGGGATCAGCTAGAATACTATTGGTTCGTTAGGTGAGGTGCGGATCGAGGGGTCCGTGAAGATAGGAAACAGTTAATATTGGCTGTTAGAGGACCTCTTTAGGACCGGATCG
Source organism: Lathyrus aphaca (assembly GCA_963966055.1). Taxonomy (NCBI): domain Eukaryota; kingdom Viridiplantae; phylum Streptophyta; class Magnoliopsida; order Fabales; family Fabaceae; genus Lathyrus; species Lathyrus aphaca. The sequence continues at coordinate 499,548,231 of OZ014525.1, forward strand.
CTGGTGGTCGACTGAGGACCGCTTTTCATGATTATGCTCGACGTCGAGCAAGGTGTGTGGATCAGTCTTTTTGGCCCAATATGAAGAATTGGGCCGGTCCGGAACAGGAGCCCCCCAAGTCATTGCTCGTGCCGTTGGGCAGTGACTTAAAAGCGGTATTGTGCTCGGAGGAGCGTGATGTCATGGTCGAGGATCTACGCTGTCGGTCTTCCGGGAAAACAATACGTTGCTCGGCAGAGGAATGTGAAACGAAAAGCTGGAATATCTGGATATTCGCGCCTATTAATGATTTGACGGCTAGTCTAGGGGCTAGCGTATAGGGGTCACGCGCGCACGTGTCTTCTTTCCTATAAATAGGATTCCCAGGGCCCATTTTGACCTTTTCGTTTCATCTTCTCTCTCAAGACTCTGCCCGTTCAGCCGCCGTTGTTTCAGCCGTCGACCACCGTCATTTCTTGCCGACCACCCTTTGCAGAAGCTTACTTTCTTCCAAAATGTCTTCTCAAGCTCAAGGTACCGTTCCTTTCCTCTCTTTTAGTGTATATAGCGTAGGTTTTGTAGAATGCATGCGGTTTAGGGCGATTCTACCGGTAGTTTTAGGATTTTAGGATTAGTAAGCCTTAAAGTTCTTGCCACCGTATCTGGTCGGCTGTGAACCCTAACTTTAGGGTCGACGGAAATCTTGGTCGACTTAGACTTTAGATTTTTGGATAGGTTTTTGTCATCTATACTGTTGGGCGTCAGCTGTTGCCTCGAGCAATGGTTAGCCAGGGCTACAGCTCGGAACACAATTTCTGAGCTGAGGCGTGCCCTTTCACTTGTCGAGCGGTGGAAGGGTGGATTTGATATTCTTAATCGAATTCACTGATGCCTTTCCTCTGCTTTTCAGGTGAAAACTCGCTCGGGAATCCGCTGGACGTGCTTTCCGAGGATACATCCTCGGGAAATACGGAATCATCTGCGTCCATACCTTCAAACTCAGGAAGCTCTTCGGATAGTTCAGACACAAGTACCACGGGGCAGTCGACAGAATCGCCTCAGTGTCCTGCCCAGTCGAGGGTCTCGCCCGAAGAGTGGGTGATGGAAGATTTGCTGGACAAAGTGTCTTCCTTCTCAAGACCTCGATCAGAGCCGCTGCCAGTTATTGGGAATCCCGCTGACTGGGTTGTGACCTGCCCAGGAGACGACGACCGCATCTTCTCAGACTTTCGCGGTCGGGCGTTCTCCATGTATGAATACGCCACTTCGGTTCTGGGGGTGACGTTGCCCTTTAGCGACTTCGTGAGTGCTGTGCTCGGACATCTCTGCATAGCTCCTTCCCAGCTGCATCCCAACTCATACGCATTCTTGAGGGCGTTCGAGATGACGTGCGCCTTTCTGGGCGTTGGGGCCACACTTCCTCTCTTCTTCCGCCTCTTTTCTTTGCAGCGCCAAGTCGGGCGAGGAACCGACCGGAAGGGATTCGTGTCTTTCAAGCAGCGAACCAAGATCTTCAAGGCCCACTCAGAATCCATCCGGGCCTTCAAAAACGACTACTTCTTGATAAAGCCTGCGAGTGACGCGGCCGTGAGAGCTATGAGTTTCCTCGGAATCGATACTCATGAGAATGACGAGCCCAAGCTTGACGACCAAGGTCAGGTGATTCCGAGGAGATTATGGATGTTTCCCTTCTCTTGGAGTCATGTGCATTATGAACGACCAGTGGGGGAATTCGTTTAGGTGGGGGATACCTTGAATGATGACGATGCGGCTAGCTTTGAGGCCTTTAGAAAGTTAATAGCTTCCTTTACTCCGACCCCTCTATTGGACGGAGAAGGGAAGGTTATGGTCGATCAAGATGGGGGAGAAGCTTTGGAGCGTCCCCTGATCAGTGTTACTGAGCTGCTGGCCTGTGATAACAGGCAGGAAGTATCTGATTTTTTTGGTATCCGTTCACTTACGCTCGTTAAATTTTCGATTTAACTTTGTTGCTTGTAACTAATTTTGGTTTTATTCTTCTTTTCAGGTTCCTTGACAAATCCTCTGGACAAAATCCACGAGCGTTTGGTCCAGCAGCAGGGGAAACGGTCGAGGGTCGTATAGACCAGACTGACTGAGGCGAGTGGTTCAGGCTCGGGTCCTTTGGTCCAGGGCTCTCCGGGGGCCTCTACTGGCTCTTTGATGAAGAAGCATAAAGCGACGGCTACTGTGGACCTGACGGCCGGTGCTCCCCCAAAGCCAAAGCATGGGATACCCCCATGTTTTGTTCTTCGTAACTTTTTTGAGGGGAACAGTATGGAGGTGGACCGGGCGGACTCTCTGTTCTTGGAGGGGATGGACCGTCCTGCCCGAAGGCTTTCTTTGGCTCAGGACGCGAGCGCGGTGATGCGGGTCCTGACCATGGCTTGGATGACGGCCGAGGGGTCCCCTTTGCTGGAGCGGGAAAATAGCAAACTCAAGGAGCAGTTGGCCGCTTCTGAGGCCAAGCTGACAGTGGCCACAGAGGAGGTAAAAAAGGTCACCACGGAATCGGCTGAACGAGCAACGGTCATCGCCAAATTGGAGGTCGACAAGAAGAGGTTGCTTGAGCAGAATAAGAAGCTGAAGGACGCCTTTTGCCCCAAGGAGGATGAGGACGAGGATACCAAACATTTGGTGACGAGGGCTCAGTTTCTCGCTCGGATCGACCAAGATATGGAAGATCTGAACGCGTCGACTGAGTTCAGCTTCCTGAATGCGGTGGAGCAAGTGAAAGCTCTCCACCCCGACCTAGCCTTGGATGTTGATCGCATGAATTATCTCTACAAGGTGGTGGATGGCCAGGTTGTAGTCCCTGCTGACTTGGTGGTGGCCGACTCTCAGCCGGGGAAGACTGCTCAGCCTGACCAACCAGAGGAGCAGCTGGGCCAGGAGGAAGCTCGTGCAGAGGAAAGCCGCCCGGTGGGTGAGGATAATTAATTGATGGCCTGCGTGCCTTTGTAATTTATAATGTATTCTGTTTTGGGGGGCGTGGCCCCCTTTATTTGTAACTCCGAACAAGTCGGCCTTTTGGTGCCGCATTTCTTTTAAATGTTAAGTGTTTGACCCTAGTGGTCGGTTACATATATTGTTTGCTCGTAATAATGCGTCCGTCGGAGGACATAGTTTATTTGTTATTTTTACTAAGTGTTTGACGCTCGTATTTGCATTAGTTAGAAGCAATTGGATGGATACGGGGGAGTATGGACGATCTGTTGGTTAGGGGAACCAATCAGTGTTGGAGGGTTTTACCCTCGATCGGTGCTCGAGCCAAGATAAAGGCCCGGGCTCCGTGGCGTGAACGTCCCATCGCGAGCTAGGGTTCTACCTGGTCGTGGTACTTAGGCGACGTCGGACTCGTTTGAGTATCCGTTCGTGCAACAAGTTTTTCTTTTGCTCGAAAAGAGGTCTTGCTTGATTTGTGATATTTGGGCTGACGTGCTCGTACCTAGGCACGCAGTTTTTCGTTAGTCTCTCTTTCTCTTCGCCTGGGAGTTGAGTAAGGTGACTGACTTAACTATAATATTGTTTAAGTTTCTCGACGTTCCAAGGCCGAGCGAGTTCTTCCCCGTGTAGATTTTCTAAGTAATAAGCACCGTTCTCGGTTTTTGCTCGAATGCGATATGGGCCTTCCCAGTTGGGCGTTAATTTTCCCTCGCGGGGATCCCTGTGGTTTCTTCTAAGGACAAGGCTGCCTACTTCGAACGTCCGCCTGATGACCTTGGAATCATACCGAGCGGCTATCTTTTGTTTGAGAATAGTTTCTCGAAGAGCGGTTTCCGATCGAATTTCTTCGACCATGTCGAGCTCGTCTCTCAAAGCTTCAGCATTGGTATCTTGTTCCATGGGGAATTCCGTGCGTCTCGATCGGACATGCATTTCTATTGGAATTACTGCTTCGGTCCCATATGCTAATCGAAATGGGGATTCTCCGGTCGTTGAGTGGGGAGTGGTCCTATATGCCCATAATACGCTATGTAACTCCTCGACCCAGTGTTTCTTATGCTCGTCCAACCTTCGTTTCAGACCTCTCAGGATTACCCTGTTTGCGGCCTCGGCTTGCCCATTAGTTTGAGGGTGCTCGACTGAAGCGAAGTGTTATTTTGTCCCCATTGACGCGACGAATTCTTTGAAATGTTTATCCGTGAATTGAGTCCCGTTGTCAGTCACAATGGCGAGGGGCACTCCGAATCGGGCGAGGATGTTTCTTTTGAAGAATCGAAGTATATTGAGTGCAGTGATTTTGGCCAGGGCCTCAGCTTCTATCCATTTGGTGAAGTAGTCGACGCCTACAATTAAGTATTTGTTCTGACCAGATCCAACGACGAATGGTCCTAAAATGTCCATTCCCCACCATGCGAACGGCCAGGGCGATGATAACGATTTTAGCTCGGATGGAGGTGCTATGTGCACGTCTCCATGTCGTTGGCATTTGTCGCATCTTCTTACATGCTCCTTTGCATCGTGCTGGAGGGTGGGCCAGTAGTATCCTGCCCTTAGAATTTTTCGAGCTAACGAACGTCCGCCAGGATGCTGCGCATTGATTCCTTCGTGGACTTCCCTTAGTACGTGTGGAATGTTTTCCTCCTCTACGCATCTGAGGAGGGGTGTGGAGAATCCTCGACGATACATACGTCCGCCTACTAAAGATTATGAGCATGCCCTTCGTCGTATAGTACTAGCCTCTTTTGGGTCGGTTGGTAACTCTCCTTTGGTTAGATAGTTGAACACTGGGGTCATCCAGCAACCCGTGTCGCCCACGATGTTAATGTGTACGCAGGCTGATGAGTGCCCGATACTTGGTCGGGGGAGCAGTTTTTGTATGACGGACTTGTTGTTTCCTTTCCTTTTAGTGCTCGCCAGCTTGGACAGGATATCTGCGCGGGCGTTGTTTTCCCGTGGAACGTGTTTGACTTCAACACTCTTGAACCGTTTTATTTCGTCTTTTACGAGGGCTAGATATTCGGCCATGCTGTCACTTCTGGCCTGGAAATCCCCTCGGACTTGGCTTTCAACCAATTGGGAATCCGTGCAAATTGTGATCTCTTCTGCTTCTAGGTCGGTAGCGAGCCGTATGCCCGCCAGGAAGGCTTCATATTCTGCTTGGTTGTTAGAAGTGGGGAAAGATAAAGTCAATGACACTTCGATGACGTTCCCTTCTTCGTTCTCCAAAATGATACCGGCTCCGCTGCCCGTCGGACCAGATGCGCCGTCCACGAAAATAATCCACTTGGACGAAGCTTTCGGATCTTGCCCGGTGAAGGCAAGTTCAGCCACGAAGTCGGCCAGCGCTTGAGCTTGGAGGGCATGTCTTCCTTCAAATTTGATGTCGAACTCAGATAGTTCCAGTGACCATTTTAGCATTCGGACGGCCATGTCTGGTCGACCTAGCAACTGTCTTATGGGTTGATCGGTCCTTACGATGATGGTGTGAGCCAGGAAGTAATGGCGTAGTCTTCTAGCTAAGAGAAGGAGGGCCAATGCGACCTTTTCTATCTGAAGGTACCGAATTTCTGGGTCGTGGAGAGCTTTGCTCGTGAAATACACGGGTTTTTGCCCTTCGGGTCGTTCGCGCACAAGGGCCGCGCTTACTGCTTCGTTCGCGACCGCAAGGTAGAGATACAGAGTCTCCCCCTCTCCCGGTCTGGATAAGACTGGAGGTTCACTTAATGCTTTTTTCAGGTGGGATAGTGCTAACTCGCATTCTGCCGTCCACTCGAAAGTTGCTTCCTTACGGAGGAGCTTGTAAAAGGGGAGAGCGTGTTGAGCTGATTTTGCTACGAATCGGGCAAAGGAGGTAATGACCCCGTTTAGTGATTGTATGGACTTCTTGGACGTGGGAGTTGGGAACTCCGCGAATACTCCACACCTATCGGGATTTGCCTCAATGCCTCGTTCGGTCAAATAGAATCCGAGGAATTTTCCCGCTCGGACACCAAAGGTGCATTTCTCAGGGTTGAAGCGCATTTTGCACTTTCGTGCCTGGTCGAAAACTTTTCGCAAATGGGACGCATGGTCCATTTCTTGTTGAGATTTGACGATCATGTCATCCATGTATACTTCGAGCATGTCTCTAATTTCGGTTCGGAAAACTTTATTCATCATGCGCTGATATGTTGCTCCTGCGTTTTTCAAACCGAAGGGCATGACGTTGTAAAAGTAATTGCCCGACTCGGTCATGAAGGCCGTGTATTTTTTGTCAGACACGGCCATGGGTATTTGATTGTACCCCGAATATGCGTCCATGAAGGATAATAATTTTTATCCGGACGAATTGTCGACCAACTTGTCGATGTTAGGTAAAGGGTATGCATCCTTCGGGCATGCCGATTGAGATCGGTATAATCAACGCACATTTTCCATTTTCCACTAGATTTTTTCACAAGTACAACATTTGAGAGCCAGGTCGTATACCTGGCCTCGGTTACAAATTTATCCTCTATGAGGTCTTTAACAGCAGATTCGGCAGCTTCAGTCTTCTCGCTCGACTGCTTTCTCCTGCATTGAGCGACCGCTTTATGTGTTGGGTCGATAGAGAGGTGATGACAAGCTGTTTCGGGGTCGAGCCCTGGCATTTCTGCGGCGCTACATGCAAACAAGTCTGCGTTCCCCTTGAGGCAAGCTTCCAACTGTCGCTTCACTAATTCGGGCATATGTGCCCCGATCTTGACGCACTGGGCAGGGTCCTCTCCCAAGGGAATTAGCTCGAAATCTCCGTCCGGTATTGGTCGGGCTAAGGTTTCTGCTGGTCTCTGGATGCTCTCGCTACTATCTGAGAACCTGCAGTCTAGGTCGATCGAATCGACTTGGGGGAAAGCCTTGCGCACATCTGGTGAATCCAATGTCGGGGGACTTGGTTGGTACGATATCGAGCTGAGACCTTTTGATGCTGCCTCGAAACATCTGCGGGAAGCGTCGACGTCTCCGTGCAATGTGGCGACTCTGCCTGAAGTTGTATAGTACTTCATCTTCAGGTGGACGGTAGACGGCACGGCTATCAACTCGGCTAAAGTTGGTCGTCCTAATATGCATTGATATAGCGACGGGCAATCCACGACAAGGAATTGGACCCTAACCGTCCTGGCTGTCTCACCCACACCGAAGGTGACAAACAGGTCAACATAACCCCACGGTCGGGATACTGCTCCGTTGAAACCTTGCAGGTCTGATCCGACGTATGGATTCAAATGTGTTTCGTTCAGTTGGAGTGTTGAAAACAGTTGGGAGTACATGATGTCGCATGAACTTCCTTGGTCCACTAATATCCTCCTTACATCGAAGTTCGCCATGCGCGCTCGGATGAGTAAAGGAATGCTAGCGTTGGGTGCTCCTCCCAGGAGCTCTTCTCGATAGAATGCGAGGGGTATGGAACCCTCCCTCGGTGGATCTAAAGTGGCGTTTTGCGCGGGCCCTTTGGCGATTAACTGGTCGAATTTTCTCTTCACGGAACCGACCGTGATTTTATTGAAGCCTCCCCCTGATATGACCATCGCCGAAGGGAAAGCTTCCCACGGACTGTGGGAGGAGAAGTATCCCGCACCCTTGGTGTGGTCTGGTAAAAAGAAATCTTCCGGGCGATAAATGCTCAGGGCGACTTGCATGTTAGCGTCTGCAGGGATGGGCACGGCTTCCTCGATTTTCTGGGTCTCTTGTGTATCCTGTCGAGGATTATCTCTGGACTTTGTGAACTGTTTCAGGTGCCCGTCTTTGATGAGGATTTCGATCGTGTCCTTGAGGTGGATGCAATCCTCTGTGTTATGCCCATGACTCTTGTGGAATCTGCAGTATTTCGTTTTATCTGTGCCGGGCTTGCTAGGTTGCTGCCTCGGAAAGCGTACTCCCGCCTGTTTGAATTCTGAATTGGCGCATTCAGACAAAATTTTCTCCCTGGAGGCTAGGAGGGGCATGTATTCGTGGAAACGACCAATAGGTCCCCGGTGCTCCCGCGGTTCACGCGAGCGCTCATCCTTTCTTTTGTCTCCTCCCCGACGAGATGTCGAGGGTTCATCAACTCGGTGTGGTTTGGCGTCTTCACGGCGTCGAGCGTCTCTTACTGAGCTGGCCGCTTGCTTTTCTTCATATTGGATGTAGGCTTGGGCTTTTAGCAAGAATGCGTCGAGGGTGGCCGGGGTTTCAATGCCGACCGCCCGATGGAAATCGGTCGAGGGACGTAGCCCTCGTTCCAGCAGGTACTTTTTCATGTCGTCGGTCGTGGACACTTGGACTGCCTCTTTATTGAACCTTTCGATGTAAGTTCGTAAAGGCTCGTCCCTCCCTTTGATTATTGCTTCAAGCGAAGCCTCTGTCTTAGGGTGTCGTCTTGATGCAGTGAAGCGTCTAGAGAACGTGCGCCCAAGTTGTTTCCATGATGTGATGGATTCAGCCTCAAGGCTTTTGTACCACGTCATTGCCCCTTTCCTCAGCGTCGTGGGAAAGAGTCGACATTTAATTGCTCCTCGAACACCCCGATAGTCGAGCAAGGCATCGATGTTCTCGATGTGTTCGTCTGGATCGGTAGTCCCGTCGTATGAGCCTAATGGAGGAGGTTTCTCCAAGCCTCTTGGGAGCTTGGCTGCCATAATTTCAGATGACAGAGGACCCCAAGTGTCCTCGTCGTCACTGGAAACAAGCGATGATCTGTGATCGTATTTCTTTGTTCTTCGAGGGGAGGCGGATCTTGATCTGCTCCTTCTTGATTTTCTTTTAGGAGAGGGTCGTGGAGACGACTGACGAAAACGTTTGTTGCCTGTTGATTCGTCGGTGTTTCCTCTCCTCTTCTTCTTTGCAGGAGACGGAGTGTGCTCCCCTTGGGGTCTCTTTGGAGAATGAGGTCGACGAGAATTATCTTCAAGTCGGGCAATCTTTTCACCATGAGTGAGGAGTAACAAGTTCGTTTGATTTAGGATTTCGGCCAGCGCGGCGAAATCTGACCCCGAAGGAGTCGAAGGAAAAAGAGTTTCCGGGCGACTCTCCAAGGGTTGGTCACGATCGGGTGAAGATGACGTCGCCTTCCCTTTTGGTCGGTCATGCACTGTTTCATCGTGTAGGGGAGGCTGGACGTTGCTCTCACATTGCGTGAGAATCATCCCATCATTCGATCGATTCTCCTGGTTGTCCCGAGCAGCCATGGATCTTGTTAAAACTTTGGTTCTTCGAGGATCTTGAAAGAAGAACGGGGAAATCTTACTCTTTCCCACAGATGGCGCCACCTGATCGTACCTGGAGATCAGGATCCGATACGGCTGGTCTCGGGAGCGGACGGATATGGTCGTTGAGGAGAAAAAGGGGTGTACCTGTAAGACGCTCCGATGCTAAAGTAAGTACCCGAGCAAGGGTGAGCAAGTACTAGTATTAGGGTTGAGAATTCAATACCTGTCCCTCTCAAATGAGAGAGTTTTTATAAGGGATCAGCTAGAATACTATTGGTTCGTTAGGTGAGGTGTGGATCGAGGGGTCCGTGAAGATAGGAAACGGTTAATATTGGCCGTTAGAGGACCTCTTTAGGACCGGATCGCTGGTGGTCGACTGAGGACCGCTTTTCATGATTATGCTCGACGTCGAGCAAGGTGTGTGGATCAGTCTTTTTGGCCCAATAGGAAGAATTGGGCCGGTCCGGAACAATAACCTTCCCTTGTAAAATATATAAATGATATGTGAAGTTTCGTATCATTTCGAACAATCATCGATTTAATTTGATTTTTGACCGAAACTAGTATAAATTTATGTATAATATTTAATGATTTTTTGACTGAAACTTGCATTTCGAAAAGTTTCATAGAATCTAATTTTCAGATGATTTTTTGCAAGGAATTCCATCATAACCTTCCCTCGTAAAATATATAAATGATATGTGAAGTATCGTATCATTTTGAACAGTCCCCGATTTAATCTGACTTTTGAACGAAACTAGTATAAATTAATGTATAATATTAAATGATTTTTTGACTGAAACTTGCATTTTGAAAAGTTTCATAGAATCTAGTTTTCAGATGATTTTTTTGCAAGGACTTCCATCATAACCTTCCATCTTAACATATATAAATGATCTTAAAAGTCTCGTATAATTTCAAATAGTCCGCAAATAATTTTGATCTTTTTGACCGAAACTAGTGTATAATATACTATGATTTTTGACCGATACTTGCATTTCGAAAAGTTTCATAGAATTTAATTTTCAGATGATTTTTTGCATGGAATTCCATCATAACCTTCCCTCGTAAAATACATAAATGATATGTGAAGTTTCATATAATTTCAAAAAGTCCCCGATTTAATTTGATTTTCTAGCGAAACTAGTATAAACCAGTGTATATATTTATGATTTTTTTGACCGAAACTTGCATTTCGAAAAGATTAATAGAATCTAATTTTCAGATGATTTTTTTGCATGGACTTCTATCATAAACTTCACTCTTAATATATATAAATGATCTGAAAAGCCTAGTATCATTTCAAATAGTCCCCAATTAAATTTTGATCTTTTTGACCGAAACTAGTGTATTATATACAATGATTTTTGACCGAAATTTGCATTGCGAAAAGTTTCATAGAATCTAATTTTCAGTTGATTTTTTGCATGGACTTCCATCTTAACCTTCCCTCGTAAAATATATAAAAGATATGTGAAATTTTGTATCATTTCAAATTATCCCCGATTTAATCTTATTTTTGACCGAAACTAGGATAAATTAATGTATAATATTTAATGATTTTTGTGACCGAAACTTGCATTTCGAAAAGTTTCATAGAATCTAATTTTTAGATGATTTTTTTGGATGGATTTCCATCATATCCTTCCCTTTTAACATATATAAATGATCTTAAAATTCTCCTATCGGTTCAAATAGTCCCCAATTAAATTTGATCTTTTTTGACCGTAACTAGTGTATAATATACTATGATTTTTGACCGAAAATTGCATTTCGAAAAGTTTCATAGAATTTAATTTTCAGATGATTTTTTTCATGGAATTCCATCATAATATTCCTTCATAAAATATATAAATGATATGTGAAGTTTCGTCTCATTTCGAACAGTCCCCGATTTAATTTGATTTTTTTACCGAAACTAGTATAAATTAACGTATAATATTTAATGATTTTTTGACCGAAACTTGCATTTCAAAAAGTTTCATAGAATCTAATTTTCAGATGATTTGTTTGCATGGATTTCCATCATAACCTTCCCTCTTAACATATATAAATGATCTGAAAATTCTCGTATCAGTTCAAATAGTCCCCAATTAAATTTATTCTTTTTTGACCGAAACTATTGTATAATATACTATGATTTTTGATGGAAACTTGCATTTCGAAAAGTTTCATAGAATTTAATTTTCAGATCATTTTTTGCAAGGAATTCCATCATAACCTTCCCTCGTAAAATATATAAATGATATGTGAAGTATCGTATCATTTTGAACAGTCCTTGATTTAATCTGACTTTTGACCGAAACTAGCATAAATTAATGTATAAGATTTAATGATTTTTTGACCGAAACATGCATTTCGAAAAGTTTCATAGAATCTAGTTTTCAGATGATTTTTTTGCAAGGACTTCCATCATAACCTTCCATCTTAACATATATAAATGATCTTAAAAGTCTCGTATCATTTCAAATAGTCCCCAAATAAATTTGATATTTTTGACCGAAACTACTGTATAATATACTATGATTTTTGACCGATACTTGCATTTCGAAAAGTTTCATAGAATTTAATTTTCAGATGCTTATTTTCATGGAATTCCATCATAACCTTCACTGGTAAAATATATAAATGATATGTGAAGTTTCGTATCATTTCGAACAGTCCTCGATTTAATTTGATTTTTGACCGAAACTAGTATAAATTAATGTATTATATTTAATGATTTTTTGACTGAAACATGCATTTCGAAAAGTTTCATAGAATCTAATTTTCAGATGATTTTTTGCAAGGAATTCCATCATAACCTTCCCTCGTAAAATATATAAATGATATGTGAAGTATAGTATCATTTTGAACAGTCCCCGATTTAATCTGACTTTTGACCGAAGCTAGTATAAATTAATGTATAATATTTAATGATTTTTTGACCGAAACTTGCATTTCGAAATGTTTCATAGAATCTAGTTTTCAGATGATTTTTTTGCAAGGACTTCCTTCATAACCTTCCATCTTAACATATATAAATGATCTTAAAAGTCTCGTATCATTTCAAATAGTCCCCAAATAAATTTGATATTTTTGACCGAAACTACTGTATAATATACTATGATTTTTGACCGATACTTGCATTTCGAAAAGTTTCATAGAATTTAATTTTCAGATGATTTTTTTCATGGAATTCCATCATAACCTTCACTGGTAAAATATATAAATGATATGTGAAGTTTCGTATCATTTCGAATAGTCCTCGATTTAATTTGATTTTTGACCGAAACTAGTATAAATTAATGTATTATATTTAATGATTTTTTGACTGAAACTTGCAATTCGAAAAGTTTCATAGAATCTAATTTTCAGATGATTTTTTGCAAGGAATTCCATCATAACCTTCCCTCGTAAAATATATAAATGATATGTGAAGTATCGTATCATTTTGAACAGTCCCCGATTTAATCTGACTTTTGACCGAAATTAGTATAAATTAATGTATAATATTTAATGATTTTTTGACCGAAACTTGCATTTCGCAAAAGGAGCTTTTGTCTTCATCAAACCCACAAAAACTGGAATCAGGGGATGGAATTCCCTAAGAATGAATAAACATACCATAGGCATTCATTTCCTGCATATCATATTCTTGTGTTTTTACAGGTTATCCAGACTTTCTAACTTATTCAACTCCAGGAAATATAGCTGATCAACACGTTCATCGATATCCGACTAAAAGAAACCGAGTAAGGATGGCTGAACTAATGCAGACTGATCTCAATGAGCTCCAGCAGAGGATGGATCAGTTCATGGAAATGATGAATGGCATGGCCCAGAACTAGGAGCGTCTCAGGCTGATGGTTGAGAAACCCCATGGGAATGCTAATACTGGAACACCGACTGAGAATATGGATCTTAACACTGCCCATAATGAAGGGCCAAATCTAAATAGGACTGCAACACGTAATGCGGGTTTAGAAGACAATCAAGAGGACCAATTCACTCTACTGGATGCTGATATGGGCAATATGAATGAGATCAATGACCACAGGTATGAAGAGCTGGCAGAGAAGATTAAGGCCATGGAATGTCAGAATTCCCTGGGCATTGATGTAACTAGTCTCGGGTTAGTACCAGGAGTCAGAATCCCTCCTAAGTTCAAGGCGCCATCATTTGACAAGTACAACGGCAGCACGTGCCCGAGAACTCACATTCACGCATACTTTGGAAGAATCTCGGCTCACACTGATGACGAGAAACTTTGGATGCATTTTTTCCAAGATAGTTTATCTGGAGCTTCGTTGAGCTGGTACATGAAGCTAAGCAGGGTCTCTATTTGAAGCTAGAAAGATTTAGCTTAATCTTTTCTCAAGAAGTATCAATATAATATTGATATGGCTCTGAACCGCACTCAGTTGTAGAAATTGTCTTAAGGACCTAAGAAAAGTTTTAAGCAGTATGCCCAGAGGTGGCGTGAGCTGGCTGCACAGGTTCAACCTCCATTGCTCGATCGGGAAATGGCCGACATGTTTATGGGCACCTTGCAAGGTGTTTACTTGGATCATCTGGCCGCCTCCCCGTCCATTGGTTTTTCTGATATTGTCATTGCTAGAGAAAGGATAGAAAACTTTCTGAAATTGGGAAAGATTCAGGATGCAAGCAGTACTAGTTCTTCTGGTATGAAAAAGCCTTTTGGCAATGGCCAAAGAAGAAGAGAAGGCGAGACAAATGTTGTGTATAGAGGCCGAGACAGAGGTCATTCTCAAGGTTACTACCAAGCAACTGCAGTGACTATTACTCCACAGGTTCAACAACGACCACAGGGTCAGCAACAACAGGCAAAAGACCATTTCAAAAAATAACAAGATTGAGGAACCGTAGGATTGATCCCGTCCCATGTCCATATGTTGTATTACTTCCAGAACTGCTAAAGTTGAACATGGTCGAGCTTCGTACCATGGGACCTCCTCCTCCTGACAATCTACCTCCGAATTTTGACGCTAACGCCAGGTGTGAATTCCATTCAGGCGCCCAGGGGCACAATATTGAGAAATGTTGGGCTTTTCAGAACAAGGTACAGGACCTAGTTGACTCCAAGGCGATCAATTTTGCTCCCCACCCAAATGTACTCCAGAATCCAATGCCTAGTCAAGGTGGAACCGGTGTCACATTTGTTCTACCAGATGGTCCACGTTAAGCTACAGTCTTCGAGTTAATCACCCAGGATGCCAGGGTATTCATGAAGTAAATAAAGCCAACAATATTCAAGTACTCTCAGTGATGGAATTTATGTGTTTTCCTTTCTTCATTGTTCTTTTTCATCCCTATTAAGGGGAACTACATCGCTCTGATTCTTCATTGGTCATGGGTCAATAGAGATACGTAGGCAGAAGATCGTCAGGTCTTTCCAAGCAACCTTATGGGGAAACTTTATTCCCCAGCTTCACTTTTTCCTTCAGACGTCTCGTGTCAGAGTCAGAATAACTAGAAGAAGAGGTATGAATTCCATGGTTGGGTATACGGTTGCAACTTGAAGACTACAAGTTTGTGAAAGAGTTATTGATCACTGAAAGTATCCAAGACTGACAGGTCCAGACGGAGTCAAGCCTCCTCAACTATGGAAATATTCAGTTTCTTTACTGCATTTACATTTGTAGTTTCTTTTATGCGCTAAACATTTGTCTACATGTACGAAATTTGTTTGCTTTTGATTGTTGGCAATAATAAAAATCACATGTTTTTCTTTAAGTAATTCATTCGCATTCACTTATAATTTTGCATGTGTAGATCGCAATACCAATTTTCATGCTTAAACTCTATGAAGGAGAATGACGAAACAAAAACACAAGAGTCTCTAATTGGGTGCCCTCGAATAAAGACCTTGTTGACGATGTACAGGCTTTGTTTCAAATCCCTAAACACCGGAGATATAAGGGAGATAAACCCTCGTTAACCCCTTTGAGCCTTGAAGTAGGAGTTTCTTTTTGCATAAAAAAAACCTTTACGTTTAACCCAGGGACATGGTAGATATCAGCTAGTCGTACCAAGCGTTCAGGCTTTCATAGAGGAGTGTATTTGAGGATCCATTACATTCCACTATGCTAATCAAGAGTTCCAAAGACCGAAAAACCACAATGGTTATCCAAGTCAAGAGGTCCAAAGATTGGAAGCCACAATGGTTATTCTTTATCGACTAAAGAATGAGGCAGTCACAACCCTTGCAAAGCAATCAAGACAAACAGTGTCACGCGACTTGTTCAAAAAGAAAAAAAGAAAAAGAGAAATGAAAAAGCCCGCTAAGTCGAAACTTGAAAACAAGTGACTTAGACAAAAGTTAGGGCATCCCGTTGGACTTCACAATCAAAGATTCACAAGAATTTGTCAAGGAAAAAGTTAGGGATAAGCAAAAGAAATGAAAGGAGAAAAATGCAAAAAGGATTACACAAGAAAGATCCTTAAGCAAGAACAAAGTTGTGTGACACAGACACGAAAGACAAAGGGGTGACTGACTCTCAACGAAAACTTGATTGGTACTTGAACCGATAGCATCAATGGTTCCTCAATCGATACGAAACCCTTATGAAAGGTGAGTGCTTATGAAAACTAGCTGAACATAGGAATGGAGAACATCACGAAGAGGGGTGGGCACATATAAGCTTTGAGCCTATATCTTTTGTTTCTGTAACCGTGAACCAGGCCACGATACAACCCTCAAAAGTCCTAACTGAAACAGGGTTACTTTGAGAGCATACTACCACGAGGCCGGTTCCTGACTCCTATGAGTTGTGCTAAAAGATCCTTGTTGGTATTGCATGAACATACTTTCATTCAAAAAATAATGTCGTATCTTAACCAGTGATTTGCTCACAAAGGTTTGCGACACTTTCTTAATAAAGACTTCAAGATTAACATGTGTGTTGCATTAGAATTTCCATTCTCAGAATAAACATTTTTCTGCTTGCATACATTTGTTTGGCATCATAAAAAGTTCACATGTGGGAATTCAGTCCAGAAGCTTAAACTTGCCAAGTTGAGAAGTCTAAAAATTCTGAAAGACAATCACGTCGAGGTGCACTTTTCCGAGAAAGCTCTATTGAGTAAAAACTTTCCCAACCAGTCATGGTAAAAGCTAGCCAATCTGGGGCAATCGCATCGAGCAATCTCTTCAAAATTCAGCCAAACTGGGGCAATCACTTCGAGATCCAAATCTTTCCAAAGAGCGAAGATTAGTCAGTCAAGTACAAAACTATTCAAATACTCGTACTGGGGCAGGCAACCCCAATAGCGCGAGAATTCATTCTCTCTCGAAGAGACAATCAGAAGCATATATCCAGAGTTCAGAGTACCAGGACAACTATACTCTCAAAGGGTTTCTACGTCACCCTCTTGTCATAACTCTTACTAATCGAGTCTATTACCCGTCTAGTGGTTGCTCACCAAGCCGATTCTCTCGTTCATCGCTTCCAACAGCTACAAACTCATATGCATTGACAATGGTTACCTCCTCAGCAAGGTTATCGCGCCAATTTGTGCAGTCACTGCGATAACTAAGAGTTTAAAGATACCCAGTCTTTTGTAAAATCCTCTTAAGGTAAAGTCCAAGCGAAGGAAAATGATGCCCAACACGAGACTATTTGAAATCCTTCCTCCCCAGCAGGACATGTTTCGATTTTGTTATCCCCAGCAGACGAATGGAATTTGTCCCTAGTAAAGTCGCCAAGCTTTTTCTCTTCAACAGATCCTGTTCCACATCAGATATAGGGTGGCTCTTATCCCTCAGCAGATCTCAGACAAATCTTTCTCTTCTCCAATAGATTTCGGAAAATTTCCTTGCTCCAGCAGAGCAATAAGGATTGATAATCCCCAAACAGAGAGTTCTCTTCCCACGGTGAAGTATTTCTTACAAGAGTTCATGTATTGCCAGCAACCAGTTAAACGGTTCTCTTCCCCACAGAGGTTCAGAAGGTTCAGGTAGACGGAAAGTACTCCTCAGCAAAGCCTTGACAAGACCTTTCCCCAGCTATGTCGGAAAGTTGTCGATCCCCCCAGCAAAATATTATGAGTGAGATTCAATCCCTAGTAGTTGTGGTATCCCTAAGTAGGTTCCTCAAATCTAAAGTCCAATTTATTTTTGGCAAAGGTGATAATTTGGGACAGATGAATTATTCACACTCTTTTCCAACAGAGATGTTATCCCACAGGGTTTCTTGATATCGAATTCGTAATCATTGCATTCTCAACAGAATCAGTAGGGACTTATCATTTCCGCATCAGGAACTCCCTTTGCACTTACGCCATTTCATTGGCATGTTCAAAACCTAGCATCCCCGGTGTCATGGGGCATCATGCCATGTAATTCAACATATGCGTACCCAGCATAATCCAAGTTTGGTATCTTGTAAAGCCCAGCCACAGACTGGCCAAATACCATCTTCGGGTGGCAAATTATAAAAGTCCAGCCACAGACTGGCCAAAGTCTATCTTCGGGTGGCAAATTTCTAAAGTCCCCCACAGTGGGAAAAAGTCTCCCGCAGTGAGCAAAAGTCCAGCCACAGACTGGCCAAAGTCCATCTTCGGGTGGCAAATTTCTAAAGTCCCCCGCAGTGGGCAAAAGTCTCCCGCATTGAGCAAAAGTCCAGCCACAGACTAACCAAAGTCCATCTTCGGGTGGCAAATTTTTAAAGTCCCCCGCAGTGGGCAAAAGGCTTCCGCAGTGGGCAAACGTCTAGCCACAGACTGGCCAAAGTCCATCTTCGGGTGGCAAATTTCTAAAGACCCCCGCAGTAAGCAAAAGTCTCCCGCAGTGAGCAAATGTCCAGCCACAAACTGGCCAAAGTCCATCTTCGGGTGGAAAATTTCTAAAGTCCCTTGCAGTGGGCAAAAGTCTCCCGCAGTGAGCAAAAGTCCAGCCGCAGACTGGCCAAAGTCCATCTTCGGGTGGCAAATTTCAAAAGTCCCCCGCAATTGGCAAAAGTCTCCCGTAGTGAGCACAAGTCCACCCGTAGTGTGGCAAATTTCTAAAAGTTTCCCGTAGCGAGCAAAAGTCTCCCGTAGTCAGCAAAAGTCTCCCGTAGCGAGCAAAAGTCCTCCGCAGTGGG
Organism: Lathyrus aphaca; assembly: GCA_963966055.1. Lineage (NCBI taxonomy): Eukaryota > Viridiplantae > Streptophyta > Magnoliopsida > Fabales > Fabaceae > Lathyrus > Lathyrus aphaca. Next base: position 499,566,463 of record OZ014525.1, read on the forward strand.
CAAAAGTCTCCCGTAGCGAGCAACAGCCCCCGTAGTGTGGCAGATTTCCAAAGTCCACCCGTAGTTTGGAAATCTAAAGTCCAACCGCATATTGGCAGAAGTCTCCCGTAGCGAGCAAAAGTCTCCCGTAGTGAGCAGAAGTCTCCCATAGTGAGAAGCAGCCCCCGTAGTGTGGCAAGACGTCCAGAAGTCTCCCGTAGTGAGCAAAAGTCTCCCACAGTGAGCAGAAGTCCAATCGCAGATTAACATAAGTCCACCCGCAGTGTGGTAGAATATCGAAAGTCCACCCGCAGTGTGGCAAGTCAATAGTCATCTGACTCCATCCGAAAGACATCATTAAGGCATTGTAGCAGCCTATCAAAATCCACCCGCAGTGTGGCAAGTCAGTATCCATCTGACATCACTCAAAAGGAATCCCCTGGTTACTACTCCTCCCATCATGATTATATCCAAGTAGAGTTTATTCGGTTGAGTTCATTTCCCTGTTCTTCTGCTACAGAGTGCAAATTTTCTGGATGTTTCTAGTATTCAATCCCTGCATACCTCAAATGTCTGAAAGCAACTGCTATCATCCATTCACGTCCACGTGATTGAATAGGGGAAGCTGTAACACCCCAAAATTTGCCCTCTTAATTTATAACCATCTAGGTGGCTTTATGTTTCATATTCATCTATGCTTCTCACTAGGTCATAACTTTGCATTCATCATTTGCATGGAGCTTCTGAGACAGGGGATCAAAGCGTCTCCTTATGATTTGAATTCTCGTACTAAGAGGTGATTTATCTGGCTATTATTCTCAATATTTGAATAAAGGTTGAACTCACATCATCATGGAACATCTCAATTGTTAGGGACTAATCAGGTTTATGACTGAGTTCCGCTATGAATTGTGGTGTTGTCGATTCTCAATGTCTCGAGGAATATTTGTACTTCAAATCATGAGTTAGGATTTATTTCTCTAATCATGTGGTATTGAAGGGAATTTCCTTACAAAGTCTGTTCATTTGGGAATATTATCATTCTGGATTTCCATCATTACTTGAGGCACATGTTATCGAAGATTATGGCATATATAGGGCCAATTAAGGTTTCATATCAAGTATGAATCGGGGTACAAAATGTGAGGTTGGGAAGTATTGGTGCACGTTGATTTGGACACATTTTATGAAATATTCATCCAAGATCACTTAATACCATGAGTTCGAAACATACAAGTTTGGGTCCAAATATCTTAAGAGACATGTAAGATATAGTCGTCAAGCCCGATTCCCTCAATTCTTACTACTAAATTCCATATTTTATCCATTTTTACACTCAACTTTTAAAAAACCATTTCATTTCCAAAACCTATTCAATAATCAATTAATTTATCATTACCCATTGTCAAGGTCCCAAATCCAAATTTCACCAATATTAATTGTCCATTTAAGTTATTCTATTCCATAAGTCATTTTTTTACTAATAGCCATTTTTTGTGGAAAAGTCCATTCACCAATATCCATAATGTTATCCAAATTTCATGAACCTTACTACAAATAATTAATTCTTTTTGGACCACCTATTTCCTTTTATGAATATACGACAGGAAGTTTGAGCTCACAGTCGAGTCTCTCATTGGTCTGATACTTTTTCTTTAAGGCCTAAAACCATTTTTCAGAATTGACAAGAGTGTTTCGGCGGCCATGGACATGAGCCTCTTATTTGGGAAGTAAGCCATTTATCAAAGAAAGAACATAATGCCAAACAAGGGGATTCAATTGCAATTTTGGAAAATTTGAATGGAAAGAGAAAGTTTCATAACAAGTCAATTACAATAGAATTTGGGGAATCCACTCTAACTTTTAATACACTAGAAAAAATTCAAAAAAAAGAGGAAACTCCTTCAATTAATATGATAGAAATACAATAGGAAATTTCAGAGGAAGAAGGGAGAATTTTTATCAGAACAAATCAGTTCCAAAAAATATACAGAACTCAGAAAAGGAAATCTCATAACTGGGGTTTTATTTTACAATAACAAAATCAAAAGATCTGGCTGCAGGTTCTTGACTCTGAGAATTCTCGTCGATTTCTTCATCAAAGAAATTTATCAATCTCCAAATATTTCATCCGCCCTTCATCAACCATCAAAAACGTTCGTCAACTCTCTTCATCAATAATCTGCAGAAGATTCAATAACAATCTCACTCCGAGTCGCATGGGAAAAATAGAAGAAAACGAAGAACACAATTATATATCAGATAACAGTTACAAAAACAAAGGGAATGCAGAGTCAGTTGAAAGAAAATTTGCAAAAATATCAGTTACAAAAATCCCTAAACAAAAAAATCAGAAAAACTCATAACTAAATTACTAACCAATTTCAACTAGATTCATAACAAACTCAAATTAAGGCATAACCGATTTCTAACTGACTTTACCTGGAAATGTCATTCTAACCCTCATCATTCATCTTCTATATATCTGCAGTTTCATCTTCATCTTTGGGGGGCGGGGATTCTGGGATTTTTTCGTTTAGAATCAAATCTCTCATTCATCAATCTCAAATCTCACTCTGATCTCCAACCTTCAATCTTTCGAAGAAATCTCCCCACTTCTTCAAACCTGCTTCCTCACTCATCAAACTTCTTCAATCTTCTTCACGATTCCACCACTCTCCAACTTCATCTTCTTCAATTACTCTTTTACATCTTCATCAACATCACAATATTCATCATTGCATCGCCACCATCACTACACCATCTTCATCCTCGACTCAGCAATATCACCTTCATCACCTTCAAGTCCCTGCGAATTTCATCCATAACCATTAATGACTGCAATAAGATTCAGTAACACATACACTAACAAGAAATATATTAGGTACCATTTCTTTATCTTCCACCTTCACGACCTACACGACTCAATTCTTGCAAACGCTGTAATCTTCACAACCATCCTCAACTTTCTACAACCAAATATTCTTCACATAGACACCATCGCAGCTTTATTATTTTCCATCATTACAACCTGCAAAGTCGACCCAGGGTGGGACAAATCAATAATGTTGAGATACACCGAGAGATCATTGATTAACAACAACAAGAAGTTTTGGAAGATCATGCTTCAAACTTTCAATATCACGATCCAGAAGTTCATACCCGCAACAAAGAATTCAGAAACGAATCAAAAACGCAAGAAGAAGAAGAAACAAAGTCGCATGTACCTGAACTTGTGTTTGTCACGTCATCGTTCATTAATCGGAGACGAAGTAAACATTGCGGCAGCACCACAAATACATATTCCACAACTTCGATTCGTAAGGTACGAACCCGAATCTCTCATGTATGAATGGTTGACGCGTTTATTTGTTGTTTTTGATCTTGATCGTGCAAATTTGGTATGTAGATTTTGTTGTTTGGAGAGTTTCGAATTTCAGTTTTTTGTGAGAGAGAGGTCAGTTTAGGGTGCGATTAGGTAAATGTTAAGGGAGAAGAGTGGTAATTTTCCATTGTTGTTTTTTTCTCTCGGAGGTTTTGTAGACGAAGGCGGTTTATCAACAAAGAGGATGGAAGCAGTTTTTAGGTTTAGGTTAGGGAAGGTACCGTCGCGGGAGGAAGAGAATTAGGTTAGGTGTGACGGTGCAAGAGAAAGGGGGCTAGGGTTTATTTGTGTTCTTCAGGTAGCGTTCATTTAGGGAGATTTTTTTTTTAAAACTTTAATTGGATCATAAGAACATTATAATATTAATGAGATATTAAACTCATTAATCCACCTTTAAGTCCAATTAAATCTGTCGTTTAAGATCCTAAGAGAATGAGATAAGGATAAACTTTTGGAATCTTCAGCCACACCGGCGGTGACACTTGTCACCGTCCAGTAGGCTCCTTTTCCGGTTAATCACCTGCATGTCGTCCATCATAACTATTGTATTCCTCTGCTCTACGATCCGTTTGATGGGAGTACTAGTGGAGAGACCAGCGATCGTTGTCTCAGATTGAAGTTAAGATGGTTGACTGAATTCCATGATAGGCACCTCCAATCTTCTTGCGCATGTGGGCCTTTCTTAGCTGCTATTTGCACCCCTAAGCTAGGCCCATTTGGCTTTTAACTGAGCGTTTTTCTATTTCTTCACCCCCCCCTCTATTTTTTTTTCTTTTTATTTTTTTTTTCTATTTTCATACCTTTCAATTTAAATCCATGAAAAATATCAAAAAGCCTAATAAAATTCCCAAAAAATTGTAGTAGCTTTCTAACTCATTTTAGAAATTTGCTATGTTTTTACTTTCTGATTTTTGCCATTTTTGCCATTTTATTTCGATTTTCCATTTAATTGCTTTTTTCTATTGAATTCTCACATGAACACATAATTTTGTACATTTTATTTCTCCCACCTCCTGTATGAATTTGGTCCCGTTCTTTTTGCTATGATTAGAGGACTTATAATATAACCTGGAATAAATTTTGGTATATTTTTTAGGCCATTTTATCCACTGTTTTGGTAGTGTTGTTTGTGTAAAATTGTGATTGAATCTTAGATAGATTTAAGTGACCATTTGATATAGTTAGGTTATGAATGTTTAGGATATTTTTTAACACAATGTTATAGTCAGGGTAGGGACCTCATGGAATTAATTTCATATTTTTTCCAGGACCTTTACTATTTTTTTAGGGTCGTTGACTTTATTCAATTTTTCCCTTACAAATCCACCTAGTTTAGTTTAGGATTTTATGGTGCATTAGGACATAGATTAATTAGGCTTAATCGTAGAATATTAGAAGGCCATAGTGTGGGTTAGCTACTGATTTTAGAATGTTGATATCATGCAAGATCCTTTAGTTTTAGGAATTAGGCTTAGAAACCGTTCAAATGTGTTTCCATGAAGCGATTAGCCTTTATTTCGGTTTTATGCCTTATATGCTTTAGAAATTCTTGCAAATTTTTTACCTTAATTCATTTTCGACATATTGTTGCATATGCATCTTCATTTCATTTACTAACATCTTCTTTTTGTGCAAGGTATTTTTTTGAGGATTCGCTTATGGACTTGGATTATTTTTATTATGCCTCGATTATATTTTTGTGGTTTGTACTTTGTGATGTAATAGCTTAGAACTTTTATGCTTGTATAGTTCTCATAATTAGGCTAGAAAAGATAAAACGAATCGCTAGAAAACCATATCTCAAAAATAAAATAAAGAAATACTCGATCCAACGTCGAGTAAATTTTGGAAAAATGTTAAGTAAATCTCATGTGATTTTAGGTCTCTCTCGATTACCATCGTTCCATTCCAATACACCCAATATCAAGCCTTGTATGTTGCACACCATAAGTCGTGCGTTTCAGCACCACGCAACCGACCCACCCGATCCATCGTTTCATCTCATTTACAATTCATACACGTTTTTACCCACCATGACGTAGGAGGACCATTTTATTCATTATTACCTTTTGTGCTCGCATTTCTAGTATAATATCCATTTAGGTAGCTTTAATCTTTCAAGCCTCACTAACCATAGATCACCATTAAATTCAACTAACTTAGGGCAAAGTTTAGTTTCCCGTAAGGTTTTTCCTTTCAATTTGAGTCTCACTTCTCATCTTAAAGAAAAAATCAATATACTTAATGAAGGAAAATGTGTATAATGCGCCACGAGCCTTAAGCTATACAAGAAATGACTAGTGGAGGTCTCCTTCACTCTTCTAGGATGCTTTACAAACGTTCCATTGGGGGCTATCTTGGAAAGTATTCGCTCCCGTATCATAGTCTTTAGTAGTGTACCCACCACAAATAATAAACTCAAAACACTTCTTCTAAAAGACAATGAACCAACAAGACATCACGTCTTCTCTTCTCATCTCATACTCTTTACGGACAAATACGACTTGTCTCGACAGTTCAAACAGCGATACAGTAAACACCCCCGAGTCAGAGCCGGTAAGACCTGAGCTAGAGTTATGGCAACGTCATCATAAAAAACATAAGCAAGTTTCCGCCTTAGTGAGACGAACTACGGCGATTATGATCCTCATTTTCCCAATGAGGTACGTAGGCAGTGGGGTAGGGCCCATTCGAGCACATTCTTTATTTTCCCTACATTTTCCCCTTTTCCTTCCATTCTCTTTTTCAGTTCCTTTCTCATTGCAGTTCCAGTTTCCAGTTAGCAGTTCTTATTCAGTAGCAACTTTATTTTCTCACCCTTTGAAACAAACAAACAAGCGTGGATCCCGTCGGGTATGGCAGACGGTCTGGGGTGCTAATACCTTCCCAGGTCGTAACCGACTCCCGAACCCCGATCTTTGGTTCGCAGGACCTTGTCCTTTCCTTCTTCCTATGGTTTGTGCAGCATTACCTTTTCCATTCTATCGGGATAAAAATGTCTGGATGACGACTCTACCTTTTTCGCGCCACTTTCTCCTTTGTACTAGGATAAAAATCCCGGGAGCAACACCCAATTTAATTTTATTTTTGACCGAAACTAGTATAAACTAGTGTATAATATATTATGATTTTTTGGCCGAAACTTGCATTTCAAAAAGTTTCATAGAATCTAATTTTCAGATGAATTTTTTGCATAGACTTCCATCATAACCTTCACTTTTAACATATATAAATGATCTGAAAAGTCTAGTATAATTTCAAATATTCCCCAATTAAATTTTATCTTTTTGTCGGAAACTAGCGTATAATATACTATGAATTTTGACCGAAACTTGCATTTCGAAAAGTTTCATAGAATCTAATTTTCAGATTATTTTTTTTGAATAGACTTCCATCATAACCTTCCCACTTAACATATATAGATGATCTGAAAAGTCTAGTATCATTTCAAATAGTCATAATTTAAATTTGATCTTTTTGACCGAAACTAGTGTATAATATACTAGGAATTTTGACCGAAACTTGCATTTCGAAAAGTTTCATAGAATCTAATTTTCAGATGATTTTTTGCACGGACTTCCAATATAACCTTCCTTCGTAAAATATATAAATGATATGTGAATTTTCGTATCATTTCAAACAGTCCCCGATTTAATTTGTTTTTTGACTGAAACTAGTATAAACTAGTGTATAATATATTATAATTTTATGGCCAAAACTTGCATTTCGAAAAGTTTCATATAATCTAATTTTCAGATGATTTTTTTGCATGGAATTCCATCATAACCTTCCCTCTTAACATATATTAATTATCTGAAAAGTCTAGTATCATTTCAAATAGTCCCCAATTAAATTTGATCTTTTTGACCGAAACTAGTGTATAATATACTATGATTTTTGACCGAAACTTGCATTTCAAAAAGTTTCATAGAATCTAATTTTCAGATGATTTTTTGCCTGGACTTCCATCATAACCTTCTCTCGTAAAATATATAAATGATATGTGAAATTTCATATCATTTCAAACAGTCCCCGATTTAATTTGATTTTTGATCGAAACTAGTATAAACTTGTGTATAATATATTATGATTTTTTGGCCGAAACTTGCATTTCGAAAAGATTAATAGAATCTAACTTTCAGATGATTTTTCTGCATGGACTTCCATCATAACCTTCCCTCTTAACATATATTAATGATCTGAAAAGTCTAGTATCATTTCAAATAGTCCCCAATTAAATTTGATCTTTTTGACCGAAACTAGTGTATAATATACTATCATTTTTGACCGAAACTTTCATTTCGAAAAGTTTCATAGAATCTAATTTTCAGATGATTTTTTGCATGTACTTCCATCATAACCTTCCCTCGTAAAATATATAAATGATATGTGAAGTTTCGTATCATTTCGGAAAGTCCCCGATTTAATTTCATTTTTGACCGAAACAAGTATAAACTAGTGTATAATATATTATGATTTTTTGGCCGAAACTTGCATTTCAAAAAGTTTCATAGAATCTAATTTTCAGATGATTTTTTTGCATGGACTTCCATTATAACCTTCCCTCTTAACATATATAAATGATCTAGAAAGTCTAGTAATATTTCAAATAGTCCCCAATTAAATTTGATCTTTTTGACCGAAACCAGTGTATAATATACTATAATTTTTGACCGAAACATGCATTTCGAAAAGTTTCATAGAATCTAATTTTTAGATGATTTTTTGCATGGACTTCCAATATAACATTCCCTTCTAAAATATATAAATGATACGTTAAGTTTCGTATCATTTCAAATAGTCCTCGATTTAATTTGATTTTTGACTGAAACTAGTATAAACTAGAGTATAATTTATTATAATTATTTGGCCGAAACTTGCATTTTGAAAAGTTTCATAGAATCTAATTTTCAGATGATTTTTTGCATGAAATTCCATCATAACCGTCCCTCTTAACATATATTAATGATCTGAAAAGTCTAGTATCATTTCAAATAGTCCCCAATTAAATTTGATCTTTTTGATCGAAACTAGTGTATAATATACTATGATTTTTGACCTAAACTTGCATTCCGAAAAGTTTCATAGAATCTAATTTTCAGATGATTTTATGCATGGAATTCCATCATAACCTTCCCTTGTTAAATATATAAATAATATGTGAAGTTTCGTATCATTTCGAACAGTCCACGATTTAATTTGATTTTTGACGGAAACTAGTACAAACTAGCGTATATTATTATATGCTTTTTTGGCCGAAAGTTGCATTTCGAAAAGTTTCATAGAATTTAATTTTCAGATGATTTTTCTGCATGGACTTCCAATATAACATTCCCTCGTAAAATATGTAAATGATATGTGAAGTTTCGTATCATTTCAAACAGTCACCGGTTTAATTTGATTTTTGACCGAAACTAGTATAAACTAGTGTATAATATATTATGATTTTTTGGCCGAAACTTGCATTTCAAAAAGTCTCATAGAATCTAATTTTCACATATTTTTTTTTGCATGGACTTCCATCATAACCTTCCCTCTTAACATATATAAATGATCTAAAAAGTCTCATATCATTTCAAATAGTACCCAATTAAATGTGATCTTTTTGACTGAAAATATTGTATAATATACTATGATTTTTGACCGAAACTTGCATTTCGAGAAGTTTCATAGAATTTAATTTTCAAATGATTTTTTGCATGGACTTAAAATATAACAACCCTCGTTAAATATATAAATGATATGTGAAGTTTCGTATCATTTCAAACAGTCCCCGATTTAATTTGATTTTTGACCGAAACTAGTATAAACTAGTGTATAATATATTTTGATTTTTTGTCCGATACTTGCATTTCGAAAAAATTAATAGAATCTAATTTTCAGATGATTTTTTTGCATGGACTTCCATCATAACCTTCCCCCTTAACATATATTAATACTCTGAAAAGTCTAGTATCATTTCAAATAGTCCCCAATTAAATTTGATCTTTTTGACCGAAACTAGTGTATAATATACTATGATTTTTGACCGAAACTTGCATTTCGAAAAGTTTCATAGAATCTAATTTTCAAATGATTTTTTGCATGGACTTCCATCATAACCTTCCTTCGTAAAATCTATAATTGATATGTGTAGTTTCGTATCATTTCGAACAATCCCCGATTCAATTTGATTTTTGACCGAAACAAGTATAAACTAGTGTATAATATATTATGATTTTTTGCATAGAATCTAATTTTCAGAAGATTTTTTTGCATAGACTTCCATCATAACCTTGCCTTTTAACATATATAAATAATCTGAAAAGTCTAGAATCATTTCAAATATTCCCCAATTAAATTTGATCTTTTTGGCGGAAACTAGTGTATAATATATTTTGATTTTTTTACCGAAAGTTGCATTTCAAAAAGTTTCATAGAATCTAATTTTCAGATGATTTTTTTACATGGACTTCCATCATAACCTACCCTCTTAACATATATAAATGATATGAAAAGTCTTGTATCATTTCAAATAGTCCCCAATTAAATTTGATCTTTTTGACGGAAACTAGTGTATGATATACTATGATTTTTGACTGAAACTTGCATTTCAAAAAGTTTCATAGAATCTAATTTTCAGATGATTTTTTGCCTGGACTTCCATCATAACCTTCCCTCGTAAAATATATAAATGATATGTGATGTTTCGTTTCATTTCAAACAGTCCCCGATTTAATTTGATTTTTGACCGAAACTAGTATAAACTAGTGTATAATATATTATGATTTTTTGGCCGAAACTTGCATTTCGAAAAGATTAATAGAATCTAATTTTCAGATGATTTTTCTGCATGGACTTCCATCATAACCTTCCCACTTAACATATATTAATGATCTGAAAAGTCTAGTATCATTTCAAATAGTCCCTAATTAAATTTGATCTTTTTGACCGAAACTAGTGTATAATATACTATGATTTTTTGACCAAAACTTTCATTTCGAAAAGTTTCTTAGAATCTAATTTTCAGATGATTTTTTGCATGGACTTCTATCATAACCTTCCCTCGTAAAATATATAAATGATATGCGAAGTTTCGTAGCATTTTGAACAGTCCCCGATTTAATTTCATTTTTGACCGAAACAAGTATAAACTAGTGTATAATATATTATGATTTTTTGGCCGAAACTTGTATTTCAAAAAGTTTCAGAGAATCTAATTTTCAGATGATTTTTTTGCATGGACTTCCATCATAACCTTCCCTCTTAACATATATAAATGATCAAAAAAGTCTAGTATTATTTCAAATAGTCCCTAATTAAATTTTATCTTTTTGACCGAAACCAGTGTATAATATACTATAATTTTTTACCGAAACATGCATTTCGAAAAGCTTCATAGAATCTAATTTTTAGATGATTTTTTGCATGGACTTACAATATAACCTTACCATCTAAAATGTATAAATGATATGTTATGTTTTGTATCAATTCAAACAGTCCTCGATTTAATTTGATTTTTGACTGAAACTAGTATATAAACTAGTGTATAATTTATTATAATTATTTGGCCGAAACTTGCATTTCGAAAATTTTCATAGAATATACATTTCAGATGATTTTTTTGCATTAAATTCTATCATAACCTTCCTTCTTAACATATATTAATGATCTGAAAAGTCTAGTATCATTTCAAATAGTCCCCAATTAAATTTGATCTTTTTGATCGAAATTGTGTATAATATATTATAATTTTTGACCGAAACTTGCATTCCGAAAAGTTTCATAGAATCTAATTTTCAGATGAATTTTTTGCATGGACCTCCATCACAACCTTCCCTAGTTAAATATATAAATGCTATGTGAAGTTTCGTATCATTTCGAACAGTCCCCGATTTAATTTGATTTTTGACCGAAACTAGTACAATCTAGCGTATAATATTATATGATTTTTTGGCCGAAAGTTGCATTTCAAAAGTTTCTTAGAATCTAATTTTCAGATGATTTTTTTGCATGGACTTCCATCATAACATACCCTCTTAACATATATAAATGATCTGAAAGGTCTAGTATCATTTCAAATAGTCCCCAATTAAATTTGATCTTTTTGACGGAAACTAGTGTATGATATTCTATTATTTTTGACCGAAACATGCACTTCAAAAAGTTTCATAGAATCTAATTTTCAGATGATTTTTTGCCTGTACTTCCATCATAACCTTCCCTCGTAAAATATATAAATGATATGTGAAGTTTCGTTTCATTTCGAACAGTCCCCAATTTAATTTCATTTTTGAACGAAACTAGTACAAACTAGTATATAATATTATATGAGTTTTTGGCCGAAACATGCATTTCAAAAGTTTCATAGAATCTAATTTTCAGATGAATTTTTTTGCGTGGACTTCAATCATAACCTTCAATCTTAACATCTATAAATGATCTAAAAAGTCTCGTATCATTTAAAATAGACCCCAATTCAATTTGATCTTTTTGACCGAAAATAGTGTATAATATACTATGATTTTTGACTGAAACTTACATTTCAAAAAGTTTCATAGAATATAATTTTCAGATGATTTTTTGAATGGACTTCCATCATAACCTTCCCTCGTAAAATATATAAATGATATGTGTAGTTTCGTATCATTTCAAACAGTCCCCGATTTAATTTGATTTTTGACCGAAACTAGTATAAACTAGTGTATAATATATTATGATTTTTTGGCCGAAACTTGCATTTCGAAAAGATTAATAGAATCTAATTTTCAGATGATTTTTCTGCATGGACTTCCATCATAACCTTCCCTCTTAACATATATTAATGATCTGAAAAGTCTGGTATCATATCAAATAGTCCCCAATTAAATTTGATCTTTTTGACCGAAACTAGTGTATAATATACTATGATTTTTTACCAAAACTTTCATTTCGAAAAGTTTTATAGAATCTAATTTTCAAATGATTTTTTGCATGGACTTCCATCATAACCTTCCCTCGTAAAATATATAAATGATATTTGAAGTTTCATATCATTTCGAACAGTCCCCGATTTAATTTCATTTTTGAAGGAAACAAATATAAACTAGTGTATAATATATTATGATTTTTTGGCCGAAACTTGCATTACAAAAAGTTTCATAGAATCTAATTTTCAGATGATTTTTTTGCATGGACTTCCATCATAACCTTCCCTCTTAACATATATAAATGATCTGAAAAGTCTAGTATTATTTCAAATAGTCCCCAATTAAATTTTATCTTTTTGACCGAAACCAGTGTATAATATACTATAATTTTTGACCGAAACATGCATTTCGAAAAGTTTCATAGAATCTAATTTTTAGATGATTTTTTGCATGGACTTCCAATATAACCTTCCATTCTAAAATATATAAATGATATGTTAAGTTTCGTATCATTTCAAACAGTACTCGATTTAATTTGATTTTTGAATGAAACTAGTATAAACTAGTGTATAATTTATTATAATTATTTGGCCGAAACTTTCATTATGAAAAGTTTCATAGAATCTAATTTTCAGATGATTTTTTGCATGAAATTCCATCATAACCTTCCCTCTTAACATATATTAATGATCTGAAAAGACTAGTATCATTTCAAATAGTCCCCAATTAAATTTGATCTTTTTGATCGAAATTAGTGTATAATATACTATGATTTTTGACCGAAACTTGCGTTCCGAAAAGTTTCATATAATCTAATTTTAAGATGATATTTTGCATGGACTTCCATCATAACCTTCCCTCGTTAAATATATAAATGATATGTGAAGTTTCGTATCACTTCGAACAGTCCCCGATTTAATTTGATTTTTGATCGAAACTAGTACAAACTAGCGTATAATATTATATGATTTTTTGGCCGAAAGTTGCATTTCAAAAAGTTTCATAGAATCTAATTTTCAGATAATTTTTCTGCAAGGACTTCCATCATAACCTTCCCTCTTAACATCTATAAATGATCTGAAAAGTCTCGTATCATATCAAATAGTCCCCAATTAAATTTGTTCTTTTTGACCGAAACTACTGTATAATATACTATGATTTTTGACCGAAACTTGCATTTCAAAACGTTTCATAGAATTTAATTTTCAGATGATTTTTTGCATGGACTTCCAATATAAAATTCCCTCGTAAAATATATAAATGATATGTGAAGTTTCATATCATTTCAAACAGTCCCCGATTTAATTTGATTTTTGACCGAAACTAGTATAAACTAGTGTATAATATATTATGATTTTTTGGCCGAAACTTGCATTTCAAAAAGTTTCATAGAATCTAATTTTCACATGATATTTTTGCATGGACTTCCATGATAACCTTCCATATTAACATATATAAATGATCTGAAAAGTCTCGTATCATTTCAAATAGGCCCCAATTAAATGTGATCTTTTTGACCGAAACTAGTGTATAATATACTATGATTTTTAATCGAAACTTGCAATTCGAAAAGTTTCATAGAATTTAATTTTCATATGATTTTTTGCATGGACTTCAAATATAACATTCCCTCGTAAAATATATAAATGATATGTGAAGTTTCGTATCATTTCGAACAGTCCCCAATTTAATTTGATTTTTGACCGAAACAAGTATAAAATAGTGTATAATATATTATGATTTTTTTGCATAGAATCTAATTTTCAGATGATTTTTGTGTATAGACTTCCATCATAACCTTCCCTTTTAACATATATAAATGATCTGAAGAGTCTAGAATCATTTCAAATATTCCCCAATTAAATTTGAACTTTTTGGCGGAAACTAGTTTATAATATACTATGATTTTTGACCGAAACTTGCATTTCAAAAATTTTCATAGAATCTAATTTTCAGATGATTTTTTTGCATGGACTTCCATCATAACCTACCCTCTTAACATATATAAATGATCTGAAAAGTCTAGTATCATTTCAAATAGTCCCCAATTAAATTTGATCTTTTTGACGAAAACTATTCTATAATATACTATGAATTTTGACTGAAACTTGCATTTCGAAAAGTTTCATAGAATCTAATTTTCAGATGATTTTTTGTGTAGACTTCCAATATAACCTTCCCTCCTAAAATATATAAATGATATGTTAAGTTTCGTATCATTTCAAACAATCCCCATTTTAATTTGATTTTTGACTGAAACTAGTATAAACTAGTGTATAATTAATTATAATTTTTTGGCCGAAACTTGCATTTCTAAAAGTTTCATTGAATCTAATTTTCAGATGATTTTTTTTCCTGGACTTCCATCATAACCTTCCCTCTTAACATATATAAATGATCTCAAAAGTCTAGTATCATTTCAAATAGTCCCCAATTAAATTTGATCTTTTTGACCGAAACTAGTGTATAATATACTATGATTTTTTACCGAAACTTGCATTTCGAAAAGTTTCATAGAATCTAATTTTCAGATGATTTTTTGCATGGACTTACATCATAACCTTCCCTCGTAAAATATATAATTGATATGTGTAGTTTCGTATCATTTCCAATAGTCCCCGATTTAATTTGATTTTTGACCGAAACTAGTATAAACTAGTGTATAATATATTATGATTTTTTGGCCGAAACATGCATTTCGAAAAGTTTCATAGAATCTAATTTTCAGATGATTTTTTTGCATGAACTTCCATCATAACCTTCCCTTTTAACATATATAAATTATGTGAAAAGTCTAGTATCATTTCAAATATTCCCCAATTAAATTTGATCTTTTTGACGGAAACTAGTGTATAATATACTATGATTTTTTACCGAAACTTGCATTCCGAAAAGTTTCATAGAATCTAATTTTCAGATGATTTTTTGCATGGACTTCCAATATAACCTTCCCTCCTATAATATATAGATGATATGTTAAGTTTCGTATCATTTCAAACAGTCCCCGATTGAATTTGATTTTTGACTGAAACTAGTATAAACTAGTGTATAATTTATTATAATTTTTTGGCCGAAACTTGCATTTCGAAAAGTTTCATAGAATCTAATTTTCAAATGATTTTTTTTTGCATGGACTTCCATCATAACTTTCCCTCTTAACATATATTAATGATCTGAAAAGTCCAGTATAATTTCAAATAGTCCCAAATTAAATTTGATCTTTTTGATCGAAACTAGTGTATAATATACGATTATTTTTGACCGAAACTTGCATTTCGAAAAGTTTCATAGAATCTAATTTTCAGGTGATTTTTTGCATGGACTTACAATATAAACTTCCCTCCTAAAATATATAAATGATATTTTAAGTTTCGTATCATTTCAAACAGTCCCCGATTTAATTTGATTTTTGACTGAACTAGTATAAACTAGTGTATAATTTATTATAATTGTTTGGCCGAAACTTGCATTTCGAAAAGTTTCATAGAATCTAATTTTAAAATTATTTTTTTGCATGGACTTCCATCATAACCTTCCCTCTTAACTTATATTAATGATCTGAAAAGTCTAGTATCATTACAAATACTCCCCAATTAAAATTGATCTTTTTGAACGAAACAAGTGTATAATATACTATGATTTTTTTACCGAAACTTGCATTTCGAAAAGTTTCATAGAATCTAATTTCAGATGATTTTTTGCTTGGACTTCCATCATAACCTTCCCTCGTAAAATATATAAATGATATGTGAAATTTCGTATCATTTCGAACAGTCCACAATTTAATTTCATTTTTGACCGAAACTAGTACAAACTAGTGTATAATATTATATGATTTTTTGGCCGAAACTTGCATTTCGAAAAGTTTCATAGAATCTAATTTTCAGATGAATTTATTTTGCATGGACTTCCATCATAACCTTCCCTCTTAACATATATAAATGATCTGAAAAGTCCCGTATCATTTAAAATAGTCCCCAATTAAATTTGACCTTTTTGACAGAAACGAGTTTATAATATACTATGACTTTTGACCGAAACTTGCATTTCGAAAAGTTTCATAAAATCTAATTTTCAGATGATTTTTTGCATGGACTTCCATCATAACCTTCCCTTGTAAAATATAAAAATGATATGTGAAGTTTCGTATCATTTCAAACAGTCCTCGTTTAATTTGATTTTTGACCGAAAAAAGTATAAACTAGTGTATAATATATTATGATTTTTTGGCCGAAACTTGCATTTCAAAAAGTTTCATACAATCTAATTTTCAGATGATTTTTTTGCATAGACTTCCATCATAACCTTCCCTTTTAACATACATAAATGATCTAAAAAGTCTAGTATCATTTCAAATATTCCCCAATTAAATTTGATCTTTTTGACGGAAACTAGTGTACAATATACTATGATTTTTTTACCAAAACTTGCATTTCGAAGAGAATCTAATTTTCAAATGATTTTTTTGCATGGACTTCCATCATAACCTTCCCTCTTAACATATATAAATGATCTG
This sequence comes from Lathyrus aphaca, assembly GCA_963966055.1. Lineage (NCBI taxonomy): Eukaryota > Viridiplantae > Streptophyta > Magnoliopsida > Fabales > Fabaceae > Lathyrus > Lathyrus aphaca. The sequence goes on from OZ014525.1 coordinate 499,583,231, forward strand.
AAAAGTCTAGTATCATTTCAAATAGTCCCCTATTAAATTTGATCTTTTTGACCGAAACTAGTGTATAATATACTATGATTTTTGACCGAAACTTGCATTTCGAAAAGTTTCATAGAATCTAATTTTCAGATGATTTTTTGCATGGACATCCAATATAACCTTTCCCACCTAAAATATATTAATGATATGTAAAGTTTCGTATCATTTCAAAAAGTCCCCGATTTAATTTGATTTTTGACTGAAACTAGTATAAACTAGTGTATAATTTATTATAATTTTTTGGCCGAAACTTGCATTTCGAAAAGTTTCATAGAATCTTATTTTCGAATGATTTTTTTTGCATGGACTTACATCATAACCTACCCTCTTAACATATATTAATGATCTGAAAAGTCTAGTATCATTTCAAATAGTCCCCAATTAAATTTGATCTTTTTGACCGAAACTAGTGTATAATATACTATGATTTTTTACCGAAATTTGCATTCCGAAAAGTTTAATAGAATCTAATTTTCAGATGATTTTTTGCATGGACTTCCATCATAACCTTCCCTCGTAAAATATATAAATGATATGTGAAGTTTCGTATCATTTCGAACTGTCCCCAATTTAATTTCATTTTTGACCGAAACTAGTACAAACTAGTGTATAATATTATATGATTTTTTGGCCGAAACATGCATTTCGAAAAGTTTCATAGATTCTAATTTTCAGATGAATTTTTTTGCGTGGACTTCTATCATAACCTTCCGTCTTAAAATCTATAAATGATCTAAAAAGTCTCGTATCATTTAAAATAGTCCTCAATTAAATTTGAACTTTTTGACCGAAACTAGTGTATAATATACTATGATTTTTGACCGAAACTTACATTTTGAAAAGTTTCATAGAATCTAATTTTAGAATGATATTTTGCATGGACTTCCATCATAAACTTCCTTCGTAAAATATATAAATGATATGTGAAGTTTCGTATCATTTCGAATAGTCCCCGATTTAATTTGATTTTTGACCGAAACTAGTTCAAACTAGCGTATAATATTATATGATTTTTTGGCCGAAACTTGCATTTCGAAAAGTTTCATAGAATCTATTTTTCAGATGATTTTTCTGCATGGATTTCCATCATAACCTTCCCTCTTAACATATATTAATGATCTGAAAAGTCTCGTAACATTTCAAATAGTCCCCAATTAAATTTGATCTTTTTGATTGAAACTAGTGTATAATATACTATGATTTTTGACCGAAACTTGCATTTCGAAAAGTTTCATAGAATCTAATTTTTAGATGATTTTTTGCATGGACTTCCATCATAACCTTCCCTCGTAAAATATATAAATGATATCTGAAGTTTCGTATCATTTCAAATAGTCACCGTTTAATTTGATTTTTGACCGAAACGAGTATAAACTAGTGTATTATATATTATGATTTTTTGGCCGAAACTTGCATTTCAAAAAGTTTCATAGAATCTAATTTTCAGATGATTTTTTTGCATACACTTCCATCATAACCTTCCCTTTTAACTTATATAAATGATCTGAAATGTCTAGTATCATTTCAAATATTCCCCAATTAAATTTGATCTTTTTGACGGAAACTAGTGTACATATACTATGATTTTTTTTACCGAAACTTGCTTTTCGAAAAGTTTCATAGAATCTAATTTTCAGATGATTTTTTTGTATGGACTTCCATCATAACCTACCCTCTTAACATATATAAATGATCTGAAGAGTCTCGTATCATTAAAAATAGTCCTCAATTAAATTTGATCTTTTTGACCGAAACTAGTGTATAATATACAATGATTTTTGACCGAAACTTGCATTTCAAAAAGTTTGCTAGAATCGAATTTTCAGATGATATTTTGCATGGACTTCCATCATAACCTTCCCTCGTAAAATATATAAATGATATGTGAAGTTTCGTATCATTTCGAATAGTCCCCGATTTAATTTGATTTTTGACCGAAACTAGTACAAACTAGCGTATAATATTATATGATTTTTTGGCCGAAACTTGCATTTCGAAAAGTTTCATAGAATCTATTTTTCAGATGATTTTTCTGCATGGATTTCCATCATAACCTTCCCTCTTAACATATATTAATGATCTGAAAAGTCTCGTAACATTTCAAATAGTCCCCAATTCAATTTGATCTTTTTGATTGAAACTAGTGTATAATATACTATGATTTTTGACCGAAACTTGCATTTCGAAAAGTTTCATAAAATCTAATTTTCAGATGATTTTTTGCATGGACTTCCATCATAACCTTCCCTTGTTAAATATAAAAATGATATGTGAAGTTTCGTATCATTTCAAACAGTCCTCGTTTAATTTGATTTTTGACCGAAACAAGTATAAACTAGTGTATAATATATTATGATTTTTTGGCCGAAACTTTCAAAAAGTTTCATACAATCTAATTTTCAGATGATTTTTTTGCATAGACTTCTATCATAACCTTCCCTTTTAACATATATAAATGATCTAAAAAGTCTAGTATCATTTCAAATATTCCCCAATTAAATTTGATCTTTTTGACGGAAACTAGTGTACAATATACTATGATTTTTTACCGAAACTTGCATTTCGAATAGAATCTAATTTTCAGATGATTTTTTTGCATGGACTTCCATCATAACCTTCCCTCTTAACATTTATAAATGATTTGAAAAGTCTAGTATCATTTCAAATAGTCCCCAATTAAATTTGATCTTTTTGACCGAAACTAGTGTATAATATACTATGATTTTTTAACGAAATTTGCATTCCGAAAAGTTTAATAGAATCTAATTTTCAGATGATTTTTTGCATGGACTTCCATCATAACCTTCCCTCGTAAAATATATAAATGATATGTGAAGTTTCGTATCATTTTGAACTGTCCCCAATTTAATTTAATATTTGACCGAAACTAGTACAAACCAGTGTATAATATTATATGATTTTTTGGCCGAAACATGCATTTCGAAAAGTTTCATAGATTCTAATTTTCAGATGAATTTTTTTGAGTGGACTTCTATCATAACCTTCCCTATTAAAATCTATAAATGATCTAAAAAGTCTCGTATCATTTAAAATAGTCCTCAATTAAATTTGATCTTTTTGACCGAAACTAGTGTATAATATACTATGATGTTTGACGGAAACTTGCATTTCGAAAAGATTCATAGAATCTAATTTTCAGATGATATTTTGCATGGACTTCCATCATAACCTTCCCTCGTAAAATATATAAATGATATGTGAAGTTTCGTATCATTTCGAATAGTCCCCGATTTAATTTGATTTTTGACCGAAACTAGTACAAACTAGCGTATAATATTATATGATTTTTTGGCCGAAACTTGCATTTCGAAAAGTTTCATAGAATCTATTTTTCAGATGATTTTTCTGCATGGATTTCCATCATAAACTTCCCTCTTAACATATATTAATGATCCGAAAAGTCTCGTAACATTTCAAATAGTCCCCAATTCAATTTGATCTTTTTGATTGAAACTAGTGTATAATATACTATGATTTTTGACCGAAACTTGCATTTCGAAAAGTTTCATAAAATCTAATTTTCAGATGATTTTTTGCATGGACTTCCATCATAACCTTCCCTTGTTAAATATAAAAATGATATGTGAAGTTTCGTATCATTTCAAACAGTCCTCGTTTAATTTGATTTTTGACCGAAACAAGTATAAACTAGTGTATAATATATTATGATTTTTTGGCCGAAACTTTCAAAAAGTTTCATACAATCTAATTTTCATTTGATTTTTTTGCATAGACTTCTATCATAACCTTCCCTTTTAACATATATAAATGATCTAAAAAGTCTAGTATCATTTCAAATATTCCCCAATTAAATTTGATCTTTTTGACGGAAACTTGTGTACAATATACTATGATTTTTTACCGAAACTTGCATTTCGAATAGAATCTAATTTTCAGATGTTTTTTTTGCATGTACTTCCATCATAACCTTCCCTCTTAACATTTATAAATGATTTGAAAAGTCTAGTATTATTTCAAATAGTCCCCAATTAAATTTGATCTTTTTGACCGAAACTAGTGTATAATATACTATGATTTTTTAACGAAATTTGCATTCCGAAAAGTTTAATAGAATCTAATTTTCAGATGATTTTTTGCATGGACTTCCATCATAACCTTCCCTCGTAAAATATATAAATGATATGTGAAGTTTCGTATCATTTTGAACTGTCCCCAATTTAATTTAATTTTTGACCGAAACTAGTATAAACTAGTGTATAATATATTATGATTTTTTGGCCGAAACATGCATTTCGAAAAGTTTCATAGATTCTAATTTTCAGATGAATTTTTTTGCGTGGACTTCTATCATAACCTTCCCTATTAAAATCTATAAATGATCTAAAAAGTCTCGTATCATTTAAAATAGTCCTCAATTAAATTTGATCTTTTTGACCGAAACTAGTGTATAATATACTATGATGTTTGACGGAAACTTGCATTTCGAAAAGATTCATAGAATCTAATTTTCAGATGATATTTTGCATGGACTTCCATCATAACCTTCCCTCGTAAAATATATAAATGATATGTGAAGTTTCGTATCATTTCGAATAGTCCCCGATTTAATTTGATTTTTGACCGAAACTAGTACAAACTAGCGTATAATATTATATGATTTTTTGGCCGAAACTTGTATTTCGTAAAGTTTCATAGAATCTATTTTTCAGATGATTTTTCTGCATGGATTTCCATCTTAACCTTCCCTCTTAACATATATTAATGATCTGAAAAGTCTCGTAACATTTCAAATAATCCCCAATTAAATTTGATCTTTTTGATTGAAACTAGTGTATAATATACTATGATTTTTGACCGAAACATGCATTTCGAAAAGTTTCATAGAATCTAATTTTCAGATGATTTTTTGCATGGACTTCCATCATAACTTTCCCTCGTAAAATATATAAATGATATCTGAAGTTTCGTATCATTTCAAATAGTCACCGTTTAATTTGATTTTTGACCGAAACGAGTATAAACTAGTGTATTATATATTATGATTTTTTGGCCGAAACTTGCATTTCAAAAAGTTTCATAGAATCTAATTTTCAGATGATTTTTTTGCATACACTTCCATCATAAACTTCCCTTTTAACTTATATAAATGATCTGAAATGTCTAGTATCATTTCAAATATTCCCCAATTAAATTTGATCTTTTTGACGGAAACTAGTGTACAATATACTATGATTTTTTACCGAAACTTGCTTTTCGAAAAGTTTCATAGAATCTAATTTTCAGATGATTTTTTTGTATGGACTTCCATCATAACCTACCCTCTTAACATATATAAATGATCTGAAAAGTCTCGTATCATTTAAAATAGTCCTCAATTAAATTTGATCTTTTTGACCGAAACTAGTGTATAATATACTATGATTTTTGACCGAAACTTGCATTTCGAAAAGTTTCATAGAATCGAATTTTCAGATGATATTTTGCATGGACTTCCAACATAATCTTCCCTCGTAAAATATATAAATGATATGTGAAGTTTCGTATCATTTCGAATAGTCCCCGATTTAATTTGATTTTTGACCGAAACTAGTACAAACTAGCGTATAATATTATATGATTTTTTGGCCGAAACTTGCATTTCGAAAAGTTTCATAGAATCTATTTTTCAGATGATTTTTCTGCATGGATTTCCATCATAACCTTCCCTCTTAGCATATATTAATGATCTGAAAAGTCTCGTAACATTTCAAATAGTCCCCAATTAAATTTGATCTTTTTGATTGAAACTAGTGTATAATATACTATGATTTTTGACCGAAACTTGCATTTCGAAAAGTTTCATAAAATCTAATTTTGAGATGATTTTTTGCATGGACTTCCATCATAACCTTCCCTTGTTAAATATAAAAATGATATGTGAAGTTTCATATCATTTCGAACAATCCTCGTTTAATTCGATTTTTGACCGAAACAAGTATAAACTAGTGTATAATATATTATGATTTTTTGGCCGAAACATGCATTTCAAAAAGTATCATACAATCTAATTTTCAGATGATTTTTTTGCATAGACTTCTATCATAACCTTCCCTTTCAATATATATAAATGATCTAAAAAGTCTAGTATCATTTCAAATATTCCCCAATTAAATTTGATCTTTTTGACGGAAACTAGTGTACAATATACTATGATTTTTTACCGAAACTTGCATTTCGAATAGAATCTAATTTTCAGATGATTTTTTTGCATGGACTTCCATCATAACCTTCCCTCTTAACATATATAAATGATCTGAAAAGTCTAGTTTCATTTCAAATAGTCCCCAATTAAATTTGATCTTTTTGACCGAAACTAGTGTATAATATACTATGATTTTTTTACCGAAACTTGCATTTCGAAAAGTTTCATAGAATCTAATTTTCAGATGATTTTTTGCATGGACTTCCATCATAACCTTCCCTCGTAAAATATATAATTGATATGTGTAATTTCGTATCATTTCCAACAGTCCCCGATTTAATTTGATTTTTGACCGAAACTAGTATAAACTAGTGTATAATATATTATGATTTTTTGGCCGAAACATGCATTTCGAAAAGTTTCTCTGAATCTAATTTTCAGATGATTTTTTTGCATGGAATTCCTTCATAACCTTCCCTCTTAACATATATAAATGATCTGAAAAGTCTCGTATCATTTCAAATAGTCCCCAATTAAAAGTGATCTTTTTGACCGAAACTAGTGTATAATATACTATGATTTTTGACCGAAACATGCATTTAGAAAAGTTTCATAGAATTTAATTTTTAGATGAATTTTTGCATGGACTTCCAATATAACATTCCCTCGTAAAATATATAAATGATATGTGAAGTTTCGTATCATTTCAAACAGTCCCCGATTTAATTTGATTTTGAACTGAAACTAGTATAAACTAGTGTATAATATATTATTATTTTTTTGCCGAAACTTGCATTTCGAAAAGATTCATAGAATCTAATTTTCAGATGATTTTTTTGCATGGACTTCCATCATAACCTTCCCTCTTAACATATATTAATGATCTGAAAAGTCTAGTATCATTTCAAATAGTCCCCAATTAAATTTGATCTTTTTGACCGAAACTAGTTTATAATATACTATGATTTTTGACCGAAACTTGTATTTCGAAAAGTTTCATAGAATCTAATTTTAAGATGAATTTTTTGCATGGACTTCCATCATAACCTTCCCTTGTAAAATATATAAATGATATGTGAAGTTTCGTATCATTTCGAACAGTCCCCGTTTAATTTGATTTTTGACCGAAACAAGTATAAACTAGTGTATAATATATTATGATTTTTTGGCCGAAACTTGCATTTCAAAAAGTTTCATAGAATCTAATTTTCAGAAGATTTTTTTGCATAGACTTCCATCATAACCTTCCCTTTTAACATATATAAATTATCTGAAAAGTCTAGTATCATTTCAAATATTCCCCAATTAAATTTGATCTTTTTGACGGAAACTAGTGTATAATATACTATGATTTTTTACCGAAACATGCATTCCGAAAAGTTTCATAGAATCTAATTTTCAGATGATTTTTTGCATGGACTTCCAATATAACCTTCCCTCCTAAAATATATAAATGATATGTTAAGTTTCGTATCATTTCAAACAGTCCCCGATTGAATTTGATTTTTGACTGAAACTAGTATAAACTAGTGTATAATTTATTATAATTTTTTGGCCGAAACTTGCATTTCGAAAAGTTTCATAGAATCAAATTTTCAAATGATTTTTTTTTCATGGATTTCCATCATAACTTTCCCTCTTAACATATATTAATGATCTGAAAAGTCTAGTATCATTTCAAATAGTCCCCAATTAAATTTGATCTTTTTGATCGAAACTAGTGTATAATATACTATTATTTTTGACCGAAACTTACATTTCGAAAAGTTTCAAAGAATCTAATATTCAGATGATTTTTTGCATGGACTTCCAATATAACCTTCCCTCCTAAAATATATAAATGATATGTTAAGTTTCGTATCATTTCAAACAGTCCCCGATTTAATTTGATTTTTGACTGAAACTAGTATAAACTAGTGTATAATTTATTATAATTGTTTGGCCGAAACATGCATTTCGAAAAGTTTCATAGAATCTAATTTTCAAATTATTTTTTTTCATGGACTTCCATCATAACCTTCCCTCTTAACTTATATTAATGATCTGAAAAGTCTAGTATCATTACAAATAATCCCCAATTAAATTTGATCTTTTTGAACGAAACTAGTGTATAATATACTATGATTTTTTACCGAAACATGCATTTCGAAAAGTTTCATAGAATCTAATTTTCAGATGATTTTTTGCTTGGACTTCCATCATAACCTTCCCTCGTAAAATATATAAATGATATGTGAAGTTTCGTATCATTTCGAACAGTACACAATTTAATTTCATTTTTGACCGAAACTAGTACAAACTAGTGTATAATATCATATGATTTTTTTTCCGAAACTTGCATTTCGAAAAGTTTCATAGAAACTAATTTTCAGATGAATTTATTTTGCGTGGACTTCCATCATAACCTTCCCTCTTAACATATATAAATGATCTGAAAAGTCTCGTATCATTTAAAATAATCCCCAATTAAATTTGATCTTTTTGACCGAAACGAGTTTATAATATACTATGATTTTTGACCGAAACTTGCATTTCAAAAAGTTTCATAAAATCTAATTTCAGATGATTGTTTGCATGGACTTCCATCATAACCTTCCCTTGTAAAATATAAAAATGATATGTGAAGTTTCGTATCATTTCGAACAGTCCTCGTTTAATTTGATTTTTTACCGAAACAAGTATAAACTAGTGTATAATATATTATGATTTTTTGGCCGAAACTTGCATTTCAAAAAGTTTCATACAATCTAATTTTCAGATGATTTTTTTGCATAGACTTCCATCATAACCTTCCCTTTTAACATATATAAATGATCTAAAAAGTCTAGTATCATTTCAAATATTCCCTAATTAAATTTGATCTTTTTGACGGAAACTAGTGTACAATATACTATGATTTTTACCGAAACTTGCATTTCGAATAAAATCTAATTTTCAGTTGATTTTTTTGCTTGGACTTCCATCATAACCTTCCCTCTTAACATATATAAATGATCTGAAAAGTCTAGTAATATTTCAAATAGTCCCCAATTAAATTTGATCTTTTTGACCGAAACTAGTGTATAATATACTATGATTTTTGTCCGAAACTTGCATTTCGAAAAGTTTCATAGAATCTAATTTTCAGATGATTTTTTGCATGGACTTCCAATATAACCTTCCCACCTTAAATATATAAATGATATGTAAAGTTTCGTATCATTTCAAACAGTCCCCGATTTAATTTGATTTTTGACTGAAACTAGTATAAACTAGTGTATAATTTATTATAATTTTTTGGCCGAAACTTGCATTTCGAAAAGTTTCACAGAATCTAATTTTCAAATAATTTTTTTGCATGGACTACCATCATAACCTTCCCTCTTAACATATATTAATGATTTGAAAAGTCTCGTATCATTTCAAATAGTCCCCAATTAAAAGTGATCTTTTTGACCGAAACTAGTGTATAATATACTATGATTTTTGACCAAAACTTGCATTTCGAAAAGTTTCATAGAATCTAATTTTCAGATGATTTTTTGCATGGACTTCCAATATAACCTTCCCTCCTAAAATATATAAATTATATGTTAAGTTTCGTATCATTTCAAACAGTCCCCAATTTAATTTGATTTTTGACTGAAACTAGTATAAACTAGTGTATAATTTATTATAATTTTTTGGCCGAAACTTGCATTTCGAAAAGTTTGATAGAATCTTATTTTCGAATGATTTTTTTTGCATGGAATTCCATCATAACCTACCCTCTTAACATTATTAATGATCTGAAAAGTCTAGTATCATTTCAAATAGTCCCCAATTAAATTTGATCTTTTTGACCGAAACTAGTGTATAATACACTATGATTTTTTTACCGAAATTTGCATTCCGAAAAGTTTAATAGAATCTAATTTTCAGATGATTTTTTGCATTGACTTCCATCATAACCTGTCCTCGTAAAATATATAAATGATATGTGAAGTTTCGTATCATTTCGAACTGTCCCCAATTTAATTTCATTTTTAACCGAAACTAGTACAAACTAGTGTATAATATTATATGATTTTTTGGCCGAAACTTGCATTTCGAAAAGTTTCATAGATTCTAATTTTCAGATGAATTTTTTTGCGTGGACTTCTATCATAACCTTCCCTCTTAAAATCTATAAATTATCTAAAAAGTCTCGTATCATTTAAAATAGTCCTCAATTAAATTTGATCTTTATGACCGAAACTAGTGTATAATATACTATGATTTTTAACCGAAACTTGCATTTCGAAAAGTTTCATAGAGTCGAATTTTCAGATGATATTTTGCATGGACTTCCATCATAACCTTCCCTTGTAAAATATATAAATGATATGTGAAGTTTAGTATCATTTCGAATAGTCCCCGATTTAATTTGATTTTTGACCGAAACTAGTACAAACTAGCGTATAATATTATATGATTTTTTTGGCCGAAACTCGCATTTCGAAAAGTTTCATACAATCTATTTTTCAGATGATTTTTCTGCATGGATTTCCATCATAACCTTCCCTCTTAATATATATTAATGATTTGAAAAGTCTCGTAACATTTCAAATAGTCCCCAATTAAATTTGATCTTTTTGATTGAAACTAGTGTATAATATACTATGATTTTTGACCGAATCTTGCAATTCGAAAAGTTTCATAGAATCTAATTTTCAGATGATTTTTTGCATGGACTTACATCATAACCTTCCCTCGTAAAATATATAAATGATATCTGAAGTTTCGTATCATTTCAAATAGTCACCGTTTAATTTGATTTTTGACCGAAACGAGTATAAACTAGTGTATTATATATTATGATTTTTTGGCCGAAACTTGCATTTCAAAAAGTTTCATAGAATCTAATTTTCAGATGATTTTTTTGCATACACTTCCATCATAACCTTCCCTTTTAACTTATATAAATGATCTGAAATGTCTAGTATCATTTCAAATATTCCCCAATTAAATTTGATCTTTTTGACGGAAACTAGTGTACATATACTATGATTTTTTTTACCGAAACTTGCTTTTCGAAAAGTTTCATAGAATCTAATTTTCAGATGATTTTTTTGTATGGACTTCCATCATAACCTACCCTCTTAACATATATAAATGATCTGAAGAGTCTCGTATCATTAAAAATAGTCCTCAATTAAATTTGATCTTTTTGACCGAAACTAGTGTATAATATACAATGATTTTTGACCGAAACTTGCATTTCAAAAAGTTTGCTAGAATCGAATTTTCAGATGATATTTTGCATGGACTTCCATCATAACCTTCCCTCGTAAAATATATAAATGATATGTGAAGTTTCGTATCATTTCGAATAGTCCCCGATTTAATTTGATTTTTGACCGAAACTAGTACAAACTAGCGTATAATATTATATGATTTTTTGGCCGAAACTTGCATTTCGAAAAGTTTCATAGAATCTATTTTTCAGATGATTTTTCTGCATGGATTTCCATCATAACCTTCCCTCTTAACATATATTAATGATCTGAAAAGTCTCGTAACATTTCAAATAGTCCCCAATTCAATTTGATCTTTTTGATTGAAACTAGTGTATAATATACTATGATTTTTGACCGAAACTTGCATTTCGAAAAGTTTCATAAAATCTAATTTTCAGATGATTTTTTGCATGGACTTCCATCATAACCTTCCCTTGTTAAATATAAAAATGATATGTGAAGTTTCGTATCATTTCAAACAGTCCTCGTTTAATTTGATTTTTGACCGAAACAAGTATAAACTAGTGTATAATATATTATGATTTTTTGGCCGAAACTTTCAAAAAGTTTCATACAATCTAATTTTCAGATGATTTTTTTGCATAGACTTCTATCATAACCTTCCCTTTTAACATATATAAATGATCTAAAAAGTCTAGTATCATTTCAAATATTCCCCAATTAAATTTGATCTTTTTGACGGAAACTAGTGTACAATATACTATGATTTTTTACCGAAACTTGCATTTCGAATAGAATCTAATTTTCAGATGATTTTTTTGCATGGACTTCCATCATAACCTTCCCTCTTAACATTTATAAATGATTTGAAAAGTCTAGTATCATTTCAAATAGTCCCCAATTAAATTTGATCTTTTTGACCGAAACTAGTGTATAATATACTATGATTTTTTAACGAAATTTGCATTCCGAAAAGTTTAATAGAATCTAATTTTCAGATGATTTTTTGCATGGACTTCCATCATAACCTTCCCTCGTAAAATATATAAATGATATGTGAAGTTTCGTATCATTTTGAACTGTCCCCAATTTAATTTAATATTTGACCGAAACTAGTACAAACCAGTGTATAATATTATATGATTTTTTGGCCGAAACATGCATTTCGAAAAGTTTCATAGATTCTAATTTTCAGATGAATTTTTTTGAGTGGACTTCTATCATAACCTTCCCTATTAAAATCTATAAATGATCTAAAAAGTCTCGTATCATTTAAAATAGTCCTCAATTAAATTTGATCTTTTTGACCGAAACTAGTGTATAATATACTATGATGTTTGACGGAAACTTGCATTTCGAAAAGATTCATAGAATCTAATTTTCAGATGATATTTTGCATGGACTTCCATCATAACCTTCCCTCGTAAAATATATAAATGATATGTGAAGTTTCGTATCATTTCGAATAGTCCCCGATTTAATTTGATTTTTGACCGAAACTAGTACAAACTAGCGTATAATATTATATGATTTTTTGGCCGAAACTTGCATTTCGAAAAGTTTCATAGAATCTATTTTTCAGATTATTTTTCTGCATGGATTTCCATCATAAACTTCCCTCTTAACATATATTAATGATCTGAAAAGTCTCGTAACATTTCAAATAGTCCCCAATTCAATTTGATCTTTTTGATTGAAACTAGTGTATAATATACTATGATTTTTGACCGAAACTTGCATTTCGAAAAGTTTCATAAAATCTAATTTTCAGATGATTTTTTGCATGGACTTCCATCATAACCTTCCCTTGTTAAATATAAAAATGATATGTGAAGTTTCGTATCATTTCAAACAGTCCTTGTTTAATTTGATTTTTGACCGAAACAAGTATAAACTAGTGTATAATATATTATGATTTTTTGGCCGAAACTTTCAAAAAGTTTCATACAATCTAATTTTCAGATGATTTTTTTGCATAGACTTCTATCATAACCTTCCCTTTTAACATATATAAATGATCTAAAAAGTCTAGTATCATTTCAAATATTCCCCAATTAAATTTGATCTTTTTGACGGAAACTTGTGTACAATATACTATGATTTTTTACCGAAACTTGCATTTCGAATAGAATCTAATTTTCAGATGTTTTTTTTGCATGGACTTCCATCATAACCTTCCCTCTTAACATTTATAAATGATTTGAAAAGTCTAGTATCATTTCAAATAGTCCCCAATTAAATTTGATCTTTTTGACCGAAACTAGTGTATAATATACTATGATTTTTTAACGAAATTTGCATTCCGAAAAGTTTAATAGAATCTAATTTTCAGATGATTTTTTGCATGGACTTCCATCATAACCTTCCCTCGTAAAATATATAAATGATATGTGAAGTTTCGTATCATTTTGAACTGTCCCCAATTTAATTTAATTTTTGACCGAAACTAGTATAAACTAGTGTATAATATATTATGATTTTTTGGCCGAAACATGCATTTCGAAAAGTTTCATAGATTCTAATTTTCAGATGAATTTTTTTGCGTGGACTTCTATCATAACCTTCCCTATTAAAATCTATAAATGATCTAAAAAGTCTCGTATCATTTAAAATAGTCCTCAATTAAATTTGATCTTTTTGACCGAAACTAGTGTATAATATACTATGATGTTTGACGGAAACTTGCATTTCGAAAAGATTCATAGAATCTAATTTTCAGATGATATTTTGCATGGACTTCCATCATAACCTTCCCTCGTAAAATATATAAATGATATGTGAAGTTTCGTATCATTTCGAATAGTCCCCGATTTAATTTGATTTTTGACCGAAACTAGTACAAACTAGCGTATAATATTATATGATTTTTTGGCCGAAACTTGTATTTCGTAAAGTTTCATAGAATCTATTTTTCAGATGATTTTTCTGCATGGATTTCCATCTTAACCTTCCCTCTTAACATATATTAATGATCTGAAAAGTCTCGTAACATTTCAAATAGTCCCCAATTAAATTTGATCTTTTTGATTGAAACTAGTGTATAATATACTATGATTTTTGACCGAAACTTGCATTTCGAAAAGTTTCATAGAATCTAATTTTCAGATGATTTTTTGCATGGACTTCCATCATAACTTTCCCTCGTAAAATATATAAATGATATCTGAAGTTTCGTATCATTTCAAATAGTCACCGTTTAATTTGATTTTTGACCGAAACGAGTATAAACTAGTGTATTATATATTATGATTTTTTGGCCGAAACTTGCATTTCAAAAAGTTTCATAGAATCTAATTTTCAGATGATTTTTTTGCATACACTTCCATCATAAACTTCCCTTTTAACTTATATAAATGATCTGAAATGTCTAGTATCATTTCAAATATTCCCCAATTAAATTTGATCTTTTTGACGGAAACTAGTGTACAATATACTATGATTTTTTACCGAAACTTGCTTTTCGAAAAGTTTCATAGAATCTAATTTTCAGATGATTTTTTTGCATGGACTTCCATCATAACCTTCCCTCTTAACATATATTAATGATCTGAAAAGTCTAGTATCATTTCAAATAGTCCCCAATTAAATTTGATCTTTTTGACCGAAACTAGTTTATAATATACTATGATTTTTGACCGAAACTTGTATTTCGAAAAGTTTCATAGAATCTAATTTTCAGATGAATTTTTTGCATGGACTTCCATCATAACCTTCCCTTGTAAAATATATAAATGATATGTGAAGTTTCGTATCATTTCGAACAGTCCCCGTTTAATTTG
This sequence comes from Lathyrus aphaca, assembly GCA_963966055.1. Taxonomy (NCBI): domain Eukaryota; kingdom Viridiplantae; phylum Streptophyta; class Magnoliopsida; order Fabales; family Fabaceae; genus Lathyrus; species Lathyrus aphaca. The sequence continues at coordinate 499,598,410 of OZ014525.1, forward strand.
ATTTTTGACCGAAACAAGTATAAACTAGTGTATAATATATTATGATTTTTTGGCCGAAACTTGCATTTCAAAAAGTTTCATAGAATCTAATTTTCAGAAGATTTTTTTGCATAGACTTCCATCATAACCTTCCCTTTTAACATATATAAATTATCTGAAAAGTCTAGTATCATTTCAAATATTCCCCAATTAAATTTGATCTTTTTGACGGAAACTAGTGTATAATATACTATGATTTTTTACCGAAATATGCATTCCAAAAAGTTTCATAGAATCTAATTTTCAGATGATTTTTTGCATGGACTTCCAATATAACCTTCCCTCCTAAAATATATAAATGATATGTTAAGTTTCGTATCATTTCAAACAGTCCCCGATTGAATTTGATTTTTGACTGAAACTAGTATAAACTAGTGTATAATTTATTATAATTTTTTGGCCGAAACTTGCATTTCGAAAAGTTTCATAGAATCTAATTTTCAAATGATTTTTTTTTTCATGGATTTCCATCATAACTTTCCCTCTTAACATATATTAATGATCTGAAAAGTCTAGTATCATTTCAAATAGTCCCCAATTAAATTTGATCTTTTTGATCGAAACTAGTGTATAATATACTATTATTTTTGACCGAAACTTACATTTCGAAAAGTTTCAAAGAATCTAATATTCAGATGATTTTTTGCATGGACTTCCAATATAACCTTCCCTCCTAAAATATATAAATGATATGTTAAGTTTCGTATCATTTCAAACAGTCCCCGATTTAATTTGATTTTTGACTGAAACTAGTATAAACTAGTGTATAATTTATTATAATTGTTTGGCCGAAACATGCATTTCGAAAAGTTTCATAGAATCTAATTTTCAAATTATTTTTTTGCATGGACTTCCATCATAACCTTCCCTCTTAACTTATATTAATGATCTGAAAAGTCTAGTATCATTACAAATACTCCCCAATTAAATTTGATCTTTTTGAACGAAACTAGTGTATAATATACTATGATTTTTTACCGAAACATGCATTTCGAAAAGTTTCATAGAATCTAATTTTCAGATGATTTTTTGCTTGGACTTCCATCATAACCTTCCCTCGTAAAATATATAAATGATATGTGAAGTTTCGTATCATTTCGAACAGTCCACAATTTAATTTCATTTTTGACCGAAACTAGTACAAACTAGTGTATAATATCATATGATTTTTTTTCCGAAACTTGCATTTCGAAAAGTTTCATAGAAACTAATTTTCAGATGAATTTATTTTGCGTGGACTTCCATCATAACCTTCCCTCTTAACATATATAAATGATCTGAAAAGTCTCGTATCATTTAAAATAATCACCAATTAAATTTGATCTTTTTGACCGAAACGAGTTTATAATATACTATGATTTTTGACCGAAACTTGCATTTCAAAAAGTTTTATAAAATCTAATTTTCAGATGATTGTTTGCATGGACTTCCATCATAACCTTCCCTTGTAAAATATAAAAATGATATGTGAAGTTTCGTATCATTTCGAACAGTCCTCGTTTAATTTGATTTTTGACCGAAACAAGTATAAACTAGTGTATAATATATTATGATTTTTTGGCCGAAACTTGCATTTCAAAAAGTTTCATACAATCTAATTTTCAGATGATTTTTTTGCATAGACTTCCATCATAACCTTCCCTTTTAACATATATAAATGATCTAAAAAGTCTAGTATCATTTCAAATATTCCCTAATTAAATTTGATCTTTTTGACGGAAACTAGTGTACAATATACTATGATTTTTACCGAAACTTGCATTTCGAATAAAATCTAATTTTCAGTTGATTTTTTTGCATGGACTTCCATCATAACCTTCCCTCTTAACATATATAAATGATCTGAAAAGTCTAGTAATATTTCAAATAGTCCCCAATTAAATTTAATCTTTTTGACCGAAACTAGTGTATAATATACTATGATTTTTGTCCGAAACTTGCATTTCGAAAAGTTTCATAGAATCTAATTTTCAGATGATTTTTTGCATGGACTTCCAATATAACCTTCCCACCTTAAATATATAAATGATATGTAAAGTTTCGTATCATTTCAAACAGTCCCCGATTTAATTTGATTTTTGACTGAAACTAGTATAAACTAATGTATAATTTATTATAATTTTTTGGCCGAAACTTGCATTTCGAAAAGTTTCACAGAATCTAATTTTCAAATGATTTTTTTGCATGGACTACCATCATAACCTTCCCTCTTAACATATATTAATGATTTGAAAAGTCTCGTATCATTTCAAATAGTCCCCAATTAAAAGTGATCTTTTTGACCGAAACTAGTGTATAATATACTATGATTTTTGACCAAAACTTGCATTTCGAAAAGTTTCATAGAATCTAATTTTTAGATGATTTTTTGCATGGACTTCCAATATAACCTTCCCTCCTAAAATATATAAATTATATGTTAAGTTTCGTATCATTTCAAACAGTCCCCAATTTAATTTGATTTTTGACTGAAACTAGTATAAACTAATGTATAATTTATTATAATTTTTTGGCCGAAACTTGCATTTCGAAAAGTTTCACAGAATCTAATTTTCAAATGATTTTTTTGCATGGACTACCATCATAACCTTCCCTCTTAACATATATTAATGATTTGAAAAGTCTCGTATCATTTCAAATAGTCCCCAATTAAATTTGATCTTTTTGACCGAAACTAGTGTATAATACACTATGATTTTTTTACCGAAATTTGCATTCCGAAAAGTTTAATAGAATCTAATTTTCAGATGATTTTTTGCATTGACTTCCATCATAACCTGTCCTCGTAAAATATATAAATGATATGTGAAGTTTCGTATCATTTCGAACTGTCCCCAATTTAATTTCATTTTTAACCGAAACTAGTACAAACTAGTGTATAATATTATATGATTTTTTGGCCGAAACTTGCATTTCGAAAAGTTTCATAGATTCTAATTTTCAGATGAATTTTTTTGCGTGGACTTCTATCATAACCTTCCCTCTTAAAATCTATAAATTATCTAAAAAGTCTCGTATCATTTAAAATAGTCCTCAATTAAATTTGATCTTTATGACCGAAACTAGTGTATAATATACTATGATTTTTAACCGAAACATGCATTTCGAAAAGTTTCATAGAGTCGAATTTTCAGATGATATTTTGCATGGACTTCCATCATAACCTTCCCTTGTAAAATATATAAATGATATGTGAAGTTTAGTATCATTTCGAATAGTCCCCGATTTAATTTGATTTTTGACCGAAACTAGTACAAACTAGCGTATAATATTATATGATTTTTTTGGCCGAAACTCGCATTTCGAAAAGTTTCATACAATCTATTTTTCAGATGATTTTTCTGCATGGATTTCCATCATAACCTTCCCTCTTAATATATATTAATGATTTGAAAAGTCTCGTAACATTTCAAATAGTCCCCAATTAAATTTGATCTTTTTGATTGAAACTAGTGTATAATATACTATGATTTTTGACCGAATCTTGCAATTCGAAAAGTTTCATAGAATCTAATTTTCAGATGATTTTTTGCATGGACTTACATCATAACCTTTCCTCGTAAAATATATAAATGATATCTGAAGTTTCGTATCATTTCAAATAGTCACCGTTTAATTTGATTTTTGACCGAAACAAGTATAAACTAGTGTATTATATATTATGATTTTTTGGCCGAAACTTGCATTTCAAAAAGTTTCATAGAATCTAATTTTCAGATGCTTTTTTTGCATAGACTTCCATCATAACCTTCCCTTTTAACTTATATAAATGATCTGAAAAGTCTAGTATCATTTCAAATATTCCCCAATTAAATTTGATCTTTTTGACGGAAACTAGTGTACAATATACTATGATTTTTTTACCGAAACTTGCTTTTCGAAAAGTTTCATAGAATCTAATTTTCAGATGATTTTTTTGCATGGACTTCCATCATAACCTACCCTCTAAACATATATAAATGATCTGAAAAATCTAGTATCATTTCAAATAATCCCCAATTAAATTTGATCTTTTTGACCGAAACTAGTGTATAATATACTATGATTTTTGACCGAAACTTACATTTCGAAAAGTTTCATAGAATCGAATTTTCAGATGATATTTTGCATGGACTTCCATCATAACCTTCCCTCGTAAAATATATAAATGATATGTGAAGTTTCGTATCATTTCGAATAGTCCCCGATTTAATTTGATTTTTGACCGAAACTAGTACAAACTAGCATATAATATTATATGATTTTTTGGCCGAAACTTGCATTTCGAAAAGTTTCATAGAATCTATTTTTCAGATGATTTTTCTGCATGGACTTCCATCATAACCTTCCCTCTTAACATATATTAATGATCTGAAAAGTCTCGTAACATTTCAAATAGTCCCCAATTAAATTTGATCTTTTTGATTGAAACTAGTGTCCAATATACTATGATTTTTGACCGAAACTTGCATTTCGAAAAGTTTCGTAGAATCTAATTTTCAGATGATTTTTTGCATGGATTTCCATCATAATCTTCCCTCGTAAAATATATAAATGATATCTGAAGTTACGTATCATTTCAAATAGTCACCGTTTAATTTGATTTTTGACCAAAACGAGTATAAACTAGTGTATAATATATTTTGATTTTTTGGCCGAAACTTGCATTTCAAAAAGTTTCATAGAATCTAATTTTCAGATGATTTTTTTGCATAGACTTCCATCATAACCGTCCCTTTTAACTTATATAAATGATCTGAAAAGTCTAGTATCATTTCAAATATTCCTCAATTAAATTTGATCTTTTTGAGGGAAACTAGTGTACAATATACTATGATTTTTTACCGAAACTTGCTTTTCGAAAAGTTTCATAGAATCTAATTTTCAGATAATTTTTTTTGCATGGACTTCCATCATAACCTACTCTCTTAACATATATAAATGATCTGAAAAATCTAGTATCATTTCAAATAGTCCCCAATTAAATTTGATCTTTTTGACCGAAACTAGTGTATAATATACTATGATTTTTGACCGAAACTTGCATTTCGAAAAGTTTCATAGAATCTAATTTTCAGATGATTTTTTGCATGGACTTCCAATATAACCTTCCCTCCTAAAATATATAAATGATATGTTAAGTTTTATATCATTTCAAACAGTCCCCGATTTAATTTGATTTTTGACTGAATCTAGTATAAACTAGTGTATAATTTATTATAATTTTTTGGCCGAAACATGCATTTTGAAAAGTTTCATAGAATCTAATTTTCAAATGATTTTTTTTGCATGTACTTCCATCATAACCTTCCCTCTTAACATAAATTAATGATCTGAAAAGTCTAGTATCATTTCAAATAGTCCCCAATTAAATTTCATCTTTTTGACCGAAACTAGTGTATAATATACTATGATTTTTGACCGAAACATGCATTTCGAAAAGTTTCATAGAATCTAATTTTCAGATGATTTTTTGCATGGACTTCCAATATAACCTTCCCTCCTAAAATATATAAATGATATGTTAAGTTTCGTATCATTTCAAACAACTATCAATTTAATTTGATTTTTAACTAAAACTAGTATAAACTAGTGTATAATTTATTATAATAGTTTTACCGAAACATGCATTTCGAAAAGTTTCATAGAATCTAATTTTCAAATGATTTTTTTGCATGGACTTCCATCATAACCTTCCCTCTTAACATATTTTAATGATCTAAAAAAGTCTAGTATCATTTCAAATAGTCCCCAATTAAATTTGATCTTTTTGACCGAAAATAGTGTATAATATACTATGATTTTTGACCGAAACTTGCATTTCAAAAAGTTTCATAAAATCTAATTTTCAGATGATTTTTTGAATGGACTTCCATCATAACCTTCCCTCGTAAAATATATAAATGATATGTGAAGTTTTGTATCATTTCGAACAGTCCCCGATTTAATTTGATTTTTGACCGAAACTAGTACAAACTAGCTTATATTATTATATGATTTTTTGGCCGAAAATTGCATTTCGAAAAGATTCATAGAATCTAATTTTCAATTTTTTTTTGCATGAACTTCCATCATAACCTTCCCTTTTAACATATATTAATGATATGAAAAGTCTAGTATCATTTCAAATAGTCCTCAATTAAATTTGATCTTTTTGACCGAAACTAGTGTATAATATACTATGATTTTTGACCGAAACTTGCATTTCAAAAAGTTTCATAGAATCTAATTTTCAGATGATTTTTTGCATGGACTTCCATCATAAACTTCCCTCGTAAAATGTATAAATGATATGTGATGTTTCGTATTGATCGTACCTGGAGATCAGGAAGCAATGCGGCTGGCCTCGAGAGCTGATGAAAGACGGTCGGTGAGGAGAAAAAGGGGTGTACCTGCAAGGCACTCCGATGCTAAAGTAAGTAACCGAGCAAAGAGTGGACAAGTACAAGAATAAAGGTCAGAGAGATTGAATACCTGACCCTCCCAGATGAGAGGGTTTATATAAGGGGCTAAATGGAAGATCATTGGTCCATATTGCGAGGCGTGGATCGAGAAATCCGTAAAAATAGGCAGCGATCAAAACTAGCCGTTAGGGGACTTCGTCGTGGTCAGAACGCTTACGCTCGACAGAAACAATTGTTCCTAATTCTTCCCGACGTCGAGCATAGATATTGGATCGGTTTGCTTGGCCCAATTGTGGGGATTGGGCCGGTCCAGAACAGGAGCCCCCCAAGTTATTGCTCGTGTGGGAGAGCAGTGACTTAGAAATGATTTTGTGCTCGGCGATGAGCAGAGTTAAGGCCAGGAATTTACACTGCAGATCTTCGGGGAACGAGAAGCTGGTACGTTGCTCGACAGGGGAATGTGAAACGAAAAGCTGGAATATTTGGGAATTCGCGCTTATTAATGATTTGACGGCTAGCCTAGGGGCTAGTGTGTAGGGGTCACGCGTGCTTGCACGTGCTTCCCTTCTTATAAATAGGATTCTCAGGTCCCATTCTGAACTTTTCGCTTCATCTTCTTCTTCGACGCTCTGCTCGTTCAAATGCCACCACTTCAGCCGTCGACCACCGCATTTCCTTGCCGACCACCACTTCCAGAACGCTTTCCTCTTCAAGAATGTCTTCCCAAGCGCAAGGTACGGTTCTTTTTCTCTGTTTTAGGTGTTTATAGCTTAGGTTTCGTAGAAATGCGTGTGGTTTAGGATAGTTTTGATGGTAGTTTTTAGATTTAGAATCGGTAAACCCTAGGACTTCTGCCACCGTAGCCGGTCGGTTGCAAACCCTAGCTCTGGGTCGACGTAGGTGCTGGTCGACTTCGACTTGGGTTTTGATAAATACTTAGGTTAGATCCCTTGATTTATAATGTTGGGAGTAAGTCGTCGTTCCGAGCGATGGTCAACCAGGGCTATAGCTCGGGATCTAGTCTCTCGGCTGATGCACGCCCTTTCACTTGTCGAGCGGTGGAAGGGTGAATTTGATATTCTTAATCGAATTCACTGACGCCTTTCATCTGCTTTTCAAAGAAGATTCAGGATCATCTGCGTCCGTCTGTGGATCCATTGGACGTGTCTTCGGAAGATTCAGGATCATCTGCGTCCGTCCTTTCTGGTTCTGGAAGTTCCTCGGAGAATTCGGACACGAGTACTACAGGAGCATCAACAGATTCGCCCCAATGTCCTGACCAGACGAGGGTCTCGCCCGAAGAATGGGTGGTGGAGGATCTGTTGGACAAAGTGTCCTCATTTTCGAGACCCCAAACGGAGCCACTGCCCGTTGTCGGTGACCCTGCCGATTGGGTCGTAACCTGCCCGGGGAACGATGACCGCATCTTCTCAGATTTCCGCGGTCTAGCTTTCTCCATGTATGAATACGCAGTCTCGGTCCTGGGGGTAACTTTGCCCTTCAGTGACTTTGTGAGTGCCGTTCTCGGGCACCTATGCGTCGCCCCTTCCCAGCTGCACCCCAATTCATACGCGTTCCTGAGAGCGTTTGAGATGACGTGCGCCCATCTGGGTGTTGGTGCCACGCTTCCTCTATTTTTCCGCCTGTTCTCCCTGCGGCGCCAAGTCGGGCGAGGAACCGACCGGAAGGGATACGTGTCCTTCAAGCAGCGGACAAAGATTTTTAAGGCCCATTCAGAATCTATCCGGGTCTTCAAAACTGATTAATTTCTGATCAAACCCGCGAGCGCGGTGGCCGTGAGGGCAATGAGCTTCCTGGGAATAGACACCGACAAGAATGACGAGCCTAAGCTCGACGATCAAAGGCAGGTGATCCCGAGGAGGCTGTGGCTGTACCCATTTTCCTGGAGCTATGCTCACTATGAGAAACCTGTCGGTGAGTTCGTTCAGGTGGGGGACTCATTGAATGATGATGACGCGGCCAGTTTTGAGGCCTTCAGAAAATTGATAGCATCCTTCACTCCGACCCCCCTGCTGGACGGAGATGGAAAAGTTATACTTGAGCATGATGAGGGGGAAGCTGTGGAGCGTCCCTTGATTAATGTTACCGAGTTGCTGGCCTGCCGTTCCGGGCAGGAAGTGTCCGACTTCTTTGGTATCTATTTATCTGTATTAGTTAAATTTTTGTTTTAACTTTGTTGTCCACGACTAATCTGATCTTTATCCTTTTTCAGGCTCTCTGTCGAACCCACTGGATAAAATTCAAGAACGCCTGCTTCAGCAGCAGAAGAAAAGATCAAGGGTCGTGCAGACCAAGCTGACGGAGACGAGTGGCTCGGGGTCGGGCCCCTTGGTCCAAGGTTCTCCGAGCGCTTCGACCGGCTTTCTGATGAAGAAGCATAAGTCTGCAGCCACTGTGGATTTGACGACCAACGCTCCTCCGAAGCCGAAGCATGGGTTTCCTCCGTGCTTCATGAAGCGCAACTTCTTCGAGGGAACGAACATGGAGGTGGACCATGCGGATTCCTTGTTTTTGGAGGGTATGGATCGTCCTTCCCGGCAATTATCTCTGGCCCAAGATGCAAGCACGGTTATACGGGTCCTGACAATGGCCTGGCTGACGGCCGAAGGGAGTCCCGGACTGGAGCGAGAGAATAGCAGGCTTAAGGAGCAGTTGGCTGCTTCTGAGGCGAAACTGACAGCGGCCACTGAGGAGGCTAATGCCGCGACCAAGGAGTTGACTGAACGGGCCAACGTCATCGCCAAGTTGGAGGTCGACAAGAAAAGGGTGCTTGAGCAGAATAACAATCTGAAGGACGCCTTTTGCCCGAAGGAGGATGAGGATGAAAAGACCAAGGGTCTGGTAACGAGGGCTCAGTTGCTCGCTCAGACCGACCAGGACATGGAAGATCTGAACTCGTCAACTGAGCTCAGTTTTCAGAACGCGGTGGATCAGATGAGGGTTCTTCATCCTGACATGGCCTTGGACGTTGGTCGAATCAGCTATCTGTACAAGGTCGAAGACGGTCAGATTGTGGTTCCCTCAGACTTGGTGGTGGATGATTCTCAGCCGGGGTCGACTGCTTAGCCTGGCCAGCCTGAAGCACAACCGGAGCAGGAGGAAGCTTGTGAGGAGGAAGGCTGCCCGGGAGGCGAGGGTAATTAGTTTTTGGCCTGCGTGCCTTATAATTTATTATGTTTCTTTTTTGGGGGCGTGGTCCCCTTTGTATGTAATCCTGAACAAGTCGGCCCTTCAGGGTCGCATTTTTAATTTCATATGTACGACCTTGATGGTTGGTTTCTATATTTTATTTGTTCGTAATGATGCGTCCGTCGGAGGACCTAATTTACTAGTTATTTTTACTAAGTGTTTGGTATGCATCTTTGCACTAATTGGATGTGATCGAATAAATACGGGATGTGTATGTGATCTGTTGGTTAGGGGGACCAATCAGATTTAGGAGTCTTACTCCTGGTCGGTGCTCGGGCCAAGGTAATGGCCCAGGCTCCGTGGCTTGAACATCCCATCGCGAGCTGGGGTTCTGCCTGGTCGTGGTTCTTAGGCGACGTCGGACTCGTTCGAGTATTCGTCCGTGCGGCAAGTTTCTCTTTTGCTCGAAAGGAGATCTTGCTTGGCTGTCATTTTTGGGCTGTCGTGCTTGTACCTAGGCACGCAGTTTTAAGTCGGTCCCTTTGCTCTCTGCTTGAAAGTTGAGCAGGTCGACTCTGTGATTCAGCTGTAATATTGTTTGAGTTTCTCGGCGTTCCAAGTCCGAGCTAGCTCTTCCCCGTGTAAATTTTCTAAATAATAGGCTCCGTTCTCAGTTTTTGCTCGGACGCGATACGGGCCCTCCCAGTTGGGTGTAAATTTTCCCTCGCGGGGATCCCTGTGATTTCTTCTAAGGACAAGACTTCCTACCTCGAACGTTCGTCTTATGACCTTAGAATCATACCGAGCGGCTATTTTTTGTTTGAGAATGGTTTCTTGAAGAGCAGCTTCTGACCGAACTTCTTCGATCATGTCGAGCTCATCCCTCAAAGCTTCGGAGTTGGTGTCTTGGTCCATAGGGAATCCCGTGCGTTTGGATAGGACGTGCATTTCTATAAGGATCACCGCCTCGGTTCCGTATGCTAATCGAAATGGGGATTCCCCGATTGTTGAGTGGGGTGTGGTCCTGTATGCCCATAGTACGCTGTGTAACTCCTCGACCCAATGCTTCTTATGCTCGTCCAATCTTCGTTTTAAACCTCTTAGGATTACTCTATTTGCGGCCTCTGCTTGCCCATTAGTTTGGGGGTGTTTGACCGACGCGAAATGTTGTTTCGTTCCTATTGATGCGACGAATTCTTTGAAGTGTTTGTCCGTGAACTGAGTGCCGTTGTCGGTCACGATGGCGAGTGGTACCCCGAACCGGGCGAGGATATTTATTTTGAAGAAACGTAGTATGTTGAGCGTTGTGATTTTGGCCAAAGCCTCGGCTTTTATCCACTTGGTGAAATAGTCGACGCCCACGATTAAGTACTTATTTTGACCTGACCCGATGACGAATGGTCCTAAGATATCCATCCCCCACCATGCGAATGGCCAAGGTGATGACAGTGATTTCAACTCGGATGGGGGTGCTACGTGCACGTCCCCGTGCCGTTGGCATTTGTCGCACCTTTTCACGTGCTCCTTCGCGTCGTGTTGAAGTGTGGGCCAATAATACCCTGCCCGAAGGATTTTTCGAGCCAACGACCTTCCGCCAGGATGTTGCGCGTTGATTCCTTCGTGGACTTCCCTCAGTACGTGCAGGATGTTTTCCTCTTCTACGCACCTGAGGAGGGGCGTAGAGAATCCTCGACGATACATCCGTCCACCTACTAGGGAATACAGGCATGCCCTTCGGCGTATGGTACTGGCCGCCTTTGGGTCGGTCGGTAGTTCTCCCTTAGTTAGGTAATTAAATACTGGGGTCATCCAGCAGCATGTGTCGCCCACGAGGTTAATGTCTATGCGGATTGATGATTGTCCGATGCTAGGTCGGGGAAACGTTTTCTGTATGACGGATTTGTTGTTTCCTTTCCTTTTAGTGCTCGCCAATTTGGAAAGGATGTTTGCGCAAATGTTGTTCTCTCGCGGGATGTGTTTGACTTCCACACTTCTGAACTGTTTCAGTTCACCTTTTACGAGGGCCAAATATTCGGCCATGTTATCGTTTTTAGCTTGAAAATCTCCTCGAACTTGGCTCGCGACCAACTGAGAATCCGTGCAGATTGTGATCTCTTCTGCCTCCAAATCGGTCGCGAGCTGTATGCCTGCTAGAAAAGCTTCGTACTCTGCCTGGTTGTTAGAAGTGGGGAAAGATAAGGTTAGGGATACTTCGATGACGTTTCCCTCTTCGTTCTCCAAGATAATTCCAGCCCCGCTACCTGCTGGACCAGATGCTCCGTCCACGAAAATAACCCACCTGGATGAGATTTTCGGCTCTTGCTCGGTGAAAGTAAGTTCAGCCACGAAGTCGGCCAGCGCTTGAGCTTTGAGAGCTCGCCTTCCCTCGAATTTGACGTCAAACTCGGATAGTTCCAATGACCATTTTAACATTCGTCCGGCCATGTCCGGTCGACCGAGCAATTGTCTTATGGGTTGATCGGTTCTTACGATGATGGTGTGAGCCAGGAAGTAATGGCGTAGCCTTCTAGCTGCTAGAAGGAGGGCTAAAGCCACCTTTTCTATCTGGAGATATCGGATTTTCGGGCCATGGAGTGCTTTACTAGTGAAATAAACAGGCTTTTTCCCCTCGGGTAGGTCGCGCACGAGTGCCGCGCTTACTGCCTCATTCGCAACGGCGAGGTAGAGATAGAGTACCTCCCCCTTTTCGGGTCTGGATAAGACTGGGGGTTCACTTAGTGCCTTTTTTAGGTGGGACAACTCTAGCTCGCACTCCTCCGTCCACTCGAAAGTTGCCTCTTTGCGGAGGAGCTTGTAAAAGGGGAGAGCGTGTTGAGCGGATTTTGCTACGAATCGAGCGAGGGAGGTAAGGACCCCGTTTAGTGATTGTATGGATTTTTTAGAAGTAGGAGTTGGGAGCTCCGCGAATGCCCGACATTTGTCGGGGTTGGCCTCGATGCCTCGTTCAGTTAAGTAAAATCCAAGGAATTTCCCTGCTCGGACCCCAAACGTGCATTTTTCAGGGTTGAAACGCATTTTGCACTTTCGTGCCTGATCGAACACTTTTCGTAAGTGGGACGCGTGGTTCGTTTCTTGTTGAGATTTGACGATCATGTCGTCCATGTATACTTCGAGCATATCTCCGATTTCAGCTCGGAAGACTTTATTCATCATGCGCTGATATGTCGCGCCCGCGTTTTTCTCACCGAAGGGCATAACGTTGTAAAAGTAATTGCCCGATTCGGTCATGAAGGCCGTGTATTTTTTGTCAGACACGGCCATGGGTATCTGATTATATCCTGAGTATGCGTCCATGAAGGACAATAGCTTGAACCCGGACGAATTGTCGACCAATTTATCAATTTTAGGTAAAGGGTATGCATCTTTTGGGCATGCCCGATTGAGATCGGTATAGTCAACGCAAATTCTCCATTTTCCATTAGATTTTTTCACAAGTACAACATTCGAGAGCCAGGTCGTATACCTGGCCTCGGTTATAAATTTAGCCTCTAGGAGGTCTTTAACAGCAGATTCAGCTGCTTCAGTTTTCTCGGTCGACTGCATCCTTCTGCGTTGAGCGACCTCCTTGTGTGTTGGGTCAATGGAGAGGTGGTGGCAGGCTGTCTTGGGGTCGAGCCCTGGCATTTATGCGGCGCTCCAGGCAAATAGATCTGCGTTCCCTCTGAGGCAAGCTTCCAGTTGTCGTTTCACCAAGTCGGGCATATGTGCCCCGATTTTAACGCACCGAGCTGGGTCTTCTCCCAGAGGAATTAATTCAAACTCTCCATCTGGTATTGGTCGGGATAACGACTCTATTGGCCTTTGGAAGCCCTCGCTGTTGTCCCAGAATCTGCAGTCTAGGTCGATCGAGTCTACCTGAGGGAAAGCCCTGGGAATATCTGGTAAATTTGATGTTGGAGGAATCGGTTGGTGTGATATTGAGCTGAGACCCTTTGATGCTGCTTCGAAACACCTGCGGGCAGCGTCGACGTCTCCGTGTAATGTGGCGACCTTACCTAAAGTGGTGTAATATTTCATCTTCAGGTGGACGGTGGATGGCACGGCGATTAGCTCGGCTAATGTTGGTCGTCCTAGGATTCATTGGTACATCGATGGGCAGTCCACGACTAGGAACTGGACCCTGACTGTCCTGGCTGTCTCACCTGCCCCGAAGGTGACAAATAGATCGACATAACCCCATGGTTGGGAGTCTGCTCCGTTGAAACCCTGCAGGTCAGATCCAACGTATGGAGTTAAGTGTGTCTCGTTTAGCTGGAGTGTCGAAAACAACTGGGAGTACATGATGTCACAGGAGCTGCCCTGGTCTACCAAGATTCTTCTCACATCGAAATTTGCCATGCGTGCCCGGATGAGCAGAGGAATGCTGGCGTTGGGCACCCCTCCCAGGAGTTCTTCTCGGTAAAAGGCAAGGGGTACCGAGCCTTCCCTTGGTGGATCCAGGGTGGCGTTTTGCGCGGGCCCCTTCGCAATCAGCTGGTCGAATTTCCGTTTCACGAATCCGACCGTGATTTTATTGAACCCTCCTCCTGAGATAACCATTGCGGAAGGGAAACTTTTCCATGGGCTATGGGAGGAGAGGTACCCCGAATTCTCGGCGCGGTCCGGTAGGAAGAAATCCTCCGGGCGATAAATGCTTAGAGCGACTTGCATGTTAGCATCTGCAGGGATGGGTATGGCTTCCTCGACTTTTTGGGTCTCCTGCGCTTCTTGTCGAGGAGTGTCTCTGGATTTGGTGAACTGTTTTAGGTGTCCGTCCTTGATGAGGATTTAGATTACGTCCTTGAGATGGATGCAATCCTCTGTGTTGTGGTCGTGACTCTTGTGGAATCTGCAGTATTTCGTTTTATCCGTGCCGGGCTTGCTGGGTTGTTGCCTCGGAAAACGTTCCCCTGCTTGTTTGAATTCCGAATTGGCACATTCAGACAAAATTTTCTCCCTGGAGGCCAGGAGGGGTGTGTACTCGTGGAACCGACCGATGGGTCCTCGGTGCTCCCGCGGTTCACGGGAACGATCGTCCTTTCTTTTGTCTCCTCCTCGACGAGATGTCGAAGGTTCATCGACTCGGTGAGGCTTGGCATCTTCACGGCGTCGAGCGTCTCTTACCGAACTGGCCGCTTGTTTTTCTTCATACTGAATGTAAGCTTGGGCTTTCAGTAGGAATGCGTCGAGGGTGGCCGAAGTTTCAATGCCGACCGCCCGATGAAAATCAGTCGATGGGCGTAATCCTCGTTCCAGCAAATATTTTTTCATGTCGTCGGTCGTGGATACTTGGACCGCTTCTTTATTGAACCTTTCGATGTAAGTTCGTAAAGGTTCGTCTCTCCCCTGGATGATCGCTTCGAGCGAAGCTTCAGTCTTCGGGTGCCGCCTTGATGCGGTGAAGTGCCTGGAGAACGTGCGTCCAAGTTGTTTCCAGGAGGTGATGGACTCAGCTTCGAGGCTTTTGTACCATGTCATCGCTCCTTTCCTCAGCGTCGTAGGAAAAAGGCGACATTTGATTGCCCCCCGTACACCTCGATAGTCGAGCAGCGCATCGATATTCTCGATGTGCTCGTCTGGATCTGTGGTTCCGTCGTACGAGCCTAGCGGCGGGGGTTTCTCTAAACCTCTTGGAAGCTTAGCTGCCATGATTTCAGACGAGAGGGGACCCCGAGTGTCCTCGTCGTCGTTGGAGTTGAACGAAGGAGAACTGTGAGCATGTTTCTTCGTTCTTCGGGGAGAGGTAGATCTTGATCTACTCCTTCTTGATTTTCTTTTAGGAGAGGATCGTGGGGAAGACTGACGAAGGCGTTTGTCGCCCGTTGATTCGTCAGCGTGCCCTTTCCTCTTTTTCCTGGCAGGAGAAGGAGTATGCTTTCTTTGGGGTCTTGCGGGAGATTGTGGTCGACGAGAATTATCTTCGAGACGTTCAATTTTCTCGCCATGGGCGAGGAGCAGCAAGTTTGTCTGATTCAGGATCTCGGCCAACGCGACGAAATCCGATCCTGAAGGAGTCGAGGGAAAAAGAGTTTCCGGGCGACTTTCCAGAGGTTGGTCGCGATCGGGTGAAGGCGATGTTGTCTTCCCGTCTGGGTGGTTTTGCACCGTTTCCTCATGCAGAGGAGGATGGACGTTGCTCTCACGTTGTGTGAGAATCATGCCATCGTTTGATCGGTTTTCGTGGTTGTCCCGAGCAGCCATGGATCTTGTTAAAACTTTGGTTCTTTGAAGATTTTGAAAGAATAACGGGGAAATCAATTTCCCACAGACGGCGCCACCTGATCGTACCTGGAGATCAGGATCCGATGCGGCTGGCCTCGAGAGCTGATGAAAGACGGTCGGTGAGGAGAAAAAGGGGTGTACCTGCAAGGCACTCCGATGCTAAAGTAAGTAACCGAGCAAAGAGTGGACAAGTACAAGAATAAAGGTCAGAGAGATTGAATACTTGACCCTCCCAGATGAGAGGGTTTATATAAGGGGCTAAATGGAAGATAATTGGTCCATATTGTGAGGCGTGGATCGAGAAATCCATAAAAATAGGCAACAGTCAAAACTAGCCGTTAGGGGACTTCGTTGTGGTCGGAACGCTTACGCTCGACAGAAACAATTGTTACTAATTCTGCCCGACGTCGAGCATAGATATTGGATCGGTTTGCTTGGCCCAATTGTGGGGATTGGGCCGGTCCAGAACACGTATCATTTCGAATAGTCCCAAATTTAATTTGATTTTTGACCGAAACTAGTACAAACTAGCATATAATATTATATGATTTTTTGGCCGAAACTTGAATTTCGAAAAGATTCATAGAATCTAATTTTCAGATGATTTTTTTTACATGGACTTCCATCATAACCTTTCCTCTTAACATATATTAATGATCTGAAATGTCTAGTATCATTTCAAATAGTCCCCAATTAAATTTGATTTTTTTGGACTTCCATCATAACCTTTACTGAAACTTGCATTTCGAAAAGTTTCATAGAATCAAATTTTCAGATGATTTTTTGCATGGACTTCCATCATAACCTTCCCTATTAAAATATATAAATGATATGTGAAGTTTCGTATCATTTCGAACAGTCCCGTTTTATTTGATTTTTGACCGAAACAAGTATAAACTAGTGTATAATATATTATGATTATTTGGCCGAAACTTGCATTTCAAAAAGTTTCATAGAATCTAATTTTCAGATGATTTTTTTGCATAGACTTCCGTCATAACCTTCCCTTTTAACATATATAAATGATCCGAAAAGTCTAGTATCATTTCAAATATTCCCCAATTAAATTTGATCTTTCTGACGGAAACTAGTGTATAATATACTATGATTTTTTTTTCCGAAACTTGCATTTCGAAAAGTTTCATAGAATCTAATTTTCAGATGATTTTTTTGCATGGACTTCCATCATAACCTTCCCTCGTAAAATATATAAATGATATGTGAAGTTTCGTATCATTTTGAACAGTCCCCAATTTAATTTCATTTTTGACCGAAACTAGTACAAACTAGGTTATAATATTATATGATTTTTTGGCCGAAACTCGCATTTCGAAAAGTTTCATAGAATCTAATTTTCAGATGAATTTTTTTGCGTGGACTTCCATCATAACCTTCCCTCTCAACATCTATAAATGATCTAAAAAGTCTCGTATCATTTAAAATAGTCCTCAATTAAATTTGATCTTTTTCACCGAAACAAGTTTATAATATACTATGATTTTTGACCGAAACTTGCATTTCAAAAAGTTTCATAGAATCTAATTTTAAGATGATATTTTCATGTACATCCATCATAACCTTCCCTCGTAAAATATATAAATGATATGTAAAGTTTCGTATCATTTCGAACAGTCCCCGATTTAATTTGATTTTTTACCGAAACTAGTACAAATTAGCGTATAATATTATATGATTTTTTGGCCGAAACTTGCATTTCGAAAAGTTTCATAGAATCTATTTTTCAGATGATTTTTCTGCATGGACTTCCATCATAACCTTCCCTCATAACATATATTAATGATCTGAAAAGTCTCGTAACATTTCAAATAGTCCCCAATTAAATTTGATCTTTTTGACTGAAACTAGTGTATAATATACTATGGTTTTTGACCGAAACTTGCATTTCGAAAAGTTTCATAGAATCTAATTTTCAGATGATTTTTTGCATGGACTTCCATCATAACCTTCCCACGTAAAATATATAAATGATATGTGAAGTTTCGTATCATTTCAAATAGTCACCGTTTAATTTGATTTTTGACCGAAACAAGTATAAACTAGTGTATAATATATTAGGATATTTTGGCCGAAACTTGCATTTCAAAAAGTTTCATAGAATCTAATTTTCAGATTATTTTTTTGCCTAGACTTCCAACATATCCTTCCCTTTTAACATATATAAATGATCTGAAGAGTCTAGTATCATTTCAAATATTCCCCAATTAAATTTGATCTTTTTGACGGAAACTAGTGTATAATGTACTTTGATTTTTTTACCGAAACTTGCATTTCAAAAAGTTTCATAGAATCTAATTTTGAGATGATTATTTTGCATGGACTTCCATCATAACCTTCCCTCGTAAAATATATAAATGAGATGTGAAGTTTCGTATCATTTCGAACAGTCCCCGATTTAATTTGATTTTTGACCGAAACTAGTACAAACTAGCATATAATATTATATGATTTTTTGGCCGAAACTTGTATTTCGAAACGTTTCATAAGATCATATATTCAGATGATTTTCCTGCATGGACTTCCATCATAACCTTCCCTCTTAACATATATTAATGATCTGAAATGTCTAGTATCATTTCAAATAGTCCCCAATTAAATTTGATCTTTTTGACCGAAACTAGTGTATAATATACTATGATTTTTTTACCGAAACTTGCATTTCGAAAAGTTTCATAGAATCTATTTTTTAGATGATTTTTTGCATTGACTTCCATCATAACCTTCCCTCGTAAAATATATAAATGATATTTGAAGTTTCGTATCATTTTGAACTGTCCCCAATTTAATTTCATTTTTGACGGAAACTAGTACAAACTAGTGTATAATATTATATGATTTTTTGGCCGAAACTTGCATTTCGAAAAGTTTCATAGAATCTAATTTTCAGATGATTTTTTTTGCGTGGACTTCCATCATAACCTTCCCTCTTAACATCTATAAATGATCTTAAAAGTCTCGTATCATTTAAAATAGTCCTCAATTAAATTTGATCTTTTTGACCGAAACTAGTGTATAATATACTATGATTTTTGACCGAAACATGCATTTCAAAAAGTTTCATAGAATCTAATTTTCAGATGATTTTTTGCATGGACTTCCAATATCACCTTCCCTCCTAAAATATATAAATGATATGTTGAGTTTCGTATCATTTCAAACAGTCCCCGATTTAATTTGATTTTTGACCGAAACTAGTACAAACTAGCGTATAATTTATTATAATGTTTTGGCCGAAACTTGCATTTCGAAAAGTTTCATAGAATCTAATTTCCAGATGATTTTTCTGCATGGACTTCCATCATAACCTTCCCTCTTAACATATATTAATGATCAGAAATGTCTAGTATCATTTCAAATAGTCCCCAATTAAATTTGATCATTTTGACCGAAACTAGTATATAATATACTATGATTTTTTACTGAAACTTGCATTTTGACAAGTTTCATAGAATATTATTTTCAGATGAATTTTTGCATGGAATTCCATCATAACTTTCCCTAGTAAAATATATAAATGATATGTGAAGTTTCATATCATTTCGAGCAGTCCCCGATTTAATTTGATTTTCGAGCAGTCCCTAGTATAATATTATATGATTTTTGGCCGAAACTTGCATTTCGAAAAGTTTCATAGGATCATATATTCAGATGATTTTTCTGCATGGACTTCCATCATAACCTTCCCTCTTAACATATATTAATGATATGAAAATTCTCGTAACGTTTCAAATAGTCCCCGATTAAATTTGATCTTTTTGACCGAAACTAGTGTATAATATACTATGATTTTTGACCGAAACTTGCATTTCGAAAAGTTTCATAGAATCTAATTTTCCGATGATTTTTTGCATGGACTTCCAATATAACCTTCCCTCCTAAAATATATAAATGATATGTTAAGTTTCATATCATTTCAAAGAGTCCCCGATTTAATTTGATTTTTGACTGAAACTAGTATAAACTAGTGTATAATTTATTATAATTTTTTGGCTGAAACTTGCATTTCGAAAAGTTTCATAGAATCTAATTTTCAAATGATTTTTTTGCATGAACTTCCATCATAACTTTCCCTCTTAACATATTTTAATGATCTGAAAAGTCTAGTATCATTTCAAATAGTCCCCAATTAAATTTGATATTTTTGACCAAAACTAGTGTATAATATACTATGATTTTTTTTACCGAAACTTGCATTTCGAAAAGTTTCATAGAATCTAATTTTCAGATGATTTTTTGCATTGACTTCCATCGTAACCTTCCCTCGTAAAGTATATAAATGATATGAGAAGTTTTGTATCATTTCGAACAGTCCCCAATTTAATTTCATTTTTGACGGAAACTAGTACAAACTAGTTTATAATATTATATGATTTTTTGGCCGAAACTTGCATTTCGAAAAGTTTCATAGAATCTAATTTTCTGATGAAGTTTTTTTGCATGGACTTCCATCATTACCTTCCCTCTTAACATCTATAAATGATCTAAAAAGTCTCGTATCGTTTAAAATAGTCCCCAATTATATTTGATCTTTTTGACCGAAACTAGTGTATAATATACTATGATTTTTGACATAAACTTGCATTTCGAAAAGTTTCATAGAATCTAATTTTCAGATGATTTTTTTGCATGGACCTCCATAATTATCTTCCCTCTTAACATCCATAAATGATCTGAAAAGTATAGTATCATTTCAAATAGTCCTCAATTAAATTTGATCTTTTTGAACGAAACTAGTGTATAATATACTATGATTTTTGACAAAAACATGCATTTCAAAAAGTTTCATAGAATCTAATTTTCAGATGATTTTTTGCATGGACTTCCATCATAAACTTCCCTTTTAAAATATTTAAATGATATGTGAAGTTTCGTATCATTTCGAACAGTCCCCGATTTAATTTAATTTTTGACCTATACTAGTACAAACTAGCGTATAATATTATATGATTTTTTGGCCGAAACTGTCATTTCGAAAAGTTTCATAGAATCTAATTTTCAGATGATTTTTCTGCATGGACTTCCATCATAACCTTCCCTCTTAACATCTATAAATGATATGAAAAGTCTCGTATCTTTTCAAATACTCCCCAATTAAATTTGATCTTTTTGACCGAAACTATTGTATAATATACTATGATATTTGACAAAAACTTGCATTTCGAAAAGTTTCATAGAATTTAATTTTCAGATGATTTTTTGAATGGACTTCCAATATAACCTTCCCTCGTAAAATATATAAATTATATGTGAAGTTTCGTATCATTTCAAACAGTCCCCAATTTAATTTGATTTTTGACCGAAACTAGTATAAACTAGTGTATAATATATTATTATTTTTTGGCCGAAACTTGCATTTCAAAAAGTTTTATAGAATCTAATTTTCAGATGATTTTTATGCATAGACTTCCATCATAACCTTCCCTCTTAACATATATAAATGATCTGAAAAGTCTCGTATCATTTCAAATAGTCCCCAATTAAATTTGATCTTTTTGACCGTAACTATTGTATAATATACTATGATTTATGACCGAAACTTGCATTTTGAAATGTTTCATAGAATTTAATTTTCAGATGATTTTTTGCATGGACTTCCATCATAACCTTCCCTTGTAAAATATATAAATGATATGTGAAGTTTCGTATCATTTCTAGCAGTCCCCGATTTAATTTGATTTTTGACCAAAACTAGTACAAACTAGTGTATAATATTATATGATTTTTGGTCGAAACTTGCATTTCGAAAAGTTTCATAGAATCTAATTTTCAGATGATTTTTTTTGCATGGACCTCCATCATAACCTTCCCTCTTAACATCCATAAATGATTTGAAAAGTCTAGTAACATTTCAAATAGTCCCCAACTAAATTTGATCTTTTTGACCGAAACTAGTGTATAATATACTATGATTTTTGACATAAACTTGCATTTCGAAAAGTTTCATAGAATCTAATTTTCAAATGATTTTTTGCATGGACTTCCATCATAACCTTCCCTTGTAAAATATATAAATGATATGTGAAGATTCATATCGTTTCGAACAGTCCCCGATTTAATTTGATATTTGACTGAAACTAGTACAAACTAGCGTCTTATATTATATGATTTTTTTGCCGAAACTTGCATTTCGAAAAGTTTCATAGAATCTAATTTTTAGATGATTTTTCTGCATGGACATCCATCATAACCTTCCTTCTTAACTTATATTAATGATCTTAAAAGTCTTGTGTCATTTCAAATAGTCCACAATTTAATTTGATCTTTTTGACCGAAACTAGTGTACAATATACTATGATTTTTGGCCAAAACTTGTATTTCAAAAAGTTTCATAGAATCTAATTTTCAGATGATTTTTTGCATGGACTTCCATCATAGCCTTCCCTTTTAACATATATAAATGATCTGAAAAGTCTAGTTTCATTTCAAATAGTCCCCAATTAAATTTGATCTTTTTGAACGAAACTAGTGTATAATATACAATGATTTTTGACAAAAAATTGCATTTCGAAAAGTTTCATAGAATCTAATTTTTATATGATTTTTTGCATGAACTTCCATCATAACCTTCCCTCGTAAAATATATAAATGATATGTGAAGTTTCGTATCATTTCGAACAGTCCCCGATTTAATTTGATTTTTGACCGAAACTAGTACAATCTAGTGTATAATATTATATGATTTTTTAACCGAAACTTGCATTTCGAAAAGTTTCATAGAATCTAATTTTCAGATGATTTTTCTGCATGGACTTCCATCATAACCTTCCCTCTTAACATATATTAATGATCTGAAAAGTCTCGTATCATTTCAACTAATCCCCAATTAAATTTGATCTTTTTGACCGAAACTAGTGTTTAATATACTATGATTTTTGATCGAAACATGCATTTCGAAAAGTTTCATAGAATTTAATTTTCAGATGATTTTTTGCATGGACTTCCATCATAACCTTCCCTCGTAAAATATATAAATGATATGTGAAGTTTCATATCATTTCAAACAGTTCCCGATTTAATTTGATTTTTGACCGAAACTAGTACAAACTAGTGTACAATATTATATGATTTTTGGTCGAAACTTGCATTTCGAAAAGTTTCATAGAATCTAATTTTCAGATGATTTTTTTGCATGGACTTCCATCATAACCTACCCTCTTAACATATATAAATGATCTGAAAAATCTAGTATCATTTCAAATAGTCGCCAATTAAATTTGAAAATTTTGACCGAAACTAGTGTATAATATACTATGATTTTTGACCGAAACTTGCATTTCGAAACTTTTCATAGAATCTAATTTTCAGATGATTTTTTGCATGGACTTCCAATATAACTTTCCCTCCTAAAATATATAAATGATATGTTGAGTTTCGTATCATTTCAAACAGTCCCCGATTTAATTTGAAAATTTTGACCGAAACTAGTGTATAATATACTATAATTTTTGACCGAAACTTGCATTTCGAAAAGTTTCATAGAATCTAATTTTCAGATGATTTTTTGCATGGACTACCATCATAACTTTCCCTCGTAAAATATATAAATGATATGTGAAGTTTCGTATCATTTCAAACAGTCCCCGATTTAATTTGATTTTTGACCGAAACTAGTATAAACTAGTGTATAATATATTAATATTTTACGGCCGAAACTTGCATTTCGAAAAGTTTCATAGAATCTAATATTCAGATGATTTTTCTGCATAGACTTCCATCATAACATTCCCTCTTAACATATATAAATGATCTGATAAGTCTCGTATCATTTCAAATAGTCCCCAATTAAATTTGATCTTTTTGACCGAAACTAGTGTATAATATACCATGATTTTTGACATAAACTAGCATTTCGAAAAGTTTCATAGAATCTAATTTTCAAATATTTTTTGCATGGACTTCCATCATAACCTTCCCTCGTAAAATATATAAATGATATGTGAAGTTTCGTATCATTTCGAACAGTCCCCGATTTGATTTGATATTTGACCGAAACTAGTACAAACTAGCGTATAATATTATATGATTTTTTGGCCGAAACTTTCATTTCGAAAAGTTTCATAGAATCTAATTTTCAGATGATTTTTCTGCATGGACTTCCATCATAACCTTCCGTCTTAACATATATTAATGATCTGAAAAGTCTTGTGTCATTACAAATAGTCCCCAATTTAATTTGATCTTTTTGACCGAAACTAGTGTATAATATACTATGATTTTTGACCGAAACTTGCATTTCGAAAAGTTTCATAGAATCTAATTTTCAGATTATTTTTTTGCATGTACTTCCATCATAAACTTCCCTCGTAAAATATATAAATGATATGTGAAGTTTCGTATCATTTCAAATAGTCTCCGATTTAATTTTATTTTTGACCGTAACAAGTATAAACTAGTGTATAATATATTATGATTATTTGGCCGAAACTTGCATTTCAAAAAGTTTCATAGAATCTAATTTTCAGATGATTTTTTTGCATAGCCTTCCATCACACCCTTCCCTTTTAACATATATAAATGATCTGAAGAGTCTAGTATCATTTCAAATATTCCCCAATTAAATTTGATCTCTTTGACGGAAACTAGTGTATAATGTACGTTTATTTTTTACCGAAACTTGCATTTCAAAAACGTTCATAGAATCTAATTTTCAGATGATTTTTTTGCATGGACTTCCATCATAGCCTTCCATCGTAAAATATATAAATGATATGTGAAGTTTCGTATCATTTTGAACAGTCCCCGATTTAATTTGATTTTTGACCGAAACTAGTACAAACTAGCGTATAATATTATATGATTTTTTGGCCTAAACTTGCATTTCGATAAGTTTCATAGAATCTAATTTTCAGAGGATTTTATGCATGGACTTCCATCATAAACTTCCCTCGTAAAATATATAAATGATATGTGAAGTTTCATATCATTTCAAACAGTCCCCAATTTAATTTGATTTTTGACCGAAACTAGTATAAACTAGTGTATAATATATTAATATTTTATGGCCGAAACTTGCATTTCGAAAAGTTTCATATAATCTAATATTCAGATGATTTTTCCGCATAGACTACCATCATAACCTTCCCTCTTAACATATATAAATGATCTGATAAGTCTCGTATCATTTCAAATAGTCCCCAATTAAATTATATCTTTTTGACCAAAACTTGTGTATAATATACTATGATTTTTGACCGAAACTTGCATTTTGACAAGTTTAATAGAATCTAACTTTAAGATGATTTTTTGCATGGACTTCAATCATAACCTTCCCTCGTAAAATATATAAATGATATGTGAAGTTTCGTATCATTTCAAATAGTCTCCGATTTAATTTGATTTTTGACCGTAACAAGTATAAACTAGTGTATAATATATTATGATTTGTTGGCCGAAACTTGCATTTCGAAAAGTGTCATAGAATCTAATTTTCTGATGATTTTTATGCATGATCTTCCATCATAACCTTCCCTCTTAACATATATTAATGATCTGAAAAGTCTCGTATCATTTCAAATAGTCCCCAATTAAATTTGATCTTAATGACCGAAACTAGTGTATAATATACTATAATTTTTGACCGAAACTTGCATTACGATAAGTTTCATAGAATCTAATTTCCAGATGATTTTTTGCATGGACTACCATCATAACTTTCCCTCGTATAATATATAAATGATATGTGAAGTTTCGTATCATTTCAAACAGTCCCCGATTTAATTTGATTTTTGACCGAAACTAGTATAAACTAGTGTATAATATATTAATATTTTATGGCCGAAACTTGCATTTCGAAAAGTTTCATAGAATCTAATATTCAGATGATTTTTCTGCATAGACTTCCATCATAACCTTCCCTCTTAACATATATAAATGATCTGATAAGTCTCGTATCATTTCAAATAGTCCCCAATTAAATTTGATCTTTTTGACCGAAACTAGTGTATAATATACCATGATTTTTGACATAAACTAGCATTTCGAAAAGTTTCATAGAATCTAATTTTCAAATGATTTTTTTGCATGGACTTCCATCATAACCTTCCCTCGTAAAATATATAAATGATATGTGAAGTTTCTTATCATTTCGAACAGTCCCCGATTTAATTTGATATTTGACCGAAACTAGTACAAACTAGCGTATAATATTATATGATTTTTTGGCCGAAACTTTCATTTCGAAAAGTTTCATAGAATCTAATTTTCAGATGATTTTTCTGCATGGACTTCCATCATAACATTTTGTCTTAACATATATTAATGATCTGAAAAGTCTTGTGTCATTACAAATAGTCCCCAATTTAATTTGATCTTTTTGACCGAAACTAGTGTATAATATACTATGATTTTTGACCGAAACTTGCATTTCAAAAAGTTTCATAGAATCTAATTTTCAGATTATTTTTTTGCATGGACTTCCATCATAACCTTCCCTCGTAAAATATATAAATGATATGTGAAGTTTCGTATCATTTCAAATAGTCTCCGATTTAATTTTATTTTTGATCGTAACAAGTTTAAACTAGTGTATAATATATTATGATTTTTTGGCCGAAACTTGCATTTCAAAAAGTTTCATAGAATCTAATTTTCAGATGATTTTTTTGCATAGCCTTCCATCACACCCTTCCCTTTTAACATATATAAATGATCTGAAGAGTCTAGTATCATTTCAAATATTCCCCAATTAAATTTGATCTCTTTGACGGAAACTAGTGTATAATGTACTTTTATTTTTTACCGAAACTTTCATTTCAAAAAGATTCATAGAATCTAATTTTAAGATGATTTTTTTGCATGGACTTCCATCATAACCTTCCATCGTAAAATATATAAATGATATGTGAAGTTTCGTATCATTTCGAACAGTCCCCGATTTAATTTGATTTTTGACCGAAACTAGTACAAACTAGCGTATAATATTATATGATTTTTTGGCCGAAACTTGCATTTCGATAAGTTTCATAGAATCTAATTTTCAGATGATTTTTTGCATGGACTTCCATCATAACCTTCCCTCGTAAAATATATAAATGATATGTGAAGTTTCGTATCATTTCAAACAGTCCCCAATTTAATTTGATTTTTGACCGAAACTAGTATAAACTAGTGTTTAATATATTAATATTTTATGGCCGAAACATGCATTTCGAAAAGTTTCATAGAATCTAATATTCAGATGATTTTTCTGCATAGACTTCCATCATAACCTTCCCTCTTACCATATATAAATGATCTGATAAGTCTCGTATCATTTCAAATAGTCCCCAATTAAATTATATCTTTTTGACCAAAACTTGTGTATAATATACTATGATTTTTGACTGAAACTTGCATTTTGACAAGTTTCATAGAATCTAATTTTAAGATGATTTTTTGCATGGACTTCAATCATAACCTTCCCTCGTAATATATATAAATGATATGTGAAGTTTCGTATCATTTCAAATAGTCTCCGATTTAATTTGATTTTTGACCGTAACAAGTATAAACTAGTGTATAATATATTATGATTTTTTGGCCAAAATTTGCATTTCGAAAAGTGTCATAGAATCTAATTTTTAGATGATTTTTCTGCATGGTCTTCCATCATAACCTTCCCTCTTAACATATATTAATGATCTGAAAAGTCTCGTATCATTTCAAATAGTCCCCAATTAAATTTGTTCTTAATGACCGAAACTAGTGTATAATATACTATAATTTTTGACCGAAACTTGCATTTCGATAAGTTTCATAGAATCTAATTTTCAGATGATTTTTTGCATGGACTACCATCATAACTTTCCCTCGTAAAATATATAAATGATACGTGAAGTTTCGTATCATTTCAAACAGTCCCCGATTTAATTTGATTTTTGACCGAAACTAGTATAAACTAGTGTATAATATATTAATATTTTATGGCCGAAATTTGCATTTCGAAAAGTTTCATAGAATCTAATATTCAGATGATTTTTCTGCATAGACTTCCATCATAACCTTCCCTCTTAACATATATAAATGATCTGATAAGTCTCGTATCATTTCAAATAGTCCCCAATTAAATTTGATCTTTTTGACCGAAACTAGTGTATAATATACCATGATTTTTGACATAAACTAGCATTTCGAAAAGTTTCATAGAATCTAATTTTCAAATGATTTTTTGCATGGACTTCCATCATAACCTTCCCTCGTAAAATATATAAATTATATGTGAAGTTTCGTATCATTTCGAACAGTCCCCGATTTAATTTGATATTTGACCGAAACTAGTACAAACTAGCGTATAATATTATATGATTTTTTGGCCGAAACTTTCATTTCGAAAAGTTTCATAGAATCTAATTTTCAGATGATTTTTCTGCATGGACTTCCATCAATACCTTCCGTCTTAACATATATTAATGATCTGAAAAGTCTTGTGTCATTACAAATAGTCCCCAATTTAATTTGATCTTTTTGACCGAAACTAGTGTATAATATACTATGATTTTTGACCGAAACTTGCATTTCAAAAAGTTTCATAGAATCTAATTTTCAGATAAGTTTTTTGCATGGACTTCCATCATAACCTTCCCTCGTAAAATATATAAATGATATGTGAAGTTTCGTATCATTTCAAATAGTCTCCGATTTAATTTTATTTTTGACCGTAACAAGTATAAACTAGTGTATAATATATTATGATTTTATAGCCGAAACTTGCATTTCAAAAAGTTTCATAGAATCTAATTTTCAGATGATTTTTTTGCATAGCCTTCAATCACACCCTTCCCTTTTAACATATATAAATGATCTGAAGAGTCTAGTATCATTTCAAATATTCCCCAATTAAATTTGATCTCTTTGACGGAAACTAGTGTATAATGTACTTTTATTTTTTACCGAAACTTTCATTTCAAAAAGATTCATAGAATCTAATTTTAAGATGATTTTTTTGCATGGACTTCCATCATAACCTTCCATCGTAAAATATATAAATGATATGTGAAGTTTCGTATCATTTCGAACAGTCCCCGATTTAATTTGATTTTTGACCGAAACTAGTACAAACTAGCGTATAATATTATATGATTTTTTGGCCGAAACTTGCATTTCGATAAGTTTCATAGAATCTAATTTTCAGATGATTTTTTGCATGGACTTCCATCATAACCTTCCCTCGTAAAATATATAAATGATATGTGAAGTTTCGTATCATTTCAAACAGTCCCCAATTTAATTTGATTTTTGACCGAAACTAGTATAAACTAGTGTTTAATATATTAATATTTTATGGCCGAAACATGCATTTCGAAAAGTTTCATAGAATCTAATATTCAGATGATTTTTCTGCATAGACTTCCATCATAACCTTCCCTCTTACCATATATAAATGATCTGATAAGTCTCGTATCATTTCAAATAGTCCCCAATTAAATTATATCTTTTTGACCAAAACTTGTGTATAATATACTATGATTTTTGACTGAAACTTGCATTTTGACAAGTTTCATAGAATCTAATTTTAAGATGATTTTTTGCATGGACTTCAATCATAACCTTCCCTCGTAATATATATAAATGATATGTGAAGTTTCGTATCATTTCAAATAGTCTCCGATTTAATTTGATTTTTGACCGTAACAAGTATAAACTAGTGTATAATATATTATGAATTTTTGGCCAAAATTTGCATTTCGAAAAGTGTCATAGAATCTAATTTTTAGATGATTTTTCTGCATGGTCTTCCATCATAACCTTCCCTCTTAACATATATTAATGATATGAAAAGTCTCGTATCATTTCAAATAGTCCCCAATTAAATTTGATCTTAATGACCGAAACTAGTGTATAATATACTATAATTTTTGACCGAAACTTGCATTTCGATAAGTTTCATAGAATCTAATTTTCAGATGATTTTTTGCATGGACTACCATCATAACTTTCCCTCGTAAAATATATAAATGATACGTGAAGTTTCGTATCATTTCAAACAGTCCCCGATTTAATTTGATTTTTGACCGAAACTAGTATAAACTAGTGTATAATATATTAATATTTTATGGCCGAAATTTGCATTTCGAAAAGTTTCATAGAATCTAATATTCAGATGATTTTTCTGCATAGACTTCCATCATAACCTTCCCTCTTAACATATATAAATGATCTGATAAGTCTCGTATCATTTCAAATAGTCCCCAATTAAATTTGATCTTTTTGACCGAAACTAGTGTATAATATACCATGATTTTTGACATAAACTAGCATTTCGAAAAGTTTCATAGAATCTAATTTTCAAATGATTTTTTGCATGGACTTCCATCATAACCTTCCCTCGTAAAATATATAAATTATATGTGAAGTTTCGTATCATTTCGAACAGTCCCCGATTTAATTTGATATTTGACCGAAACTAGTACAAACTAGCGTATAATATTATATGATTTTTTGGCCGAAACTTTCATTTCGAAAAGTTTCATAGAATCTAATTTTCAGATGATTTTTCTGCATGGACTTCCATCAATACCTTCCGTCTTAACATATATTAATGATCTGAAAAGTCTTGTGTCATTACAAATAGTCCCCAATTTAATTTGATCTTTTTGACCGAAACTAGTGTATAATATACTATGATTTTTGACCGAAACTTGCATTTCAAAAAGTTTCATAGAATCTAATTTTCAGATAAGTTTTTTGCATGGACTTCCATCATAACCTTCCCTCGTAAAATATATAAATGATATGTGAAGTTTCGTATCATTTCAAATAGTCTCCGATTTAATTTTATTTTTGACCGTAACAAGTATAAACTAGTGTATAATATATTATGATTTTTTAGCCGAAACTTGCATTTCAAAAAGTTTCATAGAATCTAATTTTCAGATGATTTTTTTGCATAGCCTTCCATCACACCCTTCCCTTTTAACATATATAAATGATCTGAAGAGTCTAGTATCATTTCAAATATTCCCCAATTAAATTTGATATCTTTGACGGAAACTAGTGTATAATGTAATTTTATTTTTTACCGAAACTTGCATTTCAAAAAAGTTTCATAGAATCTAATTTTCAGATGATTTTTTTGCATGGACTTCCATCATAACCTTCCATCGTAAAATATATAAATGATATGTGAAGTTTCGTATCATTTCGAACAGTCCCCGATTTAATTTGATTTTTGAACGAAACTAGTACAAACTAGCGTATAATATTATATGATTTTTTGGCCGAAACTTGCATTTCGATAAGTTTCATAGAATCTAATTTTCAGATGATTTTTTGCATGGACTTCCATCATAACCTTCCCTCGTAAAATATATAAATGATATGTGAAGTTTCGTATCATTTCAAACAGTCCCCAATTTAATTTGATTTTTGACCGAAACTAGTATAAACTAGTGTTTAATATATTAATATTTTATGGCCGAAACATGCATTTCGAAAAGTTTCATAGAATCTAATATTCAGATGATTTTTCTGCATAGACTTCCATCATAACCTTCCCTCTTACCATATATAAATGATCTGATAAGTCTCGTATCATTTCAAATAGTCCCCAATTAAATTATATCTTTTTGACCAAAACTTGTGTATAATATACTATGATTTTTGACCGAAACTTGCATTTTGACAAGTTTCATAGAATCTAATTTTAAGATGATTTTTTGCATGGACTTCAATCATAACCTTCCCTCGTAAAATATATAAATGATATGTGAAGTTTCGTATCATTTCAAATAGTCTCCGATTTAATTTGATTTTTGACCGTAACAAGTATAAACTAGTGTATAATATATTATGATTTTTTGGCCAAAATTTGCATTTCGAAAAGTGTCATAGAATCTAATTTTTAGATGATTTTTCTGCATGGTCTTCCATCATAACCTTCCCTCTTAACATATATTAATGATCTGAAAAGTCTCGTATCATTTCAAATAGTCCCCAATTAAATTTGATCTTAATGACCGAAACTAGTGTATAATATACTATAATTTTTGACCGAAACTTGCATTTCGATAAGTTTCATAGAATCTAATTTTCAGATGATTTTTTGCATGGACTACCATCATAACTTTCCCTCGTAAAATATATAAATGATACGTGAAGTTTCGTATCATTTCAAACAGTCCCCGATTTAATTTGATTTTTGACCGAAACTAGTATAAACTAGTGTATAATATATTAATATTTTATGGCCGAAATTTGCATTTCGAAAAGTTTCATAGAATCTAATATTCAGATGATTTTTCTGCATAGACTTCCATCATAACCTTCCCTCTTAACATATATAAATGATCTGATAAGTCTCGTATCA
Organism: Lathyrus aphaca; assembly: GCA_963966055.1. Classification (NCBI taxonomy): domain Eukaryota; kingdom Viridiplantae; phylum Streptophyta; class Magnoliopsida; order Fabales; family Fabaceae; genus Lathyrus; species Lathyrus aphaca. The sequence continues at coordinate 499,630,504 of OZ014525.1, forward strand.
TTTCAAATAGTCCCCAATTAAATTTGATCTTTTTGACCGAAACTAGTGTATAATATACCATGATTTTTGACATAAACTAGCATTTCGAAAAGTTTCATAGAATCTAATTTTCAAATGATTTTTTGCATGGACTTCCATCATAACCTTCCATCGTAAAATATATAAATTATATGTGAAGTTTCGTATCATTTCGAACAGTCCCCGATTTAATTTGATATTTGACCGAAACTAGTACAAACTAGCGTATAATATTATATGATTTTTTGGCCGAAACTTTCATTTCGAAAAGTTTCATAGAATCTAATTTTCAGATGATTTTTCTGCATGGACTTCCATCAATACCTTCCGTCTTAACATATATTAATGATCTGAAAAGTCTTGTGTCATTACAAATAGTCCCCAATTTAATTTGATCTTTTTGACCGAAACTAGTGTATAATATACTATGATTTTTGACCGAAACTTGCATTTCAAAAAGTTTCATAGAATCTAATTTTCAGATAAGTTTTTTGCATGGACTTCCATCATAACCTTCCCTCGTAAAATATATAAATGATATGTGAAGTTTCGTATCATTTCAAATAGTCTCCGATTTAATTTTATTTTTGACCGTAACAAGTATAAACTAGTGTATAATATATTATGATTTTTTAGCCGAAACTTGCATTTCAAAAAGTTTCATAGAATCTAATTTTCAGATGATTTTTTTGCATAGCCTTCCATCACACCCTTCCCTTTTAACATATATAAATGATCTGAAGAGTCTAGTATCATTTCAAATATTCCCCAATTAAATTTGATCTCTTTGACGGAAACTAGTGTATAATGTACTTTTATTTTTTACCGAAACTTTCATTTCAAAAAGTTTCATAGAATCTAATTTTAAGATGATTTTTTTGCATGGACTTCCATCATAACCTTCCATCGTAAAATATATAAATGATATGTGAAGTTTCGTATCATTTCGAACAGTCCCCGATTTAATTTGATTTTTGACCGAAACTAGTACAAACTAGCGTATAATATTATATGATTTTTTGGCCGAAACTTGCATTTCGATAAGTTTCATAGAATCTAATTTTCAGATGATTTTTTGCATGGACTTCCATCATAACCTTCCCTCGTAAAATATATAAATGATATGTGAAGTTTCGTATCATTTCAAACAGTCCCCAATTTAATTTGATTTTTGACCGAAACTAGTATAAACTAGTGTTTAATATATTAATATTTTATGGCCGAAACATGCATTTCGAAAAGTTTCATAGAATCTAATATTCAGATGATTTTTCTGCATAGACTTCCATCATAACCTTCCCTCTTACCATATATAAATGATCTGATAAGTCTCGTATCATTTCAAATAGTCCCCAATTAAATTATATCTTTTTGACCAAAACTTGTGTATAATATACTATGATTTTTGACTGAAACTTGCATTTTGACAAGTTTCATAGAATCTAATTTTAAGATGATTTTTTGCATGGACTTCAATCATAACCTTCCCTCGTAATATATATAAATGATATGTGAAGTTTCGTATCATTTCAAATAGTCTCCGATTTAATTTGATTTTTGACCGTAACAAGTATAAACTAGTGTATAATATATTATGATTTTTTGGCCAAAATTTGCATTTCGAAAAGTGTCATAGAATCTAATTTTTAGATGATTTTTCTGCATGGTCTTCCATCATAACCTTCCCTCTTAACATATATTAATGATCTGAAAAGTCTCGTATCATTTCAAATAGTCCCCAATTAAATTTGATCTTAATGACCGAAACTAGTGTATAATATACTATAATTTTTGACCGAAACTTGCATTTCGATAAGTTTCATAGAATCTAATTTTCAGATTATTTTTTGCATGGACTACCATCATAACTTTCCCTCGTAAAATATATAAATGATACGTGAAGTTTCGTATCATTTCAAACAGTCCCCGATTTAATTTGATTTTTGACCGAAACTAGTATAAACTAGTGTATAATATATTAATATTTTATGGCCGAAATTTGCATTTCGAAAAGTTTCATAGAATCTAATATTCAGATGATTTTTCTGCATAGACTTCCATCATAACCTTCCCTCTTAACATATATAAATGATCTGATAAGTCTCGTATCATTTCAAATAGTCCCCAATTAAATTTGATCTTTTTGACCGAAACTAGTGTATAATATACCATGATTTTTGACATAAACTAGCATTTCGAAAAGTTTCATAGAATCTAATTTTCAAATGATTTTTTGCATGGACTTCCATCATAACCTTCCCTCGTAAAATATATAAATTATATGTGAAGTTTCGTATCATTTCGAACAGTCCCCGATTTAATTTGATATTTGACCGAAACTAGTACAAACTAGCGTATAATATTATATGATTTTTTGGCCGAAACTTTCATTTCGAAAAGTTTCATAGAATCTAATTTTCAGATGATTTTTCTGCATGGACTTCCATCAATACCTTCCGTCTTAACATATATTAATGATCTGAAAAGTCTTGTGTCATTACAAATAGTCCCCAATTTAATTTGATCTTTTTGACCGAAACTAGTGTATAATATACTATGATTTTTGACCGAAACTTGCATTTCAAAAAGTTTCATAGAATCTAATTTTCAGATAAGTTTTTTGCATGGACTTCCATCATAACCTTCCCTCGTAAAATATATAAATGATATGTGAAGTTTCGTATCATTTCAAATAGTCTCCGATTTAATTTTATTTTTGACCGTAACAAGTATAAACTAGTGTATAATATATTATGATTTTTTAGCCGAAACTTGCATTTCAAAAAGTTTCATAGAATCTAATTTTCAGATGATTTTTTTGCATAGCCTTCCATCACACCCTTCCCTTTTAACATATATAAATGATCTGAAGAGTCTAGTATCATTTCAAATATTCCCCAATTAAATTTGATATCTTTGACGGAAACTAGTGTATAATGTAATTTTATTTTTTACCGAAACTTGCATTTCAAAAAAGTTTCATAGAATCTAATTTTCAGATGATTTTTTTGCATGGACTTCCATCATAACCTTCCATCGTAAAATATATAAATGATATGTGAAGTTTCGTATCATTTCGAACAGTCCCCGATTTAATTTGATTTTTGAACGAAACTAGTACAAACTAGCGTATAATATTATATGATTTTTTGGCCGAAACTTGCATTTCGATAAGTTTCATAGAATCTAATTTTCAGATGATTTTTTGCATGGACTTCCATCATAACCTTACCTCGTAAAATATATAAATGATATGTGAAGTTTCGTATCATTTCAAACAGTCCCCAATTTAATTTGATTTTTGACCGAAACTAGTATAAACTAGTGTTTAATATATTAATATTTTATGGCCGAAACATGCATTTCGAAAAGTTTCATAGAATCTAATATTCAGATGATTTTTCTGCATAGACTTCCATCATAACCTTCCCTCTTACCATATATAAATGATCTGATAAGTCTCGTATCATTTCAAATAGTCCCCAATTAAATTATATCTTTTTGACCAAAACTTGTGTATAATATACTATGATTTTTGACCGAAACTTGCATTTTGACAAGTTTCATAGAATCTAATTTTAAGATGATTTTTTGCATGGACTTCAATCATAACCTTCCCTCGTAAAATATATAAATGATATGTGAAGTTTCGTATCATTTCAAATAGTCTCCGATTTAATTTGATTTTTGACCGTAACAAGTATAAACTAGTGTATAATATATTATGATTTTTTGGCCAAAATTTGCATTTCGAAAAGTGTCATAGAATCTAATTTTTAGATGATTTTTCTGCATGGTCTTCCATCATAACCTTCCCTCTTAACATATATTAATGATCTGAAAAGTCTCGTATCATTTCAAATAGTCCCCAATTAAATTTGATCTTAATGACCGAAACTAGTGTATAATATACTATAATTTTTGACCGAAACTTGCATTTCGATAAGTTTCATAGAATCTAATTTTCAGATGATTTTTTGCATGGACTACCATCATAACTTTCCCTCGTAAAATATATAAATGATACGTGAAGTTTCGTATCATTTCAAACAGTCCCCGATTTAATTTGATTTTTGACCGAAACTAGTATAAACTAGTGTATAATATATTAATATTTTATGGCCGAAATTTGCATTTCGAAAAGTTTCATAGAATCTAATATTCAGATGATTTTTCTGCATAGACTTCCATCATAACCTTCCCTCTTAACATATATAAATGATCTGATAAGTCTCGTATCATTTCAAATAGTCCCCAATTAAATTTGATCTTTTTGACCGAAACTAGTGTATAATATACCATGATTTTTGACATAAACTAGCATTTCGAAAAGTTTCATAGAATCTAATTTTCAAATGATTTTTTGCATGGACTTCCATCATAACCTTCCCTCGTAAAATATATAAATTATATGTGAAGTTTCGTATCATTTCGAACAGTCCCCGATTTAATTTGATATTTGACCGAAACTAGTACAAACTAGCGTATAATATTATATGATTTTTTTGGCCGAAACTTTCATTTCGAAAAGTTTCATAGAATCTAATTTTCAGATGATTTTTCTGCATGGACTTCCATCAATACCTTCCGTCTTAACATATATTAATGATCTGAAAAGTCTTGTGTCATTACAAATAGTCCCCAATTTAATTTGATCTTTTTGACCGAAACTAGTGTATAATATACTATGATTTTTGACCGAAACTTGCATTTCAAAAAGTTTCATAGAATCTAATTTTCAGATAAGTTTTTTGCATGGACTTCCATCATAACCTTCCCTCGTAAAATATATAAATGATATGTGAAGTTTCGTATCATTTCAAATAGTCTCCGATTTAATTTTATTTTTGACCGTAACAAGTATAAACTAGTGTATAATATATTATGATTTTTTAGCCGAAACTTGCATTTCAAAAAGTTTCATAGAATCTAATTTTCAGATGATTTTTTTGCATAGCCTTCCATCACACCCTTCCCTTTTAACATATATAAATGATCTGAAGAGTCTAGTATCATTTCAAATATTCCCCAATTAAATTTGATATCTTTGACGGAAACTAGTGTATAATGTAATTTTATTTTTTACCGAAACTTGCATTTCAAAAAAGTTTCATAGAATCTAATTTTCAGATGATTTTTTTGCATGGACTTCCATCATAACCTTCCATCGTAAAATATATAAATGATATGTGAAGTTTCGTATCATTTCGAACAGTCCCCGATTTAATTTGATTTTTGAACGAAACTAGTACAAACTAGCGTATAATATTATATGATTTTTTGGCCGAAACTTGCATTTCGATAAGTTTCATAGAATCTAATTTTCAGATGATTTTTTGCATGGACTTCCATCATAACCTTCCCTCGTAAAATATATAAATGATATGTGAAGTTTCGTATCATTTCAAACAGTCCCCAATTTAATTTGATTTTTGACCGAAACTAGTATAAACTAGTGTTTAATATATTAATATTTTATGGCCGAAACATGCATTTCGAAAAGTTTCATAGAATCTAATATTCAGATGATTTTTCTGCATAGACTTCCATCATAACCTTCCCTCTTACCATATATAAATGATCTGATAAGTCTCGTATCATTTCAAATAGTCCCCAATTAAATTATATCTTTTTGACCAAAACTTGTGTATAATATACTATGATTTTTGACCGAAACTTGCATTTTGACAAGTTTCATAGAATCTAATTTTAAGATGATTTTTTGCATGGACTTCAATCATAACCTTCCCTCGTAAAATATATAAATGATATGTGAAGTTTCGTATCATTTCAAATAGTCTCCGATTTAATTTGATTTTTGACCGTAACAAGTATAAACTAGTGTATAATATATTATGATTTTTTGGCCAAAATTTGCATTTCGAAAAGTGTCATAGAATCTAATTTTTAGATGATTTTTCTGCATGGTCTTCCATCATAACCTTCCCTCTTAACATATATTAATGATCTGAAAAGTCTCGTATCATTTCAAATAGTCCCCAATTAAATTTGATCTTAATGACCGAAACTAGTGTATAATATACTATAATTTTTTACCGAAACTTGCATTTCGATAAGTTTCATAGAATCTAATTTTCAGATGATTTTTTGCATGGACTACCATCATAACTTTCCCTCGTAAAATATATAAATGATACGTGAAGTTTCGTATCATTTCAAACAGTCCCCGATTTAATTTGATTTTTGACCGAAACTAGTATAAACTAGTGTATAATATATTAATATTTTATGGCCGAAATTTGCATTTCGAAAAGTTTCATAGAATCTAATATTCAGATGATTTTTCTGCATAGACTTCCATCATAACCTTCCCTCTTAACATATATAAATGATCTGATAAGTCTCGTATCATTTCAAATAGTCCCCAATTAAATTTGATCTTTTTGACCGAAACTAGTGTATAATATACCATGATTTTTGACATAAACTAGCATTTCGAAAAGTTTCATAGAATCTAATTTTCAAATGATTTTTTGCATGGACTTCCATCATAACCTTCCCTCGTAAAATATATAAATTATATGTGAAGTTTCGTATCATTTCGAACAGTCCCCGATTTAATTTGATATTTGACCGAAACTAGTACAAACTAGCGTATAATATTATATGATTTTTTTGGCCGAAACTTTCATTTCGAAAAGTTTCATAGAATCTAATTTTCAGATGATTTTTCTGCATGGACTTCCATCAATACCTTCCGTCTTAACATATATTAATGATCTGAAAAGTCTTGTGTCATTACAAATAGTCCCCAATTTAATTTGATCTTTTTGACCGAAACTAGTGTATAATATACTATGATTTTTGACCGAAACTTGCATTTCAAAAAGTTTCATAGAATCTAATTTTCAGATAAGTTTTTTGCATGGACTTCCATCATAACCTTCCCTCGTAAAATATATAAATGATATGTGAAGTTTCGTATCATTTCAAATAGTCTCCGATTTAATTTTATTTTTGACCGTAACAAGTATAAACTAGTGTATAATATATTATGATTTTTTAGCCGAAACTTGCATTTCAAAAAGTTTCATAGAATCTAATTTTCAGATGATTTTTTTGCATAGCCTTCCATCACACCCTTCCCTTTTAACATATATAAATGATCTGAAGAGTCTAGTATCATTTCAAATATTCCCCAATTAAATTTGATATCTTTGACGGAAACTAGTGTATAATGTAATTTTATTTTTTACCGAAACTTGCATTTCAAAAAAGTTTCATAGAATCTAATTTTCAGATGATTTTTTTGCATGGACTTCCATCATAACCTTCCATCGTAAAATATATAAATGATATGTGAAGTTTCGTATCATTTCGAACAGTCCCCGATTTAATTTGATTTTTGAACGAAACTAGTACAAACTAGCGTATAATATTATATGATTTTTTGGCCGAAACTTGCATTTCGATAAGTTTCATAGAATCTAATTTTCAGATGATTTTTTGCATGGACTTCCATCATAACCTTCCCTCGTAAAATATATAAATGATATGTGAAGTTTCGTATCATTTCAAACAGTCCCCAATTTAATTTGATTTTTGACCGAAACTAGTATAAACTAGTGTTTAATATATTAATATTTTATGGCCGAAACATGCATTTCGAAAAGTTTCATAGAATCTAATATTCAGATGATTTTTCTGCATAGACTTCCATCATAACCTTCCCTCTTACCATATATAAATGATCTGATAAGTCTCGTATCATTTCAAATAGTCCCCAATTAAATTATATCTTTTTGACCAAAACTTGTGTATAATATACTATGATTTTTGACCGAAACTTGCATTTTGACAAGTTTCATAGAATCTAATTTTAAGATGATTTTTTGCATGGACTTCAATCATAACCTTCCCTCGTAAAATATATAAATGATATGTGAAGTTTCGTATCATTTCAAATAGTCTCCGATTTAATTTGATTTTTGACCGTAACAAGTATAAACTAGTGTATAATATATTATGATTTTTTGGCCAAAATTTGCATTTCGAAAAGTGTCATAGAATCTAATTTTTAGATGATTTTTCTGCATGGTCTTCCATCATAACCTTCCCTCTTAACATATATTAATGATCTGAAAAGTCTCGTATCATTTCAAATAGTCCCCAATTAAATTTGATCTTAATGACCGAAACTAGTGTATAATATACTATAATTTTTTACCGAAACTTGCATTTCGATAAGTTTCATAGAATCTAATTTTCAGATGATTTTTTGCATGGACTACCATCATAACTTTCCCTCGTAAAATATATAAATGATACGTGAAGTTTCGTATCATTTCAAACAGTCCCCGATTTAATTTGATTTTTGACCGAAACTAGTATAAACTAGTGTATAATATATTAATATTTTATGGCCGAAATTTGCATTTCGAAAAGTTTCATAGAATCTAATATTCAGATGATTTTTCTGCATAGACTTCCATCATAACCTTCCCTCTTAACATATATAAATGATCTGATAAGTCTCGTATCATTTCAAATAGTCCCCAATTAAATTTGATCTTTTTGACCGAAACTAGTGTATAATATACCATGATTTTTGACATAAACTAGCATTTCGAAAAGTTTCATAGAATCTAATTTTCAAATGATTTTTTGCATGGACTTCCATCATAACCTTCCCTCGTAAAATATATAAATTATATGTGAAGTTTCGTATCATTTCGAACAGTCCCCGATTTAATTTGATATTTGACCGAAACTAGTACAAACTAGCGTATAATATTATATGATTTTTTGGCCGAAACTTTCATTTCGAAAAGTTTCATAGAATCTAATTTTCAGATGATTTTTCTGCATGGACTTCCATCAATACCTTCCGTCTTAACATATATTAATGATCTGAAAAGTCTTGTGTCATTACAAATAGTCCCCAATTTAATTTGATCTTTTTGACCGAAACTAGTGTATAATATACTATGATTTTTGACCGAAACTTGCATTTCAAAAAGTTTCATAGAATCTAATTTTCAGATAAGTTTTTTGCATGGACTTCCATCATAACCTTCCCTCGTAAAATATATAAATGATATGTGAAGTTTCGTATCATTTCAAATAGTCTCCGATTTAATTTTATTTTTGACCGTAACAAGTATAAACTAGTGTATAATATATTATGATTTTTTAGCCGAAACTTGCATTTCAAAAAGTTTCATAGAATCTAATTTTCAGATGATTTTTTTGCATAGCCTTCCATCACACCCTTCCCTTTTAACATATATAAATGATCTGAAGAGTCTAGTATCATTTCAAATATTCCCCAATTAAATTTGATATCTTTGACGGAAACTAGTGTATAATGTAATTTTATTTTTTACCGAAACTTGCATTTCAAAAAAGTTTCATAGAATCTAATTTTCAGATGATTTTTTTGCATGGACTTCCATCATAACCTTCCATCGTAAAATATATAAATGATATGTGAAGTTTCGTATCATTTCGAACAGTCCCCGATTTAATTTGATTTTTGAACGAAACTAGTACAAACTAGCGTATAATATTATATGATTTTTTGGCCGAAACTTGCATTTCGATAAGTTTCATAGAATCTAATTTTCAGATGATTTTTTGCATGGACTTCCATCATAACCTTCCCTCGTAAAATATATAAATGATATGTGAAGTTTCGTATCATTTCAAACAGTCCCCAATTTAATTTGATTTTTGACCGAAACTAGTATAAACTAGTGTTTAATATATTAATATTTTATGGCCGAAACATGCATTTCGAAAAGTTTCATAGAATCTAATATTCAGATGATTTTTCTGCATAGACTTCCATCATAACCTTCCCTCTTACCATATATAAATGATCTGATAAGTCTCGTATCATTTCAAATAGTCCCCAATTAAATTATATCTTTTTGACCAAAACTTGTGTATAATATACTATGATTTTTGACCGAAACTTGCATTTTGACAAGTTTCATAGAATCTAATTTTAAGATGATTTTTTGCATGGACTTCAATCATAACCTTCCCTCGTAAAATATATAAATGATATGTGAAGTTTCGTATCATTTCAAATAGTCTCCGATTTAATTTGATTTTTGACCGTAACAAGTATAAACTAGTGTATAATATATTATGATTTTTTGGCCAAAATTTGCATTTCGAAAAGTGTCATAGAATCTAATTTTTAGATGATTTTTCTGCATGGTCTTCCATCATAACCTTCCCTCTTAACATATATTAATGATCTGAAAAGTCTCGTATCATTTCAAATAGTCCCCAATTAAATTTGATCTTAATGACCGAAACTAGTGTATAATATACTATAATTTTTTACCGAAACTTGCATTTCGATAAGTTTCATAGAATCTAATTTTCAGATGATTTTTTGCATGGACTACCATCATAACTTTCCCTCGTAAAATATATAAATGATACGTGAAGTTTCGTATCATTTCAAACAGTCCCCGATTTAATTTGATTTTTGACCGAAACTAGTATAAACTAGTGTATAATATATTAATATTTTATGGCCGAAATTTGCATTTCGAAAAGTTTCATAGAATCTAATATTCAGATGATTTTTCTGCATAGACTTCCATCATAACCTTCCCTCTTAACATATATAAATGATCTGATAAGTCTCGTATCATTTCAAATAGTCCCCAATTAAATTTGATCTTTTTGACCGAAACTAGTGTATAATATACCATGATTTTTGACATAAACTAGCATTTCGAAAAGTTTCATAGAATCTAATTTTCAAATGATTTTTTGCATGGACTTCCATCATAACCTTCCCTCGTAAAATATATAAATTATATGTGAAGTTTCGTATCATTTCGAACAGTCCCCGATTTAATTTGATATTTGACCGAAACTAGTACAAACTAGCGTATAATATTATATGATTTTTTGGCCGAAACTTTCATTTCGAAAAGTTTCATAGAATCTAATTTTCAGATGATTTTTCTGCATGGACTTCCATCAATACCTTCCGTCTTAACATATATTAATGATCTGAAAAGTCTTGTGTCATTACAAATAGTCCCCAATTTAATTTGATCTTTTTGACCGAAACTAGTGTATAATATACTATGATTTTTGACCGAAACTTGCATTTCAAAAAGTTTCATAGAATCTAATTTTCAGATAAGTTTTTTGCATGGACTTCCATCATAACCTTCCCTCGTAAAATATATAAATGATATGTGAAGTTTCGTATCATTTCAAATAGTCTCCGATTTAATTTTATTTTTGACCGTAACAAGTATAAACTAGTGTATAATATATTATGATTTTTTAGCCGAAACTTGCATTTCAAAAAGTTTCATAGAATCTAATTTTCAGATGATTTTTTTGCATAGCCTTCCATCACACCCTTCCCTTTTAACATATATAAATGATCTGAAGAGTCTAGTATCATTTCAAATATTCCCCAATTAAATTTGATATCTTTGACGGAAACTAGTGTATAATGTAATTTTATTTTTTACCGAAACTTGCATTTCAAAAAAGTTTCATAGAATCTAATTTTCAGATGATTTTTTTGCATGGACTTCCATCATAACCTTCCATCGTAAAATATATAAATGATATGTGAAGTTTCGTATCATTTCGAACAGTCCCCGATTTAATTTGATTTTTGAACGAAACTAGTACAAACTAGCGTATAATATTATATGATTTTTTGGCCGAAACTTGCATTTCGATAAGTTTCATAGAATCTAATTTTCAGATGATTTTTTGCATGGACTTCCATCATAACCTTCCCTCGTAAAATATATAAATGATATGTGAAGTTTCGTATCATTTCAAACAGTCCCCAATTTAATTTGATTTTTGACCGAAACTAGTATAAACTAGTGTTTAATATATTAATATTTTATGGCCGAAACATGCATTTCGAAAAGTTTCATAGAATCTAATATTCAGATGATTTTTCTGCATAGACTTCCATCATAACCTTCCCTCTTACCATATATAAATGATCTGATAAGTCTCGTATCATTTCAAATAGTCCCCAATTAAATTATATCTTTTTGACCAAAACTTGTGTATAATATACTATGATTTTTGACCGAAACTTGCATTTTGACAAGTTTCATAGAATCTAATTTTAAGATGATTTTTTGCATGGACTTCAATCATAACCTTCCCTCGTAAAATATATAAATGATATGTGAAGTTTCGTATCATTTCAAATAGTCTCCGATTTAATTTGATTTTTGACCGTAACAAGTATAAACTAGTGTATAATATATTATGATTTTTTGGCCAAAATTTGCATTTCGAAAAGTGTCATAGAATCTAATTTTTAGATGATTTTTCTGCATGGTCTTCCATCATAACCTTCCCTCTTAACATATATTAATGATCTGAAAAGTCTCGTATCATTTCAAATAGTCCCCAATTAAATTTGATCTTAATGACCGAAACTAGTGTATAATATACTATAATTTTTGACCGAAACTTGCATTTCGATAAGTTTCATAGAATCTAATTTTCAGATGATTTTTTGCATGGACTACCATCATAACTTTCCCTCGTAAAATATATAAATGATACGTGAAGTTTCGTATCATTTCAAACAGTCCCCGATTTAATTTGATTTTTGACCGAAACTAGTATAAACTAGTGTATAATATATTAATATTTTATGGCCGAAATTTGCATTTCGAAAAGTTTCATAGAATCTAATATTCAGATGATTTTTCTGCATAGACTTCCATCATAACCTTCCCTCTTAACATATATAAATGATCTGATAAGTCTCGTATCATTTCAAATAGTCCCCAATTAAATTTGATCTTTTTGACCGAAACTAGTGTATAATATACCATGATTTTTGACATAAACTAGCATTTCGAAAAGTTTCATAGAATCTAATTTTCAAATGATTTTTTGCATGGACTTCCATCATAACCTTCCCTCGTAAAATATATAAATTATATGTGAAGTTTCGTATCATTTCGAACAGTCCCCGATTTAATTTGATATTTGACCGAAACTAGTACAAACTAGCGTATAATATTATATGATTTTTTGGCCGAAACTTTCATTTCGAAAAGTTTCATAGAATCTAATTTTCAGATGATTTTCTGCATGGACTTCCATCAATACCTTCCGTCTTAACATATATTAATGATCTGAAAAGTCTTGTGTCATTACAAATAGTCCCCAATTTAATTTGATCTTTTTGACCGAAACTAGTGTATAATATACTATGATTTTTGACCGAAACTTGCATTTCGAAAAGTTTCATAGAATCTAATTTTCAGATAAGTTTTTTGCATGGACTTCCATCATAACCTTCCCTCGTAAAATATATAAATGATATGTGAAGTTTCGTATCATTTCAAATAGTCTCCGATTTAATTTTATTTTTGACCGTAACAAGTATAAACTAGTGTATAATATATTATGATTTTTTGGCCGAAACTTGCATTTCAAAAAGTTTCATAGAATCTAATTTTCAGATGATTTTTTTGCATAGCCTTCCATCACACCCTTCCCTTTTAACATATATAAATGATCTGAAGAGTCTAGTATCATTTCAAATATTCCCCAATTAAATTTGATATCTTTGACGGAAACTAGTGTATAATGTAATTTTATTTTTTACCGAAACTTGCATTTCAAAAAGTTTCATAGAATCTAATTTTCAGATGATTTTTTTGCATGGACTTCCATCATAACCTTCCATCATAAAATATATAAATGATATGTGAAGTTTCGTATCATTTCGAACAGTCCCCGATTTAATTTGATTTTTGAACGAAACTAGTACAAACTAGCGTATTATATTATATGATTTTTTGGCCGAAACTTGCATTTCGATAAGTTTCATAGAATCTAATTTTCAGATGATTTTTTGCATGGACTTCCATCATAACCTTCCCTCGTAAAATATATAAATGATATGTGAAGTTTCGTATCATTTCAAACAGTCCCCAATTTAATTTGATTTTTGACCGAAACTAGTATAAACTAGTGTATTATATATTAATATTTTATGGCCGAAACTTGCATTTCGAAAAGTTTCATAGAATCTAATATTCAGATGATTTTTCTGCATAGACTTCCATCATAACCTTCCCTCTTAATATATATAAATGATCTGATAACTCTCGTATCATTTCAAATAGTCCCTAATTAAATTATATCTTTTTGACCAAAACTTGTGTATATACTATGATTTTTGACCGAAACTTGCATTTTGACAAGTTTCATAGAATCTAATTTTAAGATGATTTTTTGCATGGAATTCCATCATAACCTTCCCTCGTAAAATATATAAATGATATGTGAAGTTTCGTATCATTTCAAATAGTCTCCGATTTAATTTGATTTTTGACCGTAACAAGTATAAACTAGTGTATAATATATTATGATTTTTTGGCCGAAACTTGCATTTCGAAAAGTGTCATAGAATCTAATTTTCAGATGATTTTTCTGCATGGACTTCCATCATAACCTTCCGTCTTAATATATATTAATGATCTGAAACGTCTTGTGTCATTACAAATAGTCCCCAATTTAATTTGATCTTTTTGACCGAAACTAGTGTATAATATACTATGATTTTTGACCGAAACTTGCATTTCGCAAAGTTTCATAGAATCTAATTTTCAGATTATTTTTTTTGCATGGACTACCATCATAACCTTCCCTCGTAAAATATATAAATGATATGTGAAGTTTCGTATCATTTCAAGTAGTCTCCGATTTAATTTTATTTTTGACCGTAACAAGTATAAACTAGTGTATAATATATTAAGATTTTTTGGCCGAAACCTGCATTTCAAAAAGTTTCATAGAATCTAATTTTCAGATGATTTTTTTGCATAGCCTTCCATCACACCCTTCCCTTTTAACATATATAAATGATCTGAAGAGTCTAGTATCATTTCAAATTTGATCTCTTTGACGGAAACTAGTGTATAATGTACTTTTATTTTTTACCGAAACTTGCATTTAAAAAAGTTTAATAGAATCTAATTTTCAGATGATTTTTTTGCATGGACTTCCATCATAACCTTCCATCGTAAAATATATAAATGATATGTGAAGTTTCGTATCATTTCGAACAGTCCCCGATTTAATTTGATTTTTGACCGAAACTAGTACAAACTAGCGTATAATATTATATGATTTTTTGCCGAAACTTGCATTTCGATAAGTTTCATAGAATCTAATTTTCAGATGATTTTTTGCATGGACTTCCATCATAACCTTCCCTCGTAAAATATATAAATGATATGTGAAGTTTCGTATCATTTCGAACAGTCCCCAATTTAATTTCATTTTTGACCGAAACTAGTTTAAACTAGTGTATAATAAATTAATATTTTTTGGTTGAAACATGTATTTCAAAAAGTTTTATAGAATTTATTTTCCAGATGAATTTGTTTTGCATAGACTTCCATCATAACCTTCCCTCATAACATATATAAATGATCTGAAAAGTCTCGTATCATTTCAAATAGTCCCCAATTAAATTTAATCTTTTTGTCCGAAACTAGTGTATAATATACTATGATTTTTGACCGAAACTTGCATTTCGAAAAGTTTCATAGAGTTTAATTTTCAGATGATTTTTTGCATGAACTTCCATCATAACCTTCCCTCGTAAAATATATAAATGATATGTGAAGTTTCGTATCATTTCAAACAGTTCCCAATTTAATTTGATTTTTGACCGAAACTAGTACAAACTAGTGTATAATATTATATGATTTTTGGTCGAAACTTGCATTTCGAAAAGTTTTATAGAATCTAATTTTCAGATGATTTTTTTGCATGGACCTCCATCATAACCTTTCCTCTTAATATCCATAAATGATCTAAAAAGTCTAGTATCATTTCAAATAGTCCCCAATTAAATTTGATCTTTTTGACCGAAACTAGTGTATAATATACTATGATTTTTGACATAAACTTGCATTTCGAAAAGTTTCATAGAATCTAATTTTCAGATTATTTTTTGCATGGACTTCCATTATAACCTTCCCTCGTAAAATATATAAATGATATGTGAAGTTTCGTATCATTTCGAACAGTCCCCGATTTAATTTGATTTTTGACCGAAACTAGTACAAACTAGCGTATAATATTATATGATTTTTTGACCGAAACATGCATTTCAAAAAGTTTCATAGAATCTAATTTTCAAATGATTTTTCTGCGTGGACTTCCATCATAACCTTCCTTCTTAACATATATTAATGATCTGAAAAGTCTCGTATCATTTGAAATAGTCCCCAATTAAATTTTATCAGTTTGACCGAAACTAATGTATAATATACTATGATTTTTGACCGAAACTTGCATTTCGACAAGTTTCATAGAATCTAATTTTCAGATGATTTTTTGCATGGACTTCCAATATAACCTTCCCTCGTAAAATATATAAATGATATGTGAAGTTTCGTATCATTTCGAACAGTCCCCAATATAATTTCATTTTTGACCGAAACTAGTATAAACTAGTGTATAATATATTAATATTTTTTGGCTGAAACTTGCA
Organism: Lathyrus aphaca; assembly: GCA_963966055.1. Taxonomy (NCBI): domain Eukaryota; kingdom Viridiplantae; phylum Streptophyta; class Magnoliopsida; order Fabales; family Fabaceae; genus Lathyrus; species Lathyrus aphaca. The sequence continues at coordinate 499,647,032 of OZ014525.1, forward strand.
TTTAAAAAAGTTTTATAGAATTTAATTTTCAGATGAATTTTTTTGCATAGACTTCCATCATAACCTTCCCTCTTAACATATATAAATGATTTGATAAGTATCGTATCATTTCAAATAGTCCCCAATTAAATTTGATCTTTTTGACCGAAACTTGTGTATAATATACTATGATTTTTGAACGAAACTTGCATTTCAAAATGTTTCATAGAATTTAATTTTCAGATGATTTTTTGCATGGACTTCCATCATAACCTTCCCTCGTAAAATATATAAATGATATGTGAAGTTTCGTATCATTTCGAACAGTCTCCAATTAAATTTGATTTTTAACCGAAACTAGTACAAACTAGCGTATAATATTATATGATTTTTTGACAAAAACTTGCATTTCGAAAAGTTTCATAGAATCTAATTTTCACATGATTTTTCTGCATGGACTTCCATCATAACCTTCCCTCTTAACATCTATAAATGATCTAAAAATTCTCGTATCGTTTAACATAGTCCCCAATTAAATTTGATCTTTTTGACCAAAACTAGTGTATAATATACTATGATTTTTGACAGAAACTTGCATTTCGAAAAGTTTCATAGAATCTAATTTTCAGATGATTTTTTGCATGGACTTCCATCATAACCTTCCCTCGTAAAATATATAAATGATATGTGAAGTTTCGTATCATTTCGAACAGTCCCCAATTAAATTTCATTTTTGACCGAAACTAGTATAAACTAGTGTATAATATATTAATATTTTTTGGCTGAAACTTGCATTTCAAAAAGTTTTATAGAATTTATTTTCCAGATGAATTTGTTTTGCATAGACTTCCATCATAACCTTCCCTCTTAACATATATAAATGATCTGAAAAGTATCGTATCATTTCAAATAGTCCCCAATTAAATTTGATCTTTTTGTCCGAAACTAGTGTATAATATACTATGATTTTTGACCGAAACTTGCATTTCGAAAAGTGTAATAGAATTTAAATTTCAGATGATTTTTTGCATGGACTTCCATCATAACCTTCCCTCGTAAAATATAAAAATCATATGTGAAGTTTCATATCATTTCAAACAGTCCCCGATTTAATTTGATTTTTGACCGAAACTAGTATAAACTAGTGTATAATATTATATGATTTTTGGTCGAAACTTGCATTTCGAAAAGTTTTATAGAATCTAATTTTCAGATGATTTTTTTGCATGGACCTCCATCATAACCTTCCCTCTTAATATCCATAAATGATCTAAAAAGTCTAGCATCATTTCAAATAGTCCCCAATTAAATTTGATCTTTTTGACCGAAACTAGTGTATAATATACTATGATTTTTGACATAAACTTGCATTTCGAAAAGTTTCATAGAATCTAATTTTCAGATGATTTTTCATTATGGACTTCCATCATAACCTTCCCTCTTAACATCTATAAATGATCTAAAAATTCCCGTATCGTTTAACATAGTCCCCAATTAAGTTTGATCTTTTTGACCAAAACTAGTGTATAATATACTATGATTTTTGACAGAAACTTGCATTTCGAAAAGTTTCATAGAATCTAATTTTCAGATGATTTTTTGCATGGACTTCCATCATAACCTTCCCTCGTAAAATATATAAATGATATGTGAAGTTTCGTATCATTTCAAACAGTCTCCAATTTAATTTCATTATTGACCGAAACTAGTATAAACTAGTGTATAATATATTAATATTTTTTGGTTGAAACTTGCATTTCAAAAAGTTTTATAGAATTTATTTTCCAGATGAATTTGTTTTGCATAGACTTCCATCATAACCTTCCTTCTTAACATATATAAATGATCTGAAAAGTCTCGTATCATTTCAAATAGTACCCAATTAAATTTGATCTTTTTGTCCATAACTAGTGTATAATATACTATGTTTTTTGACCGAAACTTGCATTTCGAAAAGTTTCATAGAATTTAATTTTCAGATGATTTTTTGCATGGACTTCCATCATAACCTTCCCTCGTTAAATATATAAATGATATGTGAGGTTTCGTATCATTTCAAACAGTCCCCAATTTAATTTGATTTTTGACCGAAACTAGTACAAACTAGTGTATAATATTATATGATTTTTGGTCGAAACTTGCATTTCGGAAAGTTTTATAGAATCTAATTTTCAGATGATTTCTTTGCATGGACCTCCATCATAACCTTCCCTCTTAATATCCATAAATGATCTAAAAAGTCTAGTATCGTTTCAAATAGTCCCCAATTAAATTTGATCTTTTTGACCGAAACTAGTGTATAATATACTATGATTTTTGACATAAACTTGCATTTCGAAAAGTTTCATAGAATCTAATTTTCAGATGATTTTTTGCAAGGACTTCCATTATAACCTTCCCTCGTAAAATATATAAATGATATGTGAAGTTTCGTATCATTTCGAACAGTCCCCGATTTAATTTGATATTTGACCAAAACTAGTACAAACTAGCGTATAATATTATATGCTTTTTTGACCGAAACATGCATTTCAAAAAGTTTCATAGAACTAATTTTCAGATGATTTTTCTGCGTGGACTTCCATCATAACCTTCCCTCTTAACATATATTAATGATCTGAAAAGTCTCGTATCATTTCAAATAGTCCCCAATTAAATTTGATCTTTTTGACCGAAACTAATGTATAATATACAATGATTTTTGACCAAAACTTGCATTTCGACAAGTTTCATAGAATCTAATTTTCAGATGATTTTTTGCATGGACTTCCAATATAACCTTCCCTCGTAAAATATATAAATGATATGTGAAGTTTCGTATCATTTCGAACAGTCCCCAATATAATTTCATTTTTTACCGAAACTAGTATAAACTAGTGTATAATATATTAAAATTTTTAGGCTTAAACTTGTATTTCAAAAAGTTTCATAGAATTTATTTTCCAGATGAATTTGTTTTGCATAGACTTCCATCATAACCTTCCCTCTTAACATATATAAATGATCAGAATAGTCTAGTATCATTTCAAATATTACCCAATTAAATTTGATCTTTTTGTCCAAAACTAGTGTATAATATACTACGATTTTTGACCGAAACTTGCATTTCGAAAAGTTTCATAGAATTTAATTTTCAGATGATTTTTTGCATGGACTTCCATCATAACCTTCCCTCGTTAAATATATAAATGATATGTGAGGTTTCGTATCATTTCAAACAGTCCCCAATTTAATTTGATTTTTGACCGAAACTAGTACAAACTAGTGTATAATATTATATGATTTTTGGTCGAAACATGCATTTCGAAAAGTTTTATAGAATCTAATTTTCAGATGATTTTTTTGCATGGACCTATATCATAACCTTCCCTCTTAATATCCATAAATGATCTAAAGAGTCTAGTATAATTTCAAATAGTCCCCAATTAAATTTGATCTTTTTGACCGAAACTAGTGTATAATATACTATGATTTTTGACATAAACTTGCATTTCGAAAAGTTTAATAGAATCTAATTTTCAGATGATTTTTTGCAAGGACATCCATTATAACCTTCCCTCGTAAAATATATAAATGATATGTGAAGTTTCGTATCATTTCGAACAGTCCCCGATTTAATTTGATATTTGACCGAAACTAGTACAAACTAGCGTATAATATTATATGATTTTTTGACCGAAACATGCATTTCAAAAAGTTTCATAGAACTAATTTTCAGATGATTTTTCTGCGTGGAATTCCATCATAACCTTCCCTCTTAACATATATTAATGATCTGAAAAGTCTCGTATCATTTCAAATAGTCCCCAATTAAATTTGATCTTTTTGACCGAAACTAATGTATAATATACTATGATTTTTAACCGAAACTTGCATTTCGACAAGTTTCATAGAATCTAATTTTCAAATGATTTTTTGCATGGACTTCCAATATAACCTTCCCTCGTAAAATATATAAATGATATGTGAAGTTTCGTATCATTTCGAACAGTCCCCAATATAATTTCATTTTTGACCGAAACTAGTATAAACTAGTGTATAATATATTAATATTTTTTGGCCGAAACTTGCATTTCAAAAAGTTTTATAGAATTTAATTTTCAGATGAATTTTTTTGCATAGACTTCCATCATAACCTTCCCTCTTAACATATATAAATGATCTGATAAGTCTTGTATCATTTCAAATAGTCCCCAATTAAATTTGATCTTTTTGACCGAATCTTGTGTATAATATAATATGATTTTTGACCGAAACTTGCATTTCAAAAAGTTTCATAGAATTTAATTTTCAGATGATTTTTTGCATGGACTTCCATCATAACCTTCCCTCGTAAAATATATAAATGATATGTGAAGTTTCGTATCATTTCGAACAGTCTCCAATTTAATTTGATTTTTAACCGAAACTAGTACAAACTAGCGTATAATATTATATGATTTTTTGACCGAAACTTGCATTTTGAAAAGTTTCATAGAATCTAATTTTCAGATGATTTTTCTGCATGGACTGACATCATAACCTTCCCTCTTAACATCTATAAATGATCTAAAAATTCTCGTATCGTTTAACATAGTCCCCAATAAAATTTAATCTTTTTGACAAAAACTAGTGTATAATATACTATGATTTTTGACAGAAACTTGCATTTCGAAAAGTTTCATAGAATCTAATTTTCAGATGATTTTTTGCATGGACTTCCATCATAACCTTCCCTCGTAAAATATATAAATGATATGTGAAGTTTCGTATCATTTCAAACAGTCCCCAATTTAATTTCATTTTTGACCGAAACTAGTATAAACCAGTGTATAATATATTAATATTTTTTGGCCGAAACTTGCATTTCAAAAAGTTTTATAGAATTTATTTTCCAGATGAATTTGTTTTGCATAGACTTACATCATAACCTTCCCTCTTAACATATATAAATGATCTGAAAAGTCTCGTATCATTTCAAATAGTCCCCAATTAAATTTGATCTTTTTGTCCGAAACTAGTGTATAATATACTATGATTTTTGACCGAAACTTGCATTTCGAAAAGTTTCATAGAATTTAATTTTCAGATGATTTTTTGCATGGACTTCCATCATAACCTTCCCTCGTAAAATATATCAATGATATGTGAAGTTTCGTATCATTTCAAACAGTCCAAAATATAATTTCATTTTTGACCGAAACTAGTACAAACTAGTGTATAATATTATATGATTTTTGGTCGAAACTTGCATTTCGAAAAGTTTTATAGAATCTAATTTTCAGATGATTTTTTTGCATGGACCTCCATCATAACCTTCCCTCTTAATATCCATAAATGATCTAAAAAGTCTAGTATCATTTCAAATAGTCCCCAATTAAATTTGATCTTTTTGACCGAAACTAGTGTATAATATACTATGATTTTTGACATAAACTTGCATTTCGAAAAGTTTCATAGAATCTAATTTTCAGATGATTTTTCTACATGGACATCCATCATAACCTTCCTTCTTAACATCCATATATGATCTGAAAAGTCTAGTTTCATTTCAAATAGTCCCCAATTAAATTTGATCTTTTTGACTGAAACTAGTGTATAATATACCATGATTTTTGACATAAACTTGTATTTCGAAAAGTTTCATAGAATCTAATTTTCAGATGATTTTTTTCATGGACTTCCATCATAACCTTCCCTCGTAAAATATATAAATGATATGTGAAGTTTCGTATCATTTCGAACAGTCCCCGATTTAATTTGATATTTGACCGAAACTAGTTCAAACTAGCGTATAATATTATATGATTTTTTGGCCGAAACTTTCATTTTGAAAAGTTTCATAGAATCTAATTTTCAGATGATTTTTCTGCATGGACTTCCATCATAACCTTCCGTCTTAACATATATTAATGATCTGAAAAGTCTTGTGTCATTACAAATAGTCGCCAATTAAATTTGATCTTTTTGACCGAAACTAGTGTATAATTTACTATGATTTTTGACCGAAACTTGCATTTCGAAAAGTTTCATAGAATCTAACTTTCAGATGATTTTTTGCATGGACTTCCATCATAACCTTCCCTCGTAAAACATATAAATGATATGTGAAGTTTCGTATCATTTCAAATAGTCTCCGATTTAATTTGATTTTTGACCGTAACAAGTATTAACTAGTGTATAATATATTATGATTTTTTGGCCGAAACTTGCATTTCAAAAAGTTTCATAGAATCTAATTTTCAGATGATTTTTTTGCATAGCCTTCCATCACATCCATCCCTTTTAACATATATAAATGATCTGAAGAGTCTAGTATCATTTCAAATATTCCCCAATTAAATTTGATCTCTTTGACGGAAACTAATGTATAATGTACTTTTATTTTTTACCGAAACTTGCATTTCAAAAAGTTTCATAGAATCTAATTTTCAGATGATTTTTTTGCATGGACTTCCATCATAACCTTCCATCGTAAAATATATAAATGATATGTGAAGTTTCGCATCATTTCGAACAGTCCCCGATTTAATTTGATTTTTGACCGAAACTAGTACAAACTAGCGTATAATATTATATGATTTTTTGTCCGAAACTTGCATTTCGAAAAGTGTCATAGAATCTAATTTTCAGATGATTTTTCTGCATGGACTTCCATCATATCCTTCCCTCTTAACATATATTAATGATCTGAAAAGTCTCGTATCATTTCAAATAGTCCCCAATTAAATTTGATCTTAATGACCGAAACTAGTGTATAATACACTATAATTTTTGACCGAAACATGCATTTCGATAAGTTTCATAGAATCTAATTTTCAGATGATTTTTTGCATGGACTTCCATCATAACCTTCCCTCGTAAAATTTATAAATGATATGTGAAGTTTCGTATCATTTCGAACAGTCCCCGATTTAATTTGATATTTGACCGAAACTAGTACAAACTAGCGTATAATATTATATGATTTTTTGGCCGAAACTTTCATTTCGAAAAGTTTCATAGAATCTAATTTTCATATGATTTTTCTGCATGGACTTCCATCATAACCTTCCGTCTTAACATATATTAATGATCTGAAAAGTCTTGTGTCATTACAAATAGTCCCCAATTTAATTTGATCTTTTTGACCGAAACTAGTGTATAATATACTATGATTTTTGGCCAAAACTTGCATTTCGATAAGTTTCATAGAATCTAATTTTCAGATGATTTTTTGCATGGACTTCCATCATAACCTTCCCTCTTAAAATATATAAATGATATGTGAAGTTTCGTATCATTTCAAACAGTCCCCAATTTAATTTGATTTTTGACCGAAACTAGTATAAACTATTGTATAATATATTAATATTTTATGGCCGAAACTTGTATTTCGAAAAGTTTCATAGAATCTAATATTCAGATGATTTTTCTGCATAGACTTCCATCAAAATCTTCCCTCTTAACATATATAAATGATCTGATAAGTCTCGTATCATTTCAAATAGTCCCCAATTAAATTATATCTTTTTGACCAAAACTTGTGTATAATATACCATTATTTTTGACATAAACTTGCATTTTGAAAAGTTTCCTAGAATCTAATTTTCAGATGATTTTTTGCATGGATTTCCATCATAACCTTCTCTCGTAAAATATATAAATGATATGTGAAGTTTCGTATCATTTCGAACAGTCCCCGATTTAATTTGATATTTGAGCGAAACTAGTACAAACCAGCGTATAATATTATATGATTTTTTTGCCGAAACTTTCATTTAGAAATGTTTCATAGAATCTAATTTTCAGATGATTTTTCTGCATGGACTTCCATCATAACCTTCTGTCTTAACATATATTAATGATCTTAAAAGTCTTGTGTCATTACAAATAGTCCCCAATTTAATTTGATCTTTTTGACCGAAACTAGTGTATAATATACTATGATTTTTGACCGAAACTTGCATTTCGAAAAGTTTCATAGAATCTAATTTTCAGATGATTTTTTTGCATGGACTTCCATCATAACCTTCCCTCGTAAAATATATAAATGATATGTGAAATTTCGTATCATTTCAAGTAGTCTCCGATTTAATTTGATTTTTGACCGTAACAAGTATTAACTAGTGTATAATATATTATGATTTTTTGGCCGAAACATGCATTTCAAAAAGTTTCATAGAATCTAATTTTCAGATGATTTTTTTGCATAGCCTTCCATCACATCCTTCCCTTTTAACATATATAAATGATCTGAAGAGTCTAGTATCATTTCAAATATTCCCCAATTAAATTTGATTTCTTTGACGGAAACTAGTGTATAATGTACTTTTATTTTTTACCGAAACTTGCTTTTCAAAAAGTTTCATAGAATATAATTTTCAGATGATTTTTTTGCATGGACTTCCATCATAACCTTCTATCGTAAAATATATAAATGATATGTGAAGTTTTGTATCATTTCGAACAGTCCCCGATTTAATTTGATTTTTGACCGAAACTAGTACAAACTAGCGTATAATATTATATGATTTTTTGGCCGAAACTTGCATTTCGATAAGTTTCATAGAATCTAATTTTCAGATGATTTTTTGCATGGACTTCCATCATAACCTTGCCTCATAAAATATATAAATGATATGTGAAGTTTCGAATCCTTTCAAACAGTCCCCAATTAAATTTGATTTTTGACCGAAACTAGTATAAACTAGTGTATAATATATTAATATTTTATGGCCGAAACTTGCATTTCGAAAAGTTTCATAGAATCTAATATTCAGATGATTTTTCTGCATAGACTTCCATCATAACCTTCCCTCTTAACATATATAAATGATCTGATAAGTCTCGTATCATTTCAAATAGTCCCCAATTAAATTTGATCTTTTTGACCGAAACTAGTGTATAATATACTATGATTTTTTACCGAAACTTGCATTTTGACAAGTTTCATATAATCTAATTTTCAGATGATTTTTTGCATGGACTTCCATCATAACCTTCCCTCGTAAAATATATAAATGATATGTGAAGTTTCGTATCATTTCGAACAGTCCCCAATTTAATTTCATTTTTGACCGAAACTAGTACAAACTAGCGTATAATATTATATGATTTTTTGACCGAAACTTGCATTTCGAAAAGTTTCATATAATCTAATTTTCAGATGATTTTTCATTATGGACTTCCATCATAACCTTCCCTCTTAATATCTATAAATGATCTAAAAATTCTCGTATCGTTTAACATAGTCCCCAATTAAGTTTGATCTTTTTGACCAAAACTAGTGTATAATATACTATGATTTTTGACAAAAACTTGCATTTCGAAAAGTTTCATAGAATCTAATTTTCAGATGATTTTTTGCATTGACTTCCATCATAACCTTCCCTCGTAAAATATATAAATGATCTGTAAAGTTTCGTATCATATCGAACAGTCCCCAATTTAATTTCATTTTTGACCGAAACTAGTATAAACTCGTGTATAATATATTAATATTTTTTGGCTGAAACTTGCATTTCAAAAAGTTTTATAGAATTTATTTTCCAGATGAATTTGTTTTGCATAGACTTCCATCATAACCTTCCCTCTTAACATATATAAATGATCTGCAAAGTCTCGTATCATTTCAAATAGTCCCCAATTAAATTTGATCTTTTTCTCCGAAACTAGTGTATAATATACTATGATTTTTGACCGAAACTTGCATTTCGAAAAGTTTCATAGAATTTAATTTTCAGATGATTTTTTGCATGGACTTCCATCATAACCTTCCCTCGTAAAATATATAAATGATATGTGAAGTTTCGTATCATTTCCAACAGTCCCCAATTTAATTTGATTTTTGACCGAAACTAGTACAAACTAGTGTATAATATTATATGATTTTTGGTCGAAACTTGCATTTAGAATAGTTTTATAGAATCTAATTTTCAGATGATTTTTTTGCATGGACCTCCATCATAACCTTCCTTCTTAATATCCATAAATGATCTAAAAAGTCTAGTATCATTTCAAATAGTCCCCAATTAAATTTGATCTTTATGACCGAAACTAGTGTATAACATACTATGATTTTTGACATAAACTTGCATTTCGAAAAGTTTCATAGAATCTAATTTTCAGATGATTTTTTGCATGGACTTCCATTATAACCTTCCCTCGTAAAATATATAAATGATATGTGAAGTTTCGTATCATTTCGAATAGTCCCTGATTTAATTTGATTTTTGACCGAAACTAGTACAAACTAGCGTATAATATTATTGATTTTTTGACTGAAACATGCATTTCAAAAAGTTTCATAGAATCTAATTTTCAGATGATTTTTCTGCGTGGACTTCCATCATAACCTTCCCTCTTAACATATATTAATGATCTGAAAAGTCTCGTATCATTTCAAATAGTCCCCAATTAAATTTGATCTTTTTGACCGAAACTAATGTATAATATACTATGATTTTTGACCGAAATTTGCATTTCGACAAGTTTCATAGAATCTAATTTTCAGATGATTTTTTGCATGGACTTCCAATATAACCTTCCCTCGTAAAATACAAAAATGATATGTGAAGTTTTGTATCATTTCGAACAGTCCCCAATATAATTTCATTTTTGACCGAAACTAGTATAAACTAGTGTATAATATATTAATATTTTTTGGCCGAAAATTGCATTTCAAAAAGTTTTATAGAATTTAATTTTCAGATGAATTTTTCTGCATAGACTTCCATCATAACCTTCCCTCTTAACATATATAAATGATCTGATAAGTCTCGTATCATATCAAATAGTCCCCAATTAAATTTGATCTTTTTGACCGAAACTTGTGTATAATATACTATGATTTTTGACCGAAACTTGCATTTCAAAAAGTTTCATAGAATTTAATTTTCAGATGATTTTTTGCATGGACTTCCATCATAACCTTCCCTCGTAAAATATATAAATGATATGTGAAGTTTCGTATCATTTCGAACAGTCTCCAATTTAATTTAATTTTTAACCGAAACTAGTACAAACTAGAGTATAATATTATATGATTTTTTGAACGAAACTTGCATTTCGAAAAGTTTCATAGAATCTAATTTTCAGATGATTTTTCTGCATGGACTTCCATCATAACCTTCCCTCTTAACATCTATAAATGATCTAAAAATTCTCGTATCGTTTAACATAGTCCCCAATTAAATTTGATCTTTTTGACCAAAACTAGTGTATAATATACTATGATTTTTGACAGAAACTTGCATTTCGAAAAGTTTCATAGAATCTAATTTTTAGATGATTTTTTGCATGGACTTCCATCATAACCTTCCCTCGTAAAATATATAAATGATATGTGAAGTTTCATATCATTTCGAACAGTCCCCGATTTAATTTCATTTTTGACCGAAACTAGTATAAACTAGTGTATAATATATTAATATTTTTTTTTGGCTGAAACTTGCATTTCAAAAAGTTTTATAGAATTTATTTTCCAGATGAATTTTTTTTGCATGGACTTCCATCATAACCTTCCCTCTTAACATATATAAATGATCTGAAAAGTCTAGTATCATTTCAAATAGTCCCCAATTAAATTTGATCTTTTTGTCCGAAACTAGTGTATAATATACTATGATTTTTGACCGAAACTTGCATTTCGAAAAGTTTCATAGAATTTAATTTTCAGATGATTTTTTGCATGGACCTCCATCATAACCTTCCCTCTTAATATCCATAAATGATCTAAAAAGTCTAGTTTCATTTCAAATAGTCCCCAATTAAATTTGATCTTTTTGACCGAAACTTGTGTATAATATACTATGATTTTTGACATAAACTTGCATTTCGAAAAGTTTCATAGAATCTAATTTTAAGATTATTTTTTGCATGAACTTCCATTATAACCTTCCCTTGTAAAATATATAAATGATATGTGAAGTTTCGTATCATTTTGAACAGTCCCCGATTTAATTTGATTTTTGACCGACACTAGTACAAACTAGCGTATAATATTATATGATTTTTTGACCGAAACATGCATTTCAAAAAGTTTCATAGAATCTAATTATCAGATGATTTTTCTGCATGGACTTCCATCATAACCTTCCCTCTTAACATATATTAATGATCTGAAAAGTCTTGTATCGTTTCAAATAGTCCCCAATTAAATTTGATCTTTTTGACCGAAACTTGCATTTCGACAAGTTTCATAGAATCTAATTTTCAGATGATTTTTTGCATGGACTTCCATCATAACCTTCCCTCGTAAAATATATAAATGATATGTGAAGTTTCGTATCATTTCGAACAGTCCCCAATTTAATTTCATTTTTGACCGAAACTAGTACAACTAGCGTATAATATTATATGATTTTTTGACCGAAACTTGCATTTCGAAAAGTTTCATAGAATCTAATTTTCAGATGATTTTTCATTATGGACTTCCATCATAACCTTCCCTCTTAACATCTATAAATGATCTAAAAATTCTCGTATCGTTTAACATAGTCCGCAATTAAGTTTGATCTTTTTGACCAAAACAGGTGTATAATATACTATGATTTTTGACAAAAACTTGCATTTCGAAAAGTTTCATAGAATCTAATTTTCAGATGATTTTTTGCATTGACTTCCATCATAACCTTCCCTCGTAAAATATATAAATGATCTGTGAAGTTTCGTATCATATCGAACAGTCCCCAATTTAATTTCATTTTTGACCGAAACTAGTATAAACTAGTGTATAATATATTAATATTTTTTGGCCGAAACTTGCAATTTAAAAAGTTTTATAGAATTTAATTTTCAGATGAATTTTTTTGCATAGACTTCCATCATATCCTTCCCTTTTAACATATATAAATGATCTGATAAGTCTCGTATCGTTTCAAATAGTCCCCAATTAAATTTGATCTTTTTGACCGAAACTTGTGTATAGTATACTATGATTTTTGACCGAAACTTGCATTTCAAAAAGTTTCATAGAATTTAATTTTCAGATGATCTTTTGCATGGACTTCCATCATAACCTTCCCTCGTAAAATATATAAATGATATGTGAAGTTTCGTATCATTTCGAAAAGTCCCCAATTTAATTTGATTTTTGACCTAAACTAGTACAAACTAGCGTATAATAATATATGATTTTTTGAACGAAACTTGCATTTCGAAATGTTTCATAGAATCTAATTTTCAGATGATTTTTCTGCATGGACTTCCATCATAACCTTCCCTCTTAACATCTATAAATGATATAAAAATTCTCGTATCGTTTAACATAGTCGCCAATTAAATTTGATCTTTTTGACCAAAACTAGTGTATAATATACTATGATTTTTGACAGAAACTTGCATTTCATAGAATCTAATTTTCAGATGATTTTTTGCATGGACTTCCATTATAACCTTCCCTTGTAAAATATATAAATGATATGTGAAGTTTCGTATCATTTTGAACAGTCCCCGATTTAATTTGATTTTTGACCGACACTAGTACAAACTAGCGTATAATATTATATGATTTTTTGGCTGAAACTTGCATTTCAAAAAGTTTTATAGAATTTATTTTCCAATGAATTTGTTTTGCATAGACTTCCATCATAACCTTCCCTCTTAACATATATATATGATCTCAAAAGTCTAGTATCATTTCAAATAGTCCCCAATTAAATTGATCTTTTTGTCCGAAACTAGTGTATAATATACTATGATTTTTGACCGAAACTTGCATTTCGAAAAGTTTCATAGAATTTAATTTTCAGATGATTTTTTGCATGGACTTCCATCAAACCTTCCCACGAAAAATATATAAATGATATGTGAAGTTTCATATCATTTCAAATAGTCCCCGATTTAATTTGATTTTTGACCGAAACTAGTACAAACTAGTGTATAACATTATATGATTTTTTGTCGAAACTTGCATTTCGAAATTTTTTATAGAATCTAATTTTCAGATGATTTTTTTGCATGGACCTCCATCATAACCTTCCCTCTTAATATCCATAAATGATCTAAAAAGTCTAGTATCATTTCAAATAGTCCCCAATTAAATTTGATCTTTTTGATCAAAACTTGTGTATAATATACTATGATTTTTGACATAAACTTGCATTTCGAAAAGTTTCATAGAATCTAATTTTCAGATGATTTTTTGCATGGACTTCCATTATAACCTTCCCTTGTAAAATATATAAATGATATGTGAAGTTTCGTATCATTTTGAACAGTCCACGATTTAATTTGATTTTTGACCGACACTAGTACAAACTAGCGTATAATATTATATGATTTTTTGACCGAAACATGCATTTCAAAAAGTTTCATAGAATCTAATTATCAGATGATTTTTCTGCATGGACTTCCATCATAACCATCCCTCTTAACATATATTAATGATCTGAAAAGTCTCGTATCATTTCAAATAGTCCCCAATTAAATTTAATCTTTTTGACATAAACTTGCATTTCGACAAGTTTTATAGAATCTAATTTTCAGATGTGTTTTTGCATGGACTTTCAATATAACCTTCCCTCGTAAAATATATAAATGATATGTGAAGTTTCGTATTATTTCGAACAGTCCCCAATTTAATTTCATTTTTGACCGAAACTAGTATAAACTAGTGTATAATATATTAATATTTTTTTGCCGAAACTTGCATTTCAAAAAGTTTTATAGAATTTAATTTTCAAATGAATTTTTTTGCATAGACTTCCATCATATCCTTCCCTCTTAAGATATATAAATGATCTGATAAGTCTCGTATCATTTCAAATAGTCCCCAATTAAATTTGATCTTTTTGACCGAAACTTGTGTATAATATACTATGATTTTTGACTGACACTGGCATTTCAAAAAGTTTCATAGAATTTAATTTTCAGATGATCTTTTGCATGGACTTCCATCATAACCTTCCCTCGTAAAATATATAAATGATATGTGAAGTTTCGTATCATTTCGAACAGTCTCCAATTTAATTTGATTTTTAACCTAAACTAGTACAAACTAGCGTATAATATTATATGATTTTTTGAACGAAACTTGCATTTCGAAATGTTTCATAGAATCTAATTTTCAGATGATTTTTCTGCATGGACTTCCATCATAACCTTCCCTCTTAACATCTATAAATGATCTAAAAATCCTCGTATCGTTTAACATAGTCCCCAATCAAATTTGATCTTTTTGACCAAAACTAGTGTATAATATACTATGATTTTTGACAGAAACTTGCATTTCGAAAAGTTTCATAGAATCTAATTTTTAGATGATTTTTTGCATGGACTTCCATCATAACCTTCCCTCGTAAAATATATAAATGATATGTGAAGTTTCGTATCATTTCGAACAGTCCCCAATTTATTTTCATTTTTGACCAAAACTAGTATAAACTAGTGTATAATATATTAATATTTTTTGGCTGAAAGTTGCATTTCAAAAAGTTTTATAGAATTTATTTTCCAGATGAATTTGTTTTGCATAGACTTCCATCATAACCTTACCTCTTAACATATATAAATGATCTCAAAAGTCTAGTATCATTTCAAATAGTCCCCAATTAAATTTGATCTTTTTGTCCGAAACTAGTGTATAATATACTATGATTTTTGACCGAAACTTGCATTTCGAAAAGTTTCATAGAATTTAATTTTCAGATGATTTTTTGCATGGACTTCCATCAAACCTTCCCACGAAAAATATATAAATGATATGTGAAGTTTCATATCATTTCAAATAGTCCCCGATTTAATTTGATTTTTGACCGAAACTAGTACAAACTAGTGTATAACATTATATGATTTTTGGTCGAAACTTGCATTTCGAAATTTTTTATAGAATCTAATTTTCAGATGATTTTTTTGCATGGACCTCCATCATAACCTTCCCTCTTAATATCCATAAATGATCTAAAAAGTCTAGTATCATTTCAAATAGTCCCCAATTAAATTTGATCTTTTTGACCGAAACTTGTGTATAATATACTATGATTTTTGACATAAACTTGCATTTCGAAAAGTTTCATAGAATCTAATTTTCAGATGATTTTTTGCATGGACTTCCATTATAACCTTCCCTTGTAAAATATATAAATGATATGTGAAGTTTCGTTTCATTTTGAACAGTCCCCGATTTAATTTGATTTTTGACCGACACTAGTACAAACTAGCGTATAATATTATATGATTTTTTGACCGAAACATGCATTTCAAAAAGTTTCATAGAATCTAATTATCAGATGATTTTTCTGCATGGACTTCCATCATAACCATCCCTCTTAACATATATTAATGATCTGAAAAGTCTCGTATCATTTCAAATAGTCCCCAATTAAATTTAATCTTTTTGACATAAACTTGCATTTCGACAAGTTTCATAGAATCTAATTTTCAGATGTGTTTTTGCATGGACTTTCAATATAACCTTCCCTCGTAAAATATATAAATGATATGTGAAGTTTCGTATTATTTCGAACAGTCCCCAATTTAATTTCATTTTTGACCGAAACTAGTATAAACTAGTGTATAATATATTAATATTTTTTTGCCGAAACTTGCATTTCAAAAAGTTTTATAGAATTTAATTTTCAGATGAATTTTTTTGCATAGACTTCCATCATATCCTTCCCTCTTAACATATATAAATGATCTGATAAGTCTCGTATCATTTCAAATAGTCCCCAATTAAATTTGATCTTTTTGACCGAAACTTGTGTATAATATACTATGATTTTTGACTGAAACTGGCATTTCAAAAAGATTCATAGAATTTAATTTTCAGATGATCTTTTGCATGGACTTCCATCATAACCTTCCCTCGTAAAATATATAAATGATATGTGAAGTTTCGTATCATTTCGAACAGTCTCCAATTTAATTTGATTTTTAACCTAAACTAGTACAAACTAGCGTATAATATTATATGATTTTTTGAACGAAACTTGCATTTCGAAATGTTTCATAGAATCTAATTTTCATATGATTTTTCTGCATGGACTTCCATCATAACCTTCCCTCTTAACATCTATAAATGATCTAAAAATCCTCGTATCGTTTAACATAGTCCCCAATTAAATTTGATCTTTTTGACCAAAACTAGTGTATAATATACTATGATTTTTGACAGAAACTTGCATTTCGAAAAGTTTCATAGAATCTAATTTTTAGATGATTTTTTGCATGGACTTCCATCATAACCTTCCCTCGTAAAATATATAAATGATATGTGAAGTTTTGTATCATTTCGAACAGTCCCCAATTTATTTTCATTTTTGACCAAAACTAGTATAAACTAATGTATAATATATTAATATTTTTTGGCTGAAACTTGCATTTCAAAAAGTTTTATAGAATTTATTTTCCAGATGAATTTGTTTTGCATAGACTTCCATCATAACCTTCCCTCTTAACATATATAAATGATCTGAAAAGTCTAGTATCATTTCAAATAGTCCCCAATTAAATTTGATCTTTTTGTCCGAAACTAGTGTATAATATACTATGATTTTTGACCGAAACTTGCATTTCGAAAAGTTTCATAGAATTTAATTTTCTGATGATTTTTTTCATGGACTTCCATCAACCCTTCCCACGAAAAATATATAAATGATATGTGAAGTTTCATATCATTTCAAATAGTCCCCGATTTAATTTGATTTTTGACCGAAACTAGTACAAACTAGTGTATAACATTATATGATTTTTGGTCGAAACTTGCATTTCGAAATTTTTTATAGAATCTAATTTTCAGATGATTTTTTTGCATGGACCTCCATCATAACCTTCCCTCTTAATATCCATAAATGATCTAAAAAGTCTAGTATCATTTCAAATAGTCCCCAATTAAATTTGATCTTTTTGACCGAAACTTGTGTATAATATACTATGATTTTTGACATAAACTTGCATTTCGAAAAGTTTCATAGAATCTAATTTTCAGATGATTTTTTGCATGGTCTTCCATTATAACCTTCCCTTGTAAAATATATAAATGATATGTGAAGTTTCGTATCATTTTGAACAGTCCCCGATTTAATTTGATTTTTGACCGACACTAGTACAAACTAGCGTATAATATTATATGATTTTTTGACAAAAACATGCATTTCAAAAAGTTTCATAGAATCTAATTATCAGATGATTTTTCTGCATGGACTTCCATCATAACCTTCCCTCTTAACATATATTAATGATCTGAAAAGTCTCGTATCATTTCAAATAGTCCCCAATTAAATTTAATCTTTTTGACTGAAACTTGCATTTCGACAAGTTTCATAGAATCTAATTTTCAGATGATTTTTTGCATGGCCTTTCAATATAACCTTCCCTCGTAAAATATATAAATGATATGTGATGTTTCGTATTATTTCGAACAGTCCCCAGTTTAATTTCATTTTTGACCGAAACTAGTATAAACTAGTGTATAATATATTAATATTTTTTGGCCGAAACTTGCATTTTAAAAAGTTTTATAGAATTTAATTTTCAGATGAATTTTTTTGCATAGACTTCCATCATATCCTTCCCTTTTAACATATATAAATGATCTGATAAGTCTCGTATCATTTCAAGTAGTCCCCAATTAAATTTGATCTTTTTGACCGAAACATGTGTATAATATACTATGATTTTTGACCGAAACTTGCATTTCAAAAAGTTTCATAGAATTTTATTTTCAGATGATTTTTTGCATGGACTTCCATCATAACCTTCCCTCGTAAAATATATAAATGATATGTGAAGTTTCGTATCATTTCGAACAGTCTCCAATTTAATTTGATTTTTAACCGAAACTAGTACAAACTAGCGTATAATATTATATGATTTTTTGACCGAAACTTGCATTTCGAAAAGTTTCATAGAATCTAATTTTCAGATGATTTTTCTGCATGGACTTCCATCATAACCTTCCCTCTTAACATCTATAAATGATCTAAAAATTCTCTTATCGTTTAACATAGTCCCCAATTAAATTTGATCTTTTTGACCAAAACTAGTGTATAATATACTATGATTTTTGACAGAAACTTGCATTTCGAAAAGTTTCATAGAATCTAATTTTTAGATGATTTTTTGCATGGACTTCCATCATAACCTTCCCTCGTAAAATATATAAATGATATGTGAAGTTTCGTATCATTTCGAACAGTCCCCAATATAATTTCATTTTTGACCGAAACTAGTATAAACTAGTGTATAATATATTAATATTTTTTGGCCGAAACTTGCATTTCAAAAAGTTTTATAGAATTTAATTTTCAGATGAATTTTTTTGCATAGACTTCCATCATATCCTTCCCTTTTAACATATATAAATGATCTGATAAGTCTCGTATCATTTCAAGTAGTCCCCAATTAAATTTGATCTTTTTGACCGAAACTTGTGTATAATATACTATGATTTTTGACATAAACTTGCATTTCGAAAAGTTTCATAGAATCTAATTTTCAGATGATTTTTTGCATGGACTTCCATTATAACCTTCCCTTGTAAAATATATAAATGATATGTGAAGTTTCGTATCATTTTGAACAGTCCCCGATTTAATTTGATTTTTGACCGACACTAGTACAAACTAGCGTATAATATTATATGATTTTTTGACCGAAACATGCATTTCAAAAAGTTTCATAGAATCTAATTATCAGATGATTTTTCTGCATGGACTTCCATCATAACCTTCCCTCTTAACATATATTAATGATCTGAAAAGTCTCGTATCATTTCAAATAGTCCCCAATTAAATTTAATCTTTTTGACTGAAACTTGCATTTCGACAAGTTTCATAGAATCTAATTTTCAGATGATTTTTTGCATGGCCTTTCAATATAACCTTCCCTCGTAAAATATATAAATGATATGTGATGTTTCGTATTATTTTGAACAGTCCCCAATTTAATTTCATTTTTGACCGAAACTAGTATAAACTAGTGTATAATATATTAATATTTTTTGGCCGAAACTTGCATTTTAAAAAGTTTTATAGAATTTAATTTTCAGATGAATTTTTTTGCATAGACTTCCATCATATCCTTCCCTTTTAACATATATAAATGATCTGATAAGTCTCGTATCATTTCAAGTAGTCCCCAATTAAATTTGATCTTTTTGACCGAAACATGTGTATAATATACTATGATTTTTGACCGAAACTTGCATTTCAAAAAGTTTCATAGAATTTAATTTTCAGATGATTTTTTGCATGGACTTCCATCATAACCTTCCCTCGTAAAATATATAAATGATATGTGAAGTTTCGTATCATTTCGAACAGTCTCCAATTTAATTTGATTTTTAACCGAAACTAGTACAAACTAGCGTATAATATTATATGATTTTTTGACCGAAACTTGCATTTCGAAAAGTTTCATAGAATCTAATTTTCAGATGATTTTTCTGCATGGACTTCCATCATAACCTTCCCTCTTAACATCTATAAATGATCTAAAAATTCTCTTATCGTTTAACATAGTCCCCAATTAAATTTGATCTTTTTGACCAAAACTAGTGTATAATATACTATGATTTTTGACAGAAACTTGCATTTCGAAAAGTTTCATAGAATCTAATTTTTAGATGATTTTTTGCATGGACTTCCATCATAACCTTCCCTCGTAAAATATATAAATGATATGTGAAGTTTCGTATCATTTCGAACAGTCCCCAATATAATTTCATTTTTGACCGAAACTAGTATAAACTAGTGTATAATATATTAATATTTTTTGGCCGAAACTTGCATTTCAAAAAGTTTTATAGAATTTAATTTTCAGATGAATTTTTTTGCATAGACTTCCATCATATCCTTCCCTTTTAACATATATAAATGATCTGATAAGTCTCGTATCGTTTCAAGTAGTCCCCAATTAAATTTGATCTTTTTGACCGAAACTTGTGTATAATATACTATGATTTTTGACCGAAACTTGCATTTCAAAAAGTTTCATAGAATTTAATTTTCAGATGATTTTTTGCATGGACTTCCATGATAACCTTCCCTCGTAAAATATATAAATGATATGAGAAGTTTCGTATCATTTCGAAAAGTCCCCAATTTAATTTGATTTTTGACCTAAACTAGTACAAACTAGCGTATAATATTATATGATTTTTTGAACGAAACTTGCATTTCGAAAAGTTTCATAGAATCTAATTTTCAGATGATTTTTCTGCATGAACTTCCATCATAACCTTCCCTCTTAACATCTATAAATAATATAAAAATTCTCGTATCGTTTAACATAGTCGCCAATTAAATTTGATCTTTTTGACCAAAACTAGTGTATAATATACTATGATTTTTGACATAAACTTGCATTTCGAAAAGTTTCATAGAATCTAGTTTTCAGATGTTTTTTTGCATGGACTTCCATCATAACCTTCCCTCGTAAAATATATAAATGATATGTGAAGTTTCGTATCATTTCGAACAGTCCCCAATATAATTTCATTTTTGACCGAAACTAGTATAAACTAGTGAATAATATAATAATATTTTTTGGCCGAAACTTGCATTTCAAAAAGTTTTATAGAATTTAATTTTCAGATGAATTTTTTTGCATAGACTTCCATCATAACCTTCCCTCTTAACATATATAAATGATCTGATAAGTCTCGTATCATTTCAAATAGTCCCCAATTAAATTTGATCTTTTTGACCGAAACTTGTGTATAATATACTATGATTTTTGACCGAAACTGGCATTTCAAAAAGTTTCATAGAATTTAATTTTCAGATGATTTTTTGCATGGACTTCCATCATAACCTTCCCTCGTAAAATATATAAATGATATGTGAAGTTTCGTATCATTTCGAATAGTCTCCAATTTAATTTGAGTTTTAACCGAAACTAGTACAAACTAGCGTATAATATTATATGATTTTTTGACCGAAACTTGCATTTCGAAAAGTTTCATAGAATCTAATTTTCAGATGATTTTTCTGCATGGACTTCCATCATAACCTTCCCTCTTAACATCTATAAATGATCTAAAAATTCTCGTATCGTTTTACATAGTCCCCAATTAAATTTGATCTTTTTGACCAAAACTAGTGTATAATATACTATGATTTTTGACAGAAACTTGCATTTCGAAAAGTTTCATAGAATCTAATTTTTAGATGATTTTTTGCATGGACTTCCATCATAACCTTCCCTCGTAAAATATATAAATGATATGTGAAGTTTCGTATCATTTCGAACAGTCCCCAATTTAATTTCATTTTTGACCGAAACTAGTATAAACTAGTGTATAATATATTAATATTTTTTGGCTGAAACTTGCATTTCAAAAAGTTTTATAGAATTTATTTTCCTGATGAATTTGTTTTGCATAGACTTCCATCATAACCTTCCCTCTTAACATATATAAATGATCTGAAAAGTCTAGTATCATTTCAAATAGTCCCCAATTAAATTTGATCTTTTTGTCCGAAACTAGTGTATAATATACTATGATATTTGACCGAAACTTGCATTTCGAAAAGTTTCATAGAATTTAATTTTCAGATGATTTTTTGCATGGACTTCCATCATAACCTTCCCTCGTAAAATATATAAATGATATGTGAAGTTTCGTATCATTTCGAACAGTCCCCAATTTAATTAGATTTTTAACATAAACTAGTACAAACTAGTGTATAATATTATATGATTTTTGGTCGAAAGTTGAATTTCGAAAAGTTTCATAGAATCTAATTTTCAGATGATTTTTCTGCATGGACCTCCATTATAACCTTCCCTCTTAATATCCATAAATGATCTAAAAAGTCTAGTATCATTTCAAATAGTCCCCAATTAAATTTGATCTTTTTGACCGAAACTTTTGTATAATATACTATGATTTTTGACATAAACTTGCATTTCGAAAAGTTTCATAGAATCTAATTTTCAGATGATTTTTTGCATGGACTTCCATTATAACCTTCCCTTGTAAAATATATAAATGATATGTGAAGTTTCGTATCATCTTGAACAGTCCCCGATTTAATTTGATTTTTGACCGACACTAGTACAAACTAGCGTATAATATTATATGATTTTTTGACCGAAACATGCATTTCAAAAAGATTCATAGAATCTAATTATCAGATGATTTTTCTGCATGGACTTCCATCATAACCTTCCCTCTTAACATATATTAATGATCTAAAAAGTCTCGTATCATTTCAAATAGTCCCCAATTAAATTTAATCTTTTTGACCGAAACTTGCATTTCGACAAGTTTTATAGCATCTAATTTCCAGATGATTTTTTGCATGGCCTTTCAATATAACATTCCCTCGTAAAATATATAAATGATATGTGAAGTTTCGTATTATTTCGAACAGTCCCCGATTTAATTTCATTTTTGACCGAAACTAGTATAAACTAGTGTATAATATATTAATATTTTTTGGCCGAAACTTGCATTTTAAAACGTTTTATAGAATTTAATTTTCAGATGAATTTTTTTGCATAGACTTCCATCATATCCTTCCCTTTTAACATATATAAATGATCTGATAAGTCTCGTATCATTTCAAGTAGTCCCCAATTAAATTTGATCTTTTTGACCGAAACTTGTGTATAATATACTATGATTTTTGACCGAAACTTGCATTTCAAAAAGTTTCATAGAATTTAATTTTCAGATGTTTTTTTGCATGGACTTCCATCATAACCTTCCCTCGTAAAATATATAAATGATATGTGAAGTTTCATATCATTTCGAAAAGTCCCCAATTTAATTTGAGTTTTGACCTAAACTAGTACAAACTAGCGTATAATATTATATGATTTTTTGAACGAAACTTGCATTTCGAAAAGTTTCATAGAATCTAATTTTCAGATGATTTTTCTGCATGGACTTCCATCATAACCTTCCCTCTTAACATCTATAAATGATATAAAAATTCTCGTATCGTTTAACATAGTCGCAAATTAAATTTGATCTTTTTGACCAAAACTAGTGTATAATATACTATGATTTTTGACATAAACTTGCATTTCGAAAAGTTTCATAGAATCTAATTTTCAGATGTTTTTTTGCATGGAATTCCATCATAACCTTCCCTCGTAAAATATATAAATGACATGTGAAGTTTCGTATCATTTCGAACAGTCCCCAATATAATTTCATTTTTGACCGAAACTAGTATAAACTAGTGTATAATATATTAATATTTTTTGGCCGAAACTTGCATTTCAAAAAGTTTTATAGAATTTAATTTTCAGATGAATTTTTTTGCATAGACTTCCATCATAACCTTCCCTCTTAACATATATAAATGATCTTATAAGTCTCGTATCATTTCAAATATTCCCCAATTAAATTTGATCTTTTTGACCGAAACTTGTGTATAATAGACTATAATTTTTGACCGAAACTTGCATTTCAAAAAGTTTCATAGAATTTAATTTTCAGATGATTTTTTGCATGGACTTCCATCATAACCTTCCCTCGTAAAATATATAAATGATATGTGAAGTTTCGTATCATTTCGAACAGTCTCCAATTTAATTTGATTTTTAACCGAAACTAGTACAAACTAGCGTATAATATTATATGATTTTTTGACCGAAACTTGCATTTCGAAAAGTTTCATAGAATCTAATTTTCAGATGATTTTTTTGCATGGACTTCCATTATAACCTTCCCTTGTAAAATATATAAATGATATGTGAAGTTTCGTATCATTTTGAACAGTCCCCGATTTAATTTGATTTTTGACCGACACTAGTACAAACTAGCGTATAATATTATATGATTTTTTGACCGAAACATGCATTTCAAAAAGTTTCATAGAATCTAATTATCAGATGATTTTTCTGCATGGACTTCCATCATAACCTTCCCTCTTAACATATATTAATGATCTGAAAAGTCTCGTATCATTTCAAATAGTCCCCAATTAAATTTAATCTTTTTGACCGAAACTTGCATTTCGACAAGTTTCAAATAATCTAATTTTCAGATAATTTTTTGCATGGCCTTTCAATATAACCTTCCCTCGTAAAATATATAAATGATATGTGAAGTTTCGTATTATTTCGAACAGTCCCCGATTTAATTTCATTTTTGACCGAAACTAGTATAAACTAGTGTATAATATATTAATATTTTTTGGCCGAAACTTGCATTTTAAAAAGTTTTATAGAATTTAATTTTCAGATGAATTTTTCTGCATAGACTTCCATCATATCCTTCCCTTTTAACATATATAAATGATCTGATAAGTCTCGTATCATTTCAAGTAGTCCCCAATTAAATTTGATCTTTTTGACCGAAACTTGCATTTCGACAAGTTTCATAGAATCTAATTTTCAGATGATTTTTTGCATGGCCTTTCAATATAACATTCCCTCGTAAAATATATAAATGATATGTGAAGTTTCGTATTATTTCGAACAGTCCCCGATTTAATTTCATTTTTGACCGAAACTAGTATAAACTAGTGTATAATATATTAATATTTTTTGGCCGAAACTTGCATTTTAAAACGTTTTATAGAATTTAATTTTCAGATGAATTTTTTTGCATAGACTTCCATCATATCCTTCCCTTTTAACATATATAAATGATCTGATAAGTCTCGTATCATTTCAAGTAGTCCCCAATTAAATTTGATCTTTTTGACCGAAACTTGTGTATAATATACTATGATTTTTGACCGAAACTTGCATTTCAAAAAGTTTCATAGAATTTAATTTTCAGATGTTTTTTTGCATGGACTTCCATCATAACCTTCCCTCGTAAAATATATAAATGATATGTGAAGTTTCGTATCATTTCGAAAAGTCCCCAATTTAATTTAAGTTTTGACCTAAACTAGTACAAACTAGCGTATAATATTATATGATTTTTTGAACGAAACTTGCATTTCGAAAAGCTTCATAGAATCTAATTTTCAGATGATTTTTCTGCATGGACTTCCATCATAAACTTCCCTCTTAACATCTATAAATGATATAAAAATTCTCGTATCGTTTAACATAGTCGCAAATTAAATTTGATCTTTTTGACCAAAACTAGTGTATAATATACTATGATTTTTGACATAAACTTGCATTTCGAAAAGTTTCATAGAATCTAATTTTCAGATGTTTTTTGCATGGAATTCCATCATAACCTTCCCTCGTAAAATATATAAATGATATGTGAAGGTTCGTATCATTTCGAACAGTCCCCGATATAATTTCATTTTTGACCGAAACTAGTATAAACTAGTGTATAATATATTAATATTTTTTGGCCGAAACTTGCATTTCAAAAAGTTTTATAGAATTTAATTTTCAGATGAATTTTTCTGCATAGACTTCCATCATAACCTTCCCTCTTAACATATATAAATGATCTTATAAGTCTCGTATCATTTCAAATAGTCCCCAATTAAATTTGATCTTTTTGACCGAAACTTGTGTATAATAGACTATGATTTTTGACCGAAACTTGCATTTCAAAAAGTTTCATAGAATTTAATTTTCTGATGATTTTTTGCATGGACTTCCATCATAACCTTCCCTCGTAAAATATATAAATGATATGTGAAGTTTCGTATCATTTAGAACAGTCTCCAATTTAATTTGATTTTTAACCGAAACTAGTACAAACTAGCGTATAATATTATATGATTTTTTGACCGAAACTTGCATTTCGAAAAGTTTCATAGAATCTTATTTTCAGATGATTTTTCTGCATGGACTTCCATTATAACCTTCCCTTGTAAAATATATAAATGATATGTGAAGTTTCGTATCATTTTGAACAGTCCCCGATTTAATTTGATTTTTGACCGACACTAGTACAAACTAGCGTATAATATTATATGATTTTTTGACCGAAACATGCATTTCAAAAAGTTTCATAGAATCTAATTATCAGATGATTTTTCTGCATGGACTTCCACCATAACCTTCCCTCTTAACATATATTAATGATCTGAAAAGTCTCGTATCATTTCAAATAGTCCCCAATTAAATTTAATCTTTTTGACCGAAACTTGCATTTTGACAAGTTTCATAGAATCTAATTTTCAGATAATTTTTTGCATGGCCTTTCAATATAACCTTCCCTCGTAAAATATATAAATGATATGTGAAGTTTCGTATTATTTCGAACAGTCCCCGATTTAATTTCATTTTTGACCGAAACTAGTATAAACTAGTGTATAATATATTAATATTTTTTGGCCGAAACTTGCATTTTAAAAAGTTTTATAGAATTTAATTTTCAGATGAATTTTTTTGCATAGACTTCCATCATATCCTTCCCTTTTAACATATATAAATGATCTGATAAGTCTCGTATCATTTCAAGTAGTCCCCAATTAAATTTCATCTTTTTGACCGAAACTTGCATTTCGACAAGTTTCATAGAATCTAATTTTCAGATGATTTTTTGCATGGCCTTTCAATATAACATTCCCTCGTAAAATATATAAATGATATGTGAAGTTTCGTATTATTTCGAACAGTCCCCGATTTAATTTCATTTTTGACCGAAACTAGTATAAACTAGTGTATAATATATTAATATTTTTTGGCCGAAACTTGCATTTTAAAACGTTTTATAGAATTTAATTTTCAGATGAATTTTTTTGCATAGACTTCCGTCATATCCTTCCCTTTTAACATATATAAATGATCTGATAAGTCTCGTATCATTTCAAGTAGTCCCCAATTAAATTTGATCTTTTTGACCGAAACTTGTGTATAATATACTATGATTTTTGACCGAAACTTGCATTTCAAAAAGTTTTATAGAATTTAATTTTCAGATGTTTTTTTGCATGGACTTCCATCATAACCTTCCCTCGTAAAATATATAAATGATATGTGAAGTTTCGTATCATTTCGAAAAGTCCCCAATTTAATTTGATTTTTGACCTAAACTAGTACAAACTAGCGTATAATATTATATGATTTTTTGAACGAAACTTGCATTTCGAAAAGTTTCATAGAATCTAATTTTCAGATGATTTTTCTGCATGGACTTCCATCATAACCTTCCCTCTTAACATCTATAAATGATATAAAAATTCTCGTATCGTTTAACATAGTCGCAAATTAAATTTGATCTTTTTGACCAAAACTAGTGTATAATATACTATGATTTTTGACATAAACTTGCATTTCGAAAAGTTTCATAGAATCTAATTTTCAGATGTTTTTTGCATGGAATTCCATCATAACCTTCCCTCGTAAAATATATAAATGATATGTGAAGTTTCGTATCATTTCGAACAGTCCCCAATATAATTTCATTTTTGACCGAAACTAGTATAAACTAGTGTATAATATATTAATATTTTTTGGCCGAAACTTGCATTTCAAAAAGTTTTATAGAATTTAATTTTCAGATGAATTTTTTTGCATAGACTTCCATCATAACCTTCCCTCTTAACATATATAAATGATCTTATAAGTCTCGTATCATTTCAAATAGTCCCCAATTAAATTTGATCTTTTTGACCGAAACTTGTGTATAATAGACTATGATTTTTGACCAAAACTTGCATTTCAAAAAGTTTCATAGAATTTAATTTTCTGATGATTTTTTGCATGGACTTCCATCATAACCTTCCCTCGTAAAATATATAAATGATATGTGAAGTTTCGTATCATTTAGAACAGTCTCCAATTTAATTTGATTTTTAACCGAAACTAGTACAAACTAGCGTATAATATTATATGATTTTTTGACCGAAACTTGCATTTCGAAAAGTTTCATAGAATCTTATTTTCAGATGATTTTTCTGCATGGACTTCCATTATAACCTTCCCTTGTAAAATATATAAATGATATGTGAAGTTTCGTATCATTTTGAACAGTCCCCGATTTAATTTGA
Source organism: Lathyrus aphaca (assembly GCA_963966055.1). Taxonomy (NCBI): domain Eukaryota; kingdom Viridiplantae; phylum Streptophyta; class Magnoliopsida; order Fabales; family Fabaceae; genus Lathyrus; species Lathyrus aphaca. Next base: position 499,675,792 of record OZ014525.1, read on the forward strand.
TTTTTGACCGACACTAGTACAAACTAGCGTATAATATTATTTGATTTTTTGACCGAAACATGCATTTCAAAAAGTTTCATAGAATCTAATTATCAGATGATTTTTCTACATGGACTTCCATCATAACCTTCCCTCTTAACATATATTAATGATCTGAAAAGTCTCGTATCATTTCAAATAGTCCCCAATTAAATTTAATCTTTTTGACCGAAACTTGCATTTCGACAAGTTTCATAGAATCTAATTTTCAGATGATTTTTTGCATGGCCTTTCAATATAACCTTCCCTCGTAAAATATATAAATGATATGTGATGTTTCGTATTATTTCGAACAATCCCCAATTTAATTTAATTTTTGACCGAAACTAGTATAAACTAATGTATAATATATTAATATTTTTTGGCCGAAACTTGCATTTTAAAAAGTTTTATAGAATTTAATTTTCAGATGAATTTTTTTGCATAGACTTCCATCATATCCTTCCCTTTTAACATATATAAATGATCTTATAAGTCTCGTATCATTTCAAGTAGTCCCCAATTAAATTTGATCTTTTTGACCGAAACTTGTGTATAATATACTATGATTTTTGACCGAAACTTGCATTTCAAAAAGTTTCATAGAATTTAATTTTCAGATGATTTTTTTCATGGACTTCCATCATAACCTTCCCTCGTAAAATATATAAATGATATGTGAAGTTTCGTATCATTTCGAAAAGTCCCCAATTTAATTTGATTTTTGACCTAAACTAGAACAAACTAGCGTATAATATTATATGATTTTTTGAACGAAACTTGTATTTCGAAAAGTTTTATAGAATCTAATTTTCAGATGATTTTTCTGCATGGTCCCTCTTAACATCTATATATGATATAAAAATTCTCGTATCGTTTAACATAGTCGCCAATTAAATTTGATCTTTTTGACCAAAACTAGTGTATAATATACTATGATTTTTGACATAAACTTGCATTTCGAAAAGTTTCATAGAATCTAATTTTCAGATGATTTTTTGCATGGACTTCCATCATAACCTTCCCTCGTAAAATATATAAATGATATGTGAAGTTTCGTATCATTTCGAAAAGTCCCCAATTTAATTTGATTTTTGACCTAAACTAGTACAAACTAGCGTATAATATTATATGATTTTTTGAACGAAACTTGCATTTCGAAAAGTTTCATAGAATCTAATTTTCAGATGATTTTTCTGCATGGACTTCCATCATAACCTTCCCTCTTAACATCTATAAATGATATAAAAATTCTCGTATCGTTTAACATAGTCGCAAATTAAATTTGATCTTTTTGACCAAAACTAGTGTATAATATACTATGATTTTTGACATAAACTTGCATTTCGAAAAGTTTCATAGAATCTAATTTTCAGATGTTTTTTGCATGGAATTCCATCATAACCTTCCCTCGTAAAATATATAAATGATATGTGAAGTTTCGTATCATTTCGAACAGTCCCCAATATAATTTCATTTTTGACCGAAACTAGTATAAACTAGTGTATAATATATTAATATTTTTTGGCCGAAACTTGCATTTCAAAAAGTTTTATAGAATTTAATTTTCAGATGAATTTTTTTGCATAGACTTCCATCATAACCTTCCCTCTTAACATGTATAAATGATCTTATAAGTCTCGTATCATTTCAAATAGTCCCCAATTAAATTTGATCTTTTTGACCGAAACTTGTGTATAATAGACTATGATTTTTGACCAAAACTTGCATTTCAAAAAGTTTCATAGAATTTAATTTTCTGATGATTTTTTGCATGGACTTCCATCATAACCTTCCCTCGTAAAATATATAAATGATATGTGAAGTTTCGTATCATTTAGAACAGTCTCCAATTTAATTTGATTTTTAACCGAAACTAGTACAAACTAGCGTATAATATTATATGATTTTTTGACCGAAACATGCATTTCGAAAAGTTTCATAGAATCTTATTTTCGAATGATTTTTCTGCATGGACTTCCATTATAACCTTCCCTTGTAAAATATATAAATGATATGTGAAGTTTCGTATCATTTTGAACAGTCCCCGATTTAATTTGATTTTTGACCGACACTAGTACAAACTAGCGTATAATATTATATGATTTTTTGACCGAAACATGCATTTCAAAAAGTTTCATAGAATCTAATTATCAGATGATTTTTCTACATGGACTTCCATCATAACCTTCCCTCTTAACATATATTAATGATCTGAAAAGTCTCGTATCATTTCAAATAGTCCCCAATTAAATTTAATCTTTTTGACCGAAACTTGCATTTCGACAAGTTTCATAGAATCTAATTTTCAGATGATTTTTTGCATGGCCTTTCAATATAACCTTCCCTCGTAAAATATATAAATGATATGTGAAGTTTCGTATTATTTCGAACAGTCCCCGATTTAATTTCATTTTTGACCGAAACTAGTATAAACTAGTGTATAATATATTAATATTTTTTGGCCGAAACTTGCATTTTAAAAAGTTTTATAGAATTTAATTTTCAGATGAATTTTTTTGCATAGACTTCCATCATATCCTTCCCTTTTAACATATATAAATGATCTGATAAGTCTCGTATCATTTCAAGTAGTCCCCAATTAAATTTGATCTTTTTGACCGAAACTTGCATTTCGACAAGTTTCATAGAATCTAATTTTCAGATGATTTTTTGCATGGCCTTACAATATAACATTCCCTCGTAAAATATATAAATGATATGTGAAGTTTCGTATTATTTCGAACAGTCCCCGATTTAATTTCATTTTTGACCGAAACTAGTATAAACTAGTGTATAATATATTAATATTTTTTGGCCGAAACTTGCATTTTAAAACGTTTTATAGAATTTAATTTTCAGATGAATTTTTTTGCATAGACTTCCGTCATATCCTTCCCTTTTAACATATATAAATGATCTGATAAGTCTCGTATCATTTCAAGTAGTCCCCAATTAAATTTGATCTTTTTGACCGAAACTTGTGTATAATATACTATGATTTTTGACCGAAACTTGCATTTCAAAAAGTTTTATAGAATTTAATTTTCAGATGTTTTTTTGCATGGACTTCCATCATAACCTTCCCTCGTAAAATATATGAATGATATGTGAAGTTTCGTATCATTTCGAAAAGTCCCCAATTTAATTTGATTTTTGACCTAAACTAGTACAAACTAGCGTATAATATTATATGATTTTTTGAACGAAACTTGCATTTCGAAAAGTTTCATAGAATCTAATTTTCAGATGATTTTTCTGCATGGACTTCCATCATAACCTTCCCTCTTAACATCTATAAATGATATAAAAATTCTCGTATCGTTTAACATAGTCGCAAATTAAATTTGATCTTTTTGACCAAAACTAGTGTATAATATACTATGATTTTTGACATAAACTTGCATTTCGAAAAGTTTCATAGAATCTAATTTTCAGATGTTTTTTGCATGGAATTCCATCATAACCTTCCCTCGTAAAATATATAAATGATATGTGAAGTTTCGTATCATTTCGAACAGTCCCCAATATAATTTCATTTTTGACCGAAACTAGTATAAACTAGTGTATAATATATTAATATTTTTTGGCCGAAACTTGCATTTCAAAAAGTTTTATAGAATTTAATTTTCAGATGAATTTTTTTGCATAGACTTCCATCATAACCTTCCCTCTTAACATATATAAATGATCTTATAAGTCTCGTATCATTTCAAATAGTCCCCAATTAAATTTGATCTTTTTGACCGAAACTTGTGTATAATAGACTATGATTTTTGACCAAAACATGCATTTCAAAAAGTTTCATAGAATTTAATTTTCTGATGATTTTTTGCATGGACTTCCATCATAACCTTCCCTCGTAAAATATATAAATGATATGTGAAGTTTCGTATCATTTAGAACAGTCTCCAATTTAATTTGATTTTTAACCGAAACTAGTACAAACTAGCGTATAATATTATATGATTTTTTGACCGAAACTTGCATTTCGAAAAGTTTCATAGAATCTTATTTTCAGATGATTTTTCTGCATGGACTTCCATTATAACCTTCCCTTGTAAAATATATAAATGATATGTGAAGTTTCGTATCATTTTGAACAGTCCCCGATTTAATTTGATTTTTGACCGACACTAGTACAAACTAGCGTATAATATTATTTGATTTTTTGACCGAAACATGCATTTCAAAAAGTTTCATAGAATCTAATTATCAGATGATTTTTCTACATGGACTTCCATCATAACCTTCCCTCTTAACATATATTAATGATCTGAAAAGTCTCGTATCATTTCAAATAGTCCCCAATTAAATTTAATCTTTTTGACCGAAACTTGCATTTCGACAAGTTTCATAGAATCTAATTTTCAGATGATTTTTTGCATGGCCTTTCAATATAACCTTCCCTCGTAAAATATATAAATGATATGTGATGTTTCGTATTATTTCGAACAATCCCCAATTTAATTTAATTTTTGACCGAAACTAGTATAAACTAATGTATAATATATTAATATTTTTTGGCCGAAACTTGCATTTTAAAAAGTTTTATAGAATTTAATTTTCAGATGAATTTTTTTGCATAGACTTCCATCATATCCTTCCCTTTTAACATATATAAATGATCTTATAAGTCTCGTATCATTTCAAGTAGTCCCCAATTAAATTTGATCTTTTTGACCGAAACTTGTGTATAATATACTATGATTTTTGACCGAAACTTGCATTTCAAAAAGTTTCATAGAATTTAATTTTCAGATGATTTTTTTCATGGACTTCCATCATAACCTTCCCTCGTAAAATATATAAATGATATGTGAAGTTTCGTATCATTTCGAAAAGTCCCCAATTTAATTTGATTTTTGACCTAAACTAGAACAAACTAGCGTATAATATTATATGATTTTTTGAACGAAACTTGTATTTCGAAAAGTTTTATAGAATCTAATTTTCAGATGATTTTTCTGCATGGTCCCTCTTAACATCTATATATGATATAAAAATTCTCGTATCGTTTAACATAGTCGCCAATTAAATTTGATCTTTTTGACCAAAACTAGTGTATAATATACTATGATTTTTGACATAAACTTGCATTTCGAAAAGTTTCATAGAATCTAATTTTCAGATGATTTTTTGCATGGACTTCCATCATAACCTTCCCTCGTAAAATATATAAATGATATGTGAAGTTTCGTATCATTTCGAAAAGTCCCCAATTTAATTTGATTTTTGACCTAAACTAGTACAAACTAGCGTATAATATTATATGATTTTTTGAACGAAACTTGCATTTCGAAAAGTTTCATAGAATCTAATTTTCAGATGATTTTTCTGCATGGACTTCCATCATAACCTTCCCTCTTAACATCTATAAATGATATAAAAATTCTCGTATCGTTTAACATAGTCGCAAATTAAATTTGATCTTTTTGACCAAAACTAGTGTATAATATACTATGATTTTTGACATAAACTTGCATTTCGAAAAGTTTCATAGAATCTAATTTTCAGATGTTTTTTGCATGGAATTCCATCATAACCTTCCCTCGTAAAATATATAAATGATATGTGAAGTTTCGTATCATTTCGAACAGTCCCCAATATAATTTCATTTTTGACCGAAACTAGTATAAACTAGTGTATAATATATTAATATTTTTTGGCCGAAACTTGCATTTCAAAAAGTTTTATAGAATTTAATTTTCAGATGAATTTTTTTGCATAGACTTCCATCATAACCTTCCCTCTTAACATGTATAAATGATCTTATAAGTCTCGTATCATTTCAAATAGTCCCCAATTAAATTTGATCTTTTTGACCGAAACTTGTGTATAATAGACTATGATTTTTGACCAAAACTTGCATTTCAAAAAGTTTCATAGAATTTAATTTTCTGATGATTTTTTGCACGGACTTCCATCATAACCTTCCCTCGTAAAATATATAAATGATATGTGAAGTTTCGTATCATTTAGAACAGTCTCCAATTTAATTTGATTTTTAACCGAAACTAGTACAAACTAGCGTATAATATTATATGATTTTTTGACCGAAACTTGCATTTCGAAAAGTTTCATAGAATCTTATTTTCGAATGATTTTTCTGCATGGACTTCCATTATAACCTTCCCTTGTAAAATATATAAATGATATGTGAAGTTTCGTATCATTTTGAACAGTCCCCGATTTAATTTGATTTTTGACCGACACTAGTACAAACTAGCGTATAATATTATATGATTTTTTGACCGAAACATGCATTTCAAAAAGTTTCATAGAATCTAATTATCAGATGATTTTTCTACATGGACTTCCATCATAACCTTCCCTCTTAACATATATTAATGATCTGAAAAGTCTCGTATCATTTCAAATAGTCCCCAATTAAATTTAATCTTTTTGACCGAAACTTGCATTTCGACAAGTTTCATAGAATCTAATTTTCAGATGATTTTTTGCATGGCCTTTCAATATAACCTTCCCTCGTAAAATATATAAATGATATGTGATGTTTCGTATTATTTCGAACAATCCCCAATTTAATTTAATTTTTGACCGAAACTAGTATAAACTAATGTATAATATATTAATATTTTTTGGCCGAAACTTGCATTTTAAAAAGTTTTATAGAATTTAATTTTCAGATGAATTTTTTTGCATAGACTTCCATCATATCCTTCCCTTTTAACATATATAAATGATCTTATAAGTCTCGTATCATTTCAAGTAGTCCCCAATTAAATTTGATCTTTTTGACCGAAACTTGTGTATAATATACTATGATTTTTGACCGAAACTTGCATTTCAAAAAGTTTCATAGAATTTAATTTTCAGATGATTTTTTGCATGGACTTCCATCATAACCTTCCCTCGTAAAATATATAAATGATATGTGAAGTTTCGTATCATTTCGAAAAGTCCCCAATTTAATTTGATTTTTGACCTAAACTAGAACAAACTAGCGTATAATATTATATGATTTTTTGAACGAAACTTGTATTTCGAAAAGTTTTATAGAATCTAATTTTCAGATGATTTTTCTGCATGGTCCCTCTTAACATCTATATATGATATAAAAATTCTCGTATCGTTTAACATAGTCGCCAATTAAATTTGATCTTTTTGACCAAAACTAGTGTATAATATACTATGATTTTTGACATAAACTTGCATTTCGAAAAGTTTCATAGAATCTAATTTTCAGATGATTTTTTGCATGGACTTCCATCATAACCTTCCCTCGTAAAATATATAAATGATATGTGAAGTTTCGTATCATTTCGAAAAGTCCCCAATTTAATTTGATTTTTGACCTAAACTAGTACAAACTAGCGTATAATATTATATGATTTTTTGAACGAAACTTGCATTTCAAAAGTTTCATAGAATCTAATTTTCAGATGATTTTTCTGCATTGACTTCCATCATAACCTTCCCTCTTAACATCTATAAATGATATAAAAATTCTCGTATCGTTTAACATAGACGCAAATTAAATTTGATCTTTTTGACCAAAACTAGTGTATAATATACTATGATTTTTGACATAAACTTGCATTTCGAAAAGTTTCATAGAATCTAATTTTCAGATGTTTTTTGCATGGAATTCCATCATAACCTTCCCTCGTAAAATATATAAATGATATGTGAAGTTTCGTATCATTTCGAACAGTCCCGAATATAATTTCATTTTTGACCGAAACTAGTATAAACTAGTGTATAATATATTAATATTTTTTGGCCGAAACTTGCATTTCAAAAAGTTTTATAGAATTTAATTTTCAGATGAATTTTTTTGCATAGACTTCCATCATAACCTTCCCTCTTAACATATATAAATGATCTTATAAGTCTCGTATCATTTCAAATAGTCCCCAATTAAATTTGATCTTTTTGACCGAAACTTGTGTATAATAGACTATGATTTTTGACCGAAACTTGCATTTCAAAAAGTTTCATAGAATTTAATTTTCTGATGATTTTTTGCATGGACTTCCATCATAACCTTCCCTTGTAAAATATATAAATGATATGTGAAGTTTCGTATCATTTAGAACAGTCTCCAATTTAATTTGATTTTTAACCGAAACTAGTACAAACTAGCGTATAATATTATATGATTTTTTGACCTAAACTTGCATTTCGAAAAGTTTCATAGAATCTTATTTTCAGATGATTTTTCTGCATGGACTTCCATTATAACCTTCCCTTGTAAAATATATAAATGATATGTGAAGTTTCGTATCATTTTGAACAGTCCCCGATTTAATTTGATTTTTGACCGACACTAGTACAAACTAGTGTATAATATTATATGATTTTTTGACCGAAACATGCATTTCAAAAAGTTTCATAGAATCTAATTATCAAATGATTTTTCTGCATGGACTTCCATCATAACCTTCCCTCTTAACATATATTAATGATCTGAAAAGTCTCGTATCATTTCAAAAAGTCCCCAATTAAATTTAATCTTTTTGACCGAAACTTGCATTTCGACAAGTTTCATAGAATCTAATTTTCAGATGATTTTTTGCATGGCCTTTCAATATAACCTTCCCTCGTAAAATATATAAATGATATGTGATGTTTCGTATTATTTCGAACAATCCCCAATTTAATTTCATTTTTGACCGAAACTAGTATAAACTAATGTATAATATATTAATATTTTTTGGCCGAAACTTGCATTTTAAAAAGTTTTATAGAATTTAATTTTCAGATGAATTTTTTTGCATAGACTTCCATCATATCCTTCCCTTTTAATATATATAAATGATCTTATAAGTCTCGTATCATTTCAAGTAGTCCCCAATTAAATTTGATCTTTTTGACCGAAACTTGTGTATAATATACTATGATTTTTGACCGAAACTTGCATTTCAAAAAGTTTCATAGAATTTAATTTTCAGATGATTTTTTGCATGGACTTCCATCATAACCTTCCCTCGTAAAATATATAAATGATATGTGAAGTTTCGTATCATTTCGAAAAGTCCCCAATTTAATTTGATTTTTGACCTAAACTAGTACAAACTAGCGTATAATATTATATGATTTTTTGAACGAAACTTGTATTTCGAAAAGTTTTATAGAATCTAATTTTCAGATGATTTTTCTGCATGGTCCCTCTTAACATCTATATATGATATAAAAATTCTCGTATCATTTAACATAGTCGCCAATTAAATTTGATCTTTTTGACCAAAACTAGTGTATAATATACTATGATTTTTGACATAAACTTGCATTTCGAAAAGTTTCATAGAATCTAATTTTCAGATGATTTTTTGCATGGACTTCCATCATAACCTTCCCTCGTAAAATATATAAATGATATGTGAAGTTTCGTATCATTTCGAACAGTCCCCAATTTAATTTCATTTTTGACCAAAACATGTATAAACTAGTTTATAATATATTAATATTTTTTGGCCGAAACTTGCATTTTAAAAAGTTTTATAGAATTTAATTTTCAGATGAATTTTTTTGCATAGACTTCTATCATATCCTTCCCTCTTAACAGATATAAATGATCTGATAAGTCTCATATCATTTCAAGTAGTCCCCAATTAAATTTGATCTTTTTGACCGAAACTTGTGTATAATATACTATGATTTTTGACCGAAACTTGCATTTCAAAAAGTTTTATAGAATTTAATTTTCAGATGATTTTTTGCATGGACTTCCATCATAACCTTCCCTCGTAAAATATATAAATGATATGTGAAGTTTCGTATCATTTCGATCAATCTCCAATTTAATTTGATTTTTAACCGAAACTAGTACAAACTAGCGTATAATATTATATGATTTTTTGACCGAAACTTGCATTTCGAAAAGTTTCATAGAATCTAATTTTCAGATGATTTTTCTGCATGGACTTCCATCATAACCTTCCCTCTTAACATCTATAAATGATCTAAAAATTCTCGTATCGTTTAACATTGTCGCCAATTAAATTTGATCTTTTTGACCAAAACTAGTGTATAATATACTATGATTTTTGACATAAACTTGCATTTCGAAAAGTTTCATAGAATCTAATTTTCAGATGATTTTTTGCATGGACTTCCATCATAACCTTCCCTCGTAAAATATATAAAAGATATGTGACGTTTCGTATCATTTTGAACAGTCCCCAATATAATTTCATTTTTGACCGAAACTAGTATAAACTAGTGTATAATATATTAATATTTTTTGGCCGAAACTTGCATTTCAAAAAGTTTTATAGAATTTAATTTTCAGATGAATTTTTTTGCATAGACTTCCATCATAACCTTCCCTCTTAACATATATAAATGATCTGATAAGTCTCGTATCATTTCAAATAGTCCCCAATTAAATTTGATCTTTTTGACCGAAACTTGTGTATAATATACTATGATTTTTGCCGAAACTTGCATTTCAAAAAGTTTCATTGAATTTAATTTTCAGATGATTTTTTGCATGGACTTCCATCATAACCTTCCCTCATAAAATATATAAATGATATGTGAAGTTTCGTATCATTTCGAACAATCTCCAATATAATTTGATTTTTAACCGAAACTAGTACAAACTAGCGTATAATATTATATGATTTTTTGACCGAAACTTGTATTTCGAAAAGTTTCATAGAATCTAATTTTCAGATGATTTTTCTGCATGGACTTCCATCATAACCTTCCCTCTTAACATCTATAAATGATCTAAAAATTCTCGTATCGTTTAACATAGTCCCCAATTAAATTTGATCTTTTTGACCAAAACTAGTGTATAATATACAATGATTTTTGACAGAAACTTGCATTTCGAAAAGTTTCATAGAATCTAATTTTTAGATGATTTTTTGCATGGACTTCCATCATAACCTTCCCTCGTAAAATATATAAATGATATGTGAAGTTTCGTATCATTTCGAACAGTCCCCAATTTAATTTCATTTTTGACCGAAACTAGTATAAACTAGTGTATAATATATTAATATTTTTTGGCTGAAACTTGCATTTCAAAAAGTTTTATAGAATTTATTTTGCAGATGAATTTGTTTTGCATAGACTTCCATCATAACCTTCCCTCTTAACATATATAAATGATCTGAAAAGTCTAGTATCATTTCAAATAGTCCCCAATTAAATTTGATCTTTTTATCCGAAACTAGTGTATAATATACTATGATTTTTGATCGAAACTTGCATTTCGAAAAGTTTCATAGAATCTAATTTTCAGATGATTTTTTGCATGGACTTCCATCAAACCTTCCCTCGTAAAATATATAAATGATATGTGAAGTTTCATATCATTTCAAACAGTCCCCGATTTAATTTGATTTTTGACCGAAACTAGTACAAACTAGTGTATAATATTATATGATTTTTGGTCGAAACTTGCATTTCAAAATTTTTTATAGAATCTAATTTTCAGATGATTTTTTTGCATAGACCTCCATCATAACCTTCCCTCTTAATATCCATAAATGATCTAAAAAGTCTTGTATCATTTCGAATAGTCCCCAATTAAATTTGATCTTTTTGACCGAAATTTGTGTATAATATACTATGATTTTTGACATAAACTTGCATTTCGAAAAGTTTCATAGAATCTAATTTTCAGATGATTTTTTGCATGGACTTCCATTATAACCTTCCCTCGTAAAATATATAAATGATATGTGAAGTTTCGTATCATTTTGAACAGTCCCTGATTTAATTTGATTTTTGACCGAAACTAGTACAAACTAGCGTATAATATTATATGATTTTTTGACCGAAACATGCATTTCAAAAAGTTTCATAGAATCTAATTTTCAGATGATTTTTCTGCATGGACTTCCATCATGACCTTCCCTCTTAACATATATTAATGATCTGAAAAGTCTCGTATCGTTTCAAATAGTCCCCAATTAAATTTGATCTTTTTAACCGAAACTTGCATTTCGACAAGTTTCATAGAATCTAATTTTCAGATGATTTTTTGCATGGCCTTTCAATATAACCTTCCCTCGTAAAATATATAAATGATATGTGATGTTTCGTATTATTTCGAACAGTCCCCAATTTAATTTCATTTTTGACCGAAACTAGTATAAACTAGTGTATAATATATTAATATTTTTTGGCCGAAACTTGCATTTTAAAAAGTTTTATAGAATTTAATTTTCAGATGAATTTTTTTGCATAGACTTCTATCATATCCTTCCCTCTTAACATATATAAATGATCTGATAAGTCTCGTATCATTTCAAGTAGTCCCCAATTAAATTTGATCTTTTTGACCGAAACTTGTGTATAATATACTATGATTTTTGACCGAAACTTGCATTTCAAAAAGTTTTATAGAATTTAATTTTCAGATGATTTTTTGCATGGACTTCCATCATAACCTTCCCTCGTAAAATATATTAATGATATGTGAAGTTTCGTATTATTTCGAAAGGTCCCCAATTTAATTTGATTTTTGACCTAAACTAGTACAAACTAGCGTATAATATTATATGATTTTTTGAACGAAACTTGCATTTCAAAAAGTTTCATAGAATCTAATTTTCAGATGATTTTTCTGCATGGACTTCCATCATAACCTTCCCTCTTAACATCTATAAATGATATAAAAATTCTCGTATCGTTTAACATTATCGCCAATTAAATTTGATCTTTTTGACCAAAACTAGTCTATAATATACTATGATTTTTGACATAAACTTGCATTTCGAAAAGTTTCATAGAATCTAATTTTCAGATGTTTTTTTGCATGGACTTCCATCATAACCTTCCCTCATAAAATATATAAAAGATATGTGATGTTTCGTATCATTTCGAACAGTCCCCAATATAATTTCATTTTTGACCGAAACTAGTATAAACTAGTGTATAATATATTAATATTTTTTGGCCGAAACTTGCATTTCAAAAAGTTTTATAGAATTTAATTTTCAGATGAATTTTTTTGCATAGACTTCCATTATAACCTTCCCTCTTAACATATATAAATGATCTGATAAGTCTCGTATCATTTCAAATAGTCCCCAATTAAATTTGATCTTTTTGACCGAAACGTGTGTATAATATACTATGATTTTTGCCGAAACTTGCATTTCAAAAAGTTTCATTGAATTTAATTTTCAGATGATTTTTTGCATGGACTTCCATCATAACCTTCCCTCATAAAATATATAAATGATATGTGAAGTTTCGTATCATTTCGAACAATCTCCAATATAATTTGATTTTTAACCGAAACTAGTACAAACTAGCGTATAATATTATATGATTTTTTGACCGAAACATGCATTTCGAAAAGTTTCATAGAATCTAATTTTCAGATGATTTTTCTGCATGGACTTCCATCATAACCTTCCCTCTTAACATCTATAAATGATCTAAAAATTCTCGTATCGTTTAACATAGTCCCCAATTAAATTTGATCTTTTTGACCAAAACTAGTGTATAATATACTATGATTTTTGACAGAAACTTGCATTTCGAAAAGTTTCATAGAATCTAATTTTTAGATGATTTTTTGCATGGACTTCCATCATAACCTTCCCTCGTAAAATATATAAATGATATGTGAAGTTTCGTATCATTTCGAACAGTCCCCAATTTAATTTCATTTTTGACCGAAACTAGTATAAACTAGTGTATAATATATTAATATTTTTTGGCTGAAACTTGCATTTCAAAAAGTTTTATAGAATTTATTTTGCAGATGAATTTGTTTTGCATAGACTTCCATCATAACCTTCCCTCTTAACATATATAAATGATCTGAAAAGTCTAGTATCATTTCAAATAGTCCCCAATTAAATTTGATCTTTTTATCCGAAACTAGTGTATAATATACTATGATTTTTGATCGAAACTTGCATTTCGAAAAGTTTCATAGAATTTAATTTTCAGATGATTTTTTGCATGGACTTCCATCAAACCTTCCCTCGTAAAATATATAAATGATATGTGAAGTTTCATATCATTTCAAACAGTCCCCGATTTAATTTGATTTTTGACCGAAACTAGTACAAACTAGTGTATAATATTATATGATTTTTGGTCGAAACTTGCATTTCAAAATTTTTTATAGAATCTAATTTTCAGATGATTTTTTTGCATAGACCTCCATCATAACCTTCCCTCTTAATATCCATAAATGATCTAAAAAGTCTTGTATCATTTCGAATAGTCCCCAATTAAATTTGATCTTTTTGACCGAAATTTGTGTATAATATACTACGATTTTTGACATAAACTTGCATTTCGAAAAGTTTCATAGAATCTAATTTTCAGATGATTTTTTGCATGGACTTCCATTATAACCTTCCCTCGTAAAATATATAAATGATATGTGAAGTTTCGTATCATTTTGAACAGTCCCCGATTTAATTTGATTTTTGACCGAAACTAGTACAAACTAGCGTATAATATTATATGATTTTTTGACCGAAACATGCATTTCAAAAAGTTTCATAGAAGCTAATTTTCAGATGATTTTTCTGCATCGACTTCCATCATAACCTTCCCTCTTAACATATATTAATGATCTGAAAAGTCTCGTATCGTTTCAAATAGTCCCCAATTAAATTTGATCTTTTTAACCGAAACTTGCATTTCGACAAGTTTCATAGAATCTAATTTTCAGATGATTTTTTGCATGGCCTTTCAATATAACCTTCCCTCGTAAAACATATAAATGATATGTGAAGTTTCGTATTATTTAGAACAGTCCCCAATTTAATTTCATTTTTGACCGAAACTAGTATAAACTAGTGTATAATATATTAATATTTTTTGGCCGAAACTTGCATTTTAAAAAGTTTTATAGAATTTAATTTTCAGATGAATTTTTTTGCATAGACTTCTATCATATCCTTCCCTCTTAACATATATAAATGATCTGATAAGTCTCGTATCATTTCAAGTAGTCCCCAATTAAATTTGATCTTTTTGACCGAAACTTGTGTATAATATACTATGATTTTTGACCGAAACTTGCATTTCAAAAAGTTTTGTAGAATTTAATTTTCAGATGATTTTTTGCTTGGACTTCCATCATAACCTTCCCTCGTAAAATATATAAATGATATGTGAAGTTTCGTATCATTTCGAAAGGTCCCCAATTTAATTTGATTTTTGACCTAAACTAGTACAAACTAGCGTATAATATTATATGATTTTTTGAACGAAACTTGCATTTCGAAAAGTTTCATAGAATCTAATTTTCAGATGATTTTTTGCATGGACTTCCATCAAACCTTCCCTCGTAAAATATATAAATTATATGTGAAGTTTCATATCATTTCAAACAGTCCCCGATTTAATTTGATTTTTGACCGAAACTAGTACAAACTAGTGTATAATATTATATGATTTTTGGTCGAAACTTGCATTTCGAAATTTTTTATAGAATCTAATTTTCAGATGATTTTTTTGCATAGACCTCCATCATAACCTTCCCTCTTAATATCCATAAATGATCTAAAAAGTCTTGTATCATTTCGAATAGTCCCCAATTAAATTTGATCTTTTTGACCGAAATTTGTGTATAATATACTACGATTTTTGACATAAACTTGCATTTCGAAAAGTTTCATAGAATCTAATTTTCAGATGATTTTTTGCATGGACTTCCATTATAACCTTCCCTCGTAAAATATATAAATGATATGTGAAGTTTCGTATCATTTTGAACAGTCCCCGATTTAATTTGATTTTTGACCGAAACTAGTACAAACTAGCTTATAATATTATATGATTTTTTGACCGAAACATGCATTTCAAAAAGTTTCATAGAATCTAATTTTCAGATGATTTTTCTGCATGGACTTCCATCATAACCTTCCCTCTTAACATATATTAATGATCTGAAAAGTCTCGTATCGTTTCAAATAGTCCCCAATTAAATTTGATCTTTTTAACCGAAACTTGCATTTCGACAAGTTTCATAGAATCTAATTTTCAGATGATTTTTTGCATGGCCTTTCAATATAACCTTCCCTCGTAAAACATATAAATGATATGTGAAGTTTCGTATTATTTAGAACAGTCCCCAATTTAATTTCATTTTTGACCGAAACTAGTATAAACTAGTGTATAATATATTAATATTTTTTGGCCGAAACTTGCATTTCAAAAAGTTTTATAGAATTTAATTTTCAGATTAATTTTTTTGCATAGACTTCCATCATAACCTTCTCTCTTAACATATATAAATGATCTGATAAGTCTCGTATCATTTCAAATAGTCCCCAATTAAATTTGATCTTTTTGACCGAAACTTGTGTATAATATACTATGATTTTTGACCGAAACTTGCATTTCAAAAAGTTTTATAGAATTTAATTTTCAGATGATTTTTTGCATGGACTTCCATCATAACCTTCCCTCGTAAAATATATAAATGATATGTGAAGTTTCGTATCATTTCGAACAATCTCCAATTTAATTTGATTTTTAACCAAAAATAGTACAAACTAGCGTATAATATTATATGATTTTTTGACCGAAACTTGCATTTCAAAAAGTTTCATAGAATCTAATTTTCAGATGATTTTTCTGCATGGACTTCCATCATAACCTTCCCTCTTAATATCTATAAATGATCTAAAAATTCTCGTATCGTTTAACATAGTCGCCAATTAAATTTGATCTTTTTGACCAAAACTAGTGTATAATATACTATGATTTTTGACATAAACTTGCATTTCGAAAAGTTTCATAGAATCTAATTTTCAGATGTTTTTTTGCATGGACTTCCATCATAACCTTCCCTCGTAAAATATATAAATGATATGTGAAGTTTCGTATCATTTCGAACAGTCCCCAATTTAATTTCATTTTTGACCGAAACTAGTATAAACTAGTGTATAATATATTAATAATTTTTGGCTGAAACTTGCATTTCAAAAAGTTTTATAGAATTTATTTTCCAGATGAATTTGTTTTGCATAGACTTCCATCATAACCTTCCCTCTTAACATATATAAATGATCTGATATGTCTCGTATCATTTCAAATAGTCCCCAATTAAATTTGATCTTTTTGTCCGAAACTTGTGTATAATATACTATGATTTTTGACCGAAACTTGCATTTCGAAAAGTTTCATAGAATTTAATTTTCAGATGATTTTTTGCATGGACTTCCATCATAACCTTCCCTCGTAAAATATATAAATGATATTTGAAGTTTCATATCATTTCAAACAGTCCCGGATTTAATTTGATTTTTGACCGAAACTAGTACAAACTAGTGTATAATATTATATGATTTTTGGTCGAAACTTGCATTTCGAAATTTTTCATAGAATCTAATTTTCAGATGATTTTTTGCATGGACTTCCATCATAACCTTCCCTCGTAAAATATATAAATGATATGTGAAGTTTCGAATCATTTCGAACAGTCCCCGATTTAATTTGATTTTTGACCGAAACTAGTACAAACTAGCGTATAATATTATATGATTTTTTGACCGAAACATGCATTTAAAAAAGTTTCATAGAATCTAATTTTCAGATGATTTTTCTGCGTGTACTTCCATCATAACCTTCCCTCTTAACATATATTAATGATCTGAAAAGTCTCGTATCATTTCAAATAGTCCCCAATTAAATTTGATCTTTTTGACCGAAACTAATGTAAAATATACTATGATTTTTGACCGAAACTTGCATTTCGACAAGTTTCATAGAATCTAATTTTCAGATGATTTTTTGCATGGACTTCCAATATAACCTTCCCTCGTAAAATATATAAATGATATGTGAAGTTTCGTATCATTTCGAATAGTCCCCAATATAATTTCATTTTTGACCGAAACTAGTATAAACTAGTGTATAATATATTAATATTTTTTGGCCGAAACATGCATTTCAAAAAGTTTTATAGAATTTAATTTTCAGATGAATTTTTTTGCATAGACTTGCATCATAACCTTCCCTCTTAACATATATAAATGATCTGATAAGTCTCATATCATTTCAAATAGTCCCCAATTAAATTTGATCTTTTTGACCGAAACATGTGTATAATATACTATGATTTTTGACCGAAACTTGCATTTCAAAAAGTTTCATAGAATTTAATTTTCAGATTTTATTTTGCATGGACTTCCATCATAACCTTCCCTCGTAAAATATATAAATGATATGTGAAGTTTCGTATCATTTCGAACAGTCTCCAATTTAATTTGATTTTTAACCGAAACTAGTACAAACTAGCGTATAATATACTATGTTTTTTTGACCGAAACTTGCATTTCGAAAAGTTTCATAGAATCTAATTTTCAGATGATTTTTCTGCATGGACTTCCATCATAACCTTCCCACTTAACATCTATAAATGATCTAAAAATTCTCGTATCGTTTAACATAGTCCCCAATTAAATTTGATCTTTTTGACCAAAACTAGTGTATAATATACTATGATTTTTGACAGAAACTTGCATTTCAAAAAGTTTCATAGAATCTAATTTTTAGATGATTTTTTGCATGGACTTCCATCATAACCTTCCCTCGTAAAATATATAAATGATATGTGAAGTTTCGTATCATTTCGAACAGTCCCCAATTTAATTTCATTTTTGACCGAAACTAGTATAAACTAGTGTATAATATATTAATATTTTTTGGCTGAAACTTGCATTTCAAAAAGTTTTATAGAATTTATTTTCCAGTTGAATTTGTTTTGCATAGACTTCCATCATAACCTTCCCTCTTAACATATATAAATGATCTGAAAAGTCTAGTATCATTTCAAATAGTCCCCAATTAAATTTGACCTTTTTATCCGAAACTAGTGTATAATATACTATGATTTTTGATCGAAACTTGCATTTCGAAAAGTTTCATAGAATTTAATTTTCAGATGATTTTTTGCATGGACTTCCATCAAACCCTCCCTCGTAAAATATATAAATGATATGTGAAGTTTCATATCATTTCAAACAGTCCCCGATTTAATTTGATTTTTGAACGAAACTAGTAGAAACTAGTGTATAATATTATATGATTTTTGGTCGAAACTTGCATTTCGAAATTTTTTATAGAATCTAATTTTCTGATGATTTTTTTGCATGGACCTCCATCATAACCTTCCCTCTTAATATCCATAAATGATCTAAAAAGTCTAGTATCATTTCGAATAGTCCCCAATTAAATTTGATCTTTTTGACCGAAATTTGTGTATAATATACTATGATTTTTGACATAAACTTGCATTTCGAAAAGTTTCATAGAATCTAATTTTCAGATGATTTTTTGCATGGACTTCCATTATAACCTTCCCCCATAAAATATATAATTGATATGTGAAGTTTCGTATCATTTTGAACAGTCCCCGATTTAATTTGATTTTTGACCGAAACTAGTACAAACTAGCGTATAATATTATATGATTTTTTGACCGAAACATGCATTTCAAAAAGTTTCATAGAATCTAATTTTCAGATGATTTTTCTGCATGGACTTCCATCATAACCTTCCCTCTTAACATATATTAATGATCTGAAAAGTCTCGTATCGTTTCAAATAGTCCCCAATTAAATTTGATCTTTTTGACCGAAACTTGCATTTCGACATGTTTCATAGAATCTAATTTTCAGATGATTTTTTGCATGGCCTTTCAATATAACCTTCCCTCGTAAAATATATAAATGATATGTGAAGTTTCGTATTATTTCGAATAGTCCCCAATTTAATTTCATTTTTGACCGAAACTAGTATAAACTAGTGTATAATATATTAATATTTTTTGGCCGAAACATACATTTCAAAAAGTTTTATAGAAATTAATTTTCAGATGAATTTTTTTGCATAGACTTCCATCATAACCTTCCCTCTTAACATATATAAATGATCTGATAAGTCTCGTATCATTTCAAATAGTCCCCAATTAAATTTGATCTTTTTGACCGAAACTTGTGTATAATATACTATGATTTTTGACCGAAACTTGCATTTCAAAAAGTTTCATAGAATTTAATTTTCAGATTTTATTTTGCATGGACTTCCATCATAACCTTCCCTCGTAAAATATATAAATGATATGTGAAGTTTCGTATCATTTCGAACAGTCTCCAATTTAATTTGATTTTTAACCGAAACTAGTACAAACTAGCGTATAATATACTATGATTTTTTGACCGAAACTTGCATTTCGAAAAGTTTCATAGAATCTAATTTTCAGATGATTTTTCTGCATGGACTTCCATCATAACCTTCCCACTTAACATCTATAAATGATCTAAAAATTCTCGTATCGTTTAACATAGTCCCCAATTAAATTTGATCTTTTTGACCAAAACTAGTGTATAATATACTATGATTTTTGACAGAAACTTGCATTTCAAAAAGTTTCATAGAATCTAATTTTTAGATGATTTTTTGCATGGACTTCCATCATAACCTTCCCTCGTAAAATATATAAATGATATGTGAAGTTTCGTATCATTTCGAACAGTCCCCAATTTAATTTCATTTTTGACCGAAACTAGTATAAACTAGTGTATAATATATTAATATTTTTTGGCCGAAACTTGCATTTCAAAAAGTTTTATAGAATTTATTTTCCAGTTGAATTTGTTTTGCATAGACTTCCATCATAACCTTCCCTCTTAACATATATAAATGATCTGATAAGTCTCGTATCATTTCAAATAGTCCCCAATTAAATTTGATCTTTTTGACCGAAACTTGTGTATAATATACTATGATTTTTGACCCAAACTTGCATTTCAAAAAGTTTTATTGAATTTAATTTTCAGATGATTTTTTGCATGGACTTCCATCATAACCTTCCCTCGTAAAATATATAAATGATATGTGAAGTTTCGTATCATTTCGAAAAGTCCCCAATTTAATTTGATTTTTGACCTAAACTAGTACAAACTAGCGTATAATATTATATGATTTTTTGACCGAAACTTGCATTTCGAAAAGTTTCATAGAATCTAATTTTCAGATGATTTTTCTGCATGGACTTCCATCATAACCTTCCCTCTTAACATCTATAAATGATCTAAAAATTCTCGTATCGTTTAACATAGTCGCCAATTAAATTTGATCTTTTTGACCAAAACTAGTGTATAATATACTATGATTCTTGACATAAACTTGCATTTCGAAAAGTTTCATAGAATCTAATTTTCAGATGTTTTTTTGCATGGACTTCTATCATAACCTTCCCTCGTAAAATATATAAATGATATGTGAAGTTTCGTATCATTTCGAACAGTCCCCAATTTAATTTCATTTTTGACCGAAACTAGTATAAACTAGTGTATAATATATTAATAATTTTTGGCTGAAACTTGCATTTCAAAAAGTTTTATAGAATTTATTTTCCAGATGAATTTGTTTTGCATAGACTTCCATCATAACCTTCCCTCTTAACATATATAAATGATCTGATATGTCTCGTATCATTTCAAATAGTCCCCAATTAAATTTGATCTTTTTGTCCGAAACTTGTGTATAATATACTATGATTTTTGACCAAAACTTGCATTTCGAAAAGTTTCATAGAATTTAATTTTCAGATGATTTTTTGCATGGACTTCCATCATAACCTTCCCTCGTAATATATATAAATGATATTTGAAGTTTCATATCATTTCAAACAGTCCCGAATTTAATTTGATTTTTGACCGAAACTAGTACAAACTAGTGTATAATATTATATGATTTTTGGTCGAAACTTGCATTTCGAAAAGTTTCATAGAATCTAATTTTTAGATGATTTTTTGCATGGACTTCCATCATAACGTTCCCTCGTAAAATATATAAATGATATGTGAAGTTTCGTATCATTTCGAACAGTCTCCAATTTAATTTGATTTTTAACCGAAACTAGTACAAACTAGCGTATAATATACTATGATTTTTTGACCGAAACTTGCATTTCGAAAAGTTTCATAGAATCTAATTTTCAGATGATTTTTCTGCATGGACTTCCATCATAACCTTTCCACTTAACATCTATAAATGATCTAAAAATTCTCGTATCGTTTAACATAGTCCCCAATTAAATTTGATCTTTTTGACCAAAACTAGTGTATAATATACTATGATTTTTGACAGAAACATGCATTTCAAAAAGTTTCATAGAATCTAATTTTTAGATGATTTTTTGCATGGACTTCCATCATAACCTTCCCTCGTAAAATATATAAATGATATGTGAAGTTTCGTATCATTTCGAATAGTCCCCAATTTAATTTCATTTTTGACCGAAACTAGTATAAACTAGTGTATAATATATTAATATTTTTTGGCTGAAACTTGCATTTCAAAAAGTTTTATAGAATTTATTTTGCAGATGAATTTGTTTTGCATAGACTTCCATCATAACCTTCCCTCTTAACATATATAAATGATCTGAAAAGTCTAGTATCATTTCAAATAGTCCCCAATTAAATTTGATCTTTTTATCCGAAACTAGTGTATAATATACTATGATTTTTGATCGAAACTTGCATTTCGAAAAGTTTCATAGAATTTAATTTTCAGATGATTTTTTGCATGGACTTCCATAAAAACTTCCCTCGTAAAATATATAAATGATATGTGAAGTTTCATATCATTTCAAACAGTCCCCGATTTAATTTGATTTTTGAACGAAACTAGTACAAACTAGTGTATAATATTATATGATTTTTGGTCGAAACTTGCATTTCGAAATTTTTTATAGAATCTAATTTTCAGATGATTTTTTTGCATGGACCTCCATCATAACCTTCCCTCTTAATATCCATAAATGATCTAAAAAGTCTAGTATCATTTCGAATAGTCCCCAATTAAATTTTTAATCTTTTTGATCGAAATTTGTGTATAATATACTATGATTTTTGACATAAACTTGCATTTCGAAAAGTTTCATAGAATCTAATTTTCAGATGATTTTTTGCATGGACTTCCATTATAACCTTCCCCCGTAAAATATATAAATGATATGTGAAGTTTCGTATCATTTTGAACAGTCCCCGATTTAATTTGATTTTTGACCGAAACTAGTACAAACTAGCGTATAATATTATATGATTTTTTGACCGAAACATGCATTTCAAAAAGTTTCATAGAATCTAATATTCAGATGATTTTTCTGCATGGACTTCCATCATAACCTTCCCTCTTAACATATATTAATGATCTGAAAAGTCTCGTATCGTTTCAAATAGTCCCCAATTAAATTTGATCTTTTTGACCGAAACATGCATTTCGACAAGTTTCATAGAATCTAATTTTCAGATGATTTTTTGCATGGCCTTTCAATATAACCTTCCCTCGTAAAATATATAAATGATATGTGAAGTTTCGTATTATTTCGAATAGTCCCCAATTTAATTTCATTTTTGACCGAAACTAGTATAAACTAGTGTATAATATATTAATATTTTTTGGCCGAAACTTGCATTTTAAAAAGTTTTATTGAATTTAATTTTCAGATGAATTTTTTTGCATAGACTTCTATCATATCCTTCCCTCTTAACATATATAAATGATCTGATAAGTCTCGTATCTTTTCAAGTAGTCCCCAATTAAATTTGATCTTTTTGACCGAAACTTGTGTATAATATACTATGATTTTTGACCGAAACTTGCATTTCAAAAAGTTTTATAGAATTTAATTTTCAGATGATTTTTTGCATGGACTTCCATCATAACCTTCCCTCGTAAAATATATAAATGATATGTGAAGTTTCGTATCATTTCGAAAAGTCCCCAATTTAATTTGATTTTTGACCTAAACTAGTACAAACTAGCGTATAATATTATATGATTTTTTGACCGAAACTTGCATTTCGAAAAGTTTCATAGAATCTAATTTTCAGATGATTTTTCTGCATGGACTTCCATCATAACCTTCCCTCTTAACATCTATAAATGATCTAAAAATTCTCGTATCGTTTAACATAGTCGCCAATTAAATTTGATCTTTTTGACCAAAACTAGTGTATAATATACTATGATTCTTGACATAAACTTGCATTTCGAAAAGTTTCATAGAATCTAATTTTCAGATGTTTTTTTGCATGGACTTCCATCATAACCTTCCCTCGTAAAATATATAAATGATATGTGAAGTTTCGTATCATTTCGAATAGTCCCCAATTTAATTTCATTTTTGACCGAAACTAGTATAAACTAGTGTATAATATATTAATAATTTTTGGCTGAAACTTGCATTTCAAAAAGTTTTATAGAATTTATTTTCCTGATGAATTTGTTTTGCATAGACTTCCATCATAACCTTCCCTCTTAACATATATAAATGATCTGATATGTCTCGTATCATTTCAAATAGTCCCCAATTAAATTTGATCTTTTTGTCCGAAACTTGTGTATAATATACTATGATTTTTGACCAAAACTTGCATTTCGAAAAGTTTCATAGAATTTAATTTTCAGATGATTTTTTGCATGGACTTCCATCATAACCTTCCCTCGTAAAATATATAAATGATATTTGAAGTTTCATATCATTTCAAACAGTCCCGGATTTAATTTGATTTTTGACCGAAACTAGTACAAACTAGTGTATAATATTATATGATTTTTGGTCGAAACTTGCATTTCGAAAAGATTCATAGAATCTAATTTTCAGATGATTTTTTGCATGGACTTCCATCATAACGTTCCCTCGTAAAATATATAAATGATATGTGAAGTTTCGTATCATTTCGAACAGTCCCCGATTTAATTTGATTTTTGACCGAAACTAGTACAAACTAGCGTATAATATTATATGATTTTTTGACCGAAACATGCATTTAAAAAAGTTTCATAGAATCTAATTTTCAGATGATTTTTCTGCGTGTACTTCCATCATAACCTTCCCTCTTAACATATATTAATGATCTGAAAAGTCTCGTATCATTTCAAATAGTCCCCAATTAAATTTGATCTTTTTGACCGAAACTAATGTATAATATACTATGATTTTTGACCGAAACTTGCATTTCGACAAGTTTCATAGAATCTAATTTTCAGATGATTTTTTGCATGGACTTCCAATATAACCTTCCCTCGTAAAATATATAAATGATATGTGAAGTTTCGTATCATTTCGAATAGTCCCCAATATAATTTCATTTTTGACCGAAACTAGTATAAACTAGTGTATAATATATTAATATTTTTTGGCCGAAACTTGCATTTCAAAAAGTTTTATAGAATTTAATTTTCAGATGAATTTTTTTGCATAGACTTCCATCATAACCTTCCCTCTTAACATATATAAATGATCTGATAAGTCTCGTATCATTTCAAATAGTCCCCAATTAAATTTGATCTTTTTAACCGAAACTTGTGTATAATATACTATGATTTTTGACCGAAACTTGCATTTTAAAAAGTTTCATAGAATTTAATTTTCAGATTTTTTTTTGCATGGACTTCCATCATAACCTTCCCTCGTAAAATATATAAATGATATGTGAAGTTTCGTATCATTTCGATTAGTCTCCAATTTAATTTGATTTTTAACCGAAACTAGTACAAACTAGCGTATAATATTATATGATTTTTTGACCGAAACTTGCATTTCGAAAAGTTTCATAGAATCTAATTTTCAGATGATTTTTTTGCATGGACTTCCATCATAACCTTCCCACTTAACATCTATAAATGATCTAAAAATTCTCGTATCGTTTAACATAGTCCCCAATTAAATTTGATCTTTTTGACCAAAACTAGTGTATAATATACTATGATATTTGACAGAAACTTGCATTTCGAAAAGTTTCATAGAATCTAATTTTTAGATGATTTTTTGCATGGACTTCCATCATAACCTTCCCTCGTAAAATATATAAATGATATGTAAAGTTTCGTATCATTTCGAACAGTCCCCAATTTAATTTCATTTTTGACCGTAACTAGTATAAACTAGTGTATAATATATTAATATTTTTTGGCTGAAACTTGCATTTCAAAAAGTTTTATAGAATTTATTTTCCAGATGAATTTGTTTTGCATAGACTTCCATCATAACCTTCCCTCTTAACATATATAAATGATCTGAAAAGTCTAGTATCATTTCAAATAGTCCCCAATTAAATTTGATCTTTTTATCCGAAACTAGTGTATAATATACTATGATTTTTGATCGAAACTTGCATTTCGAAAAGTTTCATAGAATTTAATTTTCAGATGATTTTTTGCATGGACTTCCATCAAACCTTCCCTCGTAAAATATATAAATGATATATGAAGTTTCATATCATTTCAAACAGTCCCCGATTTAATTTGATTTTTGACCGAAACTAGTACAAACTAGTGTATAATATTAAATGATTTTTGGTCGAAACTTGCATTTCGAAATTTTTTATAGAATCTAATTTTCAGATGATTTTTTTGCATGGACCTCCATCATAACCTTCCCTCTTAATATCCATAAATGATCTAAAAAGTCTAGTATCATTTCAAATAATCCCCAATTAAATTTGATCTTTTTCACCGAAATTTGTGTATAATATACTATGATTTTTGACATAAGCTTGCATTTCGAAAAGTTTCATAGAATCTAATTTTCAGATGATTTTTTGCATGGACTTCCATTATAACCTTCCCTCGTAAAATATATAAATGATATGTGAAGTTTCATATCATTTTGAACAGTCCCCGATTTAATTTGATTTTTGACCGAAACTAGTACAAACTAGCGTATAATATTATATGATTTTTTGACCGAAACATGCATTTCAAAAAGTTTCATAGAATCTAATTTTCAAATTATTTTTCTACATGGACTTCCATCATAACCTTCCCTCTTAACATATATTAATGATCTGAAAAGTCTCGTATCGTTTCAAATAGTCCCCAATTAAATTTGATCTTTTTGACCGAAACTTGCATTTCGACAAGTTTCTTAGAATCTAATTTTCAGATGATTTTTTGCATGGCCTTTCAATATAACCTTCCCTCGTAAAATATATAAATGATATGTGAAGTTTCGTATTATTTCGAACAGTCCCCAATTTAATTTCATTTTTGACCGAAACTAGTATAAACTAGTGTATAATATATTAATATTTTTTGGCCGAAACTTGCATTTTAAAAAGTTTTATAGAATTTAATTTTCAGATGAATTTTTTTGCATAGACTTCTATCATATCCTTCCCTCTTAACATATATAAATGATCTGATAAGTCTCGTATCATTTCAAGTAGTCCCCAATTAAATTTGATCTTTTTGACCGAAACTTGTGTATAATATACTATGATTTTTGACCGAAACTTGCATTTCAAAAAGTTTCATAGAATTTAATTTTCAGATTTTGTTTTGCATGGACTTCCATCATAACCTTCCCTCGTAAAATATATAAATGATATGTGAAGTTTCGTATCATTTCGATTAGTCTCCAATTTAATTTGATTTTTAACCGAAACTAGTACAAACTAGCGTATAATATTATATGATTTTTTGAACGAAACTTGCATTTCGAAAAGTTTCATAGAATCTAATTTTCAGATGATTTTGCAGCATGGACTTCCATCATAACCTTCCCACTTAACATCTATAAATGATCTAAAAATTCTCGTATCGTTTAACATAGTCCCCAATTAAATTTGATCTTTTTGACCAAAACTAGTGTATAATATACTATGATATTTGACAGAAACTTGCATTTCGAAAAGTTTCATAGAATCTAATTTTTAGATGATTTTTTGCATGGACTTCCATCATAACCTTCCCTCGTAAAATATATAAATGATATGTAAAGTTTCGTATCATTTCGAACAGTCCCCAATTTAATTTCATTTTTGACCGTAACTAGTATAAACTAGTGTATAATATATTAATATTTTTTGGCTGAAACTTGCATTTCAAAAAGTTTTATAGAATTTATTTTCCAGATGAATTTGTTTTGCATAGACTTCCATCATAACCTTCCCTCTTAACATATATAAATGATCTGAAAAGTCTAGTATCATTTCAAATAGTCCCCAATTAAATTTGATCTTTTTATCCGAAACTAGTGTATAATATACTATGATTTTTGATCGAAACTTGCATTTCGAAAAGTTTCATAGAATTTAATTTTCAGATGATTTTTTGCATGGACTTCCATCAAACCTTCCCTCGTAAAATATATAAATGATATATGAAGTTTCATATCATTTCAAACAGTCCCCGATTTAATTTGATTTTTGACCGAAACTAGTACAAACTAGTGTATAATATTAAATGATTTTTGGTCGAAACTTGCATTTCGAAATTTTTTATAGAATCTAATTTTCAGATGATTTTTTTGCATGGACCTCCATCATAACCTTCCCTCTTAATATCCATAAATGATCTAAAAAGTCTAGTATCATTTCAAATAATCCCCAATTAAATTTGATCTTTTTCACCGAAATTTGTGTATAATATACTATGATTTTTGACATAAGCTTGCATTTCGAAAAGTTTCATAGAATCTAATTTTCAGATGATTTTTTGCATGGACTTCCATTATAACCTTCCCTCGTAAAATATATAAATGATATGTGAAGTTTCATATCATTTTGAACAGTCCCCGATTTAATTTGATTTTTGACCGAAACTAGTACAAACTAGCGTATAATATTATATGATTTTTTGACCGAAACATGCATTTCAAAAAGTTTCATAGAATCTAATTTTCAAATTATTTTTCTACATGGACTTCCATCATAACCTTCCCTCTTAACATATATTAATGATCTGAAAAGTCTCGTATCGTTTCAAATAGTCCCCAATTAAATTTGATCTTTTTGACCGAAACTTGCATTTCGACAAGTTTCATAGAATCTAATTTTCAGATGATTTTTTGCATGGCCTTTCAATATAACCTTCCCTCGTAAAATATATAAATGATATGTGAAGTTTCGTATTATTTCGAACAGTCCCCAATTTAATTTCATTTTTGACCGAAACTAGTATAAACTAGTGTATAATATATTAATATTTTTTGGCCGAAACTTGCATTTTAAAAAGTTTTATAGAATTTAATTTTCAGATGAATTTTTTTGCATAGACTTCTATCATATCCTTCCCTCTTAACATATATAAATGATCTGATAAGTCTCGTATCATTTCAAGTAGTCCCCAATTAAATTTGATCTTTTTGACCGAAACTTGTGTATAATATACTATGATTTTTGACCGAAACTTGCATTTCAAAAAGTTTCATAGAATTTAATTTTCAGATTTTGTTTTGCATGGACTTCCATCATAACCTTCCCTCGTAAAATATATAAATGATATGTGAAGTTTCGTATCATTTCGATTAGTCTCCAATTTAATTTGATTTTTAACCGAAACTAGTACAAACTAGCGTATAATATTATATGATTTTTTGAACGAAACTTGCATTTCGAAAAGTTTCATAGAATCTAATTTTCAGATGATTTTGCAGCATGGACTTCCATCATAACCTTCCCACTTAACATCTATAAATGATCTAAAAATTCTCGTATCGTTTAACATAGTCCCCAATTAAATTTGATCTTTTTGACCAAAACTAGTGTATAATATACTATGATATTTGACAGAAACTTGCATTTCGAAAAGTTTCATAGAATCTAATTTTTAGATGATTTTTTGCATGGACTTCCATCATAACCTTCCCTCGTAAAATATATAAATGATATGTAAAGTTTCGTATCATTTCGAACAGTCCCCAATTTAATTTCATTTTTGACCGTAACTAGTATAAACTAGTGTATAATATATTAATATTTTTTGGCTGAAACTTGCATTTCAAAAAGTTTTATAGAATTTATTTTCCAGATGAATTTGTTTTGCATAGACTTCCATCATAACCTTCCCTCTTAACATATATAAATGATCTGAAAAGTCTAGTATCATTTCAAATAGTCCCCAATTAAATTTGATCTTTTTATCCGAAACTAGTGTATAATATACTATGATTTTTGATCGAAACTTGCATTTCGAAAAGTTTCATAGAATTTAATTTTCAGATGATTTTTTGCATGGACTTCCATCAAACCTTCCCTCGTAAAATATATAAATGATATATGAAGTTTCATATCATTTCAAACAGTCCCCGATTTAATTTGATTTTTGACCGAAACTAGTACAAACTAGTGTATAATATTAAATGATTTTTGGTCGAAACTTGCATTTCGAAATTTTTTATAGAATCTAATTTTCAGATGATTTTTTTGCATGGACCTCCATCATAACCTTCCCTCTTAATATCCATAAATGATCTAAAAAGTCTAGTATCATTTCAAATAATCCCCAATTAAATTTGATCTTTTTCACCGAAATTTGTGTATAATATACTATGATTTTTGACATAAGCTTGCATTTCGAAAAGTTTCATAGAATCTAATTTTCAGATGATTTTTTGCATGGACTTCCATTATAACCTTCCCTCGTAAAATATATAAATGATATGTGAAGTTTCATATCATTTTGAACAGTCCCCGATTTAATTTGATTTTTGACCGAAACTAGTACAAACTAGCGTATAATATTATATGATTTTTTGACCGAAACATGCATTTCAAAAAGTTTCATAGAATCTAATTTTCAAATTATTTTTCTACATGGACTTCCATCATAACCTTCCCTCTTAACATATATTAATGATCTGAAAAGTCTCGTATCGTTTCAAATAGTCCCCAATTAAATTTGATCTTTTTGACCGAAACTTGCATTTCGACAAGTTTCATAGAATCTAATTTTCAGATGATTTTTTGCATGGCCTTTCAATATAACCTTCCCTCGTAAAATATATAAATGATATGTGAAGTTTCGTATTATTTCGAACAGTCCCCAATTTAATTTCATTTTTGACCGAAACTAGTATAAACTAGTGTATAATATATTAATATTTTTTGGCCGAAACTTGCATTTTAAAAAGTTTTATAGAATTTAATTTTCAGATGAATTTTTTTGCATAGACTTCTATCATATCCATCCCTCTTAACATATATAAATGATCTGATAAGTCTCGTATCATTTCAAGTAGTCCCCAATTAAATTTGATCTTTTTGACCGAAACTTGTGTATAATATACTATGATTTTTGACCGAAACTTGCATTTCAAAAAGTTTCATAGAATTTAATTTTCAGATTTTGTTTTGCATGGACTTCCATCATAACCTTCCCTCGTAAAATATATAAATGATATGTGAAGTTTCGTATCATTTCGATTAGTCTCCAATTTAATTTGATTTTTAACCGAAACTAGTACAAACTAGCGTATAATATTATATGATTTTTTGAACGAAACTTGCATTTCGAAAAGTTTCATAGAATCTAATTTTCAGATGATTTTGCAGCATGGACTTCCATCATAACCTTCCCACTTAACATCTATAAATGATATAAAAATTCTCGTATCGTTTAACATAGTCCCCAATTAAATTTGATCTTTTTGACCAAAACTAGTGTATAATATACTATGATTCTTGACAGAAACTTGCATTTCGAAAAGTTTCATAGAATCTAATTTTTAGATGATTTTTTGCATGGACTTCCATCATAACCTTCCCTCGTAAAATATATAAATGATATGTGAAGTTTCGTATCATTTCGAACAGTCCCCAATTTAATTTCATTTTTGACCGAAACTAGTATATACTAGTGTATAATATATTAATAATTTTTGGCTGAAACTTGCATTTCAAAAAGTTTTATAGAATTTATTTTCCAAATGAATTTGTATTGCATAGACTTCCATCATAACCTTCCCTCTTATCATATATAAATTATCTGATATGTCTCGTATCATTTCAAATAGTCCCCAATTAAATTTGATCTTTTTGTCCGAAACTTGTGTATAATATACTATTATTTTTGAGCAAAACTTGCATTTCGAAAAGTTTCATAGAATCTAATTTTCAGATGATTTTTTGCATGGACTTCCATCATAACCTTCCCTCGTAAAATATATAAATGATATGTGAAGTTTCGTATCATTTCGAACAGTTCCCGATTTAATTTGATTTTTGACCGAAACTAGTACAAACTAGCGTATAATATTATATGATTTTTTGACCGAAACATGCATTTCAAAAAGTTTCATAGAATCTAATTTTCAGATGATTTTTCTGCGTGTACTTCCATCATAACCTTCCCTCTTAACATATATTAATGATCTGAAAAGTCTCGTATCATTTCAAATAGTCCCCAATTAAATTTGATCTTTTTGACCGAAACTAATGTATAATATACTATGATTTTTGACCGAAACTTGCATTTCGACAAGTTTCATAGAATCTAATTTTCAGATGATTTTTTGCATGGACTTCCAATATAACCTTCCCTCGAAAAATATATAAATGATATGTGAAGTTTCGTATCATTTCGAATAGTCCCCAATATAATTTCATTTTTGACCGAAACTAGTATAAACTAGTGTATAATATATTAATATTTTTTGGGCGAAACCTGCATTTAAAAAAGTTTTATAGAATTTAATTTTCAGATGAATTTTTTTGCATAGACTTCCATCATAACCTTCCCTCTTAACATATATAAATGATCTGATAAGTCTCGTATCATTTCAAATAGTCCCCAATTAATTTTGATCTTTTTGACCGAAACTTGTGTATAATATACTATGATTTTTGACCGAAACTTGCATTTCAAAAAGTTTCATAGAATTTAATTTTCAGATGATTTTTTGCATGGACTTCCATCATAACCTTCCCTCGTAAAATATATAAATGATATGTGAAGTTTCGTATCATTTCGAAAAGTCCCCAATTTAATTTGATTTTTGACCTAAACTAGTACAAACTAGCGTATAATATTATATGATTTTTTGACCGAAACTTGCATTTCGAAAAGTTTCATAGAATCTAATTTTCAGATGATTTTTCTGCATGGACTTCCATCATAACCTTCCCTCTTAACATCTATAAATGATCTAAAAATTCTCGTATCGTTTAACATAGTAGCCAATTAAATTTGATCTTTTTGACCAAAACTAGTGTATAATATACTATGATTTTTGACATAAACTTGCATTTTGAAAAGTTTCATAGAATCTAATTTTCTGATGTTTTTTTGCATGGACTTCCATCATAACCTTCCCTCGTAAAATATATAAATGATATGTGAAGTTTCATATCATTTCGAACAGTCCCCAATTTAATTTCATTTTTGACCGAAACTAGTATATACTAGTGTATAATATATTAATAATTTTTGGCTGAAACTTGCATTTCAAAAAGTTTTATAGAATTTATTTTCCAAATGAATTTGTATTGCATAGACTTCCATCATAACCTTCCCTCTTATCATATATAAATTATCTGATATGTCTCGTATCATTTCAAATAGTCCCCAATTAAATTTGATCTTTTTGTCCGAAACTTGTGTATAATATACTATTATTTTTGAGCAAAACTTGCATTTCGAAAAGTTTCATAGAATCTAATTTTCAGATGATTTTTTGCATGGACTTCCATCATAACCTTCCCTCGTAAAATATATAAATGATGTGTGAAGTTTCGTATCATTTCGAACAGTTCCCGATTTAATTTGATTTTTGACCGAAACTAGTACAAACTAGCGTATAATATTATATGATTTTTTGACCGAAACATGCATTTCAAAAAGTTTCATAGAATCTAATTTTCAGATGATTTTTCTGCGTGTACTTCCATCATAACCTTCCCTCTTAACATATATTAATGATCTGAAAAGTCTCGTATCATTTCAAATAGTCCCCAATTAAATTTGATCTTTTTGACCGAAACTAATGTATAATATACTATGATTTTTGACCGAAACTTGCATTTCGACAAGTTTCATAGAATCTAATTTTCAGATGATTTTTTGCATGGACTTCCAATATAACCTTCCCTCGAAAAATATATAAATGATATGTGAAGTTTCGTATCATTTCGAATAGTCCCCAATATAATTTCATTTTTGACCGAAACTAGTATAAACTAGTGTATAATATATTAATATTTTTTGTGCGAAACCTGCATTTAAAAAAGTTTTATAGAATTTAATTTTCAGATGAATTTTTTTGCATAGACTTCCATCATAACCTTCCCTCTTAACATATATAAATGATCTAATAAGTCTCGTATCATTTCAAATAGTCCCCAATTAAATTTGATCTTTTTGACCGAAACTTGTGTATAATATACTATGATTTTTGACCGAAACTTGCATTTCAAAAAGTTTCATAGAATTTAATTTTCAGATGATTTTTTGCATGGACTTCCATCATAACCTTCCCTCGTAAAATATATAAATGATATGTGAAGTTTCGTATCATTTCGAAAAGTCCCCAATTTAATTTGATTTTTGACCTAAACTAGTACAAACTAGCGTATAATATTATATGATTTTTTGACCGAAACTTGCATTTCGAAAAGTTTCATAGAATCTAATTTTGAGATGATTTTTCTGCATGGACTTCCATCATAACCTTCCCTCTTAACATCTATAAATGATCTAAAAATTCTCGTATCGTTTAACATAGTAGCCAATTAAATTTGATCTTTTTGACCAAAACTAGTGTATAATATACTATGATTTTTGACATAAACTTGCATTTTGAAAAGTTTCATAGAATCTAATTTTCAGATGTTTTTTTGCATGGACTTCCATCATAACCTTCCCTCGTAAAATATATAAATGATATGTGAAGTTTCGTATCATTTCGAACAGTCCCCAATTTAATTTCATTTTTGACCGAAACTAGTATATACTAGTGTATAATATATTAATATTTTTTGGCTGAAACTTGCATTTCAAAAAGTTTTATACAATTTATTTTCCAGATGAATTTGTTTTGCATAGACTTCCATCATAACCTTCCCTCTTAACATATATAAATGATCTGAAAAGTCTAGTATCATTTCAAATAGTCCCCAATTAAATTTGATCTTTTTGTCCGAAACTAGTGTATAATATACTATGATTTTTGACCGAAACTTGCATTTCGAAAAGTTTCATAGAATTTAATTTTCAGATGATTTTTTGCATGGACTTCCATCATAACCTTCCCTCGTAAAATATATAAATGATATGTGAAGTTTCATTTCATTTCAAACAGTCCCCGATTTAATTTGATTTTTGACCGAAACTAGTACAAACTAGTGTATAATATTATATGATTTTTGGTCGAAACTTGCATTTCGAAATTTTTTATAGAATCTAATTTTCAGATGATTTTTTTGCATGGACCTCCATCATAACCTTCCCTCTTAATATCCATAAATGATCTAAAAAGTCTAGTATCATTTCAAATAGTCCCCAATTATATTTGATCTTTTTGACCGAAACTTGTGTATAATATACTATGATTTTTGACATAAACATGCATTTCGATAAGTTTCATAGAATCTAATTTTCAGATGATTTTTTGCATGGACTTCCATTATAACCTTCCCTCGTAAAATATATAAATGATATGTGAAGTTTCGTATCATTTTGAACAGTCCCCAATTTAATTTGATTTTTGACCGAAACTAGTACAAACTAGCGTATAATATTATATGATATTTTGACCGAAACATGCATTTCAAAAAGTTTCATAGAATCTAATTTTCAGATGATTTTTCTGCATGGACTTCCATCATAACCTTCCCTCTTAACATATATTAATGATCTGAAAAGTCTCGTATCATTTCAAATAGTCCCCAATTAAATTTGATCTTTTTGACCGAAACTTGCATTTCGACAAGTTTCATAGAATCTAATTTTCAGATGATTTTTTGCATGGCCTTTCAATATAACCTTCCCTCGTAAAATATATAAATGATATGTGAAGTTTCGTATTATTTCGAACAGTCCCCAGTTTAATTTCATTTTTGACCGAAACTAGTATAAACTAGTGTATAATATATTAATATTTTTGGGCCGAAACTTGCATTTTAAAAAGTTTTATAGAATTTAATTTTCAGATGAATTTTTTTGCATAACTTCGATCATATCCTTCCCTCTTAACATTTATAAATGATCTGATAAGTCTCGTATCATTTCAAGTAGTCCCCAATTAAATTTGATCTTTTTGACCGAAACTTGTGTATAATATACTATGATTTTTGACCGAAACTTGCATTTCAAAAAGTTTTATAGAATTTAATTTTCAGATGATTTTTTGCATGGACTTCCATCATAACCTTCCCTCGTAAAATATATAAATGATATGTGAAGTTTCGTATCATTTCGAAAAGTCCCCAATTTAATTTGATTTTTGACCTAAACTAGTACAAACTAGCGTATAATATTATATGATTTTTTGACCGAAACTTGCATTTCGAAAAGTTTCATAGAATCTAATTTTCAGATGATTTTTCTGCATGGACTTCCATCATAACCTTCCCTCTTAACATCTATAAATGATCTAAAAATTCTCGTATCGTTTAACATAGTAGCCAATTAAATTTGATCTTTTTGACCAAAACTAGTGTATAATATACTATGATTTTTGACATAAACTTGCATTTTGAAAAGTTTCATAGAATCTAATTTTCAGATGTTTTTTTGCATGGACTTCCATCATAACCTTCCCTCGTAAAATATATAAATGATATGTGAAGTTTCATATCATTTCGAACAGTCCCCAATTTAATTTCATTTTTGACCGAAACTAGTATATACTAGTGTATAATATATTAATAATTTTTGGCTGAAACTTGCATTTCAAAAAGTTTTATAGAATTTATTTTCCAAATGAATTTGTATTGCATAGACTTCCATCATAACCTTCCCTCTTATCATATATAAATTATCTGATATGTCTCGTATCATTTCAAATAGTCCCCAATTAAATTTGATCTTTTTGTCCGAAACTTGTGTATAATATACTATTATTTTTGAGCAAAACTTGCATTTCGAAAAGTTTCATAGAATTTAATTTTCAGATGATTTTTTGCATGGACTTCCATCATAACCTTCCCTCGTAAAATATATAAATGATATTTGAAGTTTCATATCATTTCAAACAGTCCCGGATTTAATTTGATTTTTGACCGAAACTAGTACAAACTAGTGTATAATATTATATGATTTTTGGTCGAAACTTGCATTTCGAAAAGTTTCATAGAATCTAATTTTCAGATGATTTTTTGCATGGACTTCCATCATAACCTTCCCTTGTAAAATATATAAATGATATGTGAAGTTTCGTATCATTTCGAACAGTTCCCGATTTAATTTGATTTTTGACCGAAACTAGTACAAACTAGCGTATAATATTATATGATTTTTTGACCGAAACATGCATTTCAAAAAGTTTCATAGAATCTAATTTTCAGATGATTTTTCTGCATGTACTTCCATCATAACCTTCCCTCTTAACATATATTAATGATCTGAAAAGTCTCGTATCATTTCAAATAGTCCCCAATTAAATTTGATCTTTTTGACCGAAACTAATGTATAATATACTATGATTTTTGACCGAAACTTGCATTTCGACAAGTTTCATAGAATCTAATTTTCAGATGATTTTTTGCATGGACTTCCAATATAACCTTCCCTCGAAAAATATATAAATGATATGTGAAGTTTCGTATCATTTCGAATAGTCCCCAATATAATATCATTTTTGACCGAAACTAGTATAAACTAGTGTATAATATATTAATATTTTTTGGCCGAAACCTGCATTTAAAAAAGTTTTATAGAATTTAATTTTCAGATGAATTTTTTTGCATAGACTTCCATCATAACCTTCCCTCTTAACATATATAAATGATCTGATAAGTCTCGTATCATTTCAAATAGTCCCCAATTAAATTTGATCTTTTTGACCGAAACTTGTGTATAATATACTATGATTTTTGACCGAAACTTGCATTTCAAAAAGTTTCATAGAATTTAATTTTCAGATGATTTTTTGCATGGACTTCCATCATAACCTTCCCTCGTAAAATATATAAATGACATGTGAAGTTTCGTATCATTTCAAAAAGTCCCCAATTTAATTTGATTTTTGACCTAAACTAGTACAAACTAGCGTCTAATATTATATGATTTTTTGACCGAAACTTGCATTTCGAAAAGTTTCATAGAATCTAATTTTCAGATGATTTTTCTGCATGGACTTCCATCATAACCTTCCCTCTTAACATCTATAAATGATCTAAAAATTCTCGTATCGTTTAACATAGTAGCCAATTAAATTTGATCTTTTTGACCAAAACTAGTGTATAATATACTATGATTTTTGACATAAACTTGCATTTTGAAAAGTTTCATAGAATCTAATTTTCAGATGTTTTTTTGCATGGACTTCCATCATTACCTTCCCTCGTAAAATATATAAATGATATGTGAAGTTTCGTATCATTTCGAACAGTCCCCAATTTAATTTCATTTTTGACCGAAACTAGTATATACTAGTGTATAATATATTAATAATTTTTGGCTGAAACTTGCATTTCAAAAAGTTTTATAGAATTTATTTTCCAAATGAATTTGTATTGCATAGACTTCCATCATAACCTTCCCTCTTATCATATATAAATTATCTGATATGTCTCGTATCATTTCAAATAGTCCCCAATTAAATTTGATCTTTTTGTCCGAAACTTGTGTATAATATACTATTATTTTTGAGCAAAACTTGCATTTCGAAAAGTTTCATAGAATTTAATTTTCAGATGATTTTTTGCATGGACTTCCATCATAACCTTCCCTCGTAAAATATATAAATGATATTTGAAGTTTCATATCATTTCAAACAGTCCCGGATTTAATTTGATTTTTGACCGAAACTAGTACAAACTAGTGTATAATATTATATGATTTTTTGTCGAAACTTGCATTTCGAAAAGTTTCATAGAATCTAATTTTCAGATGATTTTTTGCATGGACTTCCATCATAACCTTCCCTCGTAAAATATATAAATGATATGTGAAGTTTCGTATCATTTCGAACAGTTCCCGATTTAATTTGATTTTTGACCGAAACTAGTACAAACTAGCGTATAATATTATATGATTTTTTGACCGAAACATGCATTTCAAAAAGTTTCATAGAATCTAATTTTCAGATGATTTTTCTGCGTGTACTTCCATCATAACCTTCCCTCTTAACATATATTAATGATCTGAAAAGTCTCGTATCATTTCAAATAGTCCCCAATTAAATTTGATCTTTTTGACCGAAACTAATGTATAATATACTATGATTTTTGACCGAAACTTGCATTTCGACAAGTTTCATAGAATCTAATTTTCAGATGATTTTTTGCATGGACTTCCAATATAACCTTCCCTCGAAAAATATATAAATGATATGTGAAGTTTCGTATCATTTCGAATAGTCCCCAATATAATTTCATTTTTGACCGAAACTAGTGTATAATATATTAATATTTTTTGGCCGAAACCTGCATTTAAAAAAGTTTTATAGAATTTAATTTTCAGATGAATTTTTTTGCATAGACTTCCATCATAACCTTCCCTCTTAACATATATAAATGATCTGATAAGTCTCGTATCATTTCAAATAGTCCCCAATTAAATTTGATCTTTTTGACCGAAACTTGTGTATAATATACTATGATTTTTGACCGAAACTTGCATTTCAAAAAGTTTCATAGAATTTAATTTTCAGATGATTTTTTGCATGGACTTCCATCATAACCTTCCCTCGTAAAATATATAAATGATATGTGAAGTTTCGTATCATTTCGAAAAGTCCCCAATTTAATTTGATTTTTGACCTAAACTAGTACAAACTAGCGTATAATATTATATGATTTTTTGACCGAAACTTGCATTTCGAAAAGTTTCATAGAATCTAATTTTCAGATGATTTTTCTGCATGGACTTCCATCATAACCTTCCCTCTTAACATCTATAAATGATCTAAAAATTCTCGTATCGTTTAACATAGTAGCCAATTAAATTTGATCTTTTTGACCAAAACTAGTGTATAATATACTATGATTTTTGACATAAACTTGCATTTTGAAAAGTTTCATAGAATCTAATTTTCAGATGTTTTTTTGCATGGACTTCCATCATAACCTTCCCTCGTAAAATATATAAATGATATGTGAAGTTTCGTATCATTTCGAACAGTCCCCAATTTAATTTCATTTTTGACCGAAACTAGTATATACTAGTGTATAATATATTAATATTTTTTGGCTGAAACTTGCATTTCAAAAAGTTTTATACAATTTATTTTCCAGATGAATTTGTTTTGCATAGACTTCCATCATAACCTTCCCTCTTAACATATATAAATGATCTGAAAAGTCTAGTATCATTTCAAATAGTCCCCAATTAAATTTGATCTTTTTGTCCGAAACTAGTGTATAATATACTATGATTTTTGATCGAAACTTGCATTTCGAAAAGTTTCATAGAATTTAATTTTCAGATGATTTTTTGCATGGACTTCCATCATAACCTTCCCTCGTAAAATATATAAATGATATGTGAAGTTTCATTTCATTTCAAACAGTCCCCGATTTAATTTGATTTTTGACCGAAACTAGTACAAACTAGTGTATAATATTATATGATTTTTGGTCGAAACTTGCATTTCGAAATTTTTTATAGAATCTAATTTTCAGATGATTTTTTTGCATGGACCTCCATCATAACCTTCCCTCTTAATATCCATAAATGATCTAAAAAGTCTAGTATCATTTCAAATAGTCCCCAATTATGTTTGATCTTTTTGACCGAAACTTGTGTATAATATACTATGATTTTTGACATAAACATGCATTTCGATAAGTTTCATAGAATCTAATTTTCAGATGATTTTTTGCATGGACTTCCATTATAACCTTCCCTCGTAAAATATATAAATGATATGTGAAGTTTCGTATCATTTTGAACAGTCCCCAATTTAATTTGATTTTTGACCGAAACTAGTACAAACTAGCGTATAATATTATATGATATTTTGACCGAAACATGCATTTCAAAAAGTTTCATAGAATCTAATTTTCAGATGATTTTTCTGCATGGACTTCCATCATAACCTTCCCTCTTAACATATATTAATGATCTGAAAAGTCTCGTATCATTTCAAATAGTCCCCAATTAAATTTGATCTTTTTGACCGAAACTTGCATTTCGACAAGTTTCATAGAATCTAATTTTCAGATGATTTTTTGCATGGCCTTTCAATATAACCTTCCCTCGTAAAATATATAAATGATATGTGAAGTTTCGTATTATTTCGAACAGTCCCCAGTTTAATTTCATTTTTGACCGAAACTAGTATAAACTAGTGTATAATATATTAATATTTTTGGGCCGAAACTTGCATTTTAAAAAGTTTTATAGAATTTAATTTTCAGATGAATTTTTTTGCATAGACTTCCATCATATCCTTCCCTCTTAACATTTATAAATGATCTGATAAGTCTCGTATCATTTCAAGTAGTCCCCAATTAAATTTGATCTTTTTGACCGAAACTTGTGTATAATATACTATGATTTTTGATCGAAACTTGCATTTCAAAAAGTTTCATAGAATTTAATTTTCAGATGATTTTTTGTATGGACTTCCATCATAACCTTCCCTCGTAAAATATATAAATGATATGTGAAGTTTCGTATCATTTCGAAAAGTCCCCAATTTAATTTGATTTTTGACCTAAACTAGTACAAACTAGTGTATAATATTATATGATTTTTTGACTGAAACTTGCATTTCGACAAGTTTGATAGAATCTAATTTTCAGATGATTTTTATGCATGGACTTCCATCATAACCTTCCCTCTTAACATCTATAAATGATCTAAAAATTCTCGTATCGTTTAACATAGTCCCCAATTAAATTTGATCTTTTTGACCAAAACTAGTGTATAATATACTATGATTTTTGACATAAACTTGCATTTCGAAAAGTTTCATAGAATCTAATTTTCAGATGCTTTTTTGCATGGACTTCCATCATAACCTTCCCTCGTAAAATATATAAATGATATGTGAAGTTTCGTATCATTTCGAACAGTCCCCAATTTAATTTAATTTTTGACCGAAACTAGTATAAACTAGTGTATAATATATTAATATTTTTTTTCTGAAACTTGCATTTCAAAAAGTTTTATAGAATTTATTTTCCAGATGATTTTGTTTTGCATAGACTTCCATCATAACCTTCCCTCTTAACATATATAAATGATCTGATATGTCTCGTATCATTTCAAATAGTCCCCAATTAAATTTGATCTTTTTGTCCGAAACTTGTGTATAATATACTATGATTTTTGACCAAAACTTGCATTTCGAAAAGTTTCATAGAATTTAATTTTCAGATGATTTTTTGCATGGACTTCCATCATAACCTTCCCTCGTAAAATATATGATTGATATTTGAAGTTTCATGTCATTTCAAACAGTCCCCGATTTAATTTGATTTTTAACCGAAACTAGTACAAACTAGAGTATAATATTATATGATTTTTGGTCGAAACTTGCATTTTGAAAAGTTTCATAGAATCTAATTTTCAGATGATTTTTTGCATGGACTTCCATCATAACCTTCCCTCGTAAAATATATAAATGATATGTGAGGTTTCGTATCATTTCGAACAGTCCCCAATTTAATTTCATTTTTGACCGAAACTAGTATAAACTAGTTTATAATATATTAATATTTTTTGGCCGAAACTTGCATTTCAAAAAGTTTTATAGAATTTAATTTTCAGATGAATTTTTTAGCATAAACATCCATCATAACCTTCCCTCTTAACATATATAAATGATCTGATAAGTCTCGTATCATTTCAAATAGTCCCCAATTAAATTTGATCTTTTTGACCGAAACTTGTGTATAATATACTATGATTTCTGACCGAAACTTGCATTTCAAAAAGTTTCATAGAATTTAATTTTCAGATGATTTTTTGCATGGACTTCCATCATAACCTTCCCTCGTAAAATATATAAATGATATGTGAAGTTTCTTTTCATTTAGAAAAGTCCCCAATTTAATTTGATTTTTGACCGAAACTCGTACAAACTAGCGTATAATATTATATGATTTTTTGACCAAAACTTGCATTTCGAAAAGTTTCATAAAATCTAATTTTCAGATGATTTTTATGCATGGACTTCCATCATAACCTTCCCTCTTAACATCTATAAATGATCTAAAAATTCTCGTATCGTTTAACATAGTCCAAAATTAAATTTGATCTTTTTGACCAAAACTAGTGTATAATATACTATGATTTTTGACATAAACTTGCATTTCGAAAAGTTTCATAGAATCTAATTTTCAGATGTTTTTTTGCATGGACTTCCATCATAACCTTCCCTCGTAAAATATATAAATGATATGTGAAGTTTCGTATCATTTCGAACAGTCCCCAATTTAATTTCATTTTTGACCGAAACTAGTATAAACTAGTGTATAATATATTAATATTTTTTGGCTGAAACTTGCATTTCAAAAAGTTTTATAGAATTTATTTTCCAGATGATTTTGTTTTGCATAGACTTCCATCATAACCTTCCCTCTTAACATATATAAATGATCTGATATGTCTCGTATCATTTCAAGTAGTCCCCAATTAAATTTGATCTTTTTGTCCGAAACTTGTGTATAATATACTATGATTTTTGACCAAAACTTGCATTTCGAAAAGTTTCATAGAATTTAATTTTCAGATGATTTTTTGCATGGACTTCCATCATAACCTTCCCTCGTAAAATATATGAATGATATTTGAAGTTTCATATCATTTCAAACAGTCCCCGATTTAATTTGATTTTTGACCGAAACTAGTACAAACTAGAGTATAATATTATATGATTTTTGGTCGAAACTTGCATTTCGAAAAGTTTCATAGAATCTAATTTTCAGATGATTTTTTGCATGGACTTCCATCATAACCTTCCCTCGTAAAATATATAAATGATATGTGAGGTTTCGTATCATTTCGAACAGTCCCCAATTTAATTTCATTTTTGACCGAAACTAGTATAAACTAGTTTATAATATATTAATATTTTTTGGCCGAAACTTGCATTTCAAAAAGTTTTATAGAATTTAATTTTCAGATGAATTTTTTAGCATAGACATCCATCATAACCTTCCCTCTTAACATATATAAATGATCTGATAAGTCTCGTATCATTTCAAATATTCCCCAATTAAATTTGATCTTTTTGACCGAAACTTGTGTATAATATACTATGATTTCTGACCGAAACTTGCATTTCAAAAAGTTTCATAGAATTTAATTTTCAGATGATTTTTTGCATGGACTTCCATCATAACCTTCCCTCGTAAAATATATAAATGATATGTAAAGTTTCGTATCATTTCGAAAAGTCCCCAATTTAATTTGATTTTTGACCGAAACTAGTACAAACTAGCGTATAATATTATATGATTTTTTGACCAAAACTTGCATTTCGAAAAGTTTCATAAAATCTAATTTTCAGATGATTTTTCTGCATGGACTTCCATCATAACCTTCCCTCTTAACATCTATAAATGATCTAAAAATTCTCGTATCGTTTAACATAGTCCAAAATTAAATTTGATCTTTTTGACCAAAACTAGTGTATAATATACTATGATTTTTGACATAAACTTGCATTTCGAAAAGTTTCATAGAATCTAATTTTCAGATGTTTTTTTGCATGGACTTCCATCATAACCTTCCCTCGTAAAATATATAAATGACATAAACTAGTGTATAATATATTAATATTTTTTGGCTGAAACTTGCATTTCAAAAAGTTTTATAGAATTTATTTTCCAGATGATTTTGTTTTGCATAGACTTCCATCATAACGTTCCCTCTTAACAT
This sequence comes from Lathyrus aphaca, assembly GCA_963966055.1. Classification (NCBI taxonomy): domain Eukaryota; kingdom Viridiplantae; phylum Streptophyta; class Magnoliopsida; order Fabales; family Fabaceae; genus Lathyrus; species Lathyrus aphaca. The sequence goes on from OZ014525.1 coordinate 499,720,507, forward strand.
ATATAAATGATCTGATATGTCTCGTATCATTTCAAATAGTCCCCAATTAAATTTGATCTTTTTGACCGAAAATTGTGTATAATATACTATGATTTTTGACCAAAACTTGTATTTCGAAAAGGTTCATAGAATTTAATTTTCAGTTGATTTTTTGCATGGACTTCCATCATAACCTTCCCTCGTAAAATATATAAATGATATGTGAAGTTTCATATCATTTCAAACAGTCCCCGATTTAATTTGATTTTTGACCGAAACTAGTACAAACTAGAGTATAATATTATATGATTTTTGATCGAAACTTGCATTTCGAAAAGTTTCATAGAATCTAATTTTCAGATGATTTTTTGCATGGACTTCCATCATAACCTTCCCTCGTAAAATATATAAATGATATGTGAGGTTTCGTATCATTTCGAACAGTCCCCAATTTAATTTCATTTTTGACCGAAACTAGTATAAACTAGTTTATAATATATTAATATTTTTTGGCCGAAACTTGCATTTCAAAACGTTTTATAGAATTTAATTTTCAGATGAATTTTTTAGCATAAACATCCATCATAACCTTCCCTCTTAACATATATAAATGATCTGATAAGTCTCGTATCATTTCAAATAGTCCCCAATTAAATTTGATCTTTTTGACCGAAACTTGTGTATAATATACTATGATTTCTGACCGAAACTTGCATTTCAAAAAGTTTCATAGAATTTAATTTTCAGATGATTTTTTGCATGGACTTCCATCATAACCTTCCCTCGTAAAATATATAAATGATATGTGAAGTTTCTTATCATTTCGAAAAGTCCCCAATTTAATTTGATTTTTGACCGAAACTAGTACAAACTAGCGTATAATATTATATGATTTTTTGACCAAAACTTGCATTTCGAAAAGTTTCATAAAATCTAATTTTCAGATGATTTTTATGCATGGACTTCCATCATAACCTTCCCTCTTAACATCTATAAATGATCTAAAAATTCTCGTATCGTTTAACATAGTCCAAAATTAAATTTGATCTTTTTGACCAAAACTAGTGTATAATATACTATGATTTTTGACATAAACTTGCATTTCGAAAAGTTTCATAGAATCTAATTTTCAGATGTTTTTTTGCATGGACTTCCATCATAACCTTCCCTCGTAAAATATATAAATGATATGTGAAGTTTCGTATCATTTCGAACAGTCCCCAATTTAATTTCATTTTTGACCGAAACTAGTATAAACTAGTGTATAATATATTAATATTTTTTGGCTGAAACTTGCATTTCAAAAAGTTTTATAGAATTTATTTTCCAGATGATTTTGTTTTGCATAGACTTCCATCATAACCTTCCCTCTTAACATATATAAATGATCTGATATGTCTCGTATCATTTCAAGTAGTCCCCAATTAAATTTGATCTTTTTGTCCGAAACATGTGTATAATATACTATGATTTTTGACCAAAACTTGCATTTCGAAAAGTTTCATAGAATTTAATTTTCAGATGATTTTTTGCATGGACTTCCATCATAACCTTCCCTCGTAAAATATATGAATGATATTTGAAGTTTCATATCATTTCAAACAGTCCCCGATTTAATTTGATTTTTGACCGAAACTAGTACAAACTAGAGTATAATATTATATGATTTTTGGTCGAAACTTGCATTTCGAAAAGTTTCATAGAATCTAATTTTCAGATGATTTTTTGCATGGACTTCCATCATAACCTTCCCTCGTAAAATATATAAATGATATGTGAGGTTTCGTATCATTTCGAACAGTCCCCAATTTAATTTCATTTTTGACCGAAACTAGTCTAAACTAGTTTATAATATATTAATATTTTTTGGCCGAAACTTGCATTTCAAAAAGTTTTATAGAATTTAATTTTCAGATGAATTTTTTAGCATAGACATCCATCATAACCTTCCCTCTTAACATATATAAATGATCTGATAAGTCTCGTATCATTTCAAATATTCCCCAATTAAATTTGATCTTTTTGACCGAAACTTGTGTATAATATACTATGATTTCTGACCGAAACTTGCATTTCAAAAAGTTTCATAGAATTTAATTTTCAGATGATTTTTTGCATGGACTTCCATCATAACCTTCCCTCGTAAAATATATAAATGATATGTAAAGTTTCGTATCATTTCGAAAAGTCCCCAATTTAATTTGATTTTTGACCGAAACTAGTACAAACTAGCGTATAATATTATATGATTTTTTGACCAAAACTTGCATTTCGAAAAGTTTCATAAAATCTAATTTTCAGATGATTTTTCTGCATGGACTTCCATCATAACCTTCCCTCTTAACATCTATAAATGATCTAAAAATTCTCGTATCGTTTAACATAGTCCAAAATTAAATTTGATCTTTTTGACCAAAACTAGTGTATAATATACTATGATTTTTGACATAAACTTGCATTTCGAAAAGTTTCATAGAATCTAATTTTCAGATGTTTTTTTGCATGGACTTCCATCATAACCTTCCCTCGTAAAATATATAAATGACATAAACTAGTGTATAATATATTAATATTTTTTGGCTGAAACTTGCATTTCAAAAAGTTTTATAGAATTTATTTTCCAGATGATTTTGTTTTGCATAGACTTCCATCATAACGTTCCCTCTTAACATATATAAATGATCTGATATGTCTCGTATCATTTCAAATAGTCCCCAATTAAATTTGATCTTTTTGACCGAAAATTGTGTATAATATACTATGATTTTTGACCAAAACTTGTATTTCGAAAAGGTTCATAGAATTTAATTTTCAGTTGATTTTTTGCATGGACTTCCATCATAACCTTCCCTCGTAAAATATATAAATGATATGTGAAGTTTCATATCATTTCAAACAGTCCCCGATTTAATTTGATTTTTGACCGAAACTAGTACAAACTAGAGTATAATATTATATGATTTTTGATCGAAACTTGCATTTCGAAAAGTTTCATAGAATCTAATTTTCAGATGATTTTTTGCATGGACTTCCATCATAACCTTCCCTCGTAAAATATATAAATGATATGTGAGGTTTCGTATCATTTCGAACAGTCCCCAATTTAATTTCATTTTTGACCGAAACTAGTATAAACTAGTTTATAATATATTAATATTTTTTGGCCGAAACTTGCATTTCAAAAAGTTTTATAGAATTTAATTTTCAGATGAATTTTTTAGCATAAACATCCATCATAACCTTCCCTCTTAACATATATAAATGATCTGATAAGTCTCGTATCATTTCAAATAGTCCCCAATTAAATTTGATCTTTTTGACCGAAACTTGTGTATAATATACTATGATTTCTGACCGAAACTTGCATTTCAAAAAGTTTCATAGAATTTAATTTTCAGATGATTTTTTGCATGGACTTCCATCATAACCTTCCCTCGTAAAATATATAAATGATATGTGAAGTTTCTTATCATTTAGAAAAGTCCCCAATTTAATTTGATTTTTGACCGAAACTAGTACAAACTAGCGTATAATATTATATGATTTTTTGACCAAAAATTTGCATTTCGAAAAGTTTCATAAAATCTAATTTTCAGATGATTTTTATGCATGGACTTCCATCATAACCTTCCCTCTTAACATCTATAAATGATCTAAAAATTCTCGTATCGTTTAACATAGTCCAAAATTAAATTTGATCTTTTTGACCAAAACTAGTGTATAATATACTATGATTTTTGACATAAACTTGCATTTCGAAAAGTTTCATAGAATCTAATTTTCAGATGTTTTTTTGCATGGACTTCCATCATAACCTTCCCTCGTAAAATATATAAATGATATGTGAAGTTTCGTATCATTTCGAACAGTCCCCAATTTAATTTCATTTTTGACCGAAACTAGTATAAACTAGTGTATAATATATTAATATTTTTTGGCTGAAACTTGCATTTCAAAAAGTTTTATAGAATTTATTTTCCAGATGATTTTGTTTTGCATAGACTTCCATCATAACCTTCCCTCTTAACATATATAAATGATCTGATATGTCTCGTATCATTTCAAGTAGTCCCCAATTAAATTTGATCTTTTTGTCCGAAACTTGTGTATAATATACTATGATTTTTGACCAAAACTTGCATTTCGAAAAGTTTCATAGAATTTAATTTTCAGATGATTTTTTGCATGGACTTCCATCATAACCTTCCCTCGTAAAATATATGAATGATATTTGAAGTTTCATATCATTTCAAACAGTCCCCGATTTAATTTGATTTTTGACCGAAACTAGTACAAACTAGAGTATAATATTATATGATTTTTGGTCGAAACTTGCATTTCGAAATGTTTCATAGAATCTAATTTTCAGATGATTTTTTGCATGGACTTCCATCATAACCTTCCCTCGTAAAATATATAAATGATATGTGAGGTTTCGTATCATTTCGAACAGTCCCCAATTTAATTTCATTTTTGACCGAAACTAGTATAAACTAGTTTATAATATATTAATATTTTTTGGCCGAAACTTGCATTTCAAAAAGTTTTATAGAATTTAATTTTCAGATGAATTTTTTAGCATAGACATCCATCATAACCTTCCCTCTTAACATATATAAATGATCTGATAAGTCTCGTATCATTTCAAATATTCCCCAATTAAATTTGATCTTTTTGACCGAAACTTGTGTATAATATACTATGATTTCTGACCGAAACTTGCATTTCAAAAAGTTTCATAGAATTTAATTTTCAGATGATTTTTTGCATGGACTTCCATCATAACCTTCCCTCGTAAAATATATAAATGATATGTAAAGTTTCGTATCATTTCGAAAAGTCCCCAATTTAATTTGATTTTTGACCGAAACTAGTACAAACTAGCGTATAATATTATATGATTTTTTGACCAAAACTTGCATTTCGAAAAGTTTCATAAAATCTAATTTTCAGATGATTTTTCTGCATGGACTTCCATCATAACCTTCCCTCTTAACATCTATAAATGATCTAAAAATTCTCGTATCGTTTAACATAGTCCAAAATTAAATTTGATCTTTTTGACCAAAACTAGTGTATAATATACTATGATTTTTGACATAAACTTGCATTTCGAAAAGTTTCATAGAATCTAATTTTCAGATGTTTTTTTGCATGGACTTCCATCATAACCTTCCCTCGTAAAATATATAAATGACATAAACTAGTGTATAATATATTAATATTTTTTGGCTGAAACTTGCATTTCAAAAAGTTTTATAGAATTTATTTTCCAGATGATTTTGTTTTGCATAGACTTCCATCATAACCTTCCCTCTTAACATATAAAAATGATCTGATATGTCTCGTATCATTTCAAATAGTCCCCAATTAAATTTGATCTTTTTGACCGAAAATTGTGTATAATATACTATGATTTTTGACCAAAACTTGTATTTCGAAAAGGTTCATAGAATTTAATTTTCAGTTGATTTTTTGCATGGACTTCCATCATTACCTTCCCTCGTAAAATATATAAATGATATGTGAAGTTTCATATCATTTCAAACAGTCCCCGATTTAATTTGATTTTTGACCGAAACTAGTACAAACTAGAGTATAATATTATATGATTTTTGGTCGAAACTTGCATTTCGAAAAGTTTCATAGAATCTAATTTTCAGATGATTTTTTGCATGGAAATCCATCATAACCTTCCCTCGTAAAATATATAAATGATATGTGAGGTTTCGTATCATTTCGAACAGTCCCCAATTTAATTTCATTTTTGACCGAAACTAGTATAAACTAGTTTATAATATATTAATATTTTTTGGCCGAAACTTGCATTTCAAAAAGTTTTATAGAATTTAATTTTCAGATGAATTTTTTAGCATGGACATCCATCATAACCTTCCCTCTTAACATATATAAATGATCTGATAAGTCTCGTATCATTTCAAATATTCCCCAATTAAATTTGATCTTTTTGACCGAAACTTGTGTATAATATACTATGATTTCTGACCGAAACTTGCATTTCAAAAAGTTTCATAGAATTTAATTTTCAGATGATTTTTTGCATGGACTTCCATCATAACCTTCCCTCGTAAAATATATAAATGATATGTAAAGTTTCGTACCATTTCGAAAAGTCCCCAATTTAATTTGATTTTTGACCGAAATTAGTACAAACTAGCGTATAATATTATATGATTTTTTGACCAAAACTTGCATTTCGAAAAGTTTCATAAAATCTAATTTTCAGATGATTTTTCTGCATGGACTTCCATCATAACCTTCCCTCTTAACATCTATAAATGATCTAAAAATTCTCGTATCGTTTAACATAGTCCAAAATTAAATTTGATCTTTTTGACCAAAACTAGTGTATAATATACTATGATTTTTGACATAAACTTGCATTTCGAAAAATTTCATAGAATCTAATTTTCAGATGATTTTTTGCATGGACTTCCATCATAACCTTCCCTCGTAAAATATATAAATGATATGTGAAGTTTCGTATCATTTCGAACAGTCCCCAATTTAATTTGATTTTTGACCGAAACTAGTATAAACTAGTGTATAATATATTAATATTTTTTGGCTGAAACTTGCATTTCAAAAAGTTTTATAGAATTTTTTTACCAGATGCTTTTGTTTTGCATAGACTTCCATCATAACCTTCCCTCTTAACATATAAAAATGATCTGATATGTCTCGTATCATTTCAAATAGTCCCCAATTAAATTTGATCTTTTTGTCCGAAACTTTTGTATAATATACTATGATTTTTGACCAAAACTTGTATTTCGAAAAGTTTCATAGAATTTAATTATCAGTTGATTTTTTGCATGGACTTCCATCATAACCTTCCCTCGTAAAATATATAAATGATATATGAAGTTTCATATCATTTCAAACAGTCCCCGATTTAATTTGATTTTTGACCGAAACTAGTACAAACTAGTGTATAATATTATATGATTTTTGGTCGAAACTTGCATTTCGAAAAGTTTCATAGAATCTAATTTTCAGAGGATTTTTTGCATGGACTTCCATCATAAGCTTCCCTCGTAAAATATATAAATGATATGTGAAGTTTCATATCATTTCAAACAGTCCCCGATTTAATTTGATTTTTGACCGAAACTAGTACAAACTACTGTATAATATTATATGATTTTTGGTCGAAACTTGCATTTCGAAAAGTTTCATAGAATCTAATTTTCAGATGATTTTTTGCATGGACTTCTATCATAACCTTCCCTCGTAAAATATATAAATGATATGTAAGGTTTCGTATCATTTCGAATAGTCCCCAATTTAATTTCATTTATGACCGAAACTAGTATAAACTAGTGTATAATATATTAATATTTTTTGGGCGAAATTTGCATTTCAAAAAGTTTTATAGAATTTATTTTCCAGATGATTTTGTTTTGCATAGACTTCCATCATAACCTTCCCTCTTCACATATAAAAATGATCTGATATGTCTCGTATCATTTCAAATAGTCCCCAATTAAATTTGATCTTTTTGACCGAAAATTGTGTATAATATACTATGATTTTTGACCAAAACTTGTATTTCGAAAAGGTTCATAGAATTTAATTTTCAGTTGATTTTTTGCATGGACTTCCATCATAACCTTCCCTCGTAAAATATATAAATGATATGTGAAGTTTCATATCATTTCAAATAGTCCCCGATTTAATTTGATTTTTGACCGAAACTAGTACAAACTAGAGTATAATATTATATGATTTTTGGTCGAAACTTGCATTTCGAAAAGTTTCATAGAATCTAATTTTCAGATGATTTTTTGCATGGACTTCCATCATAACCTTCCCTCGTAAAATATATAAATGATATGTGAGGTTTCGTATCATTTCGAACAGTCCCCAATTTAATTTCATTTATGACCGAAACTAGTATAAACTAGTGTATAATATATTAATATTTTTTAGCCGAAACTTGCATTTCAAAAAGTTTTATAGAATTTAATTTTCAGATGAATTTTTTTGCATAGACATCCATCATAACCTTCCCTCTTAACATATATAAATGATCTGATAAGTCTCGTATCATTTCAAATAGTCCCCAATTAAATTTGATCTTTTTGACCGAAACTTGTGTATAATATACTATGATTTCCGACCGAAACTTGCATTTCAAAAAGTTTCATAGAATTTAATTTTCAGATGATTTTTTTGCATGGACTTCCATCATAACCTTCCCTCGTAAAATATATAAATGATATGTGAAGTTTCGTATCATTTCGAAAAGTCCCCAATTTAATTTGATTTTTGACCGAAACTAGTACAAACTAGCGTATAATATTATATGATTTTTTGACCAAAACGTGCATTTCGAAAAGTTTCATAAAATCTAATTTTCAGATGATTTTTCTGCATGGACTTCCATCATAACCTTCCCTCTTAACATCTCTAAATGATCTAAAAATTCTCGTATCGTTTAACATAGTCCAAAATTAAATTTGATCTTTTTGACCAAAACTAGTGTATAATATACTATGATTTTTGACATAAACTTGCATTTCGAAAAATTTCATAGAATCTAATTTTCAGATGATTTTTTGCATGGACTTCCATCATAACCTTCCCTCGTAAAATATATAAATGATATGTGAAGTTTCGTATCATTTCGAACAGTCCCCAATTTAATTTGATTTTTGACCGAAACTAGTATAAACTAGTGTATAATATATTAATTTTTTTTGGCTGAAACTTGCATTTCAAAAAGTTTTATAGAATTTTTTTACCAGATGATTTTGTTTTGCATAGACTTCCATCATAACCTTCCCTCTTAACATATAAAAATGATCTGATATGTCTCGTATCATTTCAAATAGTCCCCAATTAAATTTGATCTTTTTGTCCGAAACTTTTGTATAATATACTATGATTTTTGACCAAAACTTGTATTTCGAAAAGTTTCATAGAATTTAATTATCAGTTGATTTTTTGCATGGACTTCCATCATAACCTTCCCTCGTAAAATATATAAATGATATGTGAAGTTTCATATCATTTCAAACAGTCCCCGATTTAATTTGATTTTTGACCGAAACTAGTACAAACTAGTGTATAATATTATATGATTTTTGGTCGAAACTTGCATTTCGAAAAGTTTCATAGAATCTAATTTTCAGAGGATTTTTTGCATGGACTTCCATCATAAGCTTCCCTCGTAAAATATATAAATGATATGTGAAGTTTCATATCATTTCAAACAGTCCCCGATTTAATTTGATTTTTGACCGAAACTAGTACAAACTAGTGTATAATATTATATGATTTTTGGTCGAAACTTGCATTTCGAAAAGTTTCATAGAATCTAATTTTCAGATGATTTTTTGCATGGACTTCTATCATAACCTTCCCTCGTAAAATATATAAATGATATGTGAGGTTTCGTATCATTTCGAATAGTCCCCAATTTAATTTCATTTATGACCGAAACTAGTATAAACTAGTGTATAATATATTAATATTTTATGGGCGAAATTTGCATTTCAAAAAGTTTTATAGAATCTATTTTCCAGATGATTTTGTTTTGCATAGACTTCCATCATAACCTTCCCTCTTAACATATAAAAATGATCTGATATGTCTCGTATCATTTCAAATAGTCCCCAATTAAATTTGATCTTTTTGACCGAAACTTGTATATAATATACTATGATTTCTGACCGAAACTTGCATTTCAAAAAGTTTCATAGAATTTAATTTTCAGATGATTTTTTGCATGGACTTCCATCATAACCTTCCCTCGTAAAATATATAAATGATATGTGAAGTTTCGTATAATTTCGAAAAGTCCCCAATTTAATTTAATTTTTGACCGAAACTAGTACAAACTAGCGTATAATATTATATGATTTTTTGACCAAAACTTGCATTTTGAAAAGTTTCATAAAATCTAATTTTCAGATGATTTTTCTGCATGGACTTCCATCATAACCTTCCCTCTTAACATCTATAAATGATCTAAAAATTCTCGTATCGTTTAACATAGTCCAAAATTAAATTTGATCTTTTTGACCAAAACTAGTGTATAATATACTATGATTTTTGACATAAACTTGCATTTCGAAAAGTTTCATAGAATCTAATTTTCAGATGCTTTTTTGCATGGACTTCCATCATAACCTTCCATCGTAAAATATATAAATGATATGTGAATTTTCGTATCATTTCGAACAGTCCCCAATTTAATTTCATTTTTGACCGAAACTAGTATAAACTAGTGTATAATATATTAATATTTTTTGGCTGAAACTTGCATTTCAAAAAGTTTTATAGAATTTTTTTACCAGATGATTTTGTTTTGCATAGACTTCCATCATAACCTTCCCTCTTAACATATAAAAATGATCTGATATGTCTCGTATCATTTCAAATAGTCCCCAATTAAATTTGATCTTTTTGTCCGAAACTTTTGTATAATATACTATGATTTTTGACCAAAACTTGTATTTCGAAAAGTTTCATAGAATTTAATTATCAGTTGATTTTTTGCATGGACTTCCATCATAACCTTCCCTCGTAAAATATATAAATGATATGTGAAGTTTCATATCATTTCAAACAGTCCCCGATTTAATTTGATTTTTGACCGAAACTAGTACAAACTAGTGTATAATATTATATGATTTTTGGTCGAAACTTGCATTTCGAAAAGTTTCATAGAATCTAATTTTTAGATGATTTTTTGCATGGACTTCCATTATAAGCTTCCCTCGTAAAATATATAAATGATATGTGAAGTTTCATATCATTTCAAACAGTCCCCAATTTAATTTGATTTTTGACCGAAACTAGTACAAACTAGTGTATAATATTATATGATTTTTGGTCGAAACTTGCATTTCGAAAAGTTTCATAGAATCTAATTTTCAGATGATTTTTTGCATGGACTTCCATCATAACCTTCCCTCGTAAAATATATAAATGATATGTGAGGTTTTGTATCATTTCGAATAGTCCCCAATTTAATTTCATTTATGACCGAAACTAGTATAAACTAGTGGATAATATATTAATATTTTTTGGCCGAAACTTGCATTTCAAAAAGTTTTATAGAATTTAATTTTCAGATGAATTTTTTTGCATAGACATCCATCATAACCTTCCCTCTTAACATATATAAATGATCTGATAAGTCTTGTATCATTTCAAATAGTCCCCAATTAAATTTGATCTTTTTGACCGAAACTTGTGTATAATATACTATGATTTCTGACCGAAACTTGCATTTCAAAAAGTTTCATAGAATTTAATTTTCAGATGATTTTTTGCATGGACTTCCATCATAACCTTCCCTCGTAAAATATATAAATGATATGTAAAGTTTCGTATCATTTCGAAAAGTCCCCAATTTAATTTGATTTTTGACCGAAACTAGTACAAACTAGCGTATAATATTATATGATTTTTTGACCAAAACTTGCATTTCGAAAAGTTTCATAAAATCTAATTTTCAGATGATTTTTCTGCATGGACTTCCATCATAACCTTCCCTCTTAACATCTATAAATGATCTAAAAATTCTCGTATCGTTTAACATAGTCCAAAATTAAATTTGATCTTTTTGACCAAAACTAGTGTATAATATACTATGATTTTTGACATAAACTTGCATTTCGAAAAGTTTCATAGAATCTAATTTTCAGATGTTTTTTTGCATGGACTTCCATCATAACCTTCCCTCGTAAAATATATAAATGATATGTGAAGTTTCGTATCATTTCGAACAGTCCCCAATTTAATTTCATTTTTGACCGAAACTAGTATAAACTAGTGTATAATATATTAATTTTTTTTGGCTGAAACTTGCATTTCAAAAAGTTTTATAGAATTTTTTTACCAGATGATTTTGTTTTGCATAGACTTCCATCATAACCTTCCCTCTTAACATATATAAATGATCTGATATGTCTCGTATCATTTCAAATAGTCCCCAATTAAATTTGATCTTTTTGTCTGAAACTTGTGTATAATATACTATGATTTTTGACCAAAACTTGCATTTCGAAAAGTTTCATAGAATTTAATTTTCAGATGATTTTTTGCATGGACTTCCATCATAACCTTCCCTCGTAAAATATATGAATGATATTTGAAGTTTCATATCATTTCAAACAGTCCCCGATTTAATTTGATTTTTGACCGAAACTAGTACAAACTAGAGTAAAATATTATATGATTTTTGGTCGAAACTTGCATTTCGAAAAGTTTCATAGAATCTAATTTTCAGATGATTTTTTGCATGGACTTCCATCATAACCTTCCCTCGTAAAATATATAAATGATATGTGAGGTTTCGTATCATTTCGAACAGTCCCCAATTTAATTTCATTTATGACCGAAACTAGTATAAACTAGTTTATAATATATTAATATTTTTTGGCCGAAACTTGCATTTCAAAAAGTTTTATAGAATTTAATTTTCAGATGAATTTTTTAGCATAGACATCCATCATAACCTTCCCTCTTAACATATATAAATGATCTGATAAGTCTTGTATCATTTCAAATAGTCCCCAATTAAATTTGATCTTTTTGACCGAAACTTGTGTATAATATACTATGATTTCTGACCGAAACTTGCATTTCAAAAAGTTTCATAGAATTTAATTTTCAGATGATTTTTTGCATGGACTTCCATCATTACCTTCCCTCGTAAAATATATAAATGATATGTGAAGTTTCGTATCATTTCGAAAAGTCCCCAATTTAATTTGATTTTTGACCGAAACTAGTACAAACTAGCGTATAATATTATATGATTTTTTGACAAAAACTTGCATTTCGAAAAGTTTCATAAAATCTAATTTTCAGATGATTTTTCTGCATGGACTTCCATCATAACCTTCCCTCTTAACATCTATAAATGATCTAAAAATTCTCGTATCGTTTAACATAGTCCAAAATTAAATTTGATCTTTTTGACCAAAACTAGTGTATAATATACTATGATTTTTGACATAAACTTGCATTTCGAAAAGTTTCATAGAATCTAATTTTCAGATGATTTTTTGCATGGACTTCCATCATAACCTTCCCTCGTAAAATATATAAATGATATGTGAAGTTTCGTATCATTTCGAACAGTCCCCAATTTAATTTCATTTTTGACCGAAACTAGTATAAACTAGTGTATAATATATTAATATTTTTTGGCTTAAACTTGCATTTCAAAAAGTTTTATAGAATTTTTTTACCAGATGATTTTGTTTTGCATAGACTTCCATCATAACCTTCCCTCTTAACATATAAAAATGATCTGATATGTCTCGTATCATTTCAAATAGTCCCCAATTAAATTTGATCTTTTTGTCCGAAACTTTTGTATAATATACTATGATTTTTGACCAAAACTTGTATTTCGAAAAGTTTCATAGAATTTAATTATCAGTTGATTTTTTGCATGGACTTCCATCATAACCTTCCCTCGTAAAATATATAAATGATATGTGAAGTTTCATATCATTTCAAACAGTCCCCGATTTAATTTGATTTTTGACCGAAACTAGTACAAACTAGTGTATAATATAATATGATTTTTGGTCGAAACTTGCATTTCGAAAAGTTTCATAGAATCTAATTTTTAGATGATTTTTTGCATGGACTTCCATCATAAGCTTCCCTCGTAAAATATATAAATGATATGTGAAGTTTCATATCATTTCAAACAGTCCCCGATTTAATTTGATTTTTGACCGAAACTAGTACAAACTAGTGTATAATATTATATGATTTTTGGTCGAAACTTGCATTTCGAAAAGTTTCATAGAATCTAATTTTCAGATAATTTTTTGCATGGACTTCCATCATAACCTTCCCTCGTAAAATATATAAATGATATGTGAGGTTTTGTATCATTTCGAATAGTCCCCAATTTAATTTCATTTATGACCGAAACTAGTATAAACTAGTGTATAATATATTAATATTTTTTGGCCGAAACTTGCATTTCAAAAAGTTTTATAGAATTTAATTTTCAGATGAATTTATTTGCATAGACATCCATCATAACCTTCCCTCTTAACATATATAAATGATCTGATAAGTCTTGTATCATTTCAAATAGTCCCCAATTAAATTTGATCTTTTTGACCGAAACTTGTGTATAATATACTATGATTTCTGACCGAAACTTGCATTTCAAAAAGTTTCATAGAATTTAATTTTCAGATGATTTTTTGCATGGACTTCCATCATAACCTTCCCTCGTAAAATATATAAATGATATGTGAAGTTTCGTATCATTTCGAAAAGTCCCCAATTTAATTTGATTTTTGACCGAAACTAGTACAAACTAGCGTATAATATTATATGATTTTTTGACCAAAACTTGCATTTTGAAAAGTTTCATAAAATCTAATTTTCAGATGATTTTTCTGCATGGACTTCCATCATAACCTTCCCTCTTAACATCTATAAATGATCTAAAAATTCTCGTATCGTTTAACATAGTCCAAAATTAAATTTGATCTTTTTGACCAAAACTAGTGTATAATATACTATGATTTTTGACATAAACTTGCATATCGAAAAGTTTCATAGAATCTAATTTTCAGATGTTTTTTTGCATGGACTTCCATCATAACCTTCCCTCGTAAAATATATAAATGATATGTGAAGTTTCGTATCATTTCGAACAGTCCCCAATTTAATTTCATTTTTGACCGAAACTAGTATAAACTAGTGTATAATATATTAATATTTTTTGGCTGAAACTTGCATTTCAAAAAGTTTTATAGAATTTATTTTCCAGATGATTTTGTTTTCCATAGACTTCCATCATAACCTTCCCTCTTAACATATATAAATGATCTGATATGTCTCGTATCATTTCAAATAGTCCCCAATTAAATTTGATCTTTTTGTCCGAAACTTGTGTATAATATACTATGATTTTTGACCAAAACTTGTATTTTGAAAAGTTTCATAGAATTTAATTATCAGTTGATTTTTTGCATGGACTTCCATCATAACCTTCCCTCGTAAAATATATAAATGATATGTGAAGTTTCATATCATTTCAAACAGTCCCCGATTTAATTTGATTTTTGACCGAAACTAGTACAAACTAGTGTATAATAATATATGATTTTTGGTCGAAACTTGCATTTCGAAAAGTTTCATAGAATCTAATTTTCAGATGATTTTTTGCATGGACTTCCATCATAAGCTTCCCTCGTAAAATATATAAATGATATGTGAAGTTTCATATCATTTCAAACAGTCCCCGATTTAATTTGATTTTTGACCGAAACTAGTACAAACTAGTGTATAATATTATATGATTTTTGGTCGAAACTTGCATTTCGAAAAGTTTCAAAGAATCTAATTTTCAGATGATTTTTTGCATGGACTTCCATCATAACCTTCCCTCGTAAAATATATAAATGATATGTGAGGTTTCGTATCATTTCGAATAGTCCCCAATTTAATTTCATTTATGACCGAAACTAGTATAAATTAGTGTATAATATATTAATATTTTTTGGCCGAAACTTGCATTTCAAAAAGTTTTATAGAATTTAATTTTCAGATGAATTTTTTTGCATAGACATCCATCATAACCTTCCCTCTTAACATATATAAATGATCTGATAAGTCTTGTATCACTTCAAATAGTCCCCAATTAAATTTGATCTTTTTGACCGAAACTTGTGTATAATATACTATGATTTCTGACCGAAACTTGCATTTCAAAAAGTTTCATAGAATTTAATTTTCAGATGATTTTTTGCATGGACTTCCATCATAACCTTCCCTCGTAAAATATATAAATGATATGTGAAGTTTCGTATCATTTCGAAAAGTCCCCAATTTAATTTGATTTTTGACCGAAACTAGTACAAACTAGCGTATAATATTATATGATTTTTTGACCAAAACTTGAATTTCGAAAAGTTTCATAAAATCTAATTTTCAGATGATTTTTCTGCATGGACTTCCATCATAACCTTCCCTCTTAACATCTATAAATGATCTAAAAATTCTCGTATCGTTTAACATAGTCCAAAATTAAATTTGATCTTTTTGACCAAAACTAGTGTATAATATACTATGATTTTTGACATAAACTTGCATTTCGAAAAGTTTCATAGAATCTAATTTTCAGATGCTTTTTTGCATGGACTTCCATCATAACCTTCCCTCGTAAAATATATAAATGATATGTGAAGTTTCGTATCATTTCGAACAGTCCCCAATTTAATTTCATTTTTGACCGAAACTAGTATAAACTAGTGTATAATATATTAATATTTTTTGGCTGAAACTTGCATTTCAAATAGTTTTATAGAATTTATTTTCCAGATGATTTTGTTTTGCATAGACTTCCATCATAACCTTCCCTCTTAACATATAAAAATGATCTGATATGTCTCGTATCATTTCAAATAGTCCCCAATTAAATTTGATCTTTTTGACCGAAAATTGTGTATAATATACTATGATTTTTGACCAAAACTTGTATTTCGAAAAGTTTCATAGAATTTAATTTTCAGTTGATTTTTTAAATGGACTTCAATCTTAACCTTCCCTCGTAAAATATATAAATGATATGTGAAGTTTCATATCATTTCAAACAGTCCCCGATTTAATTTGATTTTTGACCGAAACTAGTACAAACTAGTGTATAATATTATATGATTTTTGGTCGAAACTTGCATTTCGAAAAGTTTCATAGAATCTAATTTTCAGATGATTTTTTGCATGGACTTCCATCATAACCTTCCCTCGTAAAATATATAAATGATATGTGAGGTTTCGTATCATTTCGAATAGTCCCCAATTTAATTTCATTTATGACCGAAACTAGTATAAACTAGTGTATAATATATTAATATTTTTTGGCCGAAACTTGCATTTCAAAAAGTTTTATAGAATTTAATTTTCAGATGAATTTTTTTGCATAGACATCCATCATAACCTTCCCTCTTAACATATATAAATGATCTGATAAGTCTCGTATCATTTCAAATAGTCCCCAATTTAATTTGATCTTTTTGACCGAAACTTGTGTATAATATACTATGATTTCTGACCGAAACTTGCATTTCAAAAAGTTTCATAGAATTTAATTTTCAGATGATTTTTTTGCATGGACTTCCATCATAACCTTCCCTCGTAAAATATATAAATGATATGTGAAGTTTCGTATCATTTCGAAAAGTCCCCAATTTAATTTGATTTTTGACCGAAACTAGTACAAACTAGCGTATAATATTATATGATTTTTTGACAAAAACTTGCATTTCGAAAAGTTTCATAAAATCTAATTTTCAGATGATTTTTCTGCATGGACTTCCATCATAACCTTCCCTCTTAACATCTATAAATGATCTAAAAATTCTCGTATCGTTTAACATAGTCCAAAATTAAATTTGATCTTTTTGACCAAAACTAGTGTATAATATACTATGATTTTTGACATAAACTTGCATTTCGAAAAGTTTCATAGAATCTAATTTTCAGATGATTTTTTGCATGGACTTCCATCATAACCTTCCCTCGTAAAATATATAAATGATATGTGAAGTTTCGTATCATTTCGAACAGTCCCCAATTTAATTTCATTTTTGACCGAAACTAGTATAAACTAGTGTATAATATATTAATATTTTTTGGCTGAAACATGCATTTCAAAAAGTTTTATAGAATTTTTTTACCAGATGATTTTGTTTTGCATAGACTTCCATCATAACCTTCCCTCTTAACATATAAAAATGATCTGATATGTCTCGTATCATTTCAAATAGTCCCCAATTAAATTTGATCTTTTTGTCCGAAACTTTTGTATAATATACTATGATTTTTGACCAAAACTTGTATTTCGAAAAGTTTCATAGAATTTAATTATCAGTTGATTTTTTGCATGGACTTCCATCATAACCTTCCCTCGTAAAATATATAAATGATATGTGAAGTTTCATATCATTTCAAACAGTCCCCGATTTAATTTGATTTTTGACCGAAACTAGTACAAACTAGTGTATAATATAATATGATTTTTGGTCGAAACTTGCATTTCGAAAAGTTTCATAGAATCTAATTTTTAGATGATTTTTTGCATGGACTTCCATCATAAGCTTCCCTCGTAAAATATATAAATGATATGTGAAGTTTCATATCATTTCAAACAGTCCCCGATTTAATTTGATTTTTGACCGAAACTAGTACAAACTAGTGTATAATATTATATGATTTTTGGTCGAAACTTGCATTTCGAAAAGTTTCATAGAATCTAATTTTCAGATAATTTTTTGCATGGACTTCCATCATAACCTTCCCTCGTAAAATATATAAATGATATGTGAGGTTTTGTATCATTTCGAATAGTCCCCAATTTAATTTCATTTATGACCGAAACTAGTATAAACTAGTGTATAATATATTAATATTTTTTGGCCGAAACTTGCATTTCAAAAAGTTTTATAGAATTTAATTTTCAGATGAATTTATTTGCATAGACATCCATCATAACCTTCCCTCTTAACATATATAAATGATCTGATAAGTCTTGTATCATTTCAAATAGTCCCCAATTAAATTTGATCTTTTTGACCGAAACTTGTGTATAATATACTATGATTTCTGACCGAAACTTGCATTTCAAAAAGTTTCATAGAATTTAATTTTCAGATGATTTTTTGCATGGACTTCCATCATAACCTTCCCTCGTAAAATATATAAATGATATGTGAAGTTTCGTATCATTTCGAAAAGTCCCCAATTTAATTTGATTTTTGACCGAAACTAGTACAAACTAGCGTATAATATTATATGATTTTTTGACCAAAACTTGCATTTTGAAAAGTTTCATAAAATCTAATTTTCAGATGATTTTTCTGCATGGACTTCCATCATAACCTTCCCTCTTAACATCTATAAATGATCTAAAAATTCTCGTATCGTTTAACATAGTCCAAAATTAAATTTGATCTTTTTGACCAAAACTAGTGTATAATATACTATGATTTTTGACATAAACTTGCATATCGAAAAGTTTCATAGAATCTAATTTTCAGATGTTTTTTTGCATGGACTTCCATCATAACCTTCCCTCGTAAAATATATAAATGATATGTGAAGTTTCGTATCATTTCGAACAGTCCCCAATTTAATTTCATTTTTGACCGAAACTAGTATAAACTAGTGTATAATATATTAATATTTTTTGGCTGAAACTTGCATTTCAAAAAGTTTTATAGAATTTATTTTCCAGATGATTTTGTTTTCCATAGACTTCCATCATAACCTTCCCTCTTAACATATATAAATGATCTGATATGTCTCGTATCATTTCAAATAGTCCCCAATTAAATTTGATCTTTTTGTCCGAAACTTGTGTATAATATACTATGATTTTTGACCAAAACTTGCATTTCGAAAAGTTTCATAGAATTTAATTTTCAGATGATTTTTTGCATGGACTTCCATCATAACCTTCCCTCGTAAAATATATGAATGATATTTGTAGTTTCATATCATTTCAAACAGTCCCCGATTTAATTTGATTTTTGACCGAAACTAGTACAAACTAGAGTATAATTTATATGATTTTTGGTCGAAACTTGCATTTCGAAAAGTTTCAAAGAATCTAATTTTCAGATGATTTTTTGCATGGACTTCCATCATAACCTTCCCTCGTAAAATATATAAATGATATGTGAGGTTTCGTATCATTTCGAATAGTCCCCAATTTAATTTCATTTATGACCGAAACTAGTATAAATTAGTGTATAATATATTAATATTTTTTGGCCGAAACTTGCATTTCAAAAAGTTTTATAGAATTTAATTTTCAGATGAATTTTTTTGCATAGACATCCATCATAACCTTCCCTCTTAACATATATAAATGATCTGATAAGTCTTGTATCATTTCAAATAGTCCCCAATTAAATTTGATCTTTTTGACCGAAACTTGTGTATAATATACTATGATTTCTGACCGAAACTTGCATTTCAAAAAGTTTCATAGAATTTAATTTTCAGATGATTTTTTGCATGGACTTCCATCATAACCTTCCCTCGTAAAATATATAAATGATATGTGAAGTTTCGTATCATTTCGAAATGTCCCCAATTTAATTTGATTTTTGACCGAAACTAGTACAAACTAGCGTATAATATTATATGATTTTTTGACCAAAACTTGAATTTCGAAAAGTTTCATAAAATCTAATTTTTAGATGATTTTTCTGCATGGACTTCCATCATAACCTTCCCTCTTAACATCTATAAATGATCTAAAAATTCTCGTATCGTTTAACATAGTCCAAAATTAAATTTGATCTTTTTGACCAAAACTAGTGTATAATATACTATGATTTTTGGCATAAACTTGCATTTCGAAAAGTTTCATAGAATCTAATTTTCAGATGCTTTTTTGCATGGACTTCCATCATAACCTTCCCTCGTAAAATATATAAATGATATGTGAAGTTTCGTATCATTTCGAACAGTCCCCAATTTAATTTCATTTTTTACCGAAACTAGTATAAACTAGTGTATAATATATTAATATTTTTTGGCTGAAACTTGCATTTCAAATAGTTTTATAGAATTTATTTTCCAGATGATTTTGTTTTGCATAGACTTCCATCATAACCTTCCCTCTTAACATATAAAAATGATCTGATATGTCTCGTATCATTTCAAATAGTCCCCAATTAAATTTGATCTTTTTGACCGAAAATTGTGTATAATATACTATGATTTTTGACCAAAACTTGTATTTCGAAAAGTTTCATAGAATTTAATTTTCAGTTGATTTTTTAAATGGACTTCAATCTTAACCTTCCCTCGTAAAATATATAAATGATATGTGAAGTTTCATATCATTTCAAACAGTCCCCGATTTAATTTGATTTTTGACCGAAACTAGTACAAACTAGTGTATAATATTATATGATTTTTGGTCGAAACTTGCATTTCGAAAAGTTTCATAGAATCTAATTTTCAGATGATTTTTTGCAAGAACTTCCATCATAACCTTCCCTCGTAAAATATATAAATGATATGTGAGGTTTCGTATCATTTCGAATAGTCCCCAATTTAATTTCATTTATGACCGAAACTAGTATAAACTAGTGTATAATATATTAATATTTTTTGGCCGAAACTTGCATTTCAAAAAGTTTTATAGAATTTAATTTTCAGATGAATTTTTTTGCATAAACATCCATCATAACCTTCCCTCTTAACATATATAAATGATCTGATAAGTCTTGTATCATTTCAAATAGTCCCCAATTAAATTTGATCTTTTTGACCGAAACTTGTGTATAATATACTATGATTTCTGACCGAAACTTGCATTTCAAAAAGTTTCATAGAATTTAATTTTCAGATGATTTTTTGCATGGACTTCCATCATAACCTTCCCTCGTAAAATATATAAATGATATGTGAAGTTTCGTATCATTTCGAAAAGTCCCCAATTTAATTTGATTTTTGACCGAAACTAGTACAAACTAGCGTATAATATTATATGATTTTTTGACCAAAACTTGAATTTCGAAAAGTTTCATAAAATCTAATTTTCAGATGATTTTTCTGCATGGACTTCCATCATAACCTTCCCTCTTAACATCTATAAATGATCTAAAAATTCTCGTATCGTTTAACATAGTCCAAAATTAAATTTGATCTTTTTGACCAAAACTAGTGTATAATATACTATGATTTTTGACATAAACTTGCATTTCGAAAAGTTTCATAGAATCTAATTTTCAGATGCTTTTTTGCATGGACTTCCATCATAACCTTCCCTCGTAAAATATATAAATGATATGTGAAGTTTCGTATCATTTCGAACAGTCCCCAATTTAATTTCATTTTTGACCGAAACTAGTATAAACTAGTGTATAATATATTAATATTTTTTGGCTGAAACTTGCATTTCAAATAGTTTTATAGAATTTATTTTCCAGATGATTTTGTTTTGCATAGACTTCCATCATAACCTTCCCTCTTAACATATAAAAATGATCTGATATGTCTCGTATCATTTCAAATAGTCCCCAATTAAATTTGATCTTTTTGACCGAAAATTGTGTATAATATACTATGATTTTTGACCAAAACTTGTATTTCGAAAAGTTTCATAGAATTTAATTTTCAGTTGATTTTTTAAATGGACTTCAATCTTAACCTTCCCTCGTAAAATATATAAATGATATGTGATGTTTCATATCATTTCAAACAGTCCCCGATTTAATTTGATTTTTGACCGAAACTAGTACAAACTAGTGTATAATATTATATGATTTTTGGTCGAAACTTGCATTTCGAAAAGTTTCATAGAATCTAATTTTCAGATGATTTTTTGCATGGACTTCCATCATAACCTTCCCTCGTAAAATATATAAATGATATGTGAGGTTTCGTATCATTTCGAATAGTCCCCAATTTAAT
Source organism: Lathyrus aphaca (assembly GCA_963966055.1). Classification (NCBI taxonomy): domain Eukaryota; kingdom Viridiplantae; phylum Streptophyta; class Magnoliopsida; order Fabales; family Fabaceae; genus Lathyrus; species Lathyrus aphaca. Next base: position 499,742,935 of record OZ014525.1, read on the forward strand.
TTCATTTATGACCGAAACTAGTATAAACTAGTGTATAATATATTAATATTTTTTGGCCGAAACTTGCATTTCAAAAAGTTTTATAGAATTTAATTTTCAGATGAATTTTTTTGCATAGACATCCATCATAACCTTCCCTCTTAACATATATAAATGATCTGATAAGTCTCGTATCATTTCAAATAGTCCCCAATTTAATTTGATCTTTTTGACCGAAACTTGTGTATAATATACTATGATTTCTGACCGAAACTTGCATTTCAAAAAGTTTCATAGAATTTAATTTTCAGATGATTTTTTGCATGGACTTCCATCATAACCTTCCCTCGTAAAATATATAAATGATATGTGAAGTTTCGTATCATTTCGAAAAGTCCCCAATTTAATTTGATTTTTGACCGAAACTAGTACAAACTAGCGTATAATATTATATGATTTTTTGACCAAAACTTGAATTTCGAAAAGTTTCATAAAATCTAATTTTCAGATGATTTTTCTGCATGGACTTCCATCATAACCTTCCCTCTTAACATCTATAAATGATCTAAAAATTCTCGTATCGTTTAACATAGTCCAAAATTAAATTTGATCTTTTTGACCAAAACTAGTGTATAATATACTATGATTTTTGACATAAACTTGCATTTCGAAAAGTTTCATAGAATCTAATTTTCAGATGCTTTTTTGCATGGACTTCCATCATAACCTTCCCTCGTAAAATATATAAATGATATGTGAAGTTTCGTATCATTTCGAACAGTCCCCAATTTAATTTCATTTTTGACCGAAACTAGTATAAACTAGTGTATAATATATTAATATTTTTTGGCTGAAACTTGCATTTCAAATAGTTTTATAGAATTTATTTTCCAGATGATTTTGTTTTGCATAGACTTCCATCATAACCTTCCCTCTTAACATATAAAAATGATCTGATATGTCTCGTATCATTTCAAATAGTCCCCAATTAAATTTGATCTTTTTGACCGAAAATTGTGTATAATATACTATGATTTTTGACCAAAACTTGTATTTCGAAAAGTTTCATAGAATTTAATTTTCAGTTGATTTTTTAAATGGACTTCAATCTTAACCTTCCCTCGTAAAATATATAAATGATATGTGAAGTTTCATATCATTTCAAACAGTCCCCGATTTAATTTGATTTTTGACCGAAACTAGTACAAACTAGTGTATAATATTATATGATTTTTGGTCGAAACTTGCATTTCGAAAAGTTTCATAGAATCTAATTTTCAGATGATTTTTTGCAAGAACTTCCATCATAACCTTCCCTCGTAAAATATATAAATGATATGTGAGGTTTCGTATCATTTCGAATAGTCCCCAATTTAATTTCATTTATGACCGAAACTAGTATAAACTAGTGTATAATATATTAATATTTTTTGGCCGAAACTTGCATTTCAAAAAGTTTTATAGAATTTAATTTTCAGATGAATTTTTTTGCATAAACATCCATCATAACCTTCCCTCTTAACATATATAAATGATCTGATAAGTCTTGTATCATTTCAAATAGTCCCCAATTAAATTTGATCTTTTTGACCGAAACTTGTGTATAATATACTATGATTTCTGACCGAAACTTGCATTTCAAAAAGTTTCATAGAATTTAATTTTCAGATGATTTTTTGCATGGACTTCCATCATAACCTTCCCTCGTAAAATATATAAATGATATGTGAAGTTTCGTATCATTTCGAAAAGTCCCCAATTTAATTTGATTTTTGACCGAAACTAGTACAAACTAGCGTATAATATTATATGATTTTTTGACCAAAACTTGAATTTCGAAAAGTTTCATAAAATCTAATTTTCAGATGATTTTTCTGCATGGACTTCCATCATAACCTTCCCTCTTAACATCTATAAATGATCTAAAAATTCTCGTATCGTTTAACATAGTCCAAAATTAAATTTGATCTTTTTGACCAAAACTAGTGTATAATATACTATGATTTTTGACATAAACTTGCATTTCGAAAAGTTTCATAGAATCTAATTTTCAGATGCTTTTTTGCATGGACTTCCATCATAACCTTCCCTCGTAAAATATATAAATGATATGTGAAGTTTCGTATCATTTCGAACAGTCCCCAATTTAATTTCATTTTTGACCGAAACTAGTATAAACTAGTGTATAATATATTAATATTTTTTGGCTGAAACTTGCATTTCAAATAGTTTTATAGAATTTATTTTCCAGATGATTTTGTTTTGCATAGACTTCCATCATAACCTTCCCTCTTAACATATAAAAATGATCTGATATGTCTCGTATCATTTCAAATAGTCCCCAATTAAATTTGATCTTTTTGACCGAAAATTGTGTATAATATACTATGATTTTTGACCAAAACTTGTATTTCGAAAAGTTTCATAGAATTTAATTTTCAGTTGATTTTTTAAATGGACTTCAATCTTAACCTTCCCTCGTAAAATATATAAATGATATGTGATGTTTCATATCATTTCAAACAGTCCCCGATTTAATTTGATTTTTGACCGAAACTAGTACAAACTAGTGTATAATATTATATGATTTTTGGTCGAAACTTGCATTTCGAAAAGTTTCATAGAATCTAATTTTCAGATGATTTTTTGCATGGACTTCCATCATAACCTTCCCTCGTAAAATATATAAATGATATGTGAGGTTTCGTATCATTTCGAATAGTCCCCAATTTAATTTCATTTATGACCGAAACTAGTATAAACTAGTGTATAATATATTAATATTTTTTGGCCGAAACTTGCATTTCAAAAAGTTTTATAGAATTTAATTTTCAGATGAATTTTTTTGCATAGACATCCATCATAACCTTCCCTCTTAACATATATAAATGATCTGATAAGTCTCGTATCATTTCAAATAGTCCCCAATTTAATTTGATCTTTTTGACCGAAACTTGTGTATAATATACTATGATTTCTGACCGAAACTTGCATTTCAAAAAGTTTCATAGAATTTAATTATCAGATGATTTTTTGCATGGACTTCCATCATAACCTTCCCTCGTAAAATATATAAATGATATGTGAAGTTTCGTATCATTTCGAAAAGTCCCCAATTTAATTTGATTTTTGACCGAAACTAGTACAAACTAGCGTATAATATTATATGATTTTTTGACCAAAACTTGAATTTCGAAAAGTTTCATAAAATCTAATTTTCAGATGATTTTTCTGCATGGACTTCCATCATAACCTTCCCTCTTAACATCTATAAATGATCTAAAAATTCTCGTATCGTTTAACATAGTCCAAAATTAAATTTGATCTTTTTGACCAAAACTAGTGTATAATATACTATGATTTTTGACATAAACTTGCATTTCGAAAAGTTTCATAGAATCTAATTTTCAGATGCTTTTTTGCATGGACTTCCATCATAACCTTCCCTCGTAAAATATATAAATGATATGTGAAGTTTCGTATCATTTCGAACAGTCCCCAATTTAATTTCATTTTTGACCGAAACTAGTATAAACTAGTGTATAATATATTAATATTTTTTGGCTGAAACTTGCATTTCAAATAGTTTTATAGAATTTATTTTCCAGATGATTTTGTTTTGCATAGACTTCCATCATAACCTTCCCTCTTAACATATAAAAATGATCTGATATGTCTCGTATCATTTCAAATAGTCCCCAATTAAATTTGATCTTTTTGACCGAAAATTGTGTATAATATACTATGATTTTTGACCAAAACTTGTATTTCGAAAAGTTTCATAGAATTTAATTTTCAGTTGATTTTTTAAATGGACTTCAATCTTAACCTTCCCTCGTAAAATATATAAATGATATGTGATGTTTCATATCATTTCAAACAGTCCCCGATTTAATTTGATTTTTGACCGAAACTAGTACAAACTAGTGTATAATATTATATGATTTTTGGTCGAAACTTGCATTTCGAAAAGTTTCATAGAATCTAATTTTCAGATGATTTTTTGCATGGACTTCCATCATAACCTTCCCTCGTAAAATATATAAATGATATGTGAGGTTTCGTATCATTTCGAATAGTCCCCAATTTAATTTCATTTATGACCGAAACTAGTATAAACTAGTGTATAATATATTAATATTTTTTGGCCGAAACTTGCATTTCAAAAAGTTTTATAGAATTTAATTTTCAGATGAATTTTTTTGCATAGACATCCATCATAACCTTCCCTCTTAACATATATAAATGATCTGATAAGTCTCGTATCATTTCAAATAGTCCCCAATTTAATTTGATCTTTTTGACCGAAACTTGTGTATAATATACTATGATTTCTGACCGAAACTTGCATTTCAAAAAGTTTCATAGAATTTAATTTTCAGATGATTTTTTTGCATGGACTTCCATCATAACCTTCCCTCGTAAAATATATAAATGATATGTGAAGTTTCGTATCATTTCGAAAAGTCCCCAATTTAATTTGATTTTTGACCGAAACTAGTACAAACTAGCGTATAATATTATATGATTTTTTGACAAAAACTTGCATTTCGAAAAGTTTCATAAAATCTAATTTTCAGATGATTTTTCTGCATGGACTTCCATCATAACCTTCCCTCTTAACATCTATAAATGATCTAAAAATTCTCGTATCGTTTAACATAGTCCAAAATTAAATTTGATCTTTTTGACCAAAACTAGTGTATAATATACTATGATTTTTGACATAAACTTGCATTTCGAAAAGTTTCATAGAATCTAATTTTCAGATGATTTTTTGCATGGACTTCCATCATAACCTTCCCTCGTAAAATATATAAATGATATGTGAAGTTTCGTATCATTTCGAACAGTCCCCAATTTAATTTCATTTTTGACCGAAACTAGTATAAACTAGTGTATAATATATTAATATTTTTTGGCTGAAACTTGCATTTCAAATAGTTTTATAGAATTTATTTTCCAGATGATTTTTTTTTGCATAGACTTCCATCATAACCTTCCCTCTTAACATATAAAAATGATCTGATATGTCTCGTATCATTTCAAATAGTCCCCAATTAAATTTGATCTTTTTGACCGAAAATTGTGTATAATATACTATGATTTTTGACCAAAACTTGTATTTCGAAAAGTTTCATAGAATTTAATTTTCAGTTGATTTTTTAAATGGACTTCAATCTTAACCTTCCCTCGTAAAATATATAAATGATATGTGAAGTTTCATATCATTTCAAACAGTCCCCGATTTAATTTGATTTTTGACCGAAACTAGTACAAACTAGTGTATAATATTATATGATTTTTGGTCGAAACTTGCATTTCGAAAAGTTTCATAGAATCTAATTTTCAGATGATTTTTTGCATGGACTTCCATCATAACCTTCCCTCGTAAAATATATAAATTATATGTGAGGTTTCGTATCATTTCGAATAGTCCCCAATTTAATTTCATTTATGACCGAAACTAGTATAAACTAGTGTATAATATATTAATATTTTTTGGCCGAAACTTGCATTTCAAAAAGTTTTATAGAATTTAATTTTCAGATGAATTTTTTTGCATAGACATCCATCATAACCTTCCCTCTTAACATATATAAATGATCTGATAAGTCTCGTATCATTTCAAATAGTCCCCAATTTAATTTGATCTTTTTGACCGAAACTTGTGTATAATATACTATGATTTCTGACCGAAACTTGCATTTCAAAAAGTTTCATAGAATTTAATTTTCAGATGATTTTTTTGCATGGACTTCCATCATAACCTTCCCTCGTAAAATATATAAATGATATGTGAAGTTTCGTATCATTTCGAAAAGTCCCCAATTTAATTTGATTTTTGACCGAAACTAGTACAAACTAGCGTATAATATTATATGATTTTTTGACCAAAACTTGCATTTCGAAAAGTTTCATAAAATCTAATTTTCAGATGATTTTTCTGCATGGACTTCCATCATAACCTTCCCTCTTAACATCTATAAATGATCTAAAAATTCTCGTATCGTTTAACATAGTCCAAAATTAAATTTGATCTTTTTGACCAAAACTAGTGTATAATATACTATGATTTTTGACATAAACTTGCATTTCGAAAAGTTTCATAGAATCTAATTTTCAGATGCTTTTTTGCATGGACTTCCATCATAACCTTCCCTCGTAAAATATATAAATGATATGTGAAGTTTCGTATCATTTCGAACAGTCCCCAATTTAATTTCATTTTTGACCGAAACTAGTATAAACTAGTGTATAATATATTAATATTTTTTGGCTGAAACTTGCATTTCAAAAAGTTTTATAGAATTTTTTTACCAGATGATTTTGTTTTGCATAGACTTCCATCAAAACCTTCCCTCTTAACATATAAAAATGATCTGATATGTCTCGTATCATTTCAAATAGTCCCCAATTAAATTTGATCTTTTTGTCCGAAACTTGTGTATAATATACTATGATTTTTGACCAAAACTTGTATTTTGAAAAGTTTCATAGAATTTAATTATCAGTTGATTTTTTGCATGGACTTCCATCATAACCTTCCCTCGTAAAATATATAAATGATATGTGAAGTTTCATATCATTTCAAACAGTCCCCGATTTAATTTGATTTTTGACCGAAACTAGTACAAACTAGTGTATAATAATATATGATTTTTGGTCGAAACTTGCATTTCGAAAAGTTTCATAGAATCTAATTTTCAGATGATTTTTTGCATGGACTTCCATCATAAGCTTCCCTCGTAAAATATATAAATGATATGTGAAGTTTCATATCATTTCAAACAGTCCCCGATTTAATTTGATTTTTGACCGAAACTAGTACAAACTAGTGTATAATATTATATGATTTTTGGTCGAAACTTGCATTTCGAAAAGTTTCATAGAATCTAATTTTCAGATGATTTTTTGCATGGACTTCCATCATAACCTTCCCTCGTAAAATATATAAATGATATGTGAGGTTTCGTATCATTTCGAATAGTCCCCAATTTAATTTCATTTATGACCGAAACTAGTATAAACTAGTGTATAATATATTAATATTTTTTGGCCGAAACTTGCATTTCAAAAAGTTTTATAGAATTTAATTTTCAGATGAATTTTTTTGCATAGACATCCATCATAACCTTCCCTCTTAACATATATAAATGATCTGATAAGTCTCGTATCATTTCAAATAGTCCCCAATTTAATTTGATCTTTTTGACCGAAACTTGTGTATAATATACTATGATTTCTGACCGAAACTTGCATTTCAAAAAGTTTCATAGAATTTAATTTTCAGATGATTTTTTTGCATGGACTTCCATCATAACCTTCCCTCGTAAAATATATAAATGATATGTGAAGTTTCGTATCATTTCGAAAAGTCCCCAATTTAATTTGATTTTTGACCGAAACTAGTACAAACTAGCGTATAATATTATATGATTTTTTGACCAAAACTTGCATTTCGAAAAGTTTCATAAAATCTAATTTTCAGATGATTTTTCTGCATGGACTTCCATCATAACCTTCCCTCTTAACATCTATAAATGATCTAAAAATTCTCGTATCGTTTAACATAGTCCAAAATTAAATTTGATCTTTTTGACCAAAACTAGTGTATAATATACTATGATTTTTGACATAAACTTGCATTTCGAAGAGTTTCATAGAATCTAATTTTCAGATGCTTTTTTGCATGGACTTCCATCATAACCTTCCCTCGTAAAATATATAAATGATATGTGAAGTTTCGTATCATTTCGAACAGTCCCCAATTTAATTTCATTTTTGACCGAAACTAGTATAAACTAGTGTATAATATATTAATATTTTTTGGCTGAAACTTGCATTTCAAAAAGTTTTATAGAATTTTTTTACCAGATGATTTTGTTTTGCATAGACTTCCATCAAAACCTTCCCTCTTAACATATAAAAATGATCTGATATGTCTCGTATCATTTCAAATAGTCCCCAATTAAATTTGATCTTTTTGTCCGAAACTTGTGTATAATATACTATGATTTTTGACCAAAACTTGTATTTTGAAAAGTTTCATAGAATTTAATTATCAGTTGATTTTTTGCATGGACTTCCATCATAACCTTCCCTCGTAAAATATATAAATGATATGTGAAGTTTCATATCATTTCAAACAGTCCCCGATTTAATTTGATTTTTGACCGAAACTAGTACAAACTAGTGTATAATAATATATGATTTTTGGTCGAAACTTGCATTTCGAAAAGTTTCATAGAATCTAATTTTCAGATGATTTTTTGCATGGACTTCCATCATAAGCTTCCCTCGTAAAATATATAAATGATATGTGAAGTTTCATATCATTTCAAACAGTCCCCGATTTAATTTGATTTTTGACCGAAACTAGTACAAACTAGTGTATAATATTATATGATTTTTGGTCGAAACTTGCATTTCGAAAAGTTTCATAGAATCTAATTTTCAGATGATTTTTTGCATGGACTTCCATCATAACCTTCCCTCGTAAAATATATAAATGATATGTGAGGTTTCGTATCATTTCGAATAGTCCCCAATTTAATTTCATTTATGACCGAAACTAGTATAAACTAGTGTATAATATATTAATATTTTTTGGCCGAAACTTGCATTTCAAAAAGTTTTATAGAATTTAATTTTCAGATGAATTTTTTTGCATAGACATCCATCATAACCTTCCCTCTTAACATATATAAATGATCTGATAAGTCTCGTATCATTTCAAATAGTCCCCAATTAAATTTGATCTTTTTGACCGAAACTTGTGTATAATATACTATGATTTCTGACCGAAACTTGCATTTCAAAAAGTTTCATAGAATTTAATTTTCAGATGATTTTTTGCATGGACTTCCATCATAACCTTCCCTCGTAAAATATATAAATGATATGTGAAGTTTCGTATCATTTCGAAAAGTCCCCAATTTAATTTGATTTTTGACCGAAACTAGTACAAACTAGCGTATAATATTATATGATTTTTTGACCAAAACTTGCATTTCGAAAATTTTCATAAAATCTAATTTTCAGATGTTTTTTCTGCATGGACTTCCATCATAACCTTCCCTCTTAACATCTATAAATGATCTAAATATTCTCGTATCGTTTAACATAGTCCAAAATTAAATTTGATCTTTTTGACCAAAACTAGTTATAATATACTATGATTTTTGACATAAACTTGCATTTCGAAAAGTTTCATAGAATCTAATTTTCAGATGCTTTTTTGCATGGACTTCCATCATAACCTTCCCTCGTAAAATATATAAATGATATGTGAAGTTTCGTATCATTTCGAACAGTCCCCAATTTAATTTCATTTTTGACCGAAACTAGTATAAACTAGTGTATAATATATTAATATTTTTTGGCTGAAACTTGCATTTCAAATAGTTTTATAGAATTTATTTTCCAGATGATTTTGTTTTGCATAGACTTCCATCATAACCTTCCCTCTTAACATATAAAAATGATCTGATATGTCTCGTATCATTTCAAATAGTCCCCAATTAAATTTGATCTTTTTGACCGAAAATTGTGTATAATATACTATGATTTTTGACCAAAACTTGTATTTCGAAAAGTTTCATAGAATTTAATTTTCAGTTGATTTTTTAAATGGACTTCAATCTTAACCTTCCCTCGTAAAATATATAAATGATATGTGAAGTTTCATATCATTTCAAACAGTCCCCGATTTAATTTGATTTTTGACCGAAACTAGTACAAACTAGTGTATAATATTATATGATTTTTGGTCGAAACTTGCATTTCGAAAAGTTTCATAGAATCTAATTTTCAGATGATTTTTTGCATGGACTTCCATCATAACCTTCCCTCGTAAAATATATAAATGATATGTGAGGTTTCGTATCATTTCGAATAGTCCCCAATTTAATTTCATTTATGACCGAAACTAGTATAAACTAGTGTATAATATATTAATATTTTTTGGCCGAAACTTGCATTTCAAAAAGTTTTATAGAATTTAATTTTCAGATGAATTTTTTTGCATAGACATCCATCATAACCTTCCCTCTTAACATATATAAATGATCTGATAAGTCTCGTATCATTTCAAATAGTCCCCAATTTAATTTGATCTTTTTGACCGAAACTTGTGTATAATATACTATGATTTCTGACCGAAACTTGCATTTCAAAAAGTTTCATAGAATTTAATTTTCAGATGATTTTTTTGCATGGACTTCCATCATAACCTTCCCTCGTAAAATATATAAATGATATGTGAAGTTTCGTATCATTTCGAAAAGTCCCCAATTTAATTTGATTTTTGACCGAAACTAGTACAAACTAGCGTATAATATTATATGATTTTTTGACCAAAACTTGCATTTCGAAAAGTTTCATAAAATCTAATTTTCAGATGATTTTTCTGCACGGACTTCCATCATAACCTTCCCTCTTAACATCTATAAATGATCTAAAAATTCTCGTATCGTTTAACATAGTCCAAAATTAAATTTGATCTTTTTGACCAAAACTAGTGTATAATATACTATGATTTTTGACATAAACTTGCATTTCGAAAAGTTTCATAGAATCTAATTTTCAGATGCTTTTTTGCATGGACTTCCATCATAACCTTCCCTCGTAAAATATATAAATGATATGTGAAGTTTCGTATCATTTCGAACAGTCCCCAATTTAATTTCATTTTTGACCGAAACTAGTATAAACTAGTGTATAATATATTAATATTTTTTGGCTGAAACTTGCATTTCAAAAAGTTTTATAGAATTTTTTTACCAGATGATTTTGTTTTGCATAGACTTCCATCAAAACCTTCCCTCTTAACATATAAAAATGATCTGATATGTCTCGTATCATTTCAAATAGTCCCCAATTAAATTTGATCTTTTTGTCCGAAACTTGTGTATAATATACTATGATTTTTGACCAAAACTTGTATTTTGAAAAGTTTCATAGAATTTAATTATCAGTTGATTTTTTGCATGGACTTCCATCATAACCTTCCCTCGTAAAATATATAAATGATATGTGAAGTTTCATATCATTTCAAACAGTCCCCGATTTAATTTGATTTTTGACCGAAACTAGTACAAACTAGTGTATAATATTATATGATTTTTGGTCGAAACTTGCATTTCGAAAAGTTTCATAGAATCTAATTTTCAGATGATTTTTTGCATGGACTTCCATCTTAACCTTCCCTCGTAAAATATATAAATGATATGTGAAGTTTCATATCATTTCAAACAGTCCCCGATTTAATTTGATTTTTGACCGAAACTAGTACAAACTAGTGTATAATATTATATGATTTTTGGTCGAAACTTGCATTTCGAAAAGTTTCATAGAATCTAATTTTCAGATGATTTTTTGCATGGACTTCCATCATAACCTTCCCTCGTAAAATATATAAATGATATGTGAGGTTTCGTATCATTTCGAATAGTCCCCAATTTAATTTCATTTATGACCGAAACTAGTATAAACTAGTGTATAATATATTAATATTTTTTGGCCGAAACTTGCATTTCAAAAAGTTTTATAGAATTTAATTTTCAGATGAATTTTTTTGCATAGACATCCATCATAACCTTCCCTCTTAACATATATAAATGATCTGATAAGTCTCGTATCATTTCAAATAGTCCCCAATTTAATTTGATCTTTTTGACCGAAACTTGTGTATAATATACTATGATTTCTGACCGAAACTTGCATTTCAAAAAGTTTCATAGAATTTAATTTTCAGATGATTTTTTTGCATGGACTTCCATCATAACCTTCCCTCGTAAAATATATAAATGATATGTGAAGTTTCGTATCATTTCGAAAAGTCCCCAATTTAATTTGATTTTTGACCGAAACTAGTACAAACTAGCGTATAATATTATATGATTTTTTGACCAAAACTTGCATTTCGAAAAGTTTCATAAAATCTAATTTTCAGATGATTTTTCTGCATGGACTTCCATCATAACCTTCCCTCTTAACATCTATAAATGATCTAAAAATTCTCGTATCGTTTAACATAGTCCAAAATTAAATTTGATCTTTTTGACCAAAACTAGTGTATAATATACTATGATTTTTGACATAAACTTGCATTTCGAAAAGTTTCATAGAATCTAATTTTCAGATGCTTTTTTGCATGGACTTCCATCATAACCTTCCCTCGTAAAATATATAAATGATATGTGAAGTTTCGTATCATTTCGAACAGTCCCCAATTTAATTTCATTTTTGACCGAAACTAGTATAAACTAGTGTATAATATATTAATATTTTTTGGCTGAAACTTGCATTTCAAAAAGTTTTATAGAATTTTTTTACCAGATGATTTTGTTTTGCATAGACTTCCATCAAAACCTTCCCTCTTAACATATAAAAATGATCTGATATGTCTCGTATCATTTCAAATAGTCCCCAATTAAATTTGATCTTTTTGTCCGAAACTTGTGTATAATATACTATGATTTTTGACCAAAACTTGTATTTTGAAAAGTTTCATAGAATTTAATTATCAGTTGATTTTTTGCATGGACTTCCATCATAACCTTCCCTCGTAAAATATATAAATGATATGTGAAGTTTCATATCATTTCAAACAGTCCCCGATTTAATTTGATTTTTGACCGAAACTAGTACAAACTAGTGTATAATATTATATGATTTTTGGTCGAAACTTGCATTTCGAAAAGTTTCATAGAATCTAATTTTCAGATGATTTTTTGCATGGACTTCCATCATAAGCTTCCCTCGTAAAATATATAAATGATATGTGAAGTTTCATATCATTTCAAACAGTCCCCGATTTAATTTGATTTTTGACCGAAACTAGTACAAACTAGTGTATAATATTATATGATTTTTGGTCGAAACTTGCATTTCGAAAAGTTTCATAGAATCTAATTTTCAGATGATTTTTTGCATGGACTTCCATCATAACCTTCCCTCGTAAAATATATAAATGATATGTGAGGTTTCGTATCATTTCGAATAGTCCCCAATTTAATTTCATTTATGACCGAAACTAGTATAAACTAGTGTATAATATATTAATATTTTTTGGCCGAAACTTGCATTTCAAAAAGTTTTATAGAATTTAATTTTCAGATGAATTTTTTTGCATAGACATCCATCATAACCTTCCCTCTTAACATATATAAATGATCTGATAAGTCTCGTATCATTTCAAATAGTCCCCAATTTAATTTGATCTTTTTGACCGAAACTTGTGTATAATATACTATGATTTCTGAACGAAACTTGCATTTCAAAAAGTTTCATAGAATTTAATTTTCAGATGATTTTTTTGCATGGACTTCCATCATAACCTTCCCTCGTAAAATATATAAATGATATGTGAAGTTTCGTATCATTTCGAAAAGTCCCCAATTTAATTTGATTTTTGACCGAAACTAGTACAAACTAGCGTATAATATTATATGATTTTTTGACCAAAACTTGCATTTCGAAAAGTTTCATAAAATCTAATTTTCAGATGATTTTTCTGCATGGACTTCCATCATAACCTTCCCTCTTAACATCTATAAATGATCTAAAAATTCTCGTATCGTTTAACATAGTCCAAAATTAAATTTGATCTTTTTGACCAAAACTAGTGTATAATATACTATGATTTTTGACATAAACTTGCATTTCGAAAAGTTTCATAGAATCTAATTTTCAGATGCTTTTTTGCATGGACTTCCATCATAACCTTCCCTCGTAAAATATATAAATGATATGTGAAGTTTCGTATCATTTCGAACAGTCCCCAATTTAATTTCATTTTTGACCGAAACTAGTATAAACTAGTGTATAATATATTAATATTTTTTGGCTGAAACTTGCATTTCAAAAAGTTTTATAGAATTTTTTTACCAGATGATTTTGTTTTGCATAGACTTCCATCAAAACCTTCCCTCTTAACATATAAAAATGATCTGATATGTCTCGTATCATTTCAAATAGTCCCCAATTAAATTTGATCTTTTTGTCCGAAACTTATGTATAATATACTATGATTTTTGACCAAAACTTGTATTTTGAAAAGTTTCATAGAATTTAATTATCAGTTGATTTTTTGCATGGACTTCCATCATAACCTTCCCTCGTAAAATATATAAATGATATGTGAAGTTTCATATCATTTCAAACAGTCCCCGATTTAATTTGATTTTTGACCGAAACTAGTACAAACTAGTGTATAATAATATATGATTTTTGGTCGAAACTTGCATTTCGAAAAGTTTCATAGAATCTAATTTTCAGATGATTTTTTGCATGGACTTCCATCATAAGCTTCCCTCGTAAAATATATAAATGATATGTGAAGTTTCATATCATTTCAAACAGTCCCCGATTTAATTTGATTTTTGACCGAAACTAGTACAAACTAGTGTATAATATTATATGATTTTTGGTCGAAACTTGCATTTCGAAAAGTTTCATAGAATCTAATTTTCAGATGATTTTTTGCATGGACTTCCATCATAACCTTCCCTCGTAAAATATATAAATGATATGTGAGGTTTCGTATCATTTCGAATAGTCCCCAATTTAATTTCATTTATGACCGAAACTAGTATAAACTAGTGTATAATATATTAATATTTTTTGGCCGAAACTTGCATTTCAAAAAGTTTTATAGAATTTAATTTTCAGATGAATTTTTTTGCATAGACATCCATCATAACCTTCCCTCTTAACATATATAAATGATCTGATAAGTCTCGTATCATTTCAAATAGTCCCCAATTAAATTTGATCTTTTTGACCGAAACTTGTGTATAATATACTATGATTTCTGACCGAAACTTGCATTTCAAAAAGTTTCATAGAATTTAATTTTCAGATGATTTTTTGCATGGACTTCCATCATAACCTTCCCTCGTAAAATATATAAATGATATGTGAAGTTTCGTATCATTTCGAAAAGTCCCCAATTTAATTTGATTTTTGACCGAAACTAGTACAAACTAGCGTATAATATTATATGATTTTTTGACCAAAACTTGCATTTCGAAAATTTTCATAAAATCTAATTTTCAGATGTTTTTTCTGCATGGACTTCCATCATAACCTTCCCTCTTAACATCTATAAATGATCTAAAAATTCTCGTATCGTTTAACATAGTCCAAAATTAAATTTGATCTTTTTGACCAAAACTAGTGTATAATATACTATGATTTTTGACATAAACTTGCATTTCGAAAAGTTTCATAGAATCTAATTTTCAGATGCTTTTTTGCATGGACTTCCATCATAACCTTCCCTCGTAAAATATATAAATGATATGTGAAGTTTCGTATCATTTCAAACAGTCCCCAATTTAATTTCATTTTTGACCGAAACTAGTATAAACTAGTGTATAATATATTAATATTTTTTGGCTGAAACTTGCATTTCAAATAGTTTTATAGAATTTATTTTCCAGATGATTTTGTTTTGCATAGACTTCCATCATAACCTTCCCTCTTAACATATAAAAATGATCTGATATGTCTCGTATCATTTCAAATAGTCCCCAATTAAATTTGATCTTTTTGACCGAAAATTGTGTATAATATACTATGATTTTTGACCAAAACTTGTATTTCGAAAAGTTTCATAGAATTTAATTTTCAGTTGATTTTTTAAATGGACTTCAATCTTAACCTTCCCTCGTAAAATATATAAATGATATGTGAAGTTTCATATCATTTCAAACAGTCCCCGATTTAATTTGATTTTTGACCGAAACTAGTACAAACTAGTGTATAATATTATATGATTTTTGGTCGAAACTTGCATTTCGAAAAGTTTCATAGAATCTAATTTTCAGATGATTTTTTGCATGGACTTCCATCATAAGCTTCCCTCGTAAAATATATAAATGATATGTGAAGTTTCATATCATTTCAAACAGTCCCCGATTTAATTTGATTTTTGACCGAAACTAGTACAAACTAGTGTATAATATTATATGATTTTTAGTCGAAACTTGCATTTCGAAAAGTTTCATAGAATCTAATTTTCAGATGATTTTTTGCATGGACTTCCATCATAACCTTCCCTCGTAAAATATATAAATGATATGTGAGGTTTCATATCATTTCGAATAGTCCCCAATTTAATTTCATTTATGACCGAAACTAGTATAAACTAGTGTATAATATATTAATATTTTTTGGCCGAAACTTGCATTTCAAAAAGTTTTATAGAATTTAATTTTCAGATGAATTTTTTTGCATAGACATCCATCATAACCTTCCCTCTTAACATATATAAATGATCTGATAAGTCTCGTATCATTTCAAATAGTCCCCAATTTAATTTGATCTTTTTGACCGAAACTTGTGTATAATATACTATGATTTCTGACCGAAACTTGCATTTCAAAAAGTTTCATAGAATTTAATTTTCAGATGATTTTTTGCATGGACTTCCATCATAACCTTCCCTCGTAAAATATATAAATGATATGTGAAGTTTCGTATCATTTCCAAAAGTCCCCAATTTAATTTGATTTTTGACCGAAACTAGTACAAACTAGCGTATAATATTATATGATTTTTTGACCAAAACTTGCATTTCGAAAAGTTTCATAAAATCTAATTTTCAGATGATTTTTCTGCATGGACTTCCATCATAACCTTCCCTCTTAACATCTATAAATGATCTAAAAATTCTCGTATCGTTTAACATAGTCCAAAATTAAATTTGATCTTTTTGACCAAAACTAGTGTATAATATACTATGATTTTTGACATAAACTTGCATTTCGAAAAGTTTCATAGAATCTAATTTTCAGATGCTTTTTTGCATGGACTTCCATCATAACCTTCCCTCGTAAAATATATAAATGATATGTGAAGTTTCGTATCATTTCGAACAGTCCCCAATTTAATTTCATTTTTGACCGAAACTAGTATAAACTAGTGTATAATATATTAATATTTTTTGGCTGAAACTTGCATTTCAAAAAGTTTTATAGAATTTTTTTACCAGATGATTTTGTTTTGCATAGACTTCCATCAAAACCTTCCCTCTTAACATATAAAAATGATCTGATATGTCTCGTATCATTTCAAATAGTCCCCAATTAAATTTGTTCTTTTTGTCCGAAACTTGTGTATAATATACTATGATTTTTGACCAAAACTTGTATTTTGAAAAGTTTCATAGAATTTAATTATCAGTTGATTTTTTGCATGGACTTCCATCATAACCTTCCCTCGTAAAATATATAAATGATATGTGAAGTTTCATATCATTTCAAACAGTCCCCGATTTAATTTGATTTTTGACCGAAACTAGTACAAACTAGTGTATAATATTATATGATTTTTGGTCGAAACTTGCATTTCGAAAAGTTTCATAGAATCTAATTTTCAGATGATTTTTTGCATGGACTTCCATCATAAGCTTCCCTCGTAAAATATATAAATGATATGTGAAGTTTCATATCATTTCAAACAGTCCCCGATTTAATTTGATTTTTGACCGAAACTAGTACAAACTAGTGTATAATATTATATGATTTTTGGTCGAAACTTGCATTTCGAAAAGTTTCATAGAATCTAATTTTCAGATGATTTTTTGCATGGACTTCCATCATAACCTTCCCTCGTAAAATATATAAATGATATGTGAAGTTTCGTATTATTTCGAACAGTCCCCAATTTAATTTGATTTTTGACCGAAACTAGTACAAACTAGTGTATAATGTATTAATATTTTTTGGCCGAAACTTGCATTTCAAAAAGTTATATCGAATTTAATTTTCAGATGAATTTTTTTGCATAGACTTCCATCATAACCTTCTCTCTTAACATATATAATTGATATTACAAGTCTCTTATAATTTCAAATAGTCCTCAATTAAATTTGATCTTTTTGACCGAAACTAGTGTATAATATACTATGATTTTTGACCGAAACTTTCATTTCGAAAAGTTTCAAAGAATTTAATTTTCAGATGATTTTTTGCATGGACTTCCATCATAACCTTCCCTCGTAAAATATATAAATGATATGTGATGTTTCGTATCATTTCGAATAGTCCCCGATTTAATTTGATTTTTTGACCGAAACTAGTACAAAATAGTGTATAATATTATATGATTTTTGGTCGAAACTTGCATTTCGAAAAGTTTCATAGAATCTAATTTTCAGATGATTTTTTTTGCATGGACCTCCATCATAACCTTCCCTCTTAACATCCATAAATGATCTGAAAAGTCTAGTATCATTTAAAATAATCCCGAATTAAATTTGATCTTTTTGACCGAAACTAGTGTATAATATACTATGATTTTTGACCGTAACTTGCATTTCGAAAAGTTTCATAGAATTTAATTTTCAGATGATTTTTTGCATGGACTTCCATCATAACATTCCCTCGTAAAATATATAAATGATATGTGAAGTTTCGTATCATTTCAAACAGTCCCCGATTTAATTTGATTTTTGACCGAAACTAGTACAAACTAGTGTATAATATTATATGATTTTTGGTCGAAACTTGCATTTCGAAAAGTTTCATAGAATCTAATTTTAAGATGATTTTTTTGCATGGACCTCCATCATAACCTTCCCTCTTAACATCCATAAATGATCTGAAAAGTCTAGTATCATTTCAAATAATCCCGAATAAAATTTGATCTTTTTGACCGAAACTAGTGTATAATATACTATGATTTTTGACCGAAACTTGCATTTCGAAAAGTTTCATAGAATTTAATTTTCAGATGATATTTTGCATGGACTTCCATCATAACATTCCCTCGTAAAATATATAAATGATATGTGAAGTTTCGTATTATTTCGAACAGTCCCCGATTTAATTTGATTTTTGACCGAAACCAGTACAAACTAGTGTATAATATTATATGATTTTTGGTCGAAACTTGCATTTCGAAAAGTTTCATAGAATCTAATTTTCAGATGATATTTTTGCATGGACCTCCATCATAACCTTCCATCTTAACATCCATAAATGATCTGAAAAGTCTAGTATCATTTCAAATAGTCCCGGATTAAATTTGATCTTTTTGACCGAAACTAGTGTATAATATACTATGATTTTTGACCGAAACTTGCATTTCGAAAAGTTTCATAGAATCTAATTTTCAGATGATTTTTTGCATGGACTTCCATCATAACCTTCCCTCGTAAAATACATAAATGATATGTGAAGTTTCGTATCATTTCGAACAGTCCCCGATTTAATTTGATTTTTGAGCGAAACTAGTACAAACTAGTGTATAATATTATATGATTTTTGGTCGAAACTTGCATTTTGAAAAGTTTCATAAAATATAATTTTCTGATGATTTTTCTGCATGGACTTCCATCATAACCTTCCGTCATAACATCCATAAATGATCTGAAAAGTCTAGGATCAATTCAAATAGTCCCCAGTTAAATTTAATCTTTTTGACCGAAACTAGTGTATATATACTATGATTGTTGACCGAAACTTGCATATCGAAAAGTTTCATAGAATTTAATTTTCAGATGATTTTATGCATGGACTTCCATCATAACATTCCCTCGTAAAATATATAAATGATATGTGAAGTTTCGTATCATTTCAAACAGTCCCCGATTTAATTTGATTTTTGACCGAAACTAGTACAAACTAGTGTATAATGTATTAATATTTTTTGGCCGAAACTTGCATTTCAAAAAGTTATATCGAATTTAATTTTCAGATGAATTTTTTTGCATAGACTTCCATCATAACCTTCTCTCTTAACATATATAATTGATATTACAAGTCTCTTATAATTTCAAATAGTCCTCAATTAAATTTGATCTTTTTGACCGAAACTAGTGTATAATATACTATGATTTTTGACCGAAACTTTCATTTCGAAAAGTTTCAAAGAATTTAATTTTCAGATGATTTTTTGCATGGACTTCCATCATAACCTTCCCTCGTAAAATATATAAATGATATGTGATGTTTCGTATCATTTCGAATAGTCCCCGATTTAATTTGATTTTTTGACCGAAACTAGTACAAAATAGTGTATAATATTATATGATTTTTGGTCGAAACTTGCATTTCGAAAAGTTTCATAGAATCTAATTTTCAGATGATTTTTTTTGCATGGACCTCCATCATAACCTTCCCTCTTAACATCCATAAATGATCTGAAAAGTCTAGTATCATTTAAAATAGTCCCGAATTAAATTTGATCTTTTTGACCGAAACTAGTGTATAATATACTATGATTTTTGACCGAAACTTGCATTTCGAAAAGTTTCATAGAATTTAATTTTCAGATGATTTTTTGCATGGACTTCCATCATAACATTCCCTCGTAAAATATATAAATGATATGTGAAGTTTCGTATCATTTCAAACAGTCCCCGATTTAATTTGATTTTTGACCGAAACTAGTACAAACTAGTGTATAATATTATATGATTTTTGGTCGAAACTTGCATTTCGAAAAGTTTCATAGAATCTAATTTTCAGATGATTTTTTTGCATGGACCTCCATCATAACCTTCCCTCTTAACATCCATAAATGATCTGAAAAGTCTAGTATCATTTCAAATAGTCCCGAATTAAATTTGATCTTTTTGACCGAAATTAGTGTATAATATACTATGATTTTTGACCGAAACTTGCATTTCGAAAAGTTTCATAGAATTTAATTTTCAGATGATATTTTGCATGGACTTCCATCATAACATTCCCTCGTAAAATATATAAATGATATGTGAAGTTTCGTATTATTTCGAACAGTCCCCGATTTAATTTGATTTTTGACCGAAACCAGTACAAACTAGTGTATAATATTATATGATTTTTGGTCGAAACTTGCATTTCGAAAAGTTTCATAGAATCTAATTTTCAGATGATATTTTTGCATGGACCTCCATCATAACCTTCCATCTTAACATCCATAAATGATCTGAAAAGTCTAGTATCATTTCAAATAGTCCCGAATTAAATTTGATCTTTTTGACCGAAACTAGTGTATAATATACTATGATTTTTGACCGAAACTTGCATATCGAAAAGTTTCATAGAATTTAATTTTCAGATGATTTTTTGCATGGACTTCCATCATAACCTTCCCTCGTAAAATATATAAATGATATGTGATGTTTCGTATCATTTCGAATAGTCCCCGATTTAATTTGATTTTTTGACCGAAACTAGTACAAAATAGTGTATAATATTATATGATTTTTGGTCGAAACTTGCATTTCGAAAAGTTTCATAGAATCTAATTTTCAGATGATTTTTTTTGCATGGACCTCCATCATAACCTTCCCTCTTAACATCCATAAATGATCTGAAAAGTCTAGTATCATTTAAAATAGTCCCGAATTAAATTTGATCTTTTTGACCGAAACTAGTGTATAATATACTATGATTTTTGACCGAAACTTGCATTTCGAAAAGTTTCATAGAATTTAATTTTCAGATGATTTTTTGCATGGACTTCCATCATAACATTCCCTCGTAAAATATATAAATGATATGTGAAGTTTCGTATCATTTCAAACAGTCCCCGATTTAATTTGATTTTTGACCGAAACTAGTACAAACTAGTGTATAATATTATATGATTTTTGGTCGAAACTTGCATTTCGAAAAGTTTCATAGAATCTAATTTTCAGATGATTTTTTTGCATGGACCTCCATCATAACCTTCCCTCTTAACATCCATAAATGATCTGAAAAGTCTAGTATCATTTCAAATAGTCCCGAATTAAATTTGATCTTTTTGACCGAAATTAGTGTATAATATACTATGATTTTTGACCGAAACTTGCATTTCGAAAAGTTTCATAGAATTTAATTTTCAGATGATATTTTGCATGGACTTCCATCATAACATTCCCTCGTAAAATATATAAATGATATGTGAAGTTTCGTATTATTTCGAACAGTCCCCGATTTAATTTGATTTTTGACCGAAACCAGTACAAACTAGTGTATAATATTATATGATTTTTGGTCGAAACTTGCATTTCGAAAAGTTTCATAGAATCTAATTTTCAGATGATATTTTTGCATGGACCTCCATCATAACCTTCCATCTTAACATCCATAAATGATCTGAAAAGTCTAGTATCATTTCAAATAGTCCCGAATTAAATTTGATCTTTTTGACCGAAACTAGTGTATAATATACTATGATTTTTGACCGAAACTTGCATTTCGAAAAGTTTCATAGAATCTAATTTTCAGATGATTTTTTGCATGGACTTCCATCATAACCTTCCCTCGTAAAATACATAAATGATATGTGAAGTTTCGTATCATTTCGAACAGTCCCCGATTTAATTTGATTTTTGAGCGAAACTAGTACAAACTAGTGTATAATATTATATGATTTTTGGTCGAAACTTGCATTTTAAAAAGTTTCATAAAATATAATTTTCTGATGATTTTTCTGCATGGACTTCCATCATAACCTTCCGTCATAACATCCATAAATGATCTGAAAAGTCTAGGATCAATTCAAATATTCCCCAGTTAAATTTAATCTTTTTGACCGAAACTAGTGTATATATACTATGATTTTTGACCGAAACTTGCATATCGAAAAGTTTCATAGAATTTAATTTTCAGATGATTTTTTGCATGGACTTCCATCATAACATTCCCTCGTAAAATATATAAATGATATGTGAAGTTTCGTATCATTTCAAACAGTCCCCGATTTAATTTGATTTTTGACCGAAACTAGTACAAACTAGTGTATAATATTATATGATTTTTGGTCGAAACTTGCATTTCGAAAAGTTTCATAGAATCTAATTTTCAGATGATTTTTTTGCATGGACCTCCATCATAACCTTCCCTCTTAACATCCATAAATGATCTGAAAAGTCTAGTATCATTTCAAATAGTCCCGAATTAAATTTGATCTTTTTGACCGAAACTAGTGTATAATATACTATGATTTTTGACCGAAACTTGCATTTCGAAAAGTTTCATAGAATTTAATTTTCAGATGATATTTTGCATGGACTTCCATCATAACATTCCCTCGTAAAATATATAAATGATATGTGAAGTTTCGTATTATTTCGAACAGTCCCCGATTTAATTTGATTTTTGACCGAAACTAGTACAAACTAGTGTATAATATTATATGATTTTTGGTCGAAACTTGCATTTCGAAAAGTTTCATAGAATCTAATTTTCAGATGATATTTTTACATGGACCTCCATCATAACCTTCCATCTTAACACCATAAATGATCTGAAAAGTCTAGTATCATTTCAAATAGTCCCGAATTAAATTTGATCTTTTTGACCGAAACTAGTGTATAATATACTATGAGTTTTGACCGAAACTTGCATTTCGAAAAGTTTCATAGAATCTAATTTTCAGATGATTTTTTGCATGGACTTCCATCATAACCTTCCCTCGTAAAATACATAAATGATATGTGAAGTTTCGTATGATTTCGAACAGTCCCCGATTTAATTTGATTTTTGAGCGGAACTAGTACAAACTAGTGTATAATATTATATGATTTTTGGTCGAAACTTGCATTTCGAAAAGTTTCATAAAATATAATTTTCTGATGATTTTTTTGCATGGACTTCCATCATAACATTCCGTCATAACATCCATAAATGATCTGAAAAGTCTAGGATCAATTCAAATAGTCCCCAGTTAAATTTAATCTTTTTGACCGAAACTAGTGTATATATACTATGATTTTTGACCGAAACTTGCATATCGAAAAGTTTCATAGAATTTAATTTTCAGATGATTTTTTGCATGGACTTCCATCATAACATTCCCTCGTAAAATATATAAATGATATGTGAAGTTTCGTATCATTTCAAACAGTCCCCGATTTAATTTGATTTTTGACCGAAACTAGTACAAACTAGTGTATAATATTATATGATTTTTGGTCGAAACTTGCATTTCGAAAAGTTTCATAGAATCTAATTTTCAGATGATTTTTTTGCATGGACCTCCATCATAACCTTCCCTCTTAACATCCATAAATGATCTGAAAAGTCTAGTATCATTTCAAATAGTCCCGAATTAAATTTGTTCTTTTTGACCGAAACTAGTGTATAATATACTATGATTTTTGACCGAAACTTGCATTTCGAAAAGTTTCATAGAATTTAATTTTCAGAAGATATTTTGCATGGACTTCCATCATAACATTCCCTCGTAAAATATATAAATGATTTGTGAAGATTCGTATTATTTCGAACAGTCCCCGATTTAATTTGATTTTTGACCGAAACTAGTACAAACTAGAGTATAATATTATATGATTTTTGGTCGAAACTTGCATTTCGAAAAGTTTCATAGAATCTAATTTTCAGATGATATTTTTGCATGGACCTCCATCATAACCTTCCATCTTAACATCCATAAATGATCTGAAAAGTCTAGTATCATTTCAAATAGTCCCGAATTAAATTTGATCTTTTTGACCGAAACTAGTGTATAATATACTATGAGTTTTGACCGAAACTTGCATTTCGAAAAGTTTCATAGAATCTAATTTTCAGATGATTTTTTGCATGGACTTCCATCATTACCTTCCCTCGTAAAATACATAAATGATATGTGAAGTTTCGTATGATTTCGAACAGTCCCCGTTTTAATTTGATTTTTGAGCGAAACTAGTACAAACTAGTGTATAATATTATATGATTTTTGGTCGAAACTTGCATTTCGAAAAGTTTCATAAAATATAATTTTCTGATGATTTTTCTGCATGGACTTCCATCATAACCTTCCGTCATAACATCCATAAATGATCTGAAAAGTCTAGGATCAATTCAAATAGTCCCCAGTTAAATTTAATCTTTTTGACCGAAACTAGTGTATATATACTATGATTTTTGACCGAAACTTGCATATCGAAAAGTTTCATAGAATTTAATTTTCAGATGATTTTTTGCATGGACTTCCATCATAACATTCCCTCGTAAAATATATAAATGATATGTGAAGTTTCGTATCATTTCAAACAGTCCCCGATTTAATTTGATTTTTGACCGAAACTAGTACAAACTAGTGTATAATATTATATGATTTTTGGTCGAAACTTGCATTTCGAAAAGTTTCATAGAATCTAATTTTCAGATGATTTTTTTGCATGGACCTCCATCATAACCTTCCCTCTTAACATCCATAAATGATCTGAAAAGTCTAGTATCATTTCAAATAGTCCCGAATTAAATTTGATCTTTTTGACCGAAATTAGTGTATAATATACTATGATTTTTGACCGAAACTTGCATTTCGAAAAGTTTCATAGAATTTAATTTTCAGATGATATTTTGCATGGACTTCCATCATAACATTCCCTCGTAAAATATATAAATGATATGTGAAGTTTCGTATTATTTCGAACAGTCCCCGATTTAATTTGATTTTTGACCGAAACCAGTACAAACTAGTGTATAATATTATATGATTTTTGGTCGAAACTTGCATTTCGAAAAGTTTCATAGAATCTAATTTTCAGATGATATTTTTGCATGGACCTCCATCATAACCTTCCATCTTAACATCCATAAATGATCTGAAAAGTCTAGTATCATTTCAAATAGTCCCGAATTAAATTTGATCTTTTTGACCGAAACTAGTGTATAATATACTATGATTTTTGACCGAAACTTGCATATCGAAAAGTTTCATAGAATTTAATTTTCAGATGATTTTTTGCATGGACTTCCATCATAACCTTCCCTCGTAAAATATATAAATGATATGTGATGTTTCGTATCATTTCGAATAGTCCCCGATTTAATTTGATTTTTTGACCGAAACTAGTACAAAATAGTGTATAATATTATATGATTTTTGGTCGAAACTTGCATTTCGAAAAGTTTCATAGAATCTAATTTTCAGATGATTTTTTTTGCATGGACCTCCATCATAACCTTCCCTCTTAACATCCATAAATGATCTGAAAAGTCTAGTATCATTTAAAATAGTCCCGAATTAAATTTGATCTTTTTGACCGAAACTAGTGTATAATATACTATGATTTTTGACCGAAACTTGCATTTCGAAAAGTTTCATAGAATTTAATTTTCAGATGATTTTTTGCATGGACTTCCATCATAACATTCCCTCGTAAAATATATAAATGATATGTGAAGTTTCGTATCATTTCAAACAGTCCCCGATTTAATTTGATTTTTGACCGAAACTAGTACAAACTAGTGTATAATATTATATGATTTTTGGTCGAAACTTGCATTTCGAAAAGTTTCATAGAATCTAATTTTCAGATGATTTTTTTGCATGGACCTCCATCATAACCTTCCCTCTTAACATCCATAAATGATCTGAAAAGTCTAGTATCATTTCAAATAGTCCCGAATTAAATTTGATCTTTTTGACCGAAATTAGTGTATAATATACTATGATTTTTGACCGAAACTTGCATTTCGAAAAGTTTCATAGAATTTAATTTTCAGATGATATTTTGCATGGACTTCCATCATAACATTCCCTCGTAAAATATATAAATGATATGTGAAGTTTCGTATTATTTCGAACAGTCCCCGATTTAATTTGATTTTTGACCGAAACTAGTACAAACTAGTGTATAATATTATATGATTTTTGGTCGAAACTTGCATTTCGAAAAGTTTCATAGAATCTAATTTTCAGATGATATTTTTGCATGGACCTCCATCATAACCTTCCATCTTAACATCCATAAATGATCTGAAAAGTCTAGTATCATTTCAAATAGTCCCGAATTAAATTTGATCTTTTTGACCGAAACTAGTGTATAATATACTATGATTTTTGACCGAAACTTGCATTTCGAAAAGTTTCATAGAATCTAATTTTCAGATGATTTTTTGCATGGACTTCCATCATAACCTTCCCTCGTAAAATACATAAATGATATGTGAAGTTTCGTATCATTTCGAACAGTCCCCGATTTAATTTGATTTTTGAGCGAAACTAGTACAAACTAGTGTATAATATTATATGATTTTTGGTCGAAACATGCATTTCGAAAAGTTTCATAGAATCTAATTTTCAGATGGTTTTTTTGCATGGACCTCCATCATAACCTTCCCTCTTATCATCCATAAATGATCTGAAAAGTCTAGTATCATTTCAAATAGTCCCCAACTAATTTGACCTTTTTGACCGAAACTATTGTATAATATATTATGATTTTTGACCGAAACTTACATTTCGAAAAGTTTCATAGAATCTAATTTTTAGATGATTTTTTGCATGGACTTCCAATATAACCTTCCCTCGTAAAAAATATAAATGATATGTGAAGTTTCGTATCATTTCGAACAGTCCCCAATTTAATTTGATTGTTGAGCGAAAATAGTACAAACTAGTGTATAATATTATATGATTTTTGGTCGAAACTTACATTTCGAAAAGTTTCATAGAATCTAATTTTCAGATGATTTTTCTGCATGGACTTCCATCATAATCTTCCGTCTTAACATATATTAATGTTCTGAAAAGTCTCTTGTCATTTCAAATAGTCCCGAATTAAATTTGATCTTTTTGACCGAAACTAGTGTATAATATACTATGATTTTTGACCGAAACTTGCATTTCGAAAAGTTTCATAGAATCTAATTTTCAGATGATTTTTTGCATGGACTTCCATCATAACCTTCCCTCGTAAAATACATAAATGATATGTGAAGTTTCGTATGATTTCGAACAGTCCCCGATTTAATTTGATTTTTGAGCGAAACTAGTACAAACTAGTGTATAATATTATATGATTTTTGGTCGAAACTTGCATTTCGAAAAGTTTCATAGAATCTAATTTTCAGATGATTTTTCTGCATGGACTTCCATCATAATCTTTCGTCTTAACATATATTAATGTTCTGAAAAGTCTCTTGTCATTTCAAATAGTTCCGAATTAAATTTGATCTTTTTGACTGAAACTAGTGTATAATATACTATGATTTTTGACCGAAACTTGCATTTCGAAAAGTTTCATAGAATCTAATTTTCAGATGATTTTTTGCATGGACTTCCATCATAACCTTCCCTCGTAAAATACATAAATGATATGTGAAGTTTCGTATGATTTCGAACAGTCCCCGATTTAATTTGATTTTTGAGCGAAACTAGTACAAACTAGTGTATAATATTATATGATTTTTGGTCGAAACTTGCATTTCGAAAAGTTTCATAAAATATAATTTTCTGATGATTTTTCTGCATGGACTTCCATCATAACCTTCCGTCATAACATCCATAAATGATCTGAAAAGTCTAGGATCAATTCAAATAGTCCCCAGTTAAATTTGATCTTTTTGACCGAAACTAGTGTATATATACTATGATTTTTGACCGAAACTTGCATATCGAAAAGTTTCATAGAATTTAATTTTCAGATGATTTTTTGCATGGACTTCCATCATAACCTTCCCTCGTAAAATATATAAATGATATGTGCAGTTTCGTATCATTTCAAACAGTCCCCGATTTAATTTGATTTTTGAACGAAACTAGTACAAACAAGTGTATAATATTATATGATTTTTGGTCGAAACTTGCATTTCGAAAAGTTTCATAGAATATAATTTTCATATGATTTTTCTGCATGGACTTCCATCATAACCTTCCGTCATAACATCCATAAATGATCTGAAAAGTCTAGGATCAATTCAAATAGTCCCGAATTAAATTTGATCTTTTTGACCGAAACTAGTGTATATATACTATGATTTTTGACCGAAACTTGCATTTCGAAAAGTTTCATAGAATTTAATTTTCAGATGATTTTTTGCATGGACTTCCATCATAACCTTCCCTCGTAAAATATATAAATGATATGTGAAGTTTCGTATCATTTCAAACAGTCCCCGATTTAATTTGATTTTTGAACGAAACTAGTACAAACTAGTGTATAATATTATATGATTTTTGGTCGAAACTTGAATTTCGAAAAGTTTCATAGAATCTAATTTTCAGATGGTTTTTTTGCATGGACCTCCATCATAAGCTTCCCTCTTAAGATCCATAAATGATCTGAAAAGTCTAGTATCATTTCAAATAGTCCCCAATTAAATTTGATCTTTTTGACCGAAACTAAAGTATAATATACTATGATTTTTGACCGAAACTTGCATTTCGAAAAGTTTCATAGAATCTAATTTTCAGATGATTTTTTGCATGGACTTGAAGGAAAATTGCGATCTAAACGCAGCGGAAAACAAAAATTTTCCTTTAGTGATCCTTACGAATGAGCATGGTCAGTGATAGAATCGTTACCTCTTTGTGGCGATTCAGATCTTTGATGCAGCGATCACAAGCGTTGATGAAGTGCAACGCCTCTACTCAGTCCACACGAACAGCTTCCGATCACAGTGCTAGCTGCTTACGAACGGAATTATTTGAGTGAGAATCAAAAACGAAATTGCATCAAGTAAAAGCTTCATCACAAGGGTTCCTTTTATAGACTCTCTTGTGGGCTGCGGGCTAAAAGCCCAATTCACATGATCCATAATAATATTATATATTATTATAATAACTATTATTATAATAAATATATTTATTTTATTATTATTTTATAACCATTATAAAATAACAATAATTATTATTATATTATCCGAATTTCTATTTTTCACTTAAGTGCACCGTACCTTACGGTGTTCCTTTGATTTCTCTATCTCTCATCAAACTGTCCTTATGTGTGTGACCCTGTAGGATTTCGTAACGTTGGTAATTATATTAAATTATATATTTAACATAATAAACAGTGAGCGGTATCTAGCAACACATCACTGCTACCCAAGTCACGAAAATGTCATGTGATCTGACAAAACCTTTTTCGTGATAATATATGTTTGTACAATTACCCTTTTGCCCCTATGTCTATATTGAACACAAGGCATACACTGTGTCATCCTTGTCCAGTTCAATATTGGGCCCTTAGACATTTCTCCTGTTATGCAGGATTGGCAAATTCCATCTAGGACACTCATGTCCCTCAGCATGCTTCGTGGAGTGCCCATCAACTGTCTTTATGATCATCCAGTTACGGATAATGTTTGATCAGCAATAAAGCACCCGACTCTACATCTAGGGTCCATAGTGGTTTCAGGTCGAAGGGTGGTAATACACCATTATCACCATGAGAATAACTTATGACACTTTGCATAACATACTATGTAGTATTCTCATAGCGGGTCAATCCGGTATAAATATTACTCCTAATATTTATACCTATGTCAAGACTTGATAACCCTTTATCCATGATCCATGAGATGTGATCATCAGTCTATCTTCATAATAGTCTCAATGCTTTAATGTTATCCCACTTTGCAATAAAGCTTGACTACGGATATTTTAAGAATAATGTCTTTATGTTTAATGGGATCTCATGATTAAGTCACACTTAACATTTCATTAAACAGACTAACTATTCTAGGGACTTTATTATTCTGAAAGACAAACATAATAAAGAAATGCCTTTTATTATTAAACGAATAATCCGATACAAGTACCAAAAAGTATTGGCCTCTAGGGCTTACACCAACAGGACTTCCATCATAACCTTCCCTCGTAAAATATATAAATGATATGTGAAGTTTCGTATCATTTCGAATAGTCCCCAATTTAATTTGGTTTTTGACCGAAACTAGTACAAACTAGTGTATAATATTATATGATTTTTGGTCGAAACTTGCATTTCGAAAAGTTTCATAGAATCTAATTTTCAGATGATTTTTCTGCATGGACTTCCATCATAATATTCCGTCTTAACATATATTAATGTTCTGAAAAGTCTCTTGTCCTTTCAAATAGTCCCCAAATAAATTTGATCTTTTTGACCGAAACTAGTGTATAATATACTATGATTTTTGACCGAACCTTGCATTTCAAAAAGTTTCATAGAATTTAATTTTCAGATGATTTTTTGCATGGACTTCCATCATAACCTTCCCTCGTAAAATATATAAATGATATGTGATGTTTCGTATCATTTCAAACAGTACCCGATTTAATTTGATTTTTGACCGAAACTAATACAAACTAGTGTATAATATTATATGATGTTTGGTCGAAACTTGCATTTCGAAAAGTTTCATAGAATCTAATTTTCATATGGTTTTTTTGCATGGACCTCCATCATAACCTTCCCTCTTATCATCCATAAATGATCTGAAAAGTCTAGTATCATTTCAAATAGTCCCCAATTAAATTTGATCTTTTTGACCAAAACTAGTGTATAATATACTATGATTTTTGACCGAAACTTGCATTTCGAAAAGTTTCATAGAATCTAATTTTCAGATATTTTTTTGCCTGGACTTCCATCATAACCTTCCCTCGTAAAATATATAAATGATATGTGAAGTTTCGTATCATTTCGAACAGTCCCCAATTTAATTTGATATTTGAGCGAAAATAGTACAAACTTGCGTATAATATTATATGATTTTTTGGTCGAAACTTGCATTTCGAAAAGCTTCATAGAATATAATTTTCAGATGATTTTTCTGCATGGACTTCCATCATAACCTTCTGTCATAACATCCATAAATGATCTGAAAAGTCTAGGATCAATTCAAATAGTCCCCAGTTAAATTTGATCTTTTTGACCGAAACTAGTGTATATATACTATGATTTTTGACCGAAACTTGCATATCGAAAAGTTTCATAGAATTTAATTTTCAGTTGATTTTTTGCATGGACTTCCATCATAACCTTCCCTCGTAAAATATATAAATGATATGTGAAGTTTCGTATCATTTCAAACAGTCCCCGATTTAATTTGATTTTTGACCGAAACTAGTACAAACTAGTGTATAATATTATATGATTTTTGGTCGAAACTTGCATTTCGAAAAGTTTCATAGAATCTAATTTTCAGATGATTTTTTTGCATGGACCTCCATCATAACCTTCCCTCTTAACATCCATAAATGATCTGAAAAGTCTCGTATCATTTCAATGAGTCCCCAATTAAATTTGATCTTTTTGACCGAAACTAGTGTATAATATACTATGATTTTTGACAGAAACTTGCATTTCGAAAAGTTTCATAGAATCTAATTTTTAGATGATTTTTCTGCATGGACTTCCATCATAATCTTCCGTCTTAACATATATTAATGTTCTGAAAAGTCTCTTGTCATTTCAAATAGTCCCGAATTAAATTTGATCTTTTTGACCGAAACTAGTGTATAATATACTATGATTTTTGACCAAAACTTGCATTTCGAAAAGTTTCATAGAATCTAATTTTCAGATGATTTTTTGCATGGACATCCATCATAACCTTCCCTCGTAAAATACATAAATGATATGTGAAGTTTCGTATGATTTCGAACAGTCCCCGAATTAATTTGATTTTTGAGCGAAACTAGTACAAACTAGTGTATAATATTATATGATTTTTGGTCGAAACTTGCATTTCGAAAAGCTTCATAGAATATAATTTTCATATGATTTTTCTGCATGGACTTCCATCATAACCTTCTGTCATAACATCCATAAATGATCTGAAAAGTCTAGGATCAATTCAAATAGTCCCCAGTTAAATTTGATCTTTTTGACCGAAACTAGTGTATATATACTATGATTTTTGACCGAAACTTGCATATCGAAAAGTTTCTTAGAATTTAATTTTCAGATGATTTTTTGCATGGACTTCCATCATAACCTTCCCTCGTAAAATATATAAATGATATGTGAAGTTTCGTATCATTTCAAACAGTCCCCGATTTAATTTGATTTTTGACCGAAACTAGTACAAACTAGTGTATAATATTATATGATTTTTGGTCGAAACTTGCATTTCGAAAAGTTTCATAGAATCTAATTTTCAGATGATTTTTTTGCATGGACCTCCATCATAACCTTCCCTCTTAACATCCATAAATGATCTGAAAAGTCTCGTATCATTTCAAAGAGTCCCCAATTAAATTTGATCTTTTTGACCGAAACTAGTGTATAATATACTATGATTTTTGACCGAAACTTGCATTTCGAAAAGTTTCATAGAATTTAATTTTCAGAAGATTTTTTGCATGGACTTCCATCATAACCTTCCCTCGTAAAATATATAAATGATATGTGATGTTTCGTATCATTTCAAACAGTCCCCGATTTAATTTGATTTTTGACCGAAACTAGTACAAACTAGCGTATAATATTATATGATTTTTTGGCCGAAACATGCATTTCGAAAAGTTTCATAGAATCTAATTTTCAGATGATTTTTCTGCATGGACTTCCATCATAACCTTCCGTCTTAACATATATTAATGATCTGAAAAGTCTCGTGTCATTTCAAATAGTCCCCAATTAAATTTGATCTTTTTGACCGAAACTAGTGTATAATATATTATGAATTTTGACCGAAACTTGCATTTCGAAAAGTTTAAAAGAATCTAATTTTCAGATGATTTTTTGCATGGACTTCCATCATAACCTTCCCTCGTAAAATATATAAATGATATGTGAAGTTTCGTATCATTTCGAACAGTCCCCGATTTAATTTGAATTTTGACAGAAACTAGTACAAACTTGCGTATAATATTATATGATTTTTTGGCCGAAACATGCATTTCGGAAAGTTTCATAGAATCTAATTTTCAGATGATTTTTTTGCATGGACCTTCATCATAACCTTCCCTCTTAACATCTATAAATGATCTGAAAAGTCTAGTATCATTTCAAATAGTCCCCAATTAAATTTGATCTTTTTGACCGAAACTAGTGTCTAATATATTATGATTTTTGACAGAAACTTGCATTTCGAAAAGTTTCATAGAATCTAATTTTCAGATGATTTTTCTGCATGGACTTCCATCATAACCTTCCGTCTTAACATATATTAATGATCTAAAAAGTCTCGTATCATTTCAAATAGTCTCCAATTAAATTTGATCTTTTTGACCGAAACTACTGTATAATATACTATGATTTTTGACCGAAACTTGCAATTCGAAAAGTTTCATAGAATTTAATTTTTAGATGATTTTTTGCATGGACTTCCATCATAACCTTCCCTCGTAAAATAAATAAATGATATGTGATTTTTTGTATCATTTCGAACAGTCCCCGATTTAATTTGATTTTTGACCGAAACAAGTACAAACTAGTGTATAATATTATATGATTTTTGTTGAAACTTGCATTTCGAAAAGTTTCATAGAATCTAATTTTCAGATGATTTTTTTGCATGGACCTCCATCAAAACCTTCCCTCTTAACATCTATAAATGATCTGAAAAGTCTAATATCATTTCAAATAGTCCCCAATTAAATTTGATCTTTTTGACCGAAACTAGTGTATAATATACTATGATTTTGGACATAAACTTGCATTTCGAAAAGTTTCATAGAATCTAATTTTCAGATGATTTTTTGCATGAACTTCCAATATAACCTTCCCTCATAAAATATATGAATGATATGTGAAGTTTCGTATCATTTCAAACAGTCCCCAATTTAATTTCATTTTTGACCGAAACTATAATAAACTAGTGTATAATATTATATGATTTTTGGTCGAAACTTGCATTTCGAAAAGTTTCAAAGAATCTAATTTTTAGATGATTTTTTTGCATGGCCCTCCATCATAACCTTCCCTCTTAACATCCATAAATGATCTGAAAAGTCTGGTATCATTTCAAATTGTCCCCAATTAAATTTGATCTTTTTGACCGAAACTAGTGTATAATATACTATGATTTTTGACCGAAACTTGCATTTCGAAAAGTTTCATAGAATCTAATTTTCAGATATTTTTTTGCATGGACTTCCATCATAACCTTCCCTCGTAAAATATATGAATGATATGTGAAGTTTCGTATCATTTCGAACAGTCCCCGATTTAATTTGAAATTTGACCGAAACTAGTACAAACTTGCGTATAATATTATATGATTCTTTGGCCGAAACATGCATTTCGAAAAGTTTCATAGAATCTAATTTTCAGATGATTTTTCTGCATGGACATCCATCATAACCTTCCGTCTTAACATATATTAATGATATGAAAAGTCTCGTGTCATTTCAAATAGTCCCCAATTAAATTTGATCTTTTTGACCGAAACTAGTGTATAATATACTATGATTTTTGACCTAAACTTGCATTTCGAAAAGTTTCATAGAATCTAATTTTCAGATGATTTTTTGCATGGACTTCCATCATAACCTTCCCTCGTCAAATATATAAATGATATGTGAAGTTTCGTATCATTTCGAACAGTCCCCGATTTAATTTGAATTTTGACCGAAACTAGTACAAACTTGCGTATAATATTATATGATTTTTTGGCCGAAACATGCATTTCGAAAAGTTTCATAGAATCTAATTTTCAGATGATTTTTTTGCATGGACCTTCATCATAACCTTCCCTCTTAACATCTATAAATGATCTGAAAAGTCTAGTATCATTTCAAATAGTTCCCAATTAAATTTGATCTTTTTGACCGAAACTAGTGTCTAATATATTATGATTTTTGACAGAAACTAGCATTTCGAAAAGTTTCATAGAATCTAATTTTCAGATGATTTTTCTGCATGGACTTCCATCATAACCTTCTGTCTTAACATATATTAATGATCTGAAAAGTCTCGTATCATTTCAAATAGTCCCCAATTAAATTTGATCTTTTTGACCAAAACTACTGTATAATATACTATGATTTTTGACCGAAATTTTAATTTCGAAAAGTTTCATAGAATTTAATTTTCAGATGATTTTTTGCAAGGACTTCCATCATAACATTCCCTCGTAAAATATATATATGATATGTGATGTTTTGTATCATTTCAAACAGTCCCCGATTTAATTTGATTTTTGACCGAAACAAGTACAAACTAGTGTATAATATTATATGATTTTTTCGAAACTTGCATTTCGAAAAGTTTCATAGAATCTAATTTTCAAATGATTTTTTTGCATGGACCTCCATCATAACCTTCCGTCTTAACATATATTAATGATATGAAAAGTCTCGTGTCATTTCAAATTGTCCCCAACTAAATTTGATCTTTTTGACCGAAACTAGTGTATAATATACTATGAATTTTGACCGAAACTTGCATTTCGAAAAGTTTCAAAGAATCTAATTTTCAGATGATTTTTTGCATGGACTTCCATCATAACCTTCCCTCGTAAAATATATAAATGATATGTGAAGTTTCGTATTATTTCGAACAGTCCCCGATTTAATTTGAATTTTGACCGAAACTAGTACAAACTTGCGTATAATATTATATGATTTTTTGGCCGAAACATGCATTTCGAAAAGTTTCATAGAATCTAATTTTCAGAAGATTTTTTTGCATGGACCTTCATCATAACCTTCCCTCTTAACATCTATAAATGATCTGAAAAGTCTAGTATCATTTCAAATAGTCCCCAATTAAATTTGATCTTTTTGACCGAAACTAGTGTCTAATATATTATGATTTTTGACAGAAACTTGCATTTCGAAAAGTTTCATAGAATCTAATTTTCAGATGATTTTTCTGCATGGACTTCCATCATAACCTTCCGTCTTAACATATATTAATGATCTAAAAAGTATCGTATCATTTCAAATAGTCTCCAATTAAATTTGATCTTTTTGACCAAAAGTACTGTATAATATACTATGATTTTTGACCGAAACTTGCATTTCGAAAAGTTTCATAGAATTTAATTTTCAGATGATTTTTTGCAAGGACTTCCATCATAACCTTCCCTCGTAAAATATATAAATGATATGTGATGTTTTGTATCATTTTAAACAGTCCCCGATTTAATTTGATTTTTGACCGAAACAAGTACAAACTAGTGTATAATATTATATGATTTTTGTCGAAACTTGCATTTCGAAAAGTTTCATAGAATCTAATTTTCAGATGATTTTTTTGCTTGGACCTCGATCAAAACCTTCCCTCTTAAGATCTATAAATGATCTGAAAAGTCTAATATCATTTCAAATAGTCCCCAATTAAATTTGATCTTTTTGACCGAAACTAGTGTATAATATACTATGATTTTTTACCTAAACTTGCATTTCGAAAAGTTTCATAGAATCTAATTTTCAGATGATTTTTTGCATGGACTTCCATCATAACCTTCCCTCGTCAAATATATAAATGATATGTGAAGTTTCATATCATTTCGAACAGTCCCCGATTTAATTTGAATTTTGACCGAAACTAGTACAAACTTGCGTATAATATTATATGATTTTTTGGCCGAAACATGCATTTCGAAAAGTTTCATAGAATCTAATTTTCAGATGATTTTTTTGCATGGACCTTCATCATAACCTTCCCTCTTAACATCTATAAATGATCTGAAAAGTCTAGTATCATTTCAAATAGTTCCCAATTAAATTTGATCTTTTTGACCGAAACTAGTGTCTAATATATTATGATTTTTGACAGAAACTTGCATTTCGAAAAGTTTCATAGAATCTAATTTTCAGATGATTTTTCTGCATGGACTTCCATCATAACCTTCTGTCTTAACATATATTAATGATCTGAAAAATCTCGTATCATTTCAAATAGTCTCCAATTAAATTTGATCTTTTTGACCGAAACTACTGTATAATATACTATGATTTTTGACCGAAACTTGCATTTCGAAAAGTTTCATAGAATTTAATTTTCAGATGATTTTTTGCAAGGACTTCCATCATAACCTTCCTTCGTAAAATATATAAATGATATGTGATGTTTTGTATCATTTCAAACAGTCCCCGATTTAATTTGATTTTTGACCGAAACAAGTACAAACTAGTGTATAATATTATATGATTTTTGTCGAAACTTGCATTTCGAAAAGTTTCATAGAATCTAATTTTCAAATGATTTTTTTGCTTGGACCTCGATCAAAACCTTCCCTCTTAAGATCTATAAATGATCTGAAAAGTCTAATATCATTTCAAATAGTCCCCAATTAAATTTGATCTTTTTGACCGAAACTAGTGTATAATATACTATGATTTTTTACCTAAACTTGCATTTCGAAAAGTTTCATAGAATCTAATTTTCAGATGATTTTTTGCATGGACTTCCATCATAACCTTCCCTCGTAAAATATATAAATGATATGTGAAGTTTCGTATTATTTCGAACAGTCCCCGATTTAATTTGAATTTTGACCGAAACTAGTACAAACTTGCGTATAATATTATATGATTTTTTGGCCGAAACATGCATTTCGAAAAGTTTCATAGAATCTAATTTTCAGAAGATTTTTTTGCATGGACCTTCATCATAACCTTCCCTCTTAACATCTATAAATGATCTGAAAAGTCTAGTATCATTTCAAATAGTCCCTAATTAAATTTGATCTTTTTGACCGAAACTAGTGTCTAATATATTATGATTTTTGACAGAAACTTGCATTTCGAAACGTTTCATAGAATCTAATTTTCAGATGATTTTTCTGCATGGACTTCCATCATAACCTTCCGTCTTAACATATATTAATGATCTAAAAAGTCTCGTATCATTTCAAATAGTCTCCAATTAAATTTGATCTTTTTGACCGAAACTACTGTATAATATACTATGATTTTTGACCGAAACTTGCATTTCGAAAAGTTTCATAGAATTTAATTTTCAGATGATTTTTTGCAAGGACTTCCATCATAACCTTCCTTCGTAAAATATATAAATGATATGTGATGTTTTGTATCATTTCAAACAGTCCCCGATTTAATTTGCTTTTTGACCGAAACAAGTACAAACTAGTGTATAATATTATATGATTTTTGTCGAAACTTGCATTTCGAAAAGTTTCATAGAATCTAATTTTCAAATGATTTTTTTGCTTGGACCTCGATCAAAACCTTCCCTCTTAAGATCTATAAATGATCTGAAAAGTCTAATATCATTTCAAATAGTCCCCAATTAAATTTGATCTTTTTGACCGAAACTAGTGTATAATATACTATGATTTTTGACCTAAACTTGCATTTCGAAAAGTTTAATAGAATCTAATTTTCAGATGATTTTTTGCATGGACTTCCATCATAACCTTCCCTCGTCAAATATATAAATGATATGTGAAGTTTCGTATCATTTCGAACAGTCCCCGATTTAATTTGAATTTTGACCGAAACTAGTACAAACTTGCGTATAATATTATATGATTTTTTGGCCGAAACATGCATTTCGAAAAGTTTCATAGAATCTAGTTTTCAGATGATTTTTTTGCATGGACCTTCATCATAACCTTCCCTCTTAACATCTATAAATGATCTGAAAAGTCTAGTATCATTTCAAATAGTTCCCAATTAAATTTGATCTTTTTGACCGAAACTAGTGTCTAATATATTATGATTTTTGACATAAACTTGCATTTCGAAAAGTTTCATAGAATCTAATTTTCAGATGATTTTTCTGCATGGACTTCCATCATAACCTTCTGTCTTAACATATATTAATGATCTGAAAAATCTCGTATCATTTCAAATAGTCCCCAATTAAATTTGATCTTTTTGACCAAAACTACTGTATAATATACTATGATTTTTGACCGAAATTTGCATTTCGAAAAGTTTCATAGAATTTAATTTTCAGATGATTTTTTGCAAGGACTTCCATCATAACCTTCCCTCGTAAAATATATAAATGATATGTGATGTTTTGTATCATTTCAAACAGTCCCCGATTTAATTTGATTTTTGACCGAAACAAGTACAAACTAGTGTATAATATTATATGATTTTTTCGAAACTTGCATTTCGAAAAGTTTCATAGAATCTAATTTTCAAATGATTTTTTTGCATGGACCTCCATCATAACCTTCCGTCTTAACATATACTAATGATATGAAAAGTCTCGTGTCATTTCAAATAGTCCCCAATTAAATTTGATCTTTTTGACCGAAACTAGTGTATAATATACTATGAATTTTGACCGAAACTTGCATTTCGAAAAGTTTCAAAGAATCTAATTTTCAGATGAGTTTTTGCATGGACTTCCATCATAACCTTCCCTCGTAAAATATATAAATGATATGTGAAGTTTCGTATTATTTCGAACAGTCCCCGATTTAATTTGAATTTTGACCGAAACTAGTACATACTTGCGTATAATATTATATGATTTTTTGGCCGAAACATGCATTTCGAAAAGTTTCATAGAATCTAATTTTCAGAAGATTTTTTTGCATTGACCTTCATCATAACCTTCCCTCTTAACATCTATAAATGATCTGAAAAGTCTAGTATCATTTCAAATAGTCCCCAATTAAATTTGATCTTTTTGACCGAAACTAGTGTCTAATATATTATGATTTATGACAGAAACTTGCATTTCAAAAAGTTTCATAGAATCTAATTTTCAGATGATTTTTCTGCATGGACTTCCATCATAACCTTCCGTCTTAACATATATTAATGATCTAAAAAGTCTCGTATCATTTCAAATAGTCTCCAATTAAATTTGATCTTTTTGACCGAAACTACTGTATAATATACTATGATTTTTGACCGAAACTTGCATTTCGAAAAGTTTCATAGAATTTAATTTTCAGATGATTTTTTGCAAGGACTTCCATCATAACCTTCCTTCGTAAAATATATAAATGATATGTGATGTTTTGTATCATTTCAAACAGTCCCCGATTTAATTTGATTTTTGACCGAAACAAGTACAAACTAGTATATAATATTATATGATTTTTGTCGAAACTTGCATTTCGAAAAGTTTCATAGAATCTAATTTTCAAATGATTTTTTTGCTTGCACCTCGATCAAAACCTTCCCTCTTAAGATCTATAAATGATCTGAAAAGTCTAATATCATTTCAAATGGTCCCCAATTAAATTTGATCTTTTTGACCGAAACTAGTGTATAATATACTATGATTTTTGACCTAAACTTGCATTTCGAAAAGTTTCATAGAATCTAATTTTCAGATGATTTTTTGCATGGACTTCCATCATAACCTTCCCTCGTCAAATATATAAATGATATGTGAAGTTTCGTATCATTTCGAACAGTCCCCGATTTAATTTGAATTTTGACCGAAACTAGTACAAACTTGCGTATAATATTATATGATTTTTTGGCCGAAACATGCATTTCGAAAAGTTTCATAGAATCTAATTTTCAGATGATTTTTTTGCATGGACCTTCATCATAACCTTCCCTCTTAACATCTATAAATGATCTGAAAAGTCTAGTATCATTTCAAATAGTTCCCAATTAAATTTGATCTTTTTGACCGAAACTAGTGTCTAATATATTATGATTTTTGACAGAAACTTGCATTTCGAAAAGTTTCATAGAATCTAATTTTCAGATGATTTTTCTGCATGGACTTCCATCATAACCTTCTGTCTTAACATATATTAATGATCTGAAAAATCTCGTATCATTTCAAATAGTCCCCAATTAAATTTGATCTATTTGACCAAAACTACTGTATAATATACTATGATTTTTGACCGAAATTTGCATTTCGAAAAGTTTCATAGAATTTAATTTTCAGATGATTTTTTGCAAGGACTTCCATCATAACCTTCCCTCGTAAAATATATAAATGATATGTGATGTTTTGTATCATTTCAAACAGTCCCCGATTTAATTTGATTTTTGACCGAAACAAGTACAAACTAGTGTATAATATTATATGATTTTTTCGAAACTTGCATTTCGAAAAGTTTCATAGAATCTAATTTTCAAATGATTTTTTTGCATGGACCTCCATCATAACCTTCCGTCTTAACATATATTAATGATATGAAAAGTCTCGTGTCATTTCAAATAGTCCCCAATTAAATTTGATCTTTTTGACCGAAACTAGTGTATAATATACTATGAATTTTGACCGAAACTTGCATTTTGAAAAGTTTCAAAGAATCTAATTTTCAGATGATTTTTTGCATGGACTTCCATCATAACCTTCCCTCGTAAAATATATAAATGATATGTGAAGTTTCGTATTATTTCGAACAGTCCCCGATTTAATTTGAATTTTGACCGAAACTAGTACAAACTTGCGTATAATATTATATGATTTTTTGGCCGAAACATGCATTTCGAAAAGTTTCATAGAATCTAATTTTCAGAAGATTTTTTTGCATGGACCTTCATCATAAACTTCCCTCTTAACATCTATAAATGATCTGAAAAGTCTAGTATCATTTCAAATAGTCCCCAATTAAATTTGATCTTTTTGACCGAAACTAGTGTCTAATATATTATGATTTTTGACAGAAACTTGCATTTCGAAAAGTTTCATAGAATCTAATTTTCAGATGATTTTTCTGCATGGACTTCCATCATAACCTTCTGTCTTAACATATATTAATGATCTGAAAAGTCTCGTATCATTTCAAATAGTCCCCAATTAAATTTGATGTTTTTGACCAAAAGTACTGTATAATATACTATGATTTTTGACCGAAACTTGCATTTCGAAAAGTTTCATAGAGTTTAATTTTCAGATGATTTTTTGCAAGGACTTCCATCATAACCTTCCCTCGTAAAATATATAAATGATATGTGATGTTTTGTATCATTTTAAACAGTCCCCGATTTAATTTGATTTTTGACCGAAACAAGTACAAACTAGTGTATAATATTATATGATTTTTGTCGAAACTTGCATTTCGAAAAGTTTCATAGAATCTAATTTTCAAATGATTTTTTTGCTTGGACCTCGATCAAAACCTTCCCTCTTAAGATCTATAAATGATCTGAAAAGTCTAATATCATTTCAAATAGTCCCCAATTAAATTTGATCTTTTTGACCGAAACTAGTGTATAATATACTATGATTTTTGACCTAAACTTGCATTTCGAAAAGTTTCATAGAATCTAATTTTCAGATGATTTTTTGCATGGACTTCCATCATAACCTTCCCTCGTCAAATATATAAATGATATGTGAAGTTTCGTATCATTTCGAACAGTCCCCGATTTAATTTGAATTTTGACCGAAACTAGTACAAACTTGCGTATAATATTATATGATTTTTTGGCCGAAACATGCATTTCGAAAAGTTTCATAGAATCTAATTTTCAGATGATTTTTTTGCATGGACCTTCATCATAACCTTCCCTTTTAACATCTATAAATGATCTGAAAAGTCTAGTATCATTTCAAATAGTTCCCAATTAAATTTGATCTTTTTGACCGAAACTAGTGTCTAATATATTATGATTTTTGACAGAAACTTGCATTTCGAAAAGTTTCATAGAATCTAATTTTCAGATGATTTTTCTGCATGGACTTCCATCATAACCTTCTGTCTTAACATATATTAATGATCTGAAAAATCTCGTATCATTTCAAATAGTCCCCAATTAAATTTGATCTTTTTGACCAAAACTACTGTATAATATACTATGATTTTTGACCGAAATTTGCATTTCGAAAAGTTTCATAGAATTTAATTTTCAGATGATTTTTTGCAAGGACTTCCATCATAACCTTCCCTCGTAAAATATATAAATGATATGTGATGTTTTGTATCATTTCAAACAGTCCCCGATTTAATTTGATTTTTGACCGAAACAAGTACAAACTAGTGTATAATATTATATGATTTTTTCGAAACTTGCATTTCGAAAAGTTTCATAGAATCTAATTTTCAAATGATTTTTTTGCATGGACCTCCATCATAACCTTCCGTCTTAACATATATTAATGATATGAAAAGTCTCGTGTCATTTCAAATAGTCCCCAATTAAATTTGATCTTTTTGACCGAAACTAGTGTATAATATACTATGAATTTTGACCGAAACTTGCATTTTGAAAAGTTTCAAAGAATCTAATTTTCAGATGATTTTTTGCATGGACTTCCATCATAACCTTCCCTCGTAAAATATATAAATGATATGTGAAGTTTCGTATTATTTCGAACAGTCCCCGATTTAATTTGAATTTTGACCGAAACTAGTACAAACTTGCGTATAATATTATATGATTTTTTGGCCGAAACATGCATTTCGAAAAGTTTCATAGAATCTAATTTTCAGAAGATTTTTTTGCATGGACCTTCATCATAAACTTCCC
Organism: Lathyrus aphaca; assembly: GCA_963966055.1. Lineage (NCBI taxonomy): Eukaryota > Viridiplantae > Streptophyta > Magnoliopsida > Fabales > Fabaceae > Lathyrus > Lathyrus aphaca. The sequence goes on from OZ014525.1 coordinate 499,786,894, forward strand.
TCTTAACATCTATAAATGATCTGAAAAGTCTAGTATCATTTCAAATAGTCCCCAATTAAATTTGATCTTTTTGACCGAAACTAGTGTCTAATATATTATGATTTTTGACAGAAACTTGCATTTCGAAAAGTTTCATAGAATCTAATTTTCAGATGATTTTTCTGCATGGACTTCCATCATAACCTTCTGTCTTAACATATATTAATGATCTGAAAAGTCTCGTATCATTTCAAATAGTCCCCAATTAAATTTGATGTTTTTGACCAAAAGTACTGTATAATATACTATGATTTTTGACCGAAACATGCATTTCGAAAAGTTTCATAGAGTTTAATTTTCAGATGATTTTTTGCAAGGACTTCCATCATAACCTTCCCTCGTAAAATATATAAATGATATGTGATGTTTTGTATCATTTTAAACAGTCCCCGATTTAATTTGATTTTTGACCGAAACAAGTACAAACTAGTGTATAATATTATATGATTTTTGTCGAAACTTGCATTTCGAAAAGTTTCATAGAATCTAATTTTCAAATGATTTTTTTGCTTGGACCTCGATCAAAACCTTCCCTCTTAAGATCTATAAATGATCTGAAAAGTCTAATATCATTTCAAATAGTCCCCAATTAAATTTGATCTTTTTGACCGAAACTAGTGTATAATATACTATGATTTTTGACCTAAACTTGCATTTCGAAAAGTTTCATAGAATCTAATTTTCAGATGATTTTTTGCATGGACTTCCATCATAACCTTCCCTCGTCAAATATATAAATGATATGTGAAGTTTCGTATCATTTCGAACAGTCCCCGATTTAATTTGAATTTTGACCGAAACTAGTACAAACTTGCGTATAATATTATATGATTTTTTGGCCGAAACATGCATTTCGAAAAGTTTCATAGAATCTAATTTTCAGATGATTTTTTTGCATGGACCTTCATCATAACCTTCCCTCTTAACATCTATAAATGATCTGAAAAGTCTAGTATCATTTCAAATAGTTCCCAATTAAATTTGATCTTTTTGACCGAAACTAGTGTCTAATATATTATGATTTTTGACAGAAACTTGCATTTCGAAAAGTTTCATAGAATCTAATTTTCAGATGATTTTTCTGCATGGACTTCCATCATAACCTTCTGTCTTAACATATATTAATGATCTGAAAAATCTCGTATCATTTCAAATAGTCCCCAATTAAATTTGATCTTTTTGACCAAAACTACTGTATAATATACTATGATTTTTGACCGAAATTTGCATTTCGAAAAGTTTCATAGAATTTAATTTTCAGATGATTTTTTGCAAGGACTTCCATCATAACCTTCCCTCGTAAAATATATAAATGATATGTGATGTTTTGTATCATTTCAAACAGTCCCCGATTTAATTTGATTTTTGACCGAAACAAGTACAAACTAGTGTATAATATTATATGATTTTTTCGAAACTTGCATTTCGAAAAGTTTCATAGAATCTAATTTTCAAATGATTTTTTTGCATGGACCTCCATCATAACCTTCCGTCTTAACATATATTAATGATATGAAAAGTCTCGTGTCATTTCAAATAGTCCCCAATTAAATTTGATCTTTTTGACCGAAACTAGTGTATAATATACTATGAATTTTGACCGAAACTTGCATTTTGAAAAGTTTCAAAGAATCTAATTTTCAGATGATTTTTTGCATGGACTTCCATCATAACCTTCCCTCGTAAAATATATAAATGATATGTGAAGTTTCGTATTATTTCGAACAGTCCCCGATTTAATTTGAATTTTGACCGAAACTAGTACAAACTTGCGTATAATATTATATGATTTTTTGGCCGAAACATGCATTTCGAAAAGTTTCATAGAATCTAATTTTCAGAAGATTTTTTTGCATGGACCTTCATCATAAACTTCCCTCTTAACATCTATAAATGATCTGAAAAGTCTAGTATCATTTCAAATAGTCCCCAATTAAATTTGATCTTTTTGACCGAAACTAGTGTCTAATATATTATGATTTTTGACAGAAACTTGCATTTCGAAAAGTTTCATAGAATCTAATTTTCAGATGATTTTTCTGCATGGACTTCCATCATAACCTTCTGTCTTAACATATATTAATGATCTGAAAAGTCTCGTATCATTTCAAATAGTCCCCAATTAAATTTGATGTTTTTGACCAAAAGTACTGTATAATATACTATGATTTTTGACCGAAACTTGCATTTCGAAAAGTTTCATAGAGTTTAATTTTCAGATGATTTTTTGCAAGGACTTCCATCATAACCTTCCCTCGTAAAATATATAAATGATATGTGATGTTTTGTATCATTTTAAACAGTCCCCGATTTAATTTGATTTTTGACCGAAACAAGTACAAACTAGTGTATAATATTATATGATTTTTGTCGAAACTTGCATTTCGAAAAGTTTCATAGAATCTAATTTTCAAATGATTTTTTTGCTTGGACCTCGATCAAAACCTTCCCTCTTAAGATCTATAAATGATCTGAAAAGTCTAATATCATTTCAAATAGTCCCCAATTAAATTTGATCTTTTTTGACCGAAACTAGTGTATAATATACTATGATTTTTGACCTAAACTTGCATTTCGAAAAGTTTCATAGAATCTAATTTTCAGATGATTTTTTGCATGGACTTCCATCATAACCTTCCCTCGTCAAATATATAAATGATATGTGAAGTTTCGTATCATTTCGAACAGTCCCCGATTTAATTTGAATTTTGACCGAAACTAGTACAAACTTGCGTATAATATTATATGATTTTTTGGCCGAAACATGCATTTCGAAAAGTTTCATAGAATCTAATTTTCAGATGATTTTTTTGCATGGACCTTCATCATAACCTTCCCTCTTAACATCTATAAATGATCTGAAAAGTCTAGTATCATTTCAAATAGTTCCCAATTAAATTTGATCTTTTTGACCGAAACTAGTGTCTAATATATTATGATTTTTGACAGAAACTTGCATTTCGAAAAGTTTCATAGAATCTAATTTTCAGATGATTTTTCTGCATGGACTTCCATCATAACCTTCTGTCTTAACATATATTAATGATCTGAAAAATCTCGTATCATTTCAAATAGTCCCCAATTAAATTTGATCTTTTTGACCAAAACTACTGTATAATATACTATGATTTTTGACCGAAATTTGCATTTCGAAAAGTTTCATAGAATTTAATTTTCAGATGATTTTTTGCAAGGACTTCCATCATAACCTTCCCTCGTAAAATATATAAATGATATGTGATGTTTTGTATCATTTCAAACAGTCCCCGATTTAATTTGATTTTTGACCGAAACAAGTACAAACTAGTGTATAATATTATATGATTTTTTCGAAACTTGCATTTCGAAAAGTTTCATAGAATCTAATTTTCAAATGATTTTTTTGCATGGACCTCCATCATAACCTTCCGTCTTAACATATATTAATGATATGAAAAGTCTCGTGTCATTTCAAATAGTCCCCAATTAAATTTGATCTTTTTGACCGAAACTAGTGTATAATATACTATGAATTTTGACCGAAACTTGCATTTTGAAAAGTTTCAAAGAATCTAATTTTCAGATGATTTTTTGCATGGACTTCCATCATAACCTTCCCTCGTAAAATATATAAATGATATGTGAAGTTTCGTATTATTTCGAACAGTCCCCGATTTAATTTGAATTTTGACCGAAACTAGTACAAACTTGCGTATAATATTATATGATTTTTTGGCCGAAACATGCATTTCGAAAAGTTTCATAGAATCTAATTTTCAGAAGATTTTTTTGCATGGACCTTCATCATAAACTTCCCTCTTAACATCTATAAATGATCTGAAAAGTCTAGTATCATTTCAAATAGTCCCCAATTAAATTTGATCTTTTTGACCGAAACTAGTGTCTAATATATTATGATTTTTGACAGAAACTTGCATTTCGAAAAGTTTCATAGAATCTAATTTTCAGATGATTTTTCTGCATGGACTTCCATCATAACCTTCTGTCTTAACATATATTAATGATCTGAAAAGTCTCGTATCATTTCAAATAGTCCCCAATTAAATTTGATGTTTTTGACCAAAAGTACTGTATAATATACTATGATTTTTGACCGAAACTTGCATTTCGAAAAGTTTCATAGAGTTTAATTTTCAGATGATTTTTTGCAAGGACTTCCATCATAACCTTCCCTCGTAAAATATATAAATGATATGTGATGTTTTGTATCATTTTAAACAGTCCCCGATTTAATTTGATTTTTGACCGAAACAAGTACAAACTAGTGTATAATATTATATGATTTTTGTCGAAACTTGCATTTCGAAAAGTTTCATAGAATCTAATTTTCAAATGATTTTTTTGCTTGGACCTCGATCAAAACCTTCCCTCTTAAGATCTATAAATGATCTGAAAAGTCTAATATCATTTCAAATAGTCCCCAATTAAATTTGATCTTTTTGACCGAAACTAGTGTATAATATACTATGATTTTTGACCTAAACTTGCATTTCGAAAAGTTTCATAGAATCTAATTTTCAGATGATTTTTTGCATGGACTTCCATCATAACCTTCCCTCGTCAAATATATAAATGATATGTGAAGTTTCGTATCATTTCGAACAGTCCCCGATTTTATTTGAATTTTGACCGAAACTAGTACAAACTTGCGTATAATATTATATGATTTTTTGGCCGAAACATGCATTTCGAAAAGTTTCATAGAATCTAATTTTCAGATGATTTTTTTGCATGGACCTTCATCATAACCTTCCCTCTTAACATCTATAAATGATCTGAAAAGTCTAGTATCATTTCAAATAGTTCCCAATTAAATTTGATCTTTTTGACCGAAACTAGTGTCTAATATATTATGATTTTTGACAGAAACTTGCATTTCGAAAAGTTTCATAGAATCTAATTTTCAGATGATTTTTCTGCATGGACTTCCATCATAACCTTCTGTCTTAACATATATTAATGATCTGAAAAATCTCGTATCATTTCAAATAGTCCCCAATTAAATTTGATCTTTTTGACCAAAACTACTGTATAATATACTATGATTTTTGACCGAAATTTGCATTTCGAAAAGTTTCATAGAATTTAATTTTCAGATGATTTTTTGCAAGGACTTCCATCATAACCTTCCCTCGTAAAATATATAAATGATATGTGATGTTTTGTATCATTTCAAACAGTCCCGATTTAATTTGATTTTTGACCGAAACAAGTACAAACTAGTGTATAATATTATATGATTTTTTCGAAACTTGCTTTTCGAAAAGTTTCATAGAATCTAATTTTCAAATGATTTTTTTGCATGGACCTCCATCATAACCTTCCGTCTTAACATATATTAATGATATGAAAAGTCTCGTGTCATTTCAAATAGTCCCCTATTAAATTTGATCTTTTTGACCGAAACTAGTGTATAATATACTATGAATTTTGACCGAAACTTGCATTTCGAAAAGTTTCAAAGAATCTAATTTTCAGATGATTTTTTGCATGGACTTCCATCATAACCTTCCCTCGTAAAATATATAAATGATATGTGAAGTTTCGTATTATTTCGAACAGTCCCCGATTTAATTTGAATTTTGACCGAAACTAGTACAAACTTGCGTATAATATTATATGATTTTTTGGCCGAAACATGCATTTCGAAAAGTTTCATAGAATCTAATTTTCAGAATATTTTTTTGCATGGACCTTCATCATAAACTTCCCTCTTAACATCTATAAATGATCTGAAAAGTCTAGTATCATTTCAAATAGTCCCCAATTAAATTTGATCTTTTTGACCGAAACTAGTGTCTAATATATTATGATTTTTGACAGAAACTTGCATTTCGAAAAGTTTCATAGAATCGAATTTTCAGATGATTTTTCTGCATGGACTTCCATCATAACCTTCTGTCTTAACATATATTAATGATCTGAAAAGTCTCGTATCATTTCAAATAGTCCCCAATTAAATTTGATGTTTTTGACCAAAAGTACTGTATAATATACTATGATTTTTGACCGAAACTTGCATTTCGAAAAGTTTCATAGAGTTTAATTTTTAGATGATTTTTTGCAAGGACTTCCATCATAACCTTCCCTCGTAAAATATATAAATGATATGTGATGTTTTGTATCATTTTAAACAGTCCCCGATTTAATTTGATTTTTGACCGAAACAAGTACAAACTAGTGTATAATATTATATGATTTTTGTCGAAACTTGCATTTCGAAAAGTTTCATAGAATCTAATTTTCAGATGATTTTTTTGCATGGACCTCCATCAAAACCTACCCTCTTAACATCTATAAATGATCTGAAAAGTCTAAAATCATTTCAAATAGTCCCCAATTAAATTTGATCTTTTTGACCGAAACTAGTGTATAATATACTATGATTTTTGACCTAAACTTGCATTTCGAAAATTTTCATAGAATCTAATTTTCAGATGATTTTTTGCATGGACTTCCATCATAACCTTCCCTCGTCAAATATATAAATGATATGTGAAGTTTCGTATCATTTCAAATAGTCCCCGATTTAATTTGAATTTTGACCGAAACTAGTACAAACTTGCGTATAATATTATATGATTTTTCGGCCGAAACATGCATTTCGAAAAGTTTCATAGAATCTAATTTTCAGATGATTTTTTTGCATGGACCTTCATCATAACCTTCCCTCTTAACATCTATAAATGATCTGAAAAGTCTAGTATCATTTCAAATAGTTCCCAATTAAATTTGATCTTTTTGACTGAAACTAGTGTCTAATATATTATGATTTTTGACAGAAACTTGCATTTCGAAAAGTTTCATAGAATCTAATTTTCAGATGATTTTTCTGCATGGACTTCCATCATAACCTTCTGTCTTAACATATATTAATGATCTGAAAAGTCTCGTATCATTTCAAATAGTCCCCAATTAAATTTGATCTTTTTGACCAAAACTACTGTATAATATACTATGATTTTTGACCGAAATTTGCATTTCGAAAAGTTTCATAGAATTTAATTTTCAGATGATTTTTTGCAAGGACTTCCATCATAACCTTCCCTCGTAAAATATATAAATGATATGTGATGTTTTGTATCATTTCAAACAGTCCCCGATTTAATTTGATTTTTGACCGAAACAAGTACAAACTAGTGTATAATATTATATGATTTTTTCGACACTTGCATTTCGAAAAGTTTCATAGAATCTAATTTTCAAATGATTTTTTTGCATGGACCTCCATCATAACCTTCCGTCTTAACATATATTAATGATATGAAAAGTCTCGTGTCATTTCAAATAGTCCCCAATTAAATTTGATCTTTTTGACCGAAACTAGTGTATAATATACTATGAATTTTGACCGAAACTTGCATTTCGAAAAGTTTCAAAGAATCTAATTTTCAGATGATTTTTTGCATGGACTTCCATCATAACCTTCCCTCGTAAAATATATAAATGATATGTGAAGTTTCGTATTATTTCGAACAGTCCCCGATTTAAATTGAATTTTGACCGAAACTAGTATAAACTTGCGTATAATATTATATGATTTTTTGGCCGAAACATGCATTTCGAAAAGTTTCATAGAATCTAATTTTCAGAAGATTTTTTTGCATGGACCTTCATCATAACCTTCCCTCTTAACATCTATAAATGATCTGAAAAGTCTAGTATCATTTCAAATAGTCCCCAATTAAATTTGATCTTTTTGACCGAAACTAGTGTCTAATATATTATGATTTATGACAGAAACTTGCATTTCAAAAAGTTTCATAGAATCTAATTTTCAGATGATTTTTCTGCATGGACTTCCATCATAACCTTCCGTCTTAACATATATTAATGATCTAAAAAGTCTCGTATCATTTCAAATAGTCTCCAATTAAATTTGATCTTTTTGACCAAAACTACTGTATAATATACTATGATTTTTGACCGAAACTTGCATTTCGAAAAGTTTCATAGAATTTAATTTTCAGATGATTTTTTGCAAGGACTTCCATCATAACCTTCCTTCGTAAAATATATAAATGATATGTGATGTTTTGTATCATTTCAAAGAGTCCCCGATTTAATTTGATTTTTGACCGAAACAAGTACAAACTAGTGTATAATATTATATGATTTTTGTGGAAACTTGCATTTCGAAAAGTTTCATAGAATCTAATTTTCAAATGATTTTTTTGCTTGGACCTCGATCAAAACCTTCCCTCTTAAGATCTATAAATGATCTGAAAAGTCTAATATCATTTCAAATAGTCCCCAATTAAATTTGATCTTTTTGACCGAAACTAGTGTAAAATATACTATGATTTTTGACCTAAACTTGCATTTCGAAAAGTTTCATAGAATCTAATTTTCAGATGATTTTTTGCATGGACTTCCTTCATAACCTTCCCTCGTCAAATATATAAATGATATGTGAAACTTCGTATCATTTCGAACAGTCCCCGATTTAATTTGAATTTTGACCGAAACTAGTACAAACTTGCGTATAATATTATATGATTTTTTGGCCGAAACATGCATTTCGAAAAGTTTCATAGAATCTAATTTTCAGATGATTTTTTTGCATGGACCTTCATCATAACCTTCCCTCTTAACATCTATAAATGATCTGAAAAGTCTAGTATCATTTCAAATAGTTCCCAATTAAATTTGATCTTTTTGACCGAAACTAGTGTCTAATATATTATGATTTTTGACAGAAACTTGCATTTCGAAAAGTTTCATAGAATCTAATTTTCAGATGATTTTTCTGCATGGACTTCCATCATAACCTTCTGTCTTAACATATATTAATGATCTGAAAAATCTCGTATCATTTCAAATAGTCCCCAATTAAATTTGATCTTTTTGACCAAAACTACTGTATAATATACTATGATTTTTGACCGAAATTTGCATTTCGAAAAGTTTCATAGAATTTAATTTTCAGATGATTTTTTGCAAGGACTTCCATCATAACCTTCCCTCGTAAAATATATAAATGATATGTGATGTTTTGTATCATTTCAAACAGTCCCCGATTTAATTTGATTTTTGACCGAAACAAGTACAAACTAGTGTATAATATTATATGATTTTTTCGACACTTGCATTTCGAAAAGTTTCATAGAATCTAATTTTCAAATGATTTTTTTGCATGGACCTCCATCATAACCTTCCGTCTTAACATATATTAATGATATGAAAAGTCTCGTGTCATTTCAAATAGTCCCCAATTAAATTTGATCTTTTTGACCGAAACTAGTGTATAATATACTATGAATTTTGACCGAAACTTGCATTTCGAAAAGTTTCAAAGAATCTAATTTTCAGATGATTTTTTGCATGGACTTCCATCATAACCTTCCCTCGTAAAATATATAAATGATATGTGAAGTTTCGTATTATTTCGAACAGTCCCCGATTTAATTTGAATTTTGACCGAAACTAGTACAAACTTGCGTATAATATTATATGATTTTTTGGCCGAAACATGCATTTCGAAAAGTTTCATAGAATCTAATTTTCAGAAGATTTTTTTGCATGGACCTTCATCATAAACTTCCCTCTTAACATCTATAAATGATCTGAAAAGTCTAGTATCATTTCAAATAGTCCCCAATTAAATTTGATCTTTTTGACCGAAACTAGTGTCTAATATATTATGATTTTTGACAGAAACTTGCATTTCGAAAAGTTTCATAGAATCGAATTTTCAGATGATTTTTCTGCATGGACTTCCATCATAACCTTCTGTCTTAACATATATTAATGATCTGAAAAGTCTCGTATCATTTCAAATAGTCCCCAATTAAATTTGATGTTTTTGACCAAAAGTACTGTATAATATACTATGATTTTTGACCGAAACTTGCATTTCGAAAAGTTTCATAGAGTTTAATTTTTAGATGATTTTTTGCAAGGACTTCCATCATAACCTTCCCTCGTAAAATATATAAATGATATGTGATGTTTTGTATCATTTTAAACAGTCCCCGATTTAATTTGATTTTTGACCGAAACAAGTACAAACTAGTGTATAATATTATATGATTTTTGTCGAAACTTGCATTTCGAAAAGTTTCATAGAATCTAATTTTCAGATGATTTTTTTGCATGGACCTCCATCAAAACCTTCCCTCTTAACATCTATAAATGATCTGAAAAGTCTAAAATCATTTCAAATAGTCCCCAATTAAATTTGATCTTTTTGACCGAAACTAGTGTATAATATACTATGATTTTTGACCTAAACTTGCATTTCGAAAATTTTCATAGAATCTAATTTTCAGATGATTTTTTGCATGGACTTCCATCATAACCTTCCCTCGTCAAATATATAAATGACATGTGAAGTTTCGTATCATTTCAAATAGTCCCCGATTTAATTTGAATTTTGACCGAAACTAGTACAAACTTGCGTATAATATTATATGATTTTTTGGCCGAAACATGCATTTCGAAAAGTTTCATAGAATCTAATTTTCAGATGATTTTTTTGCATGGACCTTCATCATAACCTTCCCTCTTAACATCTATAAATGATCTGAAAAGTCTAGTATCATTTCAAATAGTTCCCAATTAAATTTGATCTTTTTGACTGAAACTAGTGTCTAATATATTATGATTTTTGACAGAAACTTGCATTTCGAAAAGTTTCATAGAATCTAATTTTCAGATGATTTTTCTGCATGGACTTCCATCATAACCTTCTGTCTTAACATATATTAATGATCTGAAAAGTCTCGTATCATTTCAAATAGTCCCCAATTAAATTTGATCTTTTTGACCAAAACTACTGTATAATATACTATGATTTTTGACCGAAATTTGCATTTCGAAAAGTTTCATAGAATTTAATTTTCAGATGATTTTTTGCAAGGACTTCCATCATAACCTTCTCTCGTAAAATATATAAATGATATGTGATGTTTTGTATCATTTCAAACAGTCCCCGATTTAATTTGATTTTTGACCGAAACAAGTACAAACTAGTGTATAATATTATATGATTTTTTCGACACTTGCATTTCGAAAAGTTTCATAGAATCTAATTTTCAAATGATTTTTTTGCATGGACCTCCATCATAACCTTCCGTCTTAACATATATTAATGATATGAAAAGTCTCGTGTCATTTCAAATAGTCCCCAATTAAATTTGATCTTTTTGACCGAAACTAGTGTATAATATACTATGAATTTTGACCGAAACTTGCATTTCGAAAAGTTTCAAAGAATCTAATTTTCAGATGATTTTTTGCATGGACTTCCATCATAACCTTCCCTCGTAAAATATATAAATGATATGTGAAGTTTCGTATTATTTCGAACAGTCCCCGATTTAATTAGAATTTTGACCGAAACTAGTACAAACTTGCGTATAATATTATATGATTTTTTGGCCGAAACATGCATTTCGAAAAGTTTCATAGAATCTAATTTTCAGAAGATTTTTTTGCATGGACCTTCATCATAACCTTCCCTCTTAACATCTATAAATGATCTGAAAAGTCTAGTATCATTTCAAATAGTCCCCAATTAAATTTGATCTTTTTGACCGAAACTAGTGTCTAATATATTATGATTTTTGACAGAAACTTGCATTTCGAAAAGTTTCATAGAATCGAATTTTCAGATGATTTTTCTGCATGGACTTCCATCATAACCTTCTGTCTTAACATATATTAATGATCTGAAAAGTCTCGTATCATTTCAAATAGTCCCCAATTAAATTTGACCTTTTTGACCAAAAGTACTGTATAATATACTATGATTTTTGACCGAAACTTGCATTTCGAAAAGTTTCATAGAGTTTAATTTTTAGATGATTTTTTGCAAGGACTTCCATCATAACCTTCCCTCGTAAAATATATAAATGATATGTGATGTTTTGTATCATTTTAAACAGTCCCCGATTTAATTTGATTTTTGACCGAAACAAGTACAAACTAGTGTATAATATTATATGATTTTTGTCGAAACTTGCATTTCGAAAAGTTTCATAGAATCTAATTTTCAGATGATTTTTTTGCATGGACCTCCATCAAAACCTTCCCTCTTAACATCTATAAATGATCTGAAAAGTCTAAAATCATTTCAAATAGTCCCCAATTAAATTTGATCTTTTTGACCGAAACTAGTGTATAATATACTATGATTTTTGACCTAAACTTGCATTTCGAAAATTTTCATAGAATCTAATTTTCAGATGATTTTTTGCATGGACTTCCATCATAACCTTCCCTCGTCAAATATATAAATGACATGTGAAGTTTCGTATCATTTCAAATAGTCCCCGATTTAATTTGAATTTTGACCGAATCTAGTACAAACTTGCGTATAATATTATATGATTTTTTGGCCGAAACATGCATTTCGAAAAGTTTCATAGAATCTAATTTTCAGATGATTTTTTTGCATGGACCTTCATCATAACCTTCCCTCCTAACATCTATAAATGATCTGAAAAGTCTAGTATCATTTCAAATAGTTCCCAATTAAATTTGATCTTTTTGACTGAAACTAGTGTCTAATATATTATGATTTTTGACAGAAACTTGCATTTCGAAAAGTTTCATAGAATCTAATTTTCAGATGATTTTTCTGCATGGACTTCCATCATAACCTTCTGTCTTAACATATATTAATGATCTGAAAAGTCTCGTATCATTTCAAATAGTCCCCAATTAAATTTGATCTTTTTGACCAAAACTACTGTATAATATACTATGATTTTTGACCGAAATTTGCATTTCGAAAAGTTTCATAGAATTTAATTTTCAGATGATTTTTTGCAAGGACTTCCATCATAACCTTCTCTCGTAAAATATATAAATGATATGTGATGTTTTGTATCATTTCAAACAGTCCCCGATTTAATTTGATTTTTGACCGAAACAAGTACAAACTAGTGTATAATATTATATGATTTTTTCGACACTTGCATTTCGAAAAGTTTCATAGAATCTAATTTTCAAATGATTTTTTTGCATGGACCTCCATCATAACCTTCCGTCTTAACATATATTAATGATATGAAAAGTCTCGTGTCATTTCAAATAGTCCCCAATTAAATTTGATCTTTTTGACCGAAACTAGTGTATAATATACTATGAATTTTGACCGAAACTTGCATTTCGAAAAGTTTCAAAGAATCTAATTTTCAGATGATTTTTTGCATGGACTTCCATCATAACCTTCCCTCGTAAAATATATAAATGATATGTGAAGTTTCGTATTATTTCGAACAGTCCCCGATTTAATTAGAATTTTGACCGAAACTAGTACAAACTTGCGTATAATATTATATGATTTTTTGGCCGAAACATGCATTTCGAAAAGTTTCATAGAATCTAATTTTCAGAAGATTTTTTTGCATGGACCTTCATCATAACCTTCCCTCTTAACATCTATAAATGATCTGAAAAGTCTAGTATCATTTCAAATAGTCCCCAATTAAATTTGATCTTTTTGACCGAAACTAGTGTCTAATATATTATGATTTATGACAGAAACTTGCATTTCAAAAAGTTTCATAGAATCTAATTTTCAGATGATTTTTCTGCATGGACTTCCATCATAACCTTCCGTCTTAACATATATTAATGATCTAAAAAGTCTCGTATCATTTCAAATAGTCTCCAATTAAATTTGATCTTTTTGACCAAAACTACTGTATAATATACTATGATTTTTGACCGAAACTTGCATTTCGAAAAGTTTCATAGAATTTAATTTTCAGATGATTTTTTGCAAGGACTTCCATCATAACCTTCCTTCGTAAAATATATAAATGATATGTGATGTTTTGTATCATTTCAAAGAGTCCCCGATTTAATTTGATTTTTGACCGAAACAAGTACAAACTAGTGTATAATATTATATGATTTTTGTCGAAACTTGCATTTCGAAAAGTTTCATAGAATCTAATTTTCAAATGATTTTTTTGCTTGGACCTCGATCAAAACCTTCCCTCTTAAGATCTATAAATGATCTGAAAAGTCTAATATCATTTCAAATAGTCCCCAATTAAATTTGATCTTTTTGACCGAAACTAGTGTAAAATATACTATGATTTTTGACCTAAACTTGCATTTCGAAAAGTTTCATAGAATCTAATTTTCAGATGATTTTTTGCATGGACTTCCTTCATAACCTTCCCTCGTCAAATATATAAATGATATGTGAAACTTCGTATCATTTCGAACAGTCCCCGATTTAATTTGAATTTTGACCGAAACTAGTACAAACTTGCGTATAATATTATATGATTTTTTGGCCGAAACATGCATTTCGAAAAGTTTCATAGAATCTAATTTTCAGATGATTTTTTTGCATGGACCTTCATCATAACCTTCCCTCTTAACATCTATAAATGATCTGAAAAGTCTAGTATCATTTCAAATAGTTCCCAATTAAATTTGATCTTTTTGACCGAAACTAGTGTCTAATATATTATGATTTTTGACAGAAACTTGCATTTCGAAAAGTTTCATAGAATCTAATTTTCAGATGATTTTTCTGCATGGACTTCCATCATAACCTTCTGTCTTAACATATATTAATGATCTGAAAAATCTCGTATCATTTCAAATAGTCCCCAATTAAATTTGATCTTTTTGACCAAAACTACTGTATAATATACTATGATTTTTGACCGAAATTTGCATTTCGAAAAGTTTCATAGAATTTAATTTTCAGATGATTTTTTGCAAGGACTTCCATCATAACCTTCCCTCGTAAAATATATAAATGATATGTGATGTTTTGTATCATTTCAAACAGTCCCCGATTTAATTTGATTTTTGACCGAAACAAGTACAAACTAGTGTATAATATTATATGATTTTTTCGACACTTGCATTTCGAAAAGTTTCATAGAATCTAATTTTCAAATGATTTTTTTGCATGGACCTCCATCATAACCTTCCGTCTTAACATATATTAATGATATGAAAAGTCTCGTGTCATTTCAAATAGTCCCCAATTAAATTTGATCTTTTTGACCGAAACTAGTGTATAATATACTATGAATTTTGACCGAAACTTGCATTTCGAAAAGTTTCAAAGAATCTAATTTTCAGATGATTTTTTGCATGGACTTCCATCATAACCTTCCCTCGTAAAATATATAAATGATATGTGAAGTTTCGTATTATTTCGAACAGTCCCCGATTTAATTTGAATTTTGACCGAAACTAGTACAAACTTGCGTATAATATTATATGATTTTTTGGCCGAAACATGCATTTCGAAAAGTTTCATAGAATCTAATTTTCAGAAGATTTTTTTGCATGGACCTTCATCATAAACTTCCCTCTTAACATCTATAAATGATCTGAAAAGTCTAGTATCATTTCAAATAGTCCCCAATTAAATTTGATCTTTTTGACCGAAACTAGTGTCTAATATATTATGATTTTTGACAGAAACTTGCATTTCGAAAAGTTTCATAGAATCGAATTTTCAGATGATTTTTCTGCATGGACTTCCATCATAACCTTCTGTCTTAACATATATTAATGATCTGAAAAGTCTCGTATCATTTCAAATAGTCCCCAATTAAATTTGATGTTTTTGACCAAAAGTACTGTATAATATACTATGATTTTTGACCGAAACTTGCATTTCGAAAAGTTTCATAGAGTTTAATTTTTAGATGATTTTTTGCAAGGACTTCCATCATAACCTTCCCTCGTAAAATATATAAATGATATGTGATGTTTTGTATCATTTTAAACAGTCCCCGATTTAATTTGATTTTTGACCGAAACAAGTACAAACTAGTGTATAATATTATATGATTTTTGTCGAAACTTGCATTTCGAAAAGTTTCATAGAATCTAATTTTCAGATGATTTTTTTGCATGGACCTCCATCAAAACCTTCCCTCTTAACATCTATAAATGATCTGAAAAGTCTAAAATCATTTCAAATAGTCCCCAATTAAATTTGATCTTTTTAACCGAAACTAGTGTATAATATACTATGATTTTTGACCTAAACTTGCATTTCGAAAATTTTCATAGAATCTAATTTTCAGATGATTTTTTGCATGGACTTCCATCATAACCTTCCCTCGTCAAATATATAAATGACATGTGAAGTTTCGTATCATTTCAAATAGTCCCCGATTTAATTTGAATTTTGACCGAAACTAGTACAAACTTGCGTATAATATTATATGATTTTTTGGCCGAAACATGCATTTCGAAAAGTTTCATAGAATCTAATTTTCAGATGATTTTTTTGCATGGACCTTCATCATAACCTTCCCTCTTAACATCTATAAATGATCTGAAAAGTCTAGTATCATTTCAAATAGTTCCCAATTAAATTTGATCTTTTTGACTGAAACTAGTGTCTAATATATTATGATTTTTGACAGAAACTTGCATTTCGAAAAGTTTCATAGAATCTAATTTTCAGATGATTTTTCTGCATGGACTTCCATCATAACCTTCTGTCTTAACATATATTAATGATCTGAAAAGTCTCGTATCATTTCAAATAGTCCCCAATTAAATTTGATCTTTTTGACCAAAACTACTGTATAATATACTATGATTTTTGACCGAAATTTGCATTTCGAAAAGTTTCATAGAATTTAATTTTCAGATGATTTTTTGCAAGGACTTCCATCATAACCTTCTCTCGTAAAATATATAAATGATATGTGATGTTTTGTATCATTTCAAACAGTCCCCGATTTAATTTGATTTTTGACCGAAACAAGTACAAACTAGTGTATAATATTATATGATTTTTTCGACACTTGCATTTCGAAAAGTTTCATAGAATCTAATTTTCAAATGATTTTTTTGCATGGACCTCCATCATAACCTTCCGTCTTAACATATATTAATGATATGAAAAGTCTCGTGTCATTTCAAATAGTCCCCAATTAAATTTGATCTTTTTGACCGAAACTAGTGTATAATATACTATGAATTTTGACCGAAACTTGCATTTCGAAAAGTTTCAAAGAATCTAATTTTCAGATGATTTTTTGCATGGACTTCCATCATAACCTTCCCTCGTAAAATATATAAATGATATGTGAAGTTTCGTATTATTTCGAACAGTCCCCGATTTAATTAGAATTTTGACCGAAACTAGTACAAACTTGCGTATAATATTATATGATTTTTTGGCCGAAACATGCATTTCGAAAAGTTTCATAGAATCTAATTTTCAGAAGATTTTTTTGCATGGACCTTCATCATAACCTTCCCTCTTAACATCTATAAATGATCTGAAAAGTCTAGTATCATTTCAAATAGTCCCCAATTAAATTTGATCTTTTTGACCGAAACTAGTGTCTAATATATTATGATTTTTGACAGAAACTTGCATTTCGAAAAGTTTCATAGAATCTAATTTTCAGATGATTTTTCTGCATGGACTTCCATCATAACCTTCTGTCTTAACATATATTAATGATCTGAAAAATCTCGTATCATTTCAAATAGTCCCCAATTAAATTTGATCTTTTTGACCAAAACTACTGTATAATATACTATAATTTTTGACCGAAATTTGCATTTCGAAAAGTTTCATAGAATTTAATTTTCAGATGATTTTTTGCAAGGACTTCCATCATAACCTTCCCTCGTAAAATATATAAATGATATGTGATGTTTTGTATCATTTCAAACAGTCCTCGATTTAATTTGATTTTTGACCGAAACAAGTACAAACTAGTGTATAATATTATATGATTTTTTCGAAACTTGCATTTCGAAAAGTTTCATAGAATCTAATTTTCAAATGATTTTTTTGCATGGACCTCCATCATAACCTTCCGTCTTAACATATATTAATGATATGAAAAGTCTCGTGTCATTTCAAATAGTCCCCAATTAAATTTGATCTTTTTGACCGAAACTAGTGTATAATATACTATGAATTTTGACCGAAACTTGCATTTCGAAAAGTTTCAAAGAATCTAATTTTCAGATGATTTTTTGCATGGACTTCCATCACAACCTTCCCTCGTAAAATATATAAATGATATGTGAAGTTTCGTATTATTTCGAACAGTCCCCGATTTAATTTGAATTTTGACCGAAACTAGTACAAACTTGCGTATAATATTATATGATTTTTTGGCCGAAACATGCATTTCGAAAAGTTTCATAGAATCTAATTTTCAGAAGATTTTTTTGCATGGACCTTCATCATAACCTTCCCTCTTAACATCTATAAATGATCTGAAAAGTCTAGTATCATTTCAAATAGTCCCCAATTAAATTTGATCTTTTTGACCGAAACTAGTGTCTAATATATTATGATTTTTGACAGAAACTTGCATTTCGAAAAGTTTCATAGAATCGAATTTTCAGATGATTTTTCTGCATGGACTTCCATCATAACCTTCTGTCTTAACATATATTAATGATCTGAAAAGTCTCGTATCATTTCAAATAGTCCCCAATTAAATTTGACCTTTTTGACCAAAAGTACTGTATAATATACTATGATTTTTGACCGAAACTTGCATTTCGAAAAGTTTCATAGAGTTTAATTTTTAGATGATTTTTTGCAAGGACTTCCATCATAACCTTCCCTCGTAAAATATATAAATGATATGTGATGTTTTGTATCATTTTAAACAGTCCCCGATTTAATTTGATTTTTGACCGAAACAAGTACAAACTAGTGTATAATATTATATGATTTTTGTCGAAACTTGCATTTCGAAAAGTTTCATAGAATCTAATTTTCAGATGATTTTTTTGCATGGACCTCCATCAAAACCTTCCCTCTTAACATCTATAAATGATCTAAAAAGTCTAAAATCATTTCAAATAGTCCCCAATTAAATTTGATCTTTTTGACCGAAACTAGTGTATAATATACTATGATTTTTGACCTAAACTTGCATTTCGAAAATTTTCATAGAATCTAATTTTCAGATGATTTTTTGCATGGACTTCCATCATAACCTTCCCTCGTCAAATATATAAATGACATGTGAAGTTTCGTATCATTTCAAATAGTCCCCGATTTAATTTGAATTTTGACCGAAACTAGTACAAACTTGCGTATAATATTATATGATTTTTTGGCCGAAACATGCATTTCGAAAAGTTTCATAGAATCTAATTTTCAGATGATTTTTTTGCATGGACCTTCATCATAACCTTCCCTCCTAACATCTATAAATGATCTGAAAAGTCTAGTATCATTTCAAATAGTTCCCAATTAAATTTGATCTTTTTGACTGAAACTAGTGTCTAATATATTATGATTTTTGACAGAAACTTGCATTTCGAAAAGTTTCATAGAATCTAATTTTCAGATGATTTTTCTGCATGGACTTCCATCATAACCTTCTGTCTTAACATATATTAATGATCTGAAAAGTCTCGTATCATTTCAAATAGTCCCCAATTAAATTTGATCTTTTTGACCAAAACTACTGTATAATATACTATGATTTTTGACCGAAATTTGCATTTCGAAAAGTTTCATAGAATTTAATTTTCAGATGATTTTTTGCAAGGACTTCCATCATAACCTTCTCTCGTAAAATATATAAATGATATGTGATGTTTTGTATCATTTCAAACAGTCCCCGATTTAATTTGATTTTTGACCGAAACAAGTACAAACTAGTGTATAATATTATATGATTTTTTCGACACTTGCATTTCGAAAAGTTTCATAGAATCTAATTTTCAAATGATTTTTTTGCATGGACCTCCATCATAACCTTCCGTCTTAACATATATTAATGATATGAAAAGTCTCGTGTCATTTCAAATAGTCCCCAATTAAATTTGATCTTTTTGACCGAAACTAGTGTATAATATACTATGAATTTTGACCGAAACTTGCATTTCGAAAAGTTTCAAAGAATCTAATTTTCAGATGATTTTTTGCATGGACTTCCATCATAACCTTCCCTCGTAAAATATATAAATGATATGTGAAGTTTCGTATTATTTCGAACAGTCCCCGATTTAATTAGAATTTTGACCGAAACTAGTACAAACTTGCGTATAATATTATATGATTTTTTGGCCGAAACATGCATTTCGAAAAGTTTCATAGAATCTAATTTTCAGAAGATTTTTTTGCATGGACCTTCATCATAACCTTCCCTCTTAACATCTATAAATGATCTGAAAAGTCTAGTATCATTTCAAATAGTCCCCAATTAAATTTGATCTTTTTGACCGAAACTAGTGTCTAATATATTATGATTTTTGACAGAAACTTGCATTTCGAAAAGTTTCATAGAATCTAATTTTCAGATGATTTTTCTGCATGGACTTCCATCATAACCTTCTGTCTTAACATATATTAATGATCTGAAAAATCTCGTATCATTTCAAATAGTCCCCAATTAAATTTGATCTTTTTGACCAAAACTACTGTATAATATACTATAATTTTTGACCGAAATTTGCATTTCGAAAAGTTTCATAGAATTTAATTTTCAGATGATTTTTTGCAAGGACTTCCATCATAACCTTCCCTCGTAAAATATATAAATGATATGTGATGTTTTGTATCATTTCAAACAGTCCTCGATTTAATTTGATTTTTGACCGAAACAAGTACAAACTAGTGTATAATATTATATAATTTTTTCGAAACTTGCATTTCGAAAAGTTTCATAGAATCTAATTTTCAAATGATTTTTTTGCATGGACCTCCATCATAACCTTCCGTCTTAACATATATTAATGATATGAAAAGTCTCGTGTCATTTCAAATAGTCCCCAATTAAATTTGATCTTTTTGACCGAAACTAGTGTATAATATACTATGAATTTTGACCGAAACTTGCATTTCGAAAAGTTTCAAAGAATCTAATTTTCAGATGATTTTTTGCATGGACTTCCATCACAACCTTCCCTCGTAAAATATATAAATGATATGTGAAGTTTCGTATTATTTCGAACAGTCCCCGATTTAATTTGAATTTTGACCGAAACTAGTACAAACTTGCGTATAATATTATATGATTTTTTGGCCGAAACATGCATTTCGAAAAGTTTCATAGAATCTAATTTTCAGAAGATTTTTTTGCATGGACCTTCATCATAACCTTCCCTCTTAACATCTATAAATGATCTGAAAAGTCTAGTATCATTTCAAATAGTCCCCAATTAAATTTGATCTTTTTGACCGAAACTAGTGTCTAATATATTATGATTTTTGACAGAAACTTGCATTTCGAAAAGTTTCATAGAATCGAATTTTCAGATGATTTTTCTGCATGGACTTCCATCATAACCTTCTGTCTTAACATATATTAATGATCTGAAAAGTCTCGTATCATTTCAAATAGTCCCCAATTAAATTTGACCTTTTTGACCAAAAGTACTGTATAATATACTATGATTTTTGACCGAAACTTGCATTTCGAAAAGTTTCATAGAGTTTAATTTTTAGATGATTTTTTGCAAGGACTTCCATCATAACCTTCCCTCGTAAAATATATAAATGATATGTGATGTTTTGTATCATTTTAAACAGTCCCCGATTTAATTTGATTTTTGACCGAAACAAGTACAAACTAGTGTATAATATTATATGATTTTTGTCGAAACTTGCATTTCGAAAAGTTTCATAGAATCTAATTTTCAGATGATTTTTTTGCATGGACCTCCATCAAAACCTTCCCTCTTAACATCTATAAATGATCTGAAAAGTCTAAAATCATTTCAAATAGTCCCCAATTAAATTTGATCTTTTTGACCGAAACTAGTGTATAATATACTATGATTTTTGACCTAAACTTGCATTTCGAAAATTTTCATAGAATCTAATTTTCAGATGATTTTTTGCATGGACTTCCATCATAACCTTCCCTCGTCAAATATATAAATGATATGTGAAGTTTCGTATTATTTCGAACAGTCCCCGATTTAATTTGAATTTTGACCGAAACTAGTACAAACTTGCGTATAATATTATATGATTTTTTGGCCGAAACATGCATTTCAAAAAGTTTCATAGAATCTAATTTTCAGAAGATTTTTTTGCATGGACCTTCATCATAACCTTCCCTCTTAACATCTATAAATGATCTGAAAAGTCTAGTATCATTTCAAATAGTCCCCAATTAAATTTGATCTTTTTGACCGAAACTAGTGTCTAATATATTATGATTTTTGACAGAAACTTGCATTTCGAAAAGTTTCATAGAATCTAATTTTCAGATGATTTTTCTGCATGGACTTCCATCATAACCTTCTGTCTTAACATATATTAATGATCTGAAAAATCTCGTATCATTTCAAATAGTCCCCAATTAAATTTGATCTTTTTGACCAAAACTACTGTATAATATACTATGATTTTTGACCGAAATTTGCATTTCGAAAAGTTTCATAGAATTTAATTTTCAGATGATTTTTTGCAAGGACTTCCATCATAACCTTCCCTCGTAAAATATATAAATGATATGTGATGTTTTGTATCATTTCAAACAGTCCTCGATTTAATTTGATTTTTGACCGAAACAAGTACAAACTAGTGTATAATATTATATGATTTTTTCGAAACTTGCATTTCGAAAAGTTTCATAGAATCTAATTTTCAAATGATTTTTTTGCATGGACCTCCATCATAACCTTCCGTCTTAACATATATTAATGATATGAAAAGTCTCGTGTCATTTCAAATAGTCCCCAATTAAATTTGATCTTTTTGACCGAAACTAGTGTATAATATACTATGAATTTTGACCGAAACTTGCATTTCGAAAAGTTTCAAAGAATCTAATTTTCAGATGATTTTTTGCATGGACTTCCATCACAACCTTCCCTCGTAAAATATATAAATGATATGTGAAGTTTCGTATTATTTCGAACAGTCCCCGATTTAATTTGAATTTTGACCGAAACTAGTACAAACTTGCGTATAATATTATATGAATTTTTGGCCGAAACATGCATTTCGAAAAGTTTCATAGAATCTAATTTTCAGAAGATTTTTTTGCATGGACCTTCATCATAACCTTCCCTCTTAACATCTATAAATGATCTGAAAAGTCTAGTATCATTTCAAATAGTCCCCAATTAAATTTGATCTTTCTGACCGAAACTAGTGTCTAATATATTATGATTTTTGACAGAAACTTGCATTTCGAAAAGTTTCATAGAATCGAATTTTCAGATGATTTTTCTGCATGGACTTCCATCATAACCTTCTGTCTTAACATATATTAATGATCTGAAAAGTCTCGTATCATTTCAAATAGTCCCCAATTAAATTTGATCTTTTTGACCAAAAGTACTGTATAATATACTATGATTTTTGACCGAAACTTGCATTTCGAAAAGTTTCATAGAGTTTAATTTTTAGATGATTTTTTGCAAGGACTTCCATCATAACCTTCCCTCGTAAAATATATAAATGATATGTGATGTTTTGTATCATTTTAAACAGTCCCCGATTTAATTTGATTTTTGACCGAAACAAGTACAAACTAGTGTATAATATTATATGATTTTTGTCGAAACTTGCATTTCGAAAAGTTTCATAGAATCTAATTTTCAGATGATTTTTTTGCATGGACCTCCATCAAAACCTTCCCTCTTAACATCTATAAATGATCTGAAAAGTCTAAAATCATTTCAAATAGTCCCCAATTAAATTTGATCTTTTTGACCGAAACTAGTGTATAATATACTATGATTTTTGACCTAAACTTGCATTTCGAAAATTTTCATAGAATCTAATTTTCAGATGATTTTTTGCATGGACTTCCATCATAACCTTCCCTCGTCATATATATAAATGATATGTGAAGTTACGTATCATTTCAAATAGTCCCCGATTTAATTTGAATTTTGACCGAAACTAGTACAAACTTGCGTATAATATTATATGATTTTTTGGCCGAAACATGCATTTCGAAAAGTTTCATAGAATCTAATTTTCAGATGATTTTTTTGCATGGACCTTCATCATAACCTTCCCTCTTAACATCTATAAATGATCTGAAAAGTCTAGTATCATTTCAAATAGTTCCCAATTAAATTTGATCTTTTTGACTGAAACTAGTGTCTAATATATTATGATTTTTGACAGAAACTTGCATTTCGAAAAGTTTCATAGAATCTAATTTTCAGATGATTTTTCTGCATGGACTTCCATCATAACCTTCTGTCTTAACATATATTAATGATCTGAAAAGTCTCGTATCATTTCAAATAGTCCCCAATTAAATTTGATCTTTTTGACCAAAACTACTGTATAATATACTATGATTTTTGACCGAAATTTGCATTTCGAAAAGTTTCATAGAATTTAATTTTCAGATGATTTTTTGCAAGGACTTCCATCATAACCTTCCCTCGTAAAATATATAAATGATATGTGATGTTTTGTATCATTTCAAACAGTCCCCGATTTAATTTGATTTTTGACCGAAACAAGTACAAACTAGTGTATAATATTATATGATTTTTTCGACACTTGCATTTCGAAAAGTTTCATAGAATCTAATTTTCAAATGATTTTTTTGCATGGACCTCCATCATAACCTTCCGTCTTAACATATATTAATGATATGAAAAGTCTCGTGTCATTTCAAATAGTCCCCAATTAAATTTGATCTTTTTGACCGAAACTAGTGTATAATATACTATGAATTTTGACCGAAACTTGCATTTCGAAAAGTTTCAAAGAATCTAATTTTCAGATGATTTTTTGCATGGACTTCCATCACAACCTTCCCTCGTAAAATATATAAATGATATGTGAAGTTTCGTATTATTTCGAACAGTCCCCGATTTAATTTGAATTTTGACCGAAACTAGTACAAACTTGCGTATAATATTATATGATTTTTTGGCCGAAACATGCATTTCGAAAAGTTTCATAGAATCTAATTTTCAGAAGATTTTTTTGCATGGACCTTCATCATAACCTTCCCTCTTAACATCTATAAATGATCTGAAAAGTCTAGTATCATTTCAAATAGTCCCCAATTAAATTTGATCTTTTTGACCGAAACTAGTGTCTAATATATTATGATTTTTGACAGAAACTTGCATTTCGAAAAGTTTCATAGAATCGAATTTTCAGATGATTTTTCTGCATGGACTTCCATCATAACCTTCTGTCTTAACATATATTAATGATCTGAAAAGTCTCGTATCATTTCAAATAGTCCCCAATTAAATTTGATCTTTTTGACCAAAAGTACTGTATAATATACTATGATTTTTGACCGAAACTTGCATTTCGAAAAGTTTCATAGAGTTTAATTTTTAGATGATTTTTTGCAAGGACTTCCATCATAACCTTCCCTCGTAAAATATATAAATGATATGTGATGTTTTGTATCATTTTAAACAGTCCCCGATTTAATTTGATTTTTGACCGAAACAAGTACAAACTAGTGTATAATATTATATGATTTTTGTCGAAACTTGCATTTCGAAAAGTTTCATAGAATCTAATTTTCAGATGATTTTTTTGCTTGGACCTCCATCAAAACCTTCCCTCTTAACATCTATAAATGATCTGAAAAGTCTAAAATCATTTCAAATAGTCCCCAATTAAATTTGATCTTTTTGACCGAAACTAGTGTATAATATACTATGATTTTTGACCTAAACTTGCATTTCGAAAATTTTCATAGAATCTAATTTTCAGATGATTTTTTGCATGGACTTCCATCATAACCTTCCCTCGTCAAAGATATAAATGATATGTGAAGTTTCGTATCATTTCAAATAGTCCCCGATTTAATTTGAATTTTGACCGAAACTAGTACAAACTTGCGTATAATATTATATGATTTTTTGGCCGAAACATGCATTTCGAAAAGTTTCATAGAATCTAATTTTCAGATGATTTTTTTGCATGGACCTTCATCATAACCTTCCCTCTTAACATCTATAAATGATCTGAAAAGTCTAGTATCATTTCAAATAGTTCCCAATTAAATTTGATCTTTTTGACTGAAACTAGTGTCTAATATATTATGATTTTTGACAGAAACTTGCATTTTGAAAAGTTTCATAGAATCTAATTTTCAGATGATTTTTCTGCATGGACTTCCATCATAACCTTCTGTCTTAACATATATTAATGATCTGAAAAGTCTCGTATCATTTCAAATAGTCCCCAATTAAATTTGATCTTTTTGACCAAAACTACTGTATAATATACTATGATTTTTGACCGAAATTTGCATTTCGAAAACTTTCATAGAATTTAATTTTCAGATGATTTTTTGCAAGGACTTCCATCATAACCTTCCCTCGTAAAATATATAAATGATATGTGATGTTTTGTATCATTTCAAACAGTCCCCGATTTAATTTGATTTTTGACCGAAACAAGTACAAACTAGTGTATAATATTATATGATTTTTTCGACACTTGCATTTCGAAAAGTTTCATAGAATCTAATTTTCAAATGATTTTTTTGCATGGACCTCCATCATAACCTTCCGTCTTAACATATATTAATGATATGAAAAGTCTCGTGTCATTTCAAATAGTCCCCAATTAAATTTGATCTTTTTGACCGAAACTAGTGTATAATATACTATGAATTTTGACCGAAACTTGCATTTCGAAAAGTTTCAAAGAATCTAATTTTCAGATGATTTTTTGCATGGACTTCCATCATAACCTTCCCTCGTCAAATATATAAATGATATGTGAAGTTTCGTATTATTTCGAACAGTCCCCGATTTAATTTGAATTTTGACCGAAACTAGTACAAACTTGCGTATAATATTATATGATTTTTTGGTCGAAACATGCATTTCTCAAAAGTTTCATAGAATCTAATTTTCAGAAGATTTTTTTGCATGGACCTTCATCATAACCTTCCCTCTTAACATCTATAAATGATCTGAAAAGTCTAGTATCATTTCAAATAGTCCCCAATTAAATTTGATCTTTTTGACCGAAACTAGTGTCTAATATATTATGATTTTTGACAGAAACTTGCATTTCGAAAAGTTTCATAGAATCGAATTTTCAGATGATTTTTCTGCATGGACTTCCATCATAACCTTCTGTCTTAACATATATTAATGATTTGAAAAGTCTCGTATCATTTCAAATAGTCCCCAATTAAATTTGATCTTTTTGACCAAAAGTACTGTATAATATACTATGATTTTTGACCGAAACTTGCATTTCGAAAAGTTTCATAGAGTTTAATTTTTAGATGATTTTTTGCAAGGACTTCCATCATAACCTTCCCTCGTAAAATATATAAATGATATGTGATGTTTTGTATCATTTCAAACAGTCCCCGATTTAATTTGATTTTTGACCGAAACAAGTACAAACTAGTGTATAATATTATATGATTTTTGTCGAAACTTGCATTTCGAAAAGTTTCATAGAATCTAATTTTCAGATGATTTTTTTGCATGGACCTCCATCAAAACCTTCCCTCTTAACATCTATAAATGATCTGAAAAGTCTAAAATCATTTCAAATAGTCCCTAATTAAATTTGATCTTTTTGACCGAAACTAGTGTATAATATACTATGATTTTTGACCTAAACTTGCATTTCGAAAAGTTTCATAGAATCTAATTTTCAGATGATTTTTAGCATGGACTTCCATCATAACCTTCCCTCGTCAAATATATAAATGATTTGTGAATTTTCGTATCATTTCGAATAGTCCCCGATTTAATTTGAATTTTGACCGAAACTAGTACAAACTTGCGTATAATATTATATGATTTTTTGGCCGAAACATGCATTTCGAAAAGTTTCATAGAATCTAATTTTCAGATGATTTTTTTGCATGGACCTTCATCATAACCTTCCCTCTTAACATCTATAAATGATCTGAAAAGTCTAGTATCATTTCAAATAGTTCCCAATTAAATTTAATCTTTTTGACCGAAACTAGTGTCTAATATATTATGATTTTTGACAGAAACTTGCATTTCGAAAAGTTTCATAGAATCTAATTTTCAGATGATTTTTCTGCATGGACTTCCATCATAACCTTCTGTCTTAACATATATTAATGATCTGAAAAGTCTCGTATCATTTCAAATAGTCCCCAATTAAATTTGATCTTTTTGACCAAAACTACTGTATAATATACTATGATTTTTGACCGAAATTTGCATTTCGAAAAGTTTCATAGAATTTAATTTTCAGATGATTTTTTGCAAGGACTTCCATCATAACCTTCCCTCGTAAAATATATAAATGATATGAGATGTTTTGTATCATTTCAAACAGTCCCCGATTTAATTTGATTTTTGACCGAAACATGTACAAACTAGTGTATAATATTATATGATTTTTGTCGAAACTTGCATTTCGAAAAGTTTCATAGAATCAAATTTTCAAATGATTTTTTTGCATGGACCTCCATCAAAACCTTCCCTATTAACATTTATAAATGATCTGAAAAGTCTAATATCATTTCAAATAGTCCCCAATTAAATTTGATCTTTTTGACCGAAACTAGTGTATAATATACTATGATTTTTGACCTAAACTTACATTTCGAAAAGTTTCATAGAATCTAATTTTCAGATGATTTTTTGCATGGACTTCCATCATAACCTTCCCTCGTAAAATATATAAATGATATGTGAAGTTTCGTATTATTTCGAACAGTCCCCGATTTAATTTGAATTTTGACCGAAACTAGTACAAACTTGCGTATAATATTATATAATTTTTTGGCCGAAACATGCATTTCGAAAAGTTTCATAGAATCTAATTTTCAGAAGATTTTTTTGCATGGACCTTCATCATAACCTTCCCTCTTAACATCTATAAATGATCTGAAAAGTCTAGTATCATTTCAAATAGTCCCCAATTAAATTTGATCTTTTTGACCGAAACTAGTGTCTAATATATTATGATTTTTGACAGAAACTTGCATTTCGAAAAGTTTCATAGAATCTAATTTTCAGATGATTTTTCTGCATGGACTTCCATCATAACCTTCTGTCTTAACATATATTAATGATCTGAAAAGTCTCGTATCATTTCAAATAGTCCCCAATTAAATTTGATCTTTTTGACCAAAACTACTGTATAATATACTATGATTTTTGACCGAAATTTGCATTTCGAAAAGTTTCATAGAATTTAATTTTCAGATGATTTTTTGCAAGGACTTCCATCATAACCTTCCCTCGTAAAATATATAAAAGATATGTGATGTTTTGTATCATTTCAAACAGTCCCCGATTTAATTTGATTTTTGACCGAAACAAGTACAAACTAGTGTATAATATTATATGATTTTTGTCGAAACTTGCATTTCGAAAAGTTTCATAGAATCTAATTTTCAGATGATTTTTTTGCTTGGACCTCGATCAAAACCTTCCCTCTTAACATCTATAAATGATCTGAAAAGTCTAATATCATTTCAAATAGTCCCTAATTAAATTTGATCTTTTTGACCGAAACTAGTGTATAATATACTATGATTTTTGACCTAAACTTGCATTTCGAAAAGTTTCATAGAATCTAATTTTCAGATGATTTTTAGCATGGACTTCCATCATAACCTTCCCTCGTCAAATATATAAATGATTTGTGAATTTTCGTATCATTTCGAATAGTCCCCGATTTAATTTGAATTTTGACCGAAACTAGTACAAACTTGCGTATAATATTATATGATTTTTTGGCCGAAACATGCATTTCGAAAAGTTTCATAGAATCTAATTTTCAGATGATTTTTTTGCATGGACCTTCATCATAACCTTCCCTCTTAACATCTATAAATGATCTGAAAAGTCTAGTATCATTTCAAATAGTTCCCAATTAAATTTGATCTTTTTGACCGAAACTAGTGTCTAATATATTATGATTTTTGACAGAAACTTGCATTTCGAAAAGTTTCATAGAATCTAATTTTTAGATGATTTTTCTGCATGGACTTCCATCATAACCTTCTGTCTTAACATATATTAATGATCTGAAAAGTCTCGTATCATTTCAAATAGTCCCCAATTAAATTTGATCTTTTTGACCAAAACTACTGTATAATATACTATGATTTTTGACTGAAATTTGCATTTCGAAAAGTTTCATAGAATTTAATTTTAAGATGATTTTTTGCAAGGACTTCCATCATAACCTTCCCTCGTAAAATATATAAATGATATGTGATGTTTTGTATCATTTCAAACAGTCCCCGATTTAATTTGATTTTTGACCGAAACAAGTACAAACTAGTGTATAATATTATATGATTTTTGTCGAAACTTGCATTTCGAAAAGTTTCATAGAATCTAATTTTCAGATGATTTTTTTGCATGGACCTCCATCAAAACCTTCCCTCTTAACATCTATAAATGATCTGAAAAGTCTAAAATCATTTCAAATAGTCCCTAATTAAATTTGATCTTTTTGACCGAAACTAGTGTATAATATACTATGATTTTTGACCTAAACTTGCATTTCGAAAATTTTCATAGAATCAAATTTTCAGATGATTTTTTGCATGGACTTCCATCATAACCTTCCCTCGTCAAATATATAAATGATATGTGAAGTTTCGTATCATTTCGAACAGTCCCCGATTTAATATGAATTTTGACCGAAACTAGTACAAACATGCGTATAATATTATATGATTTTTTGGCCGAAACATGCATTTCGAAAAGTTTCATAGAATCTAATTTTCAGATGATTTTTTTGCATGGACCTTCATCATAACCTTCCCTCTTAACATCTATAAATGATCTGAAAAGTCTAGTATCATTTCAAATAGTTCCCAATTAAATTTAATCTTTTTGACCGAAACTAGTGTCTAATATATTATGATTTTTGACAGAAACTTGCATTTCGAAAAGTTTCATAGAATCTAATTTTCAGATGATTTTTCTGCATGGACTTCCATCATAACCTTCTGTCTTAACATATATTAATGATCTGAAAAGTCTCGTATCATTTCAAATAGTCCCCAATTAAATTTGATCTTTTTGACCAAAACTACTGTATAATATACTATGATTTTTGACCGAAATTTGCATTTCGAAAAGTTTCATAGAATTTAATTTTCAGATGATTTTTTGCAAGGACTTCCATCATAACCTTCCCTCGTAAAATATATAAATGATATGAGATGTTTTGTATCATTTCAAACAGTCCCCGATTTAATTTGATTTTTGACCGAAACATGTACAAACTAGTGTATAATATTATATGATTTTTGTCGAAACTTGCATTTCGAAAAGTTTCATAGAATCAAATTTTCAAATGATTTTTTTGCATGGACCTCCATCAAAACCTTCCCTCTTAACATTTATAAATGATCTGAAAAGTCTAATATCATTTCAAATAGTCCCCAATTAAATTTGATCTTTTTGACCGAAACTAGTGTATAATATACTATGATTTTTGACCTAAACTTACATTTCGAAAAGTTTCATAGAATCTAATTTTCAGATGATTTTTTGCATGGACTTCCATCATAACATTCCCTCGTAAAATATATAAATGATATGTGAAGTTTCGTATTATTTCGAACAGTCCCCGATTTAATTTGAATTTTGACCGAAACTAGTACAAACTTGCGTATAATATTATATAATTTTTTGGCCGAAACATGCATTTCGAAAAGTTTCATAGAATCTAATTTTCAGAAGATTTTTTTGCATGGACCTTCATCATAACCTTCCCTCTTAACATCTATAAATGATCTGAAAAGTCTAGTATCATTTCAAATAGTCCCCAATTAAATTTGATCTTTTTGACCGAAACTAGTGTCTAATATACTATGATTTTTGACAGAAACTTACATTTCGAAAAGTTTCATAGAATCTAATTTTCAGATGATTTTTCTGCATGGACTTCCATCATAACCTTCTGTCTTAACATATATTAATGATCTGAAAAGTCTCGTATCATTTCAAATAGTCCCCAATTAAATTTGATCTTTTTGACCAAAACTACTGTATAATATACTATGATTTTTGACCGAAATTTGCATTTCGAAAAGTTTCATAGAATTTAATTTTCAGATGATTTTTTGCAAGGACTTCCATCATAACCTTCCCTCGTAAAATATATAAATGATATGTGATGTTTTGTATCATTTCAAACAGTCCCCGATTTAATTTGATTTTTGACCGAAACAAGTACAAACTAGTGTATAATATTATATGATTTTTGTCGAAACTTGCATTTCGAAAAGTTTCATAGAATCTAATTTTCAGATGAATTTTTTGCTTGGACCTCGATCAAAACCTTCCCTCTTAACATCTATAAATGATCTGAAAAGTCTAATATCATTTCAAATAGTCCCTAATTAAATTTGATCTTTTTGACCGAAACTAGTGTATAATATACTATGATTTTTGACCTAAACTTGCATTTCGAAAAGTTTCATAGAATCTAATTTTCAGATGATTTTTAGCATGGACTTCCATCATAACCTTCCCTCGTCAAATATATAAATGATTTGTGAATTTTCGTATCATTTCGAATAGTCCCCGATTTAATTTGAATTTTGACCGAAACTAGTACAAACTTGCGTATAATATTATATGATTTTTTGGCCGAAACATGCATTTCGAAAAGTTTCATAGAATCTAATTTTCAGATGATTTTTTTGCATGGACCTTCATCATAACCTTCCCTCTTAACATCTATAAATGATCTGAAAAGTCTAGTATCATTTCAAATAGTTCCCAATTAAATTTGATCTTTTTGACCGAAACTAGTGTCTAATATATTATGATTTTTTACAGAAACTTGCATTTCGAAAAGTTTCATAGAATCTAATTTTTAGATGATTTTTCTGCATGGACTTCCATCATAACCTTCTGTCTTAACATATATTAATGATCTGAAAAGTCTCGTATCATTTCAAATAGTCCCCAATTAAATTTGATCTTTTTGACCAAAACTACTGTATAATATACTATGATTTTTGACCGAAATTTGCATTTCGAAAAGTTTCATAGAATTTAATTTTCAGATGATTTTTTGCAAGGACTTCCATCATAACCTTCCCTCGTAAAATATATAAATGATATGTGATGTTTTGTATCATTTCAAACAGTCCCCGATTTAATTTGATTTTTGACCGAAACAAGTACAAACTAGTGTATAATATTATATGATTTTTGTCGAAACTTGCATTTCGAAAAGTTTCATAGAATCTAATTTTCAGATGATTTTTTTGCTTGGACCTCGATCAAAACCTTCCCTCTTAACATCTATAAATGATCTGAAAAGTCTAATATCATTTCAAATAGTCCCCAATTAAATTTGATCTTTTTGACCGAAACTAGTGTATAATATACTATGATTTTTGACCTAAACTTGCATTTCGAAAAGTTTCATAGAATCTAATTTTCAGATGATTTTTTGCATGGACTTACATCATAACCTTCCCTCCTCAAATATATAAATGATATGTGAAGTTTCGTATCATTTCGTACAGTCCCCGATTTAATTTGAATTTTGACCGAAACTAGTACAAACTTGCGTATAATATTATATAATTTTTTGGCCGAAACATGCATTTCGAAAAGTTTCATAGAATCTAATTTTCAGATGATTTTTTTGCATGGACCTTCATCATAACCTTCCCTCTAAACATCTATAAATGATCTGAAAAGTCTAGTATCATTTCAAATAGTCCCCAATTAAATTTGATCTTTTTGACCGAAACTAGTGTCTAATATACTATGATTTTTGACAGAAACTTACATTTCGAAAAGTTTCATAGAATCTAATTTTCAGATGATTTTTCTGCATGGACTTCCATCATAACCTTCTGTCTTAACATATATTAATGATCTGAAAAGTCTCGTATCATTTAAAATAGTCCCCAATTAAATTTGATCTTTTTGACCAAAACTACTGTATAATATACTATGATTTTTGACCGAAATTTGCATTTCGAAAAGTTTCATAGAATTTAATTTTCAGATGATTTTTTGCAAGGACTTCCATCATAACCTTCCCTCGTAAAATATATAAATGATATGTGATGTTTTGTATCATTTCAAACAGTCCCCGATTTAATTTGATTTTTGACCGAAACAAGTACGAACTAGTGTATAATATTATATGATTTTTGTCGAAACTTGCATTTCGAAAAGTTTCATAGAATCTAATTTTCAGATGATTTTTTTGCTTGGACCTCGATCAAAACCTTCCCTCTTAACATCTATAAATGATCTGAAAAGTCTAATATCATTTCAAATAGTCCCCAATTAAATTTGATCTTTTTGACCGAAACTAGTGTATAATATACTATGATTTTTGACCTAAACTTGCATTTCGAAAAGTTTCATAGAATCTAATTTTCAGATGATTTTTTGCATGGACTTCCATCATAACCTTCCCTCCTCAAATATATAAATGATATGTGAAGTTTCGTATCATTTCGAACAGTCCCCGATTTAATTTGAATTTTGACCGAAACTAGTACAAACTTGCGTATAATATTATATGATTTTTTGGCCGAAACATGCATTTCGAAAAGTTTCATAGAATCTAATTTTCAGATGATTTTTTTGCATGGACCTTCATCATAAACTTCCCTCTAAACATCTATAAATGATCTGAAAAGTCTAGTATCATTTCAAATAGTCCCCAATTAAATTTGATATTTTTGACCGAAACTAGTGTCTAATATACTATGATTTTTGACAGAAACTTACATTTCGAAAAGTTTCATAGAATCTAATTTTCAGATGATTTTTCTGCATGGACTTCCATCATAACCTTCTGTCTTAACATATATTAATGATCTGAAAAGTCTCGTATCATTTCAAATAGTCCCCAATTAAATTTGATCTTTTTGACCAAAACTACTGTATAATATACTATGATTTTTGACCGAAATTTGCATTTCGAAAAGTTTCATAGAATTTAATTTTCAGATGATTTTTTGCAAGGACTTCCATCATAACCTTCCCTCGTAAAATATATAAATGATATGTGATGTTTTGTATCATTTCAAACAGTCCCCGATTTAATTTGATTTTTGACCGAAACAAGTACAAACTAGTGTATAATATTATATGATTTTTGTCGAAACTTGCATTTCGAAAAGTTTCATAGAATCTAATTTTCAGATGAATTTTTTGCTTGGACCTCGATCAAAACCTTCCCTCTTAACATCTATAAATGATCTGAAAAGTCTAATATCATTTCAAATAGTCCCTAATTAAATTTGATCTTTTTGACCGAAACTAGTGTATAATATACTATGATTTTTGACCTAAACTTGCATTTCGAAAAGTTTCATAGAATCTAATTTTCAGATGATTTTTAGCATGGACTTCCATCATAACCTTCCCTCGTCAAATATATAAATGATTTGTGAATTTTCGTATCATTTCGAATAGTCCCCGATTTAATTTGAATTTTGACCGAAACTAGTACAAACTTGCGTATAATATTATATGATTTTTTGGCCGAAACATGCATTTCGAAAAGTTTCATAGAATCTAATTTTCAGATGATTTTTTTGCATGGACCTTCATCATAACCTTCCCTCTTAACATCTATAAATGATCTGAAAAGTCTAGTATCATTTCAAATAGTTCCCAATTAAATTTGATCTTTTTGACCGAAACTAGTGTCTAATATATTATGATTTTTTACAGAAACTTGCATTTCGAAAAGTTTCATAGAATCTAATTTTTAGATGATTTTTCTGCATGGACTTCCATCATAACCTTCTGTCTTAACATATATTAATGATCTGAAAAGTCTCGTATCATTTCAAATAGTCCCCAATTAAATTTGATCTTTTTGACCAAAACTACTGTATAATATACTATGATTTTTGACCGAAATTTGCATTTCGAAAAGTTTCATAGAATTTAATTTTCAGATGATTTTTTGCAAGGACTTCCATCATAACCTTCCCTCGTAAAATATATAAATGATATGTGATGTTTTGTATCATTTCAAACAGTCCCCGATTTAATTTGATTTTTGACCGAAACAAGTACAAACTAGTGTATAATATTATATGATTTTTGTCGAAACTTGCATTTCGAAAAGTTTCATAGAATCTAATTTTCAGATGATTTTTTTGCTTGGACCTCGATCAAAACCTTCCCTCTTAACATCTATAAATGATCTGAAAAGTCTAATATCATTTCAAATAGTCCCCAATTAAATTTGATCTTTTTGACCGAAACTAGTGTATAATATACTATGATTTTTGACCTAAACTTGCATTTCGAAAAGTTTCATAGAATCTAATTTTCAGATGATTTTTTGCATGGACTTCCATCATAACCTTCCCTCCTCAAATATATAAATGATATGTGAAGTTTCGTATCATTTCGTACAGTCCCCGATTTAATTTGAATTTTGACCGAAACTAGTACAAACTTGCGTATAATATTATATAATTTTTTGGCCGAAACATGCATTTCGAAAAGTTTCATAGAATCTAATTTTCAGATGATTTTTTTGCATGGACCTTCATCATAACCTTCCCTCTAAACATCTATAAATGATCTGAAAAGTCTAGTATCATTTCAAATAGTCCCCAATTAAATTTGATCTTTTTGACCGAAACTAGTGTCTAATATACTATGATTTTTGACAGAAACTTACATTTCGAAAAGTTTCATAGAATCTAATTTTCAGATGATTTTTCTGCATGGACTTCCATCATAACCTTCTGTCTTAACATATATTAATGATCTGAAAAGTCTCGTATCATTTCAAATAGTCCCCAATTAAATTTGATCTTTTTGACCAAAACTACTGTATAATATACTATGATTTTTGACCGAAATTTGCATTTCGAAAAGTTTCATAGAATTTAATTTTCAGATGATTTTTTGCAAGGACTTCCATCATAACCTTCCCTCGTAAAATATATAAATGATATGTGATGTTTTGTATCATTTCAAACAGTCCCCGATTTAATTTGATTTTTGACCGAAACAAGTACGAACTAGTGTATAATATTATATGATTTTTGTCGAAACTTGCATTTCGAAAAGTTTCATAGAATCTAATTTTCAGATGATTTTTTTGCTTGGACCTCGATCAAAACCTTCCCTCTTAACATCTATAAATGATCTGAAAAGTCTAATATCATTTCAAATAGTCCCCAATTAAATTTGATCTTTTTGACCGAAACTAGTGTATAATATACTATGATTTTTGACCTAAACTTGCATTTCGAAAAGTTTCATAGAATCTAATTTTCAGATGATTTTTTGCATGGACTTCCATCATAACCTTCCCTCGTCAAATATATAAATGATTTGTGAATTTTCGTATCATTTCGAATAGTCACCGATTTAATTTGAATTTTGACCGAAACTAGTACAAACTTGCGTATAATATTATATAATTTTTTGGCCGAAACATGCATTTCGAAAAGTTTCATAGAATCTAATTTTCAGATGATTTTTTTGCATGGACCTTCATCATAACCTTC
This sequence comes from Lathyrus aphaca, assembly GCA_963966055.1. Taxonomy (NCBI): domain Eukaryota; kingdom Viridiplantae; phylum Streptophyta; class Magnoliopsida; order Fabales; family Fabaceae; genus Lathyrus; species Lathyrus aphaca. The sequence goes on from OZ014525.1 coordinate 499,824,279, forward strand.
CCTCTAAACATCTATAAATGATCTGAAAAGTCTAGTATCATTTCAAATAGTCCCCAATTAAATTTGATATTTTTGACCGAAACTAGTGTCTAATATACTATGATTTTTGACAGAAACTTGCATTTCGAAAAGTTTCATAGAATCTTATTTTCAGATGATTTTTCTGCATGGACTTCCATCATAACCTTCTGTCTTAACATATATTAATGATCTGAAAAGTCTCGTATCATTTCAAATAGTCCCCAATTAAATTTGATCTTTTTGACCAAAACTACTGTATAATATACTATGATTTTTGACCGAAATTTGCATTTCGAAAAGTTTCATAGAATTTAATTTTCAGATGATTTTTTGCAAGGACTTCCATCATAACCTTCCCTCGTAAAATATATAAATGATATGTGATGTTTTGTATCATTTCAAACAGTCCCCGATTTAATTTGATTTTTGACCGAAACAAGTACAAACTAGTGTATAATATTATATGATTTTTGTCGAAACTTGCATTTCGAAAAGTTTCATAGAATCTAATTTTCAGATGATTTTTTTGCTTGGACCTCGATCAAAACCTTCCCTCTTAACATCTATAAATGATCTGAAAAGTCTAATATCATTTCAAATAGTCCCCAATTAAATTTGATCTTTTTGACCGAAACTAGTGTATAATATACTATGATTTTTGACCTAAACTTGCATTTCGAAAAGTTTCATAGAATCTAATTTTCAGATGATTTTTTGCATGGACTTCCATCATAACCTTCCCTCCTCAAATATATAAATGATATGTGAAGTTTCGTATCATTTCGTACAGTCCCCGATTTAATTTGAATTTTGACCGAAACTAGTACAAACTTGCGTATAATATTATATGATTTTTTGGCCGAAACATGCATTTCGAAAAGTTTCATAGAATCTAATTTTCAGATGATTTTTTTGCATGGACCTTCATCATAACCTTCCCTCTAAACATCTATAAATGATCTGAAAAGTCTAGTATCATTTCAAATAGTTCCCAATTAAATTTGATCTTTTTGACCGAAACTAGTGTCTAATATACTATGATTTTTGACAGAAACTTACATTTCGAAAAGTTTCATAGAATCTAATTTTCAGATGATTTTTCTGCATGGACTTCCATCATAACCTTCTGTCTTAACATATATTAATGATCTGAAAAGTCTCGTATCATTTCAAATAGTCCCCAATTAAATTTGATCTTTTTGACCAAAACTACTGTATAATATACTATGATTTTTGACCGAAATTTGCATTTCGAAAAGTTTCATAGAATTTAATTTTCAGATGATTTTTTGCAAGGACTTCCATCATAACCTTCCCTCGTAAAATATATAAATGATATGTGATGTTTTGTATCATTTCAAACAGTCCCCGATTTAATTTGATTTTTGACCGAAACAAGTACGAACTAGTGTATAATATTATATGATTTTTGTCGAAACTTGCATTTCGAAAAGTTTCATAGAATCTAATTTTCAGATGAATTTTTTGCTTGGACCTCGATCAAAACCTTCCCTCTTAACATCTATAAATGATCTGAAAAGTCTAATATCATTTCAAATAGTCCCCAATTAAATTTGATCTTTTTGACCGAAACTAGTGTATAATATACTATGATTTTTGACCTAAACTTGCATTTCGAAAAGTTTCATAGAATCTAATTTTCAGATGATTTTTTGCATGGACTTCCATCATAACCTTCCCTCCTCAAATATATAAATGATATGTGAAGTTTCGTATCATTTCGTACAGTCCCCGATTTAATTTGAATTTTGACCGAAACTAGTACAAACTTGCGTATAATATTATATAATTTTTTGGCCGAAACATGCATTTCGAAAAGTTTCATAGAATCTAATTTTCAGATGATTTTTTTGCATGGACCTTCATCATAACCTTCCCTCTAAACATCTATAAATGATCTGAAAAGTCTAGTATCATTTCAAATAGTCCCCAATTAAATTTGATCTTTTTGACCGAAACTAGTGTCTAATATACTATGATTTTTGACAGAAACTTACATTTCGAAAAGTTTCATAGAATCTAATTTTCAGATGATTTTTCTGCATGGACTTCCATCATAACCTTCTGTCTTAACATATATTAATGATCTGAAAAGTCTCGTATCATTTCAAATAGTCCCCAATTAAATTTGATCTTTTTGACCAAAACTACTGTATAATATACTATGATTTTTGACCGAAATTTGCATTTCGAAAAGTTTCATAGAATTTAATTTTCAGATGATTTTTTGCAAGGACTTCCATCATAACCTTCCCTCGTAAAATATATAAATGATATGTGATGTTTTGTATCATTTCAAACAGTCCCCGATTTAATTTGATTTTTGACCGAAACAAGTACGAACTAGTGTATAATATTATATGATTTTTGTCGAAACTTGCATTTCGAAAAGTTTCATAGAATCTAATTTTCAGATGATTTTTTTGCTTGGACCTCGATCAAAACCTTCCCTCTTAACATCTATAAATGATCTGAAAAGTCTAATATCATTTCAAATAGTCCCCAATTAAATTTGATCTTTTTGACCGAAACTAGTGTATAATATACTATGATTTTTGACCTAAACTTGCATTTCGAAAAGTTTCATAGAATCTAATTTTCAGATGATTTTTTGCATGGACTTCCATCATAACCTTCCCTCGTCAAATATATAAATGATTTGTGAATTTTCGTATCATTTCGAATAGTCACCGATTTAATTTGAATTTTGACCGAAACTAGTACAAACTTGCGTATAATATTATATAATTTTTTGGCCGAAACATGCATTTCGAAAAGTTTCATAGAATCTAATTTTCAGATGATTTTTTTGCATGGACCTTCATCATAACCTTCCCTCTAAACATCTATAAATGATCTGAAAAGTCTAGTATCATTTCAAATAGTCCCCAATTAAATTTGATATTTTTGACCGAAACTAGTGTCTAATATACTATGATTTTTGACAGAAACTTGCATTTCGAAAAGTTTCATAGAATCTTATTTTCAGATGATTTTTCTGCATGGACTTCCATCATAACCTTCTGTCTTAACATATATTAATGATCTGAAAAGTCTCGTATCATTTCAAATAGTCCCCAATTAAATTTGATCTTTTTGACCAAAACTACTGTATAATATACTATGATTTTTGACCGAAATTTGCATTTCGAAAAGTTTCATAGAATTTAATTTTCAGATGATTTTTTGCAAGGACTTCCATCATAACCTTCCCTCGTAAAATATATAAATGATATGTGATGTTTTGTATCATTTCAAACAGTCCCCGATTTAATTTGATTTTTGACCGAAACAAGTACAAACTAGTGTATAATATTATATGATTTTTGTCGAAACTTGCATTTCGAAAAGTTTCATAGAATCTAATTTTCAGATGATTTTTTTGCTTGGACCTCGATCAAAACCTTCCCTCTTAACATCTATAAATGATCTGAAAAGTCTAATATCATTTCAAATAGTCCCCAATTAAATTTGATCTTTTTGACCGAAACTAGTGTATAATATACTATGATTTTTGACCTAAACTTGCATTTCGAAAAGTTTCATAGAATCTAATTTTCAGATGATATTTTGCATGGACTTCCATCATAACCTTCCCTCCTCAAATATATAAATGATATGTGAAGTTTCGTATCATTTCGTACAGTCCCCGATTTAATTTGAATTTTGACCGAAACTAGTACAAACTTGCGTATAATATTATATGATTTTTTGGCCGAAACATGCATTTCGAAAAGTTTCATAGAATCTAATTTTGAGATGATTTTTTTGCATGGACCTTCATCATAACCTTCCCTCTAAACATCTATAAATGATCTGAAAAGTCTAGTATCATTTCAAATAGTTCCCAATTAAATTTGATCTTTTTGACCGAAACTAGTGTCTAATATACTATGATTTTTGACAGAAACTTACATTTCGAAAAGTTTCATAGAATCTAATTTTCAGATGATTTTTCTGCATGGACTTCCATCATAACCTTCTGTCTTAACATATATTAATGATCTGAAAAGTCTCGTATCATTTCAAATAGTCCCCAATTAAATTTGATCTTTTTGACCAAAACTACTGTATAATATACTATGATTTTTGACCGAAATTTGCATTTCGAAAAGTTTCATAGAATTTAATTTTCAGATGATTTTTTGCAAGGACTTCCATCATAACCTTCCCTCGTAAAATATATAAATGATATGTGATGTTTTGTATCATTTCAAATAGTCCCCGATTTAATTTGATTTTTGACCGAAACAAGTACGAACTAGTGTATAATATTATATGATTTTTGTCGAAACTTGCATTTCGAAAAGTTTCATAGAATCTAATTTTCAGATGAATTTTTTGCTTGGACCTCGATCAAAACCTTCCCTCTTAACATCTATAAATGATCTGAAAAGTCTAATATCATTTCAAATAGTCCCTAATTAAATTTGATCTTTTTGACCGAAACTAGTGTATAATATACTATGATTTTTGACCTAAACTTGCATTTCGAAAAGTTTCATAGAATCTAATTTTCAGATGATTTTTAGCATGGACTTCCATCATAACCTTCCCTCGTCAAATATATAAATGATTTGTGAATTTTCGTATCATTTCGAATAGTCCCCGATTTAATTTGAATTTTGACCGAAACTAGTACAAACTTGCGTATAATATTATATGATTTTTTGGCCGAAACATGCATTTCGAAAAGTTTCATAGAATCTAATTTTCAGATGATTTTTTTGCATGGACCTTCATCATAACCTTCCCTCTTAACATCTATAAATGATCTGAAAAGTCTAGTATCATTTCAAATAGTTCCCAATTAAATTTGATCTTTTTGACCGAAACTAGTGTCTAATATATTATGATTTTTGACAGAAACTTGCATTTCGAAAAGTTTCATAGAATCTAATTTTCAGATGATTTTTCTGCATGGACTTCCATCATAACCTTCTGTCTTAACATATATTAATGATCTGAAAAGTCTCGTATCATTTCAAATAGTCCCCAATTAAATTTGATCTTTTTGACCAAAACTACTGTATAATATAATATGATTTTTGACCGAAATTTGCATTTCGAAAAGTTTCATAGAATTTAATTTTCAGATGATTTTTTGCAAGGACTTCCATCATAACCTTCCCTCGTAAAATATATAAATGATATGTGATGTTTTGTATCATTTCAAACAGTCCCCGATTTAATTTGATTTTTGACCGAAACAAGTACAAACTAGTGTATAATATTATATGATTTTTGTCGAAACTTGCATTTCGAAAAGTTTCATAGAATCTAATTTTCAGATGATTTTTTTGCTTGGACCTCGATCAAAACCTTCCCTCTTAACATCTATAAATGATCTGAAAAGTCTAATATCATTTTAAATAGTCCCTAATTAAATTTGATCTTTTTGACCGAAACTAGTGTATAATATACTATGATTTTTGACCTAAACTTGCATTTCGAAAAGTTTCATAGAATCTAATTTTCAGATGATTTTTAGCATGGACTTCCATCATAACCTTCCCTCGTCAAATATATAAATGATTTGTGAATTTTCGTATCATTTCGAATAGTCCCCGATTTAATTTGAATTTTGACCGAAACTAGTACAAACTTGCGTATAATATTATATGATTTTTTGGCCGAAACATGCATTTCGAAAAGTTTCATAGAATCTAATTTTCAGATGATTTTTTTGCATGGACCTTCATCATAACCTTCCCTCTTAACATCTATAAATGATCTGAAAAGTCTAGTATCATTTCAAATAGTTCCCAATTAAATTTGATCTTTTTGACCGAAACTAGTGTCTAATATATTATGATTTTTGACAGAAACTTGCATTTCGAAAAGTTTCATAGAATCTAATTTTTAGATGATTTTTCTGCATGGACTTCCATCATAACCTTCTGTCTTAACATATATTAATGATCTGAAAAGTCTCGTATCATTTCAAATAGTCCCCAATTAAATTTGATCTTTTTGACCAAAACTACTGTATAATATACTGTGATTTTTGACCGAAATTTGCATTTCGAAAAGTTTCATAGAATTTAATTTTCAGATGATTTTTTGCAAGGACTTCCATCATAACCTTCCCTCGTAAAATATATAAATGATATGTGATGTTTTGTATCATTTCAAACAGTCCCCGATTTAATTTGATTTTTGACCGAAACAAGTACAAACTAGTGTATAATATTATATGATTTTTGTCGAAACTTGCATTTCGAAAAGTTTCATAGAATCTAATTTTCAGATGAATTTTTTGCTTGGACCTCGATCAAAACCTTCCCTCTTAACATCTATAAATGATCTGAAAAGTCTAATATCATTTCAAATAGTCCCCAATTAAATTTGATCTTTTTGACCGAAACTAGTGTATAATATACTATGATTTTTGACCTAAACTTGCATTTCGAAAAGTTTCATAGAATCTAATTTTCAGATGATTTTTTGCATGGACTTCCATCATAACCTTCCCTCCTCAAATATATAAATGATATGTGAAGTTTCGTATCATTTCGAACAGTCCCCGATTTAATTTGAATTTTGACCGAAACTAGTACAAACTTGCGTATAATATTATATAATTTTTTGGCCGAAACATGCATTTCGAAAAGTTTCATAGAATCTAATTTTTAGATGATTTTTTTGCATGGACCTTCATCATAACCTTCCCTCTAAACATCTATAAATGATCTGAAAAGTCTAGTATCATTTCAAATAGTCCCCAATTAAATTTGATATTTTTGACCGAAACTAGTGTCTAATATACTATGATTTTTGACAGAAACTTACATTTCGAAAAGTTTCATAGAATCTAATTTTCAGATGATTTTTCTGCATGGACTTCCATCATAACCTTCTGTCTTAACATATATTAATGATCTGAAAAGTCTCGTATCATTTCAAATAGTCCCCAATTAAATTTGATCTTTTTGACCAAAACTACTGTATAATATACTATGATTTTTGACCGAAATTTGCATTTCGAAAAGTTTCATAGAATTTAATTTTCAGATGATTTTTTGCAAGGACTTCCATCATAACCTTCCCTCGTAAAATATATAAATGATATGTGATGTTTTGTATCATTTCAAACAGTCCCCGATTTAATTTGATTTTTGACCGAAACAAGTACGAACTAGTGTATAATATTATATGATTTTTGTCGAAACTTGCATTTCGAAAAGTTTCATAGAATCTAATTTTCAGATGATTTTTTTGCTTGGACCTCGATCAAAACCTTCCCTCTTAACATCTATAAATGATCTGAAAAGTCTAATATCATTTCAAATAGTCCCTAATTAAATTTGATCTTTTTGACCGAAACTAGTGTATAATATACTATGATTTTTGACCTAAACTTGCATTTCGAAAAGTTTCATAGAATCTAATTTTCAGATGATTTTTAGCATGGACTTCCATCATAACCTTCCCTCGTCAAATATATAAATGATTTGTGAATTTTCGTATCATTTCGAATAGTCCCCGATTTAATTTGAATTTTGACCGAAACTAGTACAAACTTGCGTATAATATTATATGATTTTTTGGCCGAAACATGCATTTCGAAAAGTTTCATAGAATCTAATTTTCAGATGATTTTTTTGCATGGACCTTCATCATAACCTTCCCTCTTAACATCTATAAATGATCTGAAAAGTCTAGTATCATTTCAAATAGTTCCCAATTAAATTTGATCTTTTTGACCGAAACTAGTGTCTAATATATAATGATTTTTGACAGAAACTTGCATTTCGAAAAGTTTCATAGAATCTAATTTTCAGATGATTTTTCTGCATGGACTTCCATCATAACCTTCTGTCTTAACATATATTAATGATCTGAAAAGTCTCGTATCATTTCAAATAGTCCCCAATTAAATTTGATCTTTTTGACCAAAACTACTGTATAATATACTATGATTTTTGACCGAAATTTGCATTTCGAAAAGTTTCATAGAATTTAATTTTCAGATGATTTTTTGCAAGGACTTCCATCATAACCTTCCCTCGTAAAATATATAAATGATATGTGATGTTTTGTATCATTTCAAACAGTCCCCGATTTAATTTGATTTTTGACCGAAACAAGTACAAACTAGTGTATAATATTATATGATTTTTGTCGAAACTTGCATTTCGAAAAGTTTCATAGAATCTAATTTTCAGATGATTTTTTTGCTTGGACCTCGATCAAAACCTTCCCTCTTAACATCTATAAATGATCTGAAAAGTCTAATATCATTTCAAATAGTCCCTAATTAAATTTGATCTTTTTGACCGAAACTAGTGTATAATATACTATGATTTTTTACCTAAACTTGCATTTCGAAAAGTTTCATAGAATCTAATTTTCGAATATATAAATGATTTGTGAATTTTCGTATCATTTCGAATAGTCCCCGATTTAATTTGAATTTTGACCGAAACTAGTACAAACTTGCGTATAATATTATATGATTTTTTGGCCGAAACATGCATTTCGAAAAGTTTCATAGAATCTAATTTTCAGATGATTTTTTTGCATGGACCTTCATCATAACCTTCCCTCTAAACATCTATAAATGATCTGAAAAGTCTAGTATCATTTCAAATAGTCCCCAATTAAATTTGATATTTTTGACCGAAACTAGTGTCTAATATACTATGATTTTTGACAGAAACTTACATTTCGAAAAGTTTCATAGAATCTAATTTTCAGATGATTTTTCTGCATGGACTTCCATCATAACCTTCTGTCTTAACATATATTAATGATCTGAAAAGTCTCGTATCATTTCAAATAGTCCCCAATTAAATTTGATCTTTTTGACCAAAACTACTGTATAATATACTATGATTTTTGACCGAAATTTGCATTTCGAAAAGTTTCATAGAATTTAATTTTCAGATGATTTTTTGCAAGGACTTCCATCATAACCTTCCCTCGTAAAATATATAAATGATATGTGATGTTTTGTATCATTTCAAACAGTCCCCGATTTATTTTGATTTTTGACCGAAACAAGTACGAACTAGTGTATAATATTATATGATTTTTGTCGAAACTTGCATTTCGAAAAGTTTCATAGAATCTAATTTTCAGATGATTTTTTTGCTTGGACCTCAATCAAAACCTTCCCTCTTAACATCTATAAATGATCTGAAAAGTCTAATATCATTTCAAATAGTCCCCAATTAAATTTGATCTTTTTGACCGAAACTAGTGTATAATATACTATGATTTTTGACCTAAACTTGCATTTCGAAAAGTTTCATAGAATCTAATTTTCAGATGATTTTTAGCATGGACTTCCATCATAACCTTCCCTCGTCAAATATATAAATGATTTGTGAATTTTCGTATCATTTCATACAGTCCCCGATTTAATTTGAATTTTGACCGAAACTAGTACAAACTTGCGTATAATATTATATGATTTTTTGGCCGAAACATGCATTTCGAAAAGTTTCATAGAATCTAATTTTCAGATGATTTTTTTGCATGGACCTTCATCATAACCTTCCCTCTAAACATCTATAAATGATCTGAAAAGTCTAGTATCATTTCAAATAGTCCCCAATTAAATTTGATATTTTTGACCGAAACTAGTGTCTAATATACTATGATTTTTGACAGAAACTTGCATTTCGAAAAGTTTCATAGAATCTAATTTTCAGATGATTTTTCTGCATGGACTTCCATCATAACCTTCTGTCTTAACATTTATTAATGATCTGAAAAGTCTCGTATCATTTCAAATAGTCCCCAATTAAATTTGATCTTTTTGACCAAAACTACTGTATAATATACTATGATTTTTGACCGAAATTTGCATTTCGAAAAGTTTCATAGAATTTAATTTTCAGATGATTTTTTGCAAGGACTTCCATCATAACCTTCCCTCGTAAAATATATAAATGATATGTGATGTTTTGTATCATTTCAAACAGTCCCCGATTTAATTTGATTTTTGACCGAAACAAGTACAAACTAGTGTATAATATTATATGATTTTTGTCGAAACTTGCATTTCGAAAAGTTTCATAGAATCTAATTTTCAGATGATTTTTTTGCTTGGACCTCGATCAAAACCTTCCCTCTTAACATCTATAAATGATCTGAAAAGTCTAATATCATTTCAAATAGTCCCTAATTAAATTTGATCTTTTTGACCGAAACTAGTGTATAATATACTATGATTTTTGACCTAAACTTGCATTTCGAAAAGTTTCATAGAATCTAATTTTCAGATGATTTTTAGCATGGACTTCCATCATAACCTTCCCTCGTCAAATATATAAATGATTTGTGAATTTTCGTATCATTTCGAATAGTCCCCGATTTAATTTGAATTTTGACCGAAACTAGTACAAACTTGCGTATAATATTATATGATTTTTTGGCCGAAACATGCATTTCGAAAAGTTTCATAGAATCTAATTTTCAGATGATTTTTTTGCATGGACCTTCATCATAACCTTCCCTCTTAACATCTATAAATGATCTGAAAAGTCTAGTATCATTTCAAATAGTCCCCAATTAAATTTGATCTTTTTGACCGAAACTAGTGTCTAATATATTATGATTTTTGACAGAAACTTGCTTTTCGAAAAGTTTATAGAATCTAATTTTTAGATGATTTTTCTGCATGGACTTCCATCATAACCTTCTGTCTTAACATATATTAATGATCTGAAAAGTCTCGTATCATTTCAAATAGTCCCCAATTAAATTTGATCTTTTTGACCAAAACTACTGTATAATATACCATGATTTTTGACCGAAATTTGCATTTCGAAAAGTTTCATAGAATTTAATTTTCAGATGATTTTTTGCAAGGACTTCCATCATAACCTTCCCTCGTAAAATATATAAATGATATGTGATGTTTTGTATCATTTCAAACAGTCCCCGATTTAATTTGATTTTTGACCGAAACAAGTACAAACTAGTGTATAATATTATATGATTTTTGTCGAAACTTGCATTTCGAAAAGTTTCATAGAATCTAATTTTCAGATGAATTTTTTGCTTGGACCTCGATCAAAACCTTCCCTCTTAACATCTATAAATGATCTGAAAAGTCTAATATCATTTCAAATAGTCCCCAATTAAATTTGATCTTTTTGACCGAAACTAGTGTATAATATACTATGATTTTTGACCTAAACTTGCATTTCGAAAAGTTTCATAGAATCTAATTTTCAGATGATTTTTTGCATGGACTTCCATCATAACCTTCCCTCGTCAAATATATAAATGATATGTGAAGTTTCGTATCATTTCGAACAGTCCCCGATTTAATTTGAATTTTGACCGAAACTAGTACAAACTTGCGTATAATATTATATGATTTTTTGGCCGAAACATGCATTTCGAAAAGTTTCATAGAATCTAATTTTCAGATGATTTTTTTGCATGGACCTTCATCATAACCTTCCCTCTAAACATCTATAAATGATCAGAAAAGTCTAGTATCATTTCAAATAGTTCCCAATTTAATTTGATCTTTTTGACCGAAACTAGTGTCTAATATATTATGATTTTTGACAGAAACTTGCATTTCGAAAAGTTTCATAGAATCTAATTTTCAGATGATTTTTCTGCATGGACTTCCATCATAACCTTCTGTCTTAACATATATTAATGATCTGAAAAGTCTCGTATCATTTCAAATAGTCCCCAATTAAATTTGATCTTTTTGACCAAAACTACTGTATAATATACTATGATTTTTGACCGAAATTTGCATTTCGAAAAGTTTCATAGAATTTAATTTTCAGATGATTTTTTTGCAAGGACTTCCATCATAACCTTCCCTCGTAAAATATATAAATGATATGTGATGTTTTGTATCATTTCAAACAGTCCCCGATTTAATTTTATTTTTGACCGAAACAAGTACAAACTAGTGTATAATGTTATATGATTTTTGTCGAAACTTGCATTTCGAAAAGTTTCATAGAATCTAATTTTCAAATGATTTTTTTGCATGAAACTCCATCAAAACCTTCCCTCTTAACATCTATAAATGATCTGAAAAGTCTAATATCATTTCAAATAATCCCCAATTAAATTTGATCTTTTTGATCGAAACTAGTGTATAATATACTATGATTTTTGACCTAAACTTACATTTCGAAAAGTTTCATAGAATCTAATTTTCAGATGATTTTTTGCATGTACTTCCATCATAACCTTCCCTCGTAAAATATATAAATGATATGTGAAGTTTCGTATTATTTCGAACAGTCCCCGATTTAATTTGAATTTTGACCGAAACTAGTACAAACCTGCGTATAATATTATATAATTTTTTGGCCGAAACATGCATTTCGAAAAGTTTCATAGAATCTAATTTTCAGAAGGTTTTTTTGCATGGACCTTCATCATAACCTTCCCTCTTAACATCTATAAATGATCTGAAAAGTCTAGTATCATTTCAAATAGTCCCCAATTAAATTTGATCTTTTTGACCGAAACTAGTGTCTAATATATTATGATTTTTGACAGAAACTTGCATTTCGAAAAGTTTCATATAATCTAATTTTCAGATGATTTTTTGCATGGACTTCCATCATAACCTTCCCTCGTCAAATATATAAATGATATGTGAAGTTTCGTATCATTTCGAACATTCCCCGATTTAATTTGATTTTTGACCGAAACAAGTACAAACTAGTGTATAATATTATATGATTTTTGGTCGAAACTTGCATTTCGAAAAGTTTCATAGAATCTAATTTTCAGATGATTTTTTTGCATGGACCTCCATCAAAACCTTCCCTCTTAACATCTATAAATGATCTGAAAAGTCTAATATCATTTCAAATAGTCCCCAATTAAATTTGATCTTTTTGACCGAAACTAGTGTTTAATATACTATGATTTTGGACATAAACTTGCATTTCGAAAAGTTTCATAGAATCTAATTTTCAGATGATTTTTTGCATGGACTTCCATCATAACCTTCCCTCATAAAATATATAAATGATATGTGAAGTTTCGTATTATTTTGAACAGTCCCCGATTTAATTTGATATTTGACCGAAACTAGTACAAACTAGCGTATAATATTATATGATTTTTTGGCCGAAACTTGCATTTCGAAAAGTTTCATAGAATCTAATTTTCAGATGATTTTTCTGCATGGATTTCCATCATAACCTTCCGTCTTAACATATATTAATGATCTGAAAATTCTCGTTTCATTTCGAATAGTCCCCAATTAAATTTGATCATTTTTGACCGAAACTAGTTTATAATATACTATGATTTTTGACCGAAACTTGCATTTCGAAAAGTTTCATAGAATCTAATTTTCAGATGAATTTTGCATGGACTTCCATCATAACCATCCCTCGTAAAATATATAAATGATATGTGAAGTTTCTTATCATTTCAAATAGTCCCCGATTTAATTTGATTTTTGGCCGAAATAAGAATAAACTAGTGTCTAATATATTATGATTTTTTGGCAGAAACTTGCATTTCAAAAAGTTTCATAAAATCTAATTTTCAGATGATTTTTTTGCATGGACTTCCATCATATCCTTCCCTTTTAACATATATAAATGATCTGCAAAGTCTAGTAATATTTCAAATAGTCCCCAATTAAATTATATCTTTTTGCATGGACTTCCATCACAACCTTCCCTCGTAAGATATATAAATGATATGTGAAGTTTCATATCATTTCGAACAGTCCTCGATTTAATTTGATTTTTGACCGAAACTAGTACAACCTAGCGTATAATATAATATGATTTTTTGACCGAAACTTGCATTTCAAAAAGTTTCATAGAATCTAATTTTCAGATGATTTTTCTCCAAGGATTCCATCATAACCTTCCCTCTTAACATATATTAATGATCTGAAAAGTCTCGTATCATTTCAATTAGTCCCCAATTAAATTTGATCTTTTTGACCGAAACTAATGTTTAATATACTATGATTTTTGACCGAAACTTGCATTTCCAAAAGTTTCATAGAATCTAATTTTCAGATGATTTTTTGCATGAACTTCCAATATAACCTTCCCTCATAAAATATATGAATGATATGTGAAGTTTCGTATCATTTCAAACAGTCCCCAATTTAATTTCATTTTTGACCGAAACTATTATAAACTAGTGTATAAAATTATATGATTTTTGGTCGAAACTTGCATTTCAAAAAGTTTCAAAGAATCTAATTTTTAGATGATTTTTTTGCATGGCCCTCCATCATAACCTTCCCTCTTAACATCCATAAATGATCTGAAAAGTCTGGTATCATTTCAAATTGTCCCCAATTAAATTTGATCTTTTTGACCGAAACTAGTGTATAATATACTATGATTTTTGACCGAAACTTGCATTTCGAAAAGTTTCATAGAATCTAATTTTCAGTGTATAATATAACATTTTTTGGCCGAAAGTTGCATTTCAAAAAGTTTTATAGAATTTAATTTTCAGATGAATTTTTTGCATAGACTTCCATCACAACCTTCCCTCTTAACATATATAAATGATCTGATAAGTCTCGTATCATTTCAAATAGTACCCAATTAAATTTGATCTTTTTGACCGAAACTAGTGTATAATATACTATGATTTTTGACCGAAACTTGCATTTCGAAAAGTTTCATAGAATTTAATTTTCAGATGATTTTTTGCAAGGACTTCCATCATAACCTTCCCTCGTAAAATATATAAATGATATGTGATGTTTTGTATCATTTCAAACAGTCCCCGATTTAATTTGATTTTTGACCGAAACAAGTACAAACTAGTGTATAATATTATATGATTTTTGGTCAAAACTTGCATTTCGAAAAGTTTCATAGAATCTATTTTTAGGATTTTTTTTTTGCATGGACCTCCATCAAAACCTTCCCTCTTAACATCTATAAATGATCTGAAAAGTCTAATATCATTTCAAATAGTCCCCAATTAAATTTGTTCTTTTTGACCGAAACTAGTGTATAATATACTATGATTTTGGACATAAACTTGCATTTCGAAAAGTTTCATAGAATCTAATTTTCAGATTATTTTTGCATGGACTTCCATCATAACCTTCCCTCATAAAATATATAAATGATATGTGAAGTTTCGTATAATTTCGAACAGTCCCCGATTTAATTTGATATTTGACCGAAACTAGTACAAACTAGCGTATAATATTATATGATTTTTTGGCCGAAACTTGCATTTCGAAAAGTTTCATAGAATCTAATTTTCAGATGATTTTTCTGCATGGACTTCCATCATAACCTTCCGTCTTAACATATATTAATGATCTGAAAACTCTCGTGTCATTTCGAATAGTCCCCAATTAAATTTGATCTTTTTGACCGAAACTAGTGTATAATATACTATGATTTTTGACCGAAACTTGCATTTCGAAAAGTTTCATAGAATCTAATTTTCAGATGAATTTTGCATGGACTTCCATCATAACCTTCCGTCCTAACATATATTAATGATCTAAAATTTCTTGTGTCATTTAAAATAGTCCCCAATTAAATTTGATCTTTTTACCTGAAACTAGTGTATAATATACTATGATTTTTTTACCGAAACTTGCATTTCGAAAAGATTCAAAGAATCTAATTTTTAGATGATTTTTTTGCATGGCCCTCCATAATAACCTTCCCTCTTAACATCCATAAATGATCTGAAAAGTCTGGTATCATTTCAAATTGTCCCCAATTAAATTTGATCTTTTTGACCGAAACTAGTGTATAATATACTATGATTTTTGACCGATACTTGCATTTCGAAAAGTTTCATAGAATCTAATTTTCAGTTGATTTTTTGCATGGAATTCAAATATAACCTTCCCTCGTAAAATATATAAATGATATGTGAAGTTTCGTATCATTTCGAACAGTCCCGAATTTAATTTCATTTTTGAACGAAACTAGTACAAACTAGTGTATAATATAACATTTTTTGGCCGAAAGTTGCATTTCAAAAAGTTTTATAGAATTTAATTTTCAGATGAATTTTTTGCATAGACTTCCATCACAACCTTCCCTCTTAACATATATAAATGATCTGATAAGTCTCGTATCATTTCAAATAGTACCCAATTAAATTTGATCTTTTTGACCGAAACTAGTGTATAATATACTATGATTTTTGACCGAAACTTGCATTTCGAAAAGTTTCATAGAATCTAATTTTCAGATGATTTTTTGCAAGGACTTCCATCATAACCTTCCCTCGTAAAATATATAAATGATATGTGATGTTTTGTATCATTTCAAACAGTCCCCGATTTAATTTGATTTTTGAACGAAACTAGTACAAACTAGTGTATAATATTATATGATTTTTGGTCAAAACTTGCATTTCGAAAAGTTTCATAGAATCTATTTTTAGGATTTTTTTTTTGCATGGACCTCCATCAAAACCTTCCCTCTTAACATCTTTAAATGATCTAAAAAGTCTAATATCATTTCAAATAGTCCCCAATTAAATTTGATCTTTTAGACCGAAACTAGTGTATAATATACTATGATTTTTGACCGAAACTTGCATTTCGAAAAGTTTCATAGAATCTAATTTTCAGATGATTTTTCTGCATGGACTTCCATCATAACCTTCCGTCTTAATATATATTAATGATCTGAAAAGTCTCGTGTCATTTCGAATAGTCCCCAATTAAATTTGATCTTTTTGACCGAAACTAGTGTATAATATACTATGATTTTTGACCGAAACTTGCATTTCGAAAAGTTTCATAGAATCTAATTTTCAGATGAATTTTGCATGGACTTCCATCATAACCTTCCCTCGTAAAATATATGAATGATATGTGAAGTTTCGTATCATTTCAAACAGTCCCCAATTTAATTTAATTTTTGACCGAAACTATTATAAACTAGTGTATAATATTATATGATTTTTGGTCGAAACTTGCATTTCGAAAAGTTTCAAAGAATCTAATTTTTAGATGATTTTTTTGCATGGCCCTCCATCATAACCTTCCCTCTTAACATCCATAAATGATCTGAAAAGTCTGGTATCATTTCAAATTGTCCCCAATTAAATTTGATCTTTTTGACCGAAACTAGTGTATAATATACTATGATTTTTGACCGAAACTTGCATTTCGAAAAGTTTCATAGAATCTAATTTTCAGATAATTTTTTGCATGGAATTCAAATATAACCTTCCCTCGTAAAATATATAAATGATATGTGAAGTTTCATATCATTTCGAACAGTCCCGAATTTAATTTCATTTTTGAACGAAACTAGTACAAACTAGTGTATAATATATTATTTTTTGGCCGAAAGTTGCATTTCAAAAAGTTTTATAGAATTTAATTTTCAGATGAATTTTTTGCATAGACTTCCATCACAACCTTCCCTCTTAACATATATAAATGATCAGATAAGTCTCGTATCATTTCAAATAGTCCCCAATTAAATTTGATCTTTTTGACCGAAACTAGTGTATAATATACTATGATTTTGGACATAAACTTGCATTTCGAAAAGTTTCATAGAATTTAATTTTCAAATGATTTTTTGCAAGGACTTCCATCATAACCTTCCCTTGTAAAATATATAAATGATATGTGATGTTTTGTAACATTTCAAACAGTCCCCGATTTAATTTGATTTTTGACCGAAACAAGTACAAACTAGTGTATAATATTATATGATTTTTGGTCGAAACTTGCATTTCGAAAAGTTTCATAGAATCTATTTTTAAGATTATTTTTTTGCAAGGACCTCCATCAAAACCTTCCCTATTAACATCTTTAAATGATCTGAAAAGTCTAATATCATTTCAAATAGTCCCCAATTAAATTTGATCTTTTTGACCGAAACTAGTGTATAATATACTATGATTTTTGACCGAAACTTGCATTTCGAAAAGTTTCATAGAATCTAATTTTCAGATGATTTTTTGCAAGGACTTCCATCATAACCTTCCCTCGTAAAATATATAAATGATATGTGATGTTTTGTATCATTTCAAACAGTCCCCGATTTAATTTGATTTTTGAACGAAACTAGTACAAACTAGTGTATAATATTATATGATTTTTGGTCAAAACTTGCATTTCGAAAAGTTTCATAGAATCTATTTTTAGGATTTTTTTTTTGCATGGACCTCCATCAAAACCTTCCCTCTTAACATCTTTAAATGATCTGAAAAGTCTAATATCATTTAAAATAGTCCCCAATTAAATTTGATCTTTTAGACCGAAACTAGTGTATAATATACTATGATTTTTGACCGAAACTTGCATTTCGAAAAGTTTCATAGAATCTAATTTTCAGATGATTTTTCTGCATGGACTTCCATCATAACCTTCCGTCTTAATATATATTAATGATCTGAAAAGTCTCGTGTCATTTCGAATAGTCCCCAATTAAATTTGATCTTTTTGACCGAAACTAGTGTATAATATACTATGATTTTTGACCGAAACTTGCATTTCGAAAAGTTTCATAGAATCTAATTTTCAGATGAATTTTGCATGGACTTCCATCATAACCTTCCCTCGTAAAATATATGAATGATATGTGAAGTTTCGTATCATTTCAAACAGTCCCCAATTTAATTTTATTTTTGACCGAAACTATTATAAACTAGTGTATAATATTATATGATTTTTGGTCGAAACTTGCATTTCGAAAAGTTTCAAAGAATCTAATTTTTAGATGATTTTTTTGCATGGCCCTCCATCATAACCTTCCCTCTTAACATCCATAAATGATCTGAAAAGTCTGGTATCATTTCAAATTGTCCCCAATTAAATTTGATCTTTTTGACCGAAACTAGTGTATAATATACTATGATTTTTGACCGAAACTTGCATTTCGAAAAGTTTCATAGAATCTAATTTTCAGATAATTTTTTGCATGGAATTCAAATATAACCTTCCCTCGTAAAATATATAAATGATATGTGAAGTTTCATATCATTTCGAACAGTCCCGAATTTAATTTCATTTTTGAACGAAACTAGTACAAACTAGTGTATAATATATTATTTTTTGGCCGAAAGTTGCATTTCAAAAAGTTTTATAGAATTTAATTTTCAGATGAATTTTTTGCATAGACTTCCATCACAACCTTCCCTCTTAACATATATAAATGATCAGATAAGTCTCGTATCATTTCAAATAGTCCCCAATTAAATTTGATCTTTTTGACCAAAACTAGTGTATAATATACTATGATTTTTGACCGAAACTTGCATTTCGAAAAGTTTCATAGAATTTAATTTTCAGATGATTTTTTGCAAGGACTTCCATCATAACCTTCCCTCGTAAAATATATAAATGATATGTGATGTTTTGTATCATTTCAAACAGTCCCCGATTTAATTTGATTTTTGACCGAAACAAGTACAAACTAGTGTATAATATTATATGATTTTTGGTCGAAACTTGCATTTCGAAAAGTTTCATAGAATCTATTTTTAAGATTATTTTTTTGCATGGACCTCCATCAAAACCTTCCCTCTTAACATCTTTAAATGATCTGAAAAGTCTAATATCATTTCAAATAGTCCCCAATTAAATTTGATCTTTTTGACCGAAACTAGTGTATAATATACTATGATTTTTGACCGAAACATGCATTTCGAAAAGTTTCATAGAATCTAATTTTCAGATGATTTTTCTGCATGGACTTCCATCATAACCTTCCGTCTTAACATATATTAATGATCTGAAAAGTCTCGTGTCATTTCGAATAGTCCCCAATTAAATATGATCTTTTTGACCGAAACTAGTGTATAATATACTATGATTTTTGACCGAAACTTGCATTTCGAAAAGTTTCATAGAATCTAATTTTCAGATGAATTTTGCATGGACTTCCATCATAACCTTCCCTCGTAAAATATATAAATGATATGTGAAGTTTCGTATCATTTCAAATAGTCCCCGATTTAATTTGATTTTTGACCGAAACAAGAATAAACTAGTGTCTAATATATTATGATTTTTTGGCAGAAACTTGCATTTCAAAAAGTTTCATAGAATCTAATTTTCAGATGATTTTTTTGCATGGACTTCCATCATATCCTTCCCTTTTAACATATATAAATGATCTGCAAAGTCTAGTAATATTTCAAATAGTCCCCAATTAAATTTGATCTTTTTGCATGGACTTCCATCATAACCTTCCCTCGTAAAATATATAAATGATATGTGAAGTTTCATATCATTTCGAACAGTCCCTGATTTAATTTGATTTTTGACCGAAACTAGTACAACCTAGCGTATAATATAATATGATTTTTTGACCGAAACTTGCATTTCAAAAAGTTTCATAGAATCTAATTTTCAGTTGATTTTTCTGCATGGATTCCATCATAACCTTCCCTCTTAACATATATTAATGATCTGAAAAGTCTCGTATCATTTCAATTAGTCCCCAATTAAATTTGATCTTTTTGACCGAAACTAATGTATAATATACTATGATTTTTGACCGAAACTTGCATTTCGAAAAGTTTCATAGAATCTAATATTCAGATGATTTTTTGCATGAACTTCCAATATAACCTTCCCTCATAAAATATATAAATGATATGTGAAGTTTCGTATCATTTCAAACAGTCCCCAATTTAATTTCATTTTTTACCGAAACTAGTATAAACTAGTGTATAATATTATATGATTTTTGGTCGAAACTTGCATTCCGAAAAGTTTCAAAGAATCTAATTTTTAGATGATTTTTTTGCATGGCCCTCCATCATAACCTTCCCTCTTAACATCCATAAATGATCTGAAAAGTCTGGTATCATTTCAAATTTTCCCCAATTAAATTTGATCTTTTTGACCGAAACTAGTGTATAATATACTATGATTTTTGACCGAAACTTGCATTTCGAAAAGTTTCATAGAATCTAATTTTAAGATGATTTTTTGCATGGAATTCAAATATAACCTTCCCTCGTAAAATATATAAATGATATGTGAAGTTTCGTATCATTTCGAACAGTCCCGAATTTAATTTCATTTTTGAACGAAACTAGTACAAACTAGTGTATAATATAATATTTTTTGGCCGAAAGTTGCATTTCAAAAAGTTTTATAGAATTTAATTTTCAGATGAATTTGTTGCATAGACTTCCATCACAACCTTCCCTCTTAACATATATAAATGATCTGATAAGTCTCGTATCATTTCAAATAGTCCCCAATTAAATTTGATCTTTTTGACCGAAACTAGTGTATAATATACTATGATTTTTGACCGAAACTAGTGTATAATATACTATGATTTTTGACCGAAACTTGCATTTCGAAAAGTTTCATAGAATTTAATTTTCAGATGATTTTTTGCAAGGACTTCCATCATAACCTTCCCTCGTAAAATATATAAATGATATGTGATGTTTTGTATCATTTCAAACAGTCCCCGATTTAATTTGATTTTTGACCGAAACAAGTACAAACTAGTGTATAATATTATATGATTTTTGGTCGAAACTTGCATTTCGAAAAGTTTCATAGAATCTATTTTTAAGATTATTTTTTTGCATGGACCTCCATCAAAACCTTCCCTCTTAACATCTTTAAATGATCTGAAAAGTCTAATATCATTTCAAATAGTCCCCAATTAAATTTGATCTTTTTGACCGAAACTAGTGTATAATATACTATGATTTTTGACCGAAACTTGCATTTCGAAAAGTTTCATAGAATCTAATTTTCAGATGATTTTTCTGCATGGACTTCCATCATAACCTTCCGTCTTAACATATATTAATGATCTGAAAAGTCTCGTGTCATTTCGAATAGTCCCCAATTAAATATGATCTTTTTGACCGAAACTAATGTGTAATATACTATGATTTTTGACCGAAACTTGCATTTCGAAAAGTTTCATAGAATCTAATTTTCAGATGAATTTTGCATGGACTTCCATCATAACCTTCCCTCGTAAAATATATAAATGATATGTGAAGTTTCGTATCATTTCAAATAGTCCCCGATTTAATTTGATTTTTGACCGAAACAAGAATAAACTAGTGTCTAATATATTATGATTTTTTGGCAGAAACTTGCATTTCAAAAAGTTTCATAGAATCTAATTTTCAGATGATTTTTTTGCATGGACTTCCATCATATCCTTCCCTTTTAACATATATAAATGATCTGCAAAGTCTAGTAATATTTCAAATAGTCCCCAATTAAATTTGATCTTTTTGCATGGACTTCCATCAAAACCTTCCCTCGTAAAATATATAAATGATATGTGAAGTTTCATATCATTTCGAACAGTCCCTGATTTAATTTAATTTTTGACCGAAACTAGTACAACCTAGCGTATAATATAATATGATTTTTTGACCGAAACTTGCATTTCAAAAAGTTTCATAGAATCTAATTTTCAGTTGATTTTTCTGCATGGATTCCATCATAACCTTCCCTCTTAACATATATTAATGATCTGAAAAGTCTCGTATCATTTCAATTAGTCCCCAATTAAATTTGATCTTTTTGACCGAAACTAATGTATAATATACTATGATTTTTGACCGAAACTTGCATTTCGAAAAGTTTCATAGAATCTAATATTCAGATGATTTTTTGCATGAACTTCCAATATAACCTTCCCTCATAAAATATATAAATGATATGTGAAGTTTCGTATCATTTCAAACAGTCCCCAATTTAATTTCATTTTTTACCGAAACTAGTATAAACTAGTGTATAATATTATATGATTTTTGGTCGAAACTTGCATTCCGAAAAGTTTCAAAGAATCTAATTTTTAGATGATTTTTTTGCATGGCCCTCCATCATAACCTTCCCTCTTAACATCCATAAATGATCTGAAAAGTCTGGTATCATTTCAAATTTTCCCCAATTAAATTTGATCTTTTTGACCGAAACTAGTGTATAATATACTATGATTTTTGACCGAAACTTGCATTTCGAAAAGTTTCATAGAATCTAATTTTAAGATGATTTTTTGCATGGAATTCAAATATAACCTTCCCTCGTAAAATATATAAATGATATGTGAAGTTTCGTATCATTTCGAACAGTCCCGAATTTAATTTCATTTTTGAACGAAACTAGTACAAACTAGTGTATAATATAATATTTTTTGGCCGAAAGTTGCATTTCAAAAAGTTTTATAGAATTTAATTTTCAGATGAATTTGTTGCATAGACTTCCATCACAACCTTCCCTCTTAACATATATAAATGATCTGATAAGTCTCGTATCATTTCAAATAGTCCCCAATTAAATTTGATCTTTTTGACCGAAACTAGTGTATAATATACTATGATTTTTGACCGAAACTAGTGTATAATATACTATGATTTTTGACCGAAACTTGCATTTCGAAAAGTTTCATAGAATTTAATTTTAAGAAGATTTTTTGCATGGACTTCCATCATAACCTTCCCTCGTAAAATAAATAAATGATATGTGATGTTTTGTATCATTTCAAACAGACCCCGATTTAATTTGATTTTTGACCGAAACAAGTATAAACTAGTGTATAATATTATATGATTTTTGGTCGAAACTTGCATTTCGAAAAGTTTCATAGAATCTAATTTTCAGATGATTTTTTTGCATGGACCTCCATCAAAACCTTCCCTCTTAACATCTATAAATGATCTGAAAAGTCTAATATCATTTCAAATAGTCCCCAATTAAATTTGATCTTTTTGACCGAAACTAGTGTATAATATACTATGATTTTGGACATAAACTTGCATTTCGAAAAGTTTCATAGAATCTAATTTTCAGATGATTTTTGCATGGACTTCCATCATAACCTTCCCTCATAAAATATATAAATGATATGTGAAGTTTCGTATCATTTCGAACAGTCCCCGATTTAATTTGATATTTGACCGAAACTAGTACAAACTAGCGTATAATATTATATGATTTTTTGGCCGAAACTTGCATTTCGAAAAGTTTCATTGAATCTAATTTTCAGATGATTTTTCTGCATGGACTTCCATCATAACCTTCCGTCTTAACATATATTAATGATCTGAAAAGTCTCGTGTCATTTCGAATAGTCCCCAATTAAATTTGATCTTTTTGACCGAAACTAGTGTATAATATACTATGATTTTTGACCGAAACTTGCATTTCGAAAAGTTTCATAGAATCTAATTTTCAGATGAATTTTGCATGGACTTCCATCATAACCTTCCCTCGTAAAATATATAAATGATATGTGAAGTTTCGTATCATTTCAAATAGTCCCCGATTTAATTTGATTTTTGACCGAAACAAGAATAAACTAGTGTCTAATATATTATGATTTTTTGGCAAAAACTTGCATTTCAAAAAGTTTCATAGAATCTAATTTTCAGATGATTGTTTTGCATGGACTTCCATCATATCCTTCCCTTTTAACATATATAATTGATCTGCAAAGTCTAGTAATATTTCAAATAGTCCCCATTTAAATTTGATATTTTTGCATGGACTTCCATCATAACCTTCCCTCGTAAAATATATAAATGATATGTGAAGTTTCATATCATTTCGAACAGTCCCTGATTTAATTTGATTTTTGACCGAAACTAGTACAACCTAGCGTATAATATAATATGATTTTTTGACCGAAACTTGCATTTGAAAAAGTTTCATAGAATCTAATTTTCAGATGATTTTTCTGCATGGATTCCATCATAACCTTCCCTCTTAACATATATTAATGATCTGAAAAGTCTCGTATTATTTTAAATAGTCCCCAATTAAATTTGATCTTTTTGACCGAAACTAATCTATAATATACTATGATTTTTGACCGAAACTTGCATTTCGAAAAGTTTCATAGAATCTAATGTTCAGATGATTTTTTCCATGAACTTCCAATATAACCTTCCCTCAAAAAATATATAAATGATATGTGAAGTTTCGTATCATTTCGAACAGTCCCCAATTTAATTTCATTTTTGACCGAAACTAGTATAAACTAGTGTATAATATTATATGATTTTTGTTCGAAACTTGCATTTCGAAAAGTTTCAAAGAATCTAATTTTTAGTTGATTTTTTTGCATGGACCTCCATCATAACCTTCCCTCTTAACATCCATAAATGATCTGAAAAGTCTGGTTTCATTTCAAATTGTCCCCAATTAAATTTGATCTTTTGGACCGAAACTAGTGTATAATATACTATGATTTTTCGCATAAACTCGCATTTCGAAAATGTTCATAGAATCTAATTTTCAGATGATTTTTCTGCATGGACTTCATTAATAACCTTCCGTCTTAACATATATTAATGATCTGAAAAGTCTCGTGTCATTTCGAATAGTCCCCAATTAAATTTGATCTTTTTGACCGAAACTAGTGTATAATATACTATGATTTTTGACCGAAACTTGCATTTCGAAAAGTTTCATAGAATCTAATTTTCAGATGAATTTTTGCATGGACTTCCATGATAACCTTCCCTCGTAAAATATATAAATGATATGTGAAGTTTCGTATCATTTCAAATAGTCCCCGATTTAATTTGATTTTTGACCGAAACAAGAATAAACTAGTGTATAATATATTATGATTTTTTGGTAGAAACTTGCATTTATAAAAGTTTCATAGAATCTAATTTTCAGATGATTTTTTTGCATAGACTTCATCAATATCCTTCCCTTTTAACATATATAAATGATCTGAAAAGTCCAGTAACATTTCAAATAGTCCCCAATTAAATTTGATCTTTTTGAACGAAACTAGTGTATAATATACTATGATTTTTGACAGAAACTTGCATTTCGAAAAGTTTCATAGAATCTAGTTTTTAGATGATTTTTTGCATGGACATCTAATATAACCTTCCCTCGTAAAATATATTAATGATATGTGAAGTTTCATATCATTTCGAACAGTCCCCGATTTAATTTGATTTTTAACCGAAACTAGTACAACCTAGCGTATAATATTATATGATTTTTTGACCGAAACTTGCATTTCGAAAAGTTTCATAAAATCTAATTTTCAGATGATTTTTCTGCATGGACTTCCATCATAACCTTCCCTCTTAACATATATTAATGATCTGAAAAGTCTAGTATCATTTCAAATAGTCCCCAATTAAATTTGATCTTTTTGACCGAAAGTAATGTATAATATACTATGATTTTTGACCGAAACTTGCATTTCGAAAAGTTTCATAGAATCTAATTTTCAGATGATTTTTTGCATGGACATCTAATATAACCTTCCCTCATAAAATATATAAATGATATGTGAAGTTTTGTATCATTTCGAACAGTCCCCAATTTAATTTCAATTTTGAACGAAACTAGTATAAACTAGTGTATAATATTATATGATTTTTGGTCGAAACTTGCATTTCGAAAAGTTTCAAAGAATCTAATTTTCAGATGATTTTTTTGCATGGACCTCTATCATAACCTTCCCTCTTAACATCCATAAATGGTCTGAAAAGTTTGGTATCATTTCAAATTATCCCCAATTAAATATGATCAGTTTGACCGAAACTAGTGTACAATATACTATGATTTTTGACATAAACTTGCATTTCGAAAAGTTTCATAGAATATATTTTCAGATGATTTTTTGCATGGACTTCCATCATAACCTTCCCTCGTAAAATATATAAATGATATGTGAAGTTTCGTATCATTTCGAACAGTCCCCGATTTAATTAGATATTTGATCGAAACTAGTACAAACTAGTGTATAACATTATATGATTTTTTGGCCGAAACTTGCATTTCGAAAAGTTTTATAGAATCTAATTTTTAGATGATTTTTCTGCATGGACTTCCATCATAACCGTCTGTCATAACATATATTAATGATCTAAAAAGTCTTGTGTCATTTCAAATAGTCCCCAATTAAATTTGATCTTTTTGACCGAAACTAGTGTATAATATACTATGATTTTTTACCGAAACATGCATTTCGAAAAGTTTCATAGAATCTAATTTTCAGATGGTTTTTTGCATGGAACTCCATCCTAACCTTCCCTCTTAACACCATATATGATCTGAAAAGTCTAGTATCATTTTAAATAGTCCCCAATTAAATTTGATCTTTTTGACCGAAACTAATGTATAATATATTATGATTTTTGACCGAAACTTGCATTTCGAAAAGTTTCATAGAATCTAATTTTCAGATGATTTTTTGCATGGACTTCCAATATAACCTTCCCTCGTAAAATATATAAATGATATGTGAAGTTTCGTATCATTTCGAACAGTCCCCAATTTAATTTCATTTTTGACAGAAACTAGTACAAACTAGTGTATAATATATTAATATTTTTTGGCCGAAAGTTGCATTTCAAAAAGTTTTATAGAATTTAATTTTCAGATGAATTTCTTTGCATAGACTTCCATCACAACCTTCCCTCTTAACATATATAAATGATCTAAAAAGTCTCGTATCATTTCAAATAGTCCCCAATTAAATTTGATCATTTTGACCGAAACTAGTGTATAACATACTATGATTTTTGACCGAAACTTGCATTTCAAAAAGTTTCATAGAATTTAATATTCAGATGTTTTTTTGCATGGACTTCCATCATAACCTTCCCTCGTAAAATATATAAATGATATGTGAAGTTTCGTATCATTTCAAATAGTCCCCAATTTAATTTGATTTTTGACCGAAACAAGAATAAACTAGTGTATAATATATTATGATTTTTTGGCAGAAACTTGCATTTCAAAAAGTTTCATAGAATCTAATTTTCAGATGATTTTTCTGCATAGACTTCCATCATATCCTTCCCTTTTAACATATATAATTAATCTGAAATGTTTAGTATCATTTCAAATAGTCCCCAATTAAATTTGATTATTTTTAACGAAACTAGTGTATAATATACTATGATTTTTGACAGAAACTTGTATTTCGAAAAGTTTCATAGAATCTAATTTTTAGATGATTTTTTGCATGGACTTCCATCATAACATTCCCTCGTAAAATATATAAATGATATGTGAAGTTTCGTATCATTTCAAACAGTCCCCAATTTAATTTTATTTTTGACCGAAACAAGTACAAACTAGTGTATAATATTAT
Source organism: Lathyrus aphaca (assembly GCA_963966055.1). NCBI lineage: Eukaryota > Viridiplantae > Streptophyta > Magnoliopsida > Fabales > Fabaceae > Lathyrus > Lathyrus aphaca. The sequence goes on from OZ014525.1 coordinate 499,852,325, forward strand.
ATGATTTTTTGGCCGAAACTTGCATTTCGAAAAGTTTCATAGAATCTAATTTTCAGATGATTTTTCTGCATGGACTTCCATCATAACCTTCCGTCTTAACATATATTAATGATCTGAAAAGTCTCGTGTCATTTCGAATAGTCCCCAATTAAATTTGATCTTTTTAACCGAAACTAGTGTATAATATACTATGATTTTTGACCGAAACTTGCATTTCGAAAAGTTTCATAGAATTTAATTTTCAGATGTTATTTTGCATGGACTTCCATCATAACCTTCCCTCGTAAAATATATAAATGATATGTGAAGTTTCGTATCATTTCAAATAGTCCCCGATTTAATTTGATTTTTGACCGAAACAAGAATAAACTAGTGTATAATATATTATGATTTTTTGGCAGAAACTTGCATTTCAAAAAGTTTCATAGAATCTAATTTTCAGATGATTTTTTTGCATAGACTTCCATCATATCCTTCCCTTTTAACATATATAATTGATTTGAAACGTTTAGTATCATTTCAAATAGTCCCCAATTAAATTTGATAATTTTGAACGAAACTAGTGTATAATATACTATGATTTTTGACAGAAACTTGCATTTCAAAAAGTTTCATAGAATCTAATTTTCAGATGATTTTTTGCATGGACTTCCAATATAACCTTCCCTCATAAAATATATAAATGATATGTGAAGTTTCGAATCATTTCAAACAGTCCCCAATTTAATTTCATTTTTGACCGAAACTAGTATAAACTAGTGTATAATATTATATGATTTTTGGTCGAAACTTGAATTTCGAAAAGTTTCAAAGAATCTAATTTTCAGATGATTTTTTTGCATGGACCTCCATCATAACCTTCCCTCTTAACATCCATAAATGATCTGAAAATTCTAGCATCATTTCAAATAGTCCCCAATTAAATTTGATCTTTTTGACCGAAACTAGTGTATAATATACTATGATTTTTTATCGAAACTTGCATTTCGAAAAGTTTCATAGAATCTAATTTTCAGATGGTTTTTTTTTCATGGAACTCCATCCTGACCTTCCCTCTTAACATCCAAAAATGATCTAAAAAGTCTAGTATCATTTCAAATAGTCCCCAATTAAATTTGATCTTTTTGACCGAAACTAATGTATAATATATTATGATTTTTGACCGAAACTTGCATTTCGAAAAGTTTCATAGAATCTTATTTTCAGATGATTTTTTGCATGGACTTTCAATATAACCTTCCCTCGTAAAATATATAAATGATATGTGAAGTTTCGTATCATTTCGAACAGTCCCCAATTTAATTTCATTTTTGACAGAAACTAGTACAAACTAGTGTATAATATATTAATATTTTTTGGCCGAAAGTTGCATTTCAAAAAGTTTTATAAAATTTAATTTTCAGATGAATTTTTTTGCATAGACTTCCATCACAACATTCCCTCTTAACATATATAAATGATCTGAAAAGTCACGTATCATTTCAAATAGTCCCCAATTAAATTTGATCTTTTTGACCGAAACTATTGTATAATATACTATGATTTTTGACCGAAACTTGCATTTCGAAAAGTTTCATAGAATCTAATTTTCAGATGATTTTTTGCATGGACATCCAATATAACCTTCCCTCGTAAAATATATAAATGATATGTGAATTTTCGTATCATTTCGAACAGTCCCCAATTTAATTTCATTTTTGACCGAAACTAGTACAAACTAGTGTATAATATATTAATATTTTTTGGCCGAAACTTGCATTTCAAAAAGTTTTATAGACTTCCATCATAACCTTCCCTCTTAACATATATAAATGATCTGAAAAGTCTCGTATCATTTCAAATAGTCCCCAATTAAATTTGATCTTTTTGACCGAAACTAGCGTATAATATTGTATGATTTTTTGGTCGAAACTTGCATTTCGAAAAGTTTCATAGAATCTAATTTTCATTTGATTTTTCTTCATGGACTTCCATCGTAATCTTCCGTCTTAACATATATTAATAATCAGAAAAGTCTCGTGCCATTTCAAATAGTCCCCAATTAAATTTGATCTTTTTGACCGAAACTAGTGTATAATATACTATGATTTTTGACCGAAACATGCATTTCGAAAAGTTTCATAGAATCTAATTTTCAGATGAATTTTTGCATGGACTTCCATCATAACCTTCCCTCGTAAAATATATAAATGATATGTGAAGTTTCGTATCATTTCAAACAGTCCCCGATTTAATTCGATTTTTGACCGAAACAAGTACAAACTAGTGTATAATATTATATGATTTTTGGTCAAAACTTGCATTTCGAAACGTTTCATAGAATCTAATTTTCAGATGATTTTTTGCATGGACCTCCATCATAACCTTCCGTCTTAACATATATTAATGATCTGAAAAGTCTCGTGTCATTTCAAATAGTCCCCAATTAAATTTGATCTTTTTGACCAAAACTAGTGTATAATAATATACTAAGATTTTTGACCGAAACCATGATTTCGAAAAGTTTCATAGAATCTTATTTTCTGATGATTTTTTTGCATGGACCTCCATCATAACCTTCCCTCTTAACATCCATAAATGATCTGAAAAGTCTAGTATCATTTCAAATAGTCCCCAATAAAATTTGATCTTTTTGACCGAAACTAATGTATAATATACTATGATTTTTTACCGAAACTTGCATTTCGAAATGTTTCATACAATCTAATTTTCAGATGATTTTTTGCATGGACTTCCAATATAACCTTCCCTCGTAAAATATATAAATAATATGTGAAGTTTCGTATCATTTCCAATAGTCCCCAATTTAATTTCATTTTTGACCGAAACTAGTACAAACAAACTAGTGTATAATATATTAATATTTTTTGGCCGAAACTTGCATTTCAAAAAGTTTTATAGAATTTAATTTTCAGATTAATTTTTTTGCATAGACATCCATCATAACCTTCCCCCTTAACATATATAAATGATCTGAAAAGTCTCGTATCATTTCAAATAGTCCCCAATTAAATTTGATCTTTTTGACCGAAACTAATGTATAATATACTATGATTTTTGACCGAAACTTGCATTTCGAAAAGTTTCAAAGAATTTAATTTTCAGATGATTTTTTGCATGGACTTCCTTCATAACCTTTCCTCGTAAAATATATAAATGATATGTGAAGTTTCGTATCATTTTAAACAGTCCCCGATTTAATTTTATTTTTGACCGAAACAAGTACAAACTAGTGTATAATATTATATGATTTTTGGTCAAAACTTGCATTTCGAAAAGTTTCATAGAATCTAATTTTCAGATGATTTTTTTGCATGGACCTCCATCATAACCTTCCCTCTTAACATTTATAAATGATCTGAAAAGTCTAGTATCATTTCAAATAGTCCCCAATTAAATTTGATCTTTTTGACCGAAACTAGTGTATAATATACTATGATTTTGGGCATAAACTAGCATTTTGAAAAGTTTCATAGAATCTAATTTGCAGATAATTTTTTGCAGGGACTTCCATCATAACCTTCCCTCGTAAAATAGATAAATGATATTTGAAGTTTCGTATCATTTCGAACAGTCCCCGATTTAATTTGATATTTGACCGAAACTAGTACAAACTAGCCTATAATATTATATGATTTTTTTGCCGAAACTTGCATTTCGAAAAGTTTCATAGAATCTAATTTTCAGATGATTTTTCTGCATGGACTTCCATCATAACCTTCCATCTTAACATATATTAATGATCTGAAAAGTCTCGTGTCATTTCAAATAGTCCCCAATTAAATTTGATCTTTTTGACCGAAACTAGTGTATAATAATATACTATGATTTTTGACCAAAACTTGCATTTCGAAAAGTTTCATAGAATCTAATTTTCAGATGATTTTTTTGCATGGACCTCTATCATAACCTTCCCTCTTAACATCCATAAATGATCTGAAAAGTCTAGTATCATTTCAAATGGTCCCCAATTAAATTTGATCTTTTTGACCGAAACTAATGTATAATATACTATGATTTTTGACCGAGACTTGCATTTTGAAAAGTTTCATAGAATCTAATTTTCAGATGATTTTTTGCATGGACTTCCAATATAACCTTCCCTCGTAGAATATATAAATGATATGTGAAGTTTCGTATCATTTCGAACAGTCCCCAATTTAATTTAATTTTTGAATGATACTAGTACAAACTAGTGTATAATATATTAATATTTTTTGGCCGAAACTTGCATTTCAAAAAGTTTTATAGAATTTAATTTTCAGATGAATTTTTTTGCATAAACTTCCATCATAACCTTCCCTCTTAACATATATAAATGATCTGAAAAGTCTCGTATCATTTCAAATAGTCCCCAATTAAATTTGATCTTTTTGACCGAAACTAATGTATAATATACTATGATTTTTGGCCGAAACTTGCATTTCGAAAAGTTTCATAGAATTTAACTTTCAGATGATTTTTTGCATGGACTTCCATCATAACCTTTCCACGTAAAATATATAAATGATATGTGAAGTTTCATATCATTTCAAACAGTCCCCAATTTAATTTTATTTTTGACCGAAACAAGTATTAACTAGTGTATAATATTATATGATTTTTGGTCAAAACTTGCATTTCGAAAAGTTTCATAGAATCTAATTTTCAGATGATTTTTTTGCATGGACCTCCATCATAACCTTCCCTCTAAGCATCTATAAATGATCTGAAAAGTCCAGTATCATTTCTAATAGTCCCCAATTAAATTTGATCTTTTTGACCGAAACTAGTGTATAATATACTATGATTTTTGACATAAACTTGCATTCGGAAAAGTTTCATAGAATCTAATTTGCAGATGATTTTTTGCATGGACTTCCCTCATAACCTTCCCTCGTAAAATATATAAATGATATGTGAAGTTTCGTATCTTTTCGAACAGTCCCCGATTTAATTTGATATTTGACCGAAACTAGTACAAACTAGCGTATAATATTATATGATTTTTTGGCCGAAACTTGCATTTCGAAAAGTTTCATAGAATCTAATTTTCAGTTTATTTTTCTGCATGGACTTCCATCATAACCTTCCGTCTTAACATATATTAATGATCTGAAAAGTCTCGTGTCATTTCAAATATTCCCTAATTAAATTTGATCTTTTTGACCGAACCTAGTGTATAATAATATACTATGATTTTTGACCGAAACTTGCATTTCGAAAAGTTTCATAGAATCTAATTTTCAGATGATTTTTTTGCATGGACCTCCATCATAACCTTCCCTCTTAACATCCATAAATGATCTGAAAAGCCTAGTATCATTTCAAATAGTCCCCAATTAAATTTGATCTTTTTGACCGAAACTAATGTATAATATACTATGATTTTTTACTGAAACTTGCATTTCGAAAAGTTTCATAGAATCTAATTTTCAGATGATTTTTTGCATGGACTTCCAATATAACCTTCCCTCGTAAAATATATAAATGATATGTGAAGTTTCGTATCATTTTGAATAGTCCCCAATTTAATTTCATTTTTGACCGAAACTAGTACAAACTAGTGTATAATATATTAATATTTTTTGGCCGAAACTTGCATTTCAAAAAGTTTTATAGAATTTAATTTTCAGATGAATTTTTTTGCATAGACTTCCATCATAACCTTCCCTCTTAACATATATAAATGATCTGAAAAGTCTCGTATCATTTCAAATAGTCCCCAATTAAATTTGATCTTTTTGACCGAAACTAATGTATAATATACTATGATTTTTGGCCGAAACTTGCATTTCGAAAAGTTTCATAGAATTTAATTTTCAGATGATTTTTTGCATGGACTTCCATCATAACCTTTCCACGTAAAATATATAAATGATATGTGAAGTTTCGTATCATTTCAAACAGTCCCCGATTTAATTTGATTTTTGACCGAAACAAGTACAAACTAGTGTATAATATTATATGATTTTTGGTCAAAACTTGCATTTCGAAAAGTTTCATAGAATCTAATTTTCAGATGATTTTTTTGCATGGACCTCCATCATAACCTTCCCTCTAAGCATCTATAAATGATCTGAAAAGTCCAGTATCATTTCTAATAGTCCCCAATTAAATTTGATCTTTTTGACCGAAACTAGCGTATAATATACTATGATTTTGGACATAAACTTGCATTTTGAAAAGTTTCATAGAATCTAATTTGCAGATAATTTTTTGCATGGACTTCCATCATAACATTCCCTCGTAAAATAGATAAATGATATGTGAAGTTTCGTATCATTTCGAACAGTCCCCGATTTAATTTGATATTTGACCGAAACTAGTACAAACTAGCGTATAATATTATATGATTTTTTTGCCGAAACTTGCATTTCGAAAAGTTTCATAGAATCTAATTTTCAGATGATTTTTCTTCATGGACTTCCATCATAACCTGCCGTCTTAATATATATTAATGATCTGAAAAGTCTCGTGTCATTTCAAATAGTCCCCAATTAAATTTGATCTTTTTGACCGAAACTAGTGTATAATAATATACTATGATTTTTGACCGAAACTTGCATTTCGAAAAGTTTCATAGAATCTAATTTTCAGATGATTTTTTTGCATGGACCTCCATCATAACCTTCCCTCTTAACATCCATAAATGATCTGAAAAGCCTAGTATCATTTCAAATAGTCCCCAATTAAATTTGATCTTTTTGACCGAAACTAATGTACAATATACTATGATTTTTTACCGAAACTTGCATTTCGAAAAGTTTCATAGAATCTAATTTTCAGATGATTTTTTGCATGGACTTCCAATATAACCTTCCCTCGTAAAATATATAAATGATATGTGAAGTTTCGTATCATTTCGAATTGTCCCCAATTTAATTTCATTTTTGACCGAAACTAGTACAAACTAGTGTATAATATATTAATATTTTTTGGCCGAAACTTGCATTTCAAAAAGTTTTATAGAATTTAATTTTCAGATGAATTTTTTTGCATAGACTTCCATCATTACCTTCCCTCTTAACATATATAAATGATCTGAAAAGTCTCGTATCATTTCAAATAGTCCCCAATTAAATTTGATCTTTTTGACCGAAACTAATGTATAATATACTATGATTTTTGGCTGAAACTTGCATTTCGAAAAGATTCATAGAATTTAATTTTCAGATGATTTTTTGCATGGACTTCCATCATAACGTTTCCACGTAAAATATATAAATGATATGTGAAATTTCGTATCATTTCAAACAGTCCCCGATTTAATTTGATTTTTGACCGAAACAAGTACAAACTAGTGTATAATATTATATGATTTTTGGTCAAAACTTGCATTTCAAAAAGTTTCATAGAATCTAATTTTCAGATGATTTTTTTGCATGGACCTCCATCATAACCTTCCCTCTAAGCATCTATAAATGATCTGAAAAGTCCAGTATCATTTCTAATAGTCCCCAATTAAATTTGATCTTTTTGACCGAAACTAGTGTATAATATACTATGATTTTTGACATAAACTTGCATTCGGAAAAGTTTCATAGAATCTAATTTGCAGATGATTTTTTGCATGGACTTCCATCATAACCTTCCCTCGTAAAATATATAAATGATATGTGAAGTTTCGTATCATTTCGAACAGTCCCCGATTTAATTTGATATTTGACCGAAACTAGTACAAACTAGCGTATAATATTATATGATTTTTTGGCCGAAACTTGCATTTCGAAAAGTTTCATAGAATCTAATTTTCAGTTTATTTTTCTGCATGGACTTCCATCATAACCTTCCGTCTTAACATATATTAATGATCTGAAAAGTCTCGTGTCATTTCAAATATTCCCCAATTAAATTTGATCTTTTTGACAGAACCTAGTGTATAATAATATACTATGATTTTTGACCGAAACTTGCATTTCGAAAAGTTTCATAGAATCTAATTTTCAGATGATTTTTTTGCATGGACCTCCATCATAACCTTCCCTCTTAACATCCATAAATGATCTGAAAAGCCTAGTATCATTTCAAATAGTCCCCAATTAAATTTGATCTTTTTGACCGAAACTAATGTATAATATACTATGATTTTTTACCGAAACTTGCATTTCGAAAAGTTTCATAGAATCTAATTTTCAGATAATTTTTTGCATGGACTTCCAATATAACCTTCCCTCGTAAAATATATAAATGATATGTGAAGTTTCGTATCATTTCGAATAGTCCCCAATTTAATTTCATTTTTGACCGAAACTAGTACAAACTAGTGTATAATATATTAATATTTTTTGGCCGAAACTTGCATTTCAAAAAGTTTTATAGAATTTAATTTTCAGATGAATTTTTTTGCATAAACTTCCATCATAACCTTCCCTCTTAACATATATAAATGATCTGAAAAGTCTCGTATCATTTCAAATAGTCCCCAATTAAATTTGATCTTTTTGACCGAAACTAATGTATAATATACTATGATTTTTGGCCGAAACGTGCATTTCGAAAAGTTTCATAGAATTTAATTTTCAGATGATTTTTTGCATGGACTTCCATCATAACCTTTCCACGTAAAATATATAAATGATATGTGAAGTTTCATATCATTTCAAACAGTCCCCGATTTAATTTGATTTTTGACCGAAACAAGTACAAACTAGTGTATAATATTATATGATTTTTGGTCAAAACTTGCATTTCGAAAAGTTTCATAGAATCTAATTTTCAGATGATTTTTTTGCATGGACCTCCATCATAACCTTCCCTCTAAGCATCTATAAATGATCTGAAAAGTCAAGTATCATTTCTAATAGTCCCCAATTAAATTTGATCTTTTTGACCGAAACTAGTGTATAATATACTATGATTTTTGACATAAACTTGCATTCGGAAAAGTTTCATAGAATCTAATTTGCAGATGATTTTTTGCATGGACTTCCCTCATAACCTTCCCTCGTAAAATATATAAATGATATGTGAAGTTTCATATCTTTTCGAACAGTCCCCGATTTAATTTGATATTTGACCGAAACTAGTACAAACTAGCGTATAATATTATATGATTTTTTGGCCGAAAATTGCATTTCGAAAAGTTTCATAGAATCTAATTTTCAGTTTATTTTTCTGCATGGACTTCCATCATAACCTTCCGTCTTAACATATATTAATGATCTGAAAAGTCTCGTGTCATTTCAAATATTCCCCAATTAAATTTGATCTTTTTGACCGAACCTAGTGTATAATAATATACTATGATTTTTGACCGAAACTTGCATTTCGAAAAGTTTCATAGAATCTAATTTTCAGATGATTTTTTTGCATGGACCTCCATCATAACCTTCCCTTTTAACATCCATAAATAATCTGAAAAGCCTAGTATCATTTCAAATAGTCCCCAATTAAATTTGATCTTTTTGACCGAAACTAATGTACAATATACTATGATTTTTTACCGAAACTTGCATTTCGAAAAGTTTCATAGAATCTAATTTTCAGATGATTTTTGGCATGGACTTCCAATATAACCTTCCCTTGTAAAATATATAAATGATATGTGAAGTTTCGTATCATTTCAAATTGTCCCCAATTTAATTTCATTTTTGACCGAAACTAGTACAAACTAGTGTATAATATATTAATATTTTTTGGCCGAAACTTGCATTTCAAAAAGTTTTATAGAATTTAATTTTCAGATGAATTTTTTTGCATAGACTTCCATCATAACCTTCCCTCTTAACATATATAAATGATCTGAAAAGTCTCGTATCATTTCAAATAGTCCCCAATTGAATTTGATCTTTTTGACCGAAACTAATGTATAATATACTATGATTTTTGGCCGAAAAAGGCATTTCGAAAAGTTTCATAGAATTTAATTTTCAGATGATTTTTTGCATGGACTTCCATCATAACGTTTCCACGTAAAATATATAAATGATATGTGAAGTTTCGTATCATTTCAAACAGTCCCCGATTTAATTTGATTTTTGACCGAAACAAGTACAAACTAGTGTATAATATTATATGATTTTTGGTCAAAACTTGCATTTCGAAAAGTTTCATAGAATCTAATTTTCAGATGATTTTTTTGCATGGACCTCCATCATAACCTTCCCTCTAAGCATCTATAAATGATCTGAAAAGTCCAGTATCATTTCTAATAGTCCCCAATTAAATTTGATCTTTTTGACCGAAACTAGTGTATAATATACTATGATTTTTGACATAAACTTGCATTCGGAAAAGTTTCATAGAATCTAATTTGCAGATGATTTTTTGCATGGACTTCCATCACAACCTTCCCTCGTAAAATATATAAATGATATGTGAAGTTTCGTATCTTTTCGAACAGTCCCCGATTTAATTTGATATTTGACCGAAACTAGTACAAACTAGCGTATAATATTATATGATTTTTTGGCCGAAACTTGCATTTCGAAAAGTTTCATAGAATCTAATTTTCAGTTTATTTTTCTGCATGGACTTCCATCATAACCTTCCGTCTTAACATATATTAATGATCTGAAAAGTCTCGTGTCATTTCAAATATTCCCCAATTAAATTTGATCTTTTTGACAGAACCTAGTGTATAATAATATACTATGATTTTTGACCGAAACTTGCATTTCGAAAAGTTTCATAGAATCTAATTTTCAGATGATTTTTTTGCATGGACCTCCATCATAACCTTCCCTCTTAACATCCATAAATGATCTGAAAAGCCTAGTATCATTTCAAAAAGTCCCCAATTAAATTTGATCTTTTTGACCGAAACTAATGTATAATATACTATGATTTTTTACCGAAACTTGCATTTCGAAAAGTTTCATAGAATCTAATTTTCAGATAATTTTTTGCATGGACTTCCAATATAACCTTCCCTCGTAAAATATATAAATGATATGTGAAGTTTCGTATCATTTCGAATAGTCCACAATTTAATTTCATTTTTGACCGAAACTAGTACAAACTAGTGTATAATATATTAATATTTTTTGGCCGAAACTTGCATTTCAAAAAGTTTTATAGAATTTAATTTTCAGATGAATTTTTTTGCATAAACTTCCATCATAACCTTCCCTCTTAACATATATAAATGATCTGAAAAGTCTCGTATCATTTCAAATAGTCCCCAATTAAATTTGATCTTTTTGACCGAAACTAATGTATAATATACTATGATTTTTGGCCGAAACTTGCATTTCGAAAAGTTTCATAGAATTTAATTTTCAGATGATTTTTTGCATGGACTTCCATCATAACTTTTCCACGTAAAATATATAAATGATATGTGAAGTTTCGTATCATTTCAAACAGTCCCCGATTTAATTTGATTTTTGACCGAAACAAGTACAAACTAGTGTATAATATTATATGATTTTTGGTCAAAACTTGCATTTCGAAAAGTTTCATAGAATCTAATTTTCAGATGATTTTTTTGCATGGACCTCCATCATAACCTTCCCTCTAAGCATCTATAAATGATCTGAAAAGTCCAGTATCATTTCTAATAGTCCCCAATTAAATTTGATCTTTTTGACCGAAACTAGTGTATAATATACTATGATTTTTGACATAAACTTGCATTCGGAAAAGTTTCATAGAATCTAATTTGCAGATGATTTTTTGCATGGACTTCCCTCATAACCTTCCCTCGTAAAATATATAAATGATATGTGAAGTTTCGTATCTTTTCGAACAGTCCCCGATTTAATTTGATATTTGACCGAAACTAGTACAAACTAGCGTATAATATTATATGATTTTTTGGCCGAAACTTGCATTTCGAAAAGTTTCATAGAATCTAATTTTCAGTTTATTTTTCTGCATGGACTTCCATCATAACCTTCCGTCTTAACATATATTAATGATCTGAAAAGTCTCGTGTCATTTCAAATATTCCCCAATTAAATTTGATCTTTTTGACCGAACCTAGTGTATAATAATATACTATGATTTTTGACCGAAACTTGCATTTCGAAAAGTTTCATAGAATCTAATTTTCAGATGATTTTTTTGCATGGACCTCCATCATAACCTTCCCTCTTAACATCCATAAATGATCTGAAAAGCCTAGTATCATTTCAAATAGTCCCCAATTAAATTTGATCTTTTTGACCGAAACTAATGTATAATATACTATGATTTTTTACCGAAACTTGCATTTCGAAAAGTTTCATAGAATCTAATTTTCAGATGATTTTTTGCATGGACTTCCAATATAACCTTCCCTCGTAAAATATATAAATGATATGTGAAGTTTCGTATCATTTCGAATAGTCCCCAATTTAATTTCATTTTTGACCGAAACTAGTACAAACTAGTGTATAATATATTAATATTTTTTGGCCGAAACTTGCATTTCAAAAAGTTTTATAGAATTTAATTTTCAGATGAATTTTTTTGCATAAACTTCCATCATAACCTTCCCTCTTAACATATATAAATGATCTGAAAAGTCTCGTATCATTTCAAATAGTCCCCAATTAAATTTGATATTTTTGACCGAAACTAATGTATAATATACTATGATTTTTGGCCGAAACTTGCATTTCGAAAAGTTTCATAGAATTTAATTTTCAGATGATTTTTTGCATGGACTTCCATCATAACCTTTCCACGTAAAATATATAAATGATATGTGAAGTTTCGTATCATTTCAAACAGTCCCCGATTTAATTTGATTTTTGACCGAAACAAGTACAAACTAGTGTATAATATTATATGATTTTTGGTCAAAACTTGCATTTCGAAAAGTTTCATAGAATCTAATTTTCAGATGATTTTTTTGCATGGACCTCCATCATAACCTTCCCTCTAAGCATCTATAAATGATCTGAAAAGTCCAGTATCATTTCTAATAGTCCCCAATTAAATTTGATATTTTTGACCGAAACTAGCGTATAATATACTATGATTTTGGACATAAACTTGCATTTTGAAAAGTTTCATAGAATCTAATTTGCAGATAATTTTTTGCATGGACTTCCATCATAACCTTCCCTCGTAAAATAGATAAATGATATGTGAAGTTTCGTATCATTTCGAACAGTTCCCGATTTAATTTGATATTTGACCGAAATTAGTACAAACTAGCGTATAATATTATATGATTTTTTTGCCGAAACTTGCATTTCGAAAAGTTTCATAGAATCTAATTTTCATATGATTTTTCTTCATGGACTTCCATCATAACCTGCCGTCTTAACATATATTAATGATCTGAAAAGTTTCGTGTAATTTCAAATAGTCCCCAATTAAATTTGATCTTTTTGACCGAACCTAGTGTATAATAATATACTATGATTTTTGACCGAAACTTGCATTTCGAAAAGTTTCATAGAATCTAATTTTCAGATGATTTTTTTGCATGGACCTCCATCATAACCTTCCCTCTTAACATCCATAAATGATCTGAAAAGCCTAGTATCATTTCAAATAGTCCCCAATTAAATTTGATCTTTTTGACCGAAACTAATGTACAATATACTATGATTTTTTACCGAAACTTGCATTTCGAAAAGTTTCATAGAATCTAATTTTCAGATGATTTTTTGCATGGACTTCCAATATAACCTTCCCTCATAAAATATATAAATGATATATGAAGTTTCGTATCATTTCGAATTGTCCCCAATTTAATTTCATTTTTGACCGAAACTAGTACAAACTAGTGTATAATATATTAATATTTTTTGGCCGAAACTTGCATTTCAAAAAGTTTTATAGAATTTAATTTTCAGATGAATTTTTTTGCATAGACTTCCATCATAACCTTCCCTCTTAACATATATAAATGATCTGAAAAGTCTCGTATCATTTCAAATAGTCCCCAATTAAATTTGATCTTTTTGACCGAAACTAATGTATAATATACTATGATTTTTGGCCGAAACTTGCATTTCGAAAAGTTTCATAGAATTTAATTTTTAGATGATTTTTTGCATGGACTTCCATCATAACGTTTCCACGTAAAATATATAAATGATATGTGAAGTTTCGTATCATTTCAAACAGTCCCCGATTTAATTTGATTTTTGACCGAAACAAGTACAAACTAGTGTATAATATTATATGATTTTTGGTCAAAACTTGCATTTCGAAAAGTTTCATAGAATCTAATTTTCAGATGATTTTTTTGCATGGACCTCCATCATAACCTTCCCTCTAAGCATCTATAAATGATCTGAAAAGTCCAGTATCATTTCTAATAGTCCCCAATTAAATTTGATCTTTTTGACCGAAACTAGCGTATAATATACTATGATTTTGGACATAAACTTGCATTTTGAAAAGTTTCATAGAATCTAATTTGCAGATAATTTTTTGCATGGACTTCCATCATAACCTTCCCTCGTAAAATAGATAAATGATATGTGAAGTTTCGTATCATTTCGAACAGTCCCCGATTTAATTTGATATTTGACCGAAACTAGTACAAACTAGCGTATAATATTATATGATTTTTTTGCCGAAACTTGCATTTCGAAAAGTTTCATAGAATCTAATTTTCAGATGATTTTTCTTCATGGACTTCCATCATAACCTGCCGTCTTAACATATATTAATGATCTGAAAAGTTTCGTGTAATTTCAAATAGTCCCCAATTAAATTTGATCTTTTTGACCGAACCTAGTGTATAATAATATACTATGATTTTTGACCGAAACTTGCATTTCGAAAAGTTTCATAGAATCTAATTTTTAGATGATTTTTTTGCATGGACCTCCATCATAACCTTCCCTCTTAACATCCATAAATGATCTGAAAAGCCTAGTATCATTTCAAATAGTCCCCAATTAAATTTGATCTTTTTGACCGAAACTAATGTACAATATACTATGATTTTTTACCGAAACTTGCATTTCGAAAAGTTTCATAGAATCTAATTTTCAGATGATTTTTTGCATGGACTTCCAATATAACCTTCCCTCGTAAAATATATAAATGATATATGAAGTTTCGTATCATTTCGAATTGTCCCCAATTTAATTTCATTTTTGACCGAAACTAGTACAAACTAGTGTATAATATATTAATATTTTTTGGCCGAAACTTGCATTTCAAAAAGTTTTATAGAATTTAATTTTCAGATGAATTTTTTTGCATAGACTTCCATCATAACCTTCCCTCTTAACATATATAAATGATCTGAAAAGTCTCGTATCATTTCAAATAGTCCCCAATTAAATTTGATCTTTTTGACCGAAACTAATGTATAATATACTATGATTTTTGGCCGAAACTTGCATTTCGAAAAGTTTCATAGAATTTAATTTTTAGATGATTTTTTGCATGGACTTCCATCATAACGTTTCCACGTAAAATATATAAATGATATGTGAAGTTTCGTATCATTTCAAACAGTCCCCGATTTAATTTGATTTTTGACCGAAACAAGTACAAACTAGTGTATAATATTATATGATTTTTGGTCAAAACTTGCATTTCGAAAAGTTTCATAGAATCTAATTTTCAGATGATTTTTTTGCATGGACCTCCATCATAACCTTCCCTCTAAGCATCTATAAATGATCTGAAAAGTCCAGTATCATTTCTAATAGTCCCCAATTAAATTTGATCTTTTTGACCGAAACTAGTGTATAATATACTATGATTTTTGACATAAACTTGCATTCGGAAAAGTTTCATAGAATTTAATTTGCAGATGATTTTTTGCATGGACTTCCATCATAACCTTCCCTCGTAAAATATATAAATGATATGTGAAGTTTCGTATCTTTTCGAATAGTCCCCGATTTAATTTGATATTTGACCGAAACTAGTACAAACTAGCGTATAATATTATATGATTTTTTGGCCGAAACTTGCATTTCGAAAAGTTTCCTAGAATCTAATTTTCAGTTTATTTTTCTGCATGGACTTCCATCATAACCTTCCGTCTTAACATATATTAATGATCTGAAAAGTTTCGTGTAATTTCAAATAGTCCCCAATTAAATTTGATCTTTTTGACCGAACCTAGTGTATAATAATATACTATGATTTTTGACCGAAACTTGCATTTCGAAAAGTTTCATAGAATCTAATTTTCAGATGATTTTTTTGCATGGACCTCCATCATAACCTTCCCTCTTAACATCCATAAATGATCTGAAAAGCCTAGTATCATTTCAAGTAGTCCCCAATTAAATTTGATCTTTTTGACCGAAACTAATGTATAATATACTATGATTTTTTACCGAAACTTGCATTTCGAAAAGTTTCATAGAATCTAATTTTCAGATGATTTTTTGCATGAACTTCCAATATAACCTTCCCTCGTAAAATATATAAATGATATATGAAGTTTCGTATCATTTCGAATAGTCCCCAATTTAATTTCATTTTTGACCGAAACTAGTACAAACTAGTGTATAATATATTAATATTTTTTGGCCGAAACTTGCATTTCAAAAAGTTTTATAGAATTTAATTTTCAGATGAATTTTTTTGCATAGACTTCCATCATAACCTTCCCTCTTAACATATATAAATGATCTGAAAAGTCTCGTATCATTTCAAATAGTCCCCAATTAAATTTGATCTTTTTGACCGAAACTAATGTATAATATACTATGATTTTTGACCGAAACATGCATTTCGAAAAGTTTCAAAGAATTTAATTTTCAGATGATTTTTTGCATGGACTTCCTTCATAACCTTTCCTCGTAAAATATATAAATGATATGTGAAGTTTCGTATCATTTTAAACAGTCCCCGATTTAAATTGATTTTTGACCGAAACAAGTACAAACTAGTGTATAATATTATATGATTTTTGGTCAAAACTTGCATTTCGAAAAGTTTCATAGAATCTAATTTTCAGATGATTTTTTTGCATGGACCTCCATCATAACCTTCCCTCTTAACATCTATAAATGATCGGAAAAATCTAGTATCATTTCAAATAGTCCCCAATTAAATTTGATCTTTTTGACCGAAACTAGCGTATAATATACTATGATTTTGGACATAAACTTTCATTTTGAAAAGTTTCATAGAATCTAATTTGCAGATGATTTTTTGCATGGACTTCCATCATAACCTTCCCTCGTAAAATATATAAATGATATGTGAAGTTTCGTATCTTTTCGAACAGTCCCCGATTTAATTTGATATTTGACCGAAACTAGTACAAACTAGCGTATAATATTATATGATTTTTTGGCCGAAACTTGCATTTCGAAAAGTTTCATAGAATCTAATTTTCAGATGATTTTTCTGCATGGACTTCCATCATAACCTTCCGTCTTAACATATATTAATGATCTGAAAATTCTCGTGTCATTTCAAATAGTCCCCAATTAAATTTGATCTTTTTGACCGAAACTAGTGTATAATAATATACTATGATTTTTTACCGAAACTTGCATTTCGAAAAGTTTCATAGAATCTAATTTTCAAATGATTTCTTGCATGGACTTCCATCATAACCTTCCCTCGTAAAATATATAAATGATATGTGAAGTTTCGTATCATTTCAAATAGTCCCCGATTTAATATGATTTTTGACCAAAACAAGAATAAACTAGTGTATAATATATTATGATTTTTTGGCAGACACTTGCATTTCAAAAAGTTTCATAGAATCTAATTTTCAGATGATTTTTTTGCATAGACTTCCATCATATCCTTCCCTTTTAACATATATAAATGATCTTAAAGGTCTAGTATCATTTCATATAGTCCCCAATTAAATTTGATATTTTTGAACGAAACTAGTGTATAATATACTATGATTTTTGATAGAAACATGCATTTCGAAAAGTTTCATAGAATCTAATTTTTAGATGATTTTTTGCATGGACTTCCATCTAACCTTCCCTCGTAAAATATATAAATGATATGTGAAGTTTCGTATCATTTCGAACAATCCCCGATTTAATTTGATTTTTGACCGAAACTAGTACAAACTAGTGTATAATATATTATGATTTTTTGGCCGAAACTTGCATTTCAAAAAGTTTCAAAGAATCTAATTTTCAGATGATTTTTTTGCATAGACTTCCATCATATCCTTCCCTTTTAACATATATAAATGATCTTAAAAGTCTAGTATCATTTCAAATAGTCCCCAATTAAATTTGATCTTTTTGAACGAAACTAGTGTATAATATACTATGAATTTTGACAGAAACTTGCATTTCTAAAAGTTTCATAGAATCCAATTTTCAGATGATTTTTTGCATGGACTTCCAATATAACCTTCCCTCATAAAATATATAAATGATATGTGAAGTTTCGTATCATTTCGAACAGTCCCCATTTTAATTTCATTTTTGACCGAAACTAGTATAAACTAGTGTATAATATTATATGATTTTTGGTCGAAACTTACATTTCGAAAAGTTTCAAAGATTCTAATTTTCAGATGATTTTTTTTCATGGACCTCCATCATAACCTTCCCTCTTAATATCCATAAATGATCTGAAAAGTCTAGTATCATTTCAAATAGTCCCCAATTAAATTTGATCTTTTTGCCCGAAACTAGTATATAATATACTATGATTTTTGACATAAACTTGCATTTCGAAAAGTTTCATAGAATCAAATTTTCAGATGATTTTTTGCATGGACTTCCATCATAACCTTCCCTCATAAAATATATAAATGATATGTGAAGTTTCGTATCATTTCAAACAGTCCCCGATTTAATTAGATATTTGACCGAAACTAGTACAAACTAGTGTATAATATTATATGATTTTTTGGTCGAAACTTGCATTTCGAAAAGTTTCATAGAATCTAATTTTCAGATGATTTTTCTGCATTGACTACCATCATAACCTTCCGTCTTAACATATATTAATGATCTCAAAAGTCTCGTGTCATTTCAAATAGTCCCCAACTAAATTTGATCTTTTTGACCGAAACTAGTGTATAATATACTATGATTTTTGACCGAAACTTGCATTTCGAAAAGTTTCATAGAATCTAATTTTCAGATGATTTTTTGCATGGACTTCCAACATAACCTTCCCTCGTAAAATATATAAATGATATGTGAAGTTTCGTATAATTTCAAATAGTCCCCGATTTAATTTGATTTTTGAACGAAACAAGTATAAATAAGTGTATAATATATTATGATTTTTTGGCCGAAACTTGCATTTCAAAAAGTTTCAAAGAATCTAATTTTCAGATGATTTTTTTGCATAGACTTCCATCATATCCTTCCCTTTTAACATATATAAATGATCTTAAAAGTCTAGTATCATTTCAAATAGTCCCCAATTAAATTTGATCTTTTTGAACGAAACTAGTGTATAATATACTATGAATTTTGACAGAAACTTGCATTTCGAAAAGTTTCATAGAATCCAATTTTCAGATGATTTTTTGCATGGACTTCCAATATAACCTTCCCTCATAAAATATATAAATGATATGTGAAGTTTAGTATCATTTCGAACAGTCCCCAATTTAATTTCATTTTTGACCGAAACTAGTATAAACTAGTGTATAATATTATATGATTTTTGGTCGAAACTTACATTTCGAAAAGTTTCAAAGATTCTAATTTTCAGATGATTTTTTTTCATGGACCTCCATCATAACCTTCCCTCTTAATATCCATAAATGATCTGAAAAGTCTAGTATCATTTCAAATAGTCCCCAATTAAATTTGATCTTTTTGCCCGAAACTAGTATATAATATACTATGATTTTTGACATAAACTTGCATTTCGAAAAGTTTCATAGAATCAAATTTTCAGATGATTTTTTGCATGGACTTCCATCATAACCTTCCCTCATAAAATATATAAATGATATGTGAAGTTTCGTATCATTTCAAACAGTCCCCGATTTAATTAGATATTTGACCGAAACTAGTACAAACTAGTGTATAATATTATATGATTTTTTGGTCGAAACTTGCATTTCGAAAAGTTTCATAGAATCTAATTTTCAGATGATTTTTCTGCATTGACTACCATCATAACCTTCCGTCTTAACATATATTAATGATCTCAAAAGTCTCGTGTCATTTCAAATAGTCCCCAACTAAATTTGATCTTTTTGACCGAAACTAGTGTATAATATACTATGATTTTTGACCGAAACTTGCATTTCGAAAAGTTTCATAGAATCTAATTTTCAGATGATTTTTTGCATGGACTTCCAACATAACCTTCCCTCGTAAAATATATAAATGATATGTGAAGTTTCGTATCATTTCAAATAGTCCCCGATTTAATTTGATTTTTGAACGAAACAAGTATAAATAAGTGTATAATATATTATGATTTTTTGGCCGAAACTTGCATTTCAAAAAGTTTCAAAGAATCTAATTTTCAGATGATTTTTTTGCATAGACTTCCATCATATCCTTCCCTTTTAACATATATAAATGATCTGAAAAGTCTAGTATCATTTCAAATAGTCCCCAATTAAATTTGATCTTTTTGAACGAAACTAGTGTATAATATACTATGAATTTTGACAGAAACTTGCATTTCGAAAAGTTTCATAGAATCTAATTTTTAGATGATTTTTTGCATGGACTTCCATCATAACCTTCCCTCGTAAAATATATAAATGATATGTGAGGTTTCGTATCATTTCGAACAGTCCCCAATTTAATTTGATTTTTGACTGAAACTAGTACAAACTAGTGTATAATATTATATGATTTTTTGACCGAAACTTGCATTTCGAAAAGTTTCATAGAATCTAATTTTCAGATGATTTTTCTGCATGGACTTCCATCATAACCTTCCCTCTTAAAATAAATTAATGATCTGAAAAGTCTCGTATCATTTCAAATAGTTCCCAATTAAATTTGATCTTTTTGACCGAAACTAGTGTATAATATACTATGATTTTTGACCGAAACTTGCATTTCGAAAAGTTTCATAGAATCTAATATTCAGATGATTTATTGCATGGACTTCCAATATAACCTTCCCTCATAAAATATATAAATGATATGTGAAGTTTCGTATCATTTCGAACAGTCCCCAATTTAATTTCATTTTTGACCGAAACTAGTATAAACTAGTGTATAATATTATATGATTTTTCGTCGAAACTTGCATTTCGAAAAGTTTCAAAGATTCTAATTTTCAGATGATTGTTTTGCATGGACCTCCATCATAACCTTCCCTCTTAATATCCATAAATGATCTGAAAAGTCTAGTATCATTTCAAATAGTCCCCAATTAAATTTGATCTTTTTGACCGAAACTAGTATATAATATACTATGATTTTTGACATAAACTTGCATTTCGAAAAGTTTCATAGAATCTAATTTTCAGATGATTTTTTGCATGGACTTCCATCATAACCTTCCCGCATAAAATATATAAATGATATGTGAAGTTTCGTATCATTTCGAACAGTCCCCGATTTAATTAGATATTTGACCGAAACTAGTACAAACTAGTGTATAATATTATATGATTTTTTGGCCGAAACTTGCATTTCAAAAAGTTTCATAGAATCTAATTTTCAGATGATTTTTCTGCATGGACTTCCATCATAACCTTCCGTCTTAACATATATTAATGATCTAAAAAGTCTCGTGTCATTTCAAATAGTCCCCAACTAAATTTGATCTTTTTGACCGAAACTAGTGTATAATATACTATGATTTTTGACCGAAACTTGCATTTCGAAATGTTTCATAGAATCTAATTTTCAGATGATTTTTTGCATGGACTTCCAACATAACCTTCCCTCGTAAAATATATAAATTATATGTTAAGTTTCGTATCATTTCAAATAGTCCCCGATTTAATTTGATTTTTGAACGAAACAAGTATAAACTAGTGTATAATATATTATGATTTTTTGGCCGAAACTTGCATTTCAAAAAGTTTCAAAGAATCTAATTTTCAGATGATTTTTTTGCATAGACTTCCATCATATCCTTCCCTTTTAACATATATAAATGATCTGAAAAGTCTAGTATCATTTCAAATAGTCCCCAATTAAATTTGATCTTTTTGAACGAAACTAGTGTATAATATACTATGAATTTTGACAGAAACTTGCATTTCGAAAAGTTTCATAGAATCTAATTTTTAGATGATTTTTTGCATGGACTTCCATCATAACCTTCCCTCGTAAAATATATAAATGATATGTGAGGTTTTGTATCATTTCGAACAGTCCCCGATTTAATTTGATATTTGACCGAAACTAGTACAAACTAGCGTATAATATTATATGATATTTTGACCGAAACTTGCATTTCGAAAAGTTTCATAAGTCTAATTTTCAGATGATTTTTCTGCATGGACTTCCATCACAACCTTCCCTCTTAAAATATATTAATGATCTGAAAATTCTCGTATCATTTCAAATAGTCCCCAATTAAATTTAATCTTTTTGACCGAAACTAATGTATAATATACTATGATTTTTGACCGAAACATGCATTTCGAAATGTTTCATAGAATCCAATTTTCAGATGATTTTTTGCATGGACTTCCAATATAACCTTCCCTCATAAAATATATATATGATATGTGAAGTTTCGTATCATTTCGAACAGTCCCCAATTTAATTTCATTTTTGACCGAAACTAGTATAAACTAGTGTATAATATTATATGATTTTTGGTCGAAACATGCATTTCGAAAAGTTTCAAATATTCTAATTTTCAGATGATTTTTTTGCATGGACCTCCATCATAACCTTCCCTCTTAATATCCATAAATGATCTGAAAAGTCTAGTATCATTTCAAATAGTCCCCAATTAAATTTGATCTTTTGGCCCGAAACTAGTATATAATATACTATGATTTTTGACATAAACTTGCATTTCGAAAAGTTTCATAGAATCTAATTTTCAGATGATTTTTTGCATGGACTTCCATCATAACCTTCCCCCATAAAATATATAAATGATATGTGAAGTTTCGTATCATTTCGAACAGTCCCCGATTTAATTAAATATTTGACCGAAACTAGTACAAACTAGTGTATAATATTATATGATTTTTTGGTCGAAACTTGCATTTCGAAAAGTTTCATAGAATCTAATTTTCAGATGATTTTTCTGCATTGACTTCCATCATAACCTTCCGTCTTAACATATATTAATGATCTCAAAAGTCTCGTGTCATTTCAAATAGTCTCCAACTAAATTTGATCTTTTTGACCGAAACTAGTGTATAATATACTATGATTTTTGACCGAAACTTGCATTTCGGAATGTTTCATAGAATCTAATTTTCAGATGATTTTTTGCATGGACTTCCAACATAACCTTCCCTCGTAAAATATATAAATTATATGTTAAGTTTCGTATCATTTCAAATAGTCCCCGATTTAATTTGATTTTTGAACGAAACAAGTATAAACTAGTGTATAATATATTATGATTTTTTGGCCGAAACTTGCATTTCAAAAAGTTTCAAAGAATCTAATTTTCAGATGATTTTTTTGCATAGACTTCCATCATATCCATCCCTTTTAACATATATAAATGATCTGAAAAGTCTAGTATCATTTCAAATAGTCCCCAATTAAATTTGATCTTTTTGAACGAAACTAGTGTATAATATACTATGAATTTTGACAGAAACTTGCATTTCGAAAAGTTTCATAGAATCTAATTTTTAGATGATTTTTTGCATGGACTTCCATCATAACCTTCCCTCGTAAAATATATAAATGATATGTGAGGTTTCGTATCATTTCGAACAGTCCCCGATTTAATTTGATTTTTGACCGAAACTAGTACAAACTAGCGTATAATATTATATGATATTTTGACCGAAACTTGCATTTCGAAAAGTTTCATAAGTCTAATTTTCAGATGATTTTTCTGCATGGACTTCCATCACAACCTTCCCTCTTAAAATATATTAATGATCTGAAAATTCTCGTATCATTTCAAATAGTCCCCAATTAAATTTAATCTTTTTGACCGAAACTAATGTATAATATACTATGATTTTTGACCGAAACATGCATTTCGAAATGTTTCATAGAATCCAATTTTCAGATGATTTTTTGCATGGACTTCCAATATAACCTTCCCTCATAAAATATATATATGATATGTGAAGTTTCGTATCATTTCGAACAGTCCCCAATTTAATTTCATTTTTGACCGAAACTAGTATAAACTAGTGTATAATATTATATGATTTTTGGTCGAAACATGCATTTCGAAAAGTTTCAAAGATTCTAATTTTCAGATGATTTTTTTGCATGGACCTCCATCATAACCTTCCCTCTTAATATCCATAAATGATCTGAAAAGTCTAGTATCATTTCAAATAGTCCCCAATTAAATTTGATCTTTTTGCCCGAAACTAGTATATAATATACTATGATTTTTGACATAAACTTGCATTTCGAAAAGTTTCATAGAATCTAATTTTCAGATGATTTTTTGCATGGACTTCCATCATAACCTTCCCCCATAAAATATATAAATGATATGTGAAGTTTCGTATCATTTCGAACAGTCCCCGATTTAATTAAATATTTGACCGAAACTAGTACAAACTAGTGTATAATATTATATGATTTTTTGGTCGAAACTTGCATTTCGAAAAGTTTCATAGAATCTAATTTTCAGATGATTTTTCTGCATTGACTTCCATCATAACCTTCCGTCTTAACATATATTAATGATCTCAAAAGTCTCGTGTCATTTCAAATAGTCCCCAACTAAATTTGATCTTTTTGACCGAAACTAGTGTATAATATACTATGATTTTTGACCGAAACTTGCATTTCGAAAAGTTTCATAGAATCTAATATTCAGATGATTTTTTGTATGGACTTCCAACATAACCTTCCCTCGTAAAATATATAAATGATATGTGAAGTTTCGTATCATTTCAAATAGTCCCCAATTTAATTTGATTTTTGAATGAAACAAGTATAAATAAGTGTATAATATATTATGATTTTTTGGCCGAAACTTGCATTTCAAAAAGTTTCAAAGAATATAATTTTCAGATGATTTTTTTGCATAGACTTCCATCATATCCTTCCCTTTTAACATATATAAATGATCTGAAAAGTCTAGTATCATTTCAAATAGTCCCCAATTAAATTTGATCTTTTTGAACGAAACTAGTGTATAATATACTATGATTTTTGATAGAAACTTGCATTTCGAAAAGTTTCATAGAATCTAATTTTTAGGTGATTTTTTGCATGGACTTCCATCTAACCTTCCCTCGTAAAATATATAAATGATATGTGAGGTTTCGTATCATTTCGAACAGTCCCCGATTTAATTTGATTTTTGACTGAAACTAGTACAAACTAGTGTATAATATTATATGATTTTTTGACCGAAACTTGCATTTCGAAAAGTTTCATAGAATCTAATTTTCAGATGATTTTTCTGCATGGACTTCCATCGTAACCTTCCCTCTTAAAATAAATTAATGATCTAAAAAGTCTCGTATCATTTCAAATAGTTCCCAATTAAATTTGATCTTTTTGACCGAAACTAGTGTATAATATACTATGATTTTTGACCGAAACTTGCATTTCGAAAAGTTTCATAGAATCTAATATTCAGATGATTTATTGCATGGACTTCCAATATAACCTTCCCTCATAAAATATATAAATGATATGTGAAGTTTCGTATCATTTCGAACAGTCCCCAATTTAATTTCATTTTTGACCGAAACTAGTATAAACTAGTGTATAATATTATATGATTTTTGGTCGAAACTTGCATTTCGAAAAGTTTCAAAGATTCTAATTTTCAGATGATTTTTTTGCATGGACCTCCATCATAACCTTCCCTCTTAATATCCATAAATGATCTGAAAAGTCTAGTATCATTTCAAATAGTCCCCAATTAAATTTGATCTTTTTGCCCGAAACTAGTATATAATATACTATGATTTTTGACATAAACTTGCATTTCGAAAAGTTTCATAGAATCTAATTTTCAGATGATTTTTTGCATGGACTTCCATCATAACCTTCCCCCATAAAATATATAAATGATATGTGAAGTTTCGTATCATTTCGAACAGTCCCCGATTTAATTAAATATTTGACCGAAACTAGTACAAACTAGTGTATAATATTATATGATTTTTTGGCCGAAACTTGCATTTCGAAAAGTTTCATAGAATCTAATTTTCAGATGATTTTTCTGCATTGACTTCCATCATAACCTTCCGTCTTAACATATATTAATGATCTCAAAAGTCTCGTGTCATTTCAAATAGTCCCCATCTAAATTTGATCTTTTTGACCGAAACTAGTGTATAATATACTGTGATTTTTGACCGAAACTTGCATTTCGAAATGTTTCATAGAATCTAATTTTCAGATGATTTTTTGCATGGACTTCCAACATAACCTTCCCTCGTAAAATATATAAATTATATGTGAAGTTTCGTATCATTTCAAATAGTCCCCAATTTAATTTGATTTTTGAACGAAACAAGTATAAACTAGTGTATAATATATTATGATTTTTTGGCCGAAACTTGCATTTCAAAAAGTTTCAAAGAATCTAATTTTCAGATGATTTTTTTGCATAGACTTCCATTATATCCTAGCTTTTTAACATATGTAAATGATCTGAAAAGTCTAGTATCATTTCAAATAGTCCCCAATTAAATTTAATCTTTTTGACCGAAACTAATGTATAATATACTATGATTTTTGACCGAAACATGCATTTCGAAATGTTTCATAGAATCCAATTTTCAGATGATTTTTTGCATGGACTTCCAATATAACCTTCCCTCATAAAATATATATATGATATGTGAAGTTTCGTATCATTTCGAACAGTCCCCAATTTAATTTCATTTTTGACCGAAACTAGTATAAACTAGTGTATAATATTATATGATTTTTGGTCGAAACATGCATTTCGAAAAGTTTCAAAGATTCTAATTTTCAGATGATTTTTTTGCATGGACCTCCATCATAACCTTCCCTCTTAATATCCATAAATGATCTGAAAAGTCTAGTATCATTTCAAATAGTCCCCAATTAAATTTGATCTTTTTGCCCGAAACTAGTATATAATATACTATGATTTTTGACATAAACTTGCATTTCGAAAAGTTTCATAGAATCTAATTTTCAGATGATTTTTTGCATGGACTTCCATCATAACCTTCCCCCATAAAATATATAAATGATATGTGAAGTTTCGTATCATTTCGAACAGTCCCCGATTTAATTAAATATTTGACCGAAACTAGTACAAACTAGTGTATAATATTATATGATTTTTTGGTCGAAACTTGCATTTCGAAAAGTTTCATAGAATCTAATTTTCAGATGATTTTTCTGCATTGACTTCCATCATAACCTTCCGTCTTAACATATATTAATGATCTCAAAAGTCTCGTGTCATTTCAAATAGTCCCCAACTAAATTTGATCTTTTTGACCGAAACTAGTGTATAATATACTATGATTTTTGACCGAAACTTGCATTTCGAAAAGTTTCATAGAATCTAATATTCAGATGATTTTTTGTATGGACTTCCAACATAACCTTCCCTCGTAAAATATATAAATGATATGTGAAGTTTCGTATCATTTCAAATAGTCCCCAATTTAATTTGATTTTTGAATGAAACAAGTATAAATAAGTGTATAATATATTATGATTTTTTGGCCGAAACTTGCATTTCAAAAAGTTTCAAAGAATATAATTTTCAGATGATTTTTTTGCATAGACTTCCATCATATCCTTCCCTTTTAACATATATAAATGATCTGAAAAGTCTAGTATCATTTCAAATAGTCCCCAATTAAATTTGATCTTTTTGAACGAAACTAGTGTATAATATACTATGATTTTTGATAGAAACTTGCATTTCGAAAAGTTTCATAGAATCTAATTTTTAGGTGATTTTTTGCATGGACTTCCATCTAACCTTCCCTCGTAAAATATATAAATGATATGTGAGGTTTCGTATCATTTCGAACAGTCCCCGATTTAATTTGATTTTTGACTGAAACTAGTACAAACTAGTGTATAATATTATATGATTTTTTGACCGAAACTTGCATTTCGAAAAGTTTCATAGAATCTAATTTTCAGATGATTTTTCTGCATGGACTTCCATCGTAACCTTCCCTCTTAAAATAAATTAATGATCTAAAAAGTCTCGTATCATTTCAAATAGTTCCCAATTAAATTTGATCTTTTTGACCGAAACTAGTGTATAATATACTATGATTTTTGACCGAAACTTGCATTTCGAAAAGTTTCATAGAATCTAATATTCAGATGATTTATTGCATGGACTTCCAATATAACCTTCCCTCATAAAATATATAAATGATATGTGAAGTTTCGTATCATTTCGAACAGTCCCCAATTTAATTTCATTTTTGACCGAAACTAGTATAAACTAGTGTATAATATTATATGATTTTTGGTCGAAACTTGCATTTCGAAAAGTTTCAAAGATTCTAATTTTCAGATGATTTTTTTGCATGGACCTCCATCATAACCTTCCCTCTTAATATCCATAAATGATCTGAAAAGTCTAGTATCATTTCAAATAGTCCCCAATTAAATTTGATCTTTTTGCCCGAAACTAGTATATAATATACTATGATTTTTGACATAAACTTGCATTTCGAAAAGTTTCATAGAATCTAATTTTCAGATGATTTTTTGCATGGACTTCCATCATAACCTTCCCCCATAAAATATATAAATGATATGTGAAGTTTCGTATCATTTCGAACAGTCCCCGATTTAATTAAATATTTGACCGAAACTAGTACAAACTAGTGTATAATATTATATGATTTTTTGGCCGAAACTTGCATTTCGAAAAGTTTCATAGAATCTAATTTTCAGATGATTTTTCTGCATTGACTTCCATCATAACCTTCCGTCTTAACATATATTAATGATCTCAAAAGTCTCGTGTCATTTCAAATAGTCCCCATCTAAATTTGATCTTTTTGACCGAAACTAGTGTATAATATACTGTGATTTTTGACCGAAACTTGCATTTCGAAATGTTTCATAGAATCTAATTTTCAGATGATTTTTTGCATGGACTTCCAACATAACCTTCCCTCGTAAAATATATAAATTATATGTGAAGTTTCGTATCATTTCAAATAGTCCCCAATTTAATTTGATTTTTGAACGAAACAAGTATAAACTAGTGTATAATATATTATGATTTTTTGGCCGAAACTTGCATTTCAAAAAGTTTCAAAGAATCTAATTTTCAGATGATTTTTTTGCATAGACTTCCATTATATCCTAGCTTTTTAACATATGTAAATGATCTGAAAAGTCTAGTATCATTTCAAATAGTCCCCAATTAAATTTAATCTTTTTGACCGAAACTAATGTATAATATACTATGATTTTTGACCGAAACATGCATTTCGAAATGTTTCATAGAATCCAATTTTCAGATGATTTTTTGCATGGACTTCCAATATAACCTTCCCTCATAAAATATATATATGATATGTGAAGTTTCGTATCATTTCGAACAGTCCCCAATTTAATTTCATTTTTGACCGAAACTAGTATAAACTAGTGTATAATATTATATGATTTTTGGTCGAAACATGCATTTCGAAAAGTTTCAAAGATTCTAATTTTCAGATGATTTTTTTGCATGGACCTCCATCATAACCTTCCCTCTTAATATCCATAAATGATCTGAAAAGTCTAGTATCATTTCAAATAGTCCCCAATTAAATTTGATCTTTTTGCCCGAAACTAGTATATAATATACTATGATTTTTGACATAAACTTGCATTTCGAAAAGTTTCATAGAATCTAATTTTCAGATGATTTTTTGCATGGACTTCCATCATAACCTTCCCCCATAAAATATATAAATGATATGTGAAGTTTCGTATCATTTCGAACAGTCCCCGATTTAATTAAATATTTGACCGAAACTAGTACAAACTAGTGTATAATATTATATGATTTTTTGGTCGAAACTTGCATTTCGAAAAGTTTCATAGAATCTAATTTTCAGATGATTTTTCTGCATTGACTTCCATCATAACCTTCCGTCTTAACATATATTAATGATCTCAAAAGTCTCGTGTCATTTCAAATAGTCCCCAACTAAATTTGATCTTTTTGACCGAAACTAGTGTATAATATACTATGATTTTTGACCGAAACTTGCATTTCGAAAAGTTTCATAGAATCTAATATTCAGATGATTTTTTGTATGGACTTCCAACATAACCTTCCCTCGTAAAATATATAAATGATATGTGAAGTTTCGTATCATTTCAAATAGTCCCCAATTTAATTTGATTTTTGAATGAAACAAGTATAAATAAGTGTATAATATATTATGATTTTTTGGCCGAAACTTGCATTTCAAAAAGTTTCAAAGAATATAATTTTCAGATGATTTTTTTGCATAGACTTCCATCATATCCTTCCCTTTTAACATATATAAATGATCTGAAAAGTCTAGTATCATTTCAAATAGTCCCCAATTAAATTTGATCTTTTTGAACGAAACTAGTGTATAATATACTATGATTTTTGATAGAAACTTGCATTTCGAAAAGTTTCATAGAATCTAATTTTTAGGTGATTTTTTGCATGGACTTCCATCTAACCTTCCCTCGTAAAATATATAAATGATATGTGAGGTTTCGTATCATTTCGAACAGTCCCCGATTTAATTTGATTTTTGACTGAAACTAGTACAAACTAGTGTATAATATTATATGATTTTTTGACCGAAACTTGCATTTCGAAAAGTTTCATAGAATCTAATTTTCAGATGATTTTTCTGCATGGACTTCCATCGTAACCTTCCCTCTTAAAATAAATTAATGATCTAAAAAGTCTCGTATCATTTCAAATAGTTCCCAATTAAATTTGATCTTTTTGACCGAAACTAGTGTATAATATACTATGATTTTTGACCGAAACTTGCATTTCGAAAAGTTTCATAGAATCTAATATTCAGATGATTTATTGCATGGACTTCCAATATAACCTTCCCTCATAAAATATATAAATGATATGTGAAGTTTCGTATCATTTCGAACAGTCCCCAATTTAATTTCATTTTTGACCGAAACTAGTATAAACTAGTGTATAATATTATATGATTTTTGGTCGAAACATGCATTTCGAAAAGTTTCAAAGATTCTAATTTTCAGATGATTTTTTTGCATGGACCTCCATCATAACCTTCCCTCTTAATATCCATAAATGATCTGAAAAGTCTAGTATCATTTCAAATAGTCCCCAATTAAATTTGATCTTTTTGCCCGAAACTAGTATATAATATACTATGATTTTTGACATAAACTTGCATTTCGAAAAGTTTCATAGAATCTAATTTTCAGATGATTTTTTGCATGGACTTCCATCATAACCTTCCCCCATAAAATATATAAATGATATGTGAAGTTTCGTATCATTTCGAACAGTCCCCGATTTAATTAAATATTTGACCGAAACTAGTACAAACTAGTGTATAATATTATATGATTTTTTGGCCGAAACTTGCATTTCGAAAAGTTTCATAGAATCTAATTTTCAGATGATTTTTCTGCATTGACTTCCATCATAACCTTCCGTCTTAACATATATTAATGATCTCAAAAGTCTCGTGTCATTTCAAATAGTCCCCATCTAAATTTGATCTTTTTGACCGAAACTAGTGTATAATATACTGTGATTTTTGACCGAAACTTGCATTTCGAAATGTTTCATAGAATCTAATTTTCAGATGATTTTTTGCATGGACTTCCAACATAACCTTCCCTCGTAAAATATATAAATTATATGTGAAGTTTCGTATCATTTCAAATAGTCCCCAATTTAATTTGATTTTTGAACGAAACAAGTATAAACTAGTGTATAATATATTATGATTTTTTGGCCGAAACTTGCATTTCAAAAAGTTTCAAAGAATCTAATTTTCAGATGATTTTTTTGCATAGACTTCCATTATATCCTAGCTTTTTAACATATGTAAATGATCTGAAAAGTCTAGTATCATTTCAAATAGTCCCCAATTAAATTTGATCTTTTTGAACGAAACTAGTGTATAATATACTATGATTTTTGACAGAAACTTGCATTTCGAAAAGTTTCATAGAATCTAATTTTTAGATGATTTTTTGCATGGACTTCCATCATAACCTTCCCTCGTAAAATATATAATTGATATGTGAAGTTTCGTATCATTTCGAACAGTCCCCGATTTAATTTGATTTTTGACCGAAACTAGTACAAACTATCGTATAATATTATATGATTTTTTGACCGAAACATGCATTTCGAAAAGTTTCATAGAATCTAATTTTTAAATGATTTTTCTACATGGACTTCCATCGTAACCTTCCCTCTTAAAATATATTAATGATCTCAATAATCTCGTATCATTTCAAATAGTTCCCAATTAAATTTGATCTTTTTGATCGAAACTAGTGTATAATATACTATGATTTTTGACCGAAACTTGCATTTCGAAAAGTTTCATAGAATCTAATTTTCAGATGATTTTTTGCATGGACTTCCAACATAACCTTCCCTCGTAAAATATACAAATGATATGTGAAGTTTCGTATCATTTCAAATAGTCCCCGATTTAATTTAATTTTTGAACGAAACAAGTATAAACTAGTGCATAATATATTATGATTGTTTGGTCGAAACTTGCATTTCGAAAAGTTTCAAAGATTCTAATTTTCAGATAATTTTTTTGCATGGACCTCCATCATAACCTTCCCTCTTAATATCCATAAATGATCTGAAAAGTCTAGTATCATTTCAAATAGTCCCCAATTAAATTTGATCTTTTTGCCCGAAACTAGTATATAATATACTATGATTTTTGACATAAACTTGCATTTCGAAAAGTTTCATATAATCTAATTTTCAGATGATTTTTTGCATGGACTTCCATCATAACCTTCCCTCATAAAATATATAAATGATGTGAAGTTTCTTATCATTTTGAACAGTCCCCGATTTAATTAGATATTTGACCGAAACTAGTACAAACTAGTGTATAATATTATATGATTTTTTGGTCGAAACTTGCATTTCGAAAAGTTTCGTAGAATCTAATTTTCAGATGATTTTTCTGCATTGACTTCCATCATAACCTTCCGTCTTAACATATATTAATGATCTCAAAAGGCTCGTGTCATTTCAAATAGTCCCCAACTAAATTTGATCTTTTTGACCGAAACTAGTGTATAATATACTATGATTTTTGACCGAAACTTGCATTTCGAAAAGTTTCATAGAATCTAATTTTCAGATGATTTTTTGCATGGACTTCCAACATAACCTTCCCTCGTAAAATATATAAATGATATGTGAAGTTTCGTATCATTTCAAATAGTCCCCGATTTAATTTGATTTTTGAACGAAACAAGTATAAATAAGTGTATAATATATTATGATTTTTTGGCCGAAACTTGCATTTCAAAAAGTTTCAAAGAATCTAATTTTCAGATGATTTTTTTGCATAGACTTCCATCATATCCTTCCCTTTTAACATATATAAATGATCTTAAAAGTCTAGTATCATTTCAAATAGTCCCCAATTAAATTTGATCTTTTTGAACGAAACTAGTGTATAATATACTATGAATTTTGACAGAAACTTGCATTTCGAAAAGTTTCATAGAATCTAATTTTTAGATGATTTTTTGCATGGACTTCCATCATAACCTTCCCTCGTAAAATATATAAATGATATGTGAGGTTTCGTATCATTTCGAACAGTCCCCGATTTAATTTGATTTTTGACCGAAACTAGTACAAACTAGCGTATAATATTATATGATATTTTGACCGAAACTTGCATTTCGAAAAGTTTCATAAGTCTAATTTTCAGATGATTTTTCTGCATGGACTTCCATCACAACCTTCCCTCTTAACATATATTAATGATCTGAAAATTCTCGTATCATTTCAAATAGTCCCCAATTAAATTTAATCTTTTTGACCGAAACTAATGTATAATATACTATGATTTTTGACCGAAACATGCATTTCGAAATGTTTCATAGAATCCAATTTTCAGATGATTTTTTGCATGGACTTCCAATATAACCTTCCCTCATAAAATATATAAATGATATGTGAAGTTTCGTATCATTTCGAACAGTCCCCAATTTAATTTCATTTTTGACCGAAACTAGTATAAACTAGTGTATAATATTATATGATTTTTGGTCGAAACATGCATTTCGAAAAGTTTCAAAGATTCTAATTTTCAGATGAATTTTTTGCAAGGACCTCCATCATAACCTTCCCTCTTAATATCCATAAATGATCTGAAAAGTCTAGTATCATTTCAAATAGTCCCCAATTAAATTTGATCTTTTTGCCCGAAACTAGTATATAATATACTATGATTTTTGACATAAACTTGCATTTCGAAAAGTTTCATAGAATCTAATTTTCAGATGATTTTTTGCATGGACTTCCATCATAACCTTCCCCCATAAAATATATAAATGATATGTGAAGTTTCGTATCATTTCGAACAGTCCCCGATTTAATTAAATATTTGACCGAAACTAGTACAAACTAGTCTATAATATTATATGATTTTTTGGTCGAAACTTGCATTTCGAATAGTTTCATAGAATCTAATTTTCAGATGATTTTTCTGCATTGACTTCCATCATAACCTTCCGTCTTAACATATATTAATGATCTCAAAAGTCTCGTGTCATTTCAAATAGTCCCCAACTAAATTTGATCTTTTTGACCGAAACTAGTGTATAATATACTATGATTTTTGACCGAAACTTGCATTTCGAAAAGTTTCATAGAATCTAATATTCAGATGATTTTTTGCATGGACTTCCAACATAACCTTCCCTCGTAAAATATATAAAGGATATGTGAAGTTTCGTATCATTTCAAATAGTCCCCAATTTAATTTGATTTTTGAATGAAACAAGTATAAATAAGTGTATAATATATTATGATTTTTTGGCCGAAACTTGCATTTCAAAAAGTTTCAAAGAATCTAATTTTCAGATGATTTTTTTGCATAGACTTCCATCATATCCTTCCCTTTTAACATATATAAATGATCTGAAAAGTCTAGTATCATTTCAAATAGTCCCCAATTAAATTTGATCTTTTTGAACGAAACTAGTGTATAATATACTATGATTTTTGATAGAAACTTGCATTTCGAAAAGTTTCATAGAATCTAATTTTTAGGTGATTTTTTGCATGGACTTCCATCTAACCTTCCCTCGTAAAATATATAAATGATAAGTGAGGTTTCGTATCATTTCGAACAGTCCCCGATTTAATTTGATTTTTGACTGAAACTAGTACAAACTAGTGTATAATATTATATGATTTTTTGACCGAAACTTGCATTTCGAAAAGTTTCATAGAATCTAATTTTCAGATGATTTTTCTGCATGGACTTCCATCGTAACCTTCCCTCTTAAAATAAATTAATGATCTGAAAAGTCTCGTATCATTTCAAATAGTTCCCAATTAAATTTGATCTTTTTGACCGAAACTAGTGTATAATATACTATGATTTTTGACCGAAACTTGCATTTCGAAAAGTTTCATAGAATCTAATATTCAGATGATTTATTGCATGGACTTCCAATATAACCTTCCCTCATAAAATATATAAATGATATGTGAAGTTTCGTATCATTTCGAACAGTCCCCAATTTAATTTCATTTTTGACCGAAACTAGTATAAACTAGTGTATAATATTATATGATTTTTGGTCGAAACTTGCATTTCGAAAAGTTTCAAAGATTCTAATTTTCAGATGATTTTTTTGCATGGACCTCCATCATAACCTTCCCTCTTAATATCCATAAATGATCTGAAAAGTCTAGTATCATTTCAAATAGTCGCCAATTAAATTTGATCTTTTTGCCCGAAACTAGTATATAATATACTATGATTTTTGACATAAACTTGCATTTCGAAAAGTTTCATAGAATCTAATTTTCAGATGATTTTTTGCATGGACTTCCATCATAACCTTCCCCCATAAAATATATAAATGATATGTGAAGTTTCGTATCATTTCGAACAGTCCCCGATTTAATTAAATATTTGACCGAAACTAGTACAAACTAGTGTATAATATTATATGATTTTTTGGCCGAAACTTGCATTTCGAAAAGTTTCATAGAATCTAATTTTCAGATGATTTTTCTGCATTGACTTCCATCATAACCTTCCGTCTTAACATATATTAATGATCTCAAAAGTCTCGTGTCATTTCAAATAGTCCCCATCTAAATTTGATCTTTTTGACCGAAACTAGTGTATAATATACTGTGATTTTTGACCGAAACTTGCATTTCGAAATGTTTCATAGAATCTAATTTTCAGATGATTTTTTGCATGGACTTCCAACATAACCTTCCCTCGTAAAATATATAAATTATATGTGAAGTTTTGTATCATTTCAAATAGTCCCCAATTTAATTTGATTTTTGAACGAAACAAGTATAAACTAGTGTATAATATATTATGATTTTTTGGCCGAAACTTGCATTTCAAAAAGTTTCAAAGAATCTAATTTTCAGATGATTTTTTTGCATAGACTTCCATTATATCCTACCTTTTTAACATATGTAAATGATCTGAAAAGTCTAGTATCATTTCAAATAGTCCCCAATTAAATTTGATCTTTTTGAACGAAACTAGTGTATAATATACTATGATTTTTGACAGAAACTTGCATTTCGAAAAGTTTCATAGAATCTAATTTTTAGATGATTTTTTGCATGGACTTCCATCATAACCTTCCCTCGTAAAATATATAATTGATATGTGAAGTTTCGTATCATTTCGAACAGTCCCCGATTTAATTTGATTTTTGACCGAAACTAGTACAAACTATCGTATAATATTATATGATTTTTTGACCGAAACATGCATTTCGAAAAGTTTCATAGAATCTAATTTTTAGATGATTTTTCTACATGGACTTCCATCGTAACCTTCCCTCTTAAAATATATTAATGATCTCAATAATCTCGTATCATTTCAAATAGTTCCCAATTAAATTTGATCTTTTTGATCGAAACTAGTGTATAATATACTATGATTTTTGACCGAAACTTGCATTTCGAAAAGTTTCATAGAATCTAATTTTCAGATGATTTTTTGCATGGACTTCCAACATAACCTTCCCTCGTAAAATATACAAATGATATGTGAAGTTTCGTATCATTTCAAATAGTCCCCGATTTAATTTGATTTTTGAACGAAACAAGTATAAACTAGTGCATAATATATTATGATTTTTTGGTCGAAACTTGCATTTCGAAAAGTTTCAAAGATTCTAATTTTTCAGATAATTTTTTTGCATGGACCTCCATCATAACCTTCCCTCTTAATATCCATAAATGATCTGAAAAGTCTAGTATCATTTCAAATAGTCCCCAATTAAATTTGATCTTTTTGCCCGAAACTAGTATATAATATACTATGATTTTTGACATAAACTTGCATTTCGAAAAGTTTCATATAATCTAATTTTCAGATGATTTTTTGCATGGACTTCCATCATAACCTTCCCTCATTAAATATATAAATGATGTGAAGTTTCGTATCATTTCGAACAGTCCCCGATTTAATTAGATATTTGACCGAAACTAGTACAAACTAGTGTATAATATTATATGATTTTTTGGTCGAAACTTGCATTTCGAAAAGTTTCGTAGAATCTAATTTTCAGATGATTTTTCTGCATTGACTTCCATCATAACCTTCCGTCTTAACATATATTAATGATCTCAAAAGTCTCATGTCATTTCAAATAGTCCCCAACTAAATTTGATCTTTTTGACCGAAACTAGTGTATAATATACTATGATTTTTGACCGAAACTTGCATTTCGAAAAGTTTCATAGAATCTAATTTTCAGATGATTTTTTGCATGGACTTCCAACATAACCTTCCCTCGTAAAATATATAAATGATATGTGAAGTTTCGTATCATTTCAAATAGTCCCCGATTTAATTTGATTTTTGAACGAAACAAGTATAAATAAGTGTATAATATATTATGATTTTTTGGCCGAAACTTGCATTTCAAAAAGTTTCAAAGAATCTAATTTTCAGATGATTTTTTTGCATAGACTTCCATCATATCCTTCCCTTTTAACATATATAAATGATCTGAAAAGTCTAGTATCATTTCAAATAGTCCCCAATTAAATTTGATCTTTTTGAACGAAACTAGTGTATAATATACTATGAATTTTGACAGAAACTTGCATTTCGAAAAGTTTCATAGAATCTAATTTTTAGATGATTTTTTGCATGGACTTCCATCATAACCTTCCCTCATTAAATATATAAATGATATGTGAAGTTTCGTATCATTTCGAACAGTCCCCAATTTAATTAGATATTTGACCGAAACTAGTACAAACTAGTGTATAATATTATATGATTTTTTGTTCGAAACTTGCATTTCGAAAAGTTTCATAGAATCTAATTTTCAGATGATTTTTCTGCATTGACTACCATCATAACCTTCCGTCTTAACATATATTAATGATCTCAAAAGTCTCGTGTCATTTCAAATAGTCCCCAACTAAATTTGATCTTTTTGACCGAAACTAGTGTATAATATACTATGATTTTTGACCGAAACTTGCATTTCGAAAAGTTTCATAGAATCTAATTTTCAGATGATTTTTTGCATGGACTTCCAACATAACCTTCCCTCGTAAAATATATAAATGATATGTGAAGTTTCGTATCATTTCAAATAGTCCCCGATTTAATTTGATTTTTGAACGAAACAAGTATAAATAAGTGTATAATATATTATGATTTTTTGGCCGAAACTTGCATTTCAAAAAGTTTCAAAGAATCTAATTTTCAGATGATTTTTTTGCATAGACTTCCATCATATCCTTCCCTTTTAACATATATAAATGATCTGAAAAGTCTAGTATCATTTCAAATAGTCCCCAATTAAATTTGATCTTTTTGAACGAAACTAGTGTATAATATACTATGAATTTTGACAGAAACTTGCATTTCGAAAAGTTTCATAGAATCTAATTTTTAGATGATTTTTTGCATGGACTTCCATCATAACCTTCCCTCGTAAAATATATAAATGATATGTGAGGTTTCGTATCATTTCGAACAGTCCCCGATTTAATTTGATTTTTGACCGAAACTAGTACAAACTAGCGTATAATATTATATGATATTTTGACCGAAACTTGCATTTCGAAAAGTTTCATAAGTCTAATTTTCAGATGATTTTTCTGCATGGACTTCCATCACAACCTTCCCTCTTAACATATATTAATGATCTGAAAATTCTCGTATCATTTCAAATAGTCCCCAATTAAATTTAATCTTTTTGACCGAAACTAATGTATAATATACTATGATTTTTGACCGAAACATGCATTTCGAAATGTTTCATAGAATCCAATTTTCAGATGATTTTTTGCATGGACTTCCAATATAACCTTCCCTCATAAAATATATAAATGATATGTGAAGTTTCGTATCATTTCGAACAGTCCCCAATTTAATTTCATTTTTGACCGAAACTAGTATAAACTAGTGTATAATATTATATGATATTTGGTCGAAACTTGCATTTCGAAAAGTTTCAAAGATTCTAATTTTCAGATGATTTTTTTGCATGGACCTCCATCATAACCTTCCCTCTTAATATCCATAAATGATCTGAAAAGTCTAGTATCATTTCAAATAGTCCCCAATTAAATTTGATCTTTTTGCCCGAAACTAGTATATAATATACTATGATTTTTGACATAAACTTGCATTTCGAAAAGTTTCATAGAATCTAATTTTCAGATGATTTTTTGCATGGACTTCCATCATAACCTTCCCCCATAAAATATATAAATGATATGTGAAGTTTCGTATCATTTCGAACAGTCCCCGATTTAATTAAATATTTGACCGAAACTAGTACAAACTAGTGTATAATATTATATGATTTTTTGGTCGAAACTTGCATTTCGAAAAGTTTCATAGAATCTAATTTTCAGATGATTTTTCTGCATTGACGTCCATCATAACCTTCCGTCTTAACATATATTAATGATCTCAAAAGTCTCGTGTCATTTCAAATAGTCCCCAACTAAATTTGATCTTTTTGACCGAAACTAGTGTATAATATACTATGATTTTTGACCGAAACTTGCATTTCGAAAAGTTTCATAGAATCTAATATTCAGATGATTTTTTGCATGGACTTCCAACATAACCTTCCCTCGTAAAATATATAAATGATATGTGAAGTTTCGTATCATTTCAAATAGTCCCCAATTTAATTTGATTTTTGAATGAAACAAGTATAAATAAGTGTATAATATATTATGATTTTTTGGCCGAAACTTGCATTTCAAAAAGATTCAAAGAATCTAATTTTCAGATGATATTTTTGCATAGACTTCCATCATATCCTTCCCTTTTAACATATATAAATGATCTGAAAAGTCTAGTATCATTTCAAATAGTCCCCAATTAAATTTGATCTTTTTGAACGAAACTAGTGTATAATATACTATGATTTTTGATAGAAACTTGCATTTCGAAAAGTTTCATAGAATCTAATTTTTAGGTGATTTTTTGCATGGACTTCCATCTAACCTTCCCTCGTAAAATATATAAATGATATGTGAGGTTTCGTATCATTTCGAACAGTCCCCGATTTAATTTGATTTTTGACTGAAACTAGTACAAACTAGTGTATAATATTATATGATTTTTTGACCGAAACTTGCATTTCGAAAAGTTTCATAGAATCTAATTTTCAGATGATTTTTCTGCATGGACTTCCATCGTAACCTTCCCTCTTAAAATAAATTAATGATCTGAAATGTCTCGTATCATTTCAAATAGTTCCCAATTAAATTTGATCTTTTTGACCGAAACTAGTGTATAATATACTATGATTTTTGACCGAAACTTGCATTTCGAAAAGTTTCATAGAATCTAATATTCAGATGATTTATTGCATGGACTTCCAATATAACCTTCCCTCATAAAATATATAAATGATATGTGAAGTTTCGTATCATTTCGAACAGTCCCCAATTTAATTTCATTTTTGACCGAAACTAGTATAAACTAGTGTATAATATTATATGATTTTTGGTCGAAACTTGCATTTCGAAAAGTTTCAAAGATTCTAATTTTCAGATGATTTTTTTGCATGGACCTCCATCATAACCTTCCCTCTTAATATCCATAAATGATCTGAAAAGTCTAGTATCATTTCAAATAGTCCCCAATTAAATTTGATCTTTTTGCCCGAAACTAGTATATAATATACTATGATTTTTGACATAAACTTGCATTTCGAAAAGTTTCATAGAATCTAATTTTCAGATGATTTTTTGCATGGACTTCCATCATAACCTTCCCCCATAAAATATATAAATGATATGTGAAGTTTCGTATCATTTCGAACAGTCCCCGATTTAATTAAATATTTGACCGAAACTAGTACAAACTAGTGTATAATATTATATGATTTTTTGGCCGAAACTTGCATTTCGAAAAGTTTCATAGAATCTAATTTTCAGATGATTTTTCTGCATTGACTTCCATCATAACCTTCCGTCTTAACATATATTAATGATCTCAAAAGTCTCGTGTCATTTCAAATAGTCCCCATCTAAATTTGATCTTTTTGACCGAAACTAGTGTATAATATACTGTGATTTTTGACCGAAACTTGCATTTCGAAATGTTTCATAGAATCTAATTTTCAGATGATTTTTTGCATGGACTTCCAACATAACCTTCCCTCGTAAAATATATAAATTATATGTGAAGTTTCGTATCATTTCAAATAGTCCCCAATTTAATTTGATTTTTGAACGAAACAAGTATAAACTAGTGTATAATATATTATGATTTTTTGGCCGAAACTTGCATTTCAAAAAGTTTCAAAGAATCTAATTTTCAGATGATTTTTTTGCATAGACTTCCATTATATCCTACCTTTTTAACATATGTAAATAATCTGAAAAGTCTAGTATCATTTCAAATAGTCCCCAATTAAATTTGATCTTTTTGAACGAAACTAGTGTATAATATACTATGATTTTTGATAGAAACTTGCATTTCGAAAAGTTTCATAGAATCTAATTTTTAGGTGATTTTTTGCATGGACTTCCATCTAACCTTCCCTCGTAAAATATATAAATGATATGTGAGGTTTCGTATCATTTCGAACAGTCCCCGATTTAATTTGATTTTTGACTGAAACTAGTACAAACTAGTGTATAATATTATATGATTTTTTGACCGAAACTTGCATTTCGAAAAGTTTCATAGAATCTAATTTTCAGATGATTTTTCTGCATGGACTTCCATCGTAACCTTCCCTCTTAAAATAAATTAATGATCTGAAAAGTCTCGTATCATTTCAAATAGTTCCCAATTAAATTTGATCTTTTTGACCGAAACTAGTGTATAATATACTATGATTTTTGACCGAAACTTGCATTTCGAAAAGTTTCATAGAATCTAATATTCAGATTATTTATTGCATGGACTTCCAATATAACCTTCCCTCATGAAATATATAAATGATATGTGAAGTTTCGTATCATTTCGAACAGTCCCCAATTTAATTTAATTTTTGACCGAAACTAGTATAAACTAGTGTATAATATTATATGATTTTTGGTCGAAACTTGCATTTCGAAAAGTTTCAAAGATTCTAATTTTCAGATGATTTTTTTGCATGGACCTCCATCATAACCTTCCCTCTTAATATCCATAAATGATCTGAAAAGCCTAGTATCATTTCAAATAGTCCCCAATTAAATTTGATCTTTTTGCCCGAAACTAGTATATAATATACTATGATTTTTGACATAAACTTGCATTTCGAAAAGTTTCATAGAATCTAATTTTCAGATGATTTTTTGCATGGACTTCCATCATAACCTTCCCCCATAAAATATATAAATGATATGTGAAGTTTCGTATCATTTCGAACAGTCCCCGATTTAATTAAATATTTGACCGAAACTAGTACAAACTAGTGTATAATATTATATGATTTTTTGGCCGAAACTTGCATTTCGAAAAGTTTCATAGAATCTAATTTTCAGATGATTTTTCTGCATTGACTTCCATCATAACCTTCCGTCTTAACATATATTAATGATCTCAAAAGTCTCGTGTCATTTCAAATAGTCCCCAACTAAATTTGATCTTTTTGACCGAAACTAGTGTATAATATACTATGATTTTTGACCGAAACTTGCATTTCGAAATGTTTCATAGAATCTAATTTTCAGATGATTTTTTGCATGGACTTCCAAC
This sequence comes from Lathyrus aphaca, assembly GCA_963966055.1. Lineage (NCBI taxonomy): Eukaryota > Viridiplantae > Streptophyta > Magnoliopsida > Fabales > Fabaceae > Lathyrus > Lathyrus aphaca. Next base: position 499,895,562 of record OZ014525.1, read on the forward strand.
ATAACCTTCCCTCGTAAAATATATAAATTATATGTGAAGTTTCGTATCATTTCAAATAGTCCCCAATTTAATTTGATTTTTGAACGAAACAAGTATAAACTAGTGTATAATATATTATGATTTTTTGGCCGAAACTTGCATTTCAAAAAGTTTCAAAGAATCTAATTTTCAGATGATTTTTTTGCATAGACTTCCATTATATCCTACCTTTTTAACATATATAAATGATCTGAAAAGTCTAGTATCATTTCAAATAGTCCCCAATTAAATTTGATCTTTTTGAACGAAACTAGTGTATAATATACTATGATTTTTGACAGAAACTTGCATTTCGAAAAGTTTCATAGAATCTAATTTTTAGATGATTTTTTGCATGGACTTCCATCATAACCTTCCCTCGTAAAATATATAATTGATATGTGAAGTTTCGTATCATTTAGAACAGTCCCCGGTTTAATTTGATTTTTGACCGAAACTAGTACAAACTATCGTATAATATTATATGATTTTTTGACCGAAACATGCATTTCGAAAAGTTTCATAGAATCTAATTTTTAGATGATTTTTCTACATGGACTTCCATCGTAACCTTCCCTCTTAAAATATATTAATGATCTCAATAATCTCGTATCATTTCAAATAGTTCCCAATTAAATTTGATCTTTTTGATCGAAACTAGTGTATAATATACTATGATTTTTGACCGAAACTTGCATTTCGAAAAGTTTCATAGAATCTAATTTTCAGATGATTTTTTGCATGGACTTCCAACATAACCTTCCCTCGTAAAATATACAAATGATATGTGAAGTTTCGTATCATTTCAAATAGTCCCCGATTTAATTTGATTTTTGAACAAAACAAGTATAAACTAGTACATAATATATTATGATTTTTTGGTCGAAACTTGCATTTCGAAAAGTTTCAAAGATTCTAATTTTCAGATGATTTTTTTGCATGGACCTCCATCATAACCTTCCCTCTTAATATCCATAAATGATCTGAAAAGTCTAGTATCATTTCAAATAGTCCCCAATTAAATTTGATCTTTTTGACCAAAACTAGTGTATAATATACTATGATTTTTGACATAAACTTGCATTTCGAAAAGTTTCATAGAATCTAATTTTCAGATGCTTTTTTGCATGGACTTCCATCATAACCTTCCCTCGTAAAATATATAAATGATATGTGAAACTTCGTATCATTTCGAACAGTCCCCAATTTAATTTCATTTTTGACCGAAACTAGTATAAACTAGTGTATAATATATTAATATTTTTTGGCTGAAACTTGCATTTCAAAAAGTTTTATAGAATTTATTTTCCAGATGATTTTGTTTTGCATAGACTTCCATCATAAGCTTCCCTCTTAACATATAAAAATGATCTGATATGTCTCGTATCATTTCAAATAGTCCCCAATTAAATTTGATCTTTTTGACCGAAAATTGTGTATAATATACTATGATTTTTGACCAAAACTTGTATTTCGAAAAGGTTCATAGAATTTAATTTTCAGTTGATTTTTTGCATGGACTTCCATCATAACCTTCCCTCGTAAAATATATAAATGATATGTGAAGTTTCATATCATTTCAAACAGTCCCCGATTTAATTTGATTTTTGACCGAAACTAGTACAAACTAGAGTATAATATTATATGATTTTTGGTCGAAACTTGCATTTCGAAAAGTTTCATAGAATCTAATTTTCAGATGATTTTTTGCATGGACTTCCATCATAACCTTCCCTCTTAACATATATTAATGATCTGAAAATTCTCGTATCATTTCAAATAGTCCCCAATTAAATTTAATCTTTTTGACCGAAACTAATGTATAATATACTATGATTTTTGACCGAAACATGCATTTCGAAATGTTTCATAGAATCCAATTTTCAGATGATTTTTTGCATGGACTTCCAATATAACCTTCCCTCATAAAATATATAAATGATATGTGAAGTTTCGTATCATTTCGAACAGTCCCCAATTTAATTTCATTTTTGACCGAAACTAGTATAAACTAGTGTATAATATTATATGATATTTGGTCGAAACTTGCATTTCGAAAAGTTTCAAAGATTCTAATTTTCAGATGATTTTTTTGCATGGACCTCCATCATAACCTTCCCTCTTAATATCCATAAATGATCTGAAAAGTCTAGTATCATTTCAAATAGTTCCCAATTAAATTTGATCTTTTTGAACGAAACTAGTGTATAATATACTATGAATTTTTGGTCGAAACTTGCATTTCGAAAAGTTTCATAGAATCTAATTTTTAGATGATTTTTTGCATGGACTTCCATCATAACCTTCCCTCGTAAAATATATAAATGATATGTGAGGTTTCGTATCATTTCGAACAGTCCCCGATTTAATTTGATTTTTGACCGAAACTAGTACAAACTAGCGTATAATATTATATGATATTTTGACCGAAACTTGCATTTCGAAAAGTTTCATAAGTCTAATTTTCAGATGATTTTTCTGCATGGACTTCCATCACAACCTTCCCTCTTAACATATATTAATGATCTGAAAATTCTCGTATCATTTCAAATAGTCCCCAATTAAATTTAATCTTTTTGACCGAAACTAATGTATAATATACTATGATTTTTGACCGAAACATGCATTTCGAAATGTTTCATAGAATCCAATTTTCAGATGATTTTTTGCATGGACTTCCAATATAACCTTCCCTCATAAAATATATAAATGATATGTGAAGTTTCGTATCATTTCGAACAGTCCCCAATTTAATTTCATTTTTGACCGAAACTAGTATAAACTAGTGTATAATATTATATGATTTTTGGTCGAAACTTGGATTTCGAAAAGTTTCAAAGATTCTAATTTTCAGATGATTTTTTTGCATGGACCTCCATCATAACCTTCCCTCTTAATATCCATAAATGATCTGAAAAGTCTAGTATCATTTCAAATAGTCCCCAATTAAATTTGATCTTTTTGCCCGAAACTAGTATATAATATACTATGATTTTTGACATAAACTTGCATTTCGAAAAGTTTCATAGAATCTAATTTTCAGATGATTTTTTGCATGGACTTCCATCATAACCTTCCCCCATAAAATATATAAATGATATGTGAAGTTTCGTATCATTTCGAACAGTCCCCGATTTAATTAAATATTTGACCGAAACTAGTACAAACTAGTGTATAATATTATATGATTTTTTGGTCGAAACTTGCATTTCGAAAAGTTTCATAGAATCTAATTTTCAGATGATTTTTCTGCATTGACTTCCATCATAACCTTCTGTCTTAACATATATTAATGATCTCAAAAGTCTCGTGTCATTTCAAATAGTCCCCAACTAAATTTGATCTTTTTGACCGAAACTAGTATATAATATAGTATGATTTTTGACCGAAACTTGCATTTCGAAAAGTTTCATAGAATCTAATATTCAGATGATTTTTTGCATGGACTTCCAACATAACCTTCCCTCGTAAAATATATAAATGATATGTGAAGTTTCGTATCATTTCAAATAGTCCCCAATTTAATTTGATTTTTGAACGAAACAAGTATAAATAAGTGTATAATATATTATGATTTTTTGGCTGAAACTTGCATTTCAAAAAGTTTCAAAGAATCTAATTTTCAGATGATTTTTTTGCATAGACTTCCATCATATCCTTCCCTTTTAACATATATAAATGATCTGAAAAGTCTAGTATCATTTCAAATAGTCCCCAATTAAATTTGATCTTTTTGAACGAAACTAGTGTATAATATACTATGAATTTTGACAGAAACTTGCATTTCGAAAAGTTTCATAGAATCTAATTTTTAGATGATTTTTTGCATGGACTTCCATTATAACCTTCCCTCGTAAAATATATAAATGAAATGTGAGGTTTCGTATCATTTTGAACAGTCCCCGATTTAATTTGATTTTTGACCGAAACTAGTACAAACTAGCGTATAATATTATATGATATTTTGACCGAAACTTGCATTTCGAAAAGTTTCATAGAATCTAATTTTCAGATGATTTTTCTGCATGGACTTCCATTGTAACCTTCCCTCTTAAAATAAATTAATGATCTGAAAAGTCTCGTATCATTTCAAATAGTTCCCAATTAAATTTGATCTTTTTGACCGAAACTAGTGTATAATATACTATGATTTTTGACCGAAACTTGCATTTCGAAAAGTTTCATAGAATCTAATATTCAGATGATTTATTGCATGGACTTCCAATATAACCTTCCCTCATAAAATATATAAATGATATGTGAAGTTTCGTATCATTTCGAACAGTCCCCAATTTAATTTCATTTTTGACCGAAACTAGTATAAACTAGTGTATAATATTATATGATTTTTGGTCGAAACTTGCATTTCGAAAAGTTTCAAAGATTCTAATTTTCAGATGATTTTTTTGCATGGACCTCCATCATAACCTTCCCTCTTAATATCCATAAATGATCTGAAAAGTCTAGTATCATTTCAAATAGTCCCCAAATAAATTTGATCTTTTTGCCCGAAACTAGTATATAATATACTATGATTTTTGACATAAACTTGCATTTCGAAAAGTTTCATAGAATCTAATTTTCAGATGATTTTTTGCATGGACTTCCATCATAACCTTCCCTCATAAAATATATAAATGATGTGAAGTTTCGTATCATTTCGAACAGTCCCCGATTTAATTAGATATTTGACCGAAACTAGTACAAACTAGTGTATAATATTATATGATTTTTTGGTCGAAACTTGCATTTCGAAAAGTTTCGTAGAATCTAATTTTCAGATGATTTTTCTGAATTGACTTCCATCATAACCTTCCGTCTTAACATATATTAATGATCTCAAAAGTCTCGTGTCATTTCAAATAGTCCCCAACTAAATTTGATCTTTTTGACCGAAACTAGTGTATAATATACTATGATTTTTGACCGAAACTTGCATTTCGAAAAGTTTCATAGAATCTAATTTTCAGATGATTTTTTGCATGGACTTCGAACATAACCTTCCCTCGTAAAATATATAAATGATATGTGAAGTTTCGTATCATTTCAAATAGTCCCCGATTTAATTTGATTTTTGAACGAAACAAGTATAAATAAGTGTATAATATATTATGATTTTTTGACCGAAACTTGCATTTCAAAAAGTTTCAAAGAATCTAATTTTCAGATGATTTTTTTGCATAGACTTCCATCATATCCTTCCCTTTTAACATATATAAATGATCTGAAAAGTCTAGTATCATTTCAAATAGTCCCCAATTAAATTTGATCTTTTTGAACGAAACTAGTGTATAATATACTATGAATATTGACAGAAACTTGCATTTCGAAAAGTTTCATAGAATCTAATTTTTAGATGATTTTTTGCATGGACTTCCATCATAACCCTCCCTCGTAAAATATATAAATGATATGTGAGGTTTCGTATCATTTCGAACAGTCCCCGATTTAATTTGATTTTTGACCGAAACTAGTACAAACTAGCGTATAATATTATATGATATTTTAACCGAAACTTGCATTTCGAAAAGTTTCATAGAATCTAATTTTCAGATGATTTTTTGCATGGACTTCCATCATAACCTTCCCTCATAAAATATATAAATGATGTGAAGTTTCGTATCATTTCGAACAGTCCCCGATTTAATTAGATATTTGACCGAAACTAGTACAAACTAGTGTATAATATTATATGATTTTTTGGTCGAAACTTGCATTTCGAAAAGTTTCGTAGAATCTAATTTTCAGATGATTTTTCTGAATTGACTTCCATCATAACCTTCCGTCTTAACATATATTAATGATCTCAAAAGTCTCGTGTCATTTCAAATAGTCCCCAACTAAATTTGATCTTTTTGACCGAAACTAGTGTATAATATACTATGATTTTTGACCGAAACTTGCATTTCGAAAAGTTTCATAGAATCTAATTTTCAGATGATTTTTTGCATGGACTTCCAACATAACCTTCCCTCGTAAAATATATAAATGATATGTGAAGTTTCGTATCATTTCAAATAGTCCCCGATTTAATTTGATTTTTGAACGAAACAAGTATAAATAAGTGTATAATATATTATGATTTTTTGGCCGAAACTTGCATTTCAAAAAGTTTCAAAGAATCTAATTTTCAGATGATTTTTTTGCATAGACTTCCATCATATCCTTCCCTTTTAACATATATAAATGATCTGAAAAGTCTAGTATCATTTCAAATAGTCCCCAATTAAATTTGATCTTTTTGAATGAAACTAGTGTATAATATACTATGATTTTTGATAGAAACTTGCATTTCGAAAAGTTTCATAGAATCTAATTTTTAGGTGAGTTTTTGCATGGACTTCCATCATAACCCTCCCTCGTAAAATATATAAATTTGATTTTTGACTGAAACTAGTACAAACTAGTGTATAATATTATATGATTTTTTGACCGAAACTTGCATTTCGAAAAGTTTCATAGAATCTAATTTTCAGATGATTTTTCTGCATGGACTTCCATTGTAACCTTCCCTCTTAAAATAAATTAATGATCTGAAAAGTCTCGTATCATTTCAAATAGTTCCCAATTAAATTTGATCTTTTTGACCGAAACTAGTGTATAATATACTATGATTTTTGACCGAAACTTGCATTTCGAAAAGTTTCATAGAATCTAATATTCAGATGATTTATTGCATGGACTTCCAATATAACCTTCCCTCATAAAATATATAAATGATATGTGAAGTTTCGTATCATTTCGAACAGTCCCCAATTTAATTTCATTTTTGACCGAAACTAGTATAAACTAGTGTATAATATTATATGATTTTTGGTCGAAACTTGCATTTCGAAAAGTTTCAAAGATTCTAATTTTCAGATGATTTTTTTGCATGGACCTCCATCATAACCTTCCCTCTTAATATCCATAAATGATCTGAAAAGTCTAGTATCATTTCAAATAGTCCCCAAATAAATTTGATCTTTTTGCCCGAAACTAGTATATAATATACTATGATTTTTGACATAAACTTGCATTTCGAAAAGTTTCATAGAATCTAATTTTCAGATGATTTTTTGCATGGACTTCCATCATAACCTTCCCTCATAAAATATATAAATGATGTGAAGTTTCGTATCATTTCGAACAATCCCCGATTTAATTAGATATTTGACCGAAACTAGTACAAACTAGTGTATAATATTATATGATTTTTTGGTCGAAACTTGCATTTCGAAAAGTTTCGTAGAATCTAATTTTCAGATGATTTTTCTGAATTGACTTCCATCATAACCTTCCGTCTTAACATATATTAATGATCTCAAAAGTCTCGTGTCATTTCAAATAGTCCCCAACTAAATTTGATCTTTTTGACCGAAACTAGTGTATAATATACTATGATTTTTGACCGAAACTTGCATTTCGAAAAGTTTCATAGAATCTAATATTCAGATGATTTTTTGCATGGACTTCCAACATAACCTTCCCTCGTAAAATATATAAATGATATGTGAAGTTTCGTATCATTTCAAATAGTCCCCAATTTAATTTGATTTTTGAACGAAACAAGTATAAATAAGTGTATAATATATTATGATTTTTTGGCCGAAACTTGCATTTCAAAAAGTTTCAAAGAATCTAATTTTCAGATGATTTTTTTGCATAGACTTCCATCATATCCTTCCCTTTTAACATATATAAATGATCTGAAAAGTCTAGTATCATTTCAAATAGTCCCCAATTAAATTTGATCTTTTTGAATGAAACTAGTGTATAATATACTATGATTTTTGATAGAAACTTGCATTTCGAAAAGTTTCATAGAATCTAATTTTTAGGTGAGTTTTTGCATGGACTTCCATCTAACCTTCACTCGTAAAATATATAAATTTGATTTTTGACTAAAACTAGTACAAACTAGTGTATAATATTATATGATTTTTTGACCGAAACTTGCATTTCGAAAAGTTTCATAGAATCTAATTTTCAGATGATTTTTCTGCATGGACTTCCATTGTAACCTTCCCTCTTAAAATAAATTAATGATCTGAAAAGTCTCGTATCATTTCAAATAGTTCCCAATTAAATTTGATCTTTTTGACCGAAACTAGTGTATAATATACTATGATTTTTGACCGAAACTTGCATTTCGAAAAGTTTCATAGAATCTAATATTCAGATGATTTATTGCATGGACTTCCAATATAACCTTCCTTCATAAAATATATAAATGATATGTGAAGTTTCGTATCATTTCGAACAGTCCCCAATTTAATTTCATTTTTGACCGAAACTAGTATAAACTAGTGTATAATATTATATGATTTTTGGTCGAAACTTGCATTTCGAAAAGTTTCAAAGATTCTAATTTTCAGATGATTTTTTTGCATGGACCTCCATCATAACCTTCCCTCTTAATATCCATAAATGATCTGAAAAGTCTAGTATCATTTCAAATAGTCCCCAAATAAATTTGATCTTTTTGCCCGAAACTAGTATATAATATACTATGATTTTTGACATAAACTTGCATTTCGAAAAGTTTCATAGAATCTAATTTTCAGATGATTTTTTGCATGGACTTCCATCATAACCTTCCCTCATAAAATATATAAATGATGTGAAGTTTCGTATCATTTCGAACAATCCCCGATTTAATTAGATATTTGACCGAAACTAGTACAAACTAGTGTATAATATTATATGATTTTTTGGTCGAAACTTGCATTTCGAAAAGTTTCGTAGAATCTAATTTTCAGATGATTTTTCTGAATTGACTTCCATCATAACCTTCCGTCTTAACATATATTAATGATCTCAAAAGTCTCGTGTCATTTCAAATAGTCCCCAACTAAATTTGATCTTTTTGACCGAAACTAGTGTATAATATACTATGATTTTTGACCGAAACTTGCATTTCGAAAAGTTTCATAGAATCTAATATTCAGATGATTTTTTGCATGGACTTCCAACATAACCTTCCCTCGTAAAATATATAAATGATATGTGAAGTTTCGTATCATTTCAAATAGTCCCCAATTTAATTTGATTTTTGAACGAAACAAGTATAAATAAGTGTATAATATATTATGATTTTTTGGCCGAAACTTGCATTTCAAAAAGTTTCAAAGAATCTAATTTTCAGATGATTTTTTTGCATAGACTTCCATCATATCCTTCCCTTTTAACATATATAAATGATCTGAAAAGTCTAGTATCATTTCAAATAGTCCCCAATTAAATTTGATCTTTTTGAACGAAACTAGTGTATAATATACTATGATTTTTGATAGAAACTTGCATTTCGAAAAGTTTCATAGAATCTAATTTTTAGATGATTTTTTGCATGGACTTCCATCATAACCTTCCCTCGTAAAATATATAAATGATATGTGAGGTTTCGTATCATTTCGAACAGTCCCCGGTTTAATTTGATTTTTGACCGAAACTAGTACAAACTAGCGTATAATATTATATGATATTTTCACCGAAACTTGCATTTCGAAAAGTTTCATAAGTCTAATTTTCAGATGATTTTTCTGCATGGACTTCCATCACAACCTTCCCTCTTAACATATATTAATGATCTGAAAATTCTCGTATCATTTCAAATAGTCCCCAATTAAATTTAATCTTTTTAACCGAAACTAATGTATAATATACTATGATTTTTGACCGAAACATGCATTTAGAAATGTTTCATAGAATCCAATTTTCAGATGATTTTTTGCATGGACTTCCAATATAACCTTCCCTCATAAAATATATAAATGATATGTGAAGTTTCGTATCATTTCGAACAGTCCCCAATTTAATTTCATTTTTGACCGAAACTAGTATAAACTAGTGTATAATATTATATGATTTTTGGTCGAAACTTGCATTTCGAAAAGTTTCAAAGATTCTAATTTTCAGATGATTTTTTTGCATGGACCTCCATCATAACCTTCCCTCTTAATATCCATAAATGATCTGAAAAGTCTAGTATCATTTCAAATAGTCCCCAATTAAATTTGATCTTTTTGCCCGAAACTAGTATATAATATACTATGATTTTTGACATAAACTTGCATTTCGAAAAGTTTCATAGAATCTAATTTTCAGATGATTTTTTGCATGGACTTCCATCATAACCTTCCCCCATAAAATATATAAATGATATGTGAAGTTTCGTATCATTTCGAACAGTCCCCGATTTAATTAAATATTTGACCGAAACTAGTACAAACTAGTGTATAATATTATATGATTTTTTGGTCGAAACTTGCATTTCGAAAAGTTTCATAGAATCTAATTTTCAGATGATTTTTCTGCATTGACTTCCATCATAACCTTCCGTCTTAACATATATTAATGATCTCAAAAGTCTCGTGTCATTTCAAATAGTCCCCAACTAAATTTGATCTTTTTGACCGAAACTAGTGTATAATATACTATGATTTTTGACCGAAACTTGCATTTCGAAAAGTTTCATAGAATCTAATATTCAGATGATTTTTTGCATGGACTTCAAACATAACCTTCCCTCGTAAAATATATAAATGATATGTGAAGTTTCGTATCATTTCAAATAGTCCCCAATTTAATTTGATTTTTGAACGAAACAAGTATAAATAAGTGTATAATATATTATGATTTTTTGGCCGAAACTTGCATTTCAAAAAGTTTCATAGAATCTAATTTTCAGATGATTTTTTTGCATAGACTTCCATCATATCCTTCCCTTTTAACATATATAAATGATCTGAAAAGTCTAGTATCATTTCAAATAGTCCCCAATTAAATTTGATCTTTTTGAATGAAACTAGTGTATAATATACTATGATTTTTGATAGAAACTTGCATTTCGAAAAGTTTCATAGAATCTAATTTTTAGGTGAGTTTTTGCATGGACTTCCATCATAACCCTCCCTCGTAAAATATATAAATTTGATTTTTGACTGAAACTAGTACAAACTAGTGTATAATATTATATGATTTTTTGACCGAAACTTGCATTTCGAAAAGTTTCATAGAATCTAATTTTCAGATGATTTTTCTGCATGGACTTCCATTGTAACCTTCCCTCTTAAAATAAATTAATGATCTGAAAAGTCTCGTATCATTTCAAATAGTTCCCAATTAAATTTGATCTTTTTGACCGAAACTAGTGTATAATATACTATGATTTTTGACCGAAACTTGCATTTCGAAAAGTTTCATAGAATCTAATATTCAGATGATTTATTGCATGGACTTCCAATATAACCTTCCCTCATAAAATATATAAATGATATGTGAAGTTTCGTATCATTTCGAACAGTCCCCAATTTAATTTCATTTTTGACCGAAACTAGTATAAACTAGTGTATAATATTATATGATTTTTGGTCGAAACTTGCATTTCGAAAAGTTTCAAAGATTCTAATTTTCAGATGATTTTTTTGCATGGACCTCCATCATAACCTTCCCTCTTAATATCCATAAATGATCTGAAAAGTCTAGTATCATTTCAAATAGTCCCCAAATAAATTTGATCTTTTTGCCCGAAACTAGTATATAATATACTATGATTTTTGACATAAACTTGCATTTCGAAAAGTTTCATAGAATCTAATTTTCAGATGATTTTTTGCATGGACTTCCATCATAACCTTCCCTCATAAAATATATAAATGATGTGAAGTTTCGTATCATTTCGAACAATCCCCGATTTAATTAGATATTTGACCGAAACTAGTACAAACTAGTGTATAATATTATATGATTTTTTGGTCGAAACTTGCATTTCGAAAAGTTTCGTAGAATCTAATTTTCAGATGATTTTTCTGAATTGACTTCCATCATAACCTTCCGTCTTAACATATATTAATGATCTCAAAAGTCTCGTGTCATTTCAAATAGTCCCCAACTAAATTTGATCTTTTTGACCGAAACTAGTGTATAATATACTATGATTTTTGACCGAAACTTGCATTTCGAAAAGTTTCATAGAATCTAATATTCAGATGATTTTTTGCATGGACTTCCAACATAACCTTCCCTCGTAAAATATATAAATGATATGTGAAGTTTCGTATCATTTCAAATAGTCCCCAATTTAATTTGATTTTTGAACGAAACAAGTATAAATAAGTGTATAATATATTATGATTTTTTGGCCGAAACTTGCATTTCAAAAAGTTTCAAAGAATCTAATTTTCAGATGATTTTTTTGCATAGACTTCCATCATATCCTTCCCTTTTAACATATATAAATGATCTGAAAAGTCTAGTATCATTTCAAATAGTCCCCAATTAAATTTGATCTTTTTGAATGAAACTAGTGTATAATATACTATGATTTTTGATAGAAACTTGCATTTCGAAAAGTTTCATAGAATCTAATTTTTAGGTGAGTTTTTGCATGGACTTCCATCTAACCTTCACTCGTAAAATATATAAATTTGATTTTTGACTAAAACTAGTACAAACTAGTGTATAATATTATATGATTTTTTGACCGAAACTTGCATTTCGAAAAGTTTCATAGAATCTAATTTTCAGATGATTTTTCTGCATGGACTTCCATTGTAACCTTCCCTCTTAAAATAAATTAATGATCTGAAAAGTCTCGTATCATTTCAAATAGTTCCCAATTAAATTTGATCTTTTTGACCGAAACTAGTGTATAATATACTATGATTTTTGACCGAAACTTGCATTTCGAAAAGTTTCATAGAATCTAATATTCAGATGATTTATTGCATGGACTTCCAATATAACCTTCCTTCATAAAATATATAAATGATATGTGAAGTTTCGTATCATTTCGAACAGTCCCCAATTTAATTTCATTTTTGACCGAAACTAGTATAAACTAGTGTATAATATTATATGATTTTTGGTCGAAACTTGCATTTCGAAAAGTTTCAAAGATTCTAATTTTCAGATGATTTTTTTGCATGGACCTCCATCATAACCTTCCCTCTTAATATCCATAAATGATCTGAAAAGTCTAGTATCATTTCAAATAGTCCCCAAATAAATTTGATCTTTTTGCCCGAAACTAGTATATAATATACTATGATTTTTGACATAAACTTGCATTTCGAAAAGTTTCATAGAATCTAATTTTCAGATGATTTTTTGCATGGACTTCCATCATAACCTTCCCTCATAAAATATATAAATGATGTGAAGTTTCGTATCATTTCGAACAATCCCCGATTTAATTAGATATTTGACCGAAACTAGTACAAACTAGTGTATAATATTATATGATTTTTTGGTCGAAACTTGCATTTCGAAAAGTTTCGTAGAATCTAATTTTCAGATGATTTTTCTGAATTGACTTCCATCATAACCTTCCGTCTTAACATATATTAATGATCTCAAAAGTCTCGTGTCATTTCAAATAGTCCCCAACTAAATTTGATCTTTTTGACCGAAACTAGTGTATAATATACTATGATTTTTGACCGAAACTTGCATTTCGAAAAGTTTCATAGAATCTAATATTCAGATGATTTTTTGCATGGACTTCCAACATAACCTTCCCTCGTAAAATATATAAATGATATGTGAAGTTTCGTATCATTTCAAATAGTCCCCAATTTAATTTGATTTTTGAACGAAACAAGTATAAATAAGTGTATAATATATTATGATTTTTTGGCCGAAACTTGCATTTCAAAAAGTTTCAAAGAATCTAATTTTCAGATGATTTTTTTGCATAGACTTCCATCATATCCTTCCCTTTTAACATATATAAATGATCTGAAAAGTCTAGTATCATTTCAAATAGTCCCCAATTAAATTTGATCTTTTTGAACGAAACTAGTGTATAATATACTATGATTTTTGATAGAAACTTGCATTTCGAAAAGTTTCATAGAATCTAATTTTTAGATGATTTTTTGCATGGACTTCCATCATAACCTTCCCTCGTAAAATATATAAATGATATGTGAGGTTTCGTATCATTTCGAACAGTCCCCGGTTTAATTTGATTTTTGACCGAAACTAGTACAAACTAGCGTATAATATTATATGATATTTTCACCGAAACTTGCATTTCGAAAAGTTTCATAAGTCTAATTTTCAGATGATTTTTCTGCATGGACTTCCATCACAACCTTCCCTCTTAACATATATTAATGATCTGAAAATTCTCGTATCATTTCAAATAGTCCCCAATTAAATTTAATCTTTTTAACCGAAACTAATGTATAATATACTATGATTTTTGACCGAAACATGCATTTAGAAATGTTTCATAGAATCCAATTTTCAGATGATTTTTTGCATGGACTTCCAATATAACCTTCCCTCATAAAATATATAAATGATATGTGAAGTTTCGTATCATTTCGAACAGTCCCCAATTTAATTTCATTTTTGACCGAAACTAGTATAAACTAGTGTATAATATTATATGATTTTTGGTCGAAACTTGCATTTCGAAAAGTTTCAAAGATTCTAATTTTCAGATGATTTTTTTGCATGGACCTCCATCATAACCTTCCCTCTTAATATCCATAAATGATCTGAAAAGTCTAGTATCATTTCAAATAGTCCCCAATTAAATTTGATCTTTTTGCCCGAAACTAGTATATAATATACTATGATTTTTGACATAAACTTGCATTTCGAAAAGTTTCATAGAATCTAATTTTCAGATGATTTTTTGCATGGACTTCCATCATAACCTTCCCCCATAAAATATATAAATGATATGTGAAGTTTCGTATCATTTCGAACAGTCCCCGATTTAATTAAATATTTGACCGAAACTAGTACAAACTAGTGTATAATATTATATGATTTTTTGGTCGAAACTTGCATTTCGAAAAGTTTCATAGAATCTAATTTTCAGATGATTTTTCTGCATTGACTTCCATCATAACCTTCCGTCTTAACATATATTAATGATCTCAAAAGTCTCGTGTCATTTCAAATAGTCCCCAACTAAATTTGATCTTTTTGACCGAAACTAGTGTATAATATACTATGATTTTTGACCGAAACTTGCATTTCGAAAAGTTTCATAGAATCTAATATTCAGATGATTTTTTGCATGGACTTCAAACATAACCTTCCCTCGTAAAATATATAAATGATATGTGAAGTTTCGTATCATTTCAAATAGTCCCCAATTTAATTTGATTTTTGAACGAAACAAGTATAAATAAGTGTATAATATATTATGATTTTTTGGCCGAAACTTGCATTTCAAAAAGTTTCATAGAATCTAATTTTCAGATGATTTTTTTGCATAGACTTCCATCATATCCTTCCCTTTTAACATATATAAATGATCTGAAAAGTCTAGTATCATTTCAAATAGTCCCCAATTAAATTTGATCTTTTTGAATGAAACTAGTGTATAATATACTATGATTTTTGATAGAAACTTGCATTTCGAAAAGTTTCATAGAATCTAATTTTTAGGTGATTTTTTGCATGGACTTCCATCTAACCTTCCCTCGTAAAATATATAAATTTGATTTTTGACTGAAACTAGTACAAACTAGTGTATAATATTATATGATTTTTTGACCGAAACTTGCATTTCGAAAAGTTTCATAGAATCTAATTTTCAGATGATTTTTCTGCATGGACTTCCATTGTAACCTTCCCTCTTAAAATAAATTAATGATTTGAAAAGTCTCGTATCATTTCAAATAGTTCCCAATTAAATTTGATCTTTTTGACCGAAACTAGTGTATAATATACTATGATTTTTGACCGAAACTTGCATTTCGAAAAGTTTCATAGAATCTAATATTCAGATGATTTATTGCATGGACTTCCAATATAACCTTCCCTCATAAAATATATAAATGATATGTGAAGTTTCGTATCATTTCGAACAGTCCCCAATTTAATTTCATTTTTGACCGAAACTAGTATAAACTAGTGTATAATATTATATGATTTTTGGTCGAAACTTGCATTTCGAAAAGTTTCAAAGATTCTAATTTTCAGATGATTTTTTTGCATGGACCTC
The DNA here is from genome assembly GCA_963966055.1 of Lathyrus aphaca. Lineage (NCBI taxonomy): Eukaryota > Viridiplantae > Streptophyta > Magnoliopsida > Fabales > Fabaceae > Lathyrus > Lathyrus aphaca. The sequence continues at coordinate 499,911,532 of OZ014525.1, forward strand.
CATCATAACCTTCCCTCTTAATATCCATAAATGATCTGAAAAGTCTAGTATCATTTCAAATAGTCCCCAAATAAATTTGATCTTTTTGCCCGAAACTAGTATATAATATACTATGATTTTTGACATAAACTTGCATTTCGAAAAGTTTCATAGAATCTAATTTTCAGATGATTTTTTGCATGGACTTCCATCATAACCTTCCCTCATAAAATATATAAATGATGTGAAGTTTCGTATCATTTCGAACAATCCCCGATTTAATTAGATATTTGACCGAAACTAGTACAAACTAGTGTATAATATTATATGATTTTTTGGTCGAAACTTGCATTTCGAAAAGTTTCGTAGAATCTAATTTTCAGATGATTTTTCTGAATTGACTTCCATCATAACCTTCCGTCTTAACATATATTAATGATCTCAAAAGTCTCGTGTCATTTCAAATAGTCCCCAACTAAATTTGATCTTTTTGACCGAAACTAGTGTATAATATACTATGATTTTTGACCGAAACTTGCATTTCGAAAAGTTTCATAGAATCTAATATTCAGATGATTTTTTGCATGGACTTCCAACATAACCTTCCCTCGTAAAATATATAAATGATATGTGAAGTTTCGTATCATTTCAAATAGTCCCCAATTTAATTTGATTTTTGAACGAAACAAGTATAAATAAGTGTATAATATATTATGATTTTTTGGCCGAAACTTGCATTTCAAAAAGTTTCAAAGAATCTAATTTTCAGATGATTTTTTTGCATAGACTTCCATCATATCCTTCCCTTTTAACATATATAAATGATCTGAAAAGTCTAGTATCATTTCAAATAGTCCCCAATTAAATTTGATCTTTTTGAACGAAACTAGTGTATAATATACTATGATTTTTGATAGAAACTTGCATTTCGAAAAGTTTCATAGAATCTAATTTTTAGATGATTTTTTGCATGGACTTCCATCATAACCTTCCCTCGTAAAATATATAAATGATATGTGAGGTTTCGTATCATTTCGAACAGTCCCCGGTTTAATTTGATTTTTGACCGAAACTAGTACAAACTAGCGTATAATATTATATGATATTTTCACCGAAACTTGCATTTCGAAAAGTTTCATAAGTCTAATTTTCAGATGATTTTTCTGCATGGACTTCCATCACAACCTTCCCTCTTAACATATATTAATGATCTGAAAATTCTCGTATCATTTCAAATAGTCCCCAATTAAATTTAATCTTTTTAACCGAAACTAATGTATAATATACTATGATTTTTGACCGAAACATGCATTTAGAAATGTTTCATAGAATCCAATTTTCAGATGATTTTTTGCATGGACTTCCAATATAACCTTCCCTCATAAAATATATAAATGATATGTGAAGTTTCGTATCATTTCGAACAGTCCCCAATTTAATTTCATTTTTGACCGAAACTAGTATAAACTAGTGTATAATATTATATGATTTTTGGTCGAAACTTGCATTTCGAAAAGTTTCAAAGATTCTAATTTTCAGATGATTTTTTTGCATGGACCTCCATCATAACCTTCCCTCTTAATATCCATAAATGATCTGAAAAGTCTAGTATCATTTCAAATAGTCCCCAATTAAATTTGATCTTTTTGCCCGAAACTAGTATATAATATACTATGATTTTTGACATAAACTTGCATTTCGAAAAGTTTCATAGAATCTAATTTTCAGATGATTTTTTGCATGGACTTCCATCATAACCTTCCCCCATAAAATATATAAATGATATGTGAAGTTTCGTATCATTTCGAACAGTCCCCGATTTAATTAAATATTTGACCGAAACTAGTACAAACTAGTGTATAATATTATATGATTTTTTGGTCGAAACTTGCATTTCGAAAAGTTTCATAGAATCTAATTTTCAGATGATTTTTCTGCATTGACTTCCATCATAACCTTCCGTCTTAACATATATTAATGATCTCAAAAGTCTCGTGTCATTTCAAATAGTCCCCAACTAAATTTGATCTTTTTGACCGAAACTAGTGTATAATATACTATGATTTTTGACCGAAACTTGCATTTCGAAAAGTTTCATAGAATCTAATATTCAGATGATTTTTTGCATGGACTTCAAACATAACCTTCCCTCGTAAAATATATAAATGATATGTGAAGTTTCGTATCATTTCAAATAGTCCCCAATTTAATTTGATTTTTGAACGAAACAAGTATAAATAAGTGTATAATATATTATGATTTTTTGGCCGAAACTTGCATTTCAAAAAGTTTCATAGAATCTAATTTTCAGATGATTTTTTTGCATAGACTTCCATCATATCCTTCCCTTTTAACATATATAAATGATCTGAAAAGTCTAGTATCATTTCAAATAGTCCCCAATTAAATTTGATCTTTTTGAATGAAACTAGTGTATAATATACTATGATTTTTGATAGAAACTTGCATTTCGAAAAGTTTCATAGAATCTAATTTTTAGGTGATTTTTTGCATGGACTTCCATCTAACCTTCCCTCGTAAAATATATAAATTTGATTTTTGACTGAAACTAGTACAAACTAGTGTATAATATTATATGATTTTTTGACCGAAACTTGCATTTCGAAAAGTTTCATAGAATCTAATTTTCAGATGATTTTTCTGCATGGACTTCCATTGTAACCTTCCCTCTTAAAATAAATTAATGATTTGAAAAGTCTCGTATCATTTCAAATAGTTCCCAATTAAATTTGATCTTTTTGACCGAAACTAGTGTATAATATACTATGATTTTTGACCGAAACTTGCATTTCGAAAAGTTTCATAGAATCTAATATTCAGATGATTTATTGCATGGACTTCCAATATAACCTTCCCTCATAAAATATATAAATGATATGTGAAGTTTCGTATCATTTCGAACAGTCCCCAATTTAATTTCATTTTTGACCGAAACTAGTATAAACTAGTGTATAATATTATATGATTTTTGGTCGAAACTTGCATTTCGAAAAGTTTCAAAGATTCTAATTTTCAGATGATTTTTTTGCATGGACCTCCATCATAACCTTCCCTCTTAATATCCATAAATGATCTGAAAAGTCTAGTATCATTTCAAATAGTCCCCAAATAAATTTGATCTTTTTGCCCGAAACTAGTATATAATATACTATGATTTTTGACATAAACTTGCATTTCGAAAAGTTTCATAGAATCTAATTTTCAGATGATTTTTTGCATGGACTTCCATCATAACCTTCCCTCATAAAATATATAAATGATGTGAAGTTTCGTATCATTTCGAACAGTCCCCGATTTAATTAGATATTTGACCGAAACTAGTACAAACTAGTGTATAATATTATATGATTTTTTGGTCGAAACTTGCATTTCGAAAAGTTTCGTAGAATCTAATTTTCAGATGATTTTTCTGAATTGACTTCCATCATAACCTTCCGTCTTAACATATATTAATGATCTCAAAAGTCTCGTGTCATTTCAAATAGTCCCTAACTAAATTTGATCTTTTTGACCGAAACTAGTGTATAATATACTATGATTTTTGACCGAAACTTGCATTTCGAAAAGTTTCATAGAATCTAATATTCAGATGATTTTTTGCATGGACTTCCAACATAACCTTCCCTCGTAAAATATATAAATGATATGTGAAGTTTCGTATCATTTCAAATAGTCCCCAATTTAATTTGATTTTTGAACGAAACAAGTATAAATAAGTGTATAATATATTATGATTTTTTGGCCGAAACTTGCATTTCAAAAAGTTTCAAAGAATCTAATTTTCAGATGATTTTTTTGCATAGACTTCCATCATATCCTTCCCTTTTAACATATATAAATGATCTGAAAAGTCTAGTATCATTTCAAATAGTCCCCAATTAAATTTGATCTTTTTGAACGAAACTAGTGTTTAATATACTATGATTTTTGATAGAAACTTGCATTTCGAAAAGTTTCATAGAATCTAATTTTTAGATGATTTTTTGCATGGACTTCCATCATAACCTTCCCTCGTAAAATATATAAATGATATGTGAGGTTTCGTATCATTTCGAACAGTCCCCGGTTTAATTTGATTTTTGACCGAAACTAGTACAAACTAGCGTATAATATTATATGATATTTTCACCGAAACTTGCATTTCGAAAAGTTTCATAAGTCTAATTTTCAGATGATTTTTCTGCATGGACTTCCATCACAACCTTCCCTCTTAACATATATTAATGATCTGAAAATTCTCGTATCATTTCAAATAGTCCCCAATTAAATTTAATCTTTTTAACCGAAACTAATGTATAATATACTATGATTTTTGACCGAAACATGCATTTCGAAATGTTTCATAGAATCCAATTTTCAGATGATTTTTTGCATGGACTTCCAATATAACCTTCCCTCATAAAATATATAAATGATATGTGAAGTTTCGTATCATTTCGAACAGTCCCCAATTTAATTTCATTTTTGACCGAAACTAGTATAAACTAGTGTATAATATTATATGATTTTTGGTCGAAACTTGCATTTCGAAAAGTTTCAAAGATTCTAATTTTCAGATGATTTTTTTGCATGGACCTCCATCATAACCTTCCCTCTTAATATCCATAAATGATCTGAAAAGTCTAGTATCATTTCAAATAGTCCCCAATTAAATTTGATCTTTTTGTCCGAAACTAGTATATAATATACTATGATTTTTGACATAAACTTGCATTTCGAAAAGTTTCATAGAATCTAATTTTCAGATGATTTTTTGCATGGACTTCCATCATAACCTTCCCGCATAAAATATATAAATGATATGTGAAGTTTCGTATCATTTCGAACAGTCCCCGATTTAATTAAATATTTGACCGAAACTAGTACAAACTAGTGTAAAATATTATATGATTTTTTGGTCGAAACTTGCATTTCGAAAAGTTTCATAGAATCTAATTTTCAGATGATTTTTCTGCATTGACTTCCATCATAACCTTCCGTCTTAACATATATTAATGATCTCAAAAGTCTCGTGTCATTTCAAATAGTCCCCAACTAAATTTGATCTTTTTGACCGAAACTAGTGTATAATATACTATGATTTTTGACCGAAACTTGCATTTCGAAAAGTTTCATAGAATCTAATATTCAGATGATTTTTTGCATGGACTTCCAACATAACCTTCCCTCGTAAAATATATAAATGATATGTGAAGTTTCGTATCATTTCAAATAGTCCCCAATTTAATTTGATTTTTGAACGAAACAAGTATAAATAAGTGTATAATATATTATGATTTTTTGGCCGAAACTTGCATTTCAAAAAGTTTCAAAGAATCTAATTTTCAGATGATTTTTTTGCATAGACTTCCATCATATCCTTCCCTTTTAACATATATAAATGATCTGAAAAGTCTAGTATCATTTCAAATAGTCCCCAATTAAATTTGATCTTTTTGAATGAAACTAGTGTATAATATACTATGATTTTTGATAGAAACTTGCATTTCGAAAAGTTTCATAGAATCTAATTTTTAGGTGATTTTTTGCATGGACTTCCATCTAACCTTCCCTCGTAAAATATATAAATTTGATTTTTGACTGAAACTAGTACAAACTAGTGTATAATATTATATGATTTTTTGACCGAAACTTGCATTTCGAAAAGTTTCATAGAATCTAATTTTCAGATGATTTTTCTGCATGGACTTCCATTGTAACCTTCCCTCTTAAAATAAATTAATGATCTGAAAAGTCTCGTATCATTTCAAATAGTTCCCAATTAAATTTGATCTTTTTGACCGAAACTAGTGTATAATATACTATGATTTTTGACCGAAACTTGCATTTCGAAAAGTTTCATAGAATCTAATATTCAGATGATTTATTGCATGGACTTCCAATATAACCTTCCCTCATAAAATATATAAATGATATGTGAAGTTTCATATCATTTCGAACAGTCCCCAATTTAATTTCATTTTTGACCGAAACTAGTATAAACTAGTGTATAATATTATATGATTTTTGGTCGAAACTTGCATTTCGAAAAGTTTCAAAGATTCTAATTTTCAGATGATTTTTTTGCATGGACCTCCATCATAACCTTCCCTCTTAATATCCATAAATGATCTGAAAAGTCTAGTATCATTTCAAATAGTCCCCAATTAAATTTGATCTTTTTGCCCGAAACTAGTATATAATATACTATGATTTTTGACATAAACTTGCATTTCGAAAAGTTTCATAGAATCTAATTTTCAGATGATTTTTTGCATGGACTTCCATCATAACCTTCCCTCATAAAATATATAAATGATGTGAAGTTTCGTATCATTTCGAACAATCCCCGATTTAATTAGATATTTGACCGAAACTAGTACAAACTAGTGTATAATATTATATGATTTTTTGGTCGAAACTTGCATTTCGAAAAGTTTCGTAGAATCTAATTTTCAGATGATTTTTCTGAATTGACTTCCATCATAACCTTTCGTCTTAACATATATTAATGATCTCAAAAGTCTCGTGTCATTTCAAATAGTCCCCAACTAAATTTGATCTTTTTGACCGAAACTAGTGTATAATATACTATGATTTTTGACCGAAACTTGCATTTCGAAAAGTTTCATAGAATCTAATATTCAGATGATTTTTTGCATGGACTTCCAACATAACCTTCCCTCGTAAAATATATAAATGATATGTGAAGTTTCGTATCATTTCAAATAGTCCCCAATTTAATTTGATTTTTGAACGAAACAAGTATAAATAAGTGTATAATATATTATGATTTTTTGGCCGAAACTTGCATTTCAAAAAGTTTCAAAGAATCTAATTTTCAGATGATTTTTTTGCATAGACTTCCATCATATCCTTCCCTTTTAACATATATAAATGATCTGAAAAGTCTAGTATCATTTCAAATAGTCCCCAATTAAATTTGATCTTTTTGAATGAAACTAGTGTATAATATACTATGATTTTTGATAGAAACTTGCATTTCGAAAAGTTTCATAGAATCTATTTTTTAGGTGATTTTTTGCATGGACTTCCATCTAACCTTCCCTCGTAAAATATATAAATTTGATTTTTGACTGAAACTAGTACAAACTAGTGTATAATATTATATGATTTTTTGACCGAAACTTGCATTTCGAAAAGTTTCATAGAATCTAATTTTCAGATGATTTTTCTGCATGGACTTCCATTATAACCTTCCCTCTTAAAATAAATTAATGATCTGAAAAGTCTCGTATCATTTCAAATAGTTCCCAATTAAATTTGATCTTTTTGACCGAAACTAGTGTATAATATACTATGATTTTTGACCGAAACTTGCATTTCGAAAAGTTTCATAGAATCTAATATTCAGATGATTTATTGCATGGACTTCCAATATAACCTTCCCTCATAAAATATATAAATGATATGTGAAGTTTCATATCATTTCGAACAGTCCCCAATTTAATTTCATTTTTGACCGAAACTAGTATAAACTAGTGTATAATATTATATGATTTTTGGTCGAAACTTGCATTTCGAAAAGTTTCAAAGATTCTAATTTTCAGATGATTTTTTTGCATGGACCTCCATCATAACCTTCCCTCTTAATATCCATAAATGATCTGAAAAGTCTAGTATCATTTCAAATAGTCCCCAATTAAATTTGATCTTTTTGCCCGAAACTAGTATATAATATACTATGATTTTTGACATAAACTTGCATTTCGAAAAGTTTCATAGAATCTAATTTTCAGATGATTTTTTGCATGGACTTCCATCATAACCTTCCCCCATAAAATATATAAATGATATGTGAAGTTTCGTATCATTTCGAACAGTCCCCGATTTAATTAAATATTTGACCGAAACTAGTACAAACTAGTGTATAATATTATATGATTTTTTGGTCGAAACTTGCATTTCGAAAAGTTTCATAGAATCTAATTTTCAGATGATTTTTCTGCATTGACTTCCATCATAACCTTCCGTCTTAACATATATTAATGATCTCAAAAGTCTCGTGTCATTTCAAATAGTCCCCAACTAAATTTGATCTTTTTGACCGAAACTAGTGTATAATATACTATGATTTTTGACCGAAACTTGCATTTCGAAAAGTTTCATAGAATCTAATATTCAGATGATTTTTTGCATGGACTTCCAACATAACCTTCCCTCGTAAAATATATAAATGATATGTGAAGTTTCGTATCATTTCAAATAGTCCCCAATTTAATTTGATTTTTGAACGAAACAAGTATAAATAAGTGTATAATATATTATGATTTTTTGGCCGAAACTTGCATTTCAAAAAGTTTCAAAGAATCTAATTTTCAGATGATTTTTTTGCATAGACTTCCATCATATCCTTCCCTTTTAACATATATAAATGATCAGAAAAGTCTAGTATCATTTCAAATAGTCCCCAATTAAATTTGATCTTTTTGAATGAAACTAGTGTATAATATACTATGATTTTTGATAGAAACTTGCATTTCGAAAAGTTTCATAGAATCTAATTTTTAGGTGATTTTTTGCATGGACTTCCATCTAACCTTCCCTCGTAAAATATATAAATTTGATTTTTGACTGAAACTAGTACAAACTAGTGTATAATATTATATGATTTTTTGACCGAAACTTGCATTTCAAAAAGTTTCATAGAATCTAATTTTCAGATGATTTTTCTGCATGGACTTCCATTGTAACCTTCCCTCTTAAAATAAATTAATGATCTGAAAAGTCTCGTATCATTTCAAATAGTTCCCAATTAAATTTGATCTTTTTGACCGAAACTAGTGTATAATATACTATGATTTTTGACCGAAACTTGCATTTCGAAAAGTTTCATAGAATCTAATATTCAGATGATTTATTGCATGGACTTCCAATATAACCTTCCCTCATAAAATATATAAATGATATGTGAAGTTTCGTATCATTTCGAACAGTCCCCAATTTAATTTCATTTTTGACCGAAACTAGTATAAACTAGTGTATAATATTATATGATTTTTGGTCGAAACTTGCATTTCGAAAAGTTTCAAAGATTCTAATTTTCAGATGATTTTTTTGCATGGACCTCCATCATAACCTTCCCTCTTAATATCCATAAATGATCTGAAAAGTCTAGTATCATTTCAAATAGTCCCCAAATAAATTTGATCTTTTTGCCCGAAACTAGTATATAATATACTATGATTTTTGACATAAACTTGCATTTCGAAAAGTTTCATAGAATCTAATTTTCAGATGATTTTTTGCATGGACTTCCATCATAACCTTCCCTCATAAAATATATAAATGATGTGAAGTTTCGTATCATTTCGAACAGTCCCCGATTTAATTAGATATTTGACCGAAACTAGTACAAACTAGTGTATAATATTATATGATTTTTTGGTCGAAACTTGCATTTCGAAAAGTTTCATAGAATCTAATTTTCAGATGATTTTTCTGCATTGACTTCCATCATAACCTTCCGTCTTAACATATATTAATGATCTCAAAAGTCTCGTGTCATTTCAAATAGTCCCCAACTAAATTTGATCTTTTTGACCGAAACTAGTGTATAATATACTATGATTTTTGACCGAAACTTGCATTTCGAAAAGTTTCATAGAATCTAATATTCAGATGATTTTTTGCATGGACTTCCAACATAACCTTCCCTCGTAAAATATATAAATGATATGTGAAGTTTCGTATCATTTCAAATAGTCCCCAATTTAATTTGATTTTTGAACGAAACAAGTATAAATAAGTGTATAATATATTATGATTTTTTGGCCGAAACTTGCATTTCAAAAAGTTTCAAAGAATCTAATTTTCAGATGATTTTTTTGCATAGACTTCCATCATATCCTTCCCTTTTAACATATATAAATGATCAGAAAAGTCTAGTATCATTTCAAATAGTCCCCAATTAAATTTGATCTTTTTGAATGAAACTAGTGTATAATATACTATGATTTTTGATAGAAACTTGCATTTCGAAAAGTTTCATAGAATCTAATTTTTAGGTGATTTTTTGCATGGACTTCCATCTAACCTTCCCTCGTAAAATATATAAATTTGATTTTTGACTGAAACTAGTACAAACTAGTGTATAATATTATATGATTTTTTGACCGAAACTTGCATTTCAAAAAGTTTCATAGAATCTAATTTTCAGATGATTTTTCTGCATGGACTTCCATTGTAACCTTCCCTCTTAAAATAAATTAATGATCTGAAAAGTCTCGTATCATTTCAAATAGTTCCCAATTAAATTTGATCTTTTTGACCGAAACTAGTGTATAATATACTATGATTTTTGACCGAAACTTGCATTTCGAAAAGTTTCATAGAATCTAATATTCAGATGATTTATTGCATGGACTTCCAATATAACCTTCCCTCATAAAATATATAAATGATATGTGAAGTTTCGTATCATTTCGAACAGTCCCCAATTTAATTTCATTTTTGACCGAAACTAGTATAAACTAGTGTATAATATTATATGATTTTTGGTCGAAACTTGCATTTCGAAAAGTTTCAAAGATTCTAATTTTCAGATGATTTTTTTGCATGGACCTCCATCATAACCTTCCCTCTTAATATCCATAAATGATCTGAAAAGTCTAGTATCATTTCAAATAGTCCCCAAATAAATTTGATCTTTTTGCCCGAAACTAGTATATAATATACTATGATTTTTGACATAAACTTGCATTTCGAAAAGTTTCATAGAATCTAATTTTCAGATGATTTTTTGCATGGACTTCCATCATAACCTTCCCTCATAAAATATATAAATGATGTGAAGTTTCGTATCATTTCGAACAGTCCCCGATTTAATTAGATATTTGACCGAAACTAGTACAAACTAGTGTATAATATTATATGATTTTTTGGTCGAAACTTGCATTTCGAAAAGTTTCGTAGAATCTAATTTTCAGATGATTTTTCTGCATTGACTTCCATCATAACCTTCCGTCTTAACATATATTAATGATCTCAAAAGTCTCGTGTCATTTCAAATAGTCCCCAACTAAATTTGATCTTTTTGACCGAAACTAGTGTATAATATACTATGATTTTTGACCGAAACTTGCATTTCGAAAAGTTTCATAGAATCTAATATTCAGATGATTTTTTGCATGGACTTCCAACATAACCTTCCCTCGTAAAATATATAAATGATATGTGAAGTTTCGTATCATTTCAAATAGTCCCCAATTTAATTTGATTTTTGAACGAAACAAGTATAAATAAGTGTATAATATATTATGATTTTTTGGCCGAAACTTGCATTTCAAAAAGTTTCAAAGAATCTAATTTTCAGATGATTTTTTTGCATAGACTTCCATCATATCCTTCCCTTTTAACATATATAAATGATCTGAAAAGTCTAGTATCATTTCAAATAGTCCCCAATTAAATTTGATCTTTTTGAATGAAACTAGTGTATAATATACTATGATTTTTGATAGAAACTTGCATTTCGAAAAGTTTCATAGAATCTAATTTTTAGGTGATTTTTTGCATGGACTTCCATCTAACCTTCCCTCGTAAAATATATAAATTTGATTTTTGACTGAAACTAGTACAAACTAGTGTATAATATTATATGATTTTTTGACCGAAACTTGCATTTCAAAAAGTTTCATAGAATCTAATTTTCAGATGATTTTTCTGCATGGACTTCCATTGTAACCTTCCCTCTTAAAATAAATTAATGATCTGAAAAGTCTCGTATCATTTCAAATAGTTCCCAATTAAATTTGATCTTTTTGACCGAAACTAGTGTATAATATACTATGATTTTTGACCGAAACTTGCATTTCGAAAAGTTTCATAGAATCTAATATTCAGATGATTTATTGCATGGACTTCCAATATAACCTTCCCTCATAAAATATATAAATGATATGTGAAGTTTCGTATCATTTCGAACAGTCCCCAATTTAATTTCATGTTTGACCGAAACTAGTATAAACTAGTGTATAATATTATATGATTTTTGGTCGAAACTTGCATTTCGAAAAGTTTCAAAGATTCTAATTTTCAGATGATTTTTTTGCATGGACCTCCATCATAACCTTCCCTCTTAATATCCATAAATGATCTGAAAAGTCTAGTATCATTTCAAATAGTCCCCAAATAAATTTGATCTTTTTGCCCGAAACTAGTATATAATATACTATGATTTTTGACATAAACTTGCATTTCGAAAAGTTTCATAGAATCTAATTTTCAGATGATTTTTTGCATGGACTTCCATCATAACCTTCCCTCATAAAATATATAAATGATGTGAAGTTTCGTATCATTTCGAACAGTCCCCGATTTAATTAGATATTTGACCGAAACTAGTACAAACTAGTGTATAATATTATATGATTTTTTGGTCGAAACTTGCATTTCGAAAAGTTTCGTAGAATCTAATTTTCAGATGATTTTTCTGAATTGACTTCCATCATAACCTTCCGTCTTAACATATATTAATGATCTCAAAAGTCTCGTGTCATTTCAAATAGTCCCCAACTAAATTTGATCTTTTTGACCGAAACTAGTGTATAATATACTATGATTTTTGACCGAAACTTGCATTTCGAAAAGTTTCATAGAATCTAATATTCAGATGATTTTTTGCATGGACTTCCAACATAACCTTCCCTCGTAAAATATATAAATGATATGTGAAGTTTCGTATCATTTCAAATAGTCCCCAATTTAATTTGATTTTTGAACGAAACAAGTATAAATAAGTGTATAATATATTATGATTTTTTGGCCGAAACTTGCATTTCAAAAAGTTTCAAAGAATCTAATTTTCAGATGATTTTTTTGCATAGACTTCCATCATATCCTTCCCTTTTAACATATATAAATGATCTGAAAAGTCTAGTATCATTTCAAATAGTCCCCAATTAAATTTGATCTTTTTGAACGAAACTAGTGTATAATATACTATGATTTTTGATAGAAACTTGCATTTCGAAGAGTTTCATAGAATCTAATTTTTAGGTGATTTTTTGCATGGACTTCCATCTAACCTTCCCTCGTAAAATATATAAATGATATGTGAGGTTTCGTATCATTTCGAACAGTCCCCGATTTAATTTGATTTTTGACTGAAACTAGTACAAACTAGTGTATAATATTATATGATTTTTTGACCGAAACTTGCATTTCGAAAAGTTTCATAGAATCTAATTTTCAGATGATTTTTCTGCATGGACTTCCATCGTAACCTTCCCTCTTAAAATAAATTAATGATCTGAAAAGTCTCGTATCATTTCAAATAGTTCCCAATTAAATTTGATCTTTTTGACCGAAACTAGTGTATAATATACTATGATTTTTGACCGAAACTTGCATTTCGAAAAGTTTCATAGAATCTAATATTCAGATGATTTATTGCATGGACTTCCAATATAACCTTCCCTCATAAAATATATAAATGATATGTGAAGTTTCGTATCATTTCGAACAGTCCCCAATTTAATTTCATTTTTGACCGAAACTAGTATAAACTAGTGTATAATATTATATGATTTTTGGTCGAAACTTGCATTTCGAAAAGTTTCAAAGATTCTAATTTTCAGATGATTTTTTTGCTTGGACCTCCATCATAACCTTCCCTCTTAATATCCATAAATGATCTGAAAAGTCTAGTATCATTTCAAATAGTCCCCAATTAAATTTGATCTTTTTGACCGAAACTAGTATATAATATACTATGATTTTTGACATAAACTTGCATTTCGAAAAGTTTCATAGAATCTAATTTTCAGATGATTTTTTGCATGGACTTCCATCATAACCTCCCGCATAAAATATATAAATGATATGTGAAGTTTCGTATCATTTCGAACAGTCCCCGATTTAATTAGATATTTGACCGAAACTAGTACAAACTAGTGTATAATATTATATGATTTTTTGGCCGAAACTTGCATTTCGAAAAGTTTCATAGAATCTAATTTTCAGATGATTTTTCTGCATGGACTTCCATCATAACCTTCCGTCTTAACATATATTAATGATCTAAAAAGTCTCGTGTCATTTCAAATAGTCCCCAACTAAATTTGATCTTTTTGACCGAAACTAGTGTATAATATACTATGATTTTTGACCGAAACTTGCATTTCGAAATGTTTCATAGAATCTAATTTTCAGATGATTTTTTGCATGGACTTCCAACATAACCTTCCCTCGTAAAATATATAAATTATATGTTAAGTTTCGTATCATTTCAAATAGTCCCCGATTTAATTTGATTTTTGAACGAAACAAGTATAAACTAGTGTATAATATATTATGATTTTTTGGCCGAAACTTGCATTTCAAAAAGTTTCAAAGAATCTAATTTTCAGATGATTTTTTTGCATAGACTTCCATTATATCCTACCTTTTTAACATATATAAATGATCTGAAAAGTCTAGTATCATTTCAAATAGTCCCCAATTAAATTTGATCTTTTTGAACGAAACTAGTGTATACTATACTATGATTTTTGACAGAAACTTGCATTTCGAAAAGTTTAATAGAATCTAATTTTTAGATGATTTTTTGCATGGACTTCCATCATAACCTTCCCTCGTAAAATATATAATTGATATGTGAAGTTTCGTATCATTTCGAACAGTCCCCGATTTAATTTGATTTTTGACCGAAACTAGTACAAACTAGCGTATAATATTATATGATTTTTTGACCGAAACATGCATTTCGAAAAGTTTCATAGAATCTAATTTTTAGATGATTTTTCTACATGGACTTCCATCGTAACCTTCCCTCTTAAAATATATTAATGATCTCAATAATCTCGTATCATTTCAAATTGTTCCCAATTAAATTTGATCTTTTTGATCGAAACTAGTGTATAATATACTATGATTTTTGACCGAAACTTGCATTTCGAAAAGTTTCATTGAATCTAATTTTCAGATGATTTTTTGCATGGACTTCCAACATAACCTTCCCTCGTAAAATATACAAATGATATGTGAATTTTCGTATCATTTCAAAAAGTCCCCGATTTAATTTGATTTTTGAACGAAACAAGTATAAACTAGTGCATAATATATTATGATTTTTTGGTCGAAACTTGCATTTCGAAAAGTTTCAAAGATTCTAATTTTCAGATGATTTTTTTGCATGGACCTCCATCATAACCTTCCCTCTTAATATCCATAAATGATCTGAAAAGTCTAGTATCATTTCAAATAGTCCCCAATTAAATTTCATCTTTTTGCCCGAAACTAGTATATAATATACTATGATTTTTGACATAAACTTGCATTTCGAAAAGTTTCATAGAATCTAATTTTCAGATGATTTTTTGCATGGACTTCCATCATAACCTTCCCTCATAAAATATATAAATGATGTGATGTTTCATATCATTTCGAACAGTCCCCGATTTAATTAGATATTTGACCGAAACTAGTACAAACTAGTGTATAATATTATATAATTTTTTGGTCGAAACTTGCATTTCGAAAAGTTTCGTAGAATCTAATTTTCAGATGATTTTTCTGCATTGACTTCCATCATAACCTTCCGTCTTAACATATATTAATGATCTAAAAAGTCTCGTGTCATTTCAAATAGTCCCCAACTAAATTTGATCTTTTTGACCGAAACTAGTGTATAATATACTATGATTTTTGACCGAAACTTGCATTTCGAAAAGTTTCATAGAATCTAATTTTCAGATGATTTTTTGCATGGACTTCCAACATAACCTTCCCTCGTAAAATATATAAATGATATGTGAAGTTTCATATCATTTCAAATAGTCCCCGATTTAATTTGATTTTTGAACGAAACAAGTATAAATAAGTGTATAATATATTATGATTTTTTGGCCGAAACTTGCATTTCAAAAAGTTTCAAAGAATCTAATTTTCAGATGATTTTTTTGCATAGACTTCCATCATATCCTTCCCTTTTAACATATATAAATGATCTGAAAAGTCTAGTATCATTTCAAATAGTCCCCAATTAAATTTGATCTTTTTGAAGGAAACTAGTGTATAATATACTATGATTTTTGATAGAAACTTGCATTTCGAAAAGTTTCATAGAATCTAATTTTTAGGTGATTTTTTGCATGGACTTCCATCTAACCTTCCCTCGTAAAATATATAAATGATATGTGAGGTTTCGTATCATTTCGAACAGTCCCCGATTTAATTTGATTTTTGACTGAAACTAGTACAAACTAGTGTATAATATTATATGATTTTTTGACCGAAACTTGCATTTCGAAAAGTTTCATAGAATCTAATTTTCAGATGATTTTTCTGCATGGACTTCCAGCGTAACCTTCTTTCTTAAAATAAATTAATGATCTGAAAAGTCTCGTATCATTTCAAATAGTTCCCAATTAAATTTGATCTTTTTGACCGAAACTAGTGTATAATATACTATGATTTTTGACCGAAACTTGCATTTCGAAAAGTTTCATAGAATCTAATTTTCAGATGATTTTTTGCATGGACTTCCAATATAACCTTCCCTCATAAAATATATAAATGATATGTGAAGTTTTGTATCATTTCGAACAGTCCCCAATTTAATTTCATTTTTGACCGAAACTAGTATAAACTAGTGTATAATATTATATGATTTTTGGTCGAAACTTGCATTTCGAAAAGTTTCAAAGATTCTAATTTTCAGATGATTTTCTTGCATGGACCTCCATCATAACCTTCCCTCTTAATATCCATAAATGATCTGAAAAGTCTAGTATCATTTCAAATAGTCCCCAATTAAATTTGATCTTTTTGCCCGAAACTAGTATATAATATACTATGATTTTTGACATAAACTTGCATTTCGAAAAGTTTCATAGAATCTAATTTTCAGATGATTTTTTGCATGGACTTCCATCATAACCTTCCCTCATAAAATATATAAATGATGTGAAGTTTCATATCATTTCGAACAGTCCCCGATTTAATTAGATATTTGACCGAAACTAGTACAAACTAGTGTATAATATTATATGATTTTTTGGTCGAAACTTGCATTTCGAAAAGTTTCGTAGAATCTAATTTTCAGATGATTTTTCTGCATTGACTTCCATCATAACCTTCCGTCTTAACATATATTAATGATCTCAAAAGTCTCGTGTCATTTCAAATAGTCCCCAACTGAATTTGATCTTTTTGACCGAAACTAGTGTATAATATACTATGATTTTTGACCGAAACTTGCATTTCGAATAGTTTCATAGAATCTAATTTTCAGATGATTTTTTGCATGGACTTCCAACATAACCTTCCCTCGTAAAATATATAAATGATATGTGAAGTTTCGTATCATTTCAAATAGTCCCCGATTTAATTTGATTTTTGAACGAAACAAGTATAAATAAGTGTATAATATATTATGATTTTTTGGCCGAAACTTGCATTTCAAAAAGTTTCAAAGAATCTAATTTTCAGATGATTTTTTTGCATAGACTTCCATCATATCCTTCCCTTTTAACATATATAAATGATCTGAAAAGTCTAGTATCATTTCAAATAGTCCCCAATTAAATTTGATCTTTTTGAACGAAACTAGTGTATAATATACTATGATTTTTGATAGAAACTTGCATTTCGAAAAGTTTCATAGAATCTAATTTTTAGGTGATTTTTTGCATGGACTTCCATCTAACCTTCCCTCGTAAAATATATAAATGATATGTGAGGTTTCGTATCATTTCGAACAGTCCCCGATTTAATTTGATTTTTGACTGAAACTAGTACAAACTAGTGTATAATATTATATGATTTTTTGACCGAAACTTGCATTTCGAAAAGTTTCATAGAATCTAATTTTCAGATGATTTTTCTGCATGGACTTCCAGCGTAACCTTCCCTCTTAAAATAAATTAATGATCTGAAAAGTCTCGTATCATTTCAAATAGTTCCCAATTAAATTTGATCTTTTTGACCGAAACTAGTGTATAATATACTATGATTTTTGACCGAAACTTGCATTTCGAAAAGTTTCATAGAATCTAATTTTCAGATGATTTTTTGCATGGACTTCCAATATAACCTTCCCTCATAAAATATATAAATGATATGTGAAGTTTCGTATCATTTCGAACAGTCCCCAATTTAATTTCATTTTCGACCGAAACTAGTATAAACTAGTGTATAATATTATATGATTTTTGGTCGAAACTTGCATTTCGAAAAGTTTCAAAGATTCTAATTTTCAGATGATTTTTTTGCATGGACCTCCATCATAACCTTCCCTCTTAATATCCATAAATGATCTGAAAAGTCTAGTATCATTTCAAATAGTCCCCAATTAAATTTGATCTTTTTGACCGAAACTAGTATATAATATACTATGATTTTTGACATAAACTTGCATTTCGAAAAGTTTCATAGAATCTAATTTTCAGATGATTTTTTGCATGGACTTCCATCATAACCTTCCCGCATAAAATATATAAATGATATGTGAAGTTTCGTATCATTTCGAACAGTCCCCGATTTAATTAGATATTTGACCGAAACTAGTACAAACTAGTGTATAATATTATATGATTTTTTGGCCGAAACTTGCATTTCGAAAAGTTTCATAGAATCTAATTTTAAGATGATTTTTCTGCATGGACTTCCATCATAACCTTCCGTCTTAAAATATATTAATGATCTCAATAATCTCGTATCATTTCAAATAGTTCCCAATTAAATTTGATCTTTTTGATCGAAACTAGTGTATAATATACTATGATTTTTGACAGAAACTTGCATTTCGAAAAGTTTCATAGAATCTAATTTTCAGATGATTTTTTGCATGGACTTCCAACATAACCTTCCCTCGTAAAATATATAAATGATATGTGAAGTTTCGTATCATTTCAAATAGTCCCCTATTTAATTTGATTTTTGAACGAAACAAGTATAAACTAGTGCATAATATATTATGATTTTTTGGTCGAAACTTGCATTTCGAAAAGTTTCAAAGATTCTAATTTTCAGATGATTTTTTTGCATGGACCTCCATCATAACCTTCCCTTTTAACATATATAAATGATCTGAAAAGTCTAGTATCATTTCAAATAGTCCCCAATTAAATTTGATCTTTTTGAACGAAACTAGTGTATAATATACTATGATTTTTGATAGAAACTTGCATTTCGAAAAGTTTCATAGAATCTAATTTTTAGACGATTTTTTGCATGGACTTCCATCTAACCTTCCCTCGTAAAATATATAAATGATATGTGAAGTTTCGTATCATTTCGAACAGTCCCCGATTTAATTTGATTTTTGACCGAAACTAGTACAAACTAGCGTATAATATTATATGATTTTTTGACCGAAACTTGCATTTCGAAAAGTTTCAAAGAATCTAATTTTCAGATGATTTTTCTGCATGGACTTCCAGCGTAACCTTCTTTCTTAAAATAAATTAATGATCTGAAAAGTCTCGTATCATTTCAAATAGTTCCCAATTAAATTTGATCTTTTTGACCGAAACTAGTGTATAATATACTATGATTTTTGACCGAAACTTGCATTTCGAAAAGTTTCATAGAATCTAATTTTCAGATGATTTTTTGCATGGACTTCCAATATAACCTTCCCTCATAAAATATATAAATGATATGTGAAGTTTTGTATCATTTCGAACAGTCCCCAATTTAATTTCATTTTTGACCGAAACTAGTATAAACTAGTGTATAATATTATATGATTTTTGGTCGAAACTTGCATTTCGAAAAGTTTCAAAGATTCTAATTTTCAGATGATTTTCTTGCATGGACCTCCATCATAACCTTCCCTCTTAATATCCATAAATGATCTGAAAAGTCTAGTATCATTTCAAATAGTCCCCAATTAAATTTGATCTTTTTGCCCGAAACTAGTATATAATATACTATGATTTTTGACATAAACTTGCATTTCGAAAAGTTTCATAGAATCTAATTTTCAGATGATTTTTTGCATGGACTTCCATCATAACCTTCCCTCATAAAATATATAAATGATGTGAAGTTTTATATCATTTCGAACAGTCCCCGATTTAATTAGATATTTGACCGAAACTAGTACAAACTAGTGTATAATATTATATGATTTTTTGGTCGAAACTTGCATTTCGAAAAGTTTCGTAGAATCTAATTTTCAGATGATTTTTCTGCATTGACTTCCATCATAACCTTCCGTCTTAACATATATTAATGATCTCAAAAGTCTCGTGTCATTTCAAATAGTCCCCAACTAAATTTGATCTTTTTGACCGAAACTAGTGTATAATATACTATGATTTTTGACCGAAACTTGCATTTCGAAAAGTTTCATAGAATCTAATTTTCAGATGATTTTTTGCATGGACTTCCAACATAACCTTCCCTCGTAAAATATATAAATGATATGTGAAGTTTCGTATCATTTCAAATAGTCCCCGATTTAATTTGATTTTTGAACGAAACAAGTATAAATAAGTGTATAATATATTATGATTTTTTGGCCGAAACTTGCATTTCAAAAAGTTTCAAAGAATCTAATTTTCAGATGATTTTTTTGCATAGACTTCCATCATATCCTTCCCTTTTAACATATATAAATGATCTGAAAAGTCTAGTATCATTTCAAATAGTCCCCAATTAAATTTGATCTTTTTGAACGAAACTAGTGTATAATATACTATGATTTTTGATAGAAACTTGCATTTCGAAAAGTTTCATAGAATCTAATTTTTAGGTGATTTTTTGCATGGACTTCCATCTAACCTTCCCTCGTAAAATATATAAATGATATGTGAGGTTTCGTATCATTTCGAACAGTCCCCGATTTAATTTGATTTTTGACTGAAACTAGTACAAACTAGTGTATAATATTATATGATTTTTTGACCGAAACTTGCATTTCGAAAAGTTTCATAGAATCTAATTTTCAGATGATTTTTCTGCATGGACTTCCAGCGTAACCTTCCCTCTTAAAATAAATTAATGATCTGAAAAGTCTCGTATCATTTCAAATAGTTCCCAATTAAATTTGATCTTTTTGACCGAAACTAGTGTATAATATACTATGATTTTTGACCGAAACTTGCATTTCGAAAAGTTTCATAGAATCTAATTTTCAGATGATTTTTTGCATGGACTTCCAATATAACCTTCCCTCATAAAATATATAAATGATATGTGAAGTTTCGTATCATTTCGAACAGTCCCCAATTTAATTTCATTTTCGACCGAAACTAGTATAAACTAGTGTATAATATTATATGATTTTTGGTCGAAACTTGCATTTCGAAAAGTTTCAAAGATTCTAATTTTCAGATGATTTTTTTGCATGGACCTCCATCATAACCTTCCCTCTTAATATCCATAAATGATCTGAAAAGTCTAGTATCATTTCAAATAGTCCCCAATTAAATTTGATCTTTTTGACCGAAACTAGTATATAATATACTATGATTTTTGACATAAACTTGCATTTCGAAAAGTTTCATAGAATCTAATTTTCAGATGATTTTTTGCATGGACTTCCATCATAACCTTCCCGCATAAAATATATAAATGATATGTGAAGTTTCGTATCATTTCGAACAGTCCCCGATTTAATTAGATATTTGACCGAAACTAGTACAAACTAGTGTATAATATTATATGATTTTTTGGCCGAAACTTGCATTTCGAAAAGTTTCATAGAATCTAATTTTAAGATGATTTTTCTGCATGGACTTCCATCATAACCTTCCGTCTTAAAATATATTAATGATCTCAATAATCTCGTATCATTTCAAATAGTTCCCAATTAAATTTGATCTTTTTGATCGAAACTAGTGTATAATATACTATGATTTTTGACAGAAACTTGCATTTCGAAAAGTTTCATAGAATCTAATTTTCAGATGATTTTTTGCATGGACTTCCAACATAACCTTCCCTCGTAAAATATATAAATGATATGTGAAGTTTCGTATCATTTCAAATAGTCCCCTATTTAATTTGATTTTTGAACGAAACAAGTATAAACTAGTGCATAATATATTATGATTTTTTGGTCGAAACTTGCATTTCGAAAAGTTTCAAAGATTCTAATTTTCAGATGATTTTTTTGCATGGACCTCCATCATAACCTTCCCTTTTAACATATATAAATGATCTGAAAAGTCTAGTATCATTTCAAATAGTCCCCAATTAAATTTGATCTTTTTGAACGAAACTAGTGTATAATATACTATGATTTTTGATAGAAACTTGCATTTCGAAAAGTTTCATAGAATCTAATTTTTAGACGATTTTTTGCATGGACTTCCATCTAACCTTCCCTCGTAAAATATATAAATGATATGTGAAGTTTCGTATCATTTCGAACAGTCCCCGATTTAATTTGATTTTTGACCGAAACTAGTACAAACTAGCGTATAATATTATATGATTTTTTGACCGAAACTTGCATTTCGAAAAGTTTCAAAGATTCTAATTTTCAGATGATTTTTCTGCATGGACTTCCATCATAACCTTCCCTCTTAATATCCATAAATGATCTGAAAAGTCTCGTATCATTTCAAATAGTCTCCAATTAAATTTGATCTTTTTGCCCGAAACTAATGTATAATATACTATGATTTTTGACCGAAACTTGCATTTCGAAAAGTTTTATAGAATCTAATTTTTAAATGATTTTTTGCTTGGACTTCCAATATAACCTTCCCTCATAAAATATATAAATGATATGTGAAGTTTTGTATCATTTCGAACAGTCCCCAATTTAATTTAATTTTTTACGGAAACTAGTATAAACTAGTGTATAATATTATATGATTTTTGGTCGAAACTTGCATTTCGAAAAGTTTCAAAGAATCTAATTTTCAGATGATTTTTTGGCATGGACCTCCATCATAACCTTCCGTCTTAACATATATAAATGATCTGAAAAGTCTCGTATCATTTCAAATAGTCCCCAATTAAATTTGATCTTTTTGACCGAAACTAGTGTATAATTTACTATGATTTTTGACATAAACTTGCATTTCGAAAAGTTTCATAGAATCTAATTTTCAGATGATTTTTTGCATGGACTTCCATCATAACCTTCCCTCGTAAAATATATAAATGATATGTGAAGTTTCGTATCATTTCAAACAGTCCTCGATTTAATTTGATTTTTGACCGAAACAAGTACAAACTAGTGTATAATATTATATGATTTTTGGTCGAAACTTTCATTTTGAAAAGTTTCATAGAATCTTATTTTCAGATGATTTTCTTGCATGGACCTCCATCATCACCTTCACTCTTAACATCCATAAATGATCTGAAAAGTCTAGTATCATTTCAAATAGTCTCCAATTAAATTTGATCTTTTTGACCGAAACTAGTGTATAATATACTATTATTTTTTACTGTAACTTGCATTTCGAAAAGTTTCATAGAATTTAATTTCCATATGATTTTTTGCATGGACTTCCATCATAACCTTCCCTCGTAAAATATATAAATGATATGTGAAGTTTCATATCATTTCAAGCAGTCCCCGATTTAATTTGATTTTTGACCGAAACTAGTACAAACTAGTGTATAATATTATATGATTTTTGGTCGAAACTTGCATTTCGAAACGTTTCATAGAATCTAATTTTTAGATGATTTTTTTGCATGGACCTCCATCATAACCTTCCCTCTTAACATCCATAAATGATCTGAAAAGTCTAGTATCATTTCAACTAGTCCCCAATTAAATTTGATCTTTTTGACGGAAACTAATGTATAATATACTATGATTTTTGACCGAAACTTGCGTTTCGAAAAGTTTCATAGAATCTATTTTTCAGATGATTTTTTGCATGGACTTCCAATATAACCTTCCTTCGTAAAATATATAAATGATATGTGAAGTTTCGAATCATTTCGAACAGTCCCCAATTTAATTTCATTTTTTACCGAAACTAGTATAAACTAGTGTATAATATATTAATATTTTTTGGCCGAAACTTGCATTTCAAAAAGTTTTATAGAATTTAATTTTCAGATGAATTTTTTTGCATAGACTTCCATCATAACCTTCCCTCTTAACATATATAAATGATCTGAAAAGTCTCATATCATTTCAAATAGTCCCTAATTAAATTTGATCTTTTTGACCGAAACTAGTGTATAATATACTATGATTTTTGACCGAAACTTGCATTTCGAAAAGTTTCATAGAATCTAATTTTCAGATGATTTTTTGCATGGACTTCCATCATAACCATCCCTCGTAAAATATATAAATGATATGTGAAGTTTCGTATCATTTCAAATTGTCCCCGATTTAATTTGATTTTTGACCGAAACAAGTATAAACTAGTGTATAATATATTATAATTTTTTGGCCGAAACTTGCATTTCAAAACGTTTCGTAGTCTAATTTTCAGATGATTTTTTTGCATAGACTTCCATCATATCCTTCCCTTTTAACATATATAAATGATCTAAAAAGTCTAGTATCATTTCAAATAGTCCCCAATTAAATTTGATCTTTTTGACCATAACTAGTGTATAATATATTATGATTTTTGACATAAACTTGCATTTCGAAAAGTTTCATAGAATCTAATTTTCCGGTGATTTTTTGCATGGACTTCCATCATAACCTTCCCTCGTAAAATATATAAATGATATGTAAAGTTTTGTATCATTTCAAACAGTCCTCGATTTAATTTGATTTTTGACCGAAACTAGTACAAACTAGTGTATAATATTATATGATTTTTGGTCGAAACTTTCATTTCGAAAAGTTTCATAGAATCTTATTTTCAGATGATTTTCTTGCATGGACCTCCATCATCACCTTCACTCTTAACATCCATAAATGATCTGAAAAGTCTAGTATCATTTCAAATAGTCTCCAATTAAATTTGATCTTTTTGACCGAAACTAGTGTATAATATACTATTATTTTTTACTGTAACTTGCATTTCGAAAAGTTTCATAGAATTTAATTTCCATATGATTTTTTGCATGGACTTCCATCATAACCTTCCCTCGTAAAATATATAAATGATATGTGAAGTTTCATATCATTTCAAGCAGTCCCCGATTTAATTTGATTTTTGACCGAAACTAGTACAAACTAGTGTATAATATTATATGATTTTTGGTCGAAACTTGCATTTCGAAATGTTTCATAGAATCTAATTTTTAGATGATTTTTTTGCATGGACCTCCATCATAACCTTCCCTCTTAACATCCATAAATGATCCGGAAAGTCTAGTATCATTTCAAATAGTCCCCAATTAAATTTGATCTTTTTGACGGAAACTAATGTATAATATACTATGATTTTTGACCGAAACTTGCGTTTCGAAAAGTTTCATAGAATCTATTTTTCAGATGATTTTTTGCATGGACTTCCAATATAACCTTCCTTCGTAAAATATATAAATGACATGTGAAGTTTCGAATCATTTCGAACAGTCCCCAATTTAATTTCATTTTTTACCGAAACTAGTATAAACTAGTGTATAATATATTAATATTTTTTGGCCGAAACTAGCATTTCAAAAAGTTTTATAGAATTTAATTTTCAGATGAATTTTTTTGCATAGACTTCCATCATAACTTCCCTCTTAACATATATAAATGATCTGAAAAGTCTCGTATCATTTCAAATAGTCCCTAATTAAATTTGATCTTTTTGACCGAAACTAGTGTATAATATACTATGATTTTTGACCGAAACTTGCATTTCGAAAAGTTTCATTGAATCTAATTTTCAGATGATTTTTTGCATGGACTTCCATCATAACCTTCCCTCGTAAAATATATAAATGATATGTGAAGTTTCGTATCATTTCAAATTGTCCCCGATTTAATTTGATTTTTGACCGAAACAAGAATAAACTAGTGTATAATATATTATAATTTTTTGGCCGAAACTTGCATTTCAAAACGTTTCGTAGAATCTAATTTTCAGATGATTTTTTTGCATAGACTTCCATCATATCCTTCCCTTTTAACATATATAAATGATCTAAAAAGTCTAGTATCATTTCAAATAGTCCCCAATTAAATTTGATCTTTTTGACCATAACTAGTGTATAATATACTATGATTTTTGACATAAACTTGCATTTCGAAAAGTTTCATAGAATCTAATTTTCCGGTGATTTTTTGCATGGACTTCCATCATAACCTTCCCTCGTAAAATATATAAATGATATGTGAAGTTTTGTATCATTTCAAACAGTCCTCGATTTAATTTGATTTTTGACCGAAACTAGTACAAACTAGTGTATAATATTATATGATTTTTGGTCGAAACTTGCATTTCGAAAAGTTTCATAGAATCTTATTTTCAGATGATTTTCTTGCATGGACCTCCATCATAACCTTCACTCTTAACATCCATAAATGATCTGAAAAGTCTAGTATCATTTCAAATAGTCTCCAATTAAATTTGATCTTTTTGACCGAAACTAGTGTATAATATACTATTATTTTTTACTGTAACTTGCATTTCGAAAAGTTTCATAGAATTTAATTTTCATATGATTTTTTGCATGGACTTCCATCATAACCTTCCCTCGTAAAATATATAAATGATATGTGAAGTTTCATATCATTTCAAGCAGTCCCCGATTTAATTTGATTTTTGACCGAAACTAGTACAAACTAGTGTATAATATTATATGATTTTTGGTCGAAACTTGCATTTCGAAACGTTTCATAGAATCTAATTTTTAGATGATTTTTTTGTATGGACCTCCATCATAACCTTCCATCTTAACATCCATAAATGATCTGAAAAGTCTAGTATCATTTCAAATAGTCCCCAATTAAATTTGATCTTTTTGACCGAAACTAATGTATAATATACTATGATTTTTGACCGAAACTTGCGTTTCAAAAAGATTCATAGAATCTATTTTTCAGATGATTTTTTGCATGGACTTCCAATATAACCTTCCTTCGTAAAATATATAAATGATATGTGAAGTTTTGAATCATTTCGAACAGTCCCCAATTTAATTTCATTTTTTACCGAAACTAGTATAAACTAGTGTATAATATATTAATATTTTTTGGCCGAAACTTGCATTTCAAAAAGTTTTATAGAATTTAATTTTCAGATGAATTTTTTTGCATAGACTTCCATCATAACCTTCCCTCTTAACATATATAAATGATCTGAAAAGTCTCATATCATTTCAAATAGTCCCTAATTAAATTTGATCTTTTTGACCGAAACTAGTGTATAATATACTATGA
Organism: Lathyrus aphaca; assembly: GCA_963966055.1. Taxonomy (NCBI): domain Eukaryota; kingdom Viridiplantae; phylum Streptophyta; class Magnoliopsida; order Fabales; family Fabaceae; genus Lathyrus; species Lathyrus aphaca. Next base: position 499,938,737 of record OZ014525.1, read on the forward strand.
TTTTTGACCGAAACTTGCATTTCGAAAAGTTTCGTAGAATCTAATTTTCAGATGATTTTTTGCATGGACTTCCATCATAACCATCCCTCGTAAAATATATAAATGATATGTGAAGTTTCGTATCATTTCAAATTGTCCCCGATTTAATTTGATTTTTGACCGAAACAAGTATAAACTAGTGTATAATATATTATAATTTTTTGGCCGAAACTTGCATTTCAAAACGTTTCGTAGAATCTAATTTTCAGATGATTTTTTTGCATAGACTTCCATCATATCCTTCCCTTTTAACATATATAAATGATCTAAAAAGTCTAGTATCATTTCAAATAGTCCCCAATTAAATTTGATCTTTTTGACCATAACTAGTGTATAATATATTATGATTTTTGACATAAACTTGCATTTCGAAAAGTTTCATAGAATCTAATTTTCCGGTGATTTTTTGCATGGACTTCCATCATAACCTTCCCTCGTAAAATATATAAATGATATGTAAAGTTTTGTATCATTTCAAACAGTCCTCGATTTAATTTGATTTTTGACCGAAACTAGTACAAACTAGTGTATAATATTATATGATTTTTGGTCGAAACTTTCATTTCGAAAAGTTTCATAGAATCTTATTTTCAGATGATTTTCTTGCATGGACCTCCATCATCACCTTCACTCTTAACATCCATAAATGATCTGAAAAGTCTAGTATCATTTCAAATAGTCTCCAATTTAATTTGATCTTTTTGACCGAAACTAGTGTATAATATACTATTATTTTTTACTGTAACTTGCATTTCGAAAAGTTTCATAGAATTTAATTTCCATATGATTTTTTGCATGGACTTCCAACATAACCTTCCCTCGTAAAATATATAAATGATATGTGAAGTTTCATATCATTTCAAGCAGTCCCCGATTTAATTTGATTTTTGACCGAAACTAGTACAAACTAGTGTATAATATTATATGATTTTTGGTCGAAACTTGCATTTCGAAATGTTTCATAGAATCTAATTTTTAGATGATTTTTTTGCATGGACCTCCATCATAACCTTCCCTCTTAACATCCATAAATGATCTGGAAAGTCTAGTATCATTTCAAATAGTCCCCAATTAAATTTGATCTTTTTGACGGAAACTAATGTATAATATACTATGATTTTTGACCGAAACTTGCGTTTCGAAAACTTTCATAGAATCTATTTTTCAGATGATTTTTTGCATGGACTTCCAATATAACCTTCCTTCGTAAAATATATAAATGATATGTGAAGTTTCGAATCATTTCGAACAGTCCCCAATTTAATTTCATTTTTTACCGAAACTAGTATAAACTAGTGTATAATATATTAATATTTTTTGGCCGAAACTAGCATTTCAAAAAGTTTTATAGAATTTAATTTTCAGATGAATTTTTTTGCATAGACTTCCATCATAACTTCCCTCTTAACATATATAAATGATCTGAAAAGTCTCGTATCATTTCAAATAGTCCCTAATTAAATTTGATCTTTTTGACCGAAACTAGTGTATAATATACTATGATTTTTGACCGAAACTTGCATTTCGAAAAGTTTCATTGAATCTAATTTTCAGATGATTTTTTGCATGGACTTCCATCATAACCTTCCCTCGTAAAATATATAAATGATATGTGAAGTTTCGTATCATTTCAAATTGTCCCCGATTTAATTTGATTTTTGACCGAAACAAGTATAAACTAGTGTATAATATATTATAATTTTTTGGCCGAAACTTGCATTTCAAAACGTTTCGTAGAATCTAATTTTCAGATGATTTTTTTGCATAGACTTCCATCATATCCTTCCCTTTTAACATATATAAATGATCTAAAAAGTCTAGTATCATTTCAAATAGTCCCCAATTAAATTTGATCTTTTTGACCATAACTAGTGTATAATATACTATGATTTTTGACATAAACTTGCATTTCGAAAAGTTTCATAGAATCTAATTTTCCGGTGATTTTTTGCATGGACTTCCATCATAACCTTCCCTCGTAAAATATATAAATGATATGTGAAGTTTTGTATCATTTCAAACAGTCCTCGATTTAATTTGATTTTTGACCGAAACTAGTACAAACTAGTGTATAATATTATATGATTTTTGGTCGAAACTTGCATTTCGAAAAGTTTCATAGAATCTTATTTTCAGATGATTTTCTTGCATGGACCTCCATCATAACCTTCACTCTTAACATCCATAAATGATCTGAAAAGTCTAGTATCATTTCAAATAGTCTCCAATTAAATTTGATCTTTTTGACCGAAACTAGTGTATAATATACTATTATTTTTTACTGTAACTTGCATTTCGAAAAGTTTCATAGAATTTAATTTTCATATGATTTTTTGCATGGACTTCCATCATAACCTTCCCTCGTAAAATATATAAATGATATGTGAAGTTTCATATCATTTCAAGCAGTCCCCGATTTAATTTGATTTTTGACCGAAACTAGTACAAACTAGTGTATAATATTATATGATTTTTGTCGAAACTTGCATTTCGAAACGTTTCATAGAATCTAATTTTTATATGATTTTTTTGCATGGACCTCCATCATAACCTTCCATCTTAACATCCATAAATGATCTGAAAAGTCTAGTATCATTTCAAATAGTCCCCAATTAAATTTGATCTTTTTGACCGAAACTAATGTATAATATACTATGATTTTTGACCGAAACTTGCGTTTCAAAAAGTTTCATAGAATCTATTTTTCAGATGATTTTTTGCATGGACTTCCAATATAACCTTCCTTCGTAAAATATATAAATGATATGTGAAGTTTCGAATCATTTCGAACAGTCCCCAATTTAATTTCATTTTTTACCGAAACTAGTATAAACTAGTGTATAATATATTAATATTTTTTGGCCGAAACTTGCATTTCAAAAAGTTTTATAGATTTTAATTTTCAGATGAATTTTTTTGCATAGACTTCAATCATAACCTTTCCTCTTAACATATATAAATGATCTAAAAAGTCTCGTATCATTTCAAATAGTCCCCAATTAAATTTGATCTTTTTGACCATAACTAGTGTATAATATACTATGATTTTTGACATAAACTTGCATTTCGAAAAGTTTCATAGAATCTAATTTTCCGGTGATTTTTTGCATGGACTTCCATCATAACCTTCCCTCGTAAAATATATAAATGATATGTGAAGTTTTGTATCATTTCAAACAGTCCTCGATTTAATTTGATTTTTGACTGAAACTAGTACAAACTAGTGTATAATATTATATGATTTTTGGTCGAAACTTTCATTTCGAAAAGTTTCATAGAATCTTATTTTCAGATGATTTTCTTGCATGGACCTCCATCATCACCTTCACTCTTAACATCCATAAATGATCTGAAAAGTCTAGTATCATTTCAAATAGTCTCCAATTAAATTTGATCTTTTTGACTGAAACTAGTGTATAATATACTATTATTTTTTACTGTAACTTGCATTTCGAAAAGTTTCATAGAATTTAATTTCCATATGATTTTTTGCATGGACTTCCGTCATAACCTTCCCTCGTAAAATATATAAATGATATGTGAAGTTTGATATCATTTCAGGCAGTCCCCGATTTAATTTGATTTTTCATCGAAACTAGTACAAACTAGTGTATAATATTATATGATTTTTGGTTGAAACTTGCATTTCGAAACGTTTCATAGAATCTAATTTTTAGATGATTTTTTTGCATGGACCTCCGTCATAACCTTCCCTCTTAACATCCATAAATGATCTGAAAAGTCTAGTATCATTTCAAATAGTCCCCAATTAAATTTGATCTTTTTGACGGAAACTAATGTATAATATACTATGATTTTTGACTGAAACTTACGTTTCGAAAAGTTTCATAGAATCTATTTTTCAGATGATTTTTTGCATGGACTTCCGATATAACCTTCCCTCGTAAAATATATAAATGAAATGTGAATTTTCGAATCATTTCGAACAGTCCCCAATTTAATTTCATTTTTTACCGAAACTAGTATAAACTAGTGTATAATATATTAATATATTTTGGCCGAAACTTGCATTTCAAAAAGTTTTATAGAATTTAATTTTCAGATGAATTTTTTTGCATAGACTTCCATCATAACCTTCCCTCTTAACATATATAAATGATCTGAAAAGTCTCGTATCATTTCAAATAGTCCCTAATTAAATTTGATCTTTTTGACCGAAACTACTGTATAATATACTATGATTTTTGACCAAAACTTGCATTTCGAAAAGTTTCATAGAATTTAATTTTCAGATGATTTTTTGCATGGACTTCCATCAAAACCTTCCCTCATAAAATATATAAATGATATGTGAAGTTTCGTATCATTTCAAACAGTCCCCGATTTAATTTGATTTTTGACCGAAACAAGTACAAATTAGTGAATAATATAAAATGATTTTTGGTTGAAACTTGCATTTCGAAAAGTTTCGTAGAATCTAATTTTCAGATGATTTTTTTGCATAGACTTCCATCATATCCTTCCCTTTTAACATATATAAATGATCTAAATAGTCTAGTATCATTTCAAATAGTCCCCAATTAAATTTGATCTTTTTTACCATAACTAGTGTATAATATACTATGATTTTTGACATAAACTTGCATTTCGAAAAGTTTCATAGAATCTAATTTTCCGGTGATTTTTTGCATGGACTTCCATCATAACCTTCCCTCGTAAAATATATAAATGATATGTGAACTTTTGTATCATTTCAAACAGTCCTCGATTTAATTTGATTTTTGACCGAAACTAGTACAAACTAGTGTATAATATTATATGATTTTTGGTCGAAACTTTCATTTCGAAAAGTTTCATAGAATCTTATTTTCAGATGATTTTCTTGCATGGACCTCCATCATCACCTTCACTCTTAACATCCATAAATGATCTGAAAAGTCTTGTATCATTTCAAATAGTCTCCAATTAAATTTGATCTTTTTGACCGAAACTAGTGTATAATATACTATTATTTTTTACTGTAACTTGCATTTCGAAAAGTTTCATAGAATTTAATTTCCATATGATTTTTTGCATGGACTTCCATCATAACCTTCCCTCGTAAAATATATAAATGATATGTGAAGTTTCATATCATTTCAGGAAGTCCCCGATTTAATTTGATTTTTGACCGAAACTAGTACAAACTAGTGTATAATATTATATGATTTTTGGTCGAAACTTGCATTTCGAAACGTTTCATAGAATCTAATTTTTAGATGATTTTTTTGCATGGACCTCCATCATAACCTTCCCTCTTAACATCCATAAATGATCTGAAAAGTCTAGTATCATTTCAAATAGTCCCCAATTAAATTTGATCTTTTTGACGGAAACTAATGTATAATATACTATGATTTTTGACCGAAACTGACGTTTCGAAAAGTTTCATAGAATCTATTTTTCAGATGATTTTTTGCATGGACTTCCAATATAACCTTCCCTCGTAAAATATATAAATGAAATGTGAATTTTCGAATCATTTCGAACAGTCCCCAATTTAATTTCATTTTTTACCGAAACTAGTATAAACTAGTGTATAATATATTAATATATTTTGGCCGAAACTTGCATTTCAAAAAGTTTTATAGAATTTAATTTTCAGATGAATTTTTTTGCATAGACTTCCATCGTAACCTTCCCTCTTAACATATATAAATGATCTGAAAAGTCTCGTATCATTTCAAATAGTCCCTAATTAAATTTGATCTTTTTGACCGAAACTACTGTATACTATACTATGATTTTTGACCAAAACTTGCATTTCGAAAAGTTTCATAGAATTTAATTTTCAGATGATTTTTTGCATGGACTTCCATCAAAACCTTCCCTCATAAAATATATAAATGATATGTGAAGTTTCGTATCATTTCAAACAGTCCCCGATTTAATTTGATTTTTGACCGAAACAAGTACAAATTAGTGTATAATATAAAATGATTTTTGGTTGAAACTTGCATTTCGAAAAGTTTCGTAGAATCTAATTTTCAGATGATTTTTTTGCATAGACTTCCATCATATCCTTCCCTTTTAACATATATAAATGATCTAAATAGTCTAGTATCATTTCAAATAGTCCCCAATTAAATTTGATCTTTTTGACCATAACTAGTGTATAATATACTATGATTTTTGACATAAACTTGCATTTCGAAAAGTTTCATAGAATCTAATTTTCCGGTGATTTTTTGCATGGACTTCCATCATAACCTTCCCTCGTAAAATATATAAATGATATGTGAAGTTTTGTATCATTTCAAACAGTCCTCGATTTAATTTGATTTTTGACCGAAACTAGTACAAACTTGTGTATAATATTATATGATTTTTGGTCGAAACTTTCATTTCGAAAAGTTTCATAGAATCTTATTTTCAGATGATTTTCTTGCATGGACCTCCATCATCACCTTCACTCTTAACATCCATAAATGATCTGAAAAGTCTAGTATCATTTCAAATAGTCTCCAATTAAATTTGATCTTTTTGACTGAAACTAGTGTATAATATACTATTATTTTTTACTGTAACTTGCATTTCGAAAAGTTTCATAGAATTTAATTTTCATATGATTTTTTGCATGGACTTCCATCATAACCTTCCCTCGTAAAATATATAAATGATATGTGAAGTTTCATATCATTTCAAGCAGTCCCCGATTTAATTTGATTTTTGACCGAAACTAGTACAAACTAGTGTATAATATTATATGATTTTTGGTCGAAACTTGCATTTCGAAACGTTTCATAGAATCTAATTTTTAGATGATTTTTTTGCATGGACCTCCATCATAACCTTCCCTCTTAACATCCATAAATGATCTGAAAAGTCTAGTATCATTTCAAATAGTCCCCAATTAAATTTGATCTTTTTGACGGAAACTAATGTATAATATACTATGATTTTTGACCGAAACTGACGTTTCGAAAAGTTTCATAGAATCTATTTTTCAGATGATTTTTTGCATGGACTTCCAATATAACCTTCCCTCGTAAAATATATAAATGAAATGTGAATTTTCGAATCATTTCGAACAGTCCCCAATTTAATTTCATTTTTTACCGAAACTAGTATAAACTAGTGTATAATATATTAATATATTTTGGCCGAAACTTGCATTTCAAAAAGTTTTATAGAATTTAATTTTCAGATGAATTTTTTTGCATAGACTTCCATCGTAACCTTCCCTCTTAACATATATAAATGATCTGAAAAGTCTCGTATCATTTCAAATAGTCCCTAATTAAATTTGATCTTTTTGACCGAAACTACTGTATACTATACTATGATTTTTGACCAAAACTTGCATTTCGAAAAGTTTCATAGAATTTAATTTTCAGATGATTTTTTGCATGGACTTCCATCAAAACCTTCCCTCATAAAATATATAAATGATATGTGAAGTTTCGTATCATTTCAAACAGTCCCCGATTTAATTTGATTTTTGACCGAAACAAGTACAAATTAGTGTATAATATAAAATGATTTTTGGTTGAAACTTGCATTTCGAAAAGTTTCGTAGAATCTAATTTTCAGATGATTTTTTTGCATAGACTTCCATCATATCCTTCCCTTTTAACATATATAAATGATCTAAATAGTCTAGTATCATTTCAAATAGTCCCCAATTAAATTTGATCTTTTTGACCATAACTAGTGTATAATATACTATGATTTTTGACATAAACTTGCATTTCGAAAAGTTTCATAGAATCTAATTTTCCGGTGATTTTTTGCATGGACTTCCATCATAACCTTCCCTCGTAAAATATATAAATGATATGTGAAGTTTTGTATCATTTCAAACAGTCCTCGATTTAATTTGATTTTTGACCGAAACTAGTACAAACTAGTGTATAATATTATATGATTTTTGGTCGAAACTTTCATTTCGAAAAGTTTCATAGAATCTTATTTTCAGATGATTTTCTTGCATGGACCTCCATCATCACCTTCACTCTTAACATCCATAAATGATCTGAAAAGTCTAGTATCATTTCAAATAGTCTCCAATTAAATTTGATCTTTTTGACTGAAACTAGTGTATAATATACTATTATTTTTTACTGTAACTTGCATTTCGAAAAGTTTCATAGAATTTAATTTTCATATGATTTTTTGCATGGACTTCCATCATAACCTTCCCTCGTAAAATATATAAATGATATGTGAAGTTTCATATCATTTCAAGCAGTCCCCGATTTAATTTGATTTTTGACCGAAACTAGTACAAACTAGTGTATAATATTATATGATTTTTGGTCGAAACTTGCATTTCGAAACGTTTCATAGAATCTAATTTTTAGATGATTTTTTTGCATGGACCTCCATCATAACCTTCCATCTTAACATCCATAAATGATCTGAAAAGTCTAGTATCATTTCAAATAGTCCCCAATTAAATTTGATCTTTTTGACCGAAACTAATGTATAATATACTATGATTTTTGACCGAAACTTGCGTTTCAAAAAGTTTCATAGAATCTATTTTTCAGATGATTTTTTGCATGGACTTCCAATATAACCTTCCTTCGTAAAATATATAAATGATATGTGAAGTTTCGAATCATTTCGAACAGTCCCCAATTTAATTTCATTTTTTACCGAAACTAGTATAAACTAGTGTATAATATATTAATATTTTTTGGCCGAAACTTGCATTTCAAAAAGTTTTATAGATTTTAATTTTCAGATGAATTTTTTTGCATAGACTTCAATCATAACCTTTCCTCTTAACATATATAAATGATCTAAAAAGTCTCGTATCATTTCAAATAGTCCCCAATTAAATTTGATCTTTTTGACCATAACTAGTGTATAATATACTATGATTTTTGACATAAACTTGCATTTCGAAAAGTTTCATAGAATCTAATTTTCCGGTGATTTTTTGCATGGACTTCCATCATAACCTTCCCTCGTAAAATATATAAATGATATGTGAAGTTTTGTATCATTTCAAACAGTCCTCGATTTAATTTGATTTTTGACCGAAACTAGTACAAACTAGTGTATAATATTATATGATTTTTGGTCGAAACTTTCATTTCGAAAAGTTTCATAGAATCTTATTTTCAGATGATTTTCTTGCATGGACCTCCATCATCACCTTCACTCTTAACATCCATAAATGATCTGAAAAGTCTAGTATCATTTCAAATAGTCTCCAATTAAATTTGATCTTTTTGACTGAAACTAGTGTATAATATACTATTATTTTTTACTGTAACTTGCATTTCGAAAAGTTTCATAGAATTTAATTTCCATATGATTTTTTGCATGGACTTCCGTCATAACCTTCCCTCGTAAAATATATAAATGATATGTGAAGTTTGATATCATTTCAGGCAGTCCCCGATTTAATTTGATTTTTCATCGAAACTAGTACAAACTAGTGTATAATATTATATGATTTTTGGTCGAAACTTGCATTTCGAAACGTTTCATAGAATCTAATTTTTAGATGATTTTTTTGCATGGACCTCCGTCATAACCTTCCCTCTTAACATCCATAAATGATCTGAAAAGTCTAGTATCATTTCAAATAGTCCCCAATTAAATTTGATCTTTTTGACGGAAACTAATGTATAATATACTATGATTTTTGACTGAAACTTACGTTTCGAAAAGTTTCATAGAATCTATTTTTCAGATGATTTTTTGCATGGACTTCCGATATAACCTTCCCTCGTAAAATATATAAATGAAATGTGAATTTTCGAATCATTTCGAACAGTCCCCAATTTAATTTCATTTTTTACCGAAACTAGTATAAACTAGTGTATAATATATTAATATATTTTGGCCGAAACTTGCATTTCAAAAAGTTTTATAGAATTTAATTTTCAGATGAATTTTTTTGCATAGACTTCCATCATAACCTTCCCTCTTAACATATATAAATGATCTGAAAAGTCTCGTATCATTTCAAATAGTCCCTAATTAAATTTGATCTTTTTGACCGAAACTACTGTATAATATACTATGATTTTTGACCAAAACTTGCATTTCGAAAAGTTTCATAGAATTTAATTTTCAGATGATTTTTTGCATGGACTTCCATCAAAACCTTCCCTCATAAAATATATAAATGATATGTGAAGTTTCGTATCATTTCAAACAGTCCCCGATTTAATTTGATTTTTGACCGAAACAAGTACAAATTAGTGAATAATATAAAATGATTTTTGGTTGAAACTTGCATTTCGAAAAGTTTCGTAGAATCTAATTTTCAGATGATTTTTTTGCATATACTTCCATCATATCCTTCCCTTTTAACATATATAAATGATCTAAATAGTCTAGTATCATTTCAAATAGTCCCCAATTAAATTTGATCTTTTTTACCATAACTAGTGTATAATATACTATGATTTTTGACATAAACTTGCATTTCGAAAAGTTTCATAGAATCTAATTTTCCGGTGATTTTTTGCATGGACTTCCATCATAACCTTCCCTCGTAAAATATATAAATGATATGTGAAGTTTTGTATCATTTCAAACAGTCCTCGATTTAATTTGATTTTTGACCGAAACTAGTACAAACTAGTGTATAATATTATATGATTTTTGGTCGAAACTTTCATTTCGAAAAGTTTCATAGAATCTTATTTTCAGATGATTTTCTTGCATGGACCTCCATCATCACCTTCACTCTTAACATCCATAAATGATCTGAAAAGTCTAGTATCATTTCAAATAGTCTCCAATTAAATTTGATCTTTTTGACTGAAACTAGTGTATAATATACTATTATTTTTTACTGTAACTTGCATTTCGAAAAGTTTCATAGAATTTAATTTTCATATGATTTTTTGCATGGACTTCCATCATAACCTTCCCTCGTAAAATATATAAATGATATGTGAAGTTTCATATCATTTCAAGCAGTCCCCGATTTAATTTGATTTTTGACCGAAACTAGTACAAACTAGTGTATAATATTATATGATTTTTGGTCGAAACTTGCATTTCGAAACGTTTCATAGAATCTAATTTTTAGATGATTTTTTTGCATGGACCTCCATCATAACCTTCCCTCTTAACATCCATAAATGATCTGAAAAGTCTAGTATCATTTCAAATAGTCCCCAATTAAATTTGATCTTTTTGACGGAAACTAATGTATAATATACTATGATTTTTGACCGAAACTGACGTTTCGAAAAGTTTCATAGAATCTATTTTTCAGATGATTTTTTGCATGGACTTCCAATATAACCTTCCCTCGTAAAATATATAAATGAAATGTGAATTTTCGAATCATTTCGAACAGTCCCCAATTTAATTTCATTTTTTACCGAAACTAGTATAAACTAGTGTATAATATATTAATATATTTTGGCCGAAACTTGCATTTCAAAAAGTTTTATAGAATTTAATTTTCAGATGAATTTTTTTGCATAGACTTCCATCGTAACCTTCCCTCTTAACATATATAAATGATCTGAAAAGTCTCGTATCATTTCAAATAGTCCCTAATTAAATTTGATCTTTTTGACCGAAACTACTGTATACTATACTATGATTTTTGACCAAAACTTGCATTTCGAAAAGTTTCATAGAATTTAATTTTCAGATGATTTTTTGCATGGACTTCCATCAAAACCTTCCCTCATAAAATATATAAATGATATGTGAAGTTTCGTATCATTTCAAACAGTCCCCGATTTAATTTGATTTTTGACCGAAACAAGTACAAATTAGTGTATAATATAAAATGATTTTTGGTTGAAACTTGCATTTCGAAAAGTTTCGTAGAATCTAATTTTCAGATGATTTTTTTGCATAGACTTCCATCATATCCTTCCCTTTTAACATATATAAATGATCTAAATAGTCTAGTATCATTTCAAATAGTCCCCAATTAAATTTGATCTTTTTGACCATAACTAGTGTATAATATACTATGATTTTTGACATAAACTTGCATTTCGAAAAGTTTCATAGAATCTAATTTTCCGGTGATTTTTTGCATGGACTTCCATCATAACCTTCCCTCGTAAAATATATAAATGATATGTGAAGTTTTGTATCATTTCAAACAGTCCTCGATTTAATTTGATTTTTGACCGAAACTAGTACAAACTAGTGTATAATATTATATGATTTTTGGTCGAAACTTTCATTTCGAAAAGTTTCATAGAATCTTATTTTCAGATGATTTTCTTGCATGGACCTCCATCATCACCTTCACTCTTAACATCCATAAATGATCTGAAAAGTCTAGTATCATTTCAAATAGTCTCCAATTAAATTTGATCTTTTTGACTGAAACTAGTGTATAATATACTATTATTTTTTACTGTAACTTGCATTTCGAAAAGTTTCATAGAATTTAATTTTCATATGATTTTTTGCATGGACTTCCATCATAACCTTCCCTCGTAAAATATATAAATGATATGTGAAGTTTCATATCATTTCAAGCAGTCCCCGATTTAATTTGATTTTTGACCGAAACTAGTACAAACTAGTGTATAATATTATATGACTTTTGGTCGAAACTTGCATTTCGAAACGTTTCATAGAATCTAATTTTTAGATGATTTTTTTGCATGGACCTCCATCATAACCTTCCATCTTAACATCCATAAATGATCTGAAAAGTCTAGTATCATTTCAAATAGTCCCCAATTAAATTTGATCTTTTTGACCGAAACTAATGTATAATATACTATGATTTTTGACCGAAACTTGCGTTTCAAAAAGTTTCATAGAATCTATTTTTCAGATGATTTTTTGCATGGACTTCCAATATAACCTTCCTTCGTAAAATATATAAATGATATGTGAAGTTTCGAATCATTTCGAACAGTCCCCAATTTAATTTCATTTTTTACCGAAACTAGTATAAACTAGTGTATAATATATTAATATTTTTTGGCCGAAACTTGCATTTCAAAAAGTTTTATAGATTTTAATTTTCAGATGAATTTTTTTGCATAGACTTCAATCATAACCTTTCCTCTTAACATATATAAATGATCTAAAAAGTCTCGTATCATTTCAAATAGTCCCCAATTAAATTTGATCTTTTTGACCATAACTAGTGTATAATATACTATGATTTTTGACATAAACTTGCATTTCGAAAAGTTTCATAGAATCTAATTTTCCGGTGATTTTTTGCATGGACTTCCATCATAACCTTCCCTCGTAAAATATATAAATGATATGTGAAGTTTTGTATCATTTCAAACAGTCCTCGATTTAATTTGATTTTTGACCGAAACTAGTACAAACTAGTGTATAATATTATATGATTTTTGGTCGAAACTTTCATTTCGAAAAGTTTCATAGAATCTTATTTTCAGATGATTTTCTTGCATGGACCTCCATCATCACCTTCACTCTTAACATCCATAAATGATCTGAAAAGTCTAGTATCATTTCAAATAGTCTCCAATTAAATTTGATCTTTTTGACTGAAACTAGTGTATAATATACTATTATTTTTTACTGTAACTTGCATTTCGAAAAGTTTCATAGAATTTAATTTCCATATGATTTTTTGCATGGACTTCCGTCATAACCTTCCCTCGTAAAATATATAAATGATATGTGAAGTTTGATATCATTTCAGGCAGTCCCCGATTTAATTTGATTTTTCATCGAAACTAGTACAAACTAGTGTATAATATTATATGATTTTTGGTCGAAACTTGCATTTCGAAACGTTTCATAGAATCTAATTTTTAGATGATTTTTTTGCATGGACCTCCGTCATAACCTTCCCTCTTAACATCCATAAATGATCTGAAAAGTCTAGTATCATTTCAAATAGTCCCCAATTAAATTTGATCTTTTTGACGGAAACTAATGTATAATATACTATGATTTTTGACTGAAACTTACGTTTCGAAAAGTTTCATAGAATCTATTTTTCAGATGATTTTTTGCATGGACTTCCGATATAACCTTCCCTCGTAAAATATATAAATGAAATGTGAATTTTCGAATCATTTCGAACAGTCCCCAATTTAATTTCATTTTTTACCGAAACTAGTATAAACTAGTGTATAATATATTAATATATTTTGGCCGAAACTTGCATTTCAAAAAGTTTTATAGAATTTAATTTTCAGATGAATTTTTTTGCATAGACTTCCATCATAACCTTCCCTCTTAACATATATAAATGATCTGAAAAGTCTCGTATCATTTCAAATAGTCCCTAATTAAATTTGATCTTTTTGACCGAAACTACTGTATAATATACTATGATTTTTGACCAAAACTTGCATTTCGAAAAGTTTCATAGAATTTAATTTTCAGATGATTTTTTGCATGGACTTCCATCAAAACCTTCCCTCATAAAATATATAAATGATATGTGAAGTTTCGTATCATTTCAAACAGTCCCCGATTTAATTTGATTTTTGACCGAAACAAGTACAAATTAGTGAATAATATAAAATGATTTTTGGTTGAAACTTGCATTTCGAAAAGTTTCGTAGAATCTAATTTTCAGATGATTTTTTTGCATATACTTCCATCATATCCTTCCCTTTTAACATATATAAATGATCTAAATAGTCTAGTATCATTTCAAATAGTCCCCAATTAAATTTGATCTTTTTTACCATAACTAGTGTATAATATACTATGATTTTTGACATAAACTTGCATTTCGAAAAGTTTCATAGAATCTAATTTTCCGGTGATTTTTTGCATGGACTTCCATCATAACCTTCCCTCGTAAAATATATAAATGATATGTGAACTTTTGTATCATTTCAAACAGTCCTCGATTTAATTTGATTTTTGACCGAAACTAGTACAAACTAGTGTATAATATTATATGATTTTTGGTCGAAACTTTCATTTCGAAAAGTTGCATAGAATCTTATTTTCAGATGATTTTCTTGCATGGACCTCCATCATCACCTTCACTCTTAACATCCATAAATGATCTGAAGAGTCTTGTATCATTTCAAATAGTCTCCAATTAAATTTGATCTTTTTGACCGAAACTAGTGTATAATATACTATTATTTTTTACTGTAACTTGCATTTCGAAAAGTTTCATAGAATTTAATTTCCATATGATTTTTTGCATGGACTTCCATCATAACCTTCCCTCGTAAAATATATAAATGATATGTGAAGTTTCATATCATTTCAGGAAGTCCCCGATTTAATTTGATTTTTGACCGAAACTAGTACAAACTAGTGTATAATATTATATGATTTTTGGTCGAAACTTGCATTTCGAAACGTTTCATAGAATCTAATTTTTAGATGATTTTTTTGCATGGACCTCCATCATAACCTTCCCTCTTAACATCCATAAATGATCTGAAAAGTCTAGTATCATTTCAAATAGTCCCCAATTAAATTTGATCTTTTTGACGGAAACTAATGTATAATATACTATGATTTTTGACCGAAACTTACGTTTCGAAAAGTTTCATAGAATCTATTTTTCAGATGATTTTTTGCATGGACTTCCAATATAACCTTCCCTCGTAAAATATATAAATGAAATGTGAATTTTCGAATCATTTTGAACAGTCCCCAATTTAATTTCATTTTTTACCGAAACTAGTATAAACTAGTGTATAATATATTAATATATTTTGGGCGAAACTTGCATTTCAAAAAGTTTTATAGAATTTAATTTTCAGATGAATTTTTTTGCATAGACTTCCATCGTAACCTTCCCTCTTAACATATATAAATGATCTGAAAAGTCTCGTATCATTTCAAATAGTCCCTAATTAAATTTGATCTTTTTGACCGAAACTACTGTATACTATACTATGATTTTTGACCAAAACTTGCATTTCGAAAAGTTTCATAGAATTTAATTTTCAGATGATTTTTTGCATGGACTTCCATCAAAACCTTCCCTCATAAAATATATAAATGATATGTGAAGTTTCGTATCATTTCAAACAGTCCCCGATTTAATTTGATTTTTGACCGAAACAAGTACAAATTAGTGTATAATATAAAATGATTTTTGGTTGAAACTTGCATTTCGAAAAGTTTCGTAGAATCTAATTTTCAGATGATTTTTTTGCATAGACTTCCATCATATCCTTCCCTTTTAACATATATAAATGATCTAAATAGTCTAGTATCATTTCAAATAGTCCCCAATTAAATTTGATCTTTTTGACCATAACTAGTGTATAATATACTATGATTTTTGACATAAACTTGCATTTCGAAAAGTTTCATAGAATCTAATTTTCCGGTGATTTTTTGCATGGACTTCCATCATAACCTTCCCTCGTAAAATATATAAATGATATGTGAAGTTTTGTATCATTTCAAACAGTCCTCGAATTAATTTGATTTTTGACCGAAACTAGTACAAACTAGAGTATAATATTATATGATTTTTGGTCAAAACTTGCATTTCGAAAAGTTTCATAGAATCTTATTTTCAGATGATTTTCTTGCATGGACCTCTATCATAACCTTCACTCTTAACATCCATAAATGATCTGAAAAGTCTAGTATCATTTCAAATAGTCTCCAATTAAATTTGATCTTTTTGACCGAAACTAGTGTATAATATACTATTATTTTTTACTGTAACTTGCATTTCGAAAAGTTTCATAGAATTTAATTTCCATATGATTATTTGCATGGACTTCCATCATAACCTTCCCTCGTAAAATATATAAATGATATGTGAAGTTTCATATCATTTCAAGCAGTCCCCGATTTAATTTGATTTTTGACCGAAACTAGTACAAACTAGCGTATAATATTATATGATTTTTGGTCGAAACTTGCATTTCGAAACGTTTCATAGAATCTAATTTTTAGATGATTTTTTTGCATGGACCTCCATCATAACCTTCCCTCTTAACATCCATAAATGATCTGAAAAGTCTAGTATCATTTCAAATAGTCCCCAATTAAATTTGATCTTTTTGACTGAAACTAATGTATAATATACTATGATTTTTGACCGAAACTTGCGTTTCGAAAAGTTTCATAGAATCTATTTTTCAGATGATTTTTTGCATGGACTTCCAATATAACCTTCCTTCGTAAAATATATATATGATATGTGAAGTTTCGAATCATTTCAAACAGTCCCCAATTTAATTTCATTTTTTACCGAAACTAGTATATACTAGTGTATAATATATTAATATTTTTTGGCCGAAACTTGCATTTTAAAAAGTTTTATAGAATTTAATTTTCAGATGAATTTTTTTACATAGACTTCCATCATAACCTTCCCTCTTAACATATATAAATGATCTGAAAAGTCTCGTATCATTTCAAATAGTCCCTAATTAAATTTGATCTTTTTGACCGAAACTAGTGTATAATATACTATGATTTTTGACCGAAACTTGCATTCGAAAAGTTTCATAGAATCTAATTTTCAGATGATTTTTTGCATGGACTTCCATCATAACCTTCCCTCGTAAAATATATAAATGATATGTGAATTTCGAATCATTTCGAACAGTCCCCGATTTAATTTGATTTTTGACCGAAACAAGTACAAATTAGTGTATAATATAAAATGATTTTTGGTTGAAACTTGCATTTCGAAAAGTTTCGTAGAATCTAATTTTCAGATGATTTTTTTGCATAGACTTCCATCATATCCTTCCCTTTTAACATATATAAATGATCTAAAAAGTCTAGTATCATTTCAAATAGTCCCCAATTAAATTTGATCTTTTTGACCATAACTAGTGTATAATATACTATGATTTTTGACATAAACTTGCATTTCGAAAAGTTTCATAGAATCTAATTTTCCGGTGATTTTTTGCATGGACTTCCATCATAACCTTCCCTCGTAAAATATATAAATGATATGTGAAGTTTTGTATCATTTCAAACAGTCCTCGATTTAATTTGATTTTTGACCGAAACTAGTACAAACTAGTGTATAATATTATATGATTTTTGGTCGAAACTTTCATTTCGAAAAGTTTCATAGAATCTTATTTTAAGATGATTTTCTTGCATGGACCTCCATCATCACCTTCACTCTTAACATCCATAAATGATCTGAAAAGTCTAGTATCATTTCAAATAGTCTCCAATTAAATTTGATCTTTTTGACCGAAACTAGTGTATAATATACTATTATTTTTTACTGTAACTTGCATTTCGAAAAGTTTCATAGAATTTAATTTCCATATGATTTTTTGCATGGACTTCCATCATAACCTTCCCTCGTAAAATATATAAATGATATGTGAAGTTTCATATCATTTCAGGCAGTCCCCGATTTAATTTGATTTTTGACCGAAACTAGTACAAACTAGTGTATAATATTATATGATTTTTGGTCGAAACTTGCATTTCGAAAAGTTTCATAGAATTTAATTTTCAGATGATTTTTTGCACGGACTTCCATCATAACCTTCCCTCATAAAATATATAAATGATATGTGAAGTTTCGTATCATTTCAAACAGTCCCCGATTTAATTTGATTTTTGACCGAAACAAGTACAAATTAGTGTATAATATAAAATGATTTTTGGTTGAAACTTGCATTTCGAAAAGTTTCGTAGAATCTAATTTTCAGATGATTTTTTTGCATAGACTTCCATCATATCCTTCCCTTTTAACATATATAAATGATCTAAAAAGTCTAGTATCATTTCAAATAGTCCCCAATTAAATTTGATCTTTTTGACCATAACTAGTGTATAATATACTATGATTTTTGACATAAACTTGCATTTCGAAAAGTTTCATAGAATCTAATTTTCCGGTGATTTTTTGCATGGACTTCCATCATAACCTTCCCTCGTAAAATATATAAATGATATGTGAAGTTTTGTATCATTTCAAACAGTCCTCGATTTAATTTGATTTTTGACCGAAACTAGTACAAACTAGTGTATAATATTATATGATTTTTGGTCGAAACTTTCATTTCGAAAAGTTTCATAGAATCTTATTTTCAGATGATTTTCTTGCATGGACCTCCATCATCACCTTCACTCTTAACATCCATAAATGATCTGAAAAGTCTAGTATCATTTCAAATAGTCTCCAATTAAATTTGATCTTTTTGACCGAAACTAGTGTATAATATACTATTATTTTTTACTGTAACTTGCATTTCGAAAAGTTTCATAGAATTTAATTTCCATATGATTTTTTGCATGGACTTCCATCATAACCTTCCCTCGTAAAATATATAAATGATATGTGAAGTTTCATATCATTTCAGGCAGTCCCCGATTTAATTTGATTTTTGACCGAAACTAGTACAAACTAGTGTATAATATTATATGATTTTTGGTCGAAACTTGCATTTCGAAAAGTTTCATAGAATTTAATTTTCAGATGATTTTTTGCACGGACTTCCATCATAACCTTCCCTCATAAAATATATAAATGATATGTGAAGTTTCGTATCATTTCAAACAGTCCCCGATTTAATTTGATTTTTGACCGAAACAAGTACAAATTAGTGTATAATATAAAATGATTTTTGGTTGAAACTTGCATTTCGAAAAGTTTCGTAGAATCTAATTTTCAGATGATTTTTTTGCATAGACTTCCATCATATCCTTCCCTTTTAACATATATAAATGATCTAAAAAGTCTAGTATCATTTCAAATAGTCCCCAATTAAATTTGATCTTTTTGACCATAACTAGTGTATAATATACTATGATTTTTGACATAAACTTGCATTTCGAAAAGTTTCATAGAATCTAATTTTCCGGTGATTTTTTGCATGGACTTCCATCATAACCTTCCCTCGTAAAATATATAAATGATATGTGAAGTTTTGTATCATTTCAAACAGTCCTCGATTTAATTTGATTTTTGACCGAAACTAGTACAAACTAGTGTATAATATTATATGATTTTTGGTCGAAACTTGCATTTCGAAAAGTTTCATAGAATCTTATTTTCAGATGATTTTCTTGCATGGACCTCCATCATAACCTTCACTCTTAACATCCATAAATGATCTGAAAAGTCTCGTATCATTTCAAATAGTCTCCAATTAAATTTGATCTTTTTGACCGAAACTAGTGTATAATATACTATTATTTTTTACTGTAACTTGCATTTCGAAAAGTTTCATAGAATTTAATTTCCATATGATTTTTTGCATGGACTTCCATCATAACCTTCCCTCGTAAAATATATAAATGATATGTGAAGTTTCATATCATTTCAAGCAGTCCCCGATTTAATTTGATTTTTGACCGAAACTAGTACAAACTAGCGTATAATATTATATGATTTTTGGTCGAAACTTGCATTTCGAAACGTTTCATAGAATCTAATTTTTAGATGATTTTTTTGCATGGACCTCCATCATAACCTTCCCTCTTAACATCCATAAAGGATCTGAAAAGTCTAGTATCATTTCAAATAGTCCCCAATTAAACTTGATCTTTTTGACCGAAACTAATGTATAATATGCTATGATTTTTGACCGAAACTTGCGTTTCGAAAAGTTTCATAGAATCTATTTTTCAGATGATTTTTTGCATGGACTTCCAATATAACCTTCCTTCGTAAAATATATATATGATATGTGAAGTTTCTAATTCATTTCGAACAGTCCCCAATTTAATTTCATTTTTTACCGAAACTAGTATAAACTAGTGTATAATATATTAATATTTTTTGGCCGAAACTTGCATTTTAAAAAGTTTTATAGAATTTAATTTTCAAATGAATTTTTTTACATAGACTTCCATCATAACCTTCCCTCTTAACATATATAAATGATCTGAAAAGTCTCGTATCATTTCAAATAGTCCCTAATTAAATTTGATCTTTTTGACCGAAACTACTGTATAATATACTATGATTTTTGACCGAAACTTGCATTTCGAAAAGTTTCATAGAATCTAATTTTCAGATGATTTTTTGCATGGACTTCCATCATAACCTTCCCTCGTAAAATATATAAATGATATGTGAATTTCAAATCATTTCGAACAGTCCCTGATTTAATTTGATTTTTGACCGAAACAAGTATAAACTAGTGTATAATATATTATAATTTTTTGGCCGAAACTTGCATTTCAAAACGTTTCATAGAATCTAATTTTCAGATGATTTTTTTGCATAGACTTCCATCATATCCTTCCCTTTTAACATATATAAATGATCTAAAAAGTCTAGTATCATTTCAAATAGTCCCCAATTAAATTTGATCTTTTTGACCATAACTAGTGTATAATATACTATGATTTTTGACATAAACTTGCATTTCGAAAAGTTTCATAGAATCTAATTTTCCGGTGATTTTTTGCATGGACTTCCATCATAACCTTCCCTCGTAAAATATATAAATGATATGTGATGTTTTGTATCATTTCAAACAGTCCTCGATTTAATTTGATTTTTGACCGAAACTAGTACAAACTAGTGTATAATATTATATGATTTTTGGTCGAAACTTTCATTTCGAAAAGTTTCATAGAATCTTATTTTCAGATGATTTTCTTGCATGGACCTCCATCATCACCTTCACTCTTACATCCATAAATGATCTAAAAAGTCTAGTATCATTTCAAATAGTCCCCAATTAAATTTGATCTTTTTGACCATAACTAGTGTATAATATACTATGATTTTTGACATAAACTTGCATTTCGAAAAGTTTCATAGAATCTAATTTTCCGGTGATTTTTTGCATGGACTTCCATCATAACCTTCCCTCGTAAAATATATAAATGATATGTGAAGTTTCATATCATTTCAGGCAGTCCCCGATTTAATTTGATTTTTGACCGAAACTAGTACAAACTAGTGTATAATATTATATGATTTTTGGTCGAAACTTTCATTTCGAAAAGTTTCATAGAATCTTATTTTCAGATGATTTTCTTGCATGGACCTCCATCATCACCTTCACTCTTACATCCATAAATGATCTAAAAAGTCTAGTATCATTTCAAATAGTCTCCAATTAAATTTGATCTTTTTGACCGAAACTAGTGTATAATATACTATTATTTTTTACTGTAACTTGCATTTCAAAAAGTTTCATAGAATTTAATTTCCATATGATTTTTTGCATGGACTTCCATCATAACCTTCCCTCGTAAAATATATAAATGATATGTGAAGTTTCATATCATTTCAGGCAGTCCCCGATTTAATTTGATTTTTGACCGAAACTAGTACAAACTAGTGTATAATATTATATGATTTTTGGTCGAAACTTGCATTTCGAAACGTTTCATAGAATCTAATTTTTAGATGATTTTTTTGCATGGACCTCCATCATAACCTTCCCTCTTAACATCCATAAATGATCTGAAAAGTCTAGTATCATTTCAAATAGTCCCCAATTAAATTTGATCTTTTTGACGGAAACTAATATATAATATACTATGATTTTTGACCGAAATTTACGTTTCGAAAAGTTTCATAGAATCTATTTTTCAGATGATTTTTTGCATGGACTTCCAATATAACCTTCCCTCGTAAAATATATAAATGATATGTGAATTTTCGAATCATTTCGAACAGTCCCCAATTTAATTTCATTTTTTACCGAAACTAGTATAAACTAGTGTATAATATATTAATATTTTTTGGCCGAAACTTGCATTTCAAAAAGTTTTATAGAATTTAATTTTCAAATGAATTTTTTTGCATAGACTTCCATCATAACCTTCCCTCTTAACATATATAAATGATCTGAAAAGTCTCGTATCATTTCAAATAGTCCCTAATTAAATTTGATCTTTTTGACCGAAACTAGTGTATAATATACTATGATTTTTGACCGAAACTTGCATTTCGAAAAGTTTCATAAAATTTAATTTTCAGATGATTTTTTGCATGGACTTCCATCATAACCTTCCCTCATAAAATATATAAATGATATGTGAAGTTTCGTATCATTTCAAACAGTCCCCGATTTAATTTGATTTTTGACCGAAACAAGTACAAATTAGTGTATAATATAAAATGATTTTTGGTTGAAACTTGCATTTCGAAAAGTTTCGTAGAATTTAATTTTCAGATGATTTTTTTGCATAGACTTCCATCATATCCTTCCCTTTTAACATATATAAATGATCTAAAAAGTCTAGTATCATTTCAAATAGTCCCCAATTAAATTTGATCTTTTTGACCATAACTAGTGTATAATATACTATGATTTTTGACATAAACTAGCATTTCGAAAAGTTTCATAGAATCTAATTTTCCGGTGATTTTTTGCATGGACTTCCATCATAACCTTCCCTCGTAAAATATATAAATGATATGTGATGTTTTGTATCATTTCAAACAGTCCTCGATTTTATTTGATTTTTGACCGAAACTAGTACAAACTAGTGTATATTATTATTTGATTTTTGGTCGAAACTTTCATTTCGAAAAGTTTCATAGAATCTTATTTTCAGATGATTTTCTTGCATGGACCTCCATCATCACCTTCACTCTTAACATCCATAAATGATCTGAAAAGTCTGGTATCATTTCAAATAGTCTCCAATTAAATTTGATCTTTTTGACCGAAACTAGTGTATAATATACTATTATTTTTTACTGTAACTTGCATTTCGAAAAGTTTCATAGAATTTAATTTCCATATGATTTTTTGCATGGACTTCCATCATAACCTTCCCTCGTAAAATATATAAATGATATGTGAAGTTTCATATCATTTCAGGCAGTCCCCGATTTAATTTGATTTTTGACCGAAACTAGTACAAACTAGTGTATAATATTATATGATTTTTGGTCGAAACTTGCATTTCGAAAAGTTTCATAGAATTTAATTTTCAGATGATTTTTTGCACGGACTTCCATCATAACCTTCCCTCATAAAATATATAAATGATATGTGAAGTTTCGTATCATTTCAAACAGTCCCCGATTTAATTTGATTTTTGACCGAAACAAGTACAAATTAGTGTATAATATAAAATGATTTTTGGTTGAAACTTGCATTTCGAAAAGTTTCGTAGAATCTAATTTTCAGATGATTTTTTTGCATAGACTTCCATCATATCCTTCCCTTTTAACATATATAAATGATCTAAAAAGTCTAGTATCATTTCAAATAGTCCCCAATTAAATTTGATCTTTTTGACCATAACTAGTGTATAATATACTATGATTTTTGACATAAACTTGCATTTCGAAAAGTTTCATAGAATCTAATTTTCCGGTGATTTTTTGCATGGACTTCCATCATAACCTTCCCTCGTAAAATATATAAATGATATGTGAAGTTTTGTATCATTTCAAACAGTCCTCGATTTAATTTGATTTTTGACCGAAACTAGTACAAACTAGTGTATAATATTATATGATTTTTGGTCGAAACTTTCATTTCGAAAAGTTTCATAGAATCTTATTTTCAGATGATTTTCTTGCATGGACCTCCATCATCACCTTCACTCTTAACATCCATAAATGATCTGAAAAGTCTAGTATCATTTCAAATAGTCTCCAATTAAATTTGATCTTTTTGACCGAAATTAGTGTATAATATACTATTATTTTTTACTGTAACTTGCATTTCGAAAAGTTTCATAGAATTTAATTTCCATATGATTTTTTGCATGGACTTCCATCATAACCTTCCCTCGTAAAATATATAAATGATATGTGAAGTTTCATATCATTTCAGGCAGTCCCCGATTTAATTTGATTTTTGACCGAAACTAGTACAAACTAGCGTATAATATTATATGATTTTTGGTCGAAACTTGCATTTCGAAACGTTTCATAGAATCTAATTTTTAGATGATTTTTTTGCATGGACCTCCATCATAACCTTCCCTCTTAACATCCATAAATGATCTGAAAAGTCTAGTATCATTTCAAATAGTCCCCAATTAAATTTGATCTTTTTGACGGAAACTAATGTATAATATACTATGATTTTTGACCGAAACTTACGTTTCGAAAAGTTTCATAGAATCTATTTTTCAGATGATTTTTTGCATGGACTTCCAATATAACCTTCCCTCGTAAAATATATAAATGATATGTGAATTTTCGAATCATTTCGAACCATTTCGAACAGTCCCCAATTTAATTTCATTTTTTACCGAAACTAGTATAAACTAGTGTATAATATATTAATATTTTTTGGCCGAAACTTGCATTTCAAAAAGTTTTATAGAATTTAATTTTCAAATGAATTTTTTTGCATAGACTTCCATCATAACCTTCCCTCTTAACATATATAAATGATCTGAAAAGTCTCGTATCATTTCAAATAGTCCCTAATTAAATTTGATCTTTTTGACCGAAACTAGTGTATAATATACTATGATTTTTGACCGAAACTTGCATTTCGAAAAGTTTCATAAAATTTAATTTTCAGATGATTTTTTGCATGGACTTCCATCATAACCTTCCCTCATAAAATATATAAATGATATGTGAAGTTTCGTATCATTTCAAACAGTCCCCGATTTAATTTGATTTTTGACCGAAACAAGTACAAATTAGTGTATAATATAAAATGATTTTTGGTTGAAACTTGCATTTCGAAAAGTTTCGTAGAATCTAATTTTCAGATGATTTTTTTGCATAGACTTCCATCATATCCTTCCCTTTTAACATATATAAATGATCTAAAAAGTCTAGTATCATTTCAAATAGTCCCCAATTAAATTTGATCTTTTTGACCATAACTAGTGTATAATATACTATGATTTTTGACATAAACTTGCATTTCGAAAAGTTTCATAGAATCTAATTTTCCGGTGATTTTTTGCATGGACTTCCATCATAACCTTCCCTCGTAAAATATATAAATGATATGTGAAGTTTTGTATCATTTCAAACAGTCCTCGATTAAATTTGATTTTTGACCGAAACTAGTACAAACTAGTGTATAATATTATATGATTTTTGGTCGAAACTTTCATTTCGAAAAGTTTCATAGAATCTTATTTTCAGATGATTTTCTTGCATGGACCTCCATCATCACCTTCACTCTTAACATCCATAAATGATCTGAAAAGTCTATTATCATTTCAAATAGTCTCCAATTAAATTTGATCTTTTTGACCGAAATTAGTGTATAATATACTATTATTTTTTACTGTAACTTGCATTTCGAAAAGTTTCATAGAATTTAATTTCCATATGATTTTTTGCATGGACTTCCATCATAACCTTCCCTCGTAAAATATATAAATGATATGTGAAGTTTCATATCATTTCAGGCATTCCCCGATTTAATTTGATTTTTGACCGAAACTAGTACAAACTAGCGTATAATATTATATGATTTTTTGTCGAAACTTGCATTTCGAAACGTTTCATAGAATCTAATTTTTAGATGATTTTTTTGCATGGACCTCCATCATAACCTTCCCTCTTAACATCCATAAATGATCTGAAAAGTCTAGTATCATTTCAAATAGTCCCCAATTAAATTTGATCTTTTTGACGGAAACTAATGTATAATATACTATGATTTTTGACCGAAACTTACGTTTCGAAAAGTTTCATAGAATCTATTTTTCAGATGATTTTTTGCATGGACTTCCAATATAACCTTCCCTCGTAAAATATATAAATGATATGTGAATTTTCGAATCATTTCGAACAGTCCCCAATTTAATTTCATTTTTTACCGAAACTAGTATAAACTAGTGTATAATATATTAATATTTTTTGGCCGAAACTTGCATTTCAAAAAGTTTTATAGAATTTAATTTTCAAATGAATTTTTTTGCATAGACTTCCATCATAACCTTCCCTCTTAACATATATAAATGATCTGAAAAGTCTCGTATCATTTCAAATAGTCCCTAATTAAATTTGATCTTTTTGACCGAAACTAGTGTATAATATACTATGATTTTTGACCGAAACTTGCATTTCGAAAAGTTTCATAGAATTTAATTTTCAGATGATTTTTTGCATGGACTTCCATCATAACCTTCCCTAATAAAATATATAAATGATATGTGAAGTTTCGTATCATTTCAAACAGTCCCCGATTTAATTTGATTTTTGACCGAAACAAGTACAAATTAGTGTATAATATAAAATGATTTTTGGTTGAAACTTGCATTTCGAAAAGTTTCGTAGAATCTAATTTTCAGATGATTTTTTTGCATAGACTTCCATCATATCCTTCCCTTTTAACATATATAAATGATCTAAAAAGTCTAGTATCATTTCAAATAGTCCCCAATTAAATTTGATCTTTTTGACCATAACTAGTGTATAATATACTATGATTTTTGACATAAACTTGCATTTCGAAAAGTTTCATAGAATCTAATTTTCCGGTGATTTTTTGCATGGACTTCCATCATAACCTTCCCTCGTAAAATATATAAATGATATGTGAAGTTTTGTATCATTTCAAACAGTCCTCGATTTAATTTGATTTTTGACCGAAACTAGTACAAACTAGTGTATAATATTATATGATTTTTGGTCGAAACTTTCATTTCGAAAAGTTTCATAGAATCTTATTTTCAGATGATTTTCTTGCATGGACCTCCATCATCACCTTCACTCTTAACATCCATAAATGATCTGAAAAGTCTAGTATCATTTCAAATAGTCTCCAACTAAATTTGATCTTTTTGACCGAAACTAGTGTATAATATACTATTATTTTTTACTGTAACTTGCATTTCGAAAAGTTTCATAGAATTTAATTTCCATATGATTTTTTGCATGGACTTCCATCATAACCTTCCCTCGTAAAATATATAAATGATATGTGAAGTTTCATATCATTTCAGGCAGTCCCCGATTTAATTTGATTTTTGACCGAAACTAGTACAAACTAGTGTATAATATTATATGATTTTTGGTCGAAACTTGCATTTCGAAACGTTTCATAGAATCTAATTTTTAGATGATTTTTTTGCATGGACCTCCATCATAACCTTCCCTCTTAACATCCATAAATGATCTGAAAAGTCTAGTATCATTTCAAATAGTCCCCAATTAAATTTGATCTTTTTGACGGAAACTAATGTATAATATACTATGATTTTTGACCGAAACTTACGTTTCGAAAAGTTTCATAGAATCTATTTTTCAGATGATTTTTTGCATGGACTTCCAATATAACCTTCCCTCGTAAAATATATAAATGATATGTGAATTTTCGAATCATTTCGAACAGTCCCCAATTTAATTTCATTTTTTACCGAAACTAGTATAAACTAGTGTATAATATATTAATATTTTTTGGCCGAAACTTGCATTTCAAAAAGTTTTATAGAATTTAATTTTCAAATGAATTTTTTTGCATAGACTTCCATCATAACCTTCCCTCTTAAGATATATAAATGATCTGAAAAGTCTCGTATCATTTCAAATAGTCCCTAATTAAATTTGATCTTTTTGACCGAAACTACTGTATAATATACTATGATTTTTGACCAAAACTTGCATTTCGAAAAGTTTCATAGAATTTAATTTTCAGATGATTTTTTGCATGGACTTCCATCATAACCTTCCCTCATAAAATATATAAATGATATGTGAAGTTTCGTATCATTTCAAACAGTCCCCGATTTAATTTGATTTTTGACCGAAACAAGTACAAATTAGTGTATAATATTATATGATTTTTGGTCGAAACTTGCATTTCGAAACGTTTCATAGAATCTAATTTTTAGATGATTTTTTTGCATGGACCTCCATCATAACCTTCCCTCTTAACATCCATAAATGATCTGAAAAGTCTAGTATCATTTCAAATAGTCCCCAATTAAATTTGATCTTTTTGACGGAAACTAATGTATAATATACTATGATTTTTGACCGAAACTTACGTTTCGAAAAGTTTCATAGAATCTATTTTTCAGATGATTTTTTGCATGGACTTCCAATATAACCTTCCCTCGTAAAATATATAAATGATATGTGAATTTTCGAATCATTTCGAACAGTCCCCAATTTAATTTCATTTTTTACCGAAACTAGTATAAACTAGTGTATAATATATTAATATTTTTTGGCCGAAACTTGCATTTCAAAAAGTTTTATAGAATTTAATTTTCAAATGAATTTTTTTGCATAGACTTCCATCATAACCTTCCCTCTTAACATATATAAATGATCTGAAAAGTCTCGTATCATTTCAAATAGTCCCTAATTAAATTTGATCTTTTTGACCGAAACTAGTGTATAATATACTATGATTTTTGACCGAAACTTGCATTTCGAAAAGTTTCATAGAATTTAATTTTCAGATGATTTTTTGCATGGACTTCCATCATAACCTTCCCTCATAAAATATATAAATGATATGTGAAGTTTCGTATCATTTCAAACAGTCCCCGATTTAATTTGATTTTTGACCGAAACAAGTACAAATTAGTGTATAATATAAAATGATTTTTGGTTGAAACTTGCATTTCGAAAAGTTTCGTAGAATCTAATTTTCAGATGATTTTTTTGCATAGACTTCCATCATATCCTTCCCTTTTAACATATATAAATGATCTAAAAAGTCTAGTATCATTTCAAATAGTCCCCAATTAAATTTGATCTTTTTGACCATAACTAGTGTATAATATACTATGATTTTTGACATAAACTTGCATTTCGAAAAGTTTCATAGAATCTAATTTTCCGGTGATTTTTTGCATGGACTTCCATCATAACCTTCCCTCGTAAAATATATAAATGATATGTGAAGTTTTGTATCATTTCAAACAGTCCTCGATTTAATTTGATTTTTGACCGAAACTAGTACAAACTAGTGTATAATATTATATGATTTTTGGTCGAAACTTTCATTTCGAAAAGTTTCATAGAATCTTATTTTCAGATGATTTTCTTGCATGGACCTCCATCATCACCTTCACTCTTAACATCCATAAATGATCTGAAAAGTCTAGTATCATTTCAAATAGTCTCCAACTAAATTTGATCTTTTTGACCGAAACTAGTGTATAATATACTATTATTTTTTACTGTAACTTGCATTTCGAAAAGTTTCATAGAATTTAATTTCCATATGATTTTTTGCATGGACTTCCATCATAACCTTCCCTCGTAAAATATATAAATGATATGTGAAGTTTCATATCATTTCAGGCAGTCCCCGATTTAATTTGATTTTTGACCGAAACTAGTACAAACTAGTGTATAATATTATATGATTTTTGGTCGAAACTTGCATTTCGAAACGTTTCATAGAATCTAATTTTTAGATGATTTTTTTGCATGGACCTCCATCATAACCTTCCCTCTTAACATCCATAAATGATCTGAAAAGTCTAGTATCATTTCAAATAGTCCCCAATTAAATTTGATCTTTTTGACGGAAACTAATGTATAATATACTATGATTTTTGACCGAAACTTACGTTTCGAAAAGTTTCATAGAATCTATTTTTCAGATGATTTTTTGCATGGACTTCCAATATAACCTTCCCTCGTAAAATATATAAATGATATGTGAATTTTCGAATCATTTCGAACAGTCCCCAATTTAATTTCATTTTTTACCGAAACTAGTATAAACTAGTGTATAATATATTAATATTTTTTGGCCGAAACTTGCATTTCAAAAAGTTTTATAGAATTTAATTTTCAAATGAATTTTTTTGCATAGACTTCCATCATAACCTTCCCTCTTAACATATATAAATGATCTGAAAAGTCTCGTATCATTTCAAATAGTCCCTAATTAAATTTGATCTTTTTGACCGAAACTAGTGTATAATATACTATGATTTTTGACCGAAACTTGCATTTCGAAAAGTTTCATAGAATTTAATTTTCAGATGATTTTTTGCATGGACTTCCATCATAACCTTCCCTCATAAAATATATAAATGATATGTGAAGTTTCGTATCATTTCAAACAGTCCCCGATTTAATTTGATTTTTGACCGAAACAAGTACAAATTAGTGTATAATATAAAATGATTTTTGGTTGAAACTTGCATTTCGAAAAGTTTCGTAGAATCTAATTTTCAGATGATTTTTTTGCATAGACTTCCATCATATCCTTCCCTTTTAACATATATAAATGATCTAAAAAGTCTAGTATCATTTCAAATAGTCCCCAATTAAATTTGATCTTTTTGACCATAACTAGTGTATAATATACTATGATTTTTGACATAAACTTGCATTTCGAAAAGTTTCATAGAATCTAATTTTCCGGTGATTTTTTGCATGGACTTCCATCATAACCTTCCCTCGTAAAATATATAAATGATATGTGAAGTTTTGTATCATTTCAAACAGTCCTCGATTTAATTTGATTTTTGACCGAAACTAGTACAAACTAGTGTATAATATTATATGATTTTTGGTCGAAACTTTCATTTCGAAAAGTTTCATAGAATCTTATTTTCAGATGATTTTCTTGCATGGACCTCCATCATCACCTTCCCTCTTAACATCCATAAATGATCTGAAAAGTCTAGTATCATTTCAAATAGTCTCCAATTAAATTTGATCTTTTTGACCGAAACTAGTGTATAATATACTATTATTTTTTACTGTAACTTGCATTTCGAAAAGTTTCATAGAATTTAATTTCCATATGATTTTTTGCATGGACTTCCATCATAACCTTCCCTCGTAAAATATATAAATGATATGTGAAGTTTCATATCATTTCAGGCAGTCCCCGATTTAATTTGATTTTTGACCGAAACTAGTACAAACTAGTGTATAATATTATATGATTTTTGGTCGAAACTTGCATTTCGAAACGTTTCATAGAATCTAATTTTTAGATGATTTTTTTGCATGGACCTCCATCATAACCTTCCCTCTTAACATCCATAAATGATCTGAAAAGTCTAGTATCATTTCAAATAGTCCCCAATTAAATTTGATCTTTTTGACGGAAACTAATGTATAATATACTATGATTTTTGACCGAAACTTACGTTTCGAAAAGTTTCATAGAATCTATTTTTCAGATGATTTTTTGCAGGGACTTCCAATATAACTTTCCCTCGTAAAATATATAAATGATATGTGAATTTTCGAATCATTTCGAACAGTCCCCAATTTAATTTAATTTTTTTACCGAAACTAGTATAAACTAGTGTATAATATATTAATATTTTTTGGCCGAAACTTGCATTTCAAAAAGTTTTATAGAATTTAATTTTCAAATGAATTTTTTTGCATAGACTTCCATCATAACCTTCCCTCTTAACATATATAAATGATCTGAAAAGTCTCGTATCATTTCAAATAGTCCCTAATTAAATTTGATCTTTTTGACCGAAACTACTGTATAATATACTATGATTTTTGACCAAAACTTGCATTTCGAAAAGTTTCATAGAATTTAATTTTCAGATGATTTTTTGCATGGACTTCCATCATAACCTTCCCTCATAAAATATATAAATGATATGTGAAGTTTCGTATCATTTCAAACAGTCCCCGATTTAATTTGATTTTTGACCGAAACAAGTACAAATTAGTGTATAATATAAAATGATTTTTGGTTGAAACTTGCATTTCGAAAAGTTTCGTAGAATCTAATTTTCAGATGATTTTTTTGCATAGACTTCCATCATATCCTTCCCTTTTAACATATATAAATGATCTAAAAAGTCTAGTATCATTTCAAATAGTCCCCAATTAAATTTGATCTTTTTGACCATAACTAGTGTATAATATACTATGATTTTTGACATAAACTTGCATTTCGAAAAGTTTCATAGAATCTAATTTTCCGGTGATTTTTTGCATGGACTTCCATCATAACCTTCCCTCGTAAAATATATAAATGATATGTGAAGTTTTCTATCATTTCAAACAGTCCTAGATTTAATTTGATTTTTGACCGAAACTAGTACAAACTAGTGTATAATATTATATGATTTTTGGTCGAAACTTTCATTTCGAAAAGTTTCATAGAATCTTATTTTCAGATGATTTTCTTGCATGGACCTCCATCATCACCTTCCCTCTTAACATCCATAAATGATCTGAAAAGTCTAGTATCATTTCAAATAGTCTCCAATTAAATTTGATCTTTTTGACCGAAACTAGTGTATAATATACTATTATTTTTTACTGTAACTTGCATTTCGAAAAGTTTCAAAGAATTTAATTTCCATATGATTTTTTGCATGGACTTCCATCATAACCTTCCCTCGTAAAATATATAAATGATATGTGAAGTTTCATATCATTTCAGGCAGTCCCCGATTTAATTTGATTTTTGACCGAAACTAGTACAAACTAGTGTATAATATTATATGATTTTTGGTCGAAACTTGCATTTCGAAACGTTTCATAGAATCTAATTTTTAGATGATTTTTTTGCATGGACCTCCATCATAACCTTCCCTCTTAACATCCATAAATGATCTGAAAAGTCTAGTATCATTTCAAATAGTCCCCAATTAAATTTGATCTTTTTGACGGAAACTAATGTATAATATACTATGATTTTTGACCGAAACTTACGTTTCGAAAAGTTTCATAGAATCTATTTTTCAGATGATTTTTTGCATGGACTTCCAATATAACTTTCCCTCGTAAAATATATAAATGATATGTGAATTTTCGAATCATTTTGAACAGTCCCCAATTTATTTTCATTTTTTACCGAAACTAGTATAAACTAGTGTATAATATATTAATATTTTTTGGCCGAAACTTGCATTTCAAAAAGTTTTATAGAATTTAATTTTCAAATGAATTTTTTTGCATAGACTTCCATCATAACCTTCCCTCTTAACATATATAAATGATCTGAAAAGTCTCGTATCATTTCAAATAGTCCCTAATTAAATTTGATCTTTTTGACCGAAACTACTGTATAATATACTATGATTTTTTACCAAAACTTGCATTTCGAAAAGTTTCATAGAATTTAATTTTCAGATGATTTTTTGCATGGACTTCCATCATAACCTTCCCTCATAAAATATATAAATGATATGTGAAGTTTCGTATCATTTCAAACAGTCCCCGATTTAATTTGATTTTTGACCGAAACAAGTACAAATTAGTGTATAATATAAAATGATTTTTGGTTGAAACTTGCATTTCGAAAAGTTTCGTAGAATCTAATTTTCAGATGATTTTTTTGCATAGACTTCCATCATATCCTTCCCTTTTAACATATATAAATGATCTAAAAAGTCTAGTATCATTTCAAATAGTCCCCAATTAAATTTGATCTTTTTGACCATAACTAGTGTATAATATACTATGATTTTTGACATAAACTTGCATTTCGAAAAGTTTCATAGAATCTAATTTTCCGGTGATTTTTTGCATGGACTTCCATCATAACCTTCCCTCATAAAATATATAAATGATATGTGAAGTTTTGTATCATTTCAAACAGTCCTCGATTTAATTTGATTTTTGACCGAAACTAGTACAAACTAGTGTATAATATTATATGATTTTTGGTCGAAACTTTCATTTCGAAAAGTTTCATAGAATCTTATTTTCAGATGATTTTCTTGCATGGACCTCCATCATCACCTTCACTCTTAACATCCATAAATGATCTGAAAAGTCTAGTATCATTTCAAATAGTCTCCAATTAAATTTGATCTTTTTGACCGAAACTAGTGTATAATATACTATTATTTTTTACTGTAACTTGCATTTCGAAAAGTTTCATAGAATTTAATTTCCATATGATTTTTTGCATGGACTTCCATCATAACCTTCCCTCGTAAAATATATAAATGATATGTGAAGTTTCATATCATTTCAGGCAGTCCCCGATTTAATTTGATTTTTGACCGAAACTAGTACAAACTAGTGTATAATATTATATGATTTTTGGTCGAAACTTGCATTTCGAAACGTTTCATAGAATCTAATTTTTAGATGATTTTTTTGCATGGACCTCCATCATAACCTTCCCTCTTAACATCCATAAATGATCTGAAAAGTCTAGTATCATTTCAAATAGTCCCCAATTAAATTTGATCTTTTTGACGGAAACTAATGTATAATATACTATGATTTTTGACCGAAACTTACGTTTCGAAAAGTTTCATAGAATCTATTTTTCAGATGATTTTTTGCATGGACTTCCAATATAACTTTCCCTCGTAAAATATATAAATGATATGTGAATTTTCGAATCATTTTGAACAGTCCCCAATTTAATTTCATTTTTTACCGAAACTAGTATAAACTAGTGTATAATATATTAATATTTTTTGGCCGAAACTTGCATTTCAAAAAGGTTTATAGAATTTAATTTTCAAATGAATTTTTTTGCATAGAGTTCCATCATAATCTTCCCTCTTAACATATATAAATGATCTGAAAAGTCTCATATCATTTCAAATAGTCCCTAATTAAATTTGATCTTTTTGACCGAAACTACTGTATAATATACTATGATTTTTTACCAAAACTTGCATTTCGAAAAGTTTCATAGAATTTAATTTTCAGATGATTTTTTGCATGGACTTCCATCATAACCTTCCCTCATAAAATATATAAATGATATGTGAAGTTTCGTATCATTTCAAACAGTCCCCGATTTAATTTGATTTTTGACCGAAACAAGTACAAATTAGTGTATAATATAAAATGATTTTTGGTTGAAACTTGCATTTCGAAAAGTTTCGTAGAATCTAATTTTCAGATGATTTTTTTGCATAGACTTCCATCATATCCTTCCCTTTTAACATATATAAATGATCTAAAAAGTCTAGTATCATTTCAAATAGTCCCCAATTAAATTTGATCTTTTTGACCATAACTAGTGTATAATATACTATGATTTTTGACATAAACTTGCATTTCGAAAAGTTTCATAGAATCTAATTTTCCGGTGATTTTTTGCATGGACTTCCATCATAACCTTCCCTCGTAAAATATATAAATGATATGTGAAGTTTTGTATCATTTCAAACAGTCCTCGATTTAATTTGATTTTTGACCGAAACTAGTACAAACTAGTGTATAATATTATATGATTTTTGGTCGAAACTTTCATTTCGAAAAGTTTCATAGAATCTTATTTTCAGATGATTTTCTTGCATGGACCTCCATCATCACCTTCCCTCTTAACATCCATAAATGATCTGAAAAGTCTAGTATCATTTCAAATAGTCTCCAATTAAATTTGATCTTTTTGACCGAAACTAGTGTATAATATACTATTATTTTTTACTGTAACTTGCATTTCGAAAAGTTTCATAGAATTTAATTTCCATATGATTTTTTGCATGGACTTCCATCATAACCTTCCCTCGTAAAATATATAAATGATATGTGAAGTTTCATATCATTTCAGGCAGTCCCCGATTTAATTTGATTTTTGACCGAAACTAGTACAAACTAGTGTATAATATTATATGATTTTTGGTCGAAACTTGCATTTCGAAACGTTTCATAGAATCTAATTTTTAGATGATTTTTTTGCATGGACCTCCATCATAACCTTCCCTCTTAACATCCATAAATGATCTGAAAAGTCTAGTATCATTTCAAATAGTCCCCAATTAAATTTGATCTTTTTGACGGAAACTAATGTATAATATACTATGATTTTTGACCGAAACTTACGTTTCGAAAAGTTTCATAGAATCTATTTTTCAGATGATTTTTTGCAGGGACTTCCAATATAACTTTCCCTCGTAAAATATATAAATGATATGTGAATTTTCGAATCATTTCGAACAGTCCCCAATTTAATTTCATTTTTTACCGAAACTAGTATAAACTAGTGTATAATATATTAATATTTTTTGGCCGAAACTTGCATTTCAAAAATTTTTAGGAATTTAATTTTCAAATGAATTTTTTTGCATAGACTTCCATCATAACCTTCCCTCTTAACATATATAAATGATCTGAAAAGTCTCGTATCATTTCAAATAGTCCCTAATTAAATTTGATCTTTTTGACCGAAACTACTGTATAATATACTATGATTTTTGACCAAAACTTGCATTTCGAAAAGTTTCATAGAATTTAATTTTCAGATGATTTTTTGCATGGACTTCCATCATAACCTTCCCTCATAAAATATATAAATGATATGTGAAGTTTCGTATCATTTCAAACAGTCCCCGATTTAATTTGATTTTTGACCGAAACAAGTACAAATTAGTGTATAATATAAAATGATTTTTGGTTGAAACTTGCATTTCGAAAAGTTTCGTAGAATCTAATTTTCAGATGATTTTTTTGCATAGACTTCCATCATATCCTTCCCTTTTAACATATATAAATGATCTAAAAAGTCTAGTATCATTTCAAATAGTCCCCAATTAAATTTGATCTTTTTGACCATAACTAGTGTATAATATACTATGATTTTTGACATAAACTTGCATTTCGAAAAGTTTCATAGAATCTAATTTTTCGGTGATTTTTTGCATGGACTTCCATCATAACCTTCCCTCATAAAATATATAAATGATATGTGAAGTTTTGTATCATTTCAAACAGTCCTCGATTTAATTTGATTTTTGACCGAAACTAGTACAAACTAGTGTATAATATTATATGATTTTTGGTCGAAACTTTCATTTCGAAAAGTTTCATAGAATCTTATTTTCAGATGATTTTCTTGCATGGACCTCCATCATCACCTTCCCTCTTAACATCCATAAATGATCTGAAAAGTCTAGTATCATTTCAAATAGTCTCCAATTAAATTTGATCTTTTTGACCGAAACTAGTGTATAATATACTATTATTTTTTACTGTAACTTGCATTTCGAAAAGTTTCATAGAATTTAATTTCCATATGATTTTTTGCATGGACTTCCATCATAACCTTCCCTCGTAAAATATATAAATGATATGTGAAGTTTCATATCATTTCAGGCAGTCCCCGATTTAATTTGATTTTTGACCGAAACTAGTACAAACTAGTGTATAATATTATATGATTTTTGGTCGAAACTTGCATTTCGAAACGTTTCATAGAATCTAATTTTTAGATGATTTTTTTGCATGGACCTCCATCATAACCTTCCCTCTTAACATCCATAAATGATCTGAAAAGTCTAGTATCATTTCAAATAGTCCCCAATTAAATTTGATCTTTTTGACGGAAACTAATGTATAATATACTATGATTTTTGACCGAAACTTACGTTTCGAAAAGTTTCATAGAATCTATTTTTCAGATGATTTTTTGCAGGGACTTCCAATATAACTTTCCCTCGTAAAATATATAAATGATATGTGAATTTTCGAATCATTTCGAACAGTCCCCAATTTAATTTCATTTTTTACCGAAACTAGTATAAACTAGTGTATAATATATTAATATTTTTTGGCCGAAACTTGCATTTCAAAAAGTTTTATAGAATTTAATTTTCAAATGAATTTTTTTGCATAGACTTCCATCATAACCTTCCCTCTTAACATATATAAATGATCTGAAAAGTCTCGTATCATTTCAAATAGTCCCTAATTAAATTTGATCTTTTTGACCGAAACTACTGTATAATATACTATGATTTTTGACCAAAACTTGC
Organism: Lathyrus aphaca; assembly: GCA_963966055.1. NCBI lineage: Eukaryota > Viridiplantae > Streptophyta > Magnoliopsida > Fabales > Fabaceae > Lathyrus > Lathyrus aphaca. Next base: position 499,977,128 of record OZ014525.1, read on the forward strand.
ATTTCGAAAAGTTTCATAGAATTTAATTTTCAGATGATTTTTTGCATGGACTTCCATCATAACCTTCCCTCATAAAATATATAAATGATATGTGAAGTTTCGTATCATTTCAAACAGTCCCCGATTTAATTTGATTTTTGACCGAAACAAGTACAAATTAGTGTATAATATAAAATGATTTTTGGTTGAAACTTGCATTTCGAAAAGTTTCGTAGAATCTAATTTTCAGATGATTTTTTTGCATAGACTTCCATCATATCCTTCCCTTTTAACATATATAAATGATCTAAAAAGTCTAGTATCATTTCAAATAGTCCCCAATTAAATTTGATCTTTTTGACCATAACTAGTGTATAATATACTATGATTTTTGACATAAACTTGCATTTCGAAAAGTTTCATAGAATCTAATTTTCCGGTGATTTTTTGCATGGACTTCCATCATAACCTTCCCTCGTAAAATATATAAATGATATGTGAAGTTTTGTATCATTTCAAACAGTCCTCGATTTAATTTGATTTTTGACCGAAACTAGTACAAACTAGTGTATAATATTATATGATTTTTGGTCGAAACTTTCATTTCGAAAAGTTTCATAGAATCTTATTTTCAGATGATTTTCTTGCATGGACCTCCATCATCACCTTCCCTCTTAACATCCATAAATGATCTGAAAAGTCTAGTATCATTTCAAATAGTCTCCAATTAAATTTGATCTTTTTGACCGAAACTAGTGTATAATATACTATTATTTTTTACAGTAACTTGCATTTCGAAAAGTTTCATAGAATTTAATTTCCATATGATTTTTTGCATGGACTTCCATCATAACCTTCCCTCGTAAAATATATAAATGATATGTGAAGTTTCATATCATTTCAGGCAGTCCCCGATTTAATTTGATTTTTGACCGAAACTAGTACAAACTAGTGTATAATATTATATGATTTTTGGTCGAAACTTGCATTTCGAAACGTTTCATAGAATCTAATTTTTAGATCATTTTTTTGCATGGACCTCCATCATAACCTTCCCTCTTAACATCCATAAATGATCTGAAAAGTCTAGTATCATTTCAAATAGTCCCCAATTAAATTTGATCTTTTTGACGGAAACTAATGTATAATATACTATGATTTTTGACCGAAACTTACGTTTCGAAAAGTTTCATAGAATCTATTTTTCAGATGATTTTTTGCATGGACTTCCAATATAACTTTCCCTCGTAAAATATATACATGATATGTGAATTTTCGAATCATTTCGAACAGTCCCCAATTTAATTTCATTTTTTACCGAAACTAGTATAAACTAGTGTATAATATATTAATATTTTTTGGCCGAAACTTGCATTTCAAAAAGTTTTATAGAATTTAATTTTCAAATGAATTTTTTTTCATAGACTTCCATCATAACCTTCCCTCTTAACATATATAAATGATCTGAAAAGTCTCGTATCATTTCAAATAGTCCCTAATTAAATTTGATCTTTTTGACCGAAACTACTGTATAATATACTATGATTTTTTACCAAAACTTGCATTTCGAAAAGTTTCATAGAATTTAATTTTCAGATGATTTTTTGCATGGACTTCCATCATAACCTTCCCTCATAAAATATATAAATGATATGTGAAGTTTCGTATCATTTCAAACAGTCCCCGATTTAATTTGATTTTTGACCGAAACAAGTACAAATTAGTGTATAATATAAAATGATTTTTGGTTGAAACTTGCATTTCGAAAAGTTTCGTAGAATCTAATTTTCAGATGATTTTTTTGCATAGACTTCCATCATATCCTTCCCTTTTAACATATATAAATGATCTAAAAAGTCTAGTATCATTTCAAATAGTCCCCAATTAAATTTGATCTTTTTGACCATAACTAGTGTATAATATACTATGATTTTTGACATAAACTTGCATTTCGAAAAGTTTCATAGAATCTAATTTTCCGGTGATTTTTTGCATGGACTTCCATCATAACCTTCCCTCGTAAAATATATAAATGATATGTGAAGTTTTGTATCATTTCAAACAGTCCTCGATTTAATTTGATTTTTGACCGAAACTAGTACAAACTAGTGTATAATATTATATGATTTTTGGTCGAAACTTTCATTTCGAAAAGTTTCATAGAATCTTATTTTCAGATGATTTTCTTGCATGGACCTCCATCATCACCTTCCCTCTTAACATCCATAAATGATCTGAAAAGTCTAGTATCATTTCAAATAGTCTCCAATTAAATTTGATCTTTTTGACCGAAACTAGTGTATAATATACTATTATTTTTTACTGTAACTTGCATTTCGAAAAGTTTCATAGAATTTAATTTCCATATGATTTTTTGCATGGACTTCCATCATAACCTTCCCTCGTAAAATATATAAATGATATGTGAAGTTTCATATCATTTCAGGCAGTCCCCGATTTAATTTGATTTTTGACCGAAACTAGTACAAACTAGTGTATAATATTATATGATTTTTGGTCGAAACTTGCATTTCGAAACGTTTCATAGAATCTAATTTTTAGATGATTTTTTTGCATGGACCTCCATCATAACCTTCCCTCTTAACATCCATAAATGATCTGAAAAGTCTAGTATCATTTCAAATAGTCCCCAATTAAATTTGATCTTTTTGACGGAAACTAATGTATAATATACTATGATTTTTGACCGAAACTTACGTTTCGAAAAGTTTCATAGAATCTATTTTTCAGATGATTTTTTGCATGGACTTCCAATATAACTTTCCCTCGTAAAATATATAAATGATATGTGAATTTTCGAATCATTTCGAACAGTCCCCAATTTAATTTCATTTTTTACCGAAACTAGTATAAACTAGTGTATAATATATTAATATTTTTTGGCCGAAACTTGCATTTCAAAAAGTTTTATAGAATTTAATTTTCAAATGAATTTTTTTGCATAGACTTCCATCATAACCTTCCCTCTTAACATATATAAATGATCTGAAAAGTCTCGTATCATTTCAAATAGTCCCTAATTAAATTTGATCTTTTTGACCGAAACTACTGTATAATATACTATGATTTTTTACCAAAACTTGCATTTCGAAAAGTTTCATAGAATTTAATTTTCAGATGATTTTTTGCATGGACTTCCATCATAACCTTCCCTCATAAAATATATAAATGATATGTGAAGTTTCGTATCATTTCAAACAGTCCCCGATTTAATTTGATTTTTGACCGAAACAAGTACAAATTAGTGTATAATATAAAATGATTTTTGGTTGAAACTTGCATTTCGAAAAGTTTCGTAGAATCTAATTTTCAGATGATTTTTTTGCATAGACTTCCATCATATCCTTCCCTTTTAACATATATAAATGATCTAAAAAGTCTAGTATCATTTCAAATAGTCCCCAATTAAATTTGATCTTTTTGACCATAACTAGTGTATAATATACTATGATTTTTGACATAAACTTGCATTTCGAAAAGTTTCATAGAATCTAATTTTCCGGTGATTTTTTGCATGGACTTCCATCATAACCTTCCCTCGTAAAATATATAAATGATATGTGAAGTTTTGTATCATTTCAAACAGTCCTCGATTTAATTTGATTTTTGACCGAAACTAGTACAAACTAGTGTATAATATTATATGATTTTTGGTCGAAACTTTCATTTCGAAAAGTTTCATAGAATCTTATTTTCAGATGATTTTCTTGCATGGACCTCCATCATCACCTTCCCTCTTAACATCCATAAATGATCTGAAAAGTCTAGTATCATTTCAAATAGTCTCCAATTAAATTTGATCTTTTTGACCGAAACTAGTGTATAATATACTATTATTTTTTACTGTAACTTGCATTTCGAAAAGTTTCATAGAATTTAATTTCCATATGATTTTTTGCATGGACTTCCATCATAACCTTCCCTCGTAAAATATATAAATGATATGTGAAGTTTCATATCATTTCAGGCAGTCCCCGATTTAATTTGATTTTTGACCGAAACTAGTACAAACTAGTGTATAATATTATATGATTTTTGGTCGAAACTTGCATTTCGAAACGTTTCATAGAATCTAATTTTTAGATGATTTTTTTGCATGGACCTCCATCATAACCTTCCCTCTTAACATCCATAAATGATCTGAAAAGTCTAGTATCATTTCAAATAATCCCCAATTAAATTTGATCTTTTTGACGGAAACTAATGTATAATATACTATGATTTTTGACCGAAACTTACGTTTCGAAAAGTTTCATAGAATCTATTTTTCAGATGATTTTTTGCATGGACTTCCAATATAACTTTCCCTCGTAAAATATATAAATGATATGTGAATTTTCGAATCATTTCGAACAGTCCCCAATTTAATTTCATTTTTTACCGAAACTAGTATAAACTAGTGTATAATATATTAATATTTTTTGGCCGAAACTTGCATTTCAAAAAGTTTTATAGAATTTAATTTTCAAATGAATTTTTTTGCATAGACTTCCATCATAACCTTCCCTCTTAACATATATAAATGATCTGAAAAGTCTCGTATCATTTCAAATAGTCCCTAATTAAATTTGATCTTTTTGACCGAAACTACTGTATAATATACTATGATTTTTTACCAAAACTTGCATTTCGAAAAGTTTCATAGAATTTAATTTTCAGATGATTTTTTGCATGGACTTCGATCATAACCTTCCCTCATAAAATATATAAATGATATGTGAAGTTTCGTATCATTTCAAACAGTCCCCGATTTAATTTGATTTTTGACCGAAACAAGTACAAATTAGTGTATAATATAAAATGATTTTTGGTTGAAACTTGCATTTCGAAAAGTTTCGTAGAATCTAATTTTCAGATGATTTTTTTGCATAGACTTCCATCATATCCTTCCCTTTTAACATATATAAATGATCTAAAAAGTCTAGTATCATTTCAAATAGTCCCCAATTAAATTTGATCTTTTTGACCATAACTAGTGTATAATATACTATGATTTTTGACATAAACTTGCATTTCGAAAAGTTTCATAGAATCTAATTTTCCGGTGATTTTTTGCATGGACTTCCATCATAACCTTCCCTCGTAAAATATATAAATGATATGTGAAGTTTTGTATCATTTCAAACAGTCCTCGATTTAATTTGATTTTTGACCGAAACTAGTACAAACTAGTGTATAATATTATATGATTTTTGGTCGAAACTTTCATTTCGAAAAGTTTCATAGAATCTTATTTTCAGATGATTTTCTTGCATGGACCTCCATCATCACCTTCCCTCTTAACATCCATAAATGATCTGAAAAGTCTAGTATCATTTCAAATAGTCTCCAATTAAATTTGATCTTTTTGACCGAAACTAGTGTATAATATACTATTATTTTTTACTGTAACTTGCATTTCGAAAAGTTTCATAGAATTTAATTTCCATATGATTTTTTGCATGGACTTCCATCATAACCTTCCCTCGTAAAATATATAAATGATATGTGAAGTTTCATATCATTTCAGGCAGTCCCCGATTTAATTTGATTTTTGACCGAAACTAGTACAAACTAGTGTATAATATTATATGATTTTTGGTCGAAACTTGCATTTCGAAACGTTTCATAGAATCTAATTTTTAGATGATTTTTTTGCATGGACCTCCATCATAACCTTCCCTCTTAACATCCATAAATGATCTGAAAAGTCTAGTATCATTTCAAATAATCCCCAATTAAATTTGATCTTTTTGACGGAAACTAATGTATAATATACTATGATTTTTGACCGAAACTTACGTTTCGAAAAGTTTCATAGAATCTATTTTTCAGATGATTTTTTGCATGGACTTCCAATATAACTTTCCCTCGTAAAATATATAAATGATATGTGAATTTTCGAATCATTTCGAACAGTCCCCAATTTAATTTCATTTTTTACCGAAACTAGTATAAACTAGTGTATAATATATTAATATTTTTTGGCCGAAACTTGCATTTCAAAAAGTTTTATAGAATTTAATTTTCAAATGAATTTTTTTGCATAGACTTCCATCATAACCTTCCCTCTTAACATATATAAATGATCTGAAAAGTCTCGTATCATTTCAAATAGTCCCTAATTAAATTTGATCTTTTTGACCGAAACTACTGTATAATATACTATGATTTTTTACCAAAACTTGCATTTCGAAAAGTTTCATAGAATTTAATTTTCAGATGATTTTTTGCATGGACTTCGATCATAACCTTCCCTCATAAAATATATAAATGATATGTGAAGTTTCGTATCATTTCAAACAGTCCCCGATTTAATTTGATTTTTGACCGAAACAAGTACAAATTAGTGTATAATATAAAATGATTTTTGGTTGAAACTTGCATTTCGAAAAGTTTCGTAGAATCTAATTTTCAGATGATTTTTTTGCATAGACTTCCATCATATCCTTCCCTTTTAACATATATAAATGATCTAAAAAGTCTAGTATCATTTCAAATAGTCCCCAATTAAATTTGATCTTTTTGACCATAACTAGTGTATAATATACTATGATTTTTGACATAAACTTGCATTTCGAAAAGTTTCATAGAATCTAATTTTCCGGTGATTTTTTGCATGGACTTCCATCATAACCTTCCCTCGTAAAATATATAAATGATATGTGAAGTTTTGTATCATTTCAAACAGTCCTCGATTTAATTTGATTTTTGACCGAAACTAGTACAAACTAGTGTATAATATTATATGATTTTTGGTCGAAACTTTCATTTCGAAAAGTTTCATAGAATCTTATTTTCAGATGATTTTCTTGCATGGACCTCCATCATCACCTTCCCTCTTAACATCCATAAATGATCTGAAAAGTCTAGTATCATTTCAAATAGTCTCCAATTAAATTTGATCTTTTTGACCGAAACTAGTGTATAATATACTATTATTTTTTACTGTAACTTGCATTTCGAAAAGTTTCATAGAATTTAATTTCCATATGATTTTTTGCATGGACTTCCATCATAACCTTCCCTCGTAAAATATATAAATGATATGTGAAGTTTCATATCATTTCAGGCAGTCCCCGATTTAATTTGATTTTTGACCGAAACTAGTACAAACTAGTGTATAATATTATATGATTTTTGGTCGAAACTTGCATTTCGAAACGTTTCATAGAATCTAATTTTTAGATGATTTTTTTGCATGGACCTCCATCATAACCTTCCCTCTTAACATCCATAAATGATCTGAAAAGTCTAGTATCATTTCAAATAGTCCCCAATTAAATTTGATCTTTTTGACGGAAACTAATGTATAATATACTATGATTTTTGACCGAAACTTACGTTTCGAAAAGTTTCATAGAATCTATTTTTCAGATGATTTTTTGCATGGACTTCCAATATAACTTTCCCTCGTAAAATATATAAATGATATGTGAATTTTCGAATCATTTCGAACAGTCCCCAATTTAATTTCATTTTTTACCGAAACTAGTATAAACTAGTGTATAATATATTAATATTTTTTGGCCGAAACTTGCATTTCAAAAAGTTTTATAGAATTTAATTTTCAAATGAATTTTTTTGCATAGACTTCCATCATAACCTTCCCTCTTAACATATATAAATGATCTAAAAAGTCTCGTATCATTTCAAATAGTCCCTAATTAAATTTGATCTTTTTGACCGAAACTACTGTATAATATACTATGATTTTTTACCAAAACTTGCATTTCGAAAAGTTTCATAGAATTTAATTTTCAGATGATTTTTTGCATGGACTTCCATCATAACCTTCCCTCATAAAATATATAAATGATATGTGAAGTTTCGTATCATTTCAAACAGTCCCCGATTTAATTTGATTTTTGACCGAAACAAGTACAAATTAGTGTATAATATAAAATGATTTTTGGTTGAAACTTGCATTTCGAAAAGTTTCGTAGAATCTAATTTTCAGATGATTTTTTTGCATAGACTTCCATCATATCCTTCCCTTTTAACATATATAAATGATCTAAAAAGTCTAGTATCATTTCAAATAGTCCCCAATTAAATTTGATCTTTTTGACCATAACTAGTGTATAATATACTATGATTTTTGACATAAACTTGCATTTCGAAAAGTTTCATAGAATCTAATTTTCCGGTGATTTTTTGCATGGACTTCCATCATAACCTTCCCTCGTAAAATATATAAATGATATGTGAAGTTTTGTATCATTTCAAACAGACCTCGATTTAATTTGATTTTTGACCGAAACTAGTACAAACTAGTGTATAATATTATATGATTTTTGGTCGAAACTTTCATTTCGAAAAGTTTCATAGAATCTTATTTTCAGATGATTTTCTTGCATGGACCTCCATCATCACCTTCACTCTTAACATCCATAAATGATCTGAAAAGTCTAGTATCATTTCAAATAGTCTCCAATTAAATTTGATCTTTTTGACCGAAACTAGTGTATAATATACTATTATTTTTTACTGTAACTTGCATTTCGAAAAGTTTCATAGAATTTAATTTCCATATGATTTTTTGCATGGACTTCCATCATAACCTTCCCTCGTAAAATATATAAATTATATGTGAAGTTTCATATCATTTCAGGCAGTCCCCGATTTAATTTGATTTTTGACCGAAACTAGTACAAACTAGTGTATAATATTATATGATTTTTGGTCGAAACTTGCATTTCGAAACGTTGCATAGAATCTAATTTTTAGATGATTTTTTTGCATGGACCTCCATCATAACCTTCCCTCTTAACATCCATAAATGATCTGAAAAGTCTAGTATCATTTCAAATAGTCCCCAATTAAATTTGATCTTTTTGACGGAAACTAATGTATAATATACTATGATTTTTGACCGAAACTTACGTTTCGAAAAGTTTCATAGAATCTATTTTTCAGATGATTTTTTGCATGGACTTCCAATATAACTTTCCCTCGTAAAATATATAAATGATATGTGAATTTTCGAATCATTTCGAACAGTCCCCAATTTAATTTCATTTTTTACCGAAACTAGTATAAACTAGTGTATAATATATTAATATTTTTTGGCCGAAACTTGCATTTCAAAAAGTTTTATAGAATTTAATTTTCAAATGAATTTTTTTGCATAGACTTCCATCATAACCTTCCCTCTTAACATATATAAATGATCTGAAAAGTCTCGTATCATTTCAAATAGTCCCTAATTAAATTTGATCTTTTTGACCGAAACTACTGTATAATATACTATGATTTTTTACCAAAACTTGCATTTCGAAAAGTTTCATAGAATTTAATTTTCAGATGATTTTTTGCATGGACTTCCATCATAACCTTCCCTCATAAAATATATAAATGATATGTGAAGTTTCGTATCATTTCAAACAGTCCCCGATTTAATTTGATTTTTGACCGAAACAAGTACAAATTAGTGTATAATATAAAATGATTTTTGGTTGAAACTTGCATTTCGAAAAGTTTCGTAGAATCTAATTTTCAGATGATTTTTTTGCATAGACTTCCATCATATCCTTCCCTTTTAACATATATAAATGATCTAAAAAGTCTAGTATCATTTCAAATAGTCCCCAATTAAATTTGATCTTTTTGACCATAACTAGTGTATAATATACTATGATTTTTGACATAAACTTGCATTTCGAAAAGTTTCATAGAATCTAATTTTCCGGTGATTTTTTGCATGGACTTCCATCATAACCTTCCCTCGTAAAATATATAAATGATATGTGAAGTTTTGTATCATTTCAAACAGACCTCGATTTAATTTGATTTTTGACCGAAACTAGTACAAACTAGTGTATAATATTATATGATTTTTGGTCGAAACTTTCATTTCGAAAAGTTTCATAGAATCTTATTTTCAGATGATTTTCTTGCATGGACCTCCATCATCACCTTCACTCTTAACATCCATAAATGATCTGAAAAGTCTAGTATCATTTCAAATAGTCTCCAATTAAATTTGATCTTTTTGACCGAAACTAGTGTATAATATACTATTATTTTTTACTGTAACTTGCATTTCGAAAAGTTTCATAGAATTTAATTTCCATATGATTTTTTGCATGGACTTCCATCATAACCTTCCCTCGTAAAATATATAAATGATATGTGAAGTTTCATATCATTTCAGGCAGTCCCCGATTTAATTTGATTTTTGACCGAAACTAGTACAAACTAGTGTATAATATTATATGATTTTTGGTCGAAACTTGCATTTCGAAACGTTGCATAGAATCTAATTTTTAGATGATTTTTTTGCATGGACCTCCATCATAACCTTCCCTCTTAACATCCATAAATGATCTGAAAAGTCTAGTATCATTTCAAATAGTCCCCAATTAAATTTGATCTTTTTGACGGAAACTAATGTATAATATACTATGATTTTTGACCGAAACTTACGTTTCGAAAAGTTTCATAGAATCTATTTTTCAGATGATTTTTTGCATGGACTTCCAATATAACTTTCCCTCGTAAAATATATAAATGATATGTGAATTTTCGAATCATTTCGAACAGTCCCCAATTTAATTTCATTTTTTACCGAAACTAGTATAAACTAGTGTATAATATATTAATATTTTTTGGCCGAAACTTGCATTTCAAAAAGTTTTATAGAATTTAATTTTCAAATGAATTTTTTTGCATAGACTTCCATCATAACCTTCCCTCTTAACATATATAAATGATCTGAAAAGTTTCGTATCATTTCAAATAGTCCCTAATTAAATTTGATCTTTTTGACCGAAACTACTGTATAATATACTATGATTTTTTACCAAAACTTGCATTTCGAAAAGTTTCATAGAATTTAATTTTCAGATGATTTTTTGCATGGACTTCCATCATAACCTTCCCTCATAAAATATATAAATGATATGTGAAGTTTCGTATCATTTCAAACAGTCCCCGATTTAATTTGATTTTTGACCGAAACAAGTACAAATTAGTGTATAATATAAAATGATTTTTGGTTGAAACTTGCATTTCGAAAAGTTTCGTAGAATCTAATTTTCAGATGATTTTTTTGCATAGACTTCCATCATATCCTTCCCTTTTAACATATGTAAATGATCTAAAAAGTCTAGTATCATTTCAAATAGTCCCCAATTAAATTTGATCTTTTTGACCATAACTAGTGTATAATATACTATGATTTTTGACATAAACTTGCATTTCGAAAAGTTTCATAGAATCTAATTTTCCGGTGATTTTTTGCATGGACTTCCATCATAACCTTCCCTCGTAAAATATATAAATGATATGTGAAGTTTTGTATCATTTCAAACAGTCCTCGATTTAATTTGATTTTTGACCGAAACTAGTACAAACTAGTGTATAATATTATATGATTTTTGGTCGAAACTTTCATTTCGAAAAGTTTCATAGAATCTTATTTTCAGATGATTTTCTTGCATGGACCTCCATCATCACCTTCACTCTTAACATCCATAAATGATCTGAAAATTCTAGTATCATTTCAAATAGTCTCCAATTAAATTTGATCTTTTTGACCGAAACTAGTGTATAATATACTATTATTTTTTACTGTAACTTGCATTTCGAAAAGTTTCATAGAATTTAATTTCCATATGATTTTTTGCATGGACTTCCATCATAACCTTCCCTCGTAAAATATATAAATGATATGTGAAGTTTCATATCATTTCAGGCAGTCCCCGATTTAATTTGATTTTTGACCGAAACTAGTACAAACTAGTGTATAATATTATATGATTTTTGGTCGAAACTTGCATTTCGAAACGTTTCATAGAATCTAATTTTTAGATGATTTTTTTGCATGGACCTCCATCATAACCTTCCCTCTTAACATCCATAAATGATCTGAAAAGTCTAGTATCATTTCAAATAGTCCCCAATTAAATTTGATCTTTTTGACGGAAACTAATGTATAATATACTATGATTTTTGACCGAAACTTACGTTTCGAAAAGTTTCATAGAATCTATTTTTCAGATGATTTTTTGCATGGACTTCCAATATAACTTTCCCTCGTAAAATATATAAATGATATGTGAATTTTCGAATCATTTCGAACAGTCCCCAATTTAATTTCATTTTTTACCGAAACTAGTATAAACTAGTGTATAATATATTAATATTTTTTGGCCGAAACTTGCATTTCAAAAAGTTTTATAGAATTTAATTTTCAAATGAATTTTTTTGCATAGACTTCCATCATAACCTTCCCTCTTAACATATATAAATGATCTGAAAAGTCTCGTATCATTTCAAATAGTCCCTAATTAAATTTGATCTTTTTGACCGAAACTACTGTATAATATACTATGATTTTTTACCAAAACTTGCATTTCGAAAAGTTTCATAGAATTTAATTTTCAGATGATTTTTTGCATGGACTTCCATCATAACCTTCCCTCATAAAATATATAAATGATATGTGAAGTTTCGTATCATTTCAAACAGTCCCCGATTTAATTTGATTTTTGACCGAAACAAGTACAAATTAGTGTATAATATAAAATGATTTTTGGTTGAAACTTGCATTTCGAAAAGTTTCGTAGAATCTAATTTTCAGATGATTTTTTTGCATAGACTTCCATCATATCCTTCCCTTTTAACATATATAAATGATCTAAAAAGTCTAGTATCATTTCAAATAGTCCCCAATTAAATTTGATCTTTTTGACCATAACTAGTGTATAATATACTATGATTTTTGACATAAACTTGCATTTCGAAAAGTTTCATAGAATCTAATTTTCCGGTGATTTTTTGCATGGACTTCCATCATAACCTTCCCTCGTAAAATATATAAATGATATGTGAAGTTTTGTATCATTTCAAACAGACCTCGATTTAATTTGATTTTTGACCGAAACTAGTACAAACTAGTGTATAATATTATATGATTTTTGGTCGAAACTTTCATTTCGAAAAGTTTCATAGAATCTTATTTTCAGATGATTTTCTTGCATGGACCTCCATCATCACCTTCACTCTTAACATCCATAAATGATCTGAAAAGTCTAGTATCATTTCAAATAGTCTCCAATTAAATTTGATCTTTTTGACCGAAACTAGTGTATAATATACTATTATTTTTTACTGTAACTTGCATTTCGAAAAGTTTCATAGAATTTAATTTCCATATGATTTTTTGCATGGACTTCCATCATAACCTTCCCTCGTAAAATATATAAATGATATGTGAAGTTTCATATCATTTCAGGCAGTCCCCGATTTAATTTGATTTTTGACCGAAACTAGTACAAACTAGTGTATAATATTATATGATTTTTGGTCGAAACTTGCATTTCGAAACGTTGCATAGAATCTAATTTTTAGATGATTTTTTTGCATGGACCTCCATCATAACCTTCCCTCTTAACATCCATAAATGATCTGAAAAGTCTAGTATCATTTCAAATAGTCCCCAATTAAATTTGATCTTTTTGACGGAAACTAATGTATAATATACTATGATTTTTGACCGAAACTTACGTTTCGAAAAGTTTCATAGAATCTATTTTTCAGATGATTTTTTGCATGGACTTCCAATATAACTTTCCCTCGTAAAATATATAAATGATATGTGAATTTTCGAATCATTTCGAACAGTCCCCAATTTAATTTCATTTTTTACCGAAACTAGTATAAACTAGTGTATAATATATTAATATTTTTTGGCCGAAACTTGCATTTCAAAAAGTTTTATAGAATTTAATTTTCAAATGAATTTTTTTGCATAGACTTCCATCATAACCTTCCCTCTTAACATATATAAATGATCTGAAAAGTCTCGTATCATTTCAAATAGTCCCTAATTAAATTTGATCTTTTTGACCGAAACTACTGTATAATATACTATGATTTTTTACCAAAACTTGCATTTCGAAAAGTTTCATAGAATTTAATTTTCAGATGATTTTTTGCATGGACTTCCATCATAACCTTCCCTCATAAAATATATAAATGATATGTGAAGTTTCGTATCATTTCAAACAGTCCCCGATTTAATTTGATTTTTGACCGAAACAAGTACAAATTAGTGTATAATATAAAATGATTTTTGGTTGAAACTTGCATTTCGAAAAGTTTCGTAGAATCTAATTTTCAGATGATTTTTTTGCATAGACTTCCATCATATCCTTCCCTTTTAACATATATAAATGATCTAAAAAGTCTAGTATCATTTCAAATAGTCCCCAATTAAATTTGATCTTTTTGACCATAACTAGTGTATAATATACTATGATTTTTGACATAAACTTGCATTTCGAAAAGTTTCATAGAATCTAATTTTCCGGTGATTTTTTGCATGGACTTCCATCATAACCTTCCCTCGTAAAATATATAAATGATATGTGAAGTTTTGTATCATTTCAAACAGACCTCGATTTAATTTGATTTTTGACCGAAACTAGTACAAACTAGTGTATAATATTATATGATTTTTGGTCGAAACTTTCATTTCGAAAAGTTTCATAGAATCTTATTTTCAGATGATTTTCTTGCATGGACCTCCATCATCACCTTCACTCTTAACATCCATAAATGATCTGAAAAGTCTAGTATCATTTCAAATAGTCTCCAATTAAATTTGATCTTTTTGACCGAAACTAGTGTATAATATACTATTATTTTTTACTGTAACTTGCATTTCGAAAAGTTTCATAGAATTTAATTTCCATATGATTTTTTGCATGGACTTCCATCATAACCTTCCCTCGTAAAATATATAAATGATATGTGAAGTTTCATATCATTTCAGGCAGTCCCCGATTTAATTTGATTTTTGACCGAAACTAGTACAAACTAGTGTATAATATTATATGATTTTTGGTCGAAACTTGCATTTCGAAACGTTGCATAGAATCTAATTTTTAGATGATTTTTTTGCATGGACCTCCATCATAACCTTCCCTCTTAACATCCATAAATGATCTGAAAAGTCTAGTATCATTTCAAATAGTCCCCAATTAAATTTGATCTTTTTGACGGAAACTAATGTATAATATACTATGATTTTTGACCGAAACTTACGTTTCGAAAAGTTTCATAGAATCTATTTTTCAGATGATTTTTTGCATGGACTTCCAATATAACTTTCCCTCGTAAAATATATAAATGATATGTGAATTTTCGAATCATTTCGAACAGTCCCCAATTTAATTTCATTTTTTACCGAAACTAGTATAAACTAGTGTATAATATATTAATATTTTTTGGCCGAAACTTGCATTTCAAAAAGTTTTATAGAATTTAATTTTCAAATGAATTTTTTTGCATAGACTTCCATCATAACCTTCCCTCTTAACATATATAAATGATCTGAAAAGTTTCGTATCATTTCAAATAGTCCCTAATTAAATTTGATCTTTTTGACCGAAACTACTGTATAATATACTATGATTTTTTACCAAAACTTGCATTTCGAAAAGTTTCATAGAATTTAATTTTCAGATGATTTTTTGCATGGACTTCCATCATAACCTTCCCTCATAAAATATATAAATGATATGTGAAGTTTCGTATCATTTCAAACAGTCCCCGATTTAATTTGATTTTTGACCGAAACAAGTACAAATTAGTGTATAATATAAAATGATTTTTGGTTGAAACTTGCATTTCGAAAAGTTTCGTAGAATCTAATTTTCAGATGATTTTTTTGCATAGACTTCCATCATATCCTTCCCTTTTAACATATGTAAATGATCTAAAAAGTCTAGTATCATTTCAAATAGTCCCCAATTAAATTTGATCTTTTTGACCATAACTAGTGTATAATATACTATGATTTTTGACATAAACTTGCATTTCGAAAAGTTTCATAGAATCTAATTTTCCGGTGATTTTTTGCATGGACTTCCATCATAACCTTCCCTCGTAAAATATATAAATGATATGTGAAGTTTTGTATCATTTCAAACAGTCCTCGATTTAATTTGATTTTTGACCGAAACTAGTACAAACTAGTGTATAATATTATATGATTTTTGGTCGAAACTTTCATTTCGAAAAGTTTCATAGAATCTTATTTTCAGATGATTTTCTTGCATGGACCTCCATCATCACCTTCACTCTTAACATCCATAAATGATCTGAAAATTCTAGTATCATTTCAAATAGTCTCCAATTAAATTTGATCTTTTTGACCGAAACTAGTGTATAATATACTATTATTTTTTACTGTAACTTGCATTTCGAAAAGTTTCATAGAATTTAATTTCCATATGATTTTTTGCATGGACTTCCATCATAACCTTCCCTCGTAAAATATATAAATGATATGTGAAGTTTCATATCATTTCAGGCAGTCCCCGATTTAATTTGATTTTTGACCGAAACTAGTACAAACTAGTGTATAATATTATATGATTTTTGGTCGAAACTTGCATTTCGAAACGTTTCATAGAATCTAATTTTTAGATGATTTTTTTGCATGGACCTCCATCATAACCTTCCCTCTTAACATCCATAAATGATCTGAAAAGTCTAGTATCATTTCAAATAGTCCCCAATTAAATTTGATCTTTTTGACGGAAACTAATGTATAATATATTATGATTTTTGACCGAAACTTACGTTTCGAAAAGTTTCATAGAATCTATTTTTCAGATGATTTTTTGCATGGACTTCCAATATAACCTTCCCTCGTAAAATATATAAATGATATGTGAATTTTCGAATCATTTCGAACAGTCCCCAATTTAATTTCATTTTTTACCGAAACTAGTATAAGCTAGTGTATAATATATTAATATTTTTTGGCCGAAACTTGCATTTCAAAAAGTTTTATAGAATTTAATTTTCAGATGAATTTTTTTGCATAGACTTCCATCATAACCTTCCCTCTTAACATATATAAATGATCTGAAAAGTCTCGTATCATTTCAAATAGTCCCTAATTAAATTTGATCTTTTTGACCGAAACTACTGTATAATATACTATGATTTTTGACCAAAACTTGCATTTCGAAAAGTTTCATAGAATTTAATTTTCAGATGATTTTTTGCATGGACTTCCATCATAACCTTCCCTCATAAAATATACAAATGATATGTGAAGTTTCGTATCATTTCAAACAGTCCCCGATTTAATTTGATTTTTGACCGAAACAAGTACAAATTAGTGTATAATATAAAATGATTTTTGGTTGAAACTTGCATTTCGAAAAGTTTCGTAGAATCTAATTTTCAGATGATTTTTTTGCATAGACTTCCATCATATCCTTCCCTTTTAACATATATAAATGATCTAAAAAGTCTAGTATCATTTCAAATAGTCCCCAATTAAATTTGATCTTTTTGACCATAACTAGTGTATAATATACTATGATTTTTGACATAAACTTGCATTTCGAAAAGTTTAATAGAATCTAATTTTCCGGTGATTTTTTGCATGGACTTCCATCATAACCTTCCCTCGTAAAATATATAAATGATATGTGAAGTTTTGTATCATTTCAAACAGTCCTCGATTTAATTTGATTTTTGACCGAAA
This sequence comes from Lathyrus aphaca, assembly GCA_963966055.1. Taxonomy (NCBI): domain Eukaryota; kingdom Viridiplantae; phylum Streptophyta; class Magnoliopsida; order Fabales; family Fabaceae; genus Lathyrus; species Lathyrus aphaca. Next base: position 499,994,622 of record OZ014525.1, read on the forward strand.
CTAGTACAAACTAGTGTATAATATTATATGATTTTTGGTCGAAACTTTCATTTCGAAAAGTTTCATAGAATCTTATTTTCAGATGATTTTCTTGCATGGACCTCCATCATCACCTTCACTCTTAACAACCATAAATGATCTGAAAATTCTAGTATCATTTCAAATAGTCTCCAATTAAATTTGATCTTTTTGACCGAAACTAGTGTATAATATACTATTATTTTTTACTGTAACTTGCATTTCGAAAAGTTTCATAGAATTTAATTTCCATATGATTTTTTGCATGGACTTCCATCATAACCTTCCCTCGTAAAATATATAAATGATATGTGAAGTTTCATATCATTTCAGGCAGTCCCCGATTTAATTTGATTTTTGACCGAAACTAGTACAAACTAGTGTATAATATTATATGATTTTTGGTCGAAACTTGCATTTCGAAACGTTTCATAGAATCTAATTTTTAGATGATTTTTTTGCATGGACCTCCATCATAACCTTCCCTCTTAACATCCATAAATGATCTGAAAAGTCTAGTATCATTTCAAATAGTCCCCAATTAAATTTGATCTTTTTGACGGAAACTAATGTATAATATATTATGATTTTTGACCGAAACTTACGTTTCGAAAAGTTTCATAGAATCTATTTTTCAGATGATTTTTTGCATGGACTTCCAATATAACCTTCCCTCGTAAAATGTATAAATGATATGTGAATTTTCGAATCATTTCGAACAGTCCCCAATTTAATTTCATTTTTTACCGAAACTAGTATAAACTAGTGTATAATATATTAATATTTTTTGGCCGAAACTTGCATTTCAAAAAGTTTTATAGAATTTAATTTTCAGATGAATTTTTTTGCATAGACTTCCATCATAACCTTCCCTCTTAACATATATAAATGATCTGAAAAGTCTCGTATCATTTCAAATAGTCCCTAATTAAATTTGATCTTTTTGACCGAAACTACTATATAATATACTATGATTTTTGACCAAAACTTGCATTTCGAAAAGTTTCATAGAATTTAATTTTCAGATGATTTTTTGCATGGACTTCCATCATAACCTTCCCTCATAAAATATATAAATGATATGTGAAGTTTCGTATCATTTCAAACAGTCCCCGATTTAATTTGATTTTTGACCGAAACAAGTACAAATTAGTGTATAATATAAAATGATTTTTGGTTGAAACTTGCATTTCGAAAAGTTTCGTAGAATCTAATTTTCAGATGATTTTTTTGCATAGACTTCCATCATATCCTTCCCTTTTAACATATATAAATGATCTAAAAAGTCTAGTATCATTTCAAATAGTCCCCAATTAAATTTGATCTTTTTGACCATAACTAGTGTATAATATACTATGATTTTTGACATAAACTTGCATTTCGAAAAGTTTCATAGAATCTAATTTTCCGGTGATTTTTTGCATGGACTTCCATCATAACCTTCCCTCGTAAAATATATAAATGATATGTGAAGTTTTGTATCATTTCAAACAGTCCTCGATTTAATTTGATTTTTGACCGAAACTAGTACAAACTAGTGTATAATATTATATGATTTTTGGTCGAAACCTTCATTTCGAAAAGTTTCATAGAATCTTATTTTCAGATGATTTTCTTGCATGGACCTCCATCATCACCTTCACTCTTAACATCCATAAATGATCTGAAAAGTCTAGTATCATTTCAAATAGTCTCCAACTAAATTTGATCTTTTTGACCGAAACTAGTGTATAATATACTATTATTTTTTACTGTAACTTGCATTTCGAAAAGTTTCATAGAATTTAATTTCCATATGATTTTTTGCATGGACTTCCATCATAACCTTCCCTCGTAAAATATATAAATGATATGTGAAGTTTCATATCATTTCAGACAGTCCCCGATTTAATTTGATTTTTGACCGAAACTAGTACAAACTAGTGTATAATATTATATGATTTTTGGTCGAAACTTGCATTTCGAAACGTTTCATAGAATCTAATTTTTAGATGATTTTTTTGCATGGACCTCCATCATAACCTTCCCTCTTAACATCCATAAATGATCTGAAAAGTCTAGTATCATTTCAAATAGTCCCCAATTAAATTTGATCTTTTTGACGGAAACTAATGTATAATATATTATGATTTTTGACCGAAACTTACGTTTCGAAAAGTTTCATAGAATCTATTTTTCAGATGATTTTTTGCATGGACTTCTAATATAACCTTCCCTCGTAAAATATATAAATGATATGTGAATTTTCGAATCATTTCGAACAGTCCCCAATTTAATTTCATTTTTTACCGAAACTAGTATAAACTAGTGTATAATATATTAATATTTTTTGGCCGAAACTTGCATTTCAAAAAGTTTTATAGAATTTAATTTTCAGATGAATTTTTTTGCATAGACTTCCATCATAACCTTCCCTCTTAACATATATAAATGATCTGAAAAGTCTCGTATCATTTCAAATAGTCCCTAATTAAATTTGATCTTTTTGACCGAAACTACTATATAATATACTATGATTTTTGACCAAAACTTGCATTTCGAAAAGTTTCATAGAATTTAATTTTCAGATGATTTTTTGCATGGACTTCCATCATAACCTTCCCTCATAAAATATATAAATGATATGTGAAGTTTCGTATCATTTCAAACAGTCCCCGATTTAATTTGATTTTTGACCGAAACAAGTACAAATTAGTGTATAATATAAAATGATTTTTGGTTGAAACTTGCATTTCGAAAAGTTTCGTAGAATCTAATTTTCAGATGATTTTTTTGCATAGACTTCCATCATATCCTTCCCTTTTAACATATATAAATGATCTAAAAAGTCTAGTATCATTTCAAATAGTCCCCAATTAAATTTGATCTTTTTGACCATAACTAGTGTATAATATACTATGATTTTTGACATAAACTTGCATTTCGAAAAGTTTCATAGAATCTAATTTTCCGGTGATTTTTTGCATGGACTTCCATCATAACCTTCCCTCGTAAAATATATAAATGATATGTGAAGTTTTGTATCATTTCAAACAGTCCTCGATTTAATTTGATTTTTGACCGAAACTAGTACAAACTAGTGTATAATATTATATGATTTTTGGTCGAAACTTTCATTTCGAAAAGTTTCATAGAATCTTATTTTCAGATGATTTTCTTGCATGGACCTCCATCATCACCTTCACTCTTAACATCCATAAATGATCTGAAAAGTCTAGTATCATTTCAAATAGTCTCCAACTAAATTTGATCTTTTTGACCGAAACTAGTGTATAATATACTATTATTTTTTACTGTAACTTGCATTTCGAAAAGTTTCATAGAATTTAATTTCCATATGATTTTTTGCATGGACTTCCATCATAACCTTCCCTCGTAAAATATATAAATGATATGTGAAGTTTCATATCATTTCAGGCAGTCCCCGATTTAATTTGATTTTTGACCGAAACTAGTACAAACTAGTGTATAATATTATATGATTTTTGGTCGAAACTTGCATTTCGAAACGTTTCATAGAATCTAATTTTTAGATGATTTTTTTGCATGGACCTCCATCATAACCTTCCCTCTTAACATCCATAAATGATCTGAAAAGTCTAGTATCATTTCAAATAGTCCCCAATTAAATTTGATCTTTTTGACGGAAACTAATGTATAATATATTATGATTTTTGACCGAAACTTACGTTTCGAAAAGTTTCATAGAATCTATTTTTCAGATGATTTTTTGCATGGACTTCCAATAAAACCTTCCCTCGTAAAATATATAAATGATATGTGAATTTTCGAATCATTTCGAACAGTCCCCAATTTAATTTCATTTTTTACCGAAACTAGTATAAACTAGTGTATAATATATTAATATTTTTTGGCCGAAACTTGCATTTCAAAAAGTTTTATAGAATTTAATTTTCAGATGAATTTTTTTGCATAGACTTCCATCATAACCTTCCCTCTTAACATATATAAATGATCTGAAAAGTCTCGTATCATTTCAAATAGTCCCTAATTAAATTTGATCTTTTTGACCGAAACTACTGTATAATATACTATGATTTTTGACCAAAACTTGCATTTCGAAAAGTTTCATAGAATTTAATTTTCAGATGATTTTTTGCATGGACTTCCATCATAACCTTCCCTCATAAAATATATAAATGATATGTGAAGTTTCGTATCATTTCAAACAGTCCCCGATTTAATTTGATTTTTGACCGAAACAAGTACAAATTAGTGTATAATATAAAATGATTTTTGGTTGAAACTTGCATTTCGAAAAGTTTCGTAGAATCTAATTTTCAGATGATTTTTTTGCATAGACTTCCATCATATCCTTCCCTTTTAACATATATAAATGATCTAAAAAGTCTAGTATCATTTCAAATAGTCCCCAATTAAATTTGATCTTTTTGACCATAACTAGTGTATAATATACTATGATTTTTGACATAAACTTGCATTTCGAAAAGTTTCATAGAATCTAATTTTCCGGTGATTTTTTGCATGGACTTCCATCATAACCTTCCCTCGTAAAATATATAAATGATATGTGAAGTTTTGTATCATTTCAAACAGTCCTCGATTTAATTTGATTTTTGACCGAAACTAGTACAAACTAGTGTATAATATTATATGATTTTTGGTCGAAACTTTCATTTCGAAAAGTTTCATAGAATCTTATTTTCAGATGATTTTCTTGCATGGACCTCCATCATCACCTTCACTCTTAACATCCATAAATGATCTGAAAATTCTAGTATCATTTCAAATAGTCTCCAATTAAATTTGATCTTTTTGACCGAAACTAGTGTATAATATACTATTATTTTTTACTGTAACTTGCATTTCGAAAAGTTTCGTAGAATTTAATTTCCATATGATTTTTTGCATGGACTTCCATCTTAACCTTCCCTCGTAAAATATATAAATGATATGTGAAGTTTCATATCATTTCAGGCAGTCCCCGATTTAATTTGATTTTTGACCGAAACTAGTACAAACTAGTGTATAATATTATATGATTTTTGGTCGAAACTTGCATTTCGAAACGTTTCATAGAATCTAATTTTTAGATGATTTTTTTGCATGGACCTCCATCATAACCTTCCCTCTTAACATCCATAAATGATCTGAAAAGTCTAGTATCATTTCAAATAGTCCCCAATTAAATTTGATCTTTTTGACGGAAACTAATGTATAATATATTATGATTTTTGACCGAAACTTACGTTTCGAAAAGTTTCATAGAATCTATTTTTCAGATGATTTTTTGCATGGACTTCCAATAAAACCTTCCCTCGTAAAATATATAAATGATATGTGAATTTTCGAATCATTTAGAACAGTCCCCAATTTAATTTCATTTTTTACCGAAACTAGTATAAACTAGTGTATAATATATTAATATTTTTTGGCCGAAACTTGCATTTCAAAAAGTTTTATAGAATTTAATTTTCAGATGAATTTTTTTGCATAGACTTCCATCATAACCTTCCCTCTTAACATATATAAATGATCTGAAAAGTCTCGTATCATTTCAAATAGTCCCTAATTAAATTTGATCTTTTTGACCGAAACTACTGTATAATATACTATGATTTTTGACCAAAACTTGCATTTCGAAAAGTTTCATAGAATTTAATTTTCAGATGATTTTTTGCATGGACTTCCATCATAACCTTCCCTCATAAAATATATAAATGATATGTGAAGTTTCGTATCATTTCAAACAGTCCCCGATTTAATTTGATTTTTGACCGAAACAAGTACAAATTAGTGTATAATATAAAATGATTTTTGGTTGAAACTTGCATTTCGAAAAGTTTCGTAGAATCTAATTTTCAGATGATTTTTTTGCATAGACTTCCATCATATCCTTCCCTTTTAACATATATAAATGATCTAAAAAGTCTAGTATCATTTCAAATAGTCCCCAATTAAATTTGATCTTTTTGACCATAACTAGTGTATAATATACTATGATTTTTGACATAAACTTGCATTTCGAAAAGTTTCATAGAATCTAATTTTCCGGTGATTTTTTGCATGGACTTCCATCATAACCTTCCCTCGTAAAATATATAAATGATATGTGAAGTTTTGTATCATTTCAAACAGTCCTCGATTTAATTTGATTTTTGACCGAAACTAGTACAAACTAGTGTATAATATTATATGATTTTTGGTCGAAACTTTCATTTCGAAAAGTTTCATAGAATCTTATTTTCAGATGATTTTCTTGCATGGACCTCCATCATCACCTTCACTCTTAACATCCATAAATGATCTGAAAATTCTAGTATCATTTCAAATAGTCTCCAATTAAATTTGATCTTTTTGACCGAAACTAGTGTATAATATACTATTATTTTTTACTGTAACTTGCATTTCGAAAAGTTTCGTAGAATTTAATTTCCATATGATTTTTTGCATGGACTTCCATCATAACCTTCCCTCGTAAAATATATAAATGATATGTGAAGTTTCATATCATTTCAGGCAGTCCCCGATTTAATTTGATTTTTGACCGAAACTAGTACAAACTAGTGTATAATATTATATGATTTTTGGTCGAAACTTGCATTTCGAAACGTTTCATAGAATCTAATTTTTAGATGATTTTTTTGCATGGACCTCCATCATAACCTTCCCTCTTAACATCCATAAATGATCTGAAAAGTCTAGTATCATTTCACATAGTCCCCAATTAAATTTGATCTTTTTGACGGAAACTAATGTATAATATATTATGATTTTTGACCGAAACTTACGTTTCGAAAAGTTTCATAGAATCTATTTTTCAGATGATTTTTTGCATGGACTTCCAATATAACCTTCCCTCGTAAAATATATAAATGATATGTGAATTTTCGAATCATTTCGAACAGTCCCCAATTTAATTTCATTTTTTACCGAAACTAGTATAAACTAGTGTAAAATATATTAATATTTTTTGGCCGAAACTTGCATTTCAAAAAGTTTTATAGAATTTAATTTTCTGATGAATTTTTTTGCATAGACTTCCATCATAACCTTCCCTCTTAACATATATAAATGATCTGAAAAGTCTCGTATCATTTCAAATAGTCCCTAATTAAATTTGATCTTTTTGACCGAAACTACTGTATAATATACTATGATTTTTGACCAAAACATGCATTTCGAAAAGTTTCATAGAATTTAATTTTCAGATGATTTTTTGCATGGACTTCCATCATAACCTTCCCTCATAAAATATATAAATGATATGTGAAGTTTCGTATCATTTCAAACAGTCCCCGATTTAATTTGATTTTTGACCGAAACAAGTACAAATTAGTGTATAATATAAAATGATTTTTGGTTGAAACTTGCATTTCGAAAAGTTTCGTAGAATCTAATTTTCAGATGATTTTTTTGCATAGACTTCCATCATATCCTTCCCTTTTAACATATATAAATGATCTAAAAAGTCTAGTATCATTTCAAATAGTCCCCAATTAAATTTGATCTTTTTGACCATAACTAGTGTATAATATACTATGATTTTTGACATAAACTTGCATTTCGAAAAGTTTCATAGAATCTAATTTTCCGGTGATTTTTTGCATGGACTTCCATCATAACCTTCCCTCGTAAAATATATAAATGATATGTGAAGTTTTGTATCATTTCAAACAGTCCTCGATTTAATTTGATTTTTGACCGAAACTAGTACAAACTAGTGTATAATATTATATGATTTTTGGTCGAAACTTTCATTTCGAAAAGTTTCATAGAATCTTATTTTCAGATGATTTTCTTGCATGGACCTCCATCATCACCTTCACTCTTAACATCCATAAATGATCTGAAAATTCTAGTATCATTTCAAATAGTCTCCAATTAAATTTGATCTTTTTGACCGAAACTAGTGTATAATATACTATTATTTTTTACTGTAACTTGCATTTCGAAAAGTTTCGTAGAATTTAATTTCCATATGATTTTTTGCATGGACTTCCATCATAACCTTCCCTCGTAAAATATATAAATGATATGTGAAGTTTCATATCATTTCAGGCAGTCCCCGATTTAATTTGATTTTTGACCGAAACTAGTACAAACTAGTGTATAATATTATATGATTTTTGGTCGAAACTTGCATTTCGAAACGTTTCATAGAATCTAATTTTTAGATGATTTTTTTGCATGGACCTCCATCATAACCTTCCCTCTTAACATCCATAAATGATCTGAAAAGTCTAGTATCATTTCAAATAGTCCCCAATTAAATTTGATCTTTTTGACGGAAACTAATGTATAATATATTATGATTTTTGACCGAAACTTACGTTTCGAAAAGTTTCATAGAATCTATTTTTCAGATGATTTTTTGCATGGACTTCCAATATAACCTTCCCTCGTAAAATATATAAATGATATGTGAATTTTCGAATCATTTCGAACAGTCCCCAATTTAATTTCATTTTTTACCGAAACTAGTATAAACTAGTGTATAATATATTAATATTTTTTGGCCGAAACTTGCATTTCAAAAAGTTTTATAGAATTTAATTTTCTGATGAATTTTTTTGCATAGACTTCCATCATAACCTTCCCTCTTAACATATATAAATGATCTGAAAAGTCTCGTATCATTTCAAATAGTCCCTAATTAAATTTGATCTTTTTGACCGAAACTACTGTATAATATACTATGATTTTTGACCAAAACTTGCATTTCGAAAAGTTTCATAGAATTTAATTTTCAGATGATTTTTTGCATGGACTTCCATCATAACCTTCCCTCATAAAATATATAAATGATATGTGAAGTTTCGTATCATTTCAAACAGTCCCCGATTTAATTTGATTTTTGACCGAAACAAGTACAAATTAGTGTATAATATAAAATGATTTTTGGTTGAAACTTGCATTTCGAAAAGTTTCGTAGAATCTAATTTTCAGATGATTTTTTTGCATAGACTTCCATCATATCCTTCCCTTTTAACATATATAAATGATCTAAAAAGTCTAGTATCATTTCAAATAGTCCCCAATTAAATTTGATCTTTTTGACCATAACTAGTGTATAATATACTATGATTTTTGACATAAACTTGCATTTCGAAAAGTTTCATAGAATCTAATTTTCCGGTGATTTTTTGCATGGACTTCCATCATAACCTTCCCTCGTAAAATATATAAATGATATGTGAAGTTTTGTATCATTTCAAACAGTCCTCGATTTAATTTGATTTTTGACCGAAACTAGTACAAACTAGTGTATAATATTATATGATTTTTGGTCGAAACTTTCATTTCGAAAAGTTTCATAGAATCTTATTTTCAGATGATTTTCTTGCATGGACCTCCATCATCACCTTCACTCTTAACATCCATAAATGATCTGAAAATTCTAGTATCATTTCAAATAGTCTCCAATTAAATTTGATCTTTTTGACCGAAACTAGTGTATAATATACTATTATTTTTTACTGTAACTTGCATTTCGAAAAGTTTCGTAGAATTTAATTTCCATATGATTTTTTGCATGGACTTCCATCATAACCTTCCCTCGTAAAATATATAAATGATATGTGAAGTTTCATATCATTTCAGGCAGTCCCCGATTTAATTTGATTTTTGACCGAAACTAGTACAAACTAGTGTATACTATTATATGATTTTTGGTCGAAACTTGCATTTCGAAACGTTTCATAGAATCTAATTTTTAGATGATTTTTTTGCATGGACCTCCATCATAACCTTCCCTCTTAACATCCATAAATGATCTGAAAAGTCTAGTATCATTTCAAATAGTCCCCAATTAAATTTGATCTTTTTGACGGAAACTAATGTATAATATATTATGATTTTTGACCGAAACATACGTTTCGAAAAGTTTCATAGAATCTATTTTCAGATGATTTTTTGCATGGACTTCCAATATAACCTTCCCTCGTAAAATATATAAATGATATGTGAATTTTCGAATCATTTCGAACAGTCCCCAATTTAATTTCATTTTTTACCGAAACTAGTATAAACTAGTGTATAATATATTAATATTTTTTGGCCGAAACTTGCATTTCAAAAAGTTTTATAGAATTTAATTTTCAGATGAATTTTTTTGCATAGACTTCCATCATAACCTTCCCTCTTAACATATATAAATGATCTGAAAAGTCTCGTATCATTTCAAATAGTCCCTAATTAAATTTGATCTTTTTGACCGAAACTACTGTATAATATACTATGATTTTTGACCAAAACTTGCATTTCGAAAAGTTTCATAGAATTTAATTTTCAGATGATTTTTTGCATGGACTTCCATCATAACCTTCCCTCATAAAATATATAAATGATATGTGAAGTTTCGTATCATTTCAAACAGTCCCCGATTTAATTTGATTTTTGACCGAAACAAGTACAAATTAGTGTATAATATAAAATGATTTTTGGTTGAAACTTGCATTTCGAAAAGTTTCGTAGAATCTAATTTTCAGATGATTTTTTTGCATAGACTTCCATCATATCCTTCCCTTTTAACATATATAAATGATCTAAAAAGTCTAGTATCATTTCAAATAGTCCCCAATTAAATTTGATCTTTTTGACCATAACTAGTGTATAATATACTATGATTTTTGACATAAACTTGCATTTCGAAAAGTTTCATAGAATCTAATTTTCCGGTGATTTTTTGCATGGACTTCCATCATAGCCTTCCCTCGTAAAATATATAAATGATATGTGAAGTTTTGTATCATTTCAAACAGTCCTCGATTTAATTTGATTTTTGACCGAAACTAGTACAAACTAGTGTATAATATTATATGATTTTTGGTCGAAACTTTCATTTCGAAAAGTTTCATAGAATCTTATTTTCAGATGATTTTCTTGCATGGACCTCCATCATCACCTTCACTCTTAACATCCATAAATGATCTGAAAATTCTAGTATCATTTCAAATAGTCTCCAATTAAATTTGATCTTTTTGACCGAAACTAGTGTATAATATACTATTATTTTTTACTGTAACTTGCATTTCGAAAAGTTTCGTAGAATTTAATTTCCATATGATTTTTTGCATGGACTTCCATCATAACCTTCCCTCGTAAAATATATAAATGATATGTGAAGTTTCATATCATTTCAGGCAGTCCCCGATTTAATTTGATTTTTGACCGAAACTAGTACAAACTAGTGTATACTATTATATGATTTTTGGTCGAAACTTGCATTTCGAAACGTTTCATAGAATCTAATTTTTAGATGATTTTTTTGCATGGACCTCCATCATAACCTTCCCTCTTAACATCCATAAATGATCTGAAAAGTCTAGTATCATTTCAAATAGTCCCCAATTAAATTTGATCTTTTTGACGGAAACTAATGTATAATATATTATGATTTTTGACCGAAACATACGTTTCGAAAAGTTTCATAGAATCTATTTTCAGATGATTTTTTGCATGGACTTCCAATATAACCTTCCCTCGTAAAATATATAAATGATATGTGAATTTTCGAATCATTTCGAACAGTCCCCAATTTAATTTCATTTTTTACCGAAACTAGTATAAACTAGTGTATAATATATTAATATTTTTTGGCCGAAACTTGCATTTCAAAAAGTTTTATAGAATTTAATTTTCAGATGAATTTTTTTGCATAGACTTCCATCATAACCTTCCCTCTTAACATATATAAATGATCTGAAAAGTCTCGTATCATTTCAAATAGTCCCTAATTAAATTTGATCTTTTTGACCGAAACTACTGTATAATATACTATGATTTTTGACCAAAACTTGCATTTCGAAAAGTTTCATAGAATTTAATTTTCAGATGATTTTTTGCATGGACTTCCATCATAACCTTCCCTCATAAAATATATAAATGATATGTGAAGTTTCGTATCATTTCAAACAGTCCCCGATTTAATTTGATTTTTGACCGAAACAAGTACAAATTAGTGTATAATATAAAATGATTTTTGGTTGAAACTTGCATTTCGAAAAGTTTCGTAGAATCTAATTTTCAGATGATTTTTTTGCATAGACTTCCATCATATCCTTCCCTTTTAACATATATAAATGATCTAAAAAGTCTAGTATCATTTCAAATAGTCCCCAATTAAATTTGATCTTTTTGACCATAACTAGTGTATAATATACTATGATTTTTGACATAAACTTGCATTTCGAAAAGTTTCATAGAATCTAATTTTCCGGTGATTTTTTGCATGGACTTCCATCATAGCCTTCCCTCGTAAAATATATAAATGATATGTGAAGTTTTGTATCATTTCAAACAGTCCTCGATTTAATTTGATTTTTGACCGAAACTAGTACAAACTAGTGTATAATATTATATGATTTTTGGTCGAAACTTTCATTTCGAAAAGTTTCATAGAATCTTATTTTCAGATGATTTTCTTGCATGGACCTCCATCATCACCTTCACTCTTAACATCCATAAATGATCTGAAAATTCTAGTATCATTTCAAATAGTCTCCAATTAAATTTGATCTTTTTGACCGAAACTAGTGTATAATATACTATTATTTTTTACTGTAACTTGCATTTCGAAAAGTTTCATAGAATTTAATTTCCATATGATTTTTTGCATGGACTTCCATCATAACCTTCCCTCGTAAAATATATAAATGATATGTGAAGTTTCATATCATTTCAGGCAGTCCCCGATTTAATTTGATTTTTGACCGAAACTAGTACAAACTAGTGTATAATATTATATGATTTTTGGTCGAAACTTGCATTTCGAAACGTTTCATAGAATCTAATTTTTAGATGATTTTTTTGCATGGACCTCCATCATAACCTTCCCTCTTAACATCCATAAATGATCTGAAAAGTCTAGTATCATTTCAAATAGTCCCCAATTAAATTTGATCTTTTTGACGGAAACTAATGTATAATATATTATGATTTTTGACCGAAACTTACGTTTCGAAAAGTTTCATAGAATCTATTTTTCAGATGATTTTTTGCATGGACTTCCAATATAACCTTCCCTCGTAAAATATATAAATGATATGTGAATTTTCGAATCATTTCGAACAGTCCCCAATTTAATTTCATTTTTTACCGAAACTAGTATAAACTAGTGTATAATATATTAATATTTTTTGGCCGAAACTTGCATTTCAAAAAGTTTTATAGAATTTAATTTTCAGATGAATTTTTTTGCATAGACTTCCATCATAACCTTCCCTCTTAACATATATAAATGATCTGAAAAGTCTCGTATCATTTCAAATAGTCCCTAATTAAATTTGATCTTTTTGACCGAAACTACTGTATAATATACTATGATTTTTTACCAAAACTTGCATTTCGAAAAGTTTCATAGAATCTAATTTTCAGATGATTTTTTGCATGGACTTCCATCATAACCTTCCCTCATAAAATATATAAATGATATGTGAAGTTTCGTATCATTTCAAACAGTCCCCGATTTAATTTGATTTTTGACCGAAACAAGTACAAATTAGTGTATAATATAAAATGATTTTTGGTTGAAACTTGCATTTCGAAAAGTTTCGTAGAATCTAATTTTCAGATGATTTTTTTGCATAGACTTCCATCATATCCTTCCCTTTTAACATATATAAATGATCTAAAAAGTCTAGTATCATTTCAAATAGTCCCCAATTAAATTTGATCTTTTTGACCATAACTAGTGTATAATATACTATGATTTTTGACATAAACTTGCATTTCGAAAAGTTTCATAGAATCTAATTTTTCGGTGATTTTTTGCATGGACTTCCATCATAGCCTTCCCTCGTAAAATATATAAATGATATGTGAAGTTTTGTATCATTTCAAACAGTCCTCGATTTAATTTGATTTTTGACCGAAACTAGTACAAACTAGTGTATAATATTATATGATTTTTGGTCGAAACTTTCATTTCGAAAAGTTTCATAGAATCTTATTTTCAGATGATTTTCTTGCATGGACCTCCATCATCACCTTCACTCTTAACATCCATAAATGATCTGAAAATTCTAGTATCATTTCAAATAGTCTCCAATTAAATTTGATCTTTTTGACCGAAACTAGTGTATAATATACTATTATTTTTTACTGTAACTTGCATTTCGAAAAGTTTCATAGAATTTAATTTCCATATGATTTTTTGCATGGACTTCCATCATAACCTTCCCTCGTAAAATATATAAATGATATGTGAAGTTTCATATCATTTCAGGCAGTCCCCGATTTAATTTGATTTTTGACCGACACTAGTACAAACTAGTGTATAATATTATATGATTTTTGGTCGAAACTTGCATTTCGAAACGTTTCATAGAATCTAATTTTTAGATGATTTTTTTGCATGGACCTCCATCATAACCTTCCCTCTTAACATCCATAAATGATCTGAAAAGTCTAGTATCATTTCAAATAGTCCCCAATTAAATTTGATCTTTTTGACGGAAACTAATGTATAATATATTATGATTTTTGACCGAAACTTACGTTTCGAAAAGTTTCATAGAATCTATTTTTCAGATGATTTTTTGCATGGACTTCCAATATAACCTTCCCTCGTAAAATATATAAATGATATGTGAATTTTCGAATCATTTCGAACAGTCCCCAATTTAATTTCATTTTTTACCGAAACTAGTATAAGCTAGTGTATAATATATTAATATTTTTTGGCCGAAACTTGCATTTCAAAAAGTTTTATAGAATTTAATTTTCAGATGAATTTTTTTGCATAGACTTCCATCATAACCTTCCCTCTTAACATATATAAATGATCTGAAAAGTCTCGTATCATTTCAAATAGTCCCTAATTAAATTTGATCTTTTTGACCGAAACTACTGTATAATATACTATGATTTTTGACCAAAACTTGCATTTCGAAAAGTTTCATAGAATTTAATTTTCAGATGATTTTTTGCATGGACTTCCATCATAACCTTCCCTCATAAAATATATAAATGATATGTGAAGTTTCGTATCATTTCAAACAGTCCCCGATTTAATTTGATTTTTGACCGAAACAAGTACAAATTAGTGTATAATATAAAATGATTTTTGGTTGAAACTTGCATTTCGAAAAGTTTCGTAGAATCTAATTTTCAGATGATTTTTTAGCATAGACTTCCATCATATCCTTCCCTTTTAACATATATAAATGATCTAAAAAGTCTAGTATCATTTCAAATAGTCCCCAATTAAATTTGATCTTTTTGACCATAACTAGTGTATAATATACTATGATTTTTGACATAAACTTGCATTTCGAAAAGTTTCATAGAATCTAATTTTCCGGTGATTTTTTGCATGGACTTCCATCATAACCTTCCCTCGTAAAATATATAAATGATATGTGAAGTTTCGTATCATTTCAAACAGTCCCCGATTTAATTTGATTTTTGACCGAAACTAGTACAAACTAGTGTATAATATTATATGATTTTTGGTCGAAACTTTCATTTCGAAAAGTTTCATATAATCTTATTTTCTGATGATTTTCTTGCATGGACCTCCATCATCACCTTCACTCTTAACATCCATAAATGATCTGAAAAGTCTAGTATCATTTCAAATAGTCTCCAATTAAATTTGATCTTTTTGACCGAAACTAGTGTATAATATACTATTATTTTTTACTGTAACTTGCATTTCGAAAAGTTTCATAGAATTTAATTTCCATATGATTTTTTGCATGGACTTCCATCATAACCTTCCCTCGTAAAATATATAAATGATATGTGAAGTTTCATATCATTTCAGGCAGTCCCCGATTTAATTTGATTTTTGACCGAAACTAGTACAAACTAGTGTATAATATTATATGATTTTTGGTCGAAACTTGCATTTCGAAACGTTTCATAGAATCTAATTTTTAGATGATTTTTTTGCATGGACCTCCATCATAACCTTCCCTCTTAACATCCATAAATGATCTGAAAAGTCTAGTATCATTTCAAATAGTCCCCAATTAAATTTGATCTTTTTGACGGAAACTAATGTATAATATATTATGATTTTTGACCGAAACTTACGTTTCGAAAGGTTTCATAGAATCTATTTTTCAGATGATTTTTTGCATGGACTTTCAATATAACCTTCCCTCGTAAAATATATAAATGATATGTGAATTTTCGAATCATTTCGAACAGTCCCCAATTTAAATATCATTTTTTACCGAAACTAGTATAAACTAGTGTATAATATATTAATATTTTTTGGCCGAAACTTGCATTTCAAAAAGTTTTATAGAATTTAATTTCAGATGAATTTTTTTGCATAGACTTCCATCATAACCTTCCCTCTTAACATATATAAATGATCTGAAAAGTCTCGTATCATTTCAAATAGTCCCTAATTAAATTTGATCTTTTTGACCGAAACTACTGTATAATATACTATGATTTTTGACCAAAACTTGCATTTCGAAAAGTTTCATAGAATTTAATTTTCAGATGATTTTTTGCATGGACTTCCATCATAACCTTCCCTCATAAAATATATAAATGATATGTGAAGTTTCGTATCATTTCAAACAGTCCCCGATTTAATTTGATTTTTGACCGAAACAAGTACAAATTAGTGTATAATATAAAATGATTTTTGGTTGAAACTTGCATTTCTAAAAGTTTCGTAGAATCTAATTTTCAGATGATTTTTTTGCATAGACTTCCATCATATCCTTCCCTTTTAACATATATAAATGATCTAAAAAGTCTAGTATCATTTCAAATAGTCCCCAATTAAATTTGATCTTTTTGACCATAACTAGTGTATAATATACTATGATTTTTGACATAAACTTGCATTTCGAAAAGTTTCATAGAATCTAATTTTCCGGTGATTTTTTGCATGGACTTCCATCATAACCTTCCCTCGTAAAATATATAAATGATATGTGAAGTTTTGTATCATTTCAAACAGTCCTCGATTTAATTTGATTTTTGACCGAAACTAGTACAAACTAGTGTATAATATTATATGATTTTTGGTCGAAACTTTCATTTCGAAAAGTTTCATAGAATCTTATTTTCAGATGATTTTCTTGCATGGACCTCCATCATCACCTTCACTCTTAACATCCATAAATGATCTGAAAATTCTAGTATCATTTCAAATAGTCTCCAATTAAATTTGATCTTTTTGACCGAAACTAGTGTATAATATACTATTATTTTTTACTGTAACTTGCATTTCGAAAAGTTTCATAGAATTTAATTTCCATATGATTTTTTGCATGGACTTCCATCATAACCTTCCCTCGTAAAATATATAAATGATATGTGAAGTTTCATATCATTTCAGGCAGTCCCCGATTTAATTTGATTTTTGACCGAAACTAGTACAAACTATTGTATAATATTATATGATTTTTGGTCGAAACTTGCATTTCGAAACGTTTCATAGAATCTAATTTTTAGATGATTTTTTTGCATGGACCTCCATCATAACCTTCCCTCTTAACATCCATAAATGATCTGAAAAGTCTAGTATCATTTCAAATAGTCCCCAATTAAATTTGATCTTTTTGACGGAAACTAATGTATAATATATTATGATTTTTGACCGAAACTTACGTTTCGAAAAGTTTCATAGAATCTATTTTTCAGATGATTTTTTGCATGGACTTCCAATATAACCTTCCCTCGTAAAATATATAAATGATATGTGAATTTTCGAATCATTTCGAACAGTCCCCAATTTAAATATCATTTTTTACCGAAACTAGTATAAACTAGTGTATAATATATTAATATTTTTTGGCCGAAACTTGCATTTCAAAAAGTTTTATAGAATTTAATTTCAGATGAATTTTTTTGCATAGACTTCCATCATAACCTTCCCTCTTAACATATATAAATGATCTGAAAAGTCTCGTATCATTTCAAATAGTCCCTAATTAAATTTGATCTTTTTGACCGAAACTACTGTATAATATACTATGATTTTTGACCAAAACTTGCATTTCGAAAAGTTTCATAGAATTTAATTTTCAGATGATTTTTTGCATGGACTTCCATCATAACCTTCCCTCATAAAATATATAAATGATATGTGAAGTTTCGTATCATTTCAAACAGTCCCCGATTTAATTTGATTTTTGACCGAAACAAGTACAAATTAGTGTATAATATAAAATGATTTTTGGTTGAAACTTGCATTTCTAAAAGTTTCGTAGAATCTAATTTTCAGATGATTTTTTTGCATAGACTTCCATCATATCCTTCCCTTTTAACATATATAAATGATCTAAAAAGTCTAGTATCATTTCAAATAGTCCCCAATTAAATTTGATCTTTTTGACCATAACTAGTGTATAATATACTATGATTTTTGACATAAACTTGCATTTCGAAAAGTTTCATAGAATCTAATTTTCCGGTGATTTTTTGCATGGACTTCCATCATAACCTTCCCTCGTAAAATATATAAATGATATGTGAAGTTTTGTATCATTTCAAACAGTCCTCGATTTAATTTGATTTTTGACCGAAACTAGTACAAACTAGTGTATAATATTATATGATTTTTGGTCGAAACTTTCATTTCGAAAAGTTTCATAGAATCTTATTTTCAGATGATTTTCTTGCATGGACCTCCATCATCACCTTCACTCTTAACATCCATAAATGATCTGAAAATTCTAGTATCATTTCAAATAGTCTCCAATTAAATTTGATCTTTTTGACCGAAACTAGTGTATAATATACTATTATTTTTTACTGTAACTTGCATTTCGAAAAGTTTCATAGAATTTAATTTCCATATGATTTTTTGCATGGACTTCCATCATAACCTTCCCTCGTAAAATATATAAATGATATGTGAAGTTTCATATCATTTCAGGCAGTCCCCGATTTAATTTGATTTTTGACCGAAACTAGTACAAACTATTGTATAATATTATATGATTTTTGGTCGAAACTTGCATTTCGAAACGTTTCATAGAATCTAATTTTTAGATGATTTTTTTGCATGGACCTCCATCATAACCTTCCCTCTTAACATCCATAAATGATCTGAAAAGTCTAGTATCATTTCAAATAGTCCCCAATTAAATTTGATCTTTTTGACGGAAACTAATGTATAATATATTATGATTTTTGACCGAAACTTACGTTTCGAAAAGTTTCATAGAATCTATTTTTCAGATGATTTTTTGCATGGACTTCCAATATAACCTTCCCTCGTAAAATATATAAATGATATGTGAATTTTCGAATCATTTCGAACAGTCCCCAATTTAATTTCATTTTTTACCGAAACTAGTATAAACTAGTGTATAATATATTAATATTTTTTGGCCGAAACTTGCATTTCAAAAAGTTTTATAGAATTTAATTTTCAGATGAATTTTTTTGCATAGACTTCCATCATAACCTTCCCTCTTAACATATATAAATGATCTGAAAAGTCTCGTATCATTTCAAATAGTCCCTAACTAAATTTGATCTTTTTGACCGAAACTACTGTATAATATACTATGATTTTTGACCAATACTTTCATTTCGAAAAGTTTCATAGAATTTAATTTTCAGATGATTTTTTGCATGGACTTCCATCATAACCTTCCCTCATAAAATATATAAATGATATGTGAAGTTTCGTATCATTTCAAACAGTCCCCGATTTAATTTGATTTTTGACCGAAACAAGTACAAATTAGTGTATAATATAAAATGATTTTTGTTTGAAACTTGCATTTCGAAAAGTTTCGTAGAATCTAATTTTCAGATGATTTTTTTGCATAGACTTCCATCATATCCTTCCCTTTTAACATATATAAATGATCTAAAAAGTCTAGTATCATTTCAAATAGTCCCCAATTAAATTTGATCTTTTTGACCATAACTAGTGTATAATATACTATGATTTTTGACATAAACTTGCATTTCGAAAAGTTTCATAGAATCTAATTTTCCGGTGATTTTTTGCATGGACTTCCATCATAACCTTCCCTCGTAAAATATATAAATGATATGTGAAGTTTTGTATCATTTCAAACAGTCCTCGATTTAATTTGATTTTTGACCGAAACTAGTACAAACTAGTGTATAATATTATATGATTTTTGGTCGAAACTTTCATTTCGAAAAGTTTCATAGAATCTTATTTTCAGATGATTTTCTTGCATGGACCTCCATCATCACCTTCACTCTTAACATCCATAAATGATCTGAAAAGTCTAGTATCATTTCAAATAGTCTCCAATTAAATTTGATCTTTTTGACCGAAACTAGTGTATAATATACTATTATTTTTTACTGTAACTTGCATTTCGAAAAGTTTCATAGAATTTAATTTCCATATGATTTTTTGCATGGACTTCCATCATAACCTTCCCTCGTAAAATATATAAATGATATGTGAAGTTTCATATCATTTCAGGCAGTCCCCGATTTAATTTGATTTTTGACCGAAACTAGTACAAACTAGTGTATAATATTATATGATTTTTGGTCGAAACTTGCATTTCGAAACGTTTCATAGAATCTAATTTTTAGATGATTTTTTTGCATGGACCTCCATCATAACCTTCCCTCTTAACATCCATAAATGATCTGAAAAGTCTAGTATCATTTCAAATAGTCCCCAATTAAATTTGATCTTTTTGACGGAAACTAATGTATAATATATTATGATTTTTGACCGAAACTTACGTTTCGAAAAGTTTCATAGAATCTATTTTTCAGATGATTTTTTGCATGGACTTCCAATATAACCTTCCCTTGTAAAATATATAAATGATATGTGAATTTTCGAATCATTTCGAACAGTCCCCAATTTAATTTCATTTTTTACCGAAACTAGTATAAACTAGTGTATAATATATTAATATTTTTTGGCCGAAACTTGCATTTCAAAAAGTTTTATAGAATTTAATTTTCAGATGAATTTTTTTGCATAGACTTCCATCATAACCTTCCCTCTTAACATATATAAATGATCTGAAAAGTCTCGTATCATTTCAAATAGTCCCTAATTAAATTTGATCTTTTTGACCGAAACTACTGTATAATATACTATGATTTTTTACCAAAACTTGCATTTCGAAAAGTTTCATAGAATCTAATTTTCAGATGATTTTTTGCATGGACTTCCATCATAACCTTCCCTCATAAAATATATAAATGATATGTGAAGTTTCGTATCATTTCAAACAGTCCCCGATTTAATTTGATTTTTGACCGAAACAAGTACAAATTAGTGTATAATATAAAATGATTTTTGGTTGAAACTTGCATTTCGAAAAGTTTCGTAGAATCTAATTTTCAGATGATTTTTTAGCATAGACTTCCATCATATCCTTCCCTTTTAACATATATAAATGATCTAAAAAGTCTAGTATCATTTCAAATAGTCCCCAATTAAATTTGATCTTTTTGACCATAACTAGTGTATAATATACTATGATTTTTGACATAAACTTGCATTTCGAAAAGTTTTATAGAATCTAATTTTCCGTTGATTTTTTGCATGGACTTCCATCATAACCTTCCCTCGTAAAATATATAAATGATATGTGAAGTTTCGTATCATTTCAAACAGTCCCCGATTTAATTTGATTTTTGACCGAAACTAGTACAAACTAGTGTATAATATTATATGATTTTTGGTCGAAACTTTCATTTCGAAAAGTTTCATATAATCTTATTTTCTGATGATTTTCTTGCATGGACCTCCATCATCACCTTCACTCTTAACATCCATAAATGATCTGAAAAGTCTAGTATCATTTCAAATAGTCTCCAATTAAATTTGATCTTTTTGACCGAAACTAGTGTATAATATACTATTATTTTTTACTGTAACTTGCATTTCGAAAAGTTTCATAGAATTTAATTTCCATATGATTTTTTGCATGGACTTCCATCATAACCTTCCCTCGTAAAATATATAAATGATATGTGAAGTTTCATATCATTTCAGGCAGTCCCCGATTTAATTTGATTTTTGACCGAAACTAGTACAAACTAGTGTATAATATTATATGATTTTTGGTCGAAACTTGCATTTCGAAACGTTTCATAGAATCTAATTTTTAGATGATTTTTTTGCTTGGACCTCCATCATAACCTTCCCTCTTAACATCCATAAATGATCTGAAAAGTCTAGTATCATTTCAAATAGTCCCCAATTAAATTTGATCTTTTTGACGGAAACTAATGTATAATATATTATGATTTTTGACCGAAACTTACGTTTCGAAAGGTTTCATAGAATCTATTTTTCAGATGATTTTTTGCATGGACTTTCAATATAACCTTCCCTCGTAAAATATATAAATGATATGTGAATTTTCGAATCATTTCGAACAGTCCCCAATTTAAATATCATTTTTTACCGAAACTAGTATAAACTAGTGTATAATATATTAATATTTTTTGGCCGAAACTTGCATTTCAAAAAGTTTTATAGAATTTAATTTCAGATGAATTTTTTTGCATAGACTTCCATCATAACCTTCCCTCTTAACATATATAAATGATCTGAAAAGTCTCGTATCATTTCAAATAGTCCCTAATTAAATTTGATCTTTTTGACCGAAACTACTGTATAATATACTATGATTTTTTACCAAAACTTGCATTTCGAAAAGTTTCATAGAATTTAATTTTCAGATGATTTTTTGCATGGACTTCCATCATAACCTTCCCTCATAAAATATATAAATGATATGTGAAGTTTCGTATCATTTCAAACAGTCCCCGATTTAATTTGATTTTTGACCGAAACAAGTACAAATTAGTGTATAATATAAAATGATTTTTGGTTGAAACTTGCATTTCGAAAAGTTTCGTAGAATCTAATTTTCAGATGATTTTTTTGCATAGACTTCCATCATATCCTTCCCTTTTAACATATATAAATGATCTAAAATGTCTAGTATCATTTCAAATAGTCCCCAATTAAATTTGATCTTTTTGACCATAACTAGTGTATAATATACTATGATTTTTGACATAAACTTGCATTTCGAAAAGTTTCATAGAATCTAATTTTCCGGTGATTTTTTGCATGGACTTCCATCATAACCTTCCCTCGTAAAATATATAAATGATATGTGAAGTTTCGTATCATTTCAAACAGTCCCCGATTTAATTTGATTTTTGACCGAAACTAGTACAAACTAGTGTATAATATTATATGATTTTTGGTCGAAACTTTCATTTCGAAAAGTTTCATAGAATCTTATTTTCAGATGATTTTCTTGCATGGACCTCCATCATCACCTTCACTCTTAACATCCATAAATGATCTGAAAAGTCTAGTATCATTTCAAATAGTCTCCAATTAAATTTGATCTTTTTGACCGAAACTAGTGTATAATATACTATTATTTTTTACTGTAACTTGCATTTCGAAAAGTTTCATAGAATTTAATTTCCATATGATTTTTTGCATGGACTTCCTTCATAACCTTCCCTCGTAAAATATATAAATGATATGTGAAGTTTCATATCATTTCAGGCAGTCCCCGATTTAATTTGATTTTTGACCGAAACTAGTACAAACTAGTGTATAATATTATATGATTTTTGGTCGAAACTTGCATTTCGAAACGTTTCATAGAATCTAATTTTTAGATGATTTTTTTGCATGGACCTCCATCATAACCTTCCCTCTTAACATCCATAAATGATCTGAAAAGTCTAGTATCATTTCAAATAGTCCCCAATTAAATTTGATCTTTTTGACGGAAACTAATGTATAATATATTATGATTTTTGACCGAAACTTACGTTTCGAAAAGTTTCATAGAATCTATTTTTCAGATGATTTTTTGCATGGACTTCCAATATAACCTTCCCTCGTAAAATATATAAATGATATGTGAATTTTCGAATCATTTCGAACAGTCCCCAATTTAATTTCATTTTTTACCGAAACTAGTATAAACTAGTGTATAATATATTAATATTTTTTGGCCGAAACTTGCATTTCAAAAAGTTTTATAGAATTTAATTTTCAGATGAATTTTTTTGCATAGACTTCCATCATAACCTTCCCTCTTAACATATATAAATGATCTGAAAAGTCTCGTATCATTTCAAATAGTCCCTAACTAAATTTGATCTTTTTGACCGAAACTACTGTATAATATACTATGATTTTTGACCAATACTTGCATTTCGAAAAGTTTCATAGAATTTAATTTTCAGATGATTTTTTGCATGGACTTCCATCATAACCTTCCCTCATAAAATATATAAATGATATGTGAAGTTTCGTATCATTTCAAACAGTCCCCGATTTAATTTGATTTTTGACCGAAACAAGTACAAATTAGTGTATAATATAAAATGATTTTTGTTTGAAACTTGCATTTCGAAAAGTTTCGTAGAATCTAATTTTCAGATGATTTTTTTGCATAGACTTCCATCATATCCTTCCCTTTTAACATATATAAATGATCTAAAAAGTCTAGTATCATTTCAAATAGTCCCCAATTAAATTTGATCTTTTTGACCATAACTAGTGTATAATATACTATGATTTTTGACATAAACTTGCATTTCGAAAAGTTTCATAGAATCTAATTTTCCGGTGATTTTTTGCATGGACTTCCATCATAACCTTCCCTCGTAAAATATATAAATGATATGTGAAGTTTTGTATCATTTCAAACAGTCCTCGATTTAATTTGATTTTTGACCGAAACTAGTACAAACTAGTGTATAATATTATATGATTTTTGGTCGAAACTTTCATTTCGAAAAGTTTCATAGAATCTTATTTTCAGATGATTTTCTTGCATGGACCTCCATCATCACCTTCACTCTTAACATCCATAAATGATCTGAAAAGTCTAGTATCATTTCAAATAGTCTCCAATTAAATTTGATCTTTTTGACCGAAACTAGTGTATAATATACTATTATTTTTTACTGTAACTTGCATTTCGAAAAGTTTCATAGAATTTAATTTCCATATGATTTTTTGCATGGACTTCCATCATAACCTTCCCACGTAAAATATATAAATGATATGTGAAGTTTCATATCATTTCAGGCAGTCCCCGATTTAATTTGATTTTTGACCGAAACTAGTACAAACTAGTGTATAATATTATATGATTTTTGGTCGAAACTTGCATTTCGAAACGTTTCATAGAATCTAATTTTTAGATGATTTTTTTGCATGGACCTCCATCATAACCTTCCCTCTTAACATCCATAAATGATCTGAAAAGTCTAGTATCATTTCAAATAGTCCCCAATTAAATTTGATCTTTTTGACGGAAACTAATGTATAATATATTATGATTTTTGACCGAAACTTACGTTTCGAAAAGTTTCATAGAATCTATTTTTCAGATGATTTTTTGCATGGACTTCCAATATAACCTTCCCTCGTAAAATATATAAATGATATGTGAATTTTCGAATCATTTCGAACAGTCCCCAATTTAATTTCATTTTTTACCGAAACTAGTATAAACTAGTGTATAATATATTAATATTTTTTGGCCGAAACTTGCATTTCAAAAAGTTTTATAGAATTTAATTTTCAGATGAATTTTTTTGCATAGACTTCCATCATAACCTTCCCTCTTAACATATATAAATGATCTGAAAAGTCTCGTATCATTTCAAATAGTCCCTAACTAAATTTGATCTTTTTGACCGAAACTACTGTATAATATACTATGATTTTTGACCAATACTTGCATTTCGAAAAGTTTCATAGAATTTAATTTTCAGATGATTTTTTTGCATGGACTTCCATCATAACCTTCCCTCATAAAATATATAAATGATATGTGAAGTTTCGTATCATTTCAAACAGTCCCCGATTTAATTTGATTTTTGACCGAAACAAGTACAAATTAGTGTATAATATAAAATGATTTTTGGTTGAAACTTGCATTTCGAAAAGTTTCGTAGAATCTAATTTTCAGATGATTTTTTAGCATAGACTTCCATCATATCCTTCCCTTTTAACATATATAAATGATCTAAAAAGTCTAGTATCATTTCAAATAGTCCCCAATTAAATTTGATCTTTTTGACCATAACTAGTGTATAATATACTATGATTTTTGACATAAACTTGCATTTCGAAAAGTTTCATAGAATCTAATTTTCCGTTGATTTTTTGCATGGACTTCCATCATAACCTTCCCTCGTAAAATATATAAATGATATGTGAAGTTTCGTATCATTTCAAACAGTCCCCGATTTAATTTGATTTTTGACCGAAACTAGTACAAACTAGTGTATAATATTATATGATTTTTGGTCGAAACTTTCATTTCGAAAAGTTTCATATAATCTTATTTTCTGATGATTTTCTTGCATGGACCTCCATCATCACCTTCACTCTTAACATCCATAAATGATCTGAAAAGTCTAGTATCATTTCAAATAGTCTCCAATTAAATTTGATCTTTTTGACCGAAACTAGTGTATAATATACTATTATTTTTTACTGTAACTTGCATTTCGAAAAGTTTCATAGAATTTAATTTCCATATGATTTTTTGCATGGACTTCCATCATAACCTTCCCTCGTAAAATATATAAATGATATGTGAAGTTTCATATCATTTCAGGCAGTCCCCGATTTAATTTGATTTTTGACCGAAACTAGTACAAACTAGTGTATAATATTATATGATTTTTGGTCGAAACTTGCATTTCGAAACGTTTCATAGAATCTAATTTTTAGATGATTTTTTTGCATGGACCTCCATCATAACCTTCCCTCTTAACATCCATAAATGATCTGAAAAGTCTAGTATCATTTCAAATAGTCCCCAATTAAATTTGATCTTTTTGACGGAAACTAATGTATAATATATTATGATTTTTGACCGAAACTTACGTTTCGAAAGGTTTCATAGAATCTATTTTTCAGATGATTTTTTGCATGGACTTTCAATATAACCTTCCCTCGTAAAATATATAAATGATATGTGAATTTTCGAATCATTTCGAACAGTCCCCAATTTAAATATCATTTTTTACCGAAACTAGTATAAACTAGTGTATAATATATTAATATTTTTTGGCCGAAACTTGCATTTCAAAAAGTTTTATAGAATTTAATTTCAGATGAATTTTTTTGCATAGACTTCCATCATAACCTTCCCTCTTAACATATATAAATGATCTGAAAAGTCTCGTATCATTTCAAATAGTCCCTAATTAAATTTGATCTTTTTGACCGAAACTACTGTATAATATACTATGATTTTTTACCAAAACTTGCATTTCGAAAAGTTTCATAGAATTTAATTTTCAGATGATTTTTTGCATGGACTTCCATCATAACCTTCCCTTATAAAATATATAAATGATATGTGAAGTTTCGTATCATTTCAAACAGTCCCCGATTTAATTTGATTTTTGACCGAAACAAGTACAAATTAGTGTATAATATAAAATGATTTTTGGTTGAAACTTGCATTTCGAAAAGTTTCG
This sequence comes from Lathyrus aphaca, assembly GCA_963966055.1. NCBI lineage: Eukaryota > Viridiplantae > Streptophyta > Magnoliopsida > Fabales > Fabaceae > Lathyrus > Lathyrus aphaca. Next base: position 500,022,057 of record OZ014525.1, read on the forward strand.
TAGAATCTAATTTTCAGATGATTTTTTTGCATAGACTTCCATCATATCCTTCCCTTTTAACATATATAAATGATCTAAAATGTCTAGTATCATTTCAAATAGTCCCCAATTAAATTTGATCTTTTTGACCATAACTAGTGTATAATATACTATGATTTTTGACATAAACTTGCATTTCGAAAAGTTTCATAGAATCTAATTTTCCGGTGATTTTTTGCATGGACTTCCATCATAACCTTCCCTCGTAAAATATATAAATGATATGTGAAGTTTCGTATCATTTCAAACAGTCCCCGATTTAATTTGATTTTTGACCGAAACTAGTACAAACTAGTGTATAATATTATATGATTTTTGGTCGAAACTTTCATTTCGAAAAGTTTCATAGAATCTTATTTTCAGATGATTTTCTTGCATGGACCTCCATCATCACCTTCACTCTTAACATCCATAAATGATCTGAAAAGTCTAGTATCATTTCAAATAGTCTCCAATTAAATTTGATCTTTTTGACCGAAACTAGTGTATAATATACTATTATTTTTTACTGTAACTTGCATTTCGAAAAGTTTCATAGAATTTAATTTCCATATGATTTTTTGCATGGACTTCCATCATAACCTTCCCTCGTAAAATATATAAATGATATGTGAAGTTTCATATCATTTCAGGCAGTCCCCGATTTAATTTGATTTTTGACCGAAACTAGTACAAACTAGTGTATAATATTATATGATTTTTGGTCGAAACTTGCATTTCGAAACGTTTCATAGAATCTAATTTTTAGATGATTTTTTTGCATGGACCTCCATCATAACCTTCCCTCTTAACATCCATAAATGATCTGAAAAGTCTAGTATCATTTCAAATAGTCCCCAATTAAATTTGATCTTTTTGACGGAAACTAATGTATAATATATTATGATTTTTGACCGAAACTTACGTTTCGAAAGGTTTCATAGAATCTATTTTTCAGATGATTTTTTGCATGGACTTTCAATATAACCTTCCCTCGTAAAATATATAAATGATATGTGAATTTTCGAATCATTTCGAACAGTCCCCAATTTAAATATCATTTTTTACCGAAACTAGTATAAACTAGTGTATAATATATTAATATTTTTTGGCCGAAACTTGCATTTCAAAAAGTTTTATAGAATTTAATTTCAGATGAATTTTTTTGCATAGACTTCCATCATAACCTTCCCTCTTAACATATATAAATGATCTGAAAAGTCTCGTATCATTTCAAATAGTCCCTAATTAAATTTAATCTTTTTGACCGAAACTACTGTATAATATACTATGATTTTTTACCAAAACTTGCATTTCGAAAAGTTTCATAGAATTTAATTTTCAGATGATTTTTTGCATGGACTTCCATCATAACCTTCCCTTATAAAATATATAAATGATATGTGAAGTTTCGTATCATTTCAAACAGTCCCCGATTTAATTTGATTTTTGACCGAAACAAGTACAAATTAGTGTATAATATAAAATGATTTTTGGTTGAAACTTGCATTTCGAAAAGTTTCGTAGAATCTAATTTTCAGATGATTTTTTTGCATAGACTTCCATCATATCCTTCCCTTTTAACATATATAAATGATCTAAAATGTCTAGTATCATTTCAAATAGTCCCCAATTAAATTTGATCTTTTTGACCATAACTAGTGTATAATATACTATGATTTTTGACATAAACTTGCATTTCGAAAAGTTTCATAGAATCTAATTTTCCGGTGATTTTTTGCATGGACTTCCATCATAACCTTCCCTCGTAAAATATATAAATGATATGTGAAGTTTCGTATCATTTCAAACAGTCCCCGATTTAATTTGATTTTTGACCGAAACTAGTACAAACTAGTGTATAATATTATATGATTTTTGGTCGAAACTTTCATTTCGAAAAGTTTCATAGAATCTTATTTTCAGATGATTTTCTTGCATGGACCTCCATCATCACCTTCACTCTTAACATCCATAAATGATCTGAAAAGTCTAGTATCATTTCAAATAGTCTCCAATTAAATTTGATCTTTTTGTCCGAAACTAGTGTATAATATACTATTATTTTTTACTGTAACTTGCATTTCGAAAAGTTTCATAGAATTTAATTTCCATATGATTTTTTGCATGGACTTCCATCATAACCTTCCCTCGTAAAATATATAAATGATATGTGAAGTTTCATATCATTTCAGGCAGTCCCCGATTTAATTTGATTTTTGACCGAAACTAGTACAAACTAGTGTATAATATTATATGATTTTTGGTCGAAACTTGAATTTCGAAACGTTTCATAGAATCTAATTTTTAGATGATTTTTTTGCATGGACCTCCATCATAACCTTCCCTCTTAACATCCATAAATGATCTGAAAAGTCTAGTATCATTTCAAATAGTCCCCAATTAAATTTGATCTTTTTGACGGAAACTAATGTATAATATATTATGATTTTTGACCGAAACTTACGTTTCGAAAAGTTTCATAGAATCTATTTTTCAGATGATTTTTTGCATGGACTTCCAATATAACCTTCCCTCGTAAAATATATAAATGATATGTGAATTTTCGAATCATTTCGAACAGTCCCCAATTTAATTTCATTTTTTACCGAAACTAGTATAAACTAGTGTATAATATATTAATATTTTTTGGCCGAAACTTGCATTTCAAAAAGTTTTATAGAATTTAATTTTCAGATGAATTTTTTTGCATAGACTTCCATCATAACCTTCCCTCTTAACATATATAAATGATCTGAAAAGTCTCGTATCATTTCAAATAGTCCCTAACTAAATTTGATCTTTTTGACCGAAACTACTGTATAATATACTATGATTTTTGACCAATACTTGCATTTCGAAAAGTTTCATAGAATTTAATTTTCAGATGATTTTTTGCATGGACTTCCATCATAACCTTCCCTCATAAAATATATAAATGATATGTGAAGTTTCGTATCATTTCAAACAGTCCCCGATTTAATTTGATTTTTGACCGAAACAAGTACAAATTAGTGTATAATATAAAATGATTTTTGTTTGAAACTTGCATTTCGAAAAGTTTCGTAGAATCTAATTTTCAGATGATTTTTTTGCATAGACTTCCATCATATCCTTCCCTTTTAACATATATAAATGATCTAAAAAGTCTAGTATCATTTCAAATAGTCCCCAATTAAATTTGATCTTTTTGACCATAACTAGTGTATAATATACTATGATTTTTGACATAAACTTGCATTTCGAAAAGTTTCATAGAATCTAATTTTCCGGTGATTTTTTGCATGGACTTCCATCATAACCTTCCCTCGTAAAATATATAAATGATATGTGAAGTTTTGTATCATTTCAAACAGTCCTCGATTTAATTTGATTTTTGACCGAAACTAGTACAAACTAGTGTATAATATTATATGATTTTTGGTCGAAACTTTCATTTCGAAAAGTTTCATAGAATCTTATTTTCAGATGATTTTCTTGCATGGACCTCCATCATCACCTTCACTCTTAACATCCATAAATGATCTGAAAAGTCTAGTATCATTTCAAATAGTCTCCAATTAAATTTGATCTTTTTGACCGAAACTAGTGTATAATATACTATTATTTTTTACTGTAACTTGCATTTCGAAAAGTTTCATAGAATTTAATTTCCATATGATTTTTTGCATGGACTTCCAATATAACCTTCCCTCGTAAAATATATAAATGATATGTGAATTTTCGAATCATTTCGAACAGTCCCCAATTTAATTTCATTTTTTACCGAAACTAGTATAAACTAGTGTATAATATATTAATATTTTTTGGCCGAAACATGCATTTCAAAAAGTTTTATAGAATTTAATTTTCAGATGAATTTTTTTGCATAGACTTCCATCATAACCTTCCCTATTAACATATATAAATGATCTGAAAAGTCTCGTATCATTTCAAATAGTCCCTAATTAAATTTGATCTTTTTGACCGAAACTACTGTATAATATACTATGATTTTTTACCAAAACTTGCATTTCGAAAAGTTTCATAGAATCTAATTTTCAGATGATTTTTTGCATGGACTTCCATCATAACCTTCCCTCATAAAATATATAAATGATATGTGAAGTTTCGTATCATTTCAAACAGTCCCCGATTTAATTTGATTTTTGACCGAAACAAGTACAAATTAGTGTATAATATAAAATGATTTTTGGTTGAAACTTGCATTTCGAAAAGTTTCGTAGAATCTAATTTTCAGATGATTTTTTAGCATAGACTTCCATCATATCCTTCCCTTTTAACATATATAAATGATCTAAAAAGTCTAGTATCATTTCAAATAGTCCCCAATTAAATTTGATCTTTTTGACCATAACTAGTGTATAATATACTATGATTTTTGACATAAACTTGCATTTCGAAAAGTTTCATAGAATCTAATTTTCCGTTGATTTTTTGCATGGACTTCCATCATAACCTTCCCTCGTAAAATATATAAATGATATGTGAAGTTTCGTATCATTTCAAACAGTCCCCGATTTAATTTGATTTTTGACCGAAACTAGTACAAACTAGTGTATAATATTATATGATTTTTGGTCGAAACTTTCATTTCGAAAAGTTTCATATAATCTTATTTTCAGATGATTTTCTTGCATGGACCTCCATCATCACCTTCACTCTTAACATCCATAAATGATCTGAAAAGTCTAGTATCATTTCAAATAGTCTCCAATTAAATTTGATCTTTTTGACCGAAACTAGTGTATAATATACTATTATTTTTTACTGTAACTTGCATTTCGAAAATTTTCATAGAATTTAATTTCCATATGATTTTTTGCATGGACTTCCATCATAACCTTCCCTCGTAAAATATATAAATGATATGTGAAGTTTCATATCATTTCAGGCAGTCCCCGATTTAATTTGATTTTTGACCGAAACTAGTACAAACTAGTGTATAATATTATATGATTTTTGGTCGAAACTTGCATTTCGAAACGTTTCATAGAATCTAATTTTTAGATGATTTTTTTGCATGGACCTCCATCATAACCTTCCCTCTTAACATCCATAAATGATCTGAAAAGTCTAGTATCATTTCAAATAGTCCCCAATTAAATTTGATCTTTTTGACGGAAACTAATGTATAATATATTATGATTTTTGACCGAAACTTACGTTTCGAAAAGTTTCATAGAATCTATTTTTCAGATGATTTTTTGCATGGACTTTCAATATAACCTTCCCTCGTAAAATATATAAATGATATGTGAATTTTCGAATCATTTAGAACAGTCCCCAATTTAATTTCATTTTTTACCGAAACTAGTATAAACTAGTGTATAATATATTAATATTTTTTGGCCGAAACTTGCATTTCAAAAAGTTTTATAGAATTTAATTTCAGATGAATTTTTTTGCATAGACTTCCATCATAACCTTCCCTCTTAACATATATAAATGATCTGAAAAGTCTCGTATCATTTCAAATAGTCCCTAATTAAATTTGATCTTTTTGACCGAAACTACTGTATAATATACTATGATTTTTTACCAAAACTTGCATTTCGAAAAGTTTCATAGAATTTAATTTTCAGATGATTTTTTGCATGGACTTCCATCATAACCTTCCCTCATAAAATATATAAATGATATGTGAAGTTTCGTATCATTTCAAACAGTCCCCGATTTAATTTGATTTTTGACCGAAACAAGTACAAATTAGTGTATAATATAAAATGATTTTTGGTTGAAACTTGCATTTCGAAAAGTTTCGTAGAATCTAATTTTCAGATGATTTTTTAGCATAGACTTCCATCATATCCTTCCCTATTAACATATATAAATGATCTAAAAAGTCTAGTATCATTTCAAATAGTCCCCAATTAAATTTGATCTTTTTGACCATAACTAGTGTATAATATACTATGATTTTTGACATAAACTTGCATTTCGAAAAGTTTCATAGAATCTAATTTTCCGTTGATTTTTTGCATGGACTTCCATCATAACCTTCCCTCGTAAAATATATAAATGATATGTGAAGTTTCGTATCATTTCAAACAGTTCCCGATTTAATTTGATTTTTGACCGAAACTAGTACAAACTAGTGTATAATATTATATGATTTTTGGTCGAAACTTTCATTTCGAAAAGTTTCATATAATCTTATTTTCAGATGATTTTCTTGCATGGACCTCCATCATCACCTTCACTCTTAACATCCATAAATGATCTGAAAAGTCTAGTATCATTTCAAATAGTCTCCAATTAAATTTGATCTTTTTGACCGAAACTAGTGTATAATATACTATTATTTTTTACTGTAACTTGCATTTCGAAAAGTTTCATAGAATTTAATTTCCATATGATTTTTTGCATGGACTTCCAATATAACCTTCCCTCGTAAAATATATAAATGATATGTGAATTTTCGAATCATTTCGAACAGTCCCCAATTTAATTTCATTTTTTACCGAAACTAGTATAAACTAGTGTATAATATATTAATATTTTTTGGCCGAAACTTGCATTTCAAAAAGTTTTATAGAATTTAATTTTCAGATGAATTTTTTTGCATAGACTTCCATCATAACCTTCCCTATTAACATATATAAATGATCTGAAAAGTCTCGTATCATTTCAAATAGTCCCTAATTAAATTTGATCTTTTTGACCGAAACTACTGTATAATATACTATGATTTTTTACCAAAACTTGCATTTCGAAAAGTTTCATAGAATCTAATTTTCAGATGATTTTTTGCATGGACTTCCATCATAACCTTCCCTCATAAAATATATAAATGATATGTGAAGTTTCGTATCATTTCAAACAGTCCCCGATTTAATTTGATTTTTGACCGAAACAAGTACAAATTAGTGTATAATATAAAATGATTTTTGGTTGAAACTTGCATTTCGAAAAGTTTCGTAGAATCTAATTTTCAGATGATTTTTTAGCATAGACTTCCATCATATCCTTCCCTTTTAACATATATAAATGATCTAAAAAGTCTAGTATCATTTCAAATAGTCCCCAATTAAATTTGATCTTTTTGACCATAACTAGTGTATAATATACTATGATTTTTGACATAAACTTGCATTTCGAAAAGTTTCATAGAATCTAATTTTCCGTTGATTTTTTGCATGGACTTCCATCATAACCTTCCCTCGTAAAATATATAAATGATATGTGAAGTTTCGTATCATTTCAAACAGTCCCCGATTTAATTTGATTTTTGACCGAAACTAGTACAAACTAGTGTATAATATTATATGATTTTTGGTTGAAACTTTCATTTCGAAAAGTTTCATATAATCTTATTTTCAGATGATTTTCTTGCATGGACCTCCATCATCACCTTCACTCTTAACATCCATAAATGATCTGAAAAGTCTAGTATCATTTCAAATAGTCTCCAATTAAATTTGATCTTTTTGACCGAAACTAGTGTATAATATACTATTATTTTTTACTGTAACTTGCATTTCGAAAATTTTCATAGAATTTAATTTCCATATGATTTTTTGCATGGACTTCCATCATAACCTTCCCTCGTAAAATATATAAATGATATGTGAAGTTTCATATCATTTCAGGCAGTCCCCGATTTAATTTGATTTTTGACCGAAACTAGTACAAACTAGTGTATAATATTATATGATTTTTGGTCGAAACTTGCATTTCGAAACGTTTCATAGAATCTAATTTTTAGATGATTTTTTTGCATGGACCTCCATCATAACCTTCCCTCTTAACATCCATAAATGATCTGAAAAGTCTAGTATCATTTCAAATAGTCCCCAATTAAATTTGATCTTTTTGACGGAAACTAATGTATAATATATTATGATTTTTGACCGAAACTTACGTTTCGAAAAGTTTCATAGAATCTATTTTTCAGATGATTTTTTGCATGGACTTTCAATATAACCTTCCCTCGTAAAATATATAAATGATATGTGAATTTTCGAATCATTTAGAACAGTCCCCAATTTAATTTCATTTTTTACCGAAACTAGTATAAACTAGTGTATAATATATTAATATTTTTTGGCCGAAACTTGCATTTCAAAAAGTTTTATAGAATTTAATTTCAGATGAATTTTTTTGCATAGACTTCCATCATAACCTTCCCTCTTAACATATATAAATGATCTGAAAAGTCTCGTATCATTTCAAATAGTCCCTAATTAAATTTGATCTTTTTGACCGAAACTACTGTATAATATACTATGATTTTTTACCAAAACTTGCATTTCGAAAAGTTTCATAGAATTTAATTTTCAGATGATTTTTTGCATGGACTTCCATCATAACCTTCCCTCATAAAATATATAAATGATATGTGAAGTTTCGTATCATTTCAAACAGTCCCCGATTTAATTTGATTTTTGACCGAAACAAGTACAAATTAGTGTATATTATAAAATGATTTTTGGTTGAAACTTGCATTTCGAAAAGTTTCGTAGAATCTAATTTTCAGATGATTTTTTAGCATAGACTTCCATCATATCCTTCCCTATTAACATATATAAATGATCTAAAAAGTCTAGTATCATTTCAAATAGTCCCCAATTAAATTTGATCTTTTTGACCATAACTAGTGTATAATATACTATGATTTTTGACATAAACTTGCATTTCGAAAAGTTTCATAGAATCTAATTTTCCGTTGATTTTTTGCATGGACTTCCATCATAACCTTCCCTCGTAAAATATATAAATGATATGTGAAGTTTCGTATCATTTCAAACAGTTCCCGATTTAATTTGATTTTTGACCGAAACTAGTACAAACTAGTGTATAATATTATATGATTTTTGGTCGAAACTTTCATTTCGAAAAGTTTCATATAATCTTATTTTCAGATGATTTTCTTGCATGGACCTCCATCATCACCTTCACTCTTAACATCCATAAATGATCTGAAAAGTCTAGTATCATTTCAAATAGTCTCCAATTAAATTTGATCTTTTTGACCGAAACTAGTGTATAATATACTATTATTTTTTACTGTATCTTGCATTTCGAAAATTTTCATAGAATTTAATTTCCATATGATTTTTTGCATGGACTTCCATCATAACCTTCCCTCGTAAAATATATAAATGATATGTGAAGTTTCATATCATTTCAGGCAGTCCCCGATTTAATTTGATTTTTGACCGAAACTAGTACAAACTAGTGTATAATATTATATGATTTTTGGTCGAAACTTGCATTTCGAAACGTTTCATAGAATCTAATTTTTAGATGATTTTTTTGCATGGACCTCCATCATAACCTTCCCTCTTAACATCCATAAATGATCTGAAAAGTCTAGTATCATTTCAAATAGTCCCCAATTAAATTTGATCTTTTTGACGGAAACTAATGTATAATATATTATGATTTTTGACCGAAACTTATGTTTCGAAAAGTTTCATAGAATCTATTTTTCAGATGATTTTTTGCATGGACTTTCAATATAACCTTCCCTCGTAAAATATATAAATGATATGTGAATTTTCGAATCATTTAGAACAGTCCCCAATTTAATTTCATTTTTTACCGAAACTAGTATAAACTAGTGTATAATATATTAATATTTTTTGGCCGAAACTTGCATTTCAAAAAGTTTTATAGAATTTAATTTCAGATGAATTTTTTTGCATAGACTTCCATCATAACCTTCCCTCTTAACATATATAAATGATCTGAAAAGTCTCGTATCATTTCAAATAGTCCCTAATTAAATTTGATCTTTTTGACCGAAACTACTGTATAATATACTATGATTTTTTACCAAAACTTGCATTTCGAAAAGTTTCATAGAATTTAATTTTCAGATGATTTTTTGCATGGACTTCCATCATAACCTTCCCTCATAAAATATATAAATGATATGTGAAGTTTCGTATCATTTCAAACAGTCCCCGATTTAATTTGATTTTTGACCGAAACTAGTACAAATTAGTGTATAATATAAAATGATTTTTGGTTGAAACTTGCATTTCGAAAAGTTTCGTAGAATCTAATTTTCAGATGATTTTTTTGCATAGACTTCCATCATATCCTTCCCTTTTAACATATATAAATGATCTAAAATGTCTAGTATCATTTCAAATAGTCCCCAATTAAATTTGATCTTTTTGACCATAACTAGTGTATAATATACTATGATTTTTGACATAAACTTGCATTTCGAAAAGTTTCATAGAATCTAATTTTCCGGTGATTTTTTGCATGGACTTCCATCATAACCTTCCCTCGTAAAATATATAAATGATATGTGAAGTTTCGTATCATTTCAAACAGTCCCCGATTTAATTTGATTTTTGACCGAAACTAGTACAAACTAGTGTATAATATTATATGATTTTTGGTCGAAACTTTCATTTCGAAAAGTTTCATAGAATCTTATTTTCAGATGATTTTCTTGCATGGACCTCCATCATCACCTTCACTCTTAACATCCATAAATGATCTGAAAAGTCTAGTATCATTTCAAATAGTCTCCAATTAAATTTGATCTTTTTGACCGAAACTAGTGTATAATATACTATTATTTTTTACTGTAACTTGCATTTCGAAAAGTTTCATAGAATTTAATTTCCATATGATTTTTTGCATGGACTTCCATCATAACCTTCCCTCGTAAAATATATAAATGATATGTGAAGTTTCATATCATTTCAGGCAGTCCCCGATTTAATTTGATTTTTGACCGAAACTAGTACAAACTAGTGTATAATATTATATGATTTTTGGTCGAAACTTGCATTTCGAAACGTTTCATAGAATCTAATTTTTAGATGATTTTTTTGCATGGACCTCCATCATAACCTTCCCTCTTAACATCCATAAATGATCTGAAAAGTCTAGTATCATTTCAAATAGTCCCCAATTAAATTTGATCTTTTTGACGGAAACTAATGTATAATATATTATGATTTTTGACCGAAACTTACGTTTCGAAAAGTTTCATAGAATCTATTTTTCAGATGATTTTTTGCATGGACTTCCAATATAACCTTCCCTCGTAAAATATATAAATGATATGTGAATTTTCGAATCATTTCGAACAGTCCCCAATTTAATTTCATTTTTTACCGAAACTAGTATAAACTAGTGTATAATATATTAATATTTTTTGGCCGAAACTTGCCTTTTAAAAAGTTTTATACAATTTAATTTCAGATGAATTTTTTTGCATAGACTTCCATCATAACCTTCCCTCTTAACATATATAAATGATCTGAAAAGTCTCGTATCATTTCAAATAGTCCCCAATTAAATTTGATCTTTTTGACCGAAACTACTGTATAATATACTATGATTTTTTACCAAAACTTGCATTTCGAAAACTTTCATAGAATTTAATTTTCAGATGATTTTTTACATGGACTTCCATCATAACCTTCCCTAATAAAATATATAAATGATATGTGAAGTTTCGTATCATTTCAAACAGTCCCCGATTTAATTTGATTTTTGACCGAAACAAGTACAAATTAGTGTATAATATAAAATGATTTTTGGTTGAAACTTGAATTTCGAAAAGTTTCGTAGAATCTAATTTTCAGATGATTTTTTTGCATAGACTTCCATCATATCCTTCCCTTTTAACATATATAAATGATCTAAAAAGTCTAGTATCATTTCAAATAGTCCCCAATTAAATTTGATCTTTTTGACCATAACTAGTGTATAATATACTATGATTTTTGACATAAACTTGCATTTCGAAAAGTTTCATAGAATCTAATTTTCCGGTGATTTTTTGCATGGACTTCCATCATAACCTTCCCTCGTAAAATATATAAATGATATGTGAAGATTTGTATCATTTCAAACAGTCCTCGATTTAATTTGATTTTTGACCGAAACTAGTACAAACTAGTGTATAATATTATATGATTTTTGGTCGAAACTTTCATTTCGAAAAGTTTCATAGAATCTTATTTTCAGATGATTTTCTTGCATGGACCTCCATCATCACCTTCACTCTTAACATCCATAAATGATCTGAAAAGTCTAGTTACATTTCAAATAGTCTCCAATTAAATTTGATCTTTTTGACCGAAACTAGTGTATAATATACTATTATTTTTTACTGTAACTTGCATTTCGAAAAGTTTCATAGAATTTAATTTCCATATGATTTTTTGCATGGACTTCCATCATAACCTTCCCTCGTAAAATATATAAATGATATGTGAAGTTTCATATCATTTCAGGCAGTCCCCGATTTAATTTGATTTTTGACCGAAACTAGTACAAACTAGTGTATAATATTATATGATTTTTGGTCGAAACTTGCATTTCGAAACGTTTCATAGAATCTAATTTTTAGATGATTTTTTTGCATGGACCTCCATCATAACCTTCCCTCTTAACATCCATAAATGATCTGAAAAGTCTAGTATCATTTCAAATAGTCCCCAATTAAATTTGATCTTTTTGACGGAAACTAATGTATAATATATTATGATTTTTGACCGAAACTTACGTTTCGAAAAGTTTCATAGAATCTATTTTTCAGATGATTTTTTGCATGGACTTCCAATATAACCTTCCCTCGTAAAATATATAAATGATATGTGAATTTTCGAATCATTTCGAACAGTCCCCAATTTAATTTCATTTTTTACCGAAACTAGTATAAACTAGTGTATAATATATTAATATTTTTTGGCCGAAACTTGCATTTCAAAAAGTTTTATACAATTTAATTTCAGATGAATTTTTTTGCATAGACTTCCATCATAACCTTCCCTCTTAACATATATAAATGATCTGAAAAGTCTCGTATCATTTCAAATAGTCCCTAATTAAATTTGATCTTTTTGACCGAAACTACTGTATAATATACTATGATTTTTTACCAAAACTTGCATTTCGAAAACTTTCATAGAATTTAATTTTCAGATGATTTTTTACATGGACTTCCATCATAACCTTCCCTAATAAAATATATAAATGATATGTGAAGTTTCGTATCATTTCAAACAGTCCCCGATTTAATTTGATTTTTGACCGAAACAAGTACAAATTAGTGTATAATATAAAATGATTTTTGGTTGAAACTTGAATTTCGAAAAGTTTCGTAGAATCTAATTTTCAGATGATTTTTTTGCATAGACTTCCATCATATCCTTCCCTTTTAACATATATAAATGATCTAAAAAGTCTAGTATCATTTCAAATAGTCCCCAATTAAATTTGATCTTTTTGACCATAACTAGTGTATAATATACTATGATTTTTGACATAAACTTGCATTTCGAAAAGTTTCATAGAATCTAATTTTCCGGTGATTTTTTGCATGGACTTCCATCATAACCTTCCCTCGTAAAATATATAAATGATATGTGAAGATTTGTATCATTTCAAACAGTCCTCGATTTAATTTGATTTTTGACCGAAACTAGTACAAACTAGTGTATAATATTATATGATTTTTGGTCGAAACTTTCATTTCGAAAAGTTTCATAGAATCTTATTTTCAGATGATTTTCTTGCATGGACCTCCATCATCACCTTCACTCTTAACATCAATAAATGATCTGAAAATACTAGTATCATTTCAAATAGTCTCCAATTAAATTTGATCTTTTTGACCGAAACTAGTGTATAATATACTATTATTTTTTACTGTAACTTGCATTTCGAAAAGTTTCATAGAATTTAATTTCCATATGATTTTTTGCATGGACTTCCATCATAACCTTCCCTCGTAAAATATATAAATGATATGTGAAGTTTCATATCATTTCAGGCAGTCCCCGATTTAATTTGATTTTTGACCGAAACTAGTACAAACTAGTGTATAATATTATATGATTTTTGGTTGAAACTTGCATTTCGAAACGTTTCATAGAATCTAATTTTTAGATGATTTTTTTGCATGGACCTCCATCATAACCTTCCCACTTAACATCCATAAATGATCTGAAAAGTCTAGTATCATTTCAAATAGTCCCCAATTAAATTTGATCTTTTTGACGGAAACTAATGTATAATATACTATGATTTTTGACCGAAACTTACGTTTCGAAAAGTTTCATAGAATCTATTTTTCCGATGATTTTTTGCATGGACTTCCAATATAACCTTCCCTCGTAAAATATATAAATGATATGTGAATTTTCGAATCATTTCGAACAGTCCCCAATTTAATTTCATTTTTTACCGAAACTAGTATAAACTAGTGTATAATATATTAATATTTTTTTGCCGAAACTTGCATTTCAAAAAGTTTTATAGAATTTAATTTTCAGATGAATTTTTTTGCATAGACTTCCATCATAACCTTCCCTCTTAACATATATAAATGATCTGAAAAGTCTCGTATCATTTCAAATAGTCCTTAATTAAATTTGATCTTTTTGACCGAAACTACTGTATAATATACTATGATTTTTGACCAAAACATGCATTTCGAAAAGTTTCATAGAATTTAATTTTCAGATGATTTTTTGCATGGACTTCCATCATAACCTTCCCTCATAAAATATATAAATGATATGTGAAGTTTCGTATCATTTCAAACAGTCCCCGATTTAATTTGATTTTTGACCGAAACAAGTACAAATTAGTGTATAATATAAAATGATTTTTGGTTGAAACTTGCATTTCGAAAAGTTTCGTAGAATCTAATTTTCAGATGATTTTTTTGCATAGACTTCCATCATATCCTTCCCTTTTAACATATATAAATGATCTAAAAAGTCTAGTATCATTTCAAATAGTCCCCAATTAAATTTGATCTTTTTGACCATAACTAGTGTATAATATACTATGATTTTTGACATAAACTTGCATTTCGAAAAGTTTCATAGAATCTAATTTTCCGGTGATTTTTTGCATGGACTTCCATCATAACCTTCCCTCGTAAAATATATAAATGATATGTGAAGTTTTGTATCATTTCAAACAGTCCTCGATTTAATTTGATTTTTGACCGAAACTAGTACAAACTAGTGTATAATATTATATGATTTTTGGTCGAAACTTTCATTTCGAAAAGTTTCATAGAATCTTATTTTCAGATGATTTTCTTGCATGGACCTCCATCATCCCTTCACTCTTAACATCCATAAATGATCTGAAAAGTCTAGTATCATTTCAAATAGTCTCCAATTAAATTTGATCTTTTTGACCGAAACTAGTGTATAATATACTATTATTTTTTACTGTAACTTGCATTTCGAAAAGTTTCATAGAATTTAATTTCCATATGATTTTTTGCATGGACTTCCATCATAACCTTCCCTCGTAAAATATATAAATGATATGTGAAGTTTCATATCATTTCAGGCAGTCCCCGATTTAATTTGATTTTTGACCGAAACTAGTACAAACTAGTGTATAATATTATATGATTTTTGGTCGAAACTTGCATTTCGAAACGTTTCATAGAATCTAATTTTTAGATGATTTTTTTGCATGGACCTCCATCATAACCTTCCCTCTTAACATCCATAAATGATCTGAAAAGTCTAGTATCATTTCAAATAGTCCCCAATTAAATTTGATCTTTTTGACGGAAACTAATGTATAATATACTATGATTTTTGATCGAAACTTACGTTTCGAAAAGTTTCATAGAATCTATTTTTCAGATGATTTTTTGCATGGTCTTCCAATATAACCTTCCCTCGTAAAATATATAAATGATATGTGAATTTTCGAATCATTTCGAACAGTCCCCAATTTAATTTCATTTTTTACCGAAACTAGTATAAACTAGTGTATAATATATTAATATTTTTTGGCCGAAACTTGCATTTCAAAAAGTTTTATAGAATTTAATTTTCAGATGAATTTTTTTGCATAGACTTCTATCATAACCTTCCCTCTTAACATATATAAATGATCTGAAAAGTCTCGTATCATTTCAAATAGTCCCTAATTAAATTTGATCTTTTTGACCGAAACTACTGTATAATATACTATGATTTTTGACCAAAACTTGCATTTCGAAAAGTTTCATAGAATTTAATTTTCAGATGATTTTTTGCATGGACTTCCATCATAACCTTCCCTCATAAAATATATAAATGATATGTGAAGTTTCGTATCATTTCAAACAGTCCCCGATTTAATTTGATTTTTGACCGAAACAAGTACAAATTAGTGTATAATATAAAATGATTTTTGGTTGAAACTTGCATTTCGAAAAGTTTCGTAGAATCTAATTTTCAGATGATTTTTTTGCATAGACTTCCATCATATCCTTCCCTTTTAACATATATAAATGATCTAAAAAGTCTAGTATCATTTCAAATAGTCCCCAATTAAATTTGATCTTTTTGACCATAACTAGTGTATAATATACTATGATTTTTGACATAAACTTGCATTTCGAAAAGTTTCATAGAATCTAATTTTCCGTTGATTTTTTGCATGGACTTCCATCATAACCTTCCCTCGTAAAATATATAAATGATATGTGAAGTTTTGTATCATTTCAAACAGTCCTCGATTTAATTTGATTTTTGACCGAAACTAGTACAAACTAGTGTATAATATTATATGATTTTTGGTCGAAACTTTCATTTCGAAAAGTTTCATAGAATCTTATTTTCAGATGATTTTCTTGCATGGACCTCCATCATCACCTTCACTCTTAACATCCATAAATGATCTGAAAAGTCTAGTATCATTTCAAATAGTCTCCAATTAAATTTGATCTTTTTGACCGAAACTAGTGTATAATATACTATTATTTTTTACTGTAACTTGCATTTCGAAAAGTTTCATAGAATTTAATTTCCATATGATTTTTTGCATGGACTTCCATCATAACCTTCCCTCGTAAAATATATAAATGATATGTGAAGTTTCATATCATTTCAGGCAGTCCCCGATTTAATTTGATTTTTGACCGAAACTAGTACAAACTAGTGTATAATATTATATGATTTTTGGTCGAAACTTGCATTTCGAAACGTTTCATAGAATCTAATTTTTAGATGATTTTTTTGCATGGACCTCCATCATAACCTTCCCTCTTAACATCCATAAATGATCTGAAAAGTCTAGTATCATTTCAAATAGTCCCCAATTAAATTTGACCTTTTTGACGGAAACTAATGTATAATATACCATGATTTTTGACCGAAACTTACGTTTCGAAAAGTTTCATAGAATCTATTTTTCAGATGATTTTTTGCATGGACTTCCAATATAACCTTCCCTCGTAAAATATATAAATGATATGTGAATTTTCGAATCATTTCGAACAGTCCCCAATTTAATTTCATTTTTTACCGAAACTAGTATAAACTAGTGTATAATATATTAATATTTTTTGGCCGAAACTTGCATTTCAAAAAGTTTTATAGAATTTAATTTTCAGATGAATTTTTTTGCATAGACTTCCATCATAACCTTCCCTCTTAACATATATAAATGATCTGAAAAGTCTCGTATCATTTCAAATAGTCCCTAATTAAATTTGATCTTTTTGACCGAAACTACTGTATAATATACTATGATTTTTGACCAAAACTTGCATTTCGAAAAGTTTCATAGAATTTAATTTTCAGATGATTTTTTGCATGGACTTCCATCATAACCTTCCCTCATAAAATATATAAATGATATGTGAAGTTTCGTATCATTTCAAACAGTCCCCGATTTAATTTGATTTTTGACCGAAACAAGTACAAATTAGTGTATAATATAAAATGATTTTTGGTTGAAACTTGCATTTCGAAAAGTTTCGTAGAATCTAATTTTCAGATGATTTTTTTGCATAGACTTCCATCATATCCTTCCCTTTTAACATATATAAATGATCTAAAAAGTCTAGTATCATTTCAAATAGTCCCCAATTAAATTTGATCTTTTTGACCATAACTAGTGTATAATATACTATGATTTTTGACATAAACTTGCATTTCGAAAAGTTTCATAGAATCTAATTTTCCGGTGATTTTTTGCATGGACTTCCATCATAACCTTCCCTCGTAAAATATATAAATGATATGTGAAGTTTTGTATCATTTCAAACAGTCCTCGATTTAATTTGATTTTTGACCGAAACTAGTACAAACTAGTGTATAATATTATATGATTTTTGGTCGAAACTTTCATTTCGAAAAGTTTCATAGAATCTTATTTTCAGATGATTTTCTTGCATGGACCTCCATCATCACCTTCACTCTTAACATCCATAAATGATCTGAAAAGTCTAGTATCATTTCAAATAGTCTCCAATTAAATTTGATCTTTTTGACCGAAACTAGTGTATAATATACTATTATTTTTTACTGTAACTTGCATTTCGAAAAGTTTCATAGAATTTAATTTCCATATGATTTTTTGCATGGACTTCCATCATAACCTTCCCTCGTAAAATATATAAATGATATGTGAAGTTTCATATCATTTCAGGCAGTCCCCGATTTAATTTGATTTTTGACCGAAACTAGTACAAACTAGTATATAATATTATATGATTTTTGGTCGAAACTTGCATTTCGAAACGTTTCATAGAATCTAATTTTTAGATGATTTTTTTGCATGGACCTCCATCATAACCTTCCCTCTTAACATCCATAAATGATCTGAAAAGTCTAGTATCATTTCAAATAGTCCCCAATTAAATTTGATCTTTTTGACGGAAACTAATGTATAATATACTATGATTTTTGACCGAAACTTACGTTTCGAAAAGTTTCATAGAATCTATTTTTCAGATGATTTTTTGCATGGACTTCCAATATAACCTTCCCTCGTAAAATATATAAATGATATGTGAATTTTCGAATCATTTAGAACAGTCCCCAATTTAATTTCATTTTTTACCGAAACTAGTATAAACTAGTGTATAATATATTAATATTTTTTGGCCGAAACTTGCATTTCAAAAAGTTTTATAGAATTTAATTTTCAGATGAATTTTTTTGCATAGACTTCCATCATAACCTTCCCTCTTAACATATATAAATGATCTGAAAAGTCTCGTATCATTTCAAATAGTCCCTAATTAAATTTGATCTTTTTGACCGAAACTACTGTATAATATACTATGATTTTTGACCAAAACTTGCATTTCGAAAAGTTTCATAGAATTTAATTTTAAGATGATTTTTTGCAAGGACTTCCATCATAACCTTCCCTCATAAAATATATAAATGATATGTGAAGTTTCGTATCATTTCAAACAGTCCCCGATTTAATTTGATTTTTGACCGAAACAAGTACAAATTAGTGTATAATATAAAATGATTTTTGGTTGAAACTTGCATTTCGAAAAGTTTCGTAGAATCTAATTTTCAGATGATTTTTTTGCATAGACTTCCATCATATCCTTCCCTTTTAACATATATAAATGATCTAAAAAGTCTAGTATCATTTCAAATAGTCCCCAATTAAATTTGATCTTTTTGACCATAACTAGTGTATAATATACTATGATTTTTGACATAAACTTGCATTTCGAAAAGTTTCATAGAATCTAATTTTCCGGTGATTTTTTGCATGGACTTCCATCATAACCTTCCCTCGTAAAATATATAAATGATATGTGAAGTTTTGTATCATTTCAAACAGTCCTCGATTTAATTTGATTTTTGACCGAAACTAGTACAAACTAGTGTATAATATTATATGATTTTTGGTCGAAACATTCATTTCGAAAAGTTTCATAGAATCTTATTTTCAGATGATTTTCTTGCATGGACCTCCATCATCACCTTCACTCTTAACATCCATAAATGATCTGAAAAGTCTAGTATCATTTCAAATAGTCTCCAATTAAATTTGATCTTTTTGACCGAAACTAGTGTATAATATACTATTATTTTTTACTGTAACTTGCATTTCGAAAAGTTTCATAGAATTTAATTTCCATATGATTTTTTGCATGGACTTCCATCATAACCTTCCCTCGTAAAATATATAAATGATATGTGAAGTTTCATATCATTTCAGGCAGTCCCCGATTTAATTTGATTTTTGACCGAAACTAGTACAAACTAGTGTATAATATTATATGATTTTTGGTCGAAACTTGAATTTCGAAACGTTTCATAGAATCTAATTTTTAGATGATTTTTTTGCAAGGACCTCCATCATAACCTTCCCTCTTAACATCCATAAATGATCTGAAAAGTCTAGTATCATTTCAAATAGTCCCCAATTAAATTTGATCTTTTTGACGGAAACTAATGTATAATATATACTATGATTTTTGACCGAAACTTACGTTTCGAAAAGTTTCATAGAATCTATTTTTCAGATAATTTTTTGCATGGACTTCCAATATAACCTTCCCTCGTAAAATATATAAATGATATGTGAATTTTCGAATCATTTCGAACAGTCCCCAATTTAATTTCATTTTTTACCGAAACTAGTATAAACTAGTGTATAATATATTAATATTTTTTGGCCGAAACTTGCATTTCAAAAAGTTTTATAGAATTTAATTTTCAGATGAATTTTTTTGCATAGACTTCCATCATAACCTTCCCTCTTAACATATATAAATGATCTGAAAAGTCTCGTATCATTTCAAATAGTCCCTAATTAAATTTGATCTTTTTGACCGAAACTACTGTATAATATACTATGATTTTTTACCAAAACTTGCATTTCGAAAAGTTTCATAGAATTTAATTTTCAGATGATTTTTTGCATGGACTTCCATCATAACCTTCCCTCATAAAATATATAAATGATATGTGAAGTTTCGTATCATTTCAAACAGTCCCCGATTTAATTTGATTTTTGACCGAAACAAGTACAAATTAGTGTATAATATAAAATGATTTTTGGTTGAAACTTGCATTTCGAAAAGTTTCGTAGAATCTAATTTTCAGATGATTTTTTTGCATAGACTTCCATCATATCCTTCCCTTTTAACATATATAAATGATCTAAAAAGTCTAGTATCATTTCAAATAGTCCCCAATTAAATTTGATCTTTTTGACCATAACTAGTGTATAATATACTATGATTTTTGACATAAACTTGCATTTCGAAAAGTTTCATAGAATCTAATTTTCCGGTGATTGTTTGCATGGACTTCCATCATAACCTTCCCTCGTAAAATATATAAATGATATGTGAAGTTTTGTATCATTTCAAACAGTCCTCGATTTAATTTGATTTTTGACCGAAACTAGTACAAACTAGTGTATAATATTATATGATTTTTGGTCGAAACTTTCATTTCGAAAAGTTTCATAGAATCTTATTTTCAGATGATTTTCTTGCATGGACCTCCATCATCACCTTCACTCTTAACATCCATAAATGATCTGAAAAGTCTAGTATCATTTCAAATAGTCTCCAATTAAATTTGATCTTTTTGACCGAAACTAGTGTATAATATACTATTATTTTTTACTGTAACTTGCATTTCGAAAAGTTTCATAGAATTTAATTTCCATATGATTTTTTGCATGGACTTCCATCATAACCTTCCCTCGTAAAATATATAAATGATATGTGAAGTTTCATATCATTTCAGGCAGTCCCCGATTTAATTTGATTTTTGACCGAAACTAGTACAAACTAGTGTATAATATTATATGATTTTTGGTCGAAACTTGCATTTCGAAACGTTTCATAGAATCTAATTTTTAGATGATTTTTTTGCATGGACCTCCATCATAACCTTCCCTCTTAACATCCATAAATGATCTGAAAAGTCTAGTATCATTTCAAATAGTCCCCAATTAAATTTGATCTTTTTGACGGAAACTAATGTATAATATACTATGATTTTTGACCGAAACTTACGTTTCGAAAAGTTTCATAGAATCTATTTTTCAGATGATTTTTTGCATGGACTTCCAATATAACCTTCCCTCGTAAAATATATAAATGATATGTGAATTTTCGAATCATTTAGAACAGTCCCCAATTTAATTTCATTTTTTACCGAAACTAGTATAAACTAGTGTATAATATATTAATATTTTTTGGCCGAAACTTGCATTTCAAAAAGTTTTATAGAATTTAATTTTCAGATGAATTTTTTTGCATAGACTTCCATCATAACCTTCCCTCTTAACATATATAAATGATCTGAAAAGTCTCGTATCATTTCAAATAGTCCCTAATTAAATTTGATCTTTTTGACCGAAACTACTGTATAATATACTATGATTTTTGACCAAAACTTGCATTTCGAAAAGTTTCATAGAATTTAATTTTAAGATGATTTTTTGCATGGACTTCCATCATAACCTTCCCTCATAAAATATATAAATGATATGTGAAGTTTCGTATCATTTCAAACAGTCCCCGATTTAATTTGATTTTTGACCGAAACAAGTACAAATTAGTGTATAATATAAAATGATTTTTGGTTGAAACTTGCATTTCGAAAAGTTTCGTAGAATCTAATTTTCAGATGATTTTTTTGCATAGACTTCCATCATATCCTTCCCTTTTAACATATATAAATGATCTAAAAAGTCTAGTATCATTTCAAATAGTCCCCAATTAAATTTGATCTTTTTGACCATAACTAGTGTATAATATACTATGATTTTTGACATAAACTTGCATTTCGAAAAGTTTCATAGAATCTAATTTTCCGGTGATTTTTTGCATGGACTTCCATCATAACCTTCCCTCGTAAAATATATAAATGATATGTGAAGTTTTGTATCATTTCAAACAGTCCTCGATTTAATTTGATTTTTGACCGAAACTAGTACAAACTAGTGTATAATATTATATGATTTTTGGTCGAAACTTTCATTTCGAAAAGTTTCATAGAATCTTATTTTCAGATGATTTTCTTGCATGGACCTCCATCATCACCTTCACTCTTAACATCCATAAATGATCTGAAAAGTCTAGTATCATTTCAAATAGTCTCCAATTAAATTTGATCTTTTTGACCGAAACTAGTGTATAATATACTATTATTTTTTACTGTAACTTGCATTTCGAAAAGTTTCATAGAATTTAATTTCCATATGATTTTTTGCATGGACTTCCATCATAACCTTCCCTCGTAAAATATATAAATGATATGTGAAGTTTCATATCATTTCAGGCAGTCCCCGATTTAATTTGATTTTTGACCGAAACAAGTACAAACTAGTGTATAATATAAAATGATTTTTGGTCGAAACTTGCATTTCGAAAAGTTTCGTAGAATCTAATTTTCAGATGATTTTTTTGCATGGACCTCCATCATAACCTTCCCTCTTAACATCCATAAATGATCTGAAAAGTCTAGTATCATTTCAAATAGTCCCCAATTAAATTTGATCTTTTTGACGGAAACTAATGTATAATATACTATGATTTTTGATCGAAACTTACGTTTCGAAAAGTTTCATAGAATCTATTTTTCAGATGATTTTTTGCATGGACTTCCAATATAACCTTCCCTCGTAAAATATATAAATGATATGTGAATTTTCGAATCATTTTGAACAGTCCCCAATTTAATTTCATTTTTTACCGAAACTAGTATAAACTAGTGTATAATATATTAATATTTTTTGGCCGAAACTTGCATTTCAAAAAGTTTTATAGAATTTAATTTTCAGATGAATTTTTTTGCATAGACTTCCATCATAACCTTCCCTCTTAACATATATAAATGATCTGAAAAGTCTCGTATCATTTCAAATAGTCCCTAATTAAATTTGATCTTTTTGACCGAAACTACTGTATAATATACTATGATTTTTTACCAAAACTTGCATTTCGAAAAGTTTCATAGAATTTAATTTTCAGATGATTTTTTGCATGGACTTCCATCATAACCTTCCCTCATAAAATATATAAATGATATGTGAAGTTTCGTATCATTTCAAACAGTCCCCGATTTAATTTGATTTTTGACCGAAACAAGTACAAATTAGTGTATAATATAAAATGATTTTTGGTTGAAACTTGCATTTCGAAAAGTTTCGTAGAATCTAATTTTCAGATGATTTTTTTGCATAGACTTCCATCATATCCTTCCCTTTTAACATATATAAATAATCTAAAAAGTCTAGTATCATTTCAAATAGTCCCCAATTAAATTTGATCTTTTTGACCATAACTAGTGTATAATATACTATGATTTTTGACATAAACTTGCATTTCGAAAAGTTTCATAGAATCTAATTTTCCGGTGATTTTTTGCATGGACTTCCATCATAACCTTCCCTCGTAAAATATATAAATGATATGTGAAGTTTTGTATCATTTCAAACAGTCCTCGATTTAATTTGATTTTTGACCGAAACTAGTACAAACTAGTGTATAATATTATATGATTTTTGGTCGAAACTTTCATTTCGAAAAGTTTCATAGAATCTTATTTTCAGATGATTTTCTTGCATGGACCTCCATCATCACCTTCACTCTTAACATCCATAAATGATCTGAAAAGTCTAGTATCATTTCAAATAGTCTCCAATTAAATTTGATCTTTTTGACCGAAACTAGTGTATAATATACTATTATTTTTTACTGTAACTTGCATTTCGAAAAGTTTCATAGAATTTAATTTCCATATGATTTTTTGCATGGACTTCCATCATAACCTTCCCTCGTAAAATATATAAATGATATGTGAAGTTTCATATCATTTCAGGCAGTCCCCGATTTAATTTGATTTTTGACCGAAACTAGTACAAACTAGTGTATAATATTATATGATTTTTGGTCGAAACTTGCATTTCGAAACGTTTCATAGAATCTAATTTTTAGATGATTTTTTTGCATGGACCTCCATCATAACCTTCCCTCTTAACATCCATAAATGATCTGAAAAGTCTAGTATCATTTCAAATAGTCCCCAATTAAATTTGATCTTTTTGACGGAAACTAATGTATAATATACTATGATTTTTGACCGAAACTTACGTTTCGAAAAGTTTCATAGAATCTATTTTTCAGATGATTTTTTGCATGGACTTCCAATATAACCTTCCCTCGTAAAATATATAAATGATATGTGAATTTTCGAATCATTTCGAACAGTCCCCAATTTAATTTCATTTTTTACCGAAACTAGTATAAACTAGTGTATAATATATTAATATTTTTTGGCCGAAACTTGCATTTCAAAAAGTTTTATAGAATTTAATTTTCAGATGAATTTTTTTGCATAGACTTCCATCATAACCTTCCCTCTTAACATATATAAATGATCTGAAAAGTCTCGTATCATTTCAAATAGTCCCTAATTAAATTTGATCTTTTTGACCGAAACTACTGTATAATATACTATGATTTTTGACCAAAACTTGCATTTCGAAAAGTTTCATAGAATTTAATTTTCAGATGATTTTTTGCATGGACTTCCATCATAACCTTCCCTCATAAAATATATAAATGATATGTGAAGTTTCGTATCATTTCAAACAGTCCCCGATTTAATTTGATTTTTGACCGAAACAAGTACAAATTAGTGTATAATATAAAATGATTTTTGGTTGAAACTTGCATTTCGAAAAGTTTCGTAGAATCTAATTTTCAGATGATTTTTTTGCATAGACTTCCATCATATCCTTCCCTTTTAACATATATAAATGATCTAAAAAGTCTAGTATCATTTCAAATAGTCCCCAATTAAATTTGATCTTTTTGACCATAACTAGTGTATAATATACTATGATTTTTGACATAAACTTGCATTTCGAAAAGTTTCATAGAATCTAATTTTCCGGTGATTTTTTGCATGGACTTCCATCATAACCTTCCCTCGTAAAATATATAAATGATATGTGAAGTTTTGTATCATTTCAAACAGTCCTCGATTTAATTTGATTTTTGACCGAAACTAGTACAAACTAGTGTATAATATTATATGATTTTTGGTCGAAACTTTCATTTCGAAAAGTTTCATAGAATCTTATTTTCAGATGATTTTCTTGCATGGACCTCCATCATCACCTTCACTCTTAACATCCATAAATGATCTGAAAAGTCTAGTATCATTTCAAATAGTCTCCAATTAAATTTGATCTTTTTGACCGAAACTAGTGTATAATATACTATTATTTTTTACTGTAACTTGCATTTCGAAAAGTTTCATAGAATTTAATTTCCATATGATTTTTTGCATGGACTTCCATCATAACCTTCCCTCGTAAAATATATAAATGATATGTGAAGTTTCATATCATTTCAGGCAGTCCCCGATTTAATTTGATTTTTGACCGAAACTAGTACAAACTAGTGTATAATATTATATGATTTTTTGTCGAAACTTGCATTTCGAAACGTTTCATAGAATCTAATTTTTAGATGATTTTTTTGCATGGACCTCCATCATAACCTTCCCTCTTAACATCCATAAATGATCTGAAAAGTCTAGTATCATTTCAAATAGTCCCCAATTAAATTTGATCTTTTTGACGGAAACTAATGTATAATATATACTATGATTTTTGACCGAAACTTACGTTTCGAAAAGTTTCATAGAATCTATTTTTCAGATAATTTTTTGCATGGACTTCCAATATAACCTTCCCTCGTAAAATATATAAATGATATGTGAATTTTCGAATCATTTCGAACAGTCCCCAATTTAATTTCATTTTTTACCGAAACTAGTATAAACTAGTGTATAATATATTAATATTTTTTGGCCGAAACTTGCATTTCAAAAAGTTTTATAGAATTTAATTTTCAGATGAATTTTTTTGCATAGACTTCCATCATAACCTTCCCTCTTAACATATATAAATGATCTGAAAAGTCTCGTATCATTTCAAATAGTCCCTAATTAAATTTGATCTTTTTGACCGAAACTACTGTATAATATACTATGATTTTTTACCAAAACTTGCATTTCGAAAAGTTTCATAGAATTTAATTTTCAGATGATTTTTTGCATGGACTTCCATCATAACCTTCCCTCATAAAATATATAAATGATATGTGAAGTTTCGTATCATTTCAAACAGTCCCCGATTTAATTTGATTTTTGACCGAAACAAGTACAAATTAGTGTATAATATAAAATGATTTTTGGTTGAAACTTGCATTTCGAAAAGTTTCGTAGAATCTAATTTTCAGATGATTTTTTTGCATAGACTTCCATCATATCCTTCCCTTTTAACATATATAAATGATCTAAAAAGTCTAGTATCATTTCAAATAGTCCCCAATTAAATTTGATCTTTTTGACCATAACTAGTGTATAATATACTATGATTTTTGACATAAACTTGCATTTCGAAAAGTTTCATAGAATCTAATTTTCCGGTGATTGTTTGCATGGACTTCCATCATAACCTTCCCTCGTAAAATATAT
This sequence comes from Lathyrus aphaca, assembly GCA_963966055.1. NCBI lineage: Eukaryota > Viridiplantae > Streptophyta > Magnoliopsida > Fabales > Fabaceae > Lathyrus > Lathyrus aphaca. Next base: position 500,049,296 of record OZ014525.1, read on the forward strand.
AAATGATATGTGAAGTTTTGTATCATTTCAAACAGTCCTCGATTTAATTTGATTTTTGACCGAAACTAGTACAAACTAGTGTATAATATTATATGATTTTTGGTCGAAACTTTCATTTCGAAAAGTTTCATAGAATCTTATTTTCAGATGATTTTCTTGCATGGACCTCCATCATCACCTTCACTCTTAACATCCATAAATGATCTGAAAAGTCTAGTATCATTTCAAATAGTCTCCAATTAAATTTGATCTTTTTGACCGAAACTAGTGTATAATATACTATTATTTTTTACTGTAACTTGCATTTCGAAAAGTTTCATAGAATTTAATTTCCATATGATTTTTTGCATGGACTTCCATCATAACCTTCCCTCGTAAAATATATAAATGATATGTGAAGTTTCATATCATTTCAGGCAGTCCCCGATTTAATTTGATTTTTGACCGAAACTAGTACAAACTAGTGTATAATATTATATGATTTTTGGTCGAAACTTGCATTTCGAAACGTTTCATAGAATCTAATTTTTAGATGATTTTTTTGCATGGACCTCCATCATAACCTTCCCTCTTAACATCCATAAATGATCTGAAAAGTCTAGTATCATTTCAAATAGTCCCCAATTAAATTTGATCTTTTTGACGGAAACTAATGTATAATATACTATGATTTTTGACCGAAACTTACGTTTCGAAAAGTTTCATAGAATCTATTTTTCAGATGATTTTTTGCATGGACTTCCAATATAACCTTCCCTCGTAAAATATATAAATGATATGTGAATTTTCGAATCATTTCGAACAGTCCCCAATTTAATTTCATTTTTTACCGAAACTAGTATAAACTAGTGTATAATATATTAATATTTTTTGGCCGAAACTTGCATTTCAAAAAGTTTTATAGAATTTAATTTTCAGATGAATTTTTTTGCATAGACTTCCATCATAACCTTCCCTCTTAACATATATAAATGATCTGAAAAGTCTCGTATCATTTCAAATAGTCCCTAATTAAATTTGATCTTTTTGACCGAAACTACTGTATAATATACTATGATTTTTGACCAAAACTTGCATTTCGAAAAGTTTCATAGAATTTAATTTTAAGATGATTTTTTGCATGGACTTCCATCATAACCTTCCCTCATAAAATATATAAATGATATGTGAAGTTTCGTATCATTTCAAACAGTCCCCGATTTAATTTGATTTTTGACCGAAACAAGTACAAATTAGTGTATAATATAAAATGATTTTTGGTTGAAACTTGCATTTCGAAAAGTTTCGTAGAATCTAATTTTCAGATGATTTTTTTGCATAGACTTCCATCATATCCTTCCCTTTTAACATATATAAATGATCTAAAAAGTCTAGTATCATTTCAAATAGTCCCCAATTAAATTTGATCTTTTTGACCATAACTAGTGTATAATATACTATGATTTTTGACATAAACTTGCATTTCGAAAAGTTTCATAGAATCTAATTTTCCGGTGATTTTTTGCATGGACTTCCATCATAACCTTCCCTCGTAAAATATATAAATGATATGTGAAGTTTTGTATCATTTCAAACAGTCCTCGATTTAATTTGATTTTTGACCGAAACTAGTACAAACTAGTGTATAATATTATATGATTTTTGGTCGAAACTTTCATTTCGAAAAGTTTCATAGAATCTTATTTTCAGATGATTTTCTTGCATGGACCTCCATCATCACCTTCACTCTTAACATCCATAAATGATCTGAAAAGTCTAGTATCATTTCAAATAGTCTCCAATTAAATTTGATCTTTTTGACCGAAACTAGTGTATAATATACTATTATTTTTTACTGTAACTTGCATTTCGAAAAGTTTCATAGAATTTAATTTCCATATGATTTTTTGCATGGACTTCCATCATAACCTTCCCTCGTAAAATATATAAATGATATGTGAAGTTTCATATCATTTCAGGCAGTCCCCGATTTAATTTGATTTTTGACCGAAACAAGTACAAATTAGTGTATAATATAAAATGATTTTTGGTTGAAACTTGCATTTCGAAAAGTTTCGTAGAATCTAATTTTCAGATGATTTTTTTGCATAGACTTCCATCATATCCTTCCCTTTTAACATATATAAATGATCTAAAAAGTCTAGTATCATTTCAAATAGTCCCCAATTAAATTTGATCTTTTTGACCATAACTAGTGTATAATATACTATGATTTTTGACATAAACTTACATTTCGAAAAGTTTCATAGAATCTAATTTTCCGGTGATTTTTTGCATGGACTTCCATCATAACCTTCCCTCGTAAAATATATAAATGATATGTGAAGTTTTGTATCATTTCAAACAGTCCTCGATTTAATTTGATTTTTGACCGAAACTAGTACAAACTAGTGTATAATATTATATGATTTTTGGTCGAAACTTTCATTTCGAAAAGTTTCATAGAATCTTATTTTCAGATGATTTTCTTGCATGGACCTCCATCATCACCTTCACTCTTAACATCCATAAATGATCTGAAAAGTCTAGTATCATTTCAAATAGTCTCCAATTAAATTTGATCTTTTTGACCGAAACTAGTGTATAATATACTATTATTTTTTACTGTAACTTGCATTTCGAAAAGTTTCATAGAATTTAATTTCCATATGATTTTTTGCATGGACTTCCATCATAACCTTCCCTCGTAAAATATATAAATGATATGTGATGTTTCATATCATTTCAGGCAGTCCCCGATTTAATTTGATTTTTGACCGAAACTACTACAAACTAGTGTATAATATTATATGATTTTTGGTCGAAACTTGCATTTCGAAACGTTTCATAGAATCTAATTTTTAGATGATTTTTTTGCATGGACCTCCATCATAACCTTCCCTCTTAACATCCATAAATGATCTGAAAAGTCTAGTATCATTTCAAATAGTCCCCAATTAAATTTGATCTTTTTGACGGAAACTAATGTATAATATACTATGATTTTTGACCGAAACTTACGTTTCGAAAAGTTTCATAGAATCTATTTTTCAGATGATTTTTTGCATGGACTTCCAATATAACCTTCCCTCGTAAAATATATAAATGATATGTGAATTTTCGAATCATTTCGAACAGTCCCCAATTTAATTTCATTTTTTACCGAAACTAGTATAAACTAGTGTATAATATATTAATATTTTTTGGCCGAAACTTGCATTTCAAAAAGTTTTATAGAATTTAATTTTCAGATGAATTTTTTTGCATAGACTTCCATCATAACCTTCCCTCTTAATATATATAAATGATCTGAAAAGTCTCGTATCATTTCAAATAGTCCCTAATTAAATTTGATCTTTTTGACCGAAACTACAGTATAATATACTATGATTTTTTACCAAAACTTGCATTTCGAAAAGTTTCATAGAATTTAATTTTCAGATGATTTTTTGCATGGACTTCCATCATAACCTTCCCTCATAAAATATATAAATGATATGTGAAGTTTCGTATCATTTCAAACAGTCCCCGATTTAATTTGATTTTTGACCGAAACAAGTACAAATTAGTGTATAATATAAAATGATTTTTGGTTGAAACTTGCATTTCGAAAAGTTTCGTAGAATCTAATTTTCAGATGATTTTTTTGCATAGACTTCCATCATATCCTTCCCTTTTAACATATATAAATGATCTAAAAAGTCTAGTATCATTTCAAATAGTCCCCAATTAAATTTGATCTTTTTGACCATAACTAGTGTATAATATACTATGATTTTTGACATAAACTTGCATTTCGAAATGTTTCATAGAATCTAATTTTCCGGTGATTTTTTGCATGGACTTCCATCATAACCTTCCCTCGTAAAATATATAAATGATATGTGAAGTTTTGTATCATTTCAAACAGTCCTCGATTTAATTTGATTTTTGACCGAAACTAGTACAAACTAGTGTATAATATTATATGATTTTTGGTCGAAACTTTCATTTCGAAAAGTTTCATAGAATCTTATTTTCAGATGATTTTCTTGCATGGACCTCCATCATCACCTTCACTCTTAACATCCATAAATGATCTGAAAAGTCTAGTATCATTTCAAATAGTCTCCAATTAAATTTGATCTTTTTGACCGAAACTAGTGTATAATATACTATTATTTTTTACTGTAACTTGCATTTCGAAAAGTTTCATAGAATTTAATTTCCATATGATTTTTTGCATGGACTTCCATCATAACCTTCCCTCGTAAAATATATAAATGATATGTGAAGTTTCATATCATTTCAGGCAGTCCCCGATTTAATTTGATTTTTGACCGAAACAAGTACAAACTAGTGTATAATATTATATGATTTTTGGTCGAAACTTGCATTTCGAATCGTTTCGTAGAATCTAATTTTTAGATGATTTTTTTGCATGGACCTCCATCATAACCTTCCCTCTTAACATCCATAAATGATCTGAAAAGTCTAGTATCATTTCAAATAGTCCCCAATTAAATTTGATCTTTTTGACGGAAACTAATGTATAATATACTATGATTTTTGACCGAAACTTACGTTTCGAAAAGTTTCATAGAATCTATTTTTCAGATGATTTTTTGCATGGACTTCCAATATAACCTTCCCTCGTAAAATATATAAATGATATGTGAATTTTCGAATCATTTCGAACAGTCCCCAATTTAATTTCATTTTTTACCGAAACTAGTATAAACTAGATTATAATATATTAATATTTTTTGGCCGAAACTTGCATTTCAAAAAGTTTTATAGAATTTAATTTTCAGATGAATTTTTTTGCATAGACTTCCATCATAACCTTCCCTCTTAACATATATAAATGATCTGAAAAGTCTCGTATCATTTCAAATAGTCCCTAATTAAATTTGATCTTTTTGACCGAAACTACTGTATAATATACTATGATTTTTGACCAAAACTTGCATTTCGAAAAGTTTCATAGAATTTAATTTTAAGATGATTTTTTGCATGGACTTCCATCATAACCTTCCCTCATAAAATATATAAATGATATGTGAAGTTTCGTATCATTTCAAACAGTCCCCGATTTAATTTGATTTTTGACCGAAACAAGTACAAATTAGTGTATAATATAAAATGATTTTTGGTTGAAACTTGCATTTCGAAAAGTTTCGTAGAATCTAATTTTCAGATGATTTTTTTGCATAGACTTCCATCATATCCTTCCCTTTTAACATATATAAATGATCTAAAAAGTCTAGTATCATTTCAAATAGTCCCCAATTAAATTTGATCTTTTTGACCATAACTAGTGTATAATATACTATGATTTTTGACATAAACTTGCATTTCGAAAAGTTTCATAGAATCTAATTTTCCGGTGATTTTTTGCATGGACTTCCATCATAACCTTCCCTCGTAAAATATATAAATGATATGTGAAGTTTTGTATCATTTCAAACAGTCCTCGATTTAATTTGATTTTTGACCGAAACTAGTACAAACTAGTGTATAATATTATATGATTTTTGGTCGAAACTTTCATTTCGAAAAGTTTCATAGAATCTTATTTTCAGATGATTTTCTTGCATGGACCTCCATCATCACCTTCACTCTTAACATCCATAAATGATCTGAAAAGTCTAGTATCATTTCAAATAGTCTCCAATTAAATTTGATCTTTTTGACCGAAACTAGTGTATAATATACTATTATTTTTTACTGTAACTTGCATTTCGAAAAGTTTCATAGAATTTAATTTCCATATGATTTTTTGCATGGACTTCCATCATAACCTTCCCTCGTAAAATATATAAATGATATGTGAAGTTTCATATCATTTCAGGCAGTCCCCGATTTAATTTGATTTTTGACCGAAACTACTACAAACTAGTGTATAATATTATATGATTTTTTGTCGAAACTTGCATTTCGAAACGTTTCATAGAATCTAATTTTTAGATGATTTTTTTGCATGGACCTCCATCATAACCTTCCCTCTTAACATCCATAAATGATCTGAAAAGTCTAGTATCATTTCAAATAGTCCCCAATTAAATTTGATCTTTTTGACGGAAACTAATGTATAATATACTATGATTTTTGACCGAAACTTACGTTTCGAAAAGTTTCATAGAATCTATTTTTCAGATGATTTTTTGCATGGACTTCCAATATAACCTTCCCTCGTAAAATATATAAATGATATGTGAATTTTCGAATCATTTCGAACAGTCCCCAATTTAATTTCATTTTTTACCGAAACTAGTATAAACTAGTGTATAATATATTAATATTTTTTGGCCGAAACTTGCATTTCAAAAAGTTTTATAGAATTTAATTTTCAGATGAATTTTTTTGCATAGACTTCCATCATAACCTTCCCTCTTAATATATATAAATGATCTGAAAAGTCTCGTATCATTTCAAATAGTCCCTAATTAAATTTGATCTTTTTGACCGAAACTACAGTATAATATACTATGATTTTTTACCAAAACTTGCATTTCGAAAAGTTTCATAGAATTTAATTTTCAGATGATTTTTTGCATGGACTTCCATCATAACCTTCCCTCATAAAATATATAAATGATATGTGAAGTTTCGTATCATTTCAAACAGTCCCCGATTTAATTTGATTTTTGACCGAAACAAGTACAAATTAGTGTATAATATAAAATGATTTTTGGTTGAAACTTGCATTTCGAAAAGTTTCGTAGAATCTAATTTTCAGATGATTTTTTTGCATAGACTTCCATCATATCCTTCCCTTTTAACATATATAAATGATCTAAAAAGTCTAGTATCATTTCAAATAGTCCCCAATTAAATTTGATCTTTTTGACCATAACTAGTGTATAATATACTATGATTTTTGACATAAACTTGCATTTCGAAATGTTTCATAGAATCTAATTTTCCGGTGATTTTTTGCATGGACTTCCATCATAACCTTCCCTCGTAAAATATATAAATGATATGTGAAGTTTTGTATCATTTCAAACAGTCCTCGATTTAATTTGATTTTTGACCGAAACTAGTACAAACTAGTGTATAATATTATATGATTTTTGGTCGAAACTTTCATTTCGAAAAGTTTCATAGAATCTTATTTTCAGATGATTTTCTTGCATGGACCTCCATCATCACCTTCACTCTTAACATCCATAAATGATCTGAAAAGTCTAGTATCATTTCAAATAGTCTCCAATTAAATTTGATCTTTTTGACCGAAACTAGTGTATAATATACTATTATTTTTTACTGTAACTTGCATTTCGAAAAGTTTCATAGAATTTAATTTCCATATGATTTTTTGCATGGACTTCCATCATAACCTTCCCTCGTAAAATATATAAATGATATGTGAAGTTTCATATCATTTCAGGCAGTCCCCGATTTAATTTGATTTTTGACCGAAACAAGTACAAACTAGTGTATAATATTATATGATTTTTGGTCGAAACTTGCATTTCGAATCGTTTCGTAGAATCTAATTTTTAGATGATTTTTTTGCATGGACCTCCATCATAACCTTCCCTCTTAACATCCATAAATGATCTGAAAAGTCTAGTATCATTTCAAATAGTCCCCAATTAAATTTGATCTTTTTGACGGAAACTAATGTATAATATACTATGATTTTTGACCGAAACTTACGTTTCGAAAAGTTTCATAGAATCTATTTTTCAGATGATTTTTTGCATGGACTTCCAATATAACCTTCCCTCGTAAAATATATAAATGATATGTGAATTTTCGAATCATTTCGAACAGTCCCCAATTTAATTTCATTTTTTACCGAAACTAGTATAAACTAGATTATAATATATTAATATTTTTTGGCCGAAACTTGCATTTCAAAAAGTTTTATAGAATTTAATTTTCAGATGAATTTTTTTGCATAGACTTCCATCATAACCTTCCCTCTTAACATATATAAATGATCTGAAAAGTCTCGTATCATTTCAAATAGTCCCTAATTAAATTTGATCTTTTTGACCGAAACTACTGTATAATATACTATGATTTTTGACCAAAACTTGCATTTCGAAAAGTTTCATAGAATTTAATTTTAAGATGATTTTTTGCATGGACTTCCATCATAACCTTCCCTCATAAAATATATAAATGATATGTGAAGTTTCGTATCATTTCAAACAGTCCCCGATTTAATTTGATTTTTGACCGAAACAAGTACAAATTAGTGTATAATATAAAATGATTTTTGGTTGAAACTTGCATTTCGAAAAGTTTCGTAGAATCTAATTTTCAGATGATTTTTTTGCATAGACTTCCATCATATCCTTCCCTTTTAACATATATAAATGATCTAAAAAGTCTAGTATCATTTCAAATAGTCCCCAATTAAATTTGATCTTTTTGACCATAACTAGTGTATAATATACTATGATTTTTGACATAAACTTGCATTTCGAAAAGTTTCATAGAATCTAATTTTCCGGTGATTTTTTGCATGGACTTCCATCATAACCTTCCCTCGTAAAATATATAAATGATATGTGAAGTTTTGTATCATTTCAAACAGTCCTCGATTTAATTTGATTTTTGACCGAAACTAGTACAAACTAGTGTATAATATTATATGATTTTTGGTCGAAACTTTCATTTCGAAAAGTTTCATAGAATCTTATTTTCAGATGATTTTCTTGCATGGACCTCCATCATCACCTTCACTCTTAACATCCATAAATGATCTGAAAAGTCTAGTATCATTTCAAATAGTCTCCAATTAAATTTGATCTTTTTGACCGAAACTAGTGTATAATATACTATTATTTTTTACTGTAACTTGCATTTCGAAAAGTTTCATAGAATTTAATTTCCATATGATTTTTTGCATGGACTTCCATCATAACCTTCCCTCGTAAAATATATAAATGATATGTGAAGTTTCATATCATTTCAGGCAGTCCCCGATTTAATTTGATTTTTGACCGAAACTACTACAAACTAGTGTATAATATTATATGATTTTTTGTCGAAACTTGCATTTCGAAACGTTTCATAGAATCTAATTTTTAGATGATTTTTTTGCATGGACCTCCATCATAACCTTCCCTCTTAACATCCATAAATGATCTGAAAAGTCTAGTATCATTTCAAATAGTCCCCAATTAAATTTGATCTTTTTGACGGAAACTAATGTATAATATACTATGATTTTTGACCGAAACTTACGTTTCGAAAAGTTTCATAGAATCTATTTTTCAGATGATTTTTTGCATGGACTTCCAATATAACCTTCCCTCGTAAAATATATAAATGATATGTGAATTTTCGAATCATTTCGAACAGTCCCCAATTTAATTTCATTTTTTACCGAAACTAGTATAAACTAGTGTATAATATATTAATATTTTTTGGCCGAAACTTGCATTTCAAAAAGTTTTATAGAATTTAATTTTCAGATGAATTTTTTTGCATAGACTTCCATCATAACCTTCCCTCTTAACATATATAAATGATCTGAAAAGTCTCGTATCATTTCAAATAGTCCCTAATTAAATTTGATCTTTTTGACCGAAACTACTGTATAATATACTATGATTTTTTACCAAAACTTGCATTTCGAAAAGTTTCATAGAATTTAATTTTCAGATGATTTTTTGCATGGACTTCCATCATAACCTTCCCTCATAAAATATATAAATGATATGTGAAGTTTCGTATCATTTCAAACAGTCCCCGATTTAATTTGATTTTTGACCGAAACAAGTACAAATTAGTGTATAATATAAAATGATTTTTGGTTGAAACTTGCATTTCGAAAAGTTTCGTAGAATCTAATTTTCAGATGATTTTTTTGCATAGACTTCCATCATATCCTTCCCTTTTAACATATATAAATGATCTAAAAAGTCTAGTATCATTTCAAATAGTCCCCAATTAAATTTGATCTTTTTGACCATAACTAGTGTATAATATACTATGATTTTTGACATAAACTTGCATTTCGAAAAGTTTCATAGAATCTAATTTTCCGGTGATTTTTTGCATGGACTTCCATCATAACCTTCCCTCGTAAAATATATAAATGATATGTGAAGTTTTGTATCATTTCAAACAGTCCTCGATTTAATTTGATTTTTGACCGAAACTAGTACAAACTAGTGTATAATATTATATGATTTTTGGTCGAAACTTTCATTTCGAAAAGTTTCATAGAATCTTATTTTCAGATGATTTTCTTGCATGGACCTCCATCATCACCTTCACTCTTAACATCCATAAATGATCTGAAAAGTCTAGTATCATTTCAAATAGTCTCCAATTAAATTTGATCTTTTTGACCGAAACTAGTGTATAATATACTATTATTTTTTACTGTAACTTGCATTTCGAAAAGTTTCATAGAATTTAATTTCCATATGATTTTTTGCATGTACTTCCATCATAACCTTCCCTCGTAAAATATATAAATGAAATGTTAAGTTTCATATCATTTCAGGCAGTCCCCGATTTAATTTGATTTTTGACCGAAACTAGTACAAACTAGTGTATAATATTATATGATTTTTGGTCGAAACTTGCATTTCGAAACGTTTCATAGAATCTAATTTTTAGATGATTTTTTTGCATGGACCTCCATCATAACCTTCCCTCTTAACATCCATAAATGATCTGAAAAGTCTAGTATCATTTCAAATAGTCCCCAATTAAATTTGATCTTTTTGACGGAAACTAATGTATAATATATTATGATTTTTGACCGAAACTTACGTTTCGAAAAGGTTCATAGAATCTATTTTTCAGATGATTTTTAGCATGGACTTCCAATATAACCTTCCCTCGTAAAATATATAAATGATATGTGAATTTTCGAATCATTTCGAACAGTCCCCAATTTAATTTCATTTTTTACCGAAACTAGTATAAACTAGTGTATAATATATTAATATTTTTTCGCCGAAACTTGCATTTCAAAAAGTTTTATAGAATTTAATTTTCAGATGAATTTTTTTGCATAGACTTCCATCATAACCTTCCCTCTTAACATATATAAATGATCTGAAAAGTCTCGTATCATTTCAAATAGTCCCTAATTAAATTTGATCTTTTTGACCGAAACTACTGTATAATATACTATGATTTTTTACCAAAACTTGCATTTCGAAAAGTTTCATAGAATTTAATTTTCAGATGATTTTTTGCATGGACTTCCATCATAACCTTCCCTCATAAAATATATAAATGATATGTGAAGTTTCGTATCATTTCAAACAGTCCCCGATTTAATTTGATTTTTGACCGAAACAAGTACAAATTAGTGTATAATATAAAATGATTTTTGGTTGAAACTTGCATTTCGAAAAGTTTCGTAGAATCTAATTTTCAGATGATTTTTTTGCATAGACTTCCATCATATCCTTCCCTTTTAACATATATAAATGATCTAAAAAGTCTAGTATCATTTCAAATAGTCCCCAATTAAATTTGATCTTTTTGACCATAACTAGTGTATAATATACTATGATTTTTGACATAAACTTGCATTTCGAAAAGTTTCATAGAATCTAATTTTCCGGTGATTTTTTGCATGGACTTCCATCATAACCTTCCCTCGTAAAATATATAAATGATATGTGAAGTTTTGTATCATTTCAAACAGTCCTCGATTTAATTTGATTTTTGACCGAAACTAGTACAAACTAGTGTATAATATTATATGATTTTTGGTCGAAACTTTCATTTCGAAAAGTTTCATAGAATCTTATTTTCAGATGATTTTCTTGCATGGACCTCCATCATCACCTTCACTCTTAACATCCATAAATGATCTGAAAAGTCTAGTATCATTTCAAATAGTCTCCAATTAAATTTGATCTTTTTGACCGAAACTAGTGTATAATATACTATTATTTTTTACTGTAACTTGCATTTCGAAAAGTTTCATAGAATTTAATTTCCATATGATTTTTTGCATGGACTTCCATCATAACCTTCCCTCGTAAAATATATAAATGATATGTGAAGTTTCATATCATTTCAGGCAGTCCCCGATTTAATTTGATTTTTGACCGAAACTACTACAAACTAGTGTATAATATTATATGATTTTTGGTCGAAACTTGCATTTCGAAACGTTTCATAGAATCTAATTTTTAGATGATTTTTTTGCATGGACCTCCATCATAACCTTCCCTCTTAACATCCATAAATGATCTGAAAAGTCTAGTATCATTTCAAATAGTCCCCAATTAAATTTGATCTTTTTGACGGAAACTAATGTATAATATACTATGATTTTTGACCGAAACTTACGTTTCGAAAAGTTTCATAGAATCTATTTTTCAGATGATTTTTTGCATGGACTTCCAATATAACCTTCCCTCGTAAAATATATAAATGATATGTGAATTTTCGAATCATTTCGAACAGTCCCCAATTTAATTTCATTTTTTACCGAAACTAGTATAAACTAGTGTATAATATATTAATATTTTTTGGCCGAAACTTGCATTTCAAAAAGTTTTATAGAATTTAATTTTCAGATGAATTTTTTTGCATAGACTTCCATCATAACCTTCCCTCTTAACATATATAAATGATCTGAAAAGTCTCGTATCATTTCAAATAGTCCCTAATTAAATTTGATCTTTTTGACCGAAACTACTGTATAATATACTATGATTTTTTACCAAAACTTGCATTTCGAAAAGTTTCATAGAATTTAATTTTCAGATGATTTTTTGCATGGACTTCCATCATAACCTTCCCTCATAAAATATATAAATGATATGTGAAGTTTCGTATCATTTCAAACAGTCCCCGATTTAATTTGATTTTTGACCGAAACAAGTACAAATTAGTGTATAATATAAAATGATTTTTGGTTGAAACTTGCATTTCGAAAAGTTTCGTAGAATCTAATTTTCAGATGATTTTTTTGCATAGACTTCCATCATATCCTTCCCTTTTAACATATATAAATGATCTAAAAAGTCTAGTATCATTTCAAATAGTCCCCAATTAAATTTGATCTTTTTGACCATAACTAGTGTATAATATACTATGATTTTTGACATAAACTTGCATTTCGAAAAGTTTCATAGAATCTAATTTTCCGGTGATTTTTTGCATGGACTTCCATCATAACCTTCCCTCGTAAAATATATAAATGATATGTGAAGTTTTGTATCATTTCAAACAGTCCTCGATTTAATTTGATTTTTGACCGAAACTAGTACAAACTAGTGTATAATATTATATGATTTTTGGTCGAAACTTTCATTTCGAAAAGTTTCATAGAATCTTATTTTCAGATGATTTTCTTGCATGGACCTCCATCATCACCTTCACTCTTAACATCCATAAATGATCTGAAAAGTCTAGTATCATTTCAAATAGTCTCCAATTAAATTTGATCTTTTTGACCGAAACTAGTGTATAATATACTATTATTTTTTACTGTAACTTGCATTTCGAAAAGTTTCATAGAATTTAATTTCCATATGATTTTTTGCATGGACTTCCATCATAACCTTCCCTCGTAAAATATATAAATGATATGTGAAGTTTCATATCATTTCAGGCAGTCCCCGATTTAATTTGATTTTTGACCGAAACTACTACAAACTAGTGTATAATATTATATGATTTTTGGTCGAAACTTGCATTTCGAAACGTTTCATAGAATCTAATTTTTAGATGATTTTTTTGCATGGACCTCCATCATAACCTTCCCTCTTAACATCCATAAATGATCTGAAAAGTCTAGTATCATTTCAAATAGTCCCCAATTAAATTTGATCTTTTTGACGGAAACTAATGTATAATATACTATGATTTTTGACCGAAACTTACGTTTCGAAAAGTTTCATAGAATCTATTTTTCAGATGATTTTTTGCATGGACTTCCAATATAACCTTCCCTCGTAAAATATATAAATGATATGTGAATTTTCGAATCATTTCGAACAGTCCCCAATTTAATTTCATTTTTTACCGAAACTAGTATAAACTAGTGTATAATATATTAATATTTTTTGGCCGAAACTTGCATTTCAAAAAGTTTTATAGAATTTAATTTTCAGATGAATTTTTTTGCATAGACTTCCATCATAACCTTCCCTCTTAACATATATAAATGATCTGAAAAGTCTCGTATCATTTCAAATAGTCCCTAATTAAATTTGATCTTTTTGACCGAAACTACTGTATAATATACTATGATTTTTTACCAAAACTTGCATTTCGAAAAGTTTCATAGAATTTAATTTTCAGATGATTTTTTGCATGGACTTCCATCATAACCTTCCCTCATAAAATATATAAATGATATGTGAAGTTTCGTATCATTTCAAACAGTCCCCGATTTAATTTGATTTTTGACCGAAACAAGTACAAATTAGTGTATAATATAAAATGATTTTTGGTTGAAACTTGCATTTCGAAAAGTTTCGTAGAATCTAATTTTCAGATGATTTTTTTGCATAGACTTCCATCATATCCTTCCCTTTTAACATATATAAATGATCTAAAAAGTCTAGTATCATTTCAAATAGTCCCCAATTAAATTTGATCTTTTTGACCATAACTAGTGTATAATATACTATGATTTTTGACATAAACTTGCATTTCGAAAAGTTTCATAGAATCTAATTTTCCGGTGATTTTTTGCATGGACTTCCATCATAACCTTCCCTCGTAAAATATATAAATGATATGTGAAGTTTTGTATCATTTCAAACAGTCCTCGATTTAATTTGATTTTTGACCGAAACTAGTACAAACTAGTGTATAATATTATATGATTTTTGGTCGAAACTTTCATTTCGAAAAGTTTCATAGAATCTTATTTTCAGATGATTTTCTTGCATGGACCTCCATCATCACCTTCACTCTTAACATCCATAAATGATCTGAAAAGTCTAGTATCATTTCAAATAGTCTCCAATTAAATTTGATCTTTTTGACCGAAACTAGTGTATAATATACTATTATTTTTTACTGTAACTTGCATTTCGAAAAGTTTCATAGAATTTAATTTCCATATGATTTTTTGCATGGACTTCCATCATAACCTTCCCTCGTAAAATATATAAATGATATGTGAAGTTTCATATCATTTCAGGCAGTCCCCGATTTAATTTGATTTTTGACCGAA
The DNA here is from genome assembly GCA_963966055.1 of Lathyrus aphaca. Lineage (NCBI taxonomy): Eukaryota > Viridiplantae > Streptophyta > Magnoliopsida > Fabales > Fabaceae > Lathyrus > Lathyrus aphaca. Next base: position 500,064,393 of record OZ014525.1, read on the forward strand.
ACTAGTACAAACTAGTGTATAATATTATATGATTTTTGGTCGAAACTTGCATTTCGAAACGTTTCATAGAATCTAATTTTTAGATGATTTTTTTGCATGGACCTCCATCATAACCTTCCCTCTTAACATCCATAAATGATCTGAAAAGTCTAGTATCATTTCAAATAGTCCCCAATTAAATTTGATCTTTTTGACGGAAACTAATGTATAATATACTATGATTTTTGACCGAAACTTACGTTTCGAAAAGTTTCATAGAATCTATTTTTCAGATGATTTTTTGCATGGACTTCCAATATAACCTTCCCTCGTAAAATATATAAATGATATGTGAATTTTCGAATCATTTCGAACAGTCCCCAATTTAATTTCATTTTTTACCGAAACTAGTATAAACTAGTGTATAATATATTAATATTTTTTGGCCGAAACTTGCATTTCAAAAAGTTTTATAGAATTTAATTTTCAGATGAATTTTTTTGCATAGACTTCCATCATAACCTTCCCTCTTAACATATATAAATGATCTGAAAAGTCTCGTATCATTTCAAATAGTCCCTAATTAAATTTGATCTTTTTGACCGAAACTACTGTATAATATACTATGATTTTTTACCAAAACTTGCATTTCGAAAAGTTTCATAGAATTTAATTTTCAGATGATTTTTTGCATGGACTTCCATCATAACCTTCCCTCATAAAATATATAAATGATATGTGAAGTTTCGTATCATTTCAAACAGTCCCCGATTTAATTTGATTTTTGACCGAAACAAGTACAAATTAGTGTATAATATAAAATGATTTTTGGTTGAAACTTGCATTTCGAAAAGTTTCGTAGAATCTAATTTTCAGATGATTTTTTTGCATAGACTTCCATCATATCCTTCCCTTTTAACATATATAAATGATCTAAAAAGTCTAGTATCATTTCAAATAGTCCCCAATTAAATTTGATCTTTTTGACCATAACTAGTGTATAATATACTATGATTTTTGACATAAACTTGCATTTCGAAAAGTTTCATAGAATCTAATTTTCCGGTGATTTTTTGCATGGACTTCCATCATAACCTTCCCTCGTAAAATATATAAATGATATGTGAAGTTTTGTATCATTTCAAACAGTCCTCGATTTAATTTGATTTTTGACCGAAACTAGTACAAACTAGTGTATAATATTATATGATTTTTGGTCGAAACTTTCATTTCGAAAAGTTTCATAGAATCTTATTTTCAGATGATTTTCTTGCATGGACCTCCATCATCACCTTCACTCTTAACATCCATAAATGATCTGAAAAGTCTAGTATCATTTCAAATAGTCTCCAATTAAATTTGATCTTTTTGACCGAAACTAGTGTATAATATACTATTATTTTTTACTGTAACTTGCATTTCGAAAAGTTTCATAGAATTTAATTTCCATATGATTTTTTGCATGGACTTACATCATAACCTTCCCTCGTAAAATATATAAATGATATGTGAAGTTTCATATCATTTCAGGCAGTCCCCGATTTAATTTGATTTTTGACCGAAACTAGTACAAACTAGTGTATAATATTATATGATTTTTGGTCGAAACTTGCATTTCGAAACGTTTCATAGAATCTAATTTTTAGATGATTTTTTTGCATGGACCTCCATCATAACCTTCCCTCTTAACATCCATAAATGATCTGAAAAGTCTAGTATCATTTCAAATAGTCCCCAATTAAATTTGATCTTTTTGACGGAAACTAATGTATAATATACTATGATTTTTGACCGAAACTTACGTTTCGAAAAGTTTCATAGAATCTATTTTTCAGATGATTTTTTGCATGGACTTCCAATATAACCTTCCCTCGTAAAATATATAAATGATATGTGAATTTTCGAATCATTTCGAACAGTCCCCAATTTAATTTCATTTTTTACCGAAACTAGTATAAACTAGTGTATAATATATTAATATTTTTTGGCCGAAACTTGCATTTCAAAAAGTTTTATAGAATTTAATTTTCAGATGAATTTTTTTGCATAGACTTCCATCATAACCTTCCCTCTTAACATATATAAATGATATGAAAAGTCTCGTATCATTTCAAATAGTCCCTAATTAAATTTGATCTTTTTGACCGAAACTACTGTATAATATACTATGATTTTTGACCAAAACTTGCATTTCGAAAAGTTTCATAGAATTTAATTTTCAGATGATTTTTTGCATGGACTTCCATCATAACCTTCCCTCATAAAATATATAAATGATATGTGAAGTTTCGTATCATTTCAAACAGTCCCCGATTTAATTTGATTTTTGACCGAAACAAGTACAAATTAGTGTATAATATAAAATGATTTTTGGTTGAAACTTGCATTTCGAAAAGTTTCGTAGAATCTAATTTTCAGATGATTTTTTTGCATAGACTTCCATCATATCCTTCCCTTTGAACATATATAAATGATCTAAAAAGTCTAGTATCATTTCAAATAGTCCCCAATTAAATTTGATCTTTTTGACCATAACTAGTGTATAATATACTATGATTTTTGACATAAACTTGCATTTCGAAAAGTTTCATAGAATCTAATTTTCCGGTGATTTTTTGCATGGACTTCCATCATAACCTTCCCTCGTAAAATATATAAATGATATGTGAAGTTTTGTATCATTTCAAACAGTCCTCGATTTAATTTGATTTTTGACCGAAACTAGTACAAACTAGTGTATAATATTATATGATTTTTGGTCGAAACTTTCATTTCGAAAAGTTTCATAGAATCTTATTTTCAGATGATTTTCTTGCATGGACCTCCATCATCACCTTCACTCTTAACATCCATAAATGATCTGAAAAGTCTAGTATCATTTCAAATAGTCTCCAATTAAATTTGATCTTTTTGACCGAAACTAGTGTATAATATACTATTATTTTTTACTGTAACTTGCATTTCGAAAAGTTTCATAGAATTTAATTTCCATATGATTTTTTGCATGGACTTACATCATAACCTTCCCTCGTAAAATATATAAATGATATGTGAAGTTTCATATCATTTCAGGCAGTCCCCGATTTAATTTGATTTTTGACCGAAACTAGTACAAACTAGTGTATAATATTATATGATTTTTGGTCGAAACTTGCATTTCGAAACGTTTCATAGAATCTAATTTTTAGATGATTTTTTTGCATGGACCTCCATCATAACCTTCCCTCTTAACATCCATAAATGATCTGAAAAGTCTAGTATCATTTCAAATAGTCCCCAATTAAATTTGATCTTTTTGACGGAAACTAATGTATAATATACTATGATTTTTGACCGAAACTTACGTTTCGAAAAGTTTCATAGAATCTATTTTTCAGATGATTTTTTGCATGGACTTCCAATATAACCTTCCCCCGTAAAATATATAAATGATATGTGAATTTTCGAATCATTTCGAACAGTCCCCAATTTAATTTCATTTTTTACCGAAACTAGTATAAACTAGTGTATAATATATTAATATTTTTTGGCCGAAACTTGCATTTCAAAAAGTTTTATAGAATTTAATTTTCAGATGAATTTTTTTGCATAGACTTCCATCATAACCTTCCCTCTTAACATATATAAATGATATGAAAAGTCTCGTATCATTTCAAATAGTCCCTAATTAAATTTGATCTTTTTGACCGAAACTACTGTATAATATACTATGATTTTTGACCAAAACTTGCATTTCGAAAAGTTTCATAGAATTTAATTTTCAGATGATTTTTTGCATGGACTTCCATCATAACCTTCCCTCATAAAATATATAAATGATATGTGAAGTTTCGTATCATTTCAAACAGTCCCCGATTTAATTTGATTTTTGACCGAAACAAGTACAAATTAGTGTATAATATAAAATGATTTTTGGTTGAAACTTGCATTTCGAAAAGTTTCGTAGAATCTAATTTTCAGATGATTTTTTTGCATAGACTTCCATCATATCCTTCCCTTTTAACATATATAAATGATCTAAAAAGTCTAGTATCATTTCAAATAGTCCCCAATTAAATTTGATCTTTTTGACCATAACTTGTGTATAATATACTATGATTTTTGACATAAACTTGCATTTCGAAAAGTTTCATAGAATCTAATTTTCCGGTGATTTTTTGCATGGACTTCCATCATAACCTTCCCTCGTAAAATATATAAATGATATGTGAAGTTTTGTATCATTTCAAACAGTCCTCGATTTAATTTGATTTTTGACCGAAACTAGTACAAACTAGTGTATAATATTATATGATTTTTGGTCGAAACTTTCATTTCGAAAAGTTTCATAGAATCTTATTTTCAGATGATTTTCTTGCATGGACCTCCATCATCACCTTCACTCTTAACATCCATAAATGATCTGAAAAGTCTAGTATCATTTCAAATAGTCTCCAATTAAATTTGATCTTTTTGACCGAAACTAGTGTATAATATACTATTATTTTTTACTGTAACTTGCATTTCGAAAAGTTTCATAGAATTTAATTTCCATATGATTTTTTGCATGGACTTCCATCATAACCTTCCCTCGTAAAATATATAAATGATATGTGAAGTTTCATATCATTTCAGGCAGTCCCCGATTTAATTTGATTTTTGACCGAAACTAGTACAAACTAGTGTATAATATTATATGATTTTTGGTCGAAACTTGCATTTCGAAACGTTTCATAGAATCTAATTTTTAGATGATTTTTTTGCATGGACCTCCATCATAACCTTCCCTCTTAACATCCATAAATGATCTGAAAAGTCTAGTATCATTTCAAATAGTCCCCAATTAAATTTGATCTTTTTGACGGAAACTAATGTATAATATACTATGATTTTTGACCGAAACTTACGTTTCGAAAAGTTTCATAGAATCTATTTTTCAGATGATTTTTTGCATGGACTTCCAATATAACCTTCCCCCGTAAAATATATAAATGATATGTGAATTTTCGAATCATTTCGAACAGTCCCCAATTTAATTTCATTTTTTACCGAAACTAGTATAAACTAGTGTATAATATATTAATATTTTTTGGCCGAAACTTGCATTTCAAAAAGTTTTATAGAATTTAATTTTCAGATGAATTTTTTTGCATAGACTTCCATCATAACCTTCCCTCTTAACATATATAAATGATATGAAAAGTCTCGTATCATTTCAAATAGTCCCTAATTAAATTTGATCTTTTTGACCGAAACTACTGTATAATATACTATGATTTTTGACCAAAACTTGCATTTCGAAAAGTTTCATAGAATTTAATTTTCAGATGATTTTTTGCATGGACTTCCATCATAACCTTCCCTCATAAAATATATAAATGATATGTGAAGTTTCGTATCATTTCAAACAGTCCCCGATTTAATTTGATTTTTGACCGAAACAAGTACAAATTAGTGTATAATATAAAATGATTTTTGGTTGAAACTTGCATTTCGAAAAGTTTCGTAGAATCTAATTTTCAGATGATTTTTTTGCATAGACTTCCATCATATCCTTCCCTTTTAACATATATAAATGATCTAAAAAGTCTAGTATCATTTCAAATAGTCCCCAATTAAATTTGATCTTTTTGACCATAACTAGTGTATAATATACTATGATTTTTGACATAAACTTGCATTTCGAAAAGTTTCATAGAATCTAATTTTCCGGTGATTTTTTGCATGGACTTCCATCATAACCTTCCCTCGTAAAATATATAAATGATATGTGAAGTTTTGTATCATTTCAAACAGTCCTCGATTTAATTTGATTTTTGACCGAAACTAGTACAAACTAGTGTATAATATTATATGATTTTTGGTCGAAACTTTCATTTCGAAAAGTTTCATAGAATCTTATTTTCAGATGATTTTCTTGCATGGACCTCCATCATCACCTTCACTCTTAACATCCATAAATGATCTGAAAAGTCTAGTATCATTTCAAATAGTCTCCAATTAAATTTGATCTATTTGACCGAAACTAGTGTATAATATACTATTATTTTTTACTGTAACTTGCATTTCGAAAAGTTTCATAGAATTTAATTTCCATATGATTTTTTGCATGGACTTCCATCATAACCTTCCCTCGTAAAATATATAAATGATATGTGAAGTTTCATATCATTTCAGGCAGTCCCCGATTTAATTTGATTTTTGACCGAAACTAGTACAAACTAGTGTATAATATTATATGATTTTTGGTCGAAACTTGCATTTCGAAACGTTTCATAGAATCTAATTTTTAGATGATTTTTTTGCATGGACCTCCATCATAACCTTCCCTCTTAACATCCATAAATGATCTGAAAAGTCTAGTATCATTTCAAATAGTCCCCAATTAAATTTGATCTTTTTGACGGAAACTAATGTATAATATACTATGATTTTTGACCGAAACTTACGTTTCGAAAAGTTTCATAGAATCTATTTTTCAGGTGATTTTTTGCATGGACTTCCAATATAACCTTCCCTCGTAAAATATATAAATGATATGTGAATTTTCGAATCATTTCGAACAGTCCCCAATTTAATTTCATTTTTTACCGAAACTAGTATAAACTAGTGTATAATATATTAATATTTTTTGGCCGAAACTTGCATTTCAAAAAGTTTTATAGAATTTAATTTTCAGATGAATTTTTTTGCATAGACTTCCATCATAACCTTCCCTCTTAACATATATAAATGATCTGAAAAGTCTCGTATCATTTCAAATAGTCCCTAATTAAATTTGATCTTTTTGACCGAAACTACTGTATAATATACTATGATTTTTGACCAAAACATGCATTTCGAAAAGTTTCATAGAATTTAATTTTAAGATGATTTTTTGCATGGACTTCCATCATAACCTTCCCTCATAAAATATATAAATGATATGTGAAGTTTCGTATCATTTCAAACAGTCCCCGATTTAATTTGATTTTTGACCGAAACAAGTACAAATTAGTGTATAATATAAAATGATTTTTGGTTGAAACTTGCATTTCGAAAAGTTTCGTAGAATCTAATTTTCAGATGATTTTTTTGCATAGACTTCCATCATATCCTTCCCTTTTAACATATATAAATGATCTAAAAAGTCTAGTATCATTTCAAATAGTCCCCAATTAAATTTGATCTTTTTGACCATAACTAGTGTATAATATACTATGATTTTTGACATAAACTTGCATTTCGAAAAGTTTCATAGAATCTAATTTTCCGGTGATTTTTTGCATGGACTTCCATCATAACCTTCCCTCGTAAAATATATAAATGATATGTGAAGTTTTGTATCATTTCAAACAGTCCTCGATTTAATTTGATTTTTGACCGAAACTAGTACAAACTAGTGTATAATATTATATGATTTTTGGTCGAAACTTTCATTTCGAAAAGTTTCATAGAATCTTATTTTCAGATGATTTTCTTGCATGGACCTCCATCATCACCTTCACTCTTAACATCCATAAATGATCTGAAAAGTCTAGTATCATTTCAAATAGTCTCCAATTAAATTTGATCTTTTTGACCGAAACTAGTGTATAATATACTATTATTTTTTACTGTAACTTGCATTTCGAAAAGTTTCATAGAATTTAATTTCCATATGATTTTTTGCATGGACTTCCATCATAACCTTCCCTCGTAAAATATATAAATGATATGTGAAGTTTCATATCATTTCAGGCAGTCCCCGATTTAATTTGATTTTTGACCGAAACTAGTACAAACTAGTGTATAATATTATATGATTTTTGGTCGAAACTTGCATTTCGAAACGTTTCATAGAATCTAATTTTTAGATGATTTTTTTGCATGGACCTCCATCATAACCTTCCCTCTTAACATCCATAAATGATCTGAAAAGTCTAGTATCATTTCAAATAGTCCCCAATTAAATTTGATCATTTTGACGGAAACTAATGTATAATATACTATGATTTTTGACCGAAACTTACGTTTCGAAAAGTTTCATAGAATCTATTTTTCAGATGATTTTTTGCATGGACTTCCAATATAACCTTCCCCCGTAAAATATATAAATGATATGTGAATTTTCGAATCATTTCAAACAGTCCCCAATTTAATTTCATTTTTTACCGAAACTAGTATAAACTAGTGTATAATATATTAATATTTTTTGGCCGAAACTTGCATTTCAAAAAGTTTTATAGAATTTAATTTTCAGATGAATTTTTTTGCATAGACTTCCATCATAACCTTCCCTCTTAACATATATAAATGATATGAAAAGTCTCGTATCATTTCAAATAGTCCCTAATTAAATTTGATCTTTTTGACCGAAACTACTGTATAATATACTATGATTTTTGACCAAAACTTGCATTTCGAAAAGTTTCATAGAATTTAATTTTCAGATGATTTTTTGCATGGACTTCCATCATAACCTTCCCTCATAAAATATATAAATGATATGTGAAGTTTCGTATCATTTCAAACAGTCCCCGATTTAATTTGATTTTTGACCGAAACAAGTACAAATTAGTGTATAATATAAAATGATTTTTGGTTGAAACTTGCATTTCGAAAAGTTTCGTAGAATCTAATTTTCAGATGATTTTTTTGCATAGACTTCCATCATATCCTTCCCTTTTAACATATATAAATGATCTAAAAAGTCTAGTATCATTTCAAATAGTCCCCAATTAAATTTGATCTTTTTGACCATAACTAGTGTATAATATACTATGATTTTTGACATAAACTTGCATTTCGAAAAGTTTCATAGAATCTAATTTTCCGGTGATTTTTTGCATGGACTTCCATCATAACCTTCCCTCGTAAAATATATAAATGATATGTGAAGTTTTGTATCATTTCAAACAGTCCTCGATTTAATTTGATTTTTGACCGAAACTAGTACAAACTAGTGTATAATATTATATGATTTTTGGTCGAAACTTTCATTTCGAAAAGTTTCATAGAATCTTATTTTCAGATGATTTTCTTGCATGGACCTCCATCATCACCTTCACTCTTAACATCCATAAATGATCTGAAAAGTCTAGTATCATTTCAAATAGTCTCCAATTAAATTTGATCTTTTTGACCGAAACTAGTGTATAATATACTATTATTTTTTACTGTAACTTGCATTTCGAAAAGTTTCATAGAATTTAATTTCCATATGATTTTTTGCATGGACTTCCATCATAACCTTCCCTCGTAAAATATATAAATGATATGTGAAGTTTCATATCATTTCAGGCAGTCCCCGATTTAATTTGATTTTTGACCGAAACTAGTACAAACTAGTGTATAATATTATATGATTTTTGGTCGAAACTTGCATTTCGAAACGTTTCATAGAATCTAATTTTTAGATGATTTTTTTGCATGGACCTCCATCATAACCTTCCCTCTTAACATCCATAAATGATCTGAAAAGTCTAGTATCATTTCAAATAGTCCCCAATTAAATTTGATCATTTTGACGGAAACTAATGTATAATATACTATGATTTTTGACCGAAACTTACGTTTCGAAAAGTTTCATAGAATCTATTTTTCAGATGATTTTTTGCATGGACTTCCAATATAACCTTCCCCCGTAAAATATATAAATGATATGTGAATTTTCGAATCATTTCAAACAGTCCCCAATTTAATTTCATTTTTTACCGAAACTAGTATAAACTAGTGTATAATATATTAATATTTTTTGGCCGAAACTTGCATTTCAAAAAGTTTTATAGAATTTAATTTTCAGATGAATTTTTTTGCATAGACTTCCATCATAACCTTCCCTCTTAACATATATAAATGATCTGAAAAGTCTCGTATCATTTCAAATAGTCCCTAATTAAATTTGATCTTTTTGACCGAAACTACTGTATAATATACTATGATTTTTGACCAAAACTTGCATTTCGAAAAGTTTCATAGAATTTAATTTTCAGATGATTTTTTGCATGGACTTCCATCATAACCTTCCCTCATAAAATATATAAATGATATGTGAAGTTTCGTATCATTTCAAACAGTCCCCGATTTAATTTGATTTTTGACCGAAACAAGTACAAATTAGTGTATAATATAAAATGATTTTTGGTTGAAACTTGCATTTCGAAAAGTTTCGTAGAATCTAATTTTCAGATGATTTTTTTGCATAGACTTCCATCATATCCTTCCCTTTTAACATATATAAATGATCTAAAAAGTCTAGTATCATTTCAAATAGTCCCCAATTAAATTTGATCTTTTTGACCATAACTAGTGTATAATATACTATGATTTTTGACATAAACTTGCATTTCGAAAAGTTTCATAGAATCTAATTTTCCGGTGATTTTTTGCATGGACTTCCATCATAACCTTCCCTCGTAAAATATATAAATGATATGTGAAGTTTTGTATCATTTCAAACAGTCCTCGATTTAATTTGATTTTTGACCGAAACTAGTACAAACTAGTGTATAATATTATATGATTTTTGGTCGAAACTTTCATTTCGAAAAGTTTCATAGAATCTTATTTTCAGATGATTTTCTTGCATGGACCTCCATCATCACCTTCACTCTTAACATCCATAAATGATCTGAAAAGTCTAGTATCATTTCAAATAGTCTCCAATTAAATTTGATCTTTTTGACCGAAACTAGTGTATAATATACTATTATTTTTTACTGTAACTTGCATTTCGAAAAGTTTCATAGAATTTAATTTCCATATGATTTTTTGCATGGACTTCCATCATAACCTTCCCTCGTAAAATATATAAATGATATGTGAAGTTTCATATCATTTCAGGCAGTCCCCGATTTAATTTGATTTTTGACCGAAACTAGTACAAACTAGTGTATAATATTATATGATTTTTGGTCGAAACTTGCATTTCGAAACGTTTCATAGAATCTAATTTTTAGATGATTTTTTTGCATAGACCTCCATCATAACCTTCCCTCTTAACATCCATAAATGATCTGAAAAGTCTAGTATCATTTCAAATAGTCCCCAATTAAATTTGATCTTTTTGACGGAAACTAATGTATAATATACTATGATTTTTGACCGAAACTTACGTTTCGAAAAGTTTCATAGAATCTATTTTTCAGATGATTTTTTGCATGGACTTCCAATATAACCTTCCCTCGTAAAATATATAAATGATATGTGAATTTTCGAATCATTTCGAACAGTCCCCAATTTAATTTCATTTTTTACCGAAACTAGTATAAACTAGTGTATAATATTTTAATATTTTTTGGCCGAAACTTGCATTTCAAAAAGTTTTATAGAATTTAATTTTCAGATGAATTTTTTTGCATAGACTTCCATCATAACCTTCCCTCTTAACATATATAAATGATCTGAAAAGTCTCGTATCATTTCAAATAGTCCCTAATTAAATTTGATCTTTTTGACCGAAACTACTGTATAATATACTATGATTTTTGACCAAAACATGCATTTCGAAAAGTTTCATAGAATTTAATTTTAAGATGATTTTTTGCATGGACTTCCATCATAACCTTCCCTCATAAAATATATAAATGATATGTGAAGTTTCGTATCATTTCAAACAGTCCCCGATTTAATTTGATTTTTGACCGAAACAAGTACAAATTAGTGTATAATATAAAATGATTTTTGGTTGAAACTTGCATTTCGAAAAGTTTCGTAGAATCTAATTTTCAGATGATTTTTTTGCATAGACTTCCATCATATCCTTCCCTTTTAACATATATAAATGATCTAAAAAGTCTAGTATCATTTCAAATAGTCCCCAATTAAATTTGATCTTTTTGACCATAACTAGTGTATAATATACTATGATTTTTGACATAAACTTGCATTTCGAAAAGTTTCATAGAATCTAATTTTCCGGTGATTTTTTGCATGGACTTCCATCATAACCTTCCCTCGTAAAATATATAAATGATATGTGAAGTTTTGTATCATTTCAAATAGTCCTCGATTTAATTTGATTTTTGACCGAAACTAGTACAAACTAGTGTATAATATTATATGATTTTTGGTCGAAACTTTCATTTCGAAAAGTTTCATAGAATCTTATTTTCAGATGATTTTCTTGCATGGACCTCCATTATCACCTTCACTCTTAACATCCATAAATGATCTGAAAAGTCTAGTATCATTTCAAATAGTCTCCAATTAAATTTGATCTTTTTGACCGAAACTAGTGTATAATATACTATTATTTTTTACTGTAACTTGCATTTCGAAAAGTTTCATAGAATTTAATTTCCATATGATTTTTTGCATGGACTTCCATCATAACCTTCCCTCGTAAAATATATAAATGATATGTGAAGTTTCATATCATTTCAGGCAGTCCCCGATTTAATTTGATTTTTGACCGAAACTAGTACAAACTAGTGTATAATATTATATGATTTTTGGTCGAAACTTGCATTTCGAAACGTTTCATAGAATCTAATTTTGCGATGATTTTTTTGCATGGACCTCCATCATAACCTTCCCTCTTAACATCCATAAATGATCTGAAAAGTCTAGTATCATTTCAAATAGTCCTTAATTAAATTTGATCTTTTTGACGGAAACTAATGTATAATATACTATGATTTTTGACCGAAACTTACGTTTCGAAAAGTTTCATAGAATCTATTTTTCAGATGATTTTTTGCATGGACTTCCAATATAACCTTCCCTCGTAAAATATATAAATGATATGTGAATTTTCGAATCATTTCGAACAGTCCCCAATTTAATTTCATTTTTTACCGAAACTAGTATAAACTAGTTTATAATATATTAATATTTTTTGGCCGAAACTTGCATTTCAAAAAGTTATATAGACTTTAATTTTCAGATGAATTTTTTTGCATAGACTTCCATCATAACCTTCCCTCTTAACATATATAAATGATCTGAAAAGTCTCGTATCATTTCAAATGGTCCCTAATTAAATTTGATCTTTTTGACCGAAACTACTGTATAATATACTATGATTTTTGACTAAAACTTGCATTTCGAAAAGTTTCATAGAATGTAATTTTCAGATGATTTTTTGCATGGACTTCCATCATAACCTTCCCTCATAAAATATATAAATGATATGTGAAGTTTCGTATCATTTCAAACAGTCCCCGATTTAATTTGATTTTTGACCGAAACAAGTACAAATTAGTGTATAATATAAAATGATTTTTGGTTGAAACTTGCATTTCGAAAAGTTTCGTAGAATCTAATTTTCAGATGATTTTTTTGCATAGACTTCCATCATATCCTTCCCTTTTAACATATATAAATGATCTAAAAAGTCTAGTATCATTTCAAATAGTCCCCGATTAAATTTGATCTTTTTGACCATAACTAGTCTATAATATACTATGATTTTTGACATAAACTTGCATTTCGAAAAGTTTCATAGAATCTAATTTTCCGTTGATTTTTTGAATGGACTTCCATCATAACCTTCCCTCGTAAAATATATAAATGATATGTGAAGTTTTGTATCATTTCAAACAGTCCTCGATTTAATTTGATTTTTGACCGAAACTAGTACAAACTAGTGTATAATATTATATGATTTTTGGTCGAAACTTGAATTTCGAAATGTTTCATAGAATCTTATTTTCAGATGATTTTCTTGCATGGACCTCCATCATAACCTTCACTCTTAACATCCATAAATGATCTGAAAAGTCTAGTATCATTTCAAATAGTCTCCAATTAAATTTGATCTTTTTGACCGAAACTAGTGTATAATATACTATTATTTTTTACTGTAACTTGCATTTCGAAAAGTTTCATAGAATTTAATTTCCATATGATTTTTTGGATGGACTTCCATCATAACCTTCCCTCGTAAAATATATAAATGATATGTGAAGTTTCATATCATTTCAAGCAGTCCCCGATTTAATTTGATTTTTGACCGAAACTAGTACAAACTAGCGTATAATATTATATGGTTTTTTGTCGAAACTTGCATTTCGAAACGTTTCATAGAATCTAATTTTTAGATGATTTTTTTGCATGGACCTCCATCATAACCTTCCCTCTTAACATCCATAAATGATCTGAAAAGTCTAGTATCATTTCAAATAGTCCCCAATTAAATTTGATCTTTTTGACCGAAACTAATGTATAATATACTATGATTTTTGACCGAAACTTGCGTTTCGAAAAGTTTCATAGAATCTATTTTTCAGATGATTTTTTGCATGGACTTCCAATATAGCCTTCCTTCGTAAAATATATATATGATATGTGAAGTTTCGAATCATTTCGAACAGTCCCCAATTTAATTTCATTTTTTACCGAAACTAGTATAAACTAGTGTATAATATATTAATATTTTTTGGCCGAAACTTGCATTTTAAAAAGTTTTATAGAATTTAATTTTTAGATGAATTTTTTTACATAGACTTCCATCATAACCTTCCCTCTTAACATATATAAATGATCTGAAAAGTCTCGTATCATTTCAAATGGTCCCTAATTAAATTTGATCTTTTTGACCGAAACTAGTGTATAATATACTATGATTTTTGACCGAAACTTGCATTTCGAAAAGTTTCATAGAATCTAATTTTCAGATGATTTCTTGCATGGACTTCCATCATAACCTTCCCTCGTAAAATATATAAATGATATGTGAATTTCGAATCATTTCGAACAGTCCCCGATTTAATTTGATTTTTGACCGAAACAAGTATAAACTAGTGTATAATATATTATAATTTTTTGGCCGAAACTTGCATTTCAAAACGTTTCATAGAATCTAATTTTCAGATGATTTTTTTGCATAGACTTCCATCATATCCTTCCCTTTTAACATATATAAATGATCTAAAAAGTCTAATATCATTTCAAATAGTCCCCAATTAAATTTGATCTTTTTGACCATAACTAGTGTATAATATACTATGATTTTTGACATAAACTTGCATTTCGAAAAGTTTCATAGAATCTAATTTTCCGTTGATTTTTTGCATGGACTTCCATCATAACCTTCCCTCGTAAAATATATAAATGATATGTGAAGTTTTGTATCATTTCAAACAGTCCTCGATTTAATTTTATTTTTGACCGAAACTAGTACAAACTAGTGTATAATATTATATGATTTTTGGTCGAAACTTGAATTTCGAAATGTTTCATAGAATCTTATTTTCAGATGATTTTCTTGCATGGACCTCCATCATAACCTTCACTCTTAACATCCATAAATGATCTGAAAAGTCTAGTATCATTTCAAATAGTCTCCAATTAAATTTGATCTTTTTGACCGAAACTAGTGTATAATATACTATTATTTTTTACTGTAACTTGCATTTCGAAAAGTTTCATAGAATTTAATTTCCATATGATTTTTTGGATGGACTTCCATCATAACCTTCCCTCGTAAAATATATAAATGATATGTGAAGTTTCATATCATTTCAAGCAGTCCCCGATTTAATTTGATTTTTGACCGAAACTAGTACAAACTAGCGTATAATATTATATGATTTTTGGTCGAAACTTGCATTTCGAAACGTTTCATAGAATCTAATTTTTAGATGATTTTTTTGCATGGACCTCCATCATAACCTTCCCTCTTAACATCCATAAATGATCTGAAAAGTCTAGTATCATTTCAAATAGTCCCCAATTAAATTTGATCTTTTTGACCGAAACTAATGTATAATATACTATGATTTTTGACCGAAACTTGCGTTTCGAAAAGTTTCATAGAATCTATTTTTCAGATGATTTTTTGCATGGACTTCCAATATAACCTTCCTTCGTAAAATATATATATGATATGTGAAGTTTCGAATCATTTCGAACAGTCCCCAATTTAATTTCATTTTTTACCGAAACTAGTATAAACTAGTGTATAATATATAAATATTTTTTGGCCGAAACTTGCATTTTAAAAAGTTTTATAGAATTTAATTTTCAGATGAATTTTTTTACATAGACTTCCATCATAACCTTCCCTCTTAACATATATAAATGATCTGAAAAGTCTCGTATCATTTCAAATAGTCCCTAATTAAATTTGATCTTTTTGACCGAAACTAGTGTATAATATACTATGATTTTTGACCGAAACTTGCATTTCGAAAAGTTTCATAGAATCTAATTTTCAGATGATTTTTTGCATGGACTTCCATCATAACCTTCCCTCGTAAAATATATAAATGATATGTGAATTTCGAATCATTTCGAACAGTCCCCGATTTAATTTGATTTTTGACCGAAACAAGTATAAACTAGTGTATAATATATTATAATTTTTTGGCCGAAACTTGCATTTCAAAACGTTTCATAGAATCTAATTTTCAGATGATTTTTTTGCATAGACTTCCATCATATCCTTCCCTTTTAACATATATAAATGATTTAAAAAGTCTAGTATCATTTCAAATAGTCCCCAATTAAATTTGATCTTTTTGACCATAACTAGTGTATAATATACTATGATTTTTGACATAAACTTGCATTTCGAAAAGTTTCATAGAATCTAATTTTCCGGTGATTTTTTGCATGGACTTCCATCATAACCTTCCCTCGTAAAATATATAAATGATATGTGAAGTTTTGTATCATTTCAAACAGTCCTCGATTTAATTTGATTTTTGACCAAAACTAGTACAAACTAGTGTATAATATTATATGATTTTTGGTCGAAACTTGCATTTCGAAATGTTTCATAGAATCTTATTTTCAGATGATTTTCTTGCATGGACCTCCATCATAACCTTCACTCTTAACATCCATAAATGATCTGAAAAGTCTAGTATCATTTCAAATAGTCTCCAATTAAATTTGATCTTTTTGACCGAAACTAGTGTATAATATACTATTATTTTTTACTGTAACTTGCATTTCGAAAAGTTTCATAGAATTTAATTTCCATATGATTTTTTGGATGGACTTCCATCATAACCTTCCCTCGTAAAATATATAAATGATATGTGAAGTTTCATATCATTTCAAGCAGTCCCCGATTTAATTTGATTTTTGACCGAAACTAGTACAAACTAGCGTATAATATTATATGATTTTTGGTCGAAACTTGCATTTCGAAACGTTTCATAGAATCTAATTTTTAGATGATTTTTTTGCATGGACCTCCATCATAACCTTCCCTCTTAACATCCATAAATGATCTGAAAAGTCTAGTATCATTTCAAATAGTCCCCAATTAAATTTGATCTTTTTGACCGAAACTAATTTATAATATACTATGATTTTTGACCGAAACTTGCGTTTCGAAAAGTTTCATAGAATCTATTTTTCAGATGATTTTTTGCATGGACTTCCAATATAACCTTCCTTCGTAAAATATATATATGATATGTGAAGTTTCGAATCATTTCGAACAGTCCCCAATTTAATTTCATTTTTTACCGAAACTAGTATAAACTAGTGTATAATATATTAATATTTTTTGGCCGAAACTTGCATTTTAAAAAGTTTTATAGAATTTAATTTTCAGATGAATTTTTTTACATAGACTCCCATCATATCCTTCCCTCTTAACATATATAAATGATCTGAAAAGTCTCGTATCATTTCAAATAGTCCCTAATTAAATTTGATCTTTTTGACCAAAACTAGTGTATAATATACTATGATTTTTGACCGAAACTTGCATTTCGAAAAGTTTCATAGAATCTAATTTTCAGATGATTTTTTGCATGGACTTCCATCATAACCTTCCCTCGTAAAATATATAAATGATATGTGAATTTCGAATCATTTCGAACAGTCCCCGATTTAATTTGATTTTTGACCGAAACAAGTATAAACTAGTGTATAATATATTATAATTTTTTGGCCGAAACTTGCATTTCAAAACGTTTCATAGAATCTAATTTTCAGATGATTTTTTTGCATAGACTTCCATCATATCCTTCCCTTTTAACATATATAAATGATCTAAAAATTCTAGTATCATTTCAAATAGTCCCCAATTAAATTTGATCTTTTTGACCATAACTAGTGTATAATATACTATGATTTTTGACATAAACTTGCATTTCGAAAAGTTTCATAGAATCTAATTTTCCGGTGATTTTTTGCATGGACTTCCATCATAACCTTCCCTCGTAAAATATATAAATGATATGTGAAGTTTTGTATCATTTCAAACAGTCCTCGATTTAATTTGATTTTTGACCGAAACTAGTACAAACTAGTGTATAATATTATATGATTTTTGGTCGAAACTTGCATTTCGAAAAGTTTCATAGAATCTTATTTTCAGATGATTTTCTTGCATGGACCTCCATCATAACCTTCACTCTTAACATCCATAAATGATCTGAAAAGTCTAGTATCATTTCAAATAGTCTCCAATTAAATTTGATCTTTTTGACCGAAACTAGTGTATAAAATACTATTATTTTTTACTGTAACTTGCATTTCGAAAAGTTTCATAGAATTTAATTTCCATATGATTTTTTGCATGGACTTCCATCATAACCTTCCCTCGTAAAATATATAAATGATATGTGAAGTTTCATATCATTTCAAGCAGTCCCCGATTAAATTTGATTTTTGACCGAAACTAGTACAAACTAGCGTATAATATTATATGATTTTTGGTCGAAACTTGCATTTCGAAACGTTTCATAGAATCTAATTTTTAGATGATTTTTTTGCATGGACCTCCATCATAACCTTCCCTCTTAACATCCATAAATGATCTGAAAAGTCTAGTATCATTTCAAATAGTCCCCAATTAAATTTGATCTTTTTGACCGAAACTAATGTATAATATACTATGATTTTTGACCGAAACTTGCGTTTCGAAAAGTTTCATAGAATCTATTTTTCAGATGATTTTTTTCATGGACTTCCAATATAACCTTCCTTCGTAAAATATATATATGATATGTGAAGTTT
Source organism: Lathyrus aphaca (assembly GCA_963966055.1). Lineage (NCBI taxonomy): Eukaryota > Viridiplantae > Streptophyta > Magnoliopsida > Fabales > Fabaceae > Lathyrus > Lathyrus aphaca. Next base: position 500,083,236 of record OZ014525.1, read on the forward strand.
CGAATCATTTCGAACAGTCCCCAATTTAATTTCATTTTTTACCGAAACTAGTATAAACTAGTGTATAATATATTAATATTTTTTGGCCGAAACTTGCATTTTAAAAAGTTTTATAGAATTTAATTTTCAGATGAATTTTTTTACATAGACTTCCATCATAACCTTCCCTCTTAACATATATAAATGATCTGAAAAGTCTCGTATCATTTCAAATAGTCCCTAATTAAATTTGATCTTTTTGACCGAAACTAGTGTATAATATACTATGATTTTTGACCGAAACTTGCATTTCGAAAAGTTTCATAGAATCTAATTTTCAGATGATTTTTTGCATGGACTTCCATCATAACCTTCCCTCGTAAAATATATAAATGATATGTGAATTTCGAATCATTTCGAACACTCCCCGATTTAATTTGATTTTTGACCGAAACAAGTATAAACTAGTGTATAATATATTATAATTTTTTGGCCGAAACTTGCATTTCAAAACGTTTCATAGAATCTAATTTTCAGATGATTTTTTTGCATAGACTTCCATCATATCCTTCCCTTTTAACATATATAAATGATCTAAAAACTCTAGTATCATTTCAAATAGTCCCCAATTAAATTTGATCTTTTTGACCATAACTAGTGTATAATATACTATGATTTTTGACATAAACTTGCATTTCGAAAAGTTTCATAGAATCTAATTTTCCGGTGATTTTTTGCATGGACTTCCATCATAACCTTCCCTCGTAAAATATATAAATGATATGTGAAGTTTTGTATCATTTCAAACAATCCTCGATTTAATTTGATTTTTGAACGAAACTAGTACAAACTAGTGTATAATATTATATGATTTTTGGTCGACACTTGCATTTCGAAAAGTTTCATAGAATCTTATTTTCAGATGATTTTCTTGCATGGACCTCCATCATAACCTTCACTCTTAACATCCATAAATGATCTGAAAAGTCTAGTATCATTTCAAATAGTCTCCAATTAAATTTGATCTTTTTGACCGAAACTAGTGTATAAAATACTATTATTTTTTATTGTAACTTGCATTTCGAAAAGTTTCATAGAATTTAATTTCCATATGATTTTTTGCATGGACTTCCATCATAACCTTCCCTCGTAAAATATATAAATGATATGTGAAGTTTCAAATCATTTCAAGCAGTCCCCGATTAAATTTGATTTTTGACCGAAACTAGTACAAACTAGCGTATAATATTATATGATTTTTGGTCGAAACTTGCATTTCGAAACGTTTCATAGAATCTAATTTTTAGATGATTTTTTTGCATGGACCTCCATCATAACCTTCCCTCTTAACATCCATAAATGATCTGAAAAGTCTAGTATCATTTCAAATAGTCCCCAATTAAATTTGATCTTTTTGACCGAAACTAATGTATAATATACTATGATTTTTGACCGAAACTTGCGTTTCGAAAAGTTTCATAGAATCTATTTTTCAGATGATTTTTTTCATGGACTTCCAATATAACCTTCCTTCGTAAAATATATATATGATATGTGAAGTTTCGAATCATTTCGAACAGTCCCCAATTTAATTTCATTTTTTACCGAAACTAGTATAAACTAGTGTATAATATATTAATATTTTTTGGCCGAAACTTGCATTTTAAAAAGTTTTATAGAATTTAATTTTCAGATGAATTTTTTTACATAGACTTCCATCATAACCTTCCCTCTTAACATATATAAATGATCTGAAAAGTCTCGTATCATTTCAAATAGTCCCTAATTAAATTTGATCTTTTTGACCGAAACTAGTGTATAATATACTATGATTTTTGACCGAAACTTGCATTTCGAAAAGTTTCATAAAATCTAATTTTCAGATGATTTTTTGCATGGACTTCCATCATAACCTTCCCTCGTAAAATATATAAATGATATGTGAATTTCGAATCATTTCGAACAGTCCCCGATTTAATTTGATTTTTGACCGAAACAAGTATAAACTAGTGTATAATATATTATAATTTTTTGGCCGAAACTTGCATTTCAAAACGTTTCATAGAATCTAATTTTCAGATGATTTTTTTGCATAGACTTCCATCATATCCTTCCCTTTTAACATATATAAATGATCTAAAAATTCTAGTATCATTTCAAATAGTCCCCAATTAAATTTGATCTTTTTGACCATAACTAGTGTATAATATACTATGATTTTTGACATAAACTTGCATTTCGAAAAGTTTCATAGAATCTAATTTTCCGGTGATTTTTTGCATGGACTTCCATCATAACCTTCCCTCGTAAAATATATAAATGATATGTGAAGTTTTGTATCATTTCAAACAGTCCTCGATTTAATTTGATTTTTGACCGAAACTAGTACAAACTAGTGTATAATATTATATGATTTTTGGTCGAAACTTGCATTTCGAAAAGTTTCATAGAATCTTATTTTCAGATGATTTTCTTGCATGGACCTCCATCATAACCTTCACTCTTAACATCCATAAATGATCTGAAAAGTCTAGTATCATTTCAAATAGTCTCCAATTAAATTTGATCTTTTTAACCGAAACTAGTGTATAAAATACTATTATTTTTTACTGTAACTTGCATTTCGAAAAGTTTCATAGAATTTAATTTCCATATGATTTTTTGCATGGACTTCCATCATAACCTTCCCTCGTAAAATATATAAATGATATGTGAAGTTTCATATCATTTCAAGCAGTCCCCGATTAAATTTGATTTTTGACCGAAACTAGTACAAACTAGCGTATAATATTATATGATTTTTGGTCGAAACTTGCATTTCGAAACGTTTCATAGAATCTAATTTTTAGATGATTTTTTTGCATGGACCTCCATCATAACCTTCCCTCTTAACATCCATAAATGATCTGAAAAGTCTAGTATCATTTCAAATAGTCCCCAATTAAATTTGATCTTTTTGACCGAAACTAATGTATAATATACTATGATTTTTGACCGAAACTTGCGTTTCGAAAAGTTTCATAGAATCTATTTTTCAGATGATTTTTTTCATGGACTTCCAATATAACCTTCCTTCGTAAAATATATATATGATATGTGAAGTTTCGAATCATTTCGAACAGTCCCCAATTTAATTTCATTTTTTACCGAAACTAGTATAAACTAGTGTATAATATATTAATATTTTTTGGCCGAAACTTGCATTTTAAAAAGTTTTATAGAATTTAATTTTCAGATGAATTTTTTTACATAGACTTCCATCATAACCTTCCCTCTTAACATATATAAATGATCTGAAAAGTCTCGTATCATTTCAAATAGTCCCTAATTAAATTTGATCTTTTTGACCGAAACTAGTGTATAATATACTATGATTTTTGACCGAAACTTGCATTTCGAAAAGTTTCATAGAATCTAATTTTCAGATGATTTTTTGCATGGACTTCCATCATAACCTTCCCTCGTAAAATATATAAATGATATGTGAATTTCGAATCATTTCGAACACTCCCCGATTTAATTTGATTTTTGACCGAAACAAGTATAAACTAGTGTATAATATATTATAATTTTTTGGCCGAAACTTGCATTTCAAAACGTTTCATAGAATCTAATTTTCAGATGATTTTTTTGCATAGACTTCCATCATATCCTTCCCTTTTAACATATATAAATGATCTAAAAACTCTAGTATCATTTCAAATAGTCCCCAATTAAATTTGATCTTTTTGACCATAACTAGTGTATAATATACTATGATTTTTGACATAAACTTGCATTTCGAAAAGTTTCATAGAATCTAATTTTCCGGTGATTTTTTGCATGGACTTCCATCATAACCTTCCCTCGTAAAATATATAAATGATATGTGAAGTTTTGTATCATTTCAAACAATCCTCGATTTAATTTGATTTTTGAACGAAACTAGTACAAACTAGTGTATAATATTATATGATTTTTGGTCGACACTTGCATTTCGAAAAGTTTCATAGAATCTTATTTTCAGATGATTTTCTTGCATGGACCTCCATCATAACCTTCACTCTTAACATCCATAAATGATCTGAAAAGTCTAGTATCATTTCAAATAGTCTCCAATTAAATTTGATCTTTTTGACCGAAACTAGTGTATAAAATACTATTATTTTTTATTGTAACTTGCATTTCGAAAAGTTTCATAGAATTTAATTTCCATATGATTTTTTGCATGGACTTCCATCATAACCTTCCCTCGTAAAATATATAAATGATATGTGAAGTTTCAAATCATTTCAAGCAGTCCCCGATTAAATTTGATTTTTGACCGAAACTAGTACAAACTAGCGTATAATATTATATGATTTTTGGTCGAAACTTGCATTTCGAAACGTTTCATAGAATCTAATTTTTAGATGATTTTTTTGCATGGACCTCCATCATAACCTTCCCTCTTAACATCCATAAATGATCTGAAAAGTCTAGTATCATTTCAAATAGTCCCCAATTAAATTTGATCTTTTTGACCGAAACTAATGTATAATATACTATGATTTTTGACCGAAACTTGCGTTTCGAAAAGTTTCATAGAATCTATTTTTCAGATGATTTTTTTCATGGACTTCCAATATAACCTTCCTTCGTAAAATATATATATGATATATGAAGTTTCGAATCATTTCGAACAGTCCCCAATTTAATTTCATTTTTTACCGAAACTAGTATAAACTAGTGTATAATATATTAATATTTTTTGGCCGAAACTTGCATTTTAAAAAGTTTTATAGAATTTAATTTTCAGATGAATTTTTTTACATAGACTTCCATCATAACCTTCCCTCTTAACATATATAAATGATCTGAAAAGTCTCGTATCATTTCAAATAGTCCCTAATTAAATTTGATCTTTTTGACCGAAACTAGTGTATAATATACTATGATTTTTGACCGAAACTTGCATTTCGAAAAGTTTCATAGAATCTAATTTTCAGATGATTTTTTGCATGGACTTCCATCATAACCTTCCCTCGTAAAATATATAAATGATATGTGAATTTCGAATCATTTCGAACAGTCCCCGATTTAATTTGATTTTTGACCGAAACAAGTATAAACTAGTGTATAATATATTATAATTTTTTGGCCGAAACTTGCATTTCAAAACGTTTCATAGAATCTAATTTTCAGATGATTTTTTTGCATAGACTTCCATCATATCCTTCCCTTTTAACATATATAAATGATCTAAAAACTCTAGTATCATTTCAAATAGTCCCCAATTAAATTTGATCTTTTTGACCATAACTAGTGTATAATATACTATGATTTTTGACATAAACTTGCATTTCGAAAAGTTTCATAGAATCTAATTTTCCGGTGATTTTTTGCATGGACTTCCATCATAACCTTCCCTCGTAAAATATATAAATGATATGTGAAGTTTTGTATCATTTCAAACAATCCTCGATTTAATTTGATTTTTGAACGAAACTAGTACAAACTAGTGTATAATATTATATGATTTTTGGTCGACACTTGCATTTCGAAAAGTTTCATAGAATCTTATTTTCAGATGATTTTCTTGCATGGACCTCCATCATAACCTTCACTCTTAACATCCATAAATGATCTGAAAAGTCTAGTATCATTTCAAATAGTCTCCAATTAAATTTGATCTTTTTGACCGAAACTAGTGTATAATATACTATTATTTTTTACTGTAACTTGCATTTCGAAAAGTTTCATAGAATTTAATTTCCATATGATTTTTTGCATGGACTTCCATCATAACCTTCCCTCGTAAAATATATAAATGATATGTAAAATTTCATATCATTTCAAGCAGTCCCCGATTTAATTTGATTTTTGACCGAAACTAGTACAAACTAGTGTATAATATTATATCATTTTTGGTTGAAACTTGCATTTCGAAACGTTTCATAGAATCTAATTTTTAGATGATTTTTTTGCATGGACCTCCATCATAACCTTCCCTCTTAACATCCATAAATGATCTGAAAAGTCAAGTATCATTTCAAATAGTCCCCAATTAAATTTGATCTTTTTGACCGAAACTAATGTATAATATACTATGATTTTTGACCGAAACTTGCGTTTCGAAAAGTTTCATAGAATCTATTTTTCACATGATTTTTTGCATGGACTTCCAATATAACCTTCCCTCGTAAAATATATAAATGATATGTGAATTTTCGAATCATTTCGAACAGTCCCCAATTTAATTTCATTTTTTACCGAAACTAGTATAAACTAGTGTATAATATATTAATATTTTTTGGCCGAAACTTGCATTTCAAAAAGTTTTATAGAATTTAATTTTCAGATGAATTTTTTTGCATAGACTTCCATCATAACCTTCCCTCTTAACATATATAAATGATCTGAAAAGTCTCGTATCATTTCAAATAGTCCCTAATTAAATTTGATCTTTTTGACCGAAACTACTGTATAATATACTATGATTTTTGACCGAAACTTGCATTTCGAAAAGTTTCATAGAATTTAATTTTCAGATGATTTTTTGCATGGACTTCCATCATAACCTTCCCTCATAAAATATATAAATGATATGTGAAGTTTCGTATCATTTCAAACAGTCCCCGATTGAATTTGATTTTTGACCGAAACAAGTACAAATTAGTGTATAATATAAAATGATTTTTGGTTGAAACTTGCATTTCGAAAAGTTTCAAAGAATCTAATTTTCAGATGATTTTTTGTCATGGACCTCCATCATAACCTTCCCTCTTAACTTCCATAAATGATCTGAAAAGTCTAGTATCATTTCAAATAGTCCCCAATTAAATTTGACCTTTTTGACCATAACTAGTGTATAATATACTATGATTTTTGACATAAACTTGCATTTCGATAAGTTTCATAGAATCTAATTTTCAGATGATTTTTTTGCATGGACCTCCATCATAATCTTCCCTCTTTACATCCATAAATGATCTGAAAAGTCTAGTATTATTTCAAATAGTCTCCAATTAAATTTGATCTTTTTGACCGAAACTAGTGTATAATATACTATGATTTTTTACCGTAACTTGCATTTCTAAAAGTTTCATAGAATTTAATTTCCAGATGATTTTTTGCACGGACTTCCATCATAACCTTCCCTCGTAAAATATATAAATGATATGTGAAGTTTCGTATCATTTCAAACAGTCCCCCATTTAATTTGATTTTTGACCGAAACTAGTACAAACTAGTGTATAATATTATATGATATTTGGTCGAAACTTGCATTTCGAAACGTTTCATAGAATCTAATTTTCAGATGATTTTTTTGCATGGACCTCCATCATAACCTTCCCTCTTAACATCCATAAATGATCTGAAAAGTCTAGTATTATTTCAAATAGTCCCCAATTAAATTTAATCTTTTTGACCGAAACTAATGTATAATATACTATGATTTTTGACCGAAACATGCGTTTCGAAAAGTTTCATAAAATCTATTTTTCAGATGATATTTTGCATGGACTTCCAATATATCCTTCCCTTGTAAAATATATAAATGATATGTGAAGTTTCGTATCATTTCGAACAGTCCCCAATTTAATTTCATTTTTGAACGAATCTAGTATAAACTAGTGTATAATATATTATTATTTTTTGGCCGAAACTTGCATTTCAAAAAGTTTTATAGAATTTAATTTTCAGATGAATTTTTTTGCATAGACTTAAATCATAACCTTCTCTCTTAACATATATAAATGATCTGAAAAGTCTCGTATCATTTCAAATAGTCCCGAATTAAATTTGATCTTTTTGACCGAAACTAGTTTATAATATACTATGATTTTTGACCGAAACTTGGATTTCGAAAAGTTTCATAGAATTTAATTTTCAGATGATTTTTTGCATGGACTTCCATCATAACCTTCACTCGTAAAATATATAAATGATATGTGAAGTTCCGTATCATTTCAAACAGTCCCCGATTTAATTTAATATTTGACGAAAACTAGTACAAACTAGCGTATAATATTATATGATTTTTTGGCCGAAACTTGCATTTCGAAAAGTTTCATAGAATCTAATTTTCAGAAGATTTTTCTGCATGAACTTCCATCATAACCTTTCGTCTTAACATATATTAATGATCTGAAAAGTCTCGTGTCATTTCAAATAGTCCCCAATTAAATTTGATCTTTTTGACCGAAACTAGTATATAATATACTATGATTTTCGACCGAAACTTGCATTTCGAAAAGTTTCAGAGAATCTAATTTTCAGATGATTTTTTGCATGGACTTCCATCATAACCTTCCCTCGTAAAATATATAAATGATACTTGAAGTTTCGTATCATTTCAAATAGTCCCCGATTTAATTTGATTTTTGACCGAAACAAGTATAAACTAGTGTATAATGTATTATAATTTTTTGGCAGAAACTTGCATATTAAAAAGTTTCGTAGAATCTAATTTTCAGATGATTTTTTCGCATATACTTCCATCATATCCTTCCCTTTTAAAATATATAAATGATCTGAAAAGTCTGGTATCATTTCAAATAGTCCTCAATTAAATTTGATCTTTTTGAACAAAACTAGTGTATAATATACTATGATTTTTGACAGAAACTTGCATTTCAAAAATTTTCATAGAATCCAATTTTCAGATGTTTTTTGCATGGACTTGCATCATAACCTTCCCTCGTAAAATATATAAATGATATGTGAAGTTTCGTATCATTTCGAACAGTCCCCGATTTAATTTGATTTTTGACTGAAACTAGTACAAACTAGCGTATAATATAATATGATTTTAAAACCGAAACTTTCATTTCGAAAAGTTTCATAGAATTTAATTTTCAGATGATTTTTTGAATGGACTTCCATTATAACCTTCCCTCGTAAAATATATAAATGATATGTGACGTTTCGTATCATTTCGAACAGTCCCCGATTTAATTTGATATTTGACCGAAACTAGTGTATAATATACTATGATTTTTGACATAAACTTGCATTTCAAAAAGTTTCATCGAATCTAATTTTTAGATGATTTTTTGCATGGACTTCCATCATAACCTTCCCTCGTAAAATATATTAATGATATGTGAAGTTTCGTATCATTTCGAACAGTCCCCAATTTAATTTCATTTTTGAACGAATCTAGTATAAACTAGTGTATAATATATTATTATTTTTTGGCCGAAACTTGCATTTCAAAAAGTTTTATAGAATTTAATTTTCAGATGAATTTTTTTGCATAGACTTAAATCATAACCTTCCCTCTTAACATATATAAATGATCTGAAAAGTCTCGTATCATTTCAAATAGTCCCTAATTAAATTTGATCTTTTTGACCGAAACTAGTTTATAATATACTATGATTTTTGACCGAAACTTGGATTTCGAAAAGTTTCATAGAATTTAATTTTCAGATGATTTTTTGCATGGACTTCCATCATAACCTTCATTCGTAAAATATATAAATGATATGTGAAGTTCCGTATCATTTCAAACAGTCCCCGATTTAATTTAATATTTGACGAAAACTAGTACAAACTAGCGTATAATATTATATGATTTTTGGGCCGAAACTTGCATTTCGAAAAGTTTCATAGAATCTAATTTTCAGAAGATTTTTCTGCATGAACTTCCATCATAACCTTTCGTCTTAACATATATTAATGATCTGAAAAGTCTCGTGTCATTTCAAATAGTCCCCAATTAAAATTGATCTTTTTGACCGAAACTAGTATATAATATACTATGATTTTCGACCGAAACTTGCATTTCGAAAAGTTTCAGAGAATCTAATTTTCAGATGATTTTTTGCATGGACTACCATCATAACCTTCCCTCGTAAAGTATATAAATGATACTTGAAGTTTCGTATCATTTCAAATAGTCCCCGATTTAATTTGATTTTTGACCGAAACAAGTATAAACTAGTGTATAATGTATTATAATTTTTTGGCAGAAACTTGCATATCAAAAAGTTTCGTAGAATCTAATTTTCAGATGATTTTTTCGCATATACTTCCATCATATCCTTCCCTTTTAAAATATATAAATGATCTGAAAAGTCTGGTATCATTTCAAATAGTCCTCAATTAAATTTGATCTTTTTGAACAAAACTAGTGTATAATATACTATGATTTTTGACAGAAACTTGCATTTCAAAAATTTTCATAGAATCCAATTTTCAGATGTTTTTTGCATGGACTTGCATCATAACCTTCCCTCGTAAAATATATAAATGATATGTGAAGTTTCGTATCATTTCGAACAGTCCCCGATTTAATTTGATTTTTGACTGAAACTAGTACAAACTAGCGTATAATATAATATGATTTTTAAACCGAAACTTGCATTTCGAAAAGTTTCATAGAATTTAATTTTCAGATGATTTTTTGAATGGACTTCCATTATAACCTTCCCTCGTAAAATATATAAATGATATGTGACGTTTCGTATCATTTCGAACAGTCCCCGATCTAATTTGATATTTGACCGAAACTAGTGTATAATATACTATGATTTTTGACATAAACTTGCATTTCAAAAAGTTTCATAGAATCTAATTTTTAGATGATTTTTTGCATGGACTTCCATCATAACCTTCACTCGTAAAATATATAAATGATATGTGAAGTTCCGTATCATTTCAAACAGTCCCCGATTTAATTTAATATTTGACGAAAACTAGTACAAACTAGCGTATAATATTATATGATTTTTTGGCCGAAACTTGCATTTCGAAAAGTTTCATAGAATCTAATTTTCAGAAGATTTTTCTGCATGAACTTCCATCATAACCTTTCGTCTTAACATATATTAATGATCTGAAAAGTCTCGTGTCATTTCAAATAGTCCCCAATTATATTTGATCTTTTTGACCGAAACTAGTATATAATATACTATGATTTTCGACCGAAACTTGCATTTCGAAAAGTTTCAGAGAATCTAATTTTCAGATGATTTTTTGCATGGACTTCCATCATAACCTTCCCTCGTAAAATATATAAATGATACTTGAAGTTTCGTATCATTTCAAATAGTCCCCGATTTAATTTGATTTTTGACCGAAACAAGTATAAACTAGTGTATAATGTATTATAATTTTTTGGCAGAAACTTGCATATTAAAAAGTTTCGTAGAATCTAATTTTCAGATGATTTTTTCGCATATACTTCCATCATATCCTTCCCTTTTAAAATATATAAATGATCTGAAAAGTCTGGTATCATTTCAAATAGTCCTCAATTAAATTTGATCTTTTTGAACAAAACTAGTGTATAATATACTATGATTTTTGACAGAAACTTGCATTTCAAAAATTTTCATAGAATCCAATTTTCAGATGTTTTTTGCATGGACTTGCATCATAACCTTCCCTCGTAAAATATATAAATGATATGTGAAGTTTCGTATCATTTCGAACAGTCCCCGATTTAATTTGATTTTTGACTGAAACTAGTACAAACTAGCGTATAATATAATATGATTTTAAAACCGAAACTTTCATTTCGAAAAGTTTCATAGAATTTAATTTTCAGATGATTTTTTGAATGGACTTCCATTATAACCTTCCCTCGTAAAATATATAAATGATATGTGACGTTTCGTATCATTTCGAACAGTCCCCGATTTAATTTGATATTTGACCGACACTAGTGTATAATATACTATGATTTTTGACATAAACTTGCATTTCAAAAAGTTTCATCGAATCTAATTTTTAGATGATTTTTTGCATGGACTTCCATCATAACCTTCCCTCGTAAAATATATTAATGATATGTGAAGTTTCGTATCATTTCGAACAGTCCCCAATTTAATTTCATTTTTGAACGAATCTAGTATAAACTAGTGTATAATATATTATTATTTTTTGGCCGAAACTTGCATTTCAAAAAGTTTTATAGAATTTAATTTTCAGATGAATTTTTTTGCATAGACTTAAATCATAACCTTCCCTCTTAACATATATAAATGATCTGAAAAGTCTCGTATCATTTCAAATAGTCCCTAATTAAATTTGATCTTTTTGACCGAAACTAGTTTATAATATACTATGATTTTTGACCGAAACTTGGATTTCGAAAAGTTTCATAGAATTTAATTTTCAGATGATTTTTTGCATGGACTTCCATCATAACCTTCATTCGTAAAATATATAAATGATATGTGAAGTTCCGTATCATTTCAAACAGTCCCCGATTTAATTTAATATTTGACGAAAACTAGTACAAACTAGCGTATAATATTATATGATTTTTGGGCCGAAACTTGCATTTCGAAAAGTTTCATAGAATCTAATTTTCAGAAGATTTTTCTGCATGAACTTCCATCATAACCTTTCGTCTTAACATATATTAATGATCTGAAAAGTCTCATGTCATTTCAAATAGTCCCCAATTAAAATTGATCTTTTTGACCGAAACTAGTATATAATATACTATGATTTTCGACCGAAACTTGCATTTCGAAAAGTTTCAGAGAATCTAATTTTCAGATGATTTTTTGCATGGACTTCCATCATAACCTTCCCTCGTAAAGTATATAAATGATACTTGAAGTTTCGTATCATTTCAAATAGTCCCCGATTTAATTTGATTTTTGACCGAAACAAGTATAAACTAGTGTATAATGTATTATAATTTTTTGGCAGAAACTTGCATATCAAAAAGTTTCGTAGAATCTAATTTTCAGATGATTTTTTCGCATATACTTCCATCATATCCTTCCCTTTTAAAATATATAAATGATCTGAAAAGTCTGGTATCATTTCAAATAGTCCTCAATTAAATTTGATCTTTTTGAACAAAACTAGTGTATAATATACTATGATTTTTGACAGAAACTTGCATTTCAAAAATTTTCATAGAATCCAATTTTCAGATGTTTTTTGCATGGACTTGCATCATAACCTTCCCTCGTAAAATATATAAATGATATGTGAAGTTTCGTATCATTTCGAACAGTCCCCGATTTAATTTGATTTTTGACTGAAACTAGTACAAACTAGCGTATAATATAATATGATTTTTAAACCGAAACTTGCATTTCGAAAAGTTTCATAGAATTTAATTTTCAGATGATTTTTTGAATGGACTTCCATTATAACCTTCCCTCGTAAAATATATAAATGATATGTGACGTTTCGTATCATTTCGAACAGTCCCCGATCTAATTTGATATTTGACCGAAACTAGTGTATAATATACTATGATTTTTGACATAAACTTGCATTTCAAAAAGTTTCATAGAATCTAATTTTTAGATGATTTTTTGCATGGACTTCCATCATAACCTTCACTCGTAAAATATATAAATGATATGTGAAGTTCCGTATCATTTCAAACAGTCCCCGATTTAATTTAATATTTGACGAAAACTAGTACAAACTATCGTATAATATTATATGATTTTTTGGCCGAAACTTGCATTTCGAAAAGTTTCATAGAATCTAATTTTCAGAAGATTTTTCTGCATGAACTTCCATCATAACCTTTCGTCTTAACATATATTAATGATCTGAAAAGTCTCGTGTCATTTCAAATAGTCCCCAATTAAATTTGATCTTTTTGACCGAAACTAGTATATAATATACTATGATTTTCGACCGAAACTTGCATTTCGAAAAGTTTCAGAGAATCTAATTTTCAGATGATTTTTTGCATGGACTTCCATCATAACCTTCCCTCGTAAAATATATAAATGATACTTGAAGTTTCGTATCATTTCAAATAGTCCCCGATTTAATTTGATTTTTGACCGAAACAAGTATAAACTAGTGTATAATGTATTATAATTTTTTGGCAGAAACTTGCATATTAAAAAGTTTCGTAGAATCTAATTTTCAGATGATTTTTTCGCATATACTTCCATCATATCCTTCCCTTTTAAAATATATAAATGATCTGAAAAGTCTGGTATCATTTCAAATAGTCCTCAATTAAATTTGATCTTTTTGAACAAAACTAGTGTATAATATACTATGATTTTTGACAGAAACTTGCATTTCAAAAATTTTCATAGAATCCAATTTTCAGATGTTTTTTGCATGGACTTGCATCATAACCTTCCCTCGTAAAATATATAAATGATATGTGAAGTTTCGTATCATTTCGAACAGTCCCCGATTTAATTTGATTTTTGACTGAAACTAGTACAAACTAGCGTATAATATAATATGATTTTAAAACCGAAACTTTCATTTCGAAAAGTTTCATAGAATTTAATTTTCAGATGATTTTTTGAATGGACTTCCATTATAACCTTCCCTCGTAAAATATATAAATGATATGTGACGTTTCGTATCATTTCGAACAGTCCCCGATTTAATTTGATATTTGACCGACACTAGTGTATAATATACTATGATTTTTGACATAAACTTGCATTTCAAAAAGTTTCATCGAATCTAATTTTTAGATGATTTTTTGCATGGACTTCCATCATAACCTTCCCTCGTAAAATATATTAATGATATGTGAAGTTTCGTATCATTTCGAACAGTCCCCAATTTAATTTCATTTTTGAACGAATCTAGTATAAACTAGTGTATAATATATTATTATTTTTTGGCCGAAACTTGCATTTCAAAAAGTTTTATAGAATTTAATTTTCAGATGAATTTTTTTGCATAGACTTAAATCATAACCTTCCCTCTTAACATATATAAATGATCTGAAAAGTCTCGTATCATTTCAAATAGTCCCTAATTAAATTTGATCTTTTTGACCGAAACTAGTTTATAATATACTATGATTTTTGACCGAAACTTGGATTTCGAAAAGTTTCATAGAATTTAATTTTCAGATGATTTTTTGCATGGACTTCCATCATAACCTTCATTCGTAAAATATATAAATGATATGTGAAGTTCCGTATCATTTCAAACAGTCCCCGATTTAATTTAATATTTGACGAAAACTAGTACAAACTAGCGTATAATATTATATGATTTTTGGGCCGAAACTTGCATTTCGAAAAGTTTCATAGAATCTAATTTTCAGAAGATTTTTCTGCATGAACTTCCATCATAACCTTTCGTCTTAACATATATTAATGATCTGAAAAGTCTCGTGTCATTTCAAATAGTCCCCAATTAAAATTGATCTTTTTGACCGAAACTAGTATATAATATACTATGATTTTCGACCGAAACTTGCATTTCGAAAAGTTTCAGAGAATCTAATTTTCAGATGATTTTTTGCATGGACTACCATCATAACCTTCCCTCGTAAAGTATATAAATGATACTTGAAGTTTCGTATCATTTCAAATAGTCCCCGATTTAATTTGATTTTTGACCGAAACAAGTATAAACTAGTGTATAATGTATTATAATTTTTTGGCAGAAACTTGCATATCAAAAAGTTTCGTAGAATCTAATTTTCAGATGATTTTTTCGCATATACTTCCATCATATCCTTCCCTTTTAAAATATATAAATGATCTGAAAAGTCTGGTATCATTTCAAATAGTCCTCAATTAAATTTGATCTTTTTGAACAAAACTAGTGTATAATATACTATGATTTTTGACAGAAACTTGCATTTCAAAAATTTTCATAGAATCCAATTTTCAGATGTTTTTTGCATGGACTTGCATCATAACCTTCCCTCGTAAAATATATAAATGATATGTGAAGTTTCGTATCATTTCGAACAGTCCCCGATTTAATTTGATTTTTGACTGAAACTAGTACAAACTAGCGTATAATATAATATGATTTTTAAACCGAAACTTGCATTTCGAAAAGTTTCATAGAATTTAATTTTCAGATGATTTTTTGAATGGACTTCCATTATAACCTTCCCTCGTAAAATATATAAATGATATGTGACGTTTCGTATCATTTCGAACAGTCCCCGATCTAATTTGATATTTGACCGAAACTAGTGTATAATATACTATGATTTTTGACATAAACTTGCATTTCAAAAAGTTTCATAGAATCTAATTTTTAGATGATTTTTTGCATGGACTTCCATCATAACCTTCACTCGTAAAATATATAAATGATATGTGAAGTTCCGTATCATTTCAAACAGTCCCCGATTTAATTTAATATTTGACGAAAACTAGTACAAACTAGCGTATAATATTATATGATTTTTTGGCCGAAACTTGCATTTCGAAAAGTTTCATAGAATCTAATTTTCAGAAGATTTTTCTGCATGAACTTCCATCATAACCTTTCGTCTTAACATATATTAATGATCTGAAAAGTCTCGTGTCATTTCAAATAGTCCCCAATTAAATTTGATCTTTTTGACCGAAACTAGTATATAATATACTATGATTTTCGACCGAAACTTGCATTTCGAAAAGTTTCAGAGAATCTAATTTTCAGATGATTTTTTGCATGGACTTCCATCATAACCTTCCCTCGTAAAATATATAAATGATACTTGAAGTTTCGTATCATTTCAAATAGTCCCCGATTTAATTTGATTTTTGACCGAAACAAGTATAAACTAGTGTATAATGTATTATAATTTTTTGGCAGAAACTTGCATATTAAAAAGTTTCGTAGAATCTAATTTTCAGATGATTTTTTCGCATATACTTCCATCATATCCTTCCCTTTTAAAATATATAAATGATCTGAAAAGTCTGGTATCATTTCAAATAGTCCTCAATTAAATTTGATCTTTTTGAACAAAACTAGTGTATAATATACTATGATTTTTGACAGAAACTTGCATTTCAAAAATTTTCATAGAATCCAATTTTCAGATGTTTTTTGCATGGACTTGCATCATAACCTTCCCTCGTAAAATATATAAATGATATGTGAAGTTTCGTATCATTTCGAACAGTCCCCGATTTAATTTGATTTTTGACTGAAACTAGTACAAACTAGCGTATAATATAATATGATTTTAAAACCGAAACTTTCATTTCGAAAAGTTTCATAGAATTTAATTTTCAGATGATTTTTTGAATGGACTTCCATTATAACCTTCCCTCGTAAAATATATAAATGATATGTGACGTTTCGTATCATTTCGAACAGTCCCCGATTTAATTTGATATTTGACCGACACTAGTGTATAATATACTATGATTTTTGACATAAACTTGCATTTCAAAAAGTTTCATCGAATCTAATTTTTAGATGATTTTTTGCATGGACTTCCATCATAACCTTCCCTCGTAAAATATATTAATGATATGTGAAGTTTCGTATCATTTCGAACAGTCCCCAATTTAATTTCATTTTTGAACGAATCTAGTATAAACTAGTGTATAATATATTATTATTTTTTGGCCGAAACTTGCATTTCAAAAAGTTTTATAGAATTTAATTTTCAGATGAATTTTTTTGCATAGACTTAAATCATAACCTTCCCTCTTAACATATATAAATGATCTGAAAAGTCTCGTATCATTTCAAATAGTCCCTAATTAAATTTGATCTTTTTGACCGAAACTAGTTTATAATATACTATGATTTTTGACCGAAACTTGGATTTCGAAAAGTTTCATAGAATTTAATTTTCAGATGATTTTTTGCATGGACTTCCATCATAACCTTCATTCGTAAAATATATAAATGATATGTGAAGTTCCGTATCATTTCAAACAGTCCCCGATTTAATTTAATATTTGACGAAAACTAGTACAAACTAGCGTATAATATTATATGATTTTTGGGCCGAAACTTGCATTTCGAAAAGTTTCATAGAATCTAATTTTCAGAAGATTTTTCTGCATGAACTTCCATCATAACCTTTCGTCTTAACATATATTAATGATCTGAAAAGTCTCATGTCATTTCAAATAGTCCCCAATTAAAATTGATCTTTTTGACCGAAACTAGTATATAATATACTATGATTTTCGACCGAAACTTGCATTTCGAAAAGTTTCAGAGAATCTAATTTTCAGATGATTTTTTGCATGGACTTCCATCATAACCTTCCCTCGTAAAGTATATAAATGATACTTGAAGTTTCGTATCATTTCAAATAGTCCCCGATTTAATTTGATTTTTGACCGAAACAAGTATAAACTAGTGTATAATGTATTATAATTTTTTGGCAGAAACTTGCATATCAAAAAGTTTCGTAGAATCTAATTTTCAGATGATTTTTTCGCATATACTTCCATCATATCCTTCCCTTTTAAAATATATAAATGATCTGAAAAGTCTGGTATCATTTCAAATAGTCCTCAATTAAATTTGATCTTTTTGAACAAAACTAGTGTATAATATACTATGATTTTTGACAGAAACTTGCATTTCAAAAATTTTCATAGAATCCAATTTTCAGATGTTTTTTGCATGGACTTGCATCATAACCTTCCCTCGTAAAATATATAAATGATATGTGAAGTTTCGTATCATTTCGAACAGTCCCCGATTTAATTTGATTTTTGACTGAAACTAGTACAAACTAGCGTATAATATAATATGATTTTTAAACCGAAACTTGCATTTCGAAAAGTTTCATAGAATTTAATTTTCAGATGATTTTTTGAATGGACTTCCATTATAACCTTCCCTCGTAAAATATATAAATGATATGTGACGTTTCGTATCATTTCGAACAGTCCCCGATCTAATTTGATATTTGACCGAAACTAGTGTATAATATACTATGATTTTTGACATAAACTTGCATTTCAAAAAGTTTCATAGAATCTAATTTTTAGATGATTTTTTGCATGGACTTCCATCATAACCTTCCCTCGTAAAATATATTAATGATATGTGAAGTTTCGTATCATTTCGAACAGTCCCCGATTTAATTTATATTTTACCGAAACTAGTACAAACTAGCGTATAATATTAAATGATTTTTTGGCCGAAACTTGCATTTCGAAAAGTTTCATAGAATCTAATTTTTAGATGACTTTTCTGCATGGATTTCCATCATAACCTTTTGTCTTAACATATATTAATGATCTGAAAAGTCTTGTGTCATTTCAAATAGTCCCCAATTAAATTTGATCTTTTTTACCGAAACTAGTATATAATATACTATGATTTTTGACCGAAACTTGCATTTCGAAAAGTTCCATAGAATCTAATTTTCAGATGATTTTTTGCATGGACTTCCATCATAGCCTTCCCTCGTAAAATATATAAATGATATGTGAAGTTTCGTATCATTTCAAATAGACCTCGATTTAATTTGATTTTTGACCGAAACAAGTATAAACTAGTGTATAATATATTATGAGTTTTTGACCGAAACTTGCATTTCGAAAAGTTTCGTAGAATCTAATTTTCACATGATTTTTCTGCATAGACTTCCATTATATTCTTCCCTTTTAACATATATAAATGATCTAAAAAGTCTCGTATCATTTCAAATAGTCCCCAATTAAATTTGATCTTTTTGACCGAAACTAGTGTATAATATACTATGATTTTTGATCGAAACTTGCATTTCAAAAAGTTTCATAGAATCTAATTTTCAGATTATTTTATTGCATGGACTTCCGTCATAACCTTCCCTCTTAACATATATAAATGATCTCAAAAGTCTAGTATCATTTCAAATAGTCCCCAATTAAATTTGATCTTTTTGACCGAAACTATTGTATAATATTATATGATTTTTACCGAAACATGCATTTCGAAAGGTTTCATAGAATCTAATTTTCAGATGATATTTTGCATGGACTTCCAATATAACCTTCCCTCCTAAAATATATAAATGTTAGGTTAAGTTTCGTATCATTTCAAATAGTCCCCGATTTAATTTGATTTTTGACCGAAACTAGTATAAACTAGTGTATAATATATTATATTTTTTTGGCCGAAACTGGCATTTCGAAAAGTTTCATAGAATCTAATTTTCAGATGATTTTTTTACATGGACTTCCATCATAACCTTCCCTCTTATCATATATTAATAATCTGAAAAGTCTAGTATCATTTGAAATAGTCCCCAATTAAATTTGATCTTTTAAACCGAAACTAGTGTATAATATACTATGATTTTTGACCGAAACTTGCATTTCGAAAAGTTTCATAGAATCTAATTTTCAGATGATTTTTTGCATGGACTTCCATTATAACCTTCCCCCGTAAAATATATAAATGATATGTGAAGTTTCGTATCATTTCTAACAGTCCCCGATTTAATTTCATTTTTTACCGAAACTAGTGTATAATATACTATGATTTTTGACCAAAACATGCATTTCGAAAAGTTTCATAGAATTTAATTTTCAGATGATTTTTTGCATGTACTTCCAATATAACCTTCCCTCGTAAAATATATAAATGATATATGATGTTTCGTATCATTTCAAACAGTCCCCGATTTAATTTGATTTTTGACCGAAACTAGTCTAAACTAGTGTATAATATATTATTATTTTTTGGCCGAAACTTGCATATCAAAAAGTTTTATAGAATCTAATTTTCAGATGATTTTTCTGCATAGACTTCCATCATAACCTTCCCTCGTATCATTTCAAATTGTCCCCAATTAAATTTGATCTTTTTGACCGAAACTAGAGTATAATATACTATGATTTTTGATCGAAACTTCCATTTCGAAAAGTTTCATAGAATCTAATTTTCAGATGATTTTTTGTATGGACTTCCATCATAACCTTCCCTCGTAAAATATATAAATGATATGTGAATTTCGAATCATTTCGAACAATCCCCGATTTAATTTGATTTTTGACCGAAACTAGTACAAACTAGCATATAATATTATATGATTTTTTGGCCAAAATATGCATTTTGAAAAGTTTCATAGAATCTAATTTTAAGATGATTTTTCTGCATGGACTTCCCTCATAATCTTCCCTCTTAACATCTATAAATGATCTGAAAAGTCTTGTATCATTTGAAATACTCCCCAATTAAATTTGATCTTTTTGACCGAAACTAGTGTATAATATACTATGATTTTTGATCAAAACTTGCATTTCGAAAAGTCTCATAGAATTTAATTTTCAGATGATTTTTTGAATGGACTTCCAATATAACCTTCCCACGTAAAATATATAAATGATATGTGAACTTTCGTATCATTTGAAACAGTTCCCGATTTAATTTGATTTTTGACCGAAACTAGTATAAGCTAGTGTATAATATATTATTATTTTTTGGCCGAAACTTGCATTTCAAAAAGTTTCTTAGAATCTAATTTTCAGATGATTTTTCTGCATAGACTTCCATCATAACCTTCCCTCGTATCATTTCAAATAGTCCCCAATTAAATTTGATCTTTTTGACCGAAACTGGTGTATAATATACTATGATTTTTGACCGAAACTTACATTTCACAAAGTTTCATAGAATTTAATTTTCAGATGATTTTTTGCATGGACTTCCAATATAACCTTCCCTCGTAAAATATATAAATGATATGTGAATTTTCGTATCATTTCAAACAGTCCCCGATTTAATTTAATTTTTGACCGAAACAAGTATAAACTAGTGTATAATATATTATGATTTTTTGGCCGAAACTTTCATTTCAAAAAGTTTCTTAGAATCTAATTTTCAGATGATTTTTTTTTATGGACTTCCATCATAACCTTCCCTTTAACATATATAAATGATCTGAAAAGTCAAGTATCATTTCAAATAGTTCCCGATTAAATTTTATCTTTTTGACGGAAACTAGTGTATAATATACTATGATATTTGACTGAAACTTGCATTTCAAAAAGTTTCATAGAATCTAATTTTCAGATGATTTTTTTGCATGGACTTCCATCATAAACTTACCTCTTAACATATATAAATGATCTGAAAAGTTTAGTATGATTTCAAATAGTCCCCAATTGAATTTTATCTTTATGACCGAAACTTGTGTATAATATACTATGATTTTTGACCGAAACTTGCATTTGGAAAAGTTTCATAGAATCTAATTTTCAGATGATTTTTTGCATGGACTTCCATCATAACCTTCCCTCGTAAAATATATAAATGATATGTGAAGTTTCGTATCATTTCAAACAGTCCCCGATTTAATTTGATTTTTGACCGAAACAAGTATAAACTAGTGTATAATATATTATGATTTTTTGGCCGAAACTTGCATTTCGAAAAGTTTCATAGAATCTAATTTTCAGATGATTTTTCTGCATGGACTTCCATCATAACCTTCCCTCTCAACATATATTAATGATCTGAAAAGTCTCGTATCATTTCAAATAGTCCCCAATTAAATTTGATCTTTTTGACCAAAACTAATGTATAATATACTATGATTTTTGACCGAAACTTGCATTTCAAAAAGTTTCATAGAATCTAATTTTCAGATTATTTTATTGCATTGACTTCCATCATAACCTTCCCTCTTAACATATATAAATGATCTCAAAAGTATATTATCATTTCAACTAGTCCCCAATTAAATTTGATCTTTTTGACCGAAACTATTGTATAATATTATATTGTTTTTTACCGAAACTTGCATTTCGAAAAGTTTCATAGAATCTAATTTTCAGATGATTTTTTGCATGGACTTCCAATATAAGCTTCCCTCCTAAAATATATAAATGATAGGTTAAATTTCGTATCATTTCAAATAGTCCCCGATTTAATTTGATTTTTGACCGAAACTAGTATAAACTAGTGTATAATATATTATATTTTTTTGGCTGAAACTTGCATTTCGAAAAGTTTCATAGAATCTAATTTTCAGATGATTTTTTTGCATGTACTTCCATCATAACCTTCCCTCTTATCATATATTAATAATCTGAAAAGTCTAGTATCATTTGAAATAGTCCCCAATTAAATTTGATCTTTTTGACCGAAACTAGTGAATAATATACTATGATTTTTGACCGAAACTTGCATATCGAAAGGTTTCATAGAATCTAATTTTCAGATGATTTTTTGCATGGACTTCCATCATAACCTTTTCTCCTAAATATATAAATGATATGTGAATTTTCGTATCATTTCGAACAGTCCCCAATTTAATTTCATTTTAGACCGAAACTAGTACAAACTAGTGTATAATATTATATGATTTTTCTGCCGAAACTTGCATTTCGAAAAGTCTCATAGAATCTAATTTTCAGATGAATTTTTTTTGCATTGACTTCCATCATAACCTTACCTCTTAACATCTATAACTGATCTAAAAAGTCTCGTATCGTTTAAAATAGTCCCCAATTAAATTTGATCTTTTTGACCGAAACTAGTGTATAATATACTATGATTTTTGACCGAAACTTGCATTTCAAAAAGTTTCATAGAATCTAATTTTCATATTATTATTTGTATGGACTTCCATCATAACCTTCCCTCGTAAAATATATAAATGATATGTGAAGTTTCGTATCATTTAGAACAGTCACCGATTTAATTTGATTTTTGACCGAAACTAACGTATAATATTATATGATTTTTTGGCCGAAACTTGCATTTCCAAACGTTTCATAGAATCTAATTTTTAGACGATTTTTATGCATGGACTTCCATCATACCCTTCCCTCTTAACATCTATAAATGATCTGAAAAGTCTTGTATCATTTGAAATACTCCCCAATTAAATTTGATCTTTTTGACCAAAACTAGTGTATAATATACTATGATTTTTGACCAAAACTTGTATTTCGAAAAGTTTCATAGAATTTAATTTTTAGATGATTTTTTGCAAGGACTTCCAATATAACCTTCCCTCATAAAATATATAAATGTTATGTGAAGTTTCGTATCATTTCAAACAGTCCCCGATTTAATTTTATTTTTGACCGAAACTAGTATAAACTAGTGTATGATATATTATTATTTTTTGGCCGAACCTTGCATTTCAAAAAGTTTTATAGAATCTAATTTTCAGATGCTTTTTCTGCATAGACTTCCATCATAACCTTCCCTCGTATCATTTCAAATAGTCCCCAATTAAATTTGATCTTTTTGACCGAAACTAGTGTATAATATACTATGAGTTTTTACCGAAACTTGCATTTCGAAAAGTTTCATAGAATTTAATTTTCAGATGATTTTTTGCATGGACTTCCATCATAACCTTCCCTCGTAAAATATATAAATGATATGTGATGTTTCGTATCATTTAAAATAGTCCCCGATTTAATTTGATTTTTAACCGAAACTAGTACAAACTAGTGTATAATATTATATAATTTTTGGTCGAAACTTGCATTTCGAAAAGTTTCATAGAATCTAATTTTCAGATGATTTTTTTGCGTGGACCTCCATCATTCCCTTCCCTCAACATCTATAAATGATTTGAAAAGTCTAGTATCATTTCAAATAGTCTCCAATTAAATTTGATCTTTTTGACCGAAACTAGTGTATAATATACTATGATTTTTGACCGAAACTTGCATTTCACAAAGTTTCATAGAATTTAATTTTCAGATGATTTTTTTGCATGAACTTCCAATATAACCTTCCCTCATAAAATATATAAATGATATGTTAAGTTTCGTATCATTTCGAACAGTCCTCAATTTAATTTGATTTTTGACCGAAACAAGTATAAACTAGTGTATAATATATTATGATTTTTTGGCCGAAACTTGTATTTCAAAAAGTTTCTTAGAATCTAATTTTCAGATGATTTTTTTGCATGGACTTCCATCATAACCTTCCTTTTAACATATATAAATGATCTGAAAAGTCAAGTATCATTTCAAATAGTCCCCAATTAAATTTGATCTTTTTGACGGAAACTAATGTATAATATACTATGATTTCTGACCGAAACTTGCATTTCAAAAAGTTTCATAGAATCTAATTTTCAGATGATTTTTTTTCATGGACTTCCATCATAACCTTACCTCTTGACATATATAAATGATCTGAAAAGTTTAGTATCATTTCAAATAGACCCCAATTAAATTTGCTCTTTATGACCGAAACTAGTGTATAATATACTATGATTTTTGACCAAAACTTGCATTTCGAAAAGTTTCATAGAATCTAATTTTCAGATGATTTTTTGCATGGACTTCCATCATAACCTTCCCTCGTAAAATATATAAATGAAATGTGAAATTTCGTATCATTTCGAACAGTCCCCGATTTAATTTGATTTTTGACCGAAACTAGTATAAACTAGTGTATAATATATTATGATTTTTTGGCCGAAACTTGCATTTCAAAAAGTTTCATAGAATCTAATTTTCAGATGATTTTTTTGCATGGACTTCCATTATAACCTTCCCTCTTAACATATATAAATGATCTGAAAAGACTCGTATCATTTCAAATAGTCCCCAATTAAATTTGATCTTTCTGGCCGAAACTAGTGTATAATATACTATGATTTTTGACTGAAACTTGCATTTCGAAAAGTTTCATAGAATCTAATTTTCAGATGATTTTTTGCATGGACTTCCATCATAACCTTCCCTCGTAAAATATATAAATGATATGTGAAGTATCGTTTTATTTCGAACAGTCCCCGATTTAATTTGATTTTTGACCGAAACTAGTATAAACTAGTGTATAATATTATATGATTTTTTGACCGAAACTTGCATTTCGAAAAGTTTTATAGTATCTAATTTTTAGATGATTTTTTTGCATGGACTTCCATCATAACCTTCCCTCTTAACATATATAAATGATCTGAAAAGTCTAGTATCATTTCAAATAGTCCCCAATTAAATTTGATCTTTTTGACTGAAACTAGGGTATAATATACTATGATTTTTGACCAAACTTGCATTTCGAAAAGTTTCATAGAATCTAATTTTCAGATGATTTTTTGCATGGAATTCCTCATAACCTTCTCCGTAAAATATATAAATGATATGTGAAGTTTCGTATCATTTCGAACAGTCTCGGATTTAATTTGAGTTTTGACCGAAACTAGTATAAACTAGTGTATAATATATTATGATTTTTTGACCGAAACCTGCATTTCGAAAAGTTTCATAGAATCTAATTTTCAGATGATTTTTTTTGCATTGACTTCCATCTTAACCTTCCCTCTTAACATATAAGAGATGCTTGCTCCCCGTACTGAGAAGGAAGTTAGAGGTTTCTTGGGACGACTGAATTAAATTGCAAGATTTATTTTCCAGTTAACCGCTACTTGTGAGCCAATCTTTAAGTTTTTAAAGAAAGATTAAGTAATGGAATGGAATAACAAATTCCAGGTAGCTTTTGATGAGATCAAAAATTACCTCCAAGAACCTCCTATATTGATGCCACCATTTGAAGGAAGGCCCTTGATTATGTACCTGACAGTATTGGATAACTCAATGGGATGTGTGTTGGGGGAACATGACGAGTCTGGTCGAAAAGTGCAGGCAATATACTACCTTAGCAAAACTTTTACCGACTGTGAAACAAGATACTCACTTCTCGAGAAACTTGTTGCGCTTTGGCATGGGCTGCTCGCCGACTAAGACAGTATATATTGACTCATACCACTTTATTGATTTCAAAAATGGATCCAATCAAGCACATATTTGAGAAACCTGCTCTCTCTAGACGAATAGCAAGATGGCAAATGATCCTGACAGAATATGACATACAATACACTACTAAGAAAGAAATTAAAGGCATTGTAGTAGCTGATCATTTGGCTCATCAGGCAGTGGATGATTATCAGTCTATGAATTTTGAGTTTTCGGATGAGGATATTATGATTGTTACTAAAGAACCTAGACAATATGAAGGACCTGAACAAGGATCCCGATGGACTATGGTTTTTGATGGAGCTTCTAATGCGCTTGGTAATGGTGTTGGTGTTGTGATTATCTCTCCTAAGGATTGTTATACACCAATTACTGCAAGACTTTGTTTTGATTGTACCAATAATATGGCTGGGTATGAAGCGTGCATAATGGGTATCAAGGCTGCCATTGAGATGAAGATTCAATTTTTGAAAGTGTATGGAGATTCAGCCCTTGTAGTTAGTCAAGTCAAGGGAGATTGGAACACCAAGCATCCTAATCTAATCACTTACAGAGAACATGTGTTGTCTCTAATCCCGTACTTTGAAGAGATCACTTTTGGACATATTCCACGAGAAGAGAATCAGTTGGTAGATGCATTAGCCACCATGGCATCCATGTTTGAAATCAGTTGGGATGATGAAGCTTACAAAATTACTATTGATCGATTTGATGAACATGCATACTGTAATGAGGTTAATACTGAAGGAGTAGAGGATAAACTTTGGTTCCATGAAGTAAAAAGATATCTTGAAGCTCAAGAGTTCCCTGAGGGGGCATCTGTCAATGATAAGAAGTTCCTGAGGAGAATTTCTGCTAAGTTTTTCCTGGGTAATGGAATTTTGTCACAAATGCCAGATTTATGTTGATAAAGTTCATGTACCTCCAGTTTCGTTGAATGTTTTGACTGCTCCTTGGCCTTTTTCCATGTGGGGCATTGATATGATTAGTGAGATCAAATCTACTGCTTCCCATGGACATCGTTTCATCCTTGTTGTTATTGATTACTTCACAAAGTGGGTAAAGGCAACTTCATTTGCTTCTGTTACCAAGAATGTTGTGGCTTGATTCATCAAGTATAATCTTATATGTAGGTATGGCATCCCTGAAAGGATTATCATAGATAATGGTATTAATTTGAATAATATTATGATTACTGATCTCTGCACGCGGTTCAAGATTAAGCATCACAATTCTTCTCCATATCGTCCAAAGATAAATGGCACAATGGAAGCCGCCAACAAGAATATTAAGAAGATCTTGCAAAAGATGACAATGACATATAAAGATTGGTATGAGATGTTACCATTTTCTCTTCATGGTTATAGTACCACAATACGTACTTCAATAGGGGTAACCCCATTCTCCCTTGTCTACGGTATGGAGGCAGTATTACCCATTGAAGTTCAGATTCCTTCCTTGAGAATTATGAAGGATGCAGGCTTAGATGAAGATGAATGGATTCAGACTAGACTTGACCAAATAAACTTGATTGATGAGAAAAGGTTAGCAGTTGTGTGTCATGGTCAGATGTATCAAAAGCGTATAATCAAGGCCTTCAATAAGAAAGTTAAGTATCAAGTATATCAGGCTGGTGATTTGGTGATCAAGTGTATCATATTACCACAAGGTGATCCCAGAGGCAAATGGACCCCCACTTATGAAGGGCCATTTGTTGTTAAAATAATACTCTCTGGGGGTGCTATGATGCTTACTACTATGCATGGTGAAGATTTCCCACAGCCTGTGAATGCATGCATAGTTAAAAAATACTACGCATAAAAAGAGACCCGCTAGGTTGACTGGCCTAGGCAAAAATAAGGGCATCCCAGTGAACCAAAAAGGTTCGGGAAAAAATTAGGGATATATATAAAAAAAAATGTGTACACCCGGCAAGTCGAAAACCTGAAAAGGCGGCTTGGGCAAAAATGGGTATCCCGGCGGATTGAAAACCTGAAAAGGTGATCCAGGCAAAAGTTAGGGATTAAAGTGTATGACTATGTCTCGTTGGATCACCCATGTAACCTCCACTAGTTTTGGTATCTATGTCAAATTCAACAGATACAGATCATTCTAATCGTTTCTTTTCCTACATCTGAAGATGAGATACTTGAAGATAATGACAATAGCGGAGTTGAAACTCAATAGGATCATTTACACATAGCTATTTTTCCTCGTTTTTGTACTCTTTTAAAATTTCTTCGACAAATTCCTCTTAATAGGATTTCCGTCTCCGTGTTAAAAATCGCATGTTTATAGGCTACTTTCTATATAAATAAAATTCCATTTTCGAATTCAGGTTTACTTTTCCCTCTTTATTCAGGTTTACTTTTCCTTGCTTATTCAGGTTTACTTTTCCCTCTTTATTCAGGTTTACTTTTCCCCTTTTACTAAAGCGAGAAACGTCTGTTGGTTATGTTTGAATGTATATATGCTTTTGAATATGATTGATGTTTACCATAAATGCATAAAATACAATACTAGTATTTACCAAGGATGAGCAGAGGTAGGAATTCAACGAATCTTTGTCGGTTCATCCCTACAGAGTAATCTTTACGGATATTCTTACGGAATACTTCAAATAGTATCTTGTACTTCCAACTCTACGAAGTCTTCAAAAAGTTTCATTTCAAATACAATATATTCTCCTAAGAATTGATACTTGACCGGATAAGTCTCCCGGAGCAATGTCCATCTCTTTTATCCTCAGTCAGGATATTCAGGAACTTAATCCTTCAAAAAGAATTACGACGAACAAAAACGGGAGGTTCTAAGTACGATATCCTAAAACAAGACGGGAACAAAGTCTTCATATTCCTCAACAATGAGTCGGGATTTATCTTCCCCAGCCAGCAGTTGTTCTACGAAGCTACTCATGTGCTTCAACTACATAATTCATACATACATCATCATATCATATCATACGCATACAACATTATCATGAGATGTCATCTTGCAAAGTGTTATATACATCATGATATTTGCATAGAATTAATCTTGTTTTTCAGGTTAATTCTCCAGCAGACAAATGTCATCAATAACTTATACCTTGGGCTACTTTATCTCCCCAAAAGCTATATCACAATACCTTGGGCTACTTTATCTCCCCAAAATCGATATCACAATACCTTGGGCTGCTTTATCCTCCCAAAATTTATATCACAATACCTTGGGATGCTTTATCCTCCCAAAAGCTATATCATAATACCTTGGGCTGCTTTATCCCCCCAAAAGCTATATCATAATACCTTGGGCTGCTTCGTCCCCCCAAAATCTATATCACAATACCTTGGGATGCTAAACCCCAGGATAATCTTAGACTGCTCTACCCTCCAGGATCACATCAAACAACCTCTTGGACTGCTACATTCCCCCAAGATTGCATCAATTTACTCTTCGGACTGCTCTATCATCCAAGAAGTATATATGAAGAATTTTCTCTCCGAATGGCATCTTTAAGCCCATTCAAGTAATACAACCAAACAACAGTGTTACTCTACGCACCGACGAGTGCAAATTTTTGGGTTGTTGTGTTCAATCCCCTTCAACCTTCCAGTCACGAATGGCGTGCATGCCAATCTAACTCCTCTGGTTTCAGAAAATTGAACAGGGGCAGTTGTTGTACCCCAAAATTTGACCTCCCACAATTAAGGAAATATATCTCAAGATCTCTCAAGGTTCACAAGGTTCACCAGGTTCACAATTGGTCAAAAGGATTGAAGGTTTCATTAGACTAAGTCACCTCCTGAACAATGGATCCAGAACTAGGGTTTTGAATTTCTCCAAGATAAATGGACTTCCAAGGCCTCAAGTGAGCTTCATAACATCCCACATGTCTTCAAGAATCCCCATGTCAAGTTTCAGGGTTTTCCCAATAGGTTTGACCAGTCAAATGTTCAGATATCCAAAAATCAGTCAACTTGGTAAAAAAAGTCAAACTGAGGTCAACTGTGGTCAAATTAAAGTCAAACTTCCAGATTTTTTGCTAACATCAATATTATGAGGTAAAATTCATCATTTGATCAAAGGTTGATCATGATTCATCAAGGAAATTTCAGATCATCAAGAATCAAGAGTTTCTAAATTAGGGTTTTCATAGGAAAAGTCAACTGAACTTTGACAATCCATAACTTTCACATACTTCATCAAAAATTTCCCATCCAAAGCTCATTTTGAAGGAAATGGAATTCTCTACAACTTTGTGTATCACAAGCCAAGCCTAAAAATGCTTCATTTGGAAGGTTGAGCTAAAACATTATAGGTCCTTTTGAAAGTCAACAAAAAGTCAAATTTTTCCAAAGCTCATAAATTGAAAATGGTAAGAGATATGGACATGGGACCAAAATGGTTTTTTAGAGGACTCTCTAAGCTTTCTAAAAAGTCCAAGATCACTCTCTTAGCCTTAAAATTGAGGGAGTTGAGCCTTGTTAAAGTTGGGAAAATTTCAAGGGGTGTATGAAGTAAAGAAGGCCTTAACTTCAATTTTTTCCAAATGAGCCCATAAAATTGCAACACAATCTCAAGGATAAATCCATGTACGACCCAATGGCCATTTATTCAGATTTTTTGCATTTTATTTTTATTATTTTGGATTTTATTTGTTAAAATTCAATTTTAATAAAAATAAAATATAAAACATCAAATAATAGATCAAATATTGGTTTGGGAATGAGTCTTATAACATTTAAAGCTGATTGAACAGAGCCAAATTCGTGTACACTCAAAATAGTAAGAGTTTTCATTTGATATTTTTCATATTTATGGTGATTATTTCTTCATGATCAAGTAACCTTAATCCATCCAACATAGCCCAATTTTTCTGACCTAATTTCATTCACCATATATATACAAACCTAAATAAAACAAGAGGCACGAAAATCCAGCAGCCAAGACAACATTCAAGCTTCCAAAATTTCACAAAAAAAGTCAAAATCGGTTTTTAACCTAGAGGCGATTTCAAAGTAAACCAAAGGTTGCAAATCACTCATGGGTGTTCCTTGGACGTGTTTGCATCATCATAGGCATCAAAAACCTTCACAATTGCATGAACCGAATCACACTTCTCCTCTTTTTTCAATTTTTCGATTCTTGTTGTTTATGCATTATTAATGAATTCTAACTTCATATTGTTATTTGTGGTGGTGTTTAGATTGTTTCTGCACATTTGATTGAAGTTTCATGACCTGATTTGATAATCACCATCGTTAGGGTTTGGTGTTTCGTTTTAGGGCTTTGCACATCAAGCCATATAAATACCTTTGATGACCATGGTTAAAATGTACACGCTACAAGGATCACATTGACATAATTAATTTGATAAAATTTTACGTATTTTGAATGGTATGATTTTGTAGGTCTATAGTGACGTTCAAAAACCATAGCTATAAGTCTCAAAAAAAAACTGTCGCTAAGGCCCTCATTCTGAGGTTGAAGACGATGGCGCATTTTCTGGGAATTCAAATTTACGTTTTATTTTATATATTTGTGTTTCTGTTATAAGTCATCAACCATGCGTTGGCCCAGTGGATAACGCGCATATGCATGAAGCCTGAGACCTGGGTTTGATCCCCAGGTTCTCTTCTTTTTCCTAACATTTCTTTTATTTGGCAGGATTAATATTTTTGATCTTTGTTCGTATGGATATCAACTACGCACGCGCAACCCAGTTGGTCAGCGTATGATTCTGGTAATGGGGAGGTCCTGGGATCAAAACCAGACATCCCCCATTTATTTTAAGTGCCTGTTTTATTTTTTTTTTCTATTATTTCATGAATTATATTAATATTAATTAATTAAGTAACAATTAACCATTAATCAAAATAAGTTAATTAATCAAACCAATAATCCTTAACATTTTTTTTATATTAAGTTTCATTCATTATTTTATAAAAAAATATTTGATTAAAAAAATGTTAATAGTTTAATTAAAATGTAAATAAATGTTTTTTTAATTTCTTCTAACTATTATGTTAATATAAGTTTTTTTATATATATATCTCATGTAAATAAATAAATTAACTTATATTATTTTTCAATAATTTGTTTTTATATAAAAAAAAATCTTATAAATTTAGTTTTTAGGTTTTTCTTCATTAATTCATCTATTCTAATTAAATTATAAATTAGTTAGTAATTAGGTTAACATTTTTCTAAATAAATAATTTTTGTTTAAAAACCTAATTTTTTTTATAAAAAAACCCTAATTTTATTAATTAACCTTAATTCTTTCCTAACCCTAATTAAAAAAGAAAATTTGACTGGTTTATTGCTCTTTATTTATTTTTGTCTTATTTTAATTATTAGAAAATGTATAGGTTTTTATATTGTAATTTATTTTCTTTTCCGCTTATTATTATGTAATTGCCCCGAAGCCATGTAATAGCGTAGACTTTATATTTTCCGCATTTAATTAATTTATTTATTTTATGGTTAGTAAATAGGGAGTGAAAACCTAATTGAAAATTAATTTGCACTTCAAAAATTAAATAAAAAGAATAAATATCTGAAAATAAATCATTCACACACGTAAGTTGATCTATGATCGCCATCTACACCTCC
This sequence comes from Lathyrus aphaca, assembly GCA_963966055.1. NCBI lineage: Eukaryota > Viridiplantae > Streptophyta > Magnoliopsida > Fabales > Fabaceae > Lathyrus > Lathyrus aphaca. The sequence continues at coordinate 500,116,124 of OZ014525.1, forward strand.
TAGGGTTACCTCTCTTAAGTTGCCTTTAAAACGGTCAAGTCCCTCGAATATGGGGGTGTCTTAAGCAAAACCCTACAAATAAAAATCAGCTTGTCCCTCCCCCGATTAAAAGATCAAGTCCCTACGATGTTGCCTACAATGATTTTGTCCCTTAGGTTTAAAAGATGATAGTACCTCCCAATTGCTAAAGACACCCTTCGAGTTTCCTTTATTGACCATACGATGACCCTACGCTCGTCCCTTAAACAAATCCAAGGTAATGACTACCTATTCCTTAATAATAGGGACAGTCTTACCCTTTAAAGAATATAAAAGAACATGAATGACTTAGTCTAGGGTAGGAACTCTAAGTTACTAGTTCACACCCTTTAAAATACTTTTTACACCTCATAATTTTTCAAACATTTTCAAAACAAAGGCTTTGTATATATCCATACGAGGATCATTACAAAGTACTTAGGAAATTTTCTAATCACACACTTCACACTTTCAAAACAATTAAGTGAGCTAAGTAACTAAGAGCCCATGGATAACCATGGATATAAAGGGTGCTAACACCTTCCCTTTATATAACATACCCCCGAACTCAAGTCTTTTAAAAATAGGTATTTCTTGTTCTTTTATGTCCTTTCCACTTGGATAAAATAAAAGTCGGTGGCGACTCTTGTTATCCGCAACATTTATAGAAAGTCAGTTCTCCCACCGTGTTACACTATGTCTTACAAGGGGCGATTTCTTCTCTCAGATACACCATTCCATTATGGAGTTCCAAGATGAGTGAGTTGGGATAGAATCCCACACTCTTTTAGATTGTCATCAAACTCTAGGCTTAAATATTCACCTCATCGATCTGATCGAAGAGTTTTAATATTCTTACCTAATTGGTTTTGTACTTCATTCTTGAACTCCTTGAACTTTTCAAAGGATTCATATTTGTGTTTCATTAAATACACATAACCATATCTACTGAAATCATCAGTAAATGTGATGAAGTATTGAAAACCCCCTCTGGCTGGTATTTTCAGTGGTCCACATACATCAGTATGTATGAGGGCCAAAAGATCATTTTCCCTTTCACCTTTGCTAGTGAATGGGGTATTTGTCATCTTTACAATTAAAAAAGATCTGCATTTATCATATGATTTGTAATCAAAAGAGTCCAATAGTCCATATTTATGGAGTTTGGAAATGTGTTTCTCATTTATATGGCCTAAGCGACAATGCCAAAGGTAACTTGGATTAAACTCATTAGGTTTCATCCTTTTAGTATTAATGTTATAAATTTTCATTTCAAGATCAAGGACATACAATCCATTGTTCATTTGTGTAGTAGCATAGAATATATCATTTAAATAAATAGAGCAACAATTGTTCTTTATTATAAATGAAAAACCAAACTTGTCCAAACAAGAAACTGAAATAATATGCCCGCTAATTGCATGTACATAATAACAGTTCTCTAACTAAATTATTAAACCACTAGGTAAAGTCAAATCATAAATTCCTATAGCTAAAGCAGCAACCTTTGCTCCATTGCCAACTCGTAGGTCAACTTCACCTTTTGCCAAAACTCTATTCCTTTTTAGTCCCTGCACATTGGTACAAATGTGAGAACCACATCCAATATCTAATACCCATGATGCAGAAGTAGATAAATTAATTTCTATAACAAAAATACCTGAAGTTGAAGTCTCCACTCCATTCTTCTTATCTTCCAGGTACTTTGGGCAGTTTCTCTTCCAGTGTCCGGTTTTACCGCAATAGAAGTAAGTGCCCTCCTTAGGATGCCTCCACTAGGCTTCAAAACAGGTTCAGTATGTTTGGGTTTGGCAACTTCTTTGCCTTTCTATTTACCACCATGCTTGGTTGGCCTTTTGTTCTGTTTCTTTCCATTACTGACCATCAGAATGGAATTGGCATCATCGACATGCTTCTTATAAGCATCTTTTTCAGCCTTAGGAGTAGAACTTGGAGGTTCCTCATCAGGAACATGTGTCTCTAAGACATACAAATTTTTGTCATGTTTGACGACAATCCTCGAATTTCGGTGTCAATCTAAATAATTTGTCCCAAACAATTTTTCCTTATCCAGGATTGTTCGCAAAATGTTATTAGATGTGTTGTTTGTCATGGTAATCTACATTAAAAGATGATGGAGATATTAGTATAATTAAACATATTCAATTAGGCATTTAATTAAATATGCTCCCACTATTTTACTCAAAAAAAATGACCTTCATCATTTGATTCGAAAAATCTCGTTGGAAGATTTTCTAGTGGATCGAGATCCATATTTCGCTTTGTTTTAAGTCAATGTTAGGCTGATTACACAAAACTCGGCTATTTAGGTAGGAAATCCTTCCAATTGCATACAATACAATTCTCGAATATTTCAGGTGGGTGAATAACTCCTTATTCCAATCCATCATATGAATCATTCCCAACTCTTGCTTCTAAACGTATATAATCTTATTATATTTTGTTTAGTTAAGTTTGACCCATTATTTTAGAAATTGGATATTACATTTATCCCATCGTACCTTACCAATATAGAATATGCACCCCGCGTTAGGCGAGACCTACATAATCGATAGTAGTCTTGATGAGTTCTAAAATTTGGAAAGCAAAAACTTAATATTTAGTTTTGAGGGATTTTTAATTAATTTGATCTCACGGCTTAATTATCATATAAATCGTTTCTAACACATGCATACAATATTTATATCAACATACAAACAAATGAAACAGTTAAGGTCCCTAGCACAATTGTTCTCCCAAGCCAATGAGAGAACACAAACTAAACCTAATAACGATTTTCACTTCACCAAGCAAGATCTCCAATGTTGTCCTTCTTTATTTTGTAGTCTTCTCTTTCTTCATAATAATTTATTACATCAAATAAACTCGTTTTACATACGAGGGAGTGAGGTGAGAAAAGAAATTACATGAAGATAATAGGAGAGAGGTACGACACGCAGGCCGTATTTATAATATCCAAAAACAAAACAAAATATAAACTAAGGCTATAACTGATCACCACACACAAAATTAATAAAATAATTTTATTATTATTATTAATAATTATAGTTTGGTTAATAAAACAAATCAAATTAAATTTCAGCAAATAATAATAATCTCTTTTATTATTATTGTAGAATTTTTCGCAACCCTTGCGCTGCCAAAAGTCCATGACGCCCGTCACAAGTCCATGACGACCGTCTCAAGTTCATGACGATCGTCTCAAGTCCATGACGACCGTCTCAAGTCCATGACGACCGTCTCAATTCCATGACGCCCGTCACAACGTGTTTTTAATTGCAGACAGCGCAACTCTTATGCCTTCACTCTCCGATGCAAAATTTCATACCGTCAACGCAACATGATCAACAATTCAATATTATTGATCCGTATGTTATTGCTTCACCATACTAAAGTCAGATTCCGAAGCATATAACCACAGATCACACAACCGAATGATAATCATTACTCTAATTGAACTGAAGAAATAAAATAGTATATCCAATATACCATCTTTGCATCAAAGTTATTCATATCATATATGAATTAAAGTGATCATATATGTGTAACTTATGGACGATTGACATATCGCTGCTTCACCATACTATTGTCGGATATTGAAGCATAGTCAATATCAATCATCCAAACCGTACACAATATGATGCCAAAATTTAATATCTGGATTTATTTTTTTTGTTTATGTGTTTTAATCCAATTAAAACAAAATTTACAATTTTACGTGTTTTAATCCAATTAAAAAAAAATTGACAGAAAGTAAAAAATTACCAGGTTCATGGTTTCGTAAGTGGATCTGATACCACTGAAGGTAAATTGCCGATAAAATTGCAGCGGAAAACAAAACTTTCCCTTTATAGATCTTTACGAAAGGGAAGGATCTGTGATAAAATATTTACCTCTTGTGGCTCTTGAAACCTTTGATTATGATTTGATCACGAGCGTTGTATGACGAACAACCCTCTACTCAGTCCACACAAACAACTTCCTTCAATCACAGTACTAGCTGGTTACAAATGAAGGTTTAGAGTGAAAGGGGAGGAAAAGGGAATACGGCCAAGGTTTCAAAAATAATAACTTATGAGCTTCTTCACAAGGGTTCTATTTATAGAACTACCTGTGTGGGCTTTAACCTAAAAGTCCAACTCAATAATAGTAATATTATTATATTGTTATAATAACTATTATTATAATAACCATAATTTTATTATTATTATATTTTATAACTATTATAAAATTAATAATAAATATTATTATTATATCATATGGTACCTTACCATATTCCGTATTCCATTCTAGTACACCATACCTTACGGTGTACCTTATTTATTCCACCTTTTCTCTAACTGTCCTTATATGTGTGACCCTGTAGGAGTTTGCGACGTTGGTAATTATATTAAATCATGTATTTAACATAATAAACAGTGAGCAGTATCTAGCAACACATCACTGCTACCCAAGTCACAAAATTGTCATGTGATCTGACAAAATCGTTTGTGATAGTATTTGTGTGTACAATTACCCATTTGCCTTTATGTCTATATTGAGCACAAGGCATATACAGTGTCATCCTTGTCCAGTTCAATATTGGGACCTTAGACATTTATCCTGTTATGCAGGATGGGCAAATTCCATCTAGGCTACTCATGTCCCTCAGCATGCTTTGTGAAGTACCCATCAACTATCTTTATGATCATCCAGTTACGAACAATGTTTGATCAGCAATAAAATACTTGACTCTACATCTAGGGTCCATTGTAGTTTCAGGTCGAAGGGTGGTATACACTATTATCACTATGGGAGTAACTTATGACACTTTGCATAACATTCTATGTAGTACTCTCATAGTGGGTCAATCTAGTATAAATATTACTCCTAATATTCATACTTATGTCAAGACTTGACAACTCCTTATCCATGATCCATGAGATGTGATCATCAGTCTATCTACATAATAGTCTTAATGCTTTAAGGCTATCCCATTTCACATTAAAGCACGACTATGGATGCTTTAAGAATAATGTCCTCATGTTTAATGGAATCTCATGATTAAGTCACACTTAATATTTCATTAAACGAACTAGATATTCTAGGGACTTTATCATTTTGAAAAAAAAAACATAATTAAGAAATGCCTTTTATTATTAATAAATAATTCGATACAAGTAATAAAAGTATTGCCCTCTAGGGCTTACACCAACAACACATGTGCACCACACCATTAGCACTATACTAGGAGGATTCTCTAAATGTGAGGAGAATATCTCCTCCTATAGAAGGTACACACCAAATTTAACCATTGAGGTATCACCCATGATCCGCGACTCTAGAGAGAAAGGAATCCTAGAAATTGATATCACCTTATTTAAGAAGGACATAGCGGGCATCCATTTGCATGAAAATGACACCATGATCATAACTATAAGGTGGGATAACTAGGAAATCAAGCGAGTATTGCTTGATTCAGGAAGCTTTGTAGACATCCTTTATTGGGACACTATCAAAAGACCCTGCTTGGATCTGCACGACTTCATTTCTATTTAAAGCTTGATGGTAGGATTATCAAACAAATAAGTGCAAATATATGGTTATATTATCATGAAGACTATTTTGGAGCTGAGGAATGCACAAGGGTGATAAAGGTAAGATGTCTTTTTATAGATGCACCTTCTTTATACAACATGATTATAAGGCGATTTCTACCAACACTACAACAAACAAGACCTTAGACAACGCTTTTTTTAGCCTTAGACAGCGCTTTAAAGCGCTGTCTAAACCTCCGTTGCTAAAGGTTTAGACAGCGCTTTTTAAAATGTGAAAAGCGCTGTCTAATCCCCCACCCTTAGACAGCGCTTTGGCCAAAAGCGCTTTAAAAGACCCTCTTAATTTAAATTTTTTAGGTACACCTTAGACAGCGCTTTTCAAAAAGCGCTGTCTAAGCCCCCTACCTTAGACAGCGCTTTGGCCAAAAGTGCTGTCTAAGCCCCTCCTATTTTAATTTTTTTAGGTATACCTTAGACAGCGCTTTTCACAAAGCGCTGTCTAAGCCCCCCCCCCCCCCCCCCCCTTAGACAGCGCTTTTGCCTAAAGCGCTTTCTAATCCCCCCCTTAGACAGCGCTTTTGGCAAAAGCGCTGTCTAAGGTATACGAAATTTTTTGTAGGATTTGTTTGTAACCACATTTTTTCCAGGTTTATAAACCAGAATTGGTACCTGTTTTCAACCAGATTTTTGCAGACAATTATCACATTTTATATATGCCATTTTGGCCTTTTTTTACCAATTTTTGGCTAACCAATTCAAACCAATTCAAACCAAATTTGCCATAAATGTATCAAAATATATACAAATTTATGTTTACATTTATAAGTCATTACATATACTACTACAAATGTACACATTAATTACACACTTTGAGCTCTATCATGTATTGACACCACTCCTCTTTGATTTCGTCCACTTGATCCTTTGTATAAGATGCACACTTGAATTCATCAAAGTACTACATAATAATATAACATATTTTGAATCAATTCCAACTATTTAATTATATGAGATATGTGTAAATATAAAAATAACTCATAAGTTAGAAATACATACATCGGTGGGAATCTCTAATCGGCCCAACATGAGAGTATCTCGCATAAACCTCAACATGAAATACCCGCAATCTATTTGATTACGTTGAAGAGGACACTACATATGAAAAAAAAATATGGATTATAAATCCTAAGTTTTATCAAGTGTAGTCATCACTAATATAATAAAAAACGCGGTAATTAAAAATATACCGCCACTTTAATCCATGCAATGGAGTTGGCGCCCCTCCTTGAGGTTTGGATAACTCGTTGGGCCCGAAAAGCTTGTAGGACGCTAATAAAATAAAAATGAAGCAATTAGAACAATTCACATAAACTAAGAAAAATTTTGAACATTCTCACTTACGTGTCAATTAGGACCTTCATATCCGGGTATGTTGTCCAATCATTTCCTAACGAGTCAAGATAATACACAATTTCTCGGATAGGATTGATTGCGAGCAACAACCAATGTCCACTGTAATGATTAGGCAAATGTTAGATGGTAACTTGGAAAATAATTATAATAGATGAATTTAGAATGAAATGCTAACCCGGTATTAAACGGTACAAAAAACAACTTCTCCGCATCTTTATTCTCCACGAGGATCCGAAGAACGTACTCCGTCACGGTATCCGTTCTACTTATCATTAAACTATAGTTGACGGTCGCGGGTGTTAAGAATCCGAATGACACGTCCAAACCATTGGGGCGCATCAATTTGTCATACAAAAACCTAATATAAAAACATCATTAACATAAAGTAAACATCATTAAAATAAGTTGTTTAATTAATAAAACAAAGTAGTCCGGATTTACCTAACATATGTATTGACAACGTTGACGCCGATTTCTTCACGACCAAAAACTTGCATGAAGTCCTCATTACCAATCATTTGTTCGTAATCAAAGCCGAAAATCCCTACCTCCATAGGTATAGTCCGAACACATCCGGTCGGTATATCGGTCATCTCTAGAAATGTCCGGAGGCACGACCTATACTTGGTGGTAGGTTTTTTCCTAGCTACGGACTTCTTAGCACCAGAACTTTGTACCCGTGCGGAGGCGTTGCTAACCTCCTTTTTTTGTTGTGCGGAGGCATTGCTAGCCTCATTTTCTTGAAGCTACATGTCATATAAATAGTTAGATCAAATTAAGAATGTATGTCATATAATTGTATATTACCTCTTTTCTTGAAACCGTGGACTCGGTAGGCCGTGGAATCGCACTATCTTTTGATTTGGATTGTGTGGGAGTCTATTTAACATAGGAAAATATGTAAGTAAAATTTTAAGCATAAATTTTAAACTTTGAATATACCAAGGAAGTTAACATAAGTTTTAATCATACCTCATATCCTACGCATATGAGGTTTGTCGGCCATGCAACAAACGAACCTACTGCTTCGTGCACCGTTGTTGCATCCGAATCATCGCTAGGATATGGTAATGCTGCATTCGGCTCAACTGCAATATCAACTGATACCTTCAAACATCCAGAAGGGAGCTCTCTAGTGTGGAGTAATACTCCGCTAACGTTATGCACTTTTCCCTTGCCAACCATCCGATAGTATGGTGACGACAAATACAGCTGACAATGGGAAATGCCCTAAAACCAATAATAACAAGAAATCGTTAATGTGTATATATGTCAAATACATAATTTAAGCAAATAGTTCAATTTAAGACAATTCCAACTATTACCTCTGGAATGTTCGGCTGAAAGGTACAGTTGATACTGTCTTTGTCCGAAGCATCTCTGTATACTGTTGAGGCGCTAGCCTCTCTTTCTCTCCTCAATGCATCAAGCTCATCTTGCATGGCTTCCATTCTTGCATGAAGCTCCCGATTACTAGGAGCCTTTCCTTTTTTAATACTCATGGAGGTCGGAGTGACTCCAAATCCCTTACCCCTCACCCGACCAGAGTACTCAGGGACATCTAATGCCCGACCAAGTATGCTCCTAGTATCATCGGGAGATAAAGACTGAGATAGCTCCTCCTGAAAAATCAGATGAATACCGTACACTTGTCAAATATTTGTCTATAAAAATGTTATTCAATTAATGAAAAAATGTTATACTTACACATTTCTGGTATACGTGTAAAACTTCTTCTTGAGGAACTCCAGATTTGCCCACACGGGCTTCCTTCCACAAAACATGTGCAGGAAGAGATGTTTCTGAACTTTCCTCCTTCTGCAGCTACACATTAAGTCATACAATTTGATCAGATAAAACTAATATATGATGAACAAATTTGTTATCGCAATTTATAAATACTTACCATGGATTGTTCTAACCGTCCATATCCGACACGTCCTTTTCGGTACGGATATGCGGGACTTGATGCTCTTTCCCGATTTGTAGCACTTATTCTTTGAAAAACCGGGTCTTGTCTTTTGGATTTGAAAGCTTCCCATTCTTCAGCCGATATCAAACTTTCATATTTTTTGGGAAGCTCCGCATCCACAAAATTACCATCCGCATCCTTAAGGAACTTGGATGATAAAAATGTCTGAAACCCTCTTAGAAGCTTTCCGGCCAATTTCATACAAAAGCCTCTTCTTTCTTCTTCGATGTTAAAACATCGCTAAGAAAAACATACAGATTGATAGTTAGTATCGGTAATTGAAAAAACATAATTGATACCGTATAATTAAGGGCCAAATGATTGTACCTTTATCTCACTCCAAATTTTATCTTTGGACTCTTTCAGCTCTTTGTTTCTCCAATCATCACATGTAATGGGAATTTCATTCCTTACTAGTGCACCGATAAAACTAGTTAAGGTATGCCCATTAGGTTCTATAAGTTGTCCCTGGGTGCTCCAATAGACATCTAGTATGATGCCTCGAGATCTTCCTTGGACCACCCTTCTCATTACTGTGATGCCTCTTCGAATTTCTTCTTCCGCGGATACTTTTTTAGGAACTTCCTCAGGTTGGTCATCAGCCATGTCTAACCTGTAATAAACCAAGGAAACCATCAAATATCAAATATAACTTATAATCAAAGCAATTGAAAACAAAAAAAATAAAGAAATCATGCATTATCATATATAACTTATAATCAAAGCAATTGAAAACAAAAAAAATAAAGAAATCATGCATTATCATATATAACTTATAATCAAAGCAATTGAAAACAAAAAAAATAAAGAAATCATGCATTATCACATATAACTTATAATCAAAACAATCGAAAAAATAAAATAAAGAAACCATGGATAATTTACCTAAGTCACTAACATCTCTTTCTTTTCTTTGTTGGAATATTAATCACTTGTTTCTTAGCAATGCGTACGGATGAATTGATCCAAATTCCCTCATTATGATCGTTTCTTATATATGACTCATCCGGTATAAGATCCTCAACTTCATCATTTCTATTCAACTCATTCCGTCTAATGCATGACTCATTCTCAACATCAATATCACATTGATCGACACCGCTATCATCAGTCACTTTGTTAGAGAAAAGCACTATAGACCATTTTGTACTCTTCGGGTCATTCACATAGAACACTTGTTTAGCCTGAGATGCTAGAATAAAAGGTTCATCTTTGTACCCCACCCTAGTAAGATCAACTTGCAAAAATCCAGACTTATCCATTCGTATGCCACTACTATTCACCCACTTGCAACCAAAGATGGGAATCTGAAACTTCTCGTAATCAAACACCCAAATGTGCTCAATAACTCCAAAATATGACAAATTTGCATATTTGGGGTTTAAGTCCTTCATACTTGATATATGCATTGCTTCAGCTAGCACGGTGACACCACTATTTTGCATAGTACTCTTATCATCTTGTTCTTTGGTATAAAATGTGTATCCATTAATTGAATATGCGCTATGAGAAAACACATGCAAACTTGGACCATATGCCAAACATCTCAACCTTTCTGTTACCGAAGAAGGATCTGAAGAGCGCTTCAAATAAATATGATCCTTCAACCATTGTATGAAACTTTGATTGTGCTCTATAACTATCCAATTTTCATTTTTGTTCGGATTTAACCTTCGGAGTACATCCTTGTGCATTTCAACATATGGCTCAACCTCATTATTATTGTGCAGAACATACAAATGAACTTGATCCCGTTCATCCCTTGATATTGTCACAATTTTATTCCCAATTAATTTTTTACCTTCCATTTTGTCGAAAATCTGAGCTCTGGGGAGTCCAATCGATTGAACGTTAGACAAATATTCAGTACAAAACTCAACAGCTTCTTCAACAATGTATCGTTCAACAATACAACCCTCTGGTCGACTTCGGGATTTCACGTACCCTTTTAATATTTTCATATACCGTTCAGCAGGGTACATCCATCTCATATAAGCTGGTACACACAACTGTGTCTCTTTCACAAGATGAACAACTAAATGAACCATTATGTCAAAAAAAGACGGAGGAAAATACATTTCAAGCTCACACAAGGTAATTACAATCTCTTTTTGTAGTGTTGGTAAGATCTCGGGATCGATCACCTTACTACAAATTGACCTAAAGAAAAAACACAATTTAGTTATGGAACTTCTTACTTTTTCTGGCAAAATAGAACGTATACCGATCGGTAGAAAATGTTCCATTATAACATGACAATCATGTGTCTTCAAATTCTTCAACTTGAGGTCTTTCATAGAAACAAGTCTTCTGATATCAGATGAGTATCCTTCTGGAACCTTAACTTCACTAAGAGACTTACACAAAAATTTTTTCTCCTTTCTAGATAAAGTAAAAGCAGCAGGTGGTAGATATGTTCGTCTTCCTTTCTTCACGGGTGCTAATTCAGTTCTCATTCCCATTTTTAACATGTCCTCCCTTGCTTTAAGGCCATCCTTAGACTTGCCTTTTATATTGAGTAATGTACCGATAACACTTTCAAATACGTTTTTTTCAATATGCATAACATCAAGAAAATGTCTCACGTACAAAGACTTCCAATATGGCAATTCAAAAAATATCGACCTTTTCTTCCACCCACCTTTCACAATCTTATGTGCAAAAGGCTTGCCAAACTCAGTACGCACATCTTTCACCTTTTCAAAAACTTGTTCACCTGACAATGCGGGTGGAGCTCTACGATGTTCGGTGTCTCCATTGAATGCTTTTCTCCACCCACGGTAGTGATGTTTAGAATGTAAGAATCTACGATGGCCGAGAAACACATTCTTCTGGCAAAGTTCCAATCGAATCGTATCGGTTCCGTCTTCACAAACAGGACACGCACGTTGACCTTTAATGCTATACCCAGATAGATTTCCGTATGCTGGAAAATCATTAATTGTGCCAAACAACATCGCCCTCAAATTGAAACTTTCTTTCCTATATCCATCATAAACCTCCACACCGTTCTCCCACAAAATCTTTAAATCTTCGATCAGAGGTGTCAAGTATACGTCTATGTCATTACCTGGTTGTTTAGGCCCAGAGATTAACATAGATAACATCATGTACTTATGCTTCATACATAGCCACGGAGGTAGGTTATAAATCATAAGAATCACAGGCCATGTGGTATGTGAAATACTTTTAAGACCATGTGGGTTCATTCCATCAGTAGATAATGCCAATCGAAGGTTTCTTGCTTCTGATCCAAACTCAGGATAATCATTATCAATCTTCGACCACTGTGGTGAATCAGCCGGATGCCGATACTTTCCATCAGTAATTCTTTCATCTGCATGCCAAGTAAGATGTCTTGCATCGGTTTCACTACGAAACATGCGCCTAAATCTCGGAATTATCGGAAAATACCATAAGACTTTTGCGGGAGATAATCTTTTCTTATATCGAGACAAACCGCATTTGGGGCACTCAGTTAACGTTGCATATTCGTTACGAAACAAAATGCAATCGTTAGGACAAGCATGTATCTTATCATAGTTCATGCCAATAGAGCACAACATTTTTTTGCCTCATAGGTTCGATTAGGAAGAACATTATCATCCGGTAGCATTTCTCTCATAAGGGCCAACAACTCTGTGAAACTTTTATCCGACCATCCATTGCCCGCCTTTAAGTTGTACAACTTTAATACCGCAGAAAGGCTTGAGAATTTAGTGCAACCTTTGTACAACGGTTTCTCTGCATCGCTTACCATCCTCTCAAACATTTCAGGACAATCATGAAGATCTTCTTCCAGTGCTTCTACAATCTCTTCAACTCGATCACAATCATATGTTTCCGTGTCTTTGTCGTATGAAGCATAGGTCGTATTACTTTTTCCACTCGATTCAACATTCCCGTTAATTTTCTCACCATGAAATATCCAACACTGATAACTTTGATCAATTCCATGCATCAGCAAATGCGATTTCAATCCATGTGCGTCAACCTTACCAATATAACAACAACGCAAGCAAGGACAATGCATTCGTCTGGGGTTTTCAGCGTGTTGAACAGCATACTTAACGAATTCCGCAACCCCACTCTCGTACTCTTTGGTCATTCGATCGGCACAGATCCATGTTTTATCCATGGTTTTCCTACTTAAAAAACGTATACATAACCAATGTTAATATAAACTTCAATAACGTATCCGATACGCCAATATACCAACTTTAATTACCTCATCACTTTCATTTTTTAAATTACAAGAATCAAACTTTTTCTATTACAATATACCTATAACTATACCTATAACTATATAAGAGTTCGTTCAATCATTTTATGGGAGAAATCTTTTGGCTAGATTTGCAGCCAGAAAGCAAACTATTGTTGCTTTAGAATGAAATGTTAGTGGACCTGTCATGTCCTCCATGGATTCTATGAGGAACCACATTAGATTGCTAATGGTTGTTATCAAGGTGTATTAGCAGTTGGATCTATTTGTGGAATTCAAGATTTGAAGTTCCTTTGAAGAAAAAGAGAGAGTTATTCTCTACTGAAGTGGAGTTTCTTACACCTATCAACCATTAGACGAAAAGATTCAAGTCTTCAAAGAAGGATTGAGTGAAGATCAATCCACTATAATGATTGATTAAATTGTGATTCTAGATTGTTTAATGATTGATTAATCCAAAAATAAATTAAATTGCTTGTTTGATCTATTAAAGGTTAATTAGCATATTACTTCTCATTATGTCCACATCATTGGTGTGTGTGTGTGTCAATTTGATCAAATCTTTGAATTGTTGTAGAATTGTTTTCAAAACAATTTTCACCATGAAAGCTTTCGCAAGTTACTCTGATTTTTTAAAATATTATAAGGGATATTTTTTCTATTCAACATCCTTTGATACAATCAACACCATATTCAAACAAATAAAACTAAGTTGTTAGAAGTGTAGTTATATCAAAATGGAAGTTCTAAACTAATAAATGGAAGAGACAAAAATCAGAACTGATCAGAACTATATCAGAACTGATATTCAACAAAAATCAGAACTCAGAACTATATCAAACAAACAAAAATCAGAACTCATAACTATATCAGAACTGATATTCAACAAAAATCAGAACTGTTAACAAACAAAAATCAGAACTGATATCATAGCAGAAGAAAAATCATAACTGATATCATAGCAGAAGAAAATTCATAAATCAGAACCGTAGAAACAGAAGAAATGAAAAAAGGAAAAAATGAACATACCTCAACAATGTAATGAATTTCGCGGAAGAAATGAAGAACAGTACTCAACGAATGATTCTTTAAATACTTTCTAAGACTGAAACGAATGAAAGAAAACAATGTAATGAATTTCTAAGACTGCCGTAGGGTTTCTTCGAAGAAATGTAACAGAACAAATGAAAAAATGAAAAAATGAAAATACCTCAATGAAGAACAGTAGAAACTTGCGATTCTTTAAACTCTTTCAATGACTGAAACGCTTTTGGAAAACAATCTACTGTAATGGCGTTCGCTGTAATGGCGTTCGTTCGCTGGTAGGGTTCGTTCGCTGGGAGGGAAAACAGAAAGAAAGAAGAACGAAAATAGAAGTCTGAATTTTAATTTTAATAAGACCTTAGACAGCGCTTTTGGGAAAAGCGCTTTCTAAGGTATGCCTTAGACAGCGCTTTCCAAAAGCGCTCTCTAAACCCCCCCTTAGACAGTGCTTTTGGTTTTAAATTTTTTTTTAATTTAAAGACTTTAAACAGCGCTTTATCAAAAGCGCTGACTAAGGTATATATTTAAAAGCGCTTTCTAAGACCCCCCCTTAGACAGCGCTTTCATTATTTTTTTGGACCATTTTCCGTGTTTTATTTTATTTTTAACCTTAGACAGCGCTTGCTTTTAAAAGCGCTGTCTAAGATGCGCTGTTAAAAAACGTTTTTGGCGTAGTGCAACTTAAAGTTTCTCTTTCGCACTATATCTATGCATGAAATAACTAGTTCCCTAGGGGAAAGTTGGTGTTATCCAGAGGTATTATGAGATATCCATGAGGAGTTTCCTAGAGATTCTAAAGCTGAAGAGGGAGAGTGTGCTTGTGGTTCATGCCCAACAGCCAGCTGCACGAAAGTGAATTTTGTAGACTTGAAGTTGAAAGTTGAACGACAAGAGATAGCTCTCGAAGAAAAATATTTGGTCATCCTACTCCAGAGGAGCATGAAGGTGGAAGATAAAGAGACCAGCCAGAAATCGTTAATTACTTTAGGCGTTATGCCATGTTTAGTTTAATTTATTTTAATTTTTTGGATTGGTTAAGGAAAGGTATTATCGTTGTTGTGTGTATGGTTTATTCTACATCTCATTCTTTATTTTGTGGGGGAGCTCTTTCCCCCTGCGTTGGTAGTGATGCACATGGGCTTTTTAATGAGATGTCTCATATTATTATATAAGTTTTGGAATATTATGGCTTTGTTTTTGCTGGAATTGAGAATTAGAATGGAAAATATAATTAAAAAAATGCCCATATAGGCAATTACTTATGCACCTTCATGGAGGAATCCTTGACGCATATAGGAAAAATATTTATATTGGATCATTATGAAATAATCCTTTCTACCTATGGGGAAATTACTTATGTTGTATTCTCATGGAGGAATTCTTTTCACCCACAGGGCAATTATTTATGTTGGATACTGATGGAGGAATCCTTGCAACCCATAAAACAATTACTTATGTCTGATCCTAATGGAGGAATCATTGACACTCATAGGGAAATTACTTATATAAGGTCCTCGGGAAGGAACTCTTGTTGTCTCACTGAGTCATATAATGGCGAAAAACTAGTTCAAACCATTTGCACAAGAAAAATAAAGAAAAGGCATATGATCCCACCACTTCATTAATCAAACCCATAGGGAGGTAAAAAGTACAAATGTCCTTAAGGGCATTGTTAATCATTACACAAAACACCTAAGGGAAAAGTTACAAAAGGACGTAAAGGGAAAAAATTATTAATATACATGCTTAATAACCATCCTCCTAGGGTATCCTTTCTTCTAAGTTGATCTCCTGGAAACCAACATCCTCCTTGAGAGTTTCCTCTACCACTACCATGTTGCCTCTTGACTCAACTAGGGTTACCTCATCAGGAGATGCGTAAGGCTTCACATGAGCTAGAACCTATTTTTTCCCACAACTTGGATATCACATACCACTTTGAAGAGATCTGTTTCACTTATGTCTAGCTCAGGGTAAAGAAATGCAAACTTTTTCTTTGCTCACTAAAAATAAAATCAAATGTATCCATTAATTCATCCTTAAGTGTAGACAAATCTTCCTTCATGAGCTTGTAATTCACCTCTTTCAAGGCTTGAGTGTGTTTCTCACATTGAACTCGCTCCATAAACAAGACCCTCAACATGGTTCTCTACCAAGTTGGACAACTTATGAGGAGCCTTGCTATGAATGACCATATAATTGTCCGTGAAATATTCGTGAAAATGGAGGTAAGCTCCAATGAATTTTATGGCTTCAAATGTTGAATTGATCCTCATTGAGGACTTAGGAAGCGGGCCATCTCCAAGTGAAAAATAACACTTGTCCGCCCAATCCTCCTCAGGTGTTATGGTTGCATTGTCCTATAGGACATGGGAGAGAGTCAAGTCCGGATTCTGAATTTTAGTGGTGCAAGTCTTAGTGGGGGTGTTGCCTTCAACATACCTCTTTCCCCCTTTCGTTATTAGGCTGTCTAGGAAAGTATTTGGACTATCAATCCCTTGTTCTTGAAAATTATCCTTCTTCTTGGTCAAGATCTCTTTCCTTTCAACTAGATGGATGGATGACATTTTATTTTCAAAAGGATACAATCAAAACATAAGTGTCTTGGATAATTAATACTCATTAAATAAGAATAATTAAGATCTTGAACTTACTCAAATATTTGTATATCTCGGTGTCCTTCCCGTAGTAAAATATAATCCTGGTATGTAAGTTCATAACCATGAATTCTTCTAAAATATGAGTCACCCCTCTCATTAAGTGTGAGGAAATCAAAGTTAAATACAATAATCACCATTATATTCTCTTTCAGAGTTAGAGGGAAACGAGGGGTGCCATCCGCTACGGTTGTGATCATGAGGGGTCCATCTTAACCCTTAATGTAACACCCAAAATACTTCCCACAAATTATTATTTAAAATAAGAGTAATTAAATATAAAAATGATTTTCGAGTGTTACACACAACTTCAAATACACGGCTTAAACTGATACATGGTATAAATGTTTCACTTGCAGCGGAAATCTCAAGAAAAGAAAAACATAAAATAAATAGTTAAGTAGCATCATGTTTTTCTTAAATAAATAAACAATGGAAAAACAATCGTCGTCCCGACTCCCCAAAGTATGTATCAGAGTCGACTCCTCTAACGTGAAGTACACTGACTTCACTGACCACCAACTCTACTAATCCTGGTCACATGCATGTTATCAACATAGGGGTGACATTCAAATAGAAGGGGTGAGATACTTACACCATAAAATTTGGCAGCATACTCTATAACTGACATACTTCATTGCTTCAACTCCAAGAACTAAATTTATTTCTTTCCTCGAACATATTCAGGAAAGTACTTCCTCAAGAATTCTCTTCTAAACAAAATCCAAGTAATTGCCTCACCCGACGCTTCCAACCGCTGACGAGTGTCAATCCACCAGTCATCAACTTCTCCCACCACTTGTGAGCACCCAACCATACCTTACGGCCTTCAGAACATTCCATCACTCGGAAGATCCTCTAGATCTACTTGAGCCACTCTTGTGCTCCATCCGGGTCATACTCCCCCTTGAATGTAAGTGGATCATTCTTTCGAAACTCTTCATTCTCATGATCCCCAACATTCATTAGATTTTGCACAGCTTAAGCCATCGCCTGCATAGCGGAAGCAAGTGCAACATCATTTCTCCTAGCCATTCTAAATATCCCACGCAACAATAACCAAAACAATGATTAAGAACTCTACAACAACACTTAACAACGACTCGACGACTCAACTACTTGGTCGGATGGACCGACCTGCTCTGATACCACTTTGTAACACCCAAAATACTCCCCATGGATTATTATTTAAAATCAGATTAATTAAATATAAAAATGATTTTCGAGTGTTACACACAACTTCAAATACACGGCTTAAACTGATACGTAGTATAAATGTTTCACTTGCAGCAGAAATTTCAAAAAAAAGAAAAACATAAAATAAATAGTTAAGTAGCACCATGTTTTTCTTAAATAAATAAACAATGGAAAAACAATCGTCGTCCCGACACCCCAAAGTACGTATTAGAGCTGACTCCTCTAACGTGAAGTACACCGACTTCATCAATCACCAACTCTATTAATCACCTGCACGTTACATAGGGGTAACATTCAAACAAAATGGGTGAGATACTTACACCAACAAAAGGGAAAAATAATACAAATATAAGCAAGTATCATCAAGTTATTCACCACTTTTCATCAATCAATGACTAACCAAACTTACCAAAACACATAATGATATTATGCACACAAACAACAACAAATGCAAATGAGACTCCACCAAACTCAATGCATGCGGTACCATTTATTGATCCCTGTTTCATGATCCAATTCCCGTCGGAACTCTCGACCCCTATTTCATGGTCCAATATGATCCCTATTTCATGATCACACCCTCGACCCATGTTTCATGGTCATGTACGATCCCTATTTCATGACTGCACCAACATCACAACGATTCCCTTTGAGATTCAGATGGATATACCCTACCTTGGTACACCATCCCCAACTATGCACATGACATGCACCATCAATGACAATATGCATGTCTATAACAACTACCTCATGCAATCAACATCAACAACTAACATATAACAACAACTATGACAACACCGAACAACATCCACAACATGCATCATCAGCTACAACAACATATATCAACATCAACGGCAACACATAACAACATCACAACATACATCAACAGTTACATCAACATATATTAGTTTCAACGTCATGTAACAACAATAACACATATCAACATCAACAACATATACACATAGTAACTCATGTTTATATTATGTTATGATCATTTTCCTCCTAGACAGGCTCATAACACCTACATACATGTCTCTAACATCACTACATAAATCCCTATTCATTAATAGATTAAATAAAGGATTTTAAAGAATTTGCAAGATTTTCTCCAAGAAAATAGAAACCTTTTAAATATTTAGTTTCAAAGTCAAATCTCCTTGATTTGCGATCTTCAAGTCTTTAATCTCTGAAAATCTTCACACTTGGACGCCAGCTAGGATCACATAATATTCAACAAAATATTCTGTGATTTGTACAGAAAATAACAGTTTCTAAAATTGTAACAGACAAAGATTTCGAATAACACTATTGGAACATCTTATCCGACATTTTCCAAAAACCTGCTCTTATTCAAAACAAAACTTATTCTTCAGCATGTTAGGACAACGTGTCCAACATGTCAATGACATATTATTTTACCAAAATTAATTCCAACCATAAATGGGCAAAAATAACAATTACTAAAATGGGGTTTAAAGAGTGCTATTTTAGACAATGAACTTAAGGTCACCTAAACACGTTTAATACTACTCTTGATACTATAAAGAGAAGAGCATCCTTATGGTATGAAGGGCTTCCACCTACTGGCACATGATTTCAAATTCACTAATCAATATCCATCTATTGGGAGAAATCAGGGATGGGGTGACATTGGAAGGAACTAGAATCTTTGCCTCGCAAGGAGTGAAGGAGATTAGAACCTTAAATCATGGATAACATGGATGTGCAGGTAGAATTAAGGGTTAGGAAAGTCATCTAGGGAGTCCATATAACCCTACTCTACCTTAGAACATGCCTCTAAGATAAATCTGTCCTCGTCACCAAAACATGAAAGGGTGACATGTCTTCAATAAGAGGATACCTTCTATTAAATGGTATAACGAGTCTTGAAATCCTCATCACTTATAAGCTCAAAATCGGTGGCCGCCATTAACTTTGTATTTTCTTATAAGGCATAGGGGAAAAATGAGTCATTGTCATTACCATTAGTTTTGTCACTATAAGAACTCTCAAAACTAACAAACATGCCTAGTTATGTTAATTCGTAAGTAATCATCCCATTAAGAACTTTGGCGTTCCTATAGAAAAGATTCCACATTACTATGTGTTCATCGCGAGTTGAAGGCTCTACTAGATTGTCACTCTCATATAAATCCCTAATTATTTCCATAAATGGAATAGGTAAGAAAAGGTAACATACATATACTTGTAAATGGAGGTCAAGAGCTTAACTTTGAGGGGGGGGAAAATACGCTTTGAGCTTTATGGACTTTGAAAGAGTTTCACAAAAGCTTGAGAGAAGAAGATATGCGAAAGGGTAAATAGTAAGGGTTAGATCCGTTTTATATATATTTGAAGGTTAGCCTTAGGGGTAATCAACAATCTTTCACTAGGCATCCCAACAATTGAAAAAGATTCCTCATGTTTTCTAAATGTGTGAGGGATTAAGTCTAATTTTGCCTCCTAATGCTAAATCATAATTTATCACATTTAATATTGCTCATTCACTCACCTCAACTGAAGTTTGAGGATTTACCTCTATTGAAGTTTCATGATTCATCTCAATGACACTCAGAGGTTTACTTAGGCCATACTTGAGGGACTCTTCCTTAAGCCATGTTTGAGGGACTCACCACATACCATGTTTGAGGTACTCGTCTAAATTTAAAGTGGAAATCAAATTAAATCACTAATTTGTTTACAAGCCTTTGTGCTTGAGGGAATATGTACTGAAATATTTGAAAAGGATGTACACAAAGAGATGAAGGAAAACACCTATTTCCAAAGCAGGGATATTATTCATCCTTTTATTACTATGTACACCCATTTATCCTAATGTGAATTCATTTTCTTGTACACTAGCCCCTTATTAAAATATGGGAAATAACATGTCCCTACCCAATAAAGACATAGAAAGGGCCAACAAAGAGGAAAACCACATTTCTACGATAATAATGGAAATAACTCTTCACTTCCATATTTATGAGAGAAGAATATTCTAACCGCTTTCTTGCATTCTACATTCCATGCCCATGAGGTTTTTATAAATACCTCGATCATAAGGTTAAGCATGACATTCAATTTACTTATTAATCACCTATATACAGAGCTTTTCAAAATCCATGCGTAAACTTGCTCTAATACCATAATAACCTTGAAACCCTTAGACAATCTTACACATCTATATATTGTCACTCATTGTACTTTTAGCAAGTACAAAGTTTTATTTTCAAACTTTTACTATTGAATAAACAACCTCATAAACAATGATCTAATTGCTTGGTTTATTTAATACGTTAACACATGATTTTCTAATAATAGTGATTTATCAAAAAGTTAAAGTAGGTAAGGTGGAAGTACACCTTTTTTTGTAATTAATTTTTTTTATTATAAATAAAAAATATGCACAAAAATAGGAGGCTAGGTCTAAATCACTATTATCCATTTGGTATTATCAATAACTCTTTTCTAACCGATTGATTCAAGGAAAAAAAATTGATGTGGTAGGTTCTTATTTGAAAATTATAGATATAATGTCATAGTTATAGTTAAGATGATCATAATCTGTTTTCTATCAGAATTGTATAAAAATGCTAATATTTATCCTTTTACTTGGTAAATTTACACCATGTTTCGACACAACTATTCTAGTAATAACATTGAAACAATTGAACTATATTTTCTTTTTTATTATATAAATAATTTATACATATATATTTATTAGTCTAAATGCGTGCTAAATTTTATTGCCACATTTTTATTTTCTTCTAAAATAAGTTAAAAGTAATCTTATTTGTTATTATTTTTATTATAATAATTTAAGTTAGATGCGTCAATTAGGGAGCAAAATTTATATCAAAATTTATCTTTTTTATATATCTAAAATATGTGAAAATTATGGCGGTTTGAACTGACATTATTTACCAAACATAAGAATGAAGGGGGAGAAGGTTCTAACGCGAAGTTATAAGAAATTATTCAGATGTGTACATTCGGAAACATTCCTGCTTTGCACATCCGGAAAAAATCAACGTTTTTAAAAAAAATAGTACGTTCGATGTGCACATCCGAAATCAGGAGACAAAAAAGGAATTTCACGCGGTGCCTAAGAAACCTTTGATGTATGTTAAAAAATTCTCCTATTTTATTTTCAATTGCTTATAGTATTGATACTCATATATCAATTGGTGAGCATATAAGAAAAAGAAATATGGGGAATTTTGCAGATGTAAAATATACATTAACATGTCAAATACTTTCCTTTATAATATTCTGGTGGAACAATCATGTTATGCATTTTTTTGGTGAATTTGAATACAAGAGCTTACCCTTTTTTATCACTATGTGTGTTGGTCATAGTATTGATAAATGTCTGAAGTTGAACGGAAAGAATGTTAAGAAGCTAATGATCAAAGATTCTAAAAGATACATGCCTAAAAATTCCAAATAGACTATACAAGTTAATGATAGTGTGAAGGACGTAGAGAATGATGAATCACTAAAAGTCTTGGTGGATTAGGGATTAAGGACCTTGCTTCCTTAAACATGACCCTACATGTTAAATGGCTTTGGCGTTTTGTGTCTGTCCCTACTGCGATTTAGTGGCATGAAAGCTCACGTGGTTTGATTAAATTTTGGTAAAACTAAAACACTGAAGATGTTGTTGAACAAAACGTCACAACCAGAAGATTCTACATATTGGACTGGTATAACAAATTGTTTTAAATTTGTTCCAAATCTTTTCCAAGATTCTAGGCGCGTTCAGAAGCGGGTCAAGGATCAAAGATACGAAGCCCATAGAGCAACTGGAGGTTATTTAAGGAGACTTAGAGCTAGGGTTTAATATACCTTTTATAATATCTTGCAATATCTTTTGTAACCTAGTTTTTAGGAAGAAAATAAGGATTAGGGTTTTGAGAGTCACAGACTCTTTAGGATTTGTAAGTCTCCCTTTGTATCGGTTTGATACATTGTGGTAGGAATAGATAAGATACATATTTATAAGTCATTAGGTAATGGAATGTATATTGTTCTTGGATGAAGCTTTGAAGCAAATCCAAGTTAGCATGTTGGTCAAGAAGGCTTGACAGAATTCTGTATTAATAGAAGAAAGATGAAGATGTCAGAGATTGTGATAGAGGGAGAAAGAGAGAGTTCTCGTATCAAAGATGGAGTTATTTGATAAAGACATTCATTGGGTGGTGATTAGGAGATAAAATTGTAAATGGGGGACTTTACCTTTATCATAATACTACAGATAATGGAGTCTTCTTCCTGGATTGGTATCCCCTAGAGTAGGTGAATTGCACCGAACTGGGTTAACATAATATGTGTTATTTTTATCTTTCTGCAGATTTACTTATTATGCTTTAATTCATGATTAACATGTATAACCAGATGTTAATACATATGACATGTTCATACATTGATATTGTTGAATATCAGTCCTTGTGCCCGAGTCTTGTTTAACTCGTAGCAGAGATCAATGTCTCGGCAAGTGGGTTAAGACATTTGTGATCTGCGTACCAGAATTTCACAGTCGATCTTGGAGCATAAATATGGTTTCTTTTATTCTAGATTCTAGATCTAGATCTAGGCAATGGAGAATGCATTACTTTTTGGTTAAATAGTTGGCATGGTCAGGTTCCTTTTTATACTCTTTTTCCAAATTTATTTTCTTCTTCTACTGTTAAATCCGCAAATGTGGCAGAATTGGGTTGGTGGGTTAATGGTGTATGGTACTGGGCATTTGAGTCTCTCTGTTTGCGGTTGCCAATTGAATTCTCGACAGAATTTCTTGAATTAAAGGTCTTGTTGCTAGATGTGTCGCCTATTAGGGAGGCTGATGACACTTTAGTTTGGAAACATGGTTGTTCTAGCGTGTTCACAGTCAACGCGTGTTACCGTGCTATGTCTCATCAAGATGCAGATTACGAACTAGAGATTATTCCCAAGGTTGTCTTGGAAGTCCTTTGGCAAACTAGAGTTCCTTTGAAAGCTAATGTATTTTGTTGGAGACTGTTTTGGGATAAACTTCCTTATATGGATAAACTGACGGGCAAAGGCATAATCTTAGATCCCCACGATATTGTTTGTGTCTTTTGTTTCAATGAAGTTGAAGATTTAAACCATATTTTTTGTTTGTGCCCAAGTATTGTGTTGGTTTGTCGGAAGATTGTCGATTGGGTGGGTATTCCATGATTGGAAGAAACTAATGTGCAAGACCATTTCCTCTAAATCATCCACATGTATAATTTGGATAATGACTTATTGGTCAATATGGTGGACACGGAAGCAAATTATATTCAACTATGGTATATTTTTCCCTTATTATCATAGACTATGACCTATCTAAGCATGCTTTTATATTATTTGTTATCAACTACGGTTTTACATTAGATAATATGTAATGAGCATACGTTGGATTTAAGCAAAAGGTAATTTACTATATTTGTATTTTATTATATACTCTGTTAAGAGCAGGCCCATTAGAAAAAGAAGAGCTTCAATCTTACTTAAGGATTATTTTGTTTAAACAGGGTACGTTTAGTATTTTATTTTATGTTTGGTCCTCTTTAGTTGTTTTGTTGGCCCTTGGTCCATTTAAGCTCTAAATCCTAACTATATAATTTGGTGTATCTTCGTTATGAAAGTTAGAGAAAAATTCTGAAAGTTATTTTATTGTGTTATTTTCTTATACAATTTTAGATCTAAATCGGTAACCATAGTGTAGAATTCTAACATACTATCTTTTATAACTCTTATTTTTATAATTCTTGTTATTTATATTATTGAAACACTAACATGTTTCTTTTTCTCTACTTTATTATATCTATGGTTAATATAAACCTCTTCATTTATTTTGTATGTATAAATTATTTTACTTTAATCTTAAATTGATGGTGCAAGAATAATGTCATATATATATATATATATATATATATATATATATATATATATATATATATATATATATATATATATATATATATATATATATATATATTATGAATCTCATCGTGAATTACAACAAAATTCAATATCAATTTGTGGGGTAAAGAATAGTAGCAGCCAAAATAAATAGTATATAACAATAATAATTCGTACACATGTAATGTAACAGAATAAGACAAGAAACAAAACGAATGTTTGTTTACCCAGTTCGATCAAACAATCTACTCTAGAGGAGAGAGCAACTCTTCAATTCACTATACTCAGAAAGTTGTTACAAGAGATTACAGATGAGTTACAAGAAAATAGTCTTCATCTTCAGGTTCCCAAGAACAACTCTATTTTCTACCCAAGTATTTCTCAACCTCTCCAACTCTCAATATATGAATCACTCAAACCCAAGGTATAATCCAAGATTTTCTTTGTGCTGAAACCTAATACCTTCAAACCCTTGCTCTCGCTTGTTGGTGTGAACCTTAAGATTGTCACACACCAAACATATAAGAGATACATTTTTATAATAACAAATACCCAATAAACAAAGTCCAAAATTTGGATCCATGGACCAAACTGAAAAAAAAGCCCGAAAGTTGAAAACATTATTCACTGTACGGACAATACTATTTCTCCGTACGGATGTCACTAATCACCGTCCGATTTTTTTTCTTTTTTTTCGTCCAACTTTCTAAAACTTTCGATTTTTGTGGTAAATGCAATCTCCAAAATATGTTTTCTTTCTCTTCACCAATAAAGGTTTTAAGGCACATTTACAATAATCTCCACCTTGACTTTAAATCGTGTTGATACCGATTTAACAATCAACAAAATTGTTGCTCTCTACCGAGTTGAAACTCTAATCAATAACCTTGATCAAATTCAAGCAACCCTTGAATCTTGATCTCATCACTTGTATCCACTTGTTTCCAATTACCTTTTTTTTCCTAGGTAACTTAACAAGCCTACAAGTATGATTTTTAAACCACCCTTGACTCCACTTGTTTTCAAATGTCTCCCTGAAGGTTTTTCTTCTTTTATTTTGCAGTCCTTCAACTACATTAAAAAAATAATATCCAAGACTAGCATAATTGTTCCTTTGAGATGTTACAATAACCCTCTTTACCTTATCATGAGTCAAATGATAATTAGAGATCTTTGTAATCGTTCCCTCATTACTGCTAGCATCCATAATAGGAAACTCCACCTCAAATTGAGTTTTCTCCGTTATAGTTTCTATCAGTTTTCTCCCTTGGTTTTCACTATTCTTCTTCTGAAGAAATTCTCTACCAACCAAGTAAGTTGTTTTAACCTCATCTCTTTTCCAAAAACTCAATAACAACTCAGCAGTAACATGCATTTTTATCCCTTAATTTCTGCAAAATTCATTATACTCCTCTGAAACTTTCTCAAGGCATTCATAATGCCTTAAACTCGAATCTCATATCTCTTCCTTGTCATGAAAGCCTCCACTAGCTATCGATGAATTAATAACAACATTTGAACCTTATAAAACATATAGAACACATATTTTAGACCCTTTAGCAATAATCAATTCATCACGTGAAATCTTCAACACTCCACGTTAAACTCTAATACAATAGCCTAAATCATCACACATACTTATAGATAACAAATTTTGCTTGAGTTCTAGAACATACCTCACATTGTGAATAATAATTTCATGATCATTAAACATTTTAAATCTTACCGTACAAATACCATGAACCTTGCAGTCTTATTATTACCAAGGAGAACTACTCCAATTTGCACCATCTTTAAAGTTTCAAAGTATTCTATTCTTAGACACATGTGATAAGAGCAACTTGAGTCAATGACCCAACTATCTTCAGTTTCCAAACTCGATATTATTAGTGCTTCGGCATACTCATAACTTTCCTCACCCAAGGCAACTGCAGTTTCAACAGAATCTTCATTGACCTTTCTTTCAGGACAATCCCTTTTAAAGTGACTGATTTTATGACAATTAAAACACTTTACCTTTGACTTTTCAGACCTCTTTGATTTGGAAATCCATTTATGCTCACCTCCTTCTCTTGACACATTTAAGCCTTCATCGCTATCTTCAATCTTCAAATCTTTCGACTTTGAAAATTCTTTGGATTTCACTGTCGTCTGGACTTCATCCAAAGTAATAGTATCTTCCTTGCCATAAAGAAGGACATCCTTAAAGTGCTCAAAGGATTTGGGTAATGAACTCAACAGGAGCAAAACCTTGTCCTCATCATCAATTTTCACTTCAATATTCTCAAGATCATCGATAATCTTGTGAAATTCTGTAATTTGCTCAACAATGGATTTGTTTTCCACCATTCGAAATGAATAGAGTTGTTGTTTCAGATACAACCTGTGAGGCAAAGACTTTGTCATATGCAATGATTCAAGTTTTGTCCACATAGCAACCACAGTTTGCTCCCTGGTGACTTCTCTTAGAACTTTATCCCCGAGGCACAAGATAATGCCACTTCTGGCCTTATCCATCATCTCGGTCTTCTGTACCTATGTAAGCCCTATAGGCATCAATGCTTCACTCTTCAAAGCATCACTTATCTTGAATTAAAATTGCTTGCATTTTAATTTTCCACAACCCAAAGTCGTTGTTACCGGAAAATTTCTCGATCTGCAATCTACTAACCATGATGCTCACTTTGCTCCACGCTCATCGCACCACTTGTTGTGAATCTTGTTGTGAAGTACAACAAAATTCAATATCAATTTGTTGGGCAAAATAAATGGTCTACAAAAGTAATAATCCATCCACAGGTAATATAACAGAATAAGGCAAGAAACAAAATAAAGGTTTGTTTACCCAGTTCGATCAAACGATCTACTCTAGGGGAGAGAGTAGCTCTCTAATTCACTATACTCAAAAAGTTGTTACAAGAGATTATATATGAGTTACAAGAAAATAGCTTTCGCCTTCAGGTTCCCAAGAACAACCCTGAAGGCGCCCAAGAACAACCTTATTTTCTACCTAAGTGTTTCCCAACCTATGCAACTCTCAATATATGAATCACTCAAACCCGGGGTGTAAAGGTTTTCTTTGTGCTGAAACCTAATACCTTCAAACCATTGTTCTTCCTTGTTGGTGTAAACCTTAAGATTGTCACACACCAAACATATAAGAGATACATATTTATAATAGCAAATACCCAATAAACAAAGTCCAAAATTTGGATCCATGGACTGAACCGAAAAAAAGTCTGAAAACTGAAAACACTATTCACCGTATAGATAGTACTATTCATACGTACGGACAATACTATTCATCCATACAAATGACACCATTTACCAGTCGATTTTTTTTCTTTTTTTTCGCCCGACTTTCTAAATCTTTCGATTTTGCGGTAAATGCAATCTCCAAAATATGTTTTCTTTCTCTTCATCAATAAAGGTTTGAAGGCACATTTTATATATATATATATATATATATATATATATATATATATATATATATATATATATATATATATATATATATATATAATTTTGAGTCAAACCTATAGTTACACATTACAAACTTATTTAACTGTCGCAAATATTATTTTGAAATAGCATAAGTATATTCCTAAGGATCTCGTACAAACCATCTATTATTTATTTATTTATTGGGAATATACATGGAATAATGTTATTGAAAACCAACATTATTATAGACGTGATTTTAGAATCTTGTACAAGGCATCTATTAATGGATCTCATGAAAATAGTTATTTTTTCACCCTTAGGTAATGAAACCATAAAGAATAAAATGCTAAAAATGTCACATTAAGGTTATTATTTACTACTATTAAAAGTGTTTATAATCAACTCACCCATAAAATGAAATAAAAAATAAAACAAAATTATAAATCATTGACGGGGAAGTTGTTGCGAATGCGATTGATTTTACTACAGATAATTTTAATATTAAAAAAAGAAATTCTAACATTGAAACAATTTTCTCTCATTTGAATTAAATTTGATACACATTTAAGTTATTTTGTTATAAACTATTTAATTAGATTATATTGCAATTAGAATTTGTTTACAATTAGAATTTTTAATTTTATATTATTTTGTTATGTGTGATATTTTGTTTAAAATTTGAGATATGCTATTTAAAAAAAATTTAAGTGTTAGTTATATTTCGTATAGATTTAATCATCTGGTTCGATCAATTTTATATCTATATAATTTTGTTATAAAGACGATTTATTCAACCGAATTATCCGGTTTAGTATGCAATTCGATCAGTGATCAAGTTATTCGACCAATACACCAATCACTCAGTATCCTCATCGGTTTGATAACCAATCCGATTTTTAAAATATTGTTGACAACTACGTAATTGACAATGAACTGGACTAGTTCAAATTTTAGTTGGAAATTTAATTTAATATTTAATTTGTTGAATTTTAATAACACACGTGCACATGCATGCACATGCACGCATTAAAATGTTTTAAATTTGATATGATTTTTGTTTTTCTTTAGGAAAAATAAAATGTTGAGATTTAAACAATTATATAAACCTTAACTCTTTTAGCATGGAAAATCCTTTTGTTTGTTAGCTTACCCGTGATATATTGAATGTAGACTTAAAAGTACGATGTATTGTCCCAAATTTTATTTAATTATTTTTAATTGGATTGTTGTTATATGTGGAAGGAAGAAATATTATTTAATATAATATGTGTTTATATTAAATAATTATTGGATAAAATAAATTGGAATAATAAGAGATAAGGGTAAGGTGGTCATTTGGCGAAATTAGTAAGGGTAAATGGGGAAGACCATAGGTTGGGTCTAAGAGGTTGTGTGAGAATAAGGAAAAATAATCGTGTTTTTGTAAATGAAGAACGGTCATTAAAACTTAGAAAGGAGAAGAGAAAGGGTTAGAGCATGAAGAAGATTTCGAGACTGAGGAAGAGAATTATCGCCAAAACCAAGGCATTGGGTTCGAAGTTGAAGTTGAGTTCAGCTTATGGACAGACAGAGAGGACGATACAATCTTTGAAAAATTTGTTGAGAGCTTGTGTGCTTGAACAAGGAGGTGCTTGGGATAGTCACTTGTCGTTGATCGAGTTTACTTATAATAACAGTTATCATTCCAGCATTGGAATAGCGCTGTTTGAAGCTTTGTATGGTCGAAGATGTCGGACACCTTTGTGTTTGCATGAGTCATGTGAGAGTATCGTACTTGAACCTGATATTGTGCAGCAGACTACTGAGATAATGAAGTTGATTCGAGATAAGATGAGAACTTCACAGAGTATGCAGAAGAGTTACCATGACAAGAGAAGGAAAGATTTTGAATTTCAGGAAGGAGACCATGTGTTTTTTAGAGTTACCCCGGTAACCGGTGTTGGAAGAGCTTTGAAGTCGAGAAAGCTTACTCCTAATTGTATTGGTCTGTATCATATTTCGGAGAGAGTTGGACTTGTTGCTTATAGAGTTTTGTTGCCACCGAAATTGTCCAATTTGTATGATATGTTTCATGTTTCGCAGCTTCAGAAGTATGATTCGGATCTGTCACATGTGATATTGATGGATGAAGTTGAGGTAAGAGATAATCTTACGGTTGAATCATTACCAAAACGAATTAATGATTGGGAGGTAAAGCAATTGAGAGGAAAGGAGATTGTCCTTGTGAAGGTGGTTTGGGGAGGAGCTGCCGGTGGGCACATGACTTGGAAATTAGAAAGCAGGATGCAAGAGTCGTATCCGAATCTTTTTGCATGAGGTAAGTTTTCGAGGACGAAAACCTTTTTAGTGGGGGAGAGTTATAACGCCCCAAATTTTATTTAATTATTTTTAATTGGATTGTTGTTGTTTGTGGAGGGAAGAAATATTATTTAATATAATATGTGTTTATATTGAATAATTATGGGATAAAATAAATTAGAATAATAAGAGATAAGGGCAAGGTGGTCATTTGGCGAAATTAGTATGGGTAAAGGGGGAAGACCATAGGTTGGGTCTAAGAGGTTATGTGGGAATAAGGAAAAACAATCGTGTTTTTGTGAATGAAGAACGATCGTGAAAAACTTAGAAAGGAGAGGAGAAAGGGCTAGAGCGTGAAGAAGATTTAGAGACCGAGGAAGAGAATTTTTGCCAAAACCAAGATAAGGTTGGGATTCTTTTATCTCTTAAGGGTTTTATAATGAGAATTGTGCAGGTTGATGATTAGAGGTTTGGGGCTTTGGTGATCGAGTAAGAATTGTGTTGAATTGTTGGTAATTGATGTTGTTATGTGATAATTATATGAATTGGGTGTTAGTATGAGTAATTTTGTAATTGTCTGGATGGAAAAGGGGTTTTTGGTGCATAATTTCATGTGTAGGTGGTGTCAGATCGGAGAAGGGAGAACTGCGAAAATCGCAGAGCTCGCTTAGTGAGCAGGTCAAACTTTAGAAGAGTCAAAATACAAAGAGTTGCTCACTTAGGGAGACCTGGAGTAAAAAATGTTGTAATTTAATTCCGAAAAATTCCTTAAAATTTTCTAATTAATTTAATAATGCTTAGGAATCGAAGTGGTGTAGTTAAAGGCAGTGAAAAAGGAGTTATACATGTAATTTTAGTGATAATTAGTATAACTTAAAAATGAACATAGATGAGTATGTTTATTGGTTTTGTTATTGTTATGTGTTGTAATTGTTGTTGTGACTATATGGTACTGTTGTTGATGTGTGTTGATGCAATAAATGAAAGTATGATACTCTGTTGTGTGTACTCGTTTGAAGTTGACTTGTGTTGTTGTATGCTAAAATAAGCATGATAATGATGAAGTTCATTGTTGTGATGAATTGTTGTATGTTAGCTGTTGTTGTTGAGTTGTAGAATGTAGTCGTTGCATATATGCATGTATGTCATTGATGTTGCATGACATGTGCATGGTTGGAACATTATACCAAGATAGGGTATGTTCGTTGGATCCGAGTGGGATCGTTGTGATGTTGGTGCGGTCATGAAATAGGGATCGTAGGTGGCCATGATAAATAAGAGTCGAGGGTGTGTTCATGAAATAGGGATCATACTGGACCACGAAAGAGGGGTCGAGGGTTCCGACGGGAACTTGATCTTGAAATAGAGATCAGAGTATAGTACCGCATGCATAGAGTCAAGTAAAGTCTCATTGCATAATTATTGTTGTTATGTATGATGTGGATGCATGTATGATGTGATTTTGTAGTTGTTGTTGTTATTGGGAAGTGATGTCTAATTATGATAATTGCTAGTTCTTATTATATTTCTCTTTTATGATGTAAGTATCTCACCCATTCTGTTTGAATGTTACCCTTATGTTGGTAACGTGCAGGTGAACATGATAAGTCGAGTGGTGGTCTGTGAAGTCGGTGAACTTCACGTCTTTAGGATGTCGACTCTGATACTTTGCTTTAGGTGTCGGGACGACGATTGCACTTATTTATTTTATTTTAAGAAAAAAAATTGTAACGGAGTTATTACTTGTTATTTTGATTTCCGCAGCGAGTTGAAAATTTTTGTAAAAACGTATCATTGAGCCATGTGTGGTTTTGTCAAATTGTGACACTTAAATGTTTTTGATGAAATTAAAATACTCTGATTTTATTTAATAATTATGTGGGGTATTTGGGTATTACAAAGTGGTATCAGAGCAGGTCGGTCCGTCCGACTAACTAGTTGAGTCGTCGAGTCGTTGTGTCACTGTGGAGTGTTGAGTGTTGTTGTTGTTAATTCTGAATCATTGTTGGATTGTTGTGTGTGTAACAAATTTATAATGGCTGGGAGAAATGATATTGCATTTGTCGTTTCTATGCAGGCGATGGCACAGGTTGTGCAAAACCCAATGAACGCTGGAAATCGCAAACATGATGAGTTCCGGAAGAATGATCCGCCTACATTTAAGGGGAAGTATGATCCTGATGGAACACAAGATTGGCTCAAGGAGATAGAGAGGATCTTCAGGGTGATGGAGTATTCGGAAGGAAGTAAGGTGCGGTTGGGTGCACACAGATTGGTAGCTGAAGCTGATGATTGGTGGGTTAGCACTCGTCAGCGGTTGGATGCATCTGGTGAGGCAGTCACCTGGGTTGTGTTTAGAAGAGAATTCCTGAGGAGATATTTTCCTGAAGATGTTCAGGGAAATAAGGAGATCGAGTTCCTAGAGCTGAAACAAGGTAGTATGCTAGTGACTGAGTATGCTGCTAAGTTTACTGACCTGGCAAAGTTTTATCCGCATTATAGCAAGGCGACTACTGAGTTCTCGAAATGTGTCAAGTTCGAGAATGGATTAAGGCCTGGGATTAAGCAGGCAATTAGTTATCAGAGGATCCGCAGATTTCCAGATTTGGTGGATTGTTGTAGGATCTTTGAGGAGGATAATAAGGCTCGATTTGAGCATTTCAAAGGTTTAGCTTAGAGAAGAGGAAAACAACAGATGCACCGTGGAAAACCTTATGTAGCTCCTGCTGATAAGGGTAAATAGAAACAAATTGAGGGAAAAAGTTCAAGTGGGGGAGGTGATCCTGCTTCACTAAAGTGTTATAGATATAACGAGTTAGGTCATCGTGTCAGTGAGTTCACGAGTGACGTGAAGAAATGTTTCAAATGTGGTCAGCCTGGACACTTGGTTGTTGAGTGCAAAGCTAATCTGGTTACTTGCTACAATTGTAGGGAGCAAGGTCATATCAGTATGCATTTACAGAAGCCAAAGAAAGCTGCAACTGGAGGAAAGGTTTTCGTTTTGACAGGGACACAAACTTCCAGTGAGGATCGTTTGATCAGAGGTACTTGTTATATTAATAATATTATGTTGATTGCTATGATTAACAAAAGTACTACACACTGCTTTATTTCTATTGATTGTGTGAGGAAATTATGACTTGTTGTTTCCCCTATAAAAGGAGAGATCGTTATTGAGACTCCTACTGATGGGTTGCTAACTACTTCTCTCGTATGTCTGAATTGTCCATTATCAATTTATGGTAAGGACTTTGGTATGGATTTGATTTGTTTGCTATTGGGAGGTTTGGACGTGATTCTGGGTACGAATTGGTTGGATTACAACCATGTTCATATTAATTGTTTTAGTAAGTAGGTTCGGTTTCTTACTCTTGATGAAGAGGAAAAAGAAGTTGGTTAGGTATCTGCTCGAGAGTTGAAAGAGCTTTTGAATGAAGAACCACAAGTGTTGTCGTTGTTTTCATCTTTGTCAATGGAGAAGGATATGGAAATCAGTGAATTACAAGTGGTGAGAGATTTCCCGGAAGTATTTCTTGATGATGTTGTGGATGTTCCGCCAGAAAGAGAGGTGGAGTTCAATATTGATCTTGTGCTAGGAACAAGACCTATTTCGATGGCACCGTA
This sequence comes from Lathyrus aphaca, assembly GCA_963966055.1. Taxonomy (NCBI): domain Eukaryota; kingdom Viridiplantae; phylum Streptophyta; class Magnoliopsida; order Fabales; family Fabaceae; genus Lathyrus; species Lathyrus aphaca. The sequence goes on from OZ014525.1 coordinate 500,150,501, forward strand.
TCGTATGTTAGCTTCTGAGTTTTCTGAGTTAAAGAAAAAATTAGAGGAACTATTAAAAAAGAAATTTATGAGACTGAGTGTATCACTGTGGGGAGCACCGATATTATTGGTAAATAAGAAAGATGGTAGCATGAGGTTATGTATCGACTACATGCAACTGAATAAGGTGACTATCAAGAACAAGTATTTGCTTCCAAGGATAGATGATCTGATGGATCAGTTAGTTGGTGCTCGTGTGTTTAGTAAGATTGATCTACGATCGGGTTATCATCAGATAAGAGTGAAAGATGAAGATATTCAGAAGACCGCTTTTAGGACTTGGTATGGACACTATGAATATGTAGTGATACCATTTGGAGTTACTAATGCACCTGGTGTATTCATGGAGTATATGAATCGGATTTTCCATGATTATTTGGATCAATTTTTTGTTGTTTTTATTGATGATATTTTTATTTACTCTAAGTCAGAAGAAGAGCACGTTGAACATTTGCGAATTGTGTTGCAAGTGTTAAGGGAGAAGAAGTTGTATGCTAAATTGTCGAAGTGTGAATTTTGGTTGAAAGAGGTGAATTTTCTTGGTCATGTAATTTAGGAAAAAGGGATTGTTGTGGATCAATCCAAGGTAGAGTCAGTGCTACAATGGGAAACTCCGAAGTCAGTGACGGAAATAAGAAGTTTTTTGGGGTTGGCTGGTTACTATCGAAGATTTATTGAAGGATTTTCGAAGTTGGCACTTCCGTTGACCCAATTGACTTGTAAGGAAAAAACATTTGTGTGGGATTCTTAGTGTGAGAAGAATTTCATTGAACTGAAGAAGAAGTTTACTACTGCCCCAGTTTTGATTTTTCCAAAAGCAAATGAATCTTTTGTGGATTATTGTGATGCTTCTTTCATGGGTTTAAGTGGAGTGTTAATGCAAGATGGACAGGTAGTGGCGTATGTTTCACGTCAGTTGAGAATTCGTGAGAGGAATTATCCTACTCACGATTTGGAATTAGCAGTTGTGGTTTTTGTATTAAAGATTTGGAGGCATTACTTGTATGGTTCTAGGTTTGAGGTGTATAGTGATCATAAGAGTTTGAAATACCTTTTTGATCAGAAAGAGTTGAATGTGAGGTAGAGACGTTGGTTAGAATTTCTGAAGGATTATAACTTTAGTTTGAACTATCATCCTGGTAAAGCTAATGTTGTAGTTGATGCCTTCAGTCGGAAGACATTGCATATGTCGATTATGATGGCTAGAGAGTTGTAGTTGATTGAACAATTCAGATATATGAGTCTGGTTTGTGAACAGACACATCATAGAGTAATGTTGGGTATGCTGAAGGTTAACAATGATTTTCTTGATCGTGTTCGGGAGATGCAGAAGTCAAATGTGAAATTGGTAGGCTTTATGGTTAATGATGAACGAGTTGGAAATAATGAGTTTTGAGTTAATGAGCAGGGGGTACTGAGATTTCGAGATCGTATTTGTATTCCCGATGATCTTGAGTTGAAAAGAAAGATTCTTGAGGAAGAACATATGAGTGGTTTGAGTATTCATCCAGCAGTGACGAAAAATGTATCAGGATTTGAAGAAGATATTTTGGTGGCCTGGTATGAAGTGTGATGTAGCTCAGTTAGTTTATGCATGTTTGACTTGTTAGAAGTCGAAAGTGGAACATTAGAAACCTGCTGGTTTGATGAAACCATTGGATATTCCCGAGTGGAAATGGGATAGTATATTGATGGACTTTGTTACAGGGTTACCTACTACTCCAAGAGGGCATAATGTTATTTGGGTGATCGTTGATAGGTTGACTAAGTAAGCACATTTTATTCTAATTGGTATTACTTATTCTTTGCAGAGATTAGAAGAGATATATGTCAGTGTGATTGTGAATTTGCATGGAATACCGTTGAATATTGTGTCAGATAGAGATCCGCAGTTTACTTCAAGATTTTGGGAAAGTTTGAAAGAGGCATTGGGTTCGAAGTTAAAGTTGATTTCAGCTTATCATCCTCATACTGATGGACAGACAAAGAGGACGATACAATATTTGGAAGATTTGTTGAGGGCTTGTGTGCTTGAATAAGGAGGTGGTTGGGATAGTCACTTGTCGTTGATCGATTTTACTTATAATAACAATTATCATTCCAGTATTAGAATGACACCGTTTGAAGCTTTGTATGGTCGAAGATGTCGGACATCTTTGTGTTGACATGAGTCAGGTGAGAGTGTCGTACTTGGACCTGATATTGTGCAGCTGACTACTGAGATAGTGAAGTTGATTCGAGATAAGATGATAACTTCACAGAGTTTGCAGAAGAGTTGCCATGACAAGAGAAGGAAAGATTTTGAATTTAAGGAAGGAAACCATGTGACTTTTAGAGTTACTCTGGTAACCGGTGTTGGACGAGCTTTGAAGTCGAGAAAACTTACTACTAAATTTATTGGTCCGTATCAGATTTCGGCGAGATTTGGATATGTTACTTATAGAATGGCGTTGCCACCGAAATTGTCCAATTTGCATGATGTGTTTCATGTTTCACAATTTCGGAAGTATGTTCTGAATCCGTCACATGTGATACCGATGGATGAAGTTGAGGTAAGAGATAATCTTACGGTTGAAGCATTACCAAAACAAATTGATGATCGGGAGGTAAAGCAATTGAGAGGCAAATAGATTATCCTTATGAAGGTGGTTTGCGGAGGAGCTTCCGGTGGGCACATGACTTGGGAATTGGAAAGCAGGATGCGAGAGTCATATCCGAATCTTTTTGCATGAGGTAAGTTTTTGAGGACGAAAACCTTTTTAGTGGGGGAGAGTTGTAACGCCCCAAATTTTATTTAATTATTTTTAATTGGATTGTTGTTGTATGTTGAGGGAAGAAATATTATTTAATATGATATGTGTTTATATTGAATAATTATTGGATGAAATAAATTAGAATAATAAGAGATAAGGGCAAGGTGGTCATTTGGTGAAATTAGTAAGGGTGAATGGGGAAGACCATAGGTTGGGTCTAAAAGGTTATGTGGGAATAAGGAAAAACAATCGTGTTTTTGTGAACGAAGAACGATCGTGAAAAACTTAGAAAGGAGAAGAGAAAGGGCTAGAGCATGAAGAAGATTTTGAGACCGAGGAAGAGACTTCTCGCCAAAACCAAGGTAAGGGTGAGATTCTTCTGTCTTTTAAGGGTTTTATAATGAGAATTGGGTAGATTGATGATTAAAGGTTTGGGGTTTTAGTGATCGAGTAGGAATTGTGTTGAGTTATTGGTAATTAATGTTGTTATGTGATAATTATATGAATTGGATGTTAGTATGAGTAATTATGTAATTGTCTGGCTGGAAAAGGGGTTTTTGATGCATAATTTCGTGTGTAGGTGGTGTCAGATTGCAGAAGGAAGAATTGCAAAAATCGCAGAGCTCGCTTAGCGAGCTGGAGTATGTTTATTGGTTTTGTTGTTGTTGTTATGTGTTGTAATTGTTGTTGTGACTATATGGTACTGTTGTTGATGTGTGTTGATGTGGTAAGTGGAAGTATGATACTCCGTTGTGTGTACTCATTTGAAGTTGACTTATGTTGTTGTATACTAAAATATGCATGATAATGATGAAGTTCATTGTTGTGATGAATTGTTGTATGTTAGATGTTGTTGTTGAGTTGTAGAATGTAGTCGTTGCATATATACATGTATGTCATTGATGTTGCATGACATGTGCATGATTGGAACAATATACCAAGGTAGCGTATGTTCATTGGATCCGAGTGGGATCATTGTGATGTTGGTGCGGTCATGAAATAGGCATTGTACGTGGCCATTAAATAGGGGTCGAGGGTGTGATCATGAAATAGGGATCATACTGGTCTACGAAAGAGGGGTCGAGGATTCCAACGGGAACTGGATCTTGAAATGGAGATCAGAGTATGGTGCCGCATGCATAGAGTCAAGTAGATTCTCATTGCATAATTATCGTTGTTATGTATGATGTAGATGCGTGTATGATGTGATTGTGTAGTTATTGTTGTTGAGAGGTGGTGTTTAATTATGATACTTTCTAGTTATTATTATATTGCTCTTTTATGGTGTAAGTATCTCACCCCTTCTGTTTGAATGTTACCCTTATGTTGGAAACGTGCATGTGAGCAGGATAAGTCGAGTGGTATTCTGTGAAGTCGGTGAACTTCACGTCTTTAGGATGTCGACTCTGATATGTTGCTTTGGGTGTCGGGACGGAAGTTGCACTTATTTATTTTATTTTAAGAAAAACATTTTGTAACGGAGTTATTACTTGTTATTTTGATTTCCGCTGCGAGTTGAACATTTTTGTAAAAATGTATCATTGAACCATGTTTGGTTTTGTCGAATTGTACCACTCAAATGTTTTTGATGAAATTAAAATACTCTTATTTTATTTAATAATTCCATATTTGGGTATTACATACGACAAATCAAGGGATCCAAGAATACCCCCGACATAAGCCTTTGAATTCTTTGTTAATAGATGTGTCCTAATCGTTTATTCCATAAACATTGTTTTGTAACACAGTATGTCTAGAAAACCCAACATGAATGGAGTTATGGAACAACTAAATTGGACTCTTAAGTCTATGGTAAGGAGTATGATTAGTCAATCTTATCTTCAAAGTCATTTTATGGAGAGGCATTAAAGACTGTAATTCATATCCATAAATGAGTATCCACTAAAGTGGTTGCTAAGACCCCTTATAAGTTGTGAACTAGAAAAACCCCAACATTAGGCACATGCACATTCGATGATGTCCAACTAAAGCGAGGCCTTATAGGCTTCATGAAGATAAGTTGGACACAATTAAAATTAGCTATTGTTTTATTAGGTGCGTCGAACGCTCTTATAGATAAAAATTAATAACCCCATCACTAGAATTTTTTTTTGAAATGGGAAATTCTAGATTCCTTGAGGATGTAGAGTTTTGAGAGGAAAGAAGCATGACGAGTGTTGTCCTTGATGGAAAAAAATATTAGTGACAATGATCAAGTCATTATAGATATCATTGTTTCATAATTAGATCTTGAAATAAACAATTATGTTAGTACTACAATTCCCCAAGAACAAGACAATACTGAGTTTCTTCCTTAAGCATCACCTATAGTTCAAATACAACATCCTCAAATACCACTGTTAAAAAGATTCACTAGATAGAGGAAAAGGGAAATTTTATATGATTATGTTGTATTTCTTCAAGATCATGAAGATGGCGTTATTTGGCTTTGGATGATCCTATCAATTTTAGTCAAGCTATGTAGAGTCCAAACACTCATAAGTGACTTAAAGCTGTGAAGGATGGGAGGAAGTTGATGGTTGAGAATGATATTTATGATCTCGTTAAATTATCTAAAGGAAAGAAATACATAGGTTGTAAATGGATATTTGAAACCATAAAGGATTAAAAGGGTACCATTGTTAGATATAAAACTATTATTTTCGCCAAAGGATTTACTCAAAAGGAAGACATTGATAGAAAAGGGACATTCTCTCTATTTTTTTAAGGACTCTCTTAGAATCATAATGGAATTAATAGCTCATTTTGTTTAAGAGTTGCATCAGATGGATACATCGATTGTGTTTCTAAATGGAAAAAATGAAGAAACAATATATTTCACACCACTGTAAGGCTCCATAAGAAAAGGGAAGAAAGCTCTTCTTTGATTCCTACATATCATCAATGTGGGGAGAAAGGGCACATAATACCAAATTGTCCTCAAAACCATAGAAGAAATTTCAAGAAATCCCATAGAGATGAAAAGAGAACATATGTATCACGGTATAACAATGATATGGAATTCTTAGATAAGGAAGAAGTAAACTTTTGTCTCATGGCAAAATATCAAGATGATAGGTAACCTCTCAGTTTTATTATCAAAATTTATTTCGCATTTGTTAAAAGCCAATAACAAAAACAAGTAATATATATATATATATATATATATATATATATATATATATATATATATATATATATATATATATATATATATATATATATATATATATATATATATATATATATATATATATATATATATATATATATATATATATATATATATATATATATATATATATATATATATATATGTGTGTGTGTGTGTGTGTATATATATATATATATATATATATATATATATATATATATGTGTGTGTGTGTGTGTGTGTGTGTGTGTATGTGTGTGTGTGTGTGTATATATATATATATATATATATATATATATATATATATATATATATATATATATATATATATATATATATATATATATATATATATATATATATATATGTATGTATGTATGTATGTATGTATACCTACAAAGAAAATATATCTTTCCTTAAATTTAAAAATAAAAACATGTTGGAAGAAGATAAAGTCTTAGAGAGATACAAGATGACCTAATTAAAAACTCTTCTTCATCTCATAACGTCTTAGAAGAATTTATCAAGTGTGATCAATGTGACATTTTGAAAAAACAAAGTTGATGATCTTCAAAACCTACTTGATAGTAAATTCAATAAAGGGAGAGATAACTTGAGTATTTTTGTTAGGTAAAAAAAAAGTGTCTTATAATAAGGTTGGTCTTGGTTATGAACCTAAGAACAATAGTAAAAGTTTTAGCAATATTTGCAATGTCCAACAAACATATAAATGCAAAACCTTAAAATTCAATTACTGTAGTAAAGATGATCACATTTCCATATTTTGTTTTATCAAATAGAGTAATGAGAGGAAATAAGGACATCTTTCTTCATACTTTCATAAGAGCATTGTGAAATTAAAAAAGAGAAAAAATTCTCATAATATGTATTCAAATAACTTCAAAGGACCTAAAAATATTTGAGTACCAAAGGTAGAAAAGTCAAATTGTGATGCAGATGATGATACGAACAATTGCTCTTCAAGCTATACAACTAAAGAAATAAGTATATTCTATTGTACCACTCCTACAAGGGAAGAAATTCATTTTCATAATAACAATAAGATAAATCATTAAATATTTAATTTTTGGTAAGATTCCTAATCTTACCCTTTGTTTGTTCTAGTTGATTAAAGATCTATTTCATAAGTTACTTGGTATTAAGTAAGTTGTTTAACAAAAGTAATATAATATGTTTGATTCCTCTATATGAAATGGTATATAAAAACTTCAATTCTTTTAAAACTTATTTTCGAAAAAAGACCATGACAATGGAAGAAGCCATACATATTACCTTTGGTGTACTAACCCATAGTAGGTATAAGTAGAGATTGTTAATGTTTCAGGTATCCCTTAAAGAACATCCATGAAGGATGAAAATAAAGGGAAAGAAAAATCCCAAAGAGGAAATACAAAGTCCAATTGGAATGGTTCAAGTTAAAGAAGTCAACTTATGAGAACCAATGTCTATCTTAATAATGGAGGACCATTAAGGACCATCTCGTTCAGAATGTTAATGTAAATATTTATAAAGGAATTGCATCTCAACACTCCCTGAAGGAGTTATGTAACCATATGGATTTTGTTTCACAAACTGAGCCAAAGAAAATTGATGAAGCCATCATCAAAGAACATTGGTTTCTTTCTATGTAAGAAAGGTTAAATCAATTTATGAGAAAAAATGGTTAGGAACTTGTTCCCATATCTAATTGAGTGATTGGAACCTTAATGGATATTTACCAACAAGCTTCACGTTTTCGAAATGATTTAAGAAATAAAACAAGACTTGTTGCGAAAGGTTACAATCAATATAAAAACATAGATCTTGATCAAACTTATGTTTCTGTAGCTCAACTAGAATCCATAAGGAAGTTAATCATTCTCTATGTTTTATAAAAAAATTCTTACACATGATTTCAAAATGAAAAGGTCTCTCTACGATCTAAAAAAAGATCCTATAGCAGAGTCTGAACAATTTCTCTACCTGAAAATAGTTTTCTAAGAAGGAAGAATGATATAATTTATTTTAAAAACCAAGCATTTCCTTCTTGTGCATTTGATGCTACTAACTATTCCTTATGAAGGGATACTTATTATATGATGCAAATTAAAATCTAAAGATGAGAGAGTCTTTTGTAATATCTTAGGTGTACAAAAACAAGTGGGTACCTAACGACAAGTGTCAATTCTGATCAAGAAATTGATGATGTTTTCAATAGATATGATCAAGGAGTTGGCATTGATCATGGAACCTCTTAAGAGTTAATATGATAAACATGTATTAGATTTATCAATCTTGTATCTTAGTCCAACTCTTACATCAAATGATTTATAGAGAAGTAAAATCTATACCGGCTTGCCATTCCCTCGAATGGAGGAGTTTTCTCAAGTTATCTTGAGATTTTGAAGTAGTACACTTAATAGAGACTGAAAAATTCAAAAAATCTAATTGAATATCTAATAATTCATTTATTAATTGCTTAGTCAATTTATTTTCTACTAAAATATGGTTGAATTTTAAAGAAAATGGTACCAAATGCAGTAACGCTTAGAGCCCAATATTAGTCTAAAGTCCAAAGAGGATGAAAAGAGGTTGTCCAAAGAGGATGAATAACATGTCATCGAAGTCTGTTCACATGTTGTTGTTTAATTGGGTCTTGTGTTATGGATCCAATTGTTTAAGTTAGATTGTATCCTAAGTTGATTTGTAATGGGTAATTGTTAAAAATACCATTAGGTTAGTGTGTTAGTTTTATTATAAATAACATATTAGTCTCTCACCGGAGTGAATGATTTCGGTCTGTGGAGCTTGAAGATGAAAGCCCTACTTGTTCAGGAGGGCTTCTTGGAAGTGTTTAAGGGAGAGACGACCATGAATGATGCATTGACGGTAGTTGAAAATACGACCATGATTGAGAAAGAACACAACGCAATATTATTAAGCCTTGGTGATAAGGTTCTTCGACATGTATCAAAGGAGACAACAATGTCAGGGTTATGGTTGAAACTTGAAGGTTTGTACATGACCAAGTCGTTGGTGAATCGGTTCTACCTAAAGCAAGCCTCGCATTCATTCAAGATGAGTGAAGAAAAAGTGGTGGCTGAGTAGTTGGATATGTTCAACAAGCTGATTCTTGATCTTGAAAATATTGATGTGAAGATCGATGATTAAGATCAAGTGTTGTTGTTGTTATGCGTTTTGCCCAGAACACATGCTAACTTCAAAGAAACCCTATTGTATCGAAGAAAGTCCTTGACCTTTGAAGATGTTTAATCTTCCTTATACTCTAAGGACTTGAACGAACGAAAGGAGCATAAACGTTCGACGATAGGTGATGGTTTGGCCGTTAAGGAGAAATTCTTGCGAAAGGATGGTAAGTTCGACAAGAAGAAGGGTAAAAGTCAGTAGTAGTCTTATAGTGGTGAAGCATATGGTGTTCGATGCTATCATTGTAAGAAGGAGGATCACATTCGAAACGTGTACCCTGAACGCATGAAAGATCATGACGGTAAGGATAATGGTAACGCGACCATTGTTCAAGATGATTTCGAATCATCTGATGTTCTTGTGGTTTCAAGTGGCGACTCAAGAAAATAGTGGATTATAGATTCAGGTTGCACTTGGAACATGACTCCAAACAAATATTTGTTTGAGGAATTATGTGATCAAGATGGTGGATCAGTGTTGCTGTGAAAAAAAAACAAAGCTTGCAAAGTTGCAGGTTTTGGATCTGTGAGATTCAAGCTCCATGATTAGTCAATAAGGTTATTGACTGAAGTTAGGTATGTACCTGACTTGAAGAGAAATTTTATTTCTCTTGGTCAATTTGACAATAAGGGATATGTTTTTCAAGGAGAGAAAAGTATCCTTAGAGTCATGAAGGGGTCGAAGGAAGTCTTGAGAGGCGTGAAGAAACAAGGCTTGTATACCCTCGAGGCTGAGGTTGTAAGTGGTTTGACAAATGTAGTATCCATGAAACCTGTGTCAAAGACAAAATTATGGCACATGAGATTGGACCATGTCAGTGAGAGAGGCTTGGTCGAATTGGGGAAACAGAACCTGTTAGGTGGTGATAAAGTCGAGAAGTTGTGTATTTGGTAAATCCTGTAGGATGAAGTTTAACAAAGGTAAACAAAGAAAACATGGATCCCTTGATTACATCCATGCTGATCTTTGGAGGCCTGCATGGAATCCTTCACATTCAGGTGCAAGGAAGTTTCTATTCTTAGTTGATGATTATTCCAGAAAGTTATAGGTATTCATTCAAAAGACTAAGGATGAAACTTTTGAGATTTTCAAGAGTTGGAAGGTTTTGGTCGAAACTCAAACTAGAAGAAAGGTCAAGAGGTTGAGAACTGATAATGGTCTTGAATTCTTCTATGAAGCTTTCGACAGTTATTGTGTCAAGTCTAGGATTTCAGGGTATAAGACTATAGCAGGTACTCCTTAGTAAAATGGTCTAGCTGAGAGATTCAATCAAACAATCCTCGAAAGGGTTAGATGCATGCTGGTTAATGTTGGATTGAAGAATGTGTTTTGGGATGAGACTGTTTCAGCATTAACATATTTGATGAACAAATGTCCTTAGATTGTGTTAGATATGAATAGACCTGAAGAATTTTGGTCGGGACATCCACCAGATCTCGACAAACTAAGAGTATTTGCTTGTGTATCCTATGCTCACATTAGGCAAGACAAGGTCGAACCTAGAGCTCTGAAATGAATATTCATGGGATACCCTGAAGGAGTCAAAGCTTATAGTTTATGGTGCCTAGAGCCAGGTCACATGAGGTGTATCACCAATCAAGATGTAGTTTCCAATGAAACTGAGATGGCTTTCAAGTAAATTGATGATGTTAACGAAGAGCTGGAACATGAAGAAATTCCTGTTGAGGTGAAGCATAATGATGCTGAATTGCATGACACCAATGAAGTCGAAGACGAAGTAGAAACTACTGTCGAAATAAGACTGAATGACTACCTGCTGGAAAGAGATAGGTCGAAGTACCTAGAAACTCTAAGGAAGTTATGAGGAGTCAAAATAAGACTGAATGACTAAAGGCCAGAGATGATGAAATGAAATCTCTTCATGATAACAACACATGGGAACTTGTAGAAAAACTTGTTGGAGCCAAGTTAGTCAGCTATAAATGGATTTTCAAAGTTAAGGAAGGAATCAAAGGAGTGGCGTCGAAGAGATACAAGGAAAGGTTGGTCGCAAGGGGTTTAACTCAGAAAGAATGTGTCGACTTTAATGATGTGTTATCTCCTGTTATGAAGCACATATTGTAACACCCCATTTCTACTCGCAACTAATTATAAATAAATCAGAGTCAACAAAATAGGGTATCACATTTTTCTCCTTTAAAATCGTTCATCACCATAATATCAAGTAATAATTCAAGTCTTTACTACCCAGCGGAAATCATTAAAATCATAAATCACAACATCTTAAAAATTCAACTTCATAATAATTCATCTCAATTTAAACATCATAAAACATCATCTTTTAAAGGAAACATATTTATCCAATCATAAACGAAACAAAGGTTCAATCAAAATCGTGCATTTGCTAGTCCCTCCAAAGTGCTACATATCAGAGCGTCTGACGACTCAAACCATCTAATGAAAACTCCTCGCTACTCAAGATTACCTGCATGTTACCAATAGAGGGTAACATTCAAACAAAGGGGGTGAGATATCGACAATTATAAACAGGATATAATAATCAGCATATATAAGTTAAATTCATTCAATCATCCATTCACATCATATTCATCATAAACATCGCATCATTACAACATTCATAAACATCTCATCAATCATTCGACAATTCAATTCAAATGTGACTCGATAATGCATGTGGTACCATTTGGAGCAAACTCCCATCTCAAAAATCATGTCATTTAGGTGGGCATCAATAAGACATAAGCCTCAATCTTAAGCATCGTGTTTGCCATTCCAAGCCATCTTAATAACGCACATGTACGCGGTATGAAAATGGCATACAACAAAATCACACGTCATAGACATCGTTCAAATATAACATCTTAATCATCTTACATCATCATAACATCATAACATCATTGGTCATGAGACCTACATCAGAATACATCATCTCAACAGTATAAAATCATCTTATTCATCTTAGTTTAACATCTATAAATTCATCATCTAAATTCTTCTAACAACATTCGTTAAATCATCATATTATTATCCTCTAATTACATCTATCATCAATCTCTAGTCCTAGATCATATTTCGGAACATCATAAAAAGGAACAAACGCCATTCGATAGGAGAAACGCTACGAAATCACGAAAACCCAACAACCCTGCCCAAACGCGTACCAAACGTGTATTGCCTTTCCCCATACGCGTATTGCCCTAAGCCCATACGTGTACCATACTCAAACGACCAGACAGTCTGCAAAAATCACTCTCCATACGCGTAATAGGCGACGTAACCACCAGATGTTACGCGTAATACCTGCCCTCATACGTGTACCTCAGATCCCTTATGCAAATCACCATAACCACCTCAGTTCATATTCTGCTATGGGTTCATCATTCTATCACTCCAATTCAATCCTACTTGGGTTTCTACCACATTTTAGACTCATAATTCTTCGTCTCATTACTCATCTATCATTACTACACCAACTTATTAACATATTATCATCATCTAGTTCAGATTCGTCACAATATCATTACACATCTCAGAAAATCATCACAACAATTATACACAACAACGATTAACAAAGGATTCACATCAGTCATACCATCACCAATTCATCTAATTCATGCGAAATCACATAAACATCATACCAACAACAACAAGGAAATCAAATAACCATATCCCATATATACAGATTATTTTCTCACGGTTATAAGATACGAATCCCACCCTTACCTTTTGGATTGAATGGAGCTCGAATCTACAATTGAAACTCTCTACGAAAATGTCCACGAAAATCCTTAGCCCTAGCTCTTGCTCTCCCAAAGACTCGTTATTTCTCCCAAAATTCTGATTATGACTAATTCCCTCTAAACCCTTACTAAATCTCTTTTCATTATTTTTAATTAAAATATAATAAAGTAATACTAATATTATTATTATTTCTAAAAATTCATTTAATTAATCCACTAATGGGCTTCTATTTATACCTCTCAATATTACTATTAAAACCTCCCCAAAGTAAGTCTAACCCACAAATCAACTCAAATCGTCTTAATCAAATTAATCATCTTATTATCAAATATAATACATCTCAATTAGCAATAAATCTTCTCAAAATAATTTTATTTATTTATTTAATTAAATCGGGTGTTACAAATCTCCCCCACTAGAACATTTTTGTCCTCTAAAATCTTGCCTCGATCAAACAACTCAGGATAAGACTCCTGCATCTTGCTCTTTAATTCCCACGTCATACTCTCTCCAGCAGCTCCTAACCAAACAACTTTCACCAACGCGATCTCCTTGCCTCGCAAGGTTTTCACCTCTCGGTCCTCAACACGTACCGGCATAGTCTCCACAGTGAGATTATCACGTACTTGTATATCATCCATACTAACAATATGAGATAGATTGGAAACATACTTTCAGAGTTGCGAAACATGGAACACATCATGCAAGTTCGACAAATTAGACGGTAAAGTCATCCGATAAGCAACTTTTCCAACTCTGTCCAAAATCTGATATGGACCAATAAATCTCGGAGTAAGCTTCTTAGACTTCAACGCTCTTCCAACACCAGTTACAGGTGTAACTCTCAAAAACACATGTTCACCAGCCTGGAATTCTAAGTCCTTTCTTCGCTTATCATGGTAACTCTTATGTCTGCTCTGAGACACTTTCATCTTTTCTCTGATCAACTTAATCTTCACTGTAGTCTCTCGAACTATCTCGGGTCCAAGCACTACATTTTCACCAGATTCATGCCAACATAACAGAGTCCTACATCTTCGACCATATAATGCCTCCAAAGGTGCCATCACAATACTAGAATGATAACTGTTATTATACGTGAATTATATCAACGGAAGATAAGTATCCCATGAACCTCCCTGCTCAAGAACACATGCTCTCAGCAAATCTTCCAACGACTAAATAGTCCTCTCAGTCTGTCCATCTGTCTGGAGATGATAACCTGAACTCAACCTCAACTTAGTACCCAATGCCTCTTGCAAACTCTTCTAAAACTCCGACGTAAACCTCAGATCTCTATCCGACACAATACTCAATGGAACACCATGCGGCTTCACAATTACTCTAACATAGATCCTAGCCAACTTAGACACCGGAAAACTAATATTGATAGGAATCAAGTGAGTTGACTTCATTAACCTATCAACGATCACCCAAATCTGTTCATGTCCTCTTGCAGTATTAGGCAGCCCTGTAACAAAATCCATAGAAATGCTATCCCATTTCCATTCTAGAATCTCTAACGGTTGCATCAACCCAGCAGGCTTCTGATGCTCCACCTTCGACTTCTGACAAGTCAAACATGCATACACAAAGCATGTTATATCTTTCTTCATACCATACCGCCAAAACAACTTCTTCAAATCCTGATACATCTTCATAGCTCCCGAATGTATACTCAAATTACTTCTATGACCCTCCTCAAGAATGCTCTTTATAATATCAGCATCATCAGGAATATAAATTCGATCATGCAATCTTAAAACACCATTTGCATCCATCCTGAAGTCACTTTTTTCTGATTTACCATATCCAACTATAATATCTACCAGTTGTACATCTAACTTCTGAGCCTCACTGATATTATCCAGAAAATCATTATTAATCTTCAACATACCCAACCTTACACTCTGCAACGTCACTTCGCAAACCAAATTCATATCACGGAATTGCTCGATCAAATCTAGCTCTTTAATCATCATTGCCGACATATGCAAAGTTTTTCGACTTAAAGCATCAGCTACAACATTAGCTTTACCCGGATGGTAATTCAAACCAAAATCATAATCCTTCAACAATTCTAACCACATGCGTTGCCTCATATTTAATTCTTTCTGATCAAACATATACTTTAGACTCTTATGATCATTAAACACTTCAAATCGAGAACCATAAAGATAATGCCTCCAAATCTTCAGTGCAAAAACAACTGCAGCTAGTTCCAAATCATGCGTAGGATAATTCTTTTCATGCACTCGTAACTGCCTCGACGCATACACAATAACTTTATTATTCTGCATAAGCACACCTCCTAAACCCATCAACGAAGCATCATAATACACCACAAACAGTTCATCTGGATTAGGCAATGTCAAAACCGAAGCCGACGTCAACCTCTTCTTTAACTCTGCAAAACTCTTTTCACACTAAATATCCCAAACAAAAGCAATACTCTTACAAGTTAACTTAGTCAACGGAAGTGCAACTTAGAAAATCCTTCAATAAATCTTCTGTAATAACCAGCTAACCCCAAAAAGCTCCTAATCTCAATAGCCGATCTTGGAGTTTCCCATTGCAACACAACTTCTACTTTAGAAGGATCCACTGAAATCCCACTACCCGAAATTACATGACCAAGAAAACTGACTTCTTTCAACCAAAATTCACACTTGTACAACATCTCATATAACTTCTTCTCTCTCAAAACTCCCAATACAGTCTGCAAATGTTCCTTATGTTCCTCTTATGACTTAGAGTAAACCAGAATATCATCAATAAATACAACCACAAAACGATCCAAATACGTATGAAAAATACGATTCATGTATTCCATGAATACTCCTGGTGCATTGGTAACACCGAAAGGAATCACCGAATACTCGTAATGTCCATACCTTGTTCGGAACATAGTCTTCTGAATATCCTCATCTTTCACTTTGATTTGATGGTAACCCGACCTCAAATCTATCTTACTGAATACACAAGCACCTAACAACTGATCCATCAAATCATCAATCCTCGTAAGCGGATACTTATTCTTGATTGTTACTTTATTCAACTGTCTATAATCCACTCACAGTCTCATACTTCCATCTTTCTTCTTCACCAATAACACTGGAGCTCCCCACGGCGATACACTTCGTCTCACAAAATTTTTCTCAAGTAACTCTTCTAACTGCTTCTTCAACTCTGATAATTCTGTTGTAGTCATCCTCTACGGCACCATCGAAACAGGTCTAGTACCAGGTACAAGATCAATCGTAAACTCAACCTCCCTTTCTGGCGGCACATCAGGAATTTCATTAGGAAAAACCTCAGGAAAATCACTTACTACTTGCAGTTCTTCAATCTTAGCTTTGCCTTCAATAGACAACATTGCCATCAATGAAAACATCTGAGCTTCTTCTTTCAACAATTTCCGCAACTCTCTGAAAGAAAACAACCTAACTCCTTACTCTAACCAGTTCATACCTAGGATCACATTCATCCCAATCAACGGCAGACAAACCAAATCAACCCAGAAATCTTTATCGAAGATCGACAAAGGACATTTCAAACACACGAGAGAAGTAGTCACTGATCCCGAAGCCGGAATCTCGACGATTAACTCTCCATTCATAGAAGACAACGTAAGACCCAATTTCTTAACACAATCAACAGAAACAAAACAATGAGCGAACATTTTTCCCGTCTGAGCTTTCTTCGACTTCTGACACTTGCTACCAATATGTCCCTCTTCACCGCAATTAAAACATACCACCTCTTTATTCTTACAATCATTTGTTGTATGCCCAATCTTGCCACATCAGAAACATTTCTTAACTTCAGCAGTGCATACATTGCTCTTGTGACCAGCTTGACCACACTTGAAACAAACAATACCAGCAGGAGCATCTCCCCACTAGTCCTCTGACCCTAAGAAATCTTCTGCTTACCCTTGCCAGCAGAAACATCATAAGGCTTGCCACGATTTTGTTGGTGTTGCCTCTTCTGTCATTCACAATCTTGTAATGAGCATTACTATCTTCCTCGAAAATCCTGCAACTATCAACCAGATTAGAAAACACTCGAATCTTCTGGTATCCGACAACCTTCTTAACCTCAGAGTGCAATCTATTCTCAAACTTGATGCACTTAGAGAATTCTACTCCAGCCCCATCGTAATGTGGATAAAACTTAGACAATTCAATGAACTTAGCAGCATAGTCAGTTACCGACATATTTCCCTGTTTCAGCTCAAGGAATTCCACTTCTTTCTTACCGCGTACATCTGCAGGGTAATACTTTATCATAAACTCCCTACAAAAAACAGCCCAAGTGACCTCTTCACCTACCGCTTCCAATCTCGCACGAGTCTCTAACCACCAGTCATCAGCCTCTAGTGCCAACATATGCATACCATATCGAACCTTCTGTGCTACCGTACAATCCATCACTCGGAAGATCCTTTCAATTTCCTTCAACCATTCCAATGTTGCATCAGGGTCATACTTAGCCTTGAAAGTAGGCGGATTCTCCCTATGAAAAGTCTCCAAACTACGAGATTCCTCATTCTCGCCAGCATTCGGTAGGTTTTGCACAACTTGAGCCATTGCTTGCATTGCAGCATCCATAACACCATCGTTTCTTCCAGCCATCTCAACTTAACACCACAACAAGAACAAAGATCAGCACAAAAATAATGATACTCGATTGCTAAACAACTAAGACTCGAAACTTGGCCGGACAGACCGACCGTCTCTGATACCACTAATGTAACACCCCATTTCTACCCGCAACTAATTATAAATAAATCAGAGTCAACAAAATAGGGTATCACATTTTTCACCTTTAAAGTTGTTCATCACCATAATATCAAGTAATAATTCAAGTATTTACTATGCAGCGGAAATCATTAAAATCATAAATCACAACATCTTAAAAATTCAACTTCATAATAATTCATCTTAATTCAAACATCATAAAACATCATCTTTTAAAGGAAACATCTTTATCCAATCATAAATGAAACAAAGGTTCAATCAAAATCATGCATTCGCTAGTCCCCCGAAGTGTTACGTATCAGAGCGACCGACGATTCAAACCATCTAACGAAAACTCCTCGCTACTTAAGATTACCTGCACGTTACTAACAGAGGGTAACATTCAAACAAAAGGGGTGAGATATCGAAAATTATAAATAGGATATAATAATCAACATATATAAGTTAAAGTCATTCAATCACCCATTCACATCATATTAATCATAAACATCGCATCATTACAACATTCATAAACATCTCATCAATCATTCGACAATGCAATTCAAATGTGACTCGACAATGCATGTGGTACCATTCGGAGTGAACTCCCACCTCAAAAATCATGCCATTTAGGTGGCATCAGCAAGACATAAGCCTCCATCTTAAACATCGTGTTTGCCATTCCAGGCCATCTTAATAATGCACATGTATGCGGTATGAAAATGGAATACAACAAAATCACACGTCATAGACATCTTTCAAATATAACATCTTAATCATCTTACATCATCATAACATCATAACATCGTTGGTCATGAGACCTACATCAGAATACATCATCTCAACAATATAAAATCATCTTATTCGTCTTAGTTTAACATCTCTAAATTCATCATCTAAATTCTTCTAACAACATTCATTAAATCATCATATTATTATCCTCTAATTACATCTATCATCAATATCTAGTCCTAGATCATCTTTCAGAATATCAGAAAAAAGAACGGACGCGATTCGATAGGAGAAACGCTACGAAATCACGAAAATGCAACAACCCTACCCAAACACGTACCAAATGCGTATTGCCTTTCCCTTTACATGTACTACCATAAGCCCATACATGTACCATACGCAAACGACCATAGAGTCTGCAAAAATTACTCTCCATACGCGTAACAGGATGCGTAACCACCAGATGTTACGCTTTAATACCTGCCCCCATACGCGTACCTCAGATCCCTTACGCAAATCACCAGAAACCACCTCAGTTCATCTTCTGCTACGGGTTCATCATTCTATCACTCCAATTCAATCGTACTTGGATTTCTACCATGTTTTAGACTCATAATTCTTCATCTCATTACTCATCTATCATTACTACACCAACTTATTAACATATTATCATCATTTAGTTCAGATTCATCACAATTTTATTACACATCTCAGAAAATCATCACATCAGTTATACACAACAACGATTAACAGAGGATTCACATCAGTCATATCATCATCAATTCATCTAATTCATACGAAATCACACAGAAACATCATACCAACAACAACAAGGAAATCAAATAACCATATCTCATATATACAGATTATTTTCTCCCGGTTATAAGATACGAATCTCACCATTTTCCTTTTGGATTGAATGGAGTTCGAATCTACGATTGAAACTCTCTACGAAAATCTCCACGAAAATCCTTAGCCCTAGCTCTTGCTCTCCCAAAGACTCGTTCTTTCTCCCAAAATTCTGATTATGACTAATTCCCTCTAAACCCTTACTAATCCTCTTTTCATTATTTTTAATTAAAATATAATAAAGTAATACTAATATTATTATTATTACTAAAAATTCATTTAATTAATCCACTAATGGGTTTCTATTTATACCTCTCAATATTACTATTAAAACCTCCCCAAAGTAAGTCTAACCCACAAATCAACTCAAATCGTCTTAATCAAATTAATCATATTATTATCAAACATAATACATCTCAATTAGCAATAAATCTTATCAAAATAATTTTATTTATTTATTTAATTAAATCGGGGTGTTACACATATCCATTCGAATGTTACTTGCCATGGTGGCACAATTCGACCTTGAACTGGAACAAATGGATGTGAAGACTGTGTTCTTGTATGGTGATCTTGATGAAACAATCTTGATGAGGCAACCTGAAGGGTATGTCGAAGAGGGGAAAAGCGTATGTGTACAAACTGAAGAGATCTTTATATGGGCTGAAACAATCTCCTCGACAGTGGAATAAGAGATTCAACAAGTTCATGGCACACATAAGTTTCATCAGAAGTCAGTTCGACCACTATGTTTACTTTAGATTTCGACTTGGTAATTTATTTGTTATTTTGTTGCTTTATGTGGATGATATTATAATAGCAAGCAACAATGTCAAAGATGTAATAAGGGTGAAGGCTGAACTCAATAAGGAGTTTGATAAGAAGGATCTGGGAGTTGCGTCCAGGATTCTTGGGATTGACGTCCGAAGAGATAGAAAGCAGTCGAGATCATGTTTATCTCAAGAGGTATACCTGAAGAATATTATCGATAAGTTTGGCATGTCGAATTCAAAGCCTGTTGTTACTCCGACAAACCCTTAATTCAAGCTGAGTATCGATCAGTGTCCCAGTACTGATGTTTAAAGAACTTATATGGATAGCATTCCATATGCTAATATAGTAGGTTCTTTGATGTATGATATGTCATGTACTAGATCCGACATAACATATGCAGTAAGTCTTGTAAGCAAGTACATGGCGAATCCTGGAAAGGCTTACTAGCAAGCATTGAAGTGGATTCTAAGGTACATAAATGGGTCTCTGAGCAGAGTCCTAATTTATGATGGAGCCTTGGGTGAAGATAGTAAAGCAGCAATTGAAGGATATGTCAACTCTGATTATGCAGGTTGTATGGGTTCCAGAAAATCTCTTTCTGGATTTGTTTTCACTATGTTTGGCATAACAATCAGTTGGAAAGAAACAATTCAGAAGGTTGTTTCCTTATCAACTACTAAAGCGGAATATATCGCCCTAATTGAAGTTGTAAAGGAAGCATTGTGGCTTGAAGGTTTTGCAAAGGAGATGAAACTTCAAGGTCGAGGTATCATTGTTAAATGTGAGTCAAAGTGCAATACACATGTCGAAGAACCCAACCTATCATGAGCGAACCAAACACATTAATGTGAAGTTGCATTTCGTCAGAGGTGTAATCGAGCGTGGAGAAGTCCAAGTGCTAAAGGTTTCGACAAATCATAATGCTGCTGATATAATCACCAAGACGTTGCCCAGTTGCAAGTTTTTCCACTGTATGCAGTTGATAAAGCTGCATGAAGAAAGCTAGTTTATTTCTTGTTTGTATTTGGTGAGTTTCAAGGTGGAGATTTATGGAATATTAGTACAAACCCTAGTACGAATAACATGCCTTCGATGTCCGATCAGATGCTATTGTTTAATTGGGCCTTGTGTTATGGATCCAATTGTTTAAGTTAGCTTGTATCCTAAGTTAGTTTGTAATGGGTAATTGTTAAAAATCTCATTAGGTTAGTGTGTTAGTTATATTATAAATAACATACTAGTCACTCATCTTTTGAGTAATGGAAAATAGGAAGATAAAATCCTAACCCTTGTGGGTTTCTTGATCATAAATAAATTATACTTTGTTTTAAGGTATCTGATTCACAACATAAAGTTTTGATGAAGTTAACATCGACAGTTTTGATGTTGAAGTCGATGGCAATAGCTCTCAACACTCTAATAATGGTGAACGAACTAGAAAAACATATCAAAACCTCATCAAGAAAAGAGACTCGAGATTGAAATGCTAATATGATTGATGTATCTTATAAAGAATCTTGAAGTCTTAGATAAAATATGAAAGCTCGTCAGATTGTGTCTGTCTGTGTCTGTCTGAATGGTCAGAATACTTTATCGAATACTTTATTTAAAGTCTTAAATAAAATTGATAAGACCTTTTCGAATACTTTATGTCTCCCATTTGATAATTGCGTATATTCCCTAAAATTGTCTAGTATCATAATAAACTAGTAAATTAGATACACCAAATTTCTTGGTGAATAATAACCCCATCTTGTAATGACAACCCCTTAATGTTGACAAAAAAATTCTACTTTCTAAACTTTTTCTTTTTCTTATAACTTTGATCTTAGTCTTTAAATATTGACAAAATTCAATTTTAAACTATATAATTCTTCACTAAACACTACAAAGAATACTTAAAACATATGATAAAATTTCATGATGTCAAACTGTCATCACCTTATGCATTTAAAATCATAGAATTGAAGGAGTATGTATCTTCAAGCTATAGTAAAATTTGAGAGAAATTTATTAGAAAACGACCAAATATATATACATTGAATCACAATAACAAATATTTTCCTTTTTTTTTTTCTTTTCAATATTACATTAAAGGAAAATACATATGCACATGAATGAAAATGAACTAATACCTATACAAATAAATAAATATGATTAAACAACTTTTTCAAAGAGAACTTTGGCAATATGAAAGTTGATGGTCCTTGAATCAATGAAAGCTGCATAGTAAAAAGACTTTGCAATTGTGAAGAATGTATTCTTGACATTAAAATCAATGTCATTAGGATATTTTTGAAACACCATTTGTACAAGTTCTTGCATTTTGGACTCTACTTCTGAGGTTGTCATGCTTTCTTGGTAGCTCATGCCTTTTACTTCCTAGATTTTTCATTCAAAGATAATTCAAATAAGTCAACAAAATTATACCAATCAATAAACAATATACCATAAACTTTTTTTTCATCATCTGGTTCTTAGGGGAAAGAGACCGTAAAACATTGTTCCTATTAGGAATCAAACTCAATATTTTCTGAATCTTCGTTCCTTAGCAGGAGCTCGTTTACCACTCGAGCTAAAATGTTTGGTTGAGAAAATATTTTTTTGTCACAATATAAGTCGTTTTACAATACTAATGAATCATTAATGTTATTTTTTCCTATTATATCCTTAAATATTTATTTTTTTTCTCCTTTCAATTATGTAAATTTGTCTCTCCAATATTATTAATGAAGAGTAATTTTGTAAAATCCTTCATAATTTATCTTTTTCATATCATAATTATTATATTTTTTGATATATGTGAAAAGTAAAAAATGACTTACAATAAAAAAACAGAGGAAATATATATTAAAATATCAGGGTATCTTATAAAAATATCATTTTTATATGAGAATATGAAAACGAATATGAATAATTAGATTTTAAAATAAATGGTGGAAATTATATGTTATTTTTTTTCTCTCTTCTTAGTCATTTATTTTAATAATAAAGGAGAGAGAAAAAATGACACATAATCTCCATCATTTATTTTAAAATCTAATGGTTCAGATTCATTCTCATGTTCTTATATATATATATATATATATATATATATATATATATATATATATATATATATATATATATATATATATATATATATATATATATATATATATATATATATATATATATATATATATATATATATATATATATATATATATATATATATATATATATATATATATATATATATATATATATATATATATATCATGCAGTGCCTAAAACCTATGCACCTTATCCTATATAAGTGATATGAGGTATGTAATCTGTTCAAAAGATTTCAATTATGAGTGTTTTGACAAAACTGAATATCATGGTTAAATCACAATTGTGGAAACTTATCCTAGAAAATCTTATCTATTTATGATTGTGTAAAGTCAAGTTGGAGAATTTGAATTTTAGAAAAAGTTAGAGTTGTCACTAACCTTGTCCTTTTGATAGCAACTAAGTTTATGGCATATAGAGTTGGTAAGTTGAAGAAGATGCTTGTATTGTGGATTGCATATTTGTTCCTCAGAAATCCAATGGTTAGAACTTTGGTTTATTATTTGTATCAAAAGTTCTGCTTCTCCTTCACATTTGTCTCCTTCACTTTGCCAACTTGAAAGCCACTTTTTCCACTATTATCATATGAAAGAAAAAAAGTCAAAATGCTTCTATTAAGGTTAGATATGTCATTTTATATAAATTAGGAGATATTTCTGCAAAGATTATTCTGTTGGTATTTCATCTATGGATTGGAAAACTCACACATTGATGTATATCATGTCCAATTTCATGACCATAAGACAATGTTACATCCCATGATATTTCATCTATGGTTGCAAATAGAGTCTCAACAAGTTCATGTTCTGTTTTGTTCCTCTTCAATCTCCTGCATTTCATACACATAAAAAAAAATGTTAATTTTCATTATCACATTATCTAAAGAATAGTTAATTAGGCCAATGAATGTTTTACGTGTGAAAAAAATGATTTAATCAAACATAATTGCACTTACGTGTAAGTGTCGTGTTAGACATCAGACACTTACCTGCCAATAGAATAGTCACGAAGATTGATATAATCATCGAATTTTTTCACAAAATCTTTCCTCGAATCTTCATCCCTAACATAAGATTTGATTGTCTCAAGCAAAGCTGTAGTTTTTGCCCATGCAAGTCTTTCATGAGATCTATCGGGCTCGAATATGCTTCCCGCGGCCAAAAAATATGCCAATAGAAGATTCCTTTTGCTCAATCCAAATTCTCCCAATCTAGATTCTAAGTACCATCTAAAAAAATAAACGATATATCGTTGCAACAACATATGTTAGTTCAATAGAAACACAAATAGCAAATTAATTAGACACAATCTGAATTCAAAAAGTCTCACGTCTGAATCGCGTTCCATTCAGTTAAATGTTGAGCTTGACAATTGTTGTAGTCTAATTTAGCAAGTTCGAGATAGTTGTTGTTGTTCACATATGCCATCCTTGTAATAATTTTTTTTTATAAATTAGAACAAAATTGCAAAAAATAATTTAAAAAAATGTTTGAAGTTAGAGGAAAAGTACCTATAAAGAGTTTTGCCAATCCAAACATCATTTTCAGCACCATATTGATCAATGTAAAATCTTGTCTCTATACGACCTAGATTTGCATACCATGGCATGTCCAATGCATAACCAACCTACCCAACAAAAACAAAGTACTTAGTACAAACAAAGTGGTCCTATAACACACATTCAAAACCTTGGGAATATTTGTATTTATCTTTGTTTGTATCTTTTATCTTTGAGGTTTGTGTAATGTCACTTTGCTCTATTGGTGTTGCTCAATATGGTATGTAACTTGTGTTTTCTTTTAAGGTTGTTTCGTTTACGGTATTATTTGTCTTGTTTTGTTTGGACATCCTTCTATATTGGTGGTGTTCAGAACCTAAATTCGAAGAAATGATTGCATGACATCTTGTAATGTAATGACGAATTTCGACTTTAATCATAAAATTTTACAGTATACCTGAATAAGGTAATTAGAATTTTTTATCTTATTTTATAACTTTTAATAGTTTTACATCAAATTTTAAATTTAAAAATTAGGAACCAATTTTATATTTTTAAAAACTTAAAAAGGATTGTTTTTCATAAATTTTGAAAGTTATTAAAAATTAAATTACAATTTTTTTTATAAATTTTGTAAATTTATTTAAGCATGATCAAGTTCTAATTATGTACATCAAGGTGGTCCTATAACATGTTTATACTCCTGAAATGGTCCCATAAATTCCAATATTCTGTCACTAACATAAGACACATTAAAAACCCTAGAAATATTTGTATTTATCTTTGTTTGCATCCTTCATCCTTGGGTGTGTTTACTTTTGGCCTATGTGAGTATTTTCTTGCTCAACTTTCAAGCAAATGATTCTATGATGTCTCTTGTAATTTTTATAGAATATAGGTAAAATTTCTAGCCACACTTTTGTATTAGTACAGATTAAGGTTTTAAATCAAATTTTTTTTAGTATCTTTGTCTTGTCTGTTGTATTTTTTTTTTTGGAAATTTTAGAAGTGTAGACGTTAATATAAATTTTTATAATTTTTAAATCAAAACAGATGTAGGGTCCGTGCGTAACAACTTTTCTAACAAACTTATAACTAAGTTTCACAAAATTTTCATCTATATCTATCAAATATACTAGTAAAAGATTCGTACGTCCGTGTATGATAGTGAAAAGTTAATTAGTTACCTCTTCGGGCAGATTCTTCATTATGATCCATTTATCTATGAGTTCATTTGCTTCTCTCTTTTCCTTCAAAAACTTGGCAGAGAAGTGTTTGGCATGTTCAAGAATTTTCTCTCCTGGAAAAAGCACTTGACTTGCTCTAAATAGATTATACATTCCTGTCACTGCTTGTGTGCATTGACCAGCAAAGCAGAAGAATTCACCATTTCTCTCAAAGTGCTTAAACACATCTATCAACAAAATAATTATGAAATCAAAATCATTACCAAATTCACACAATCTCGATATCAAACTTTTTGAATAATAGCGTGTCCAGTCGTCTCTGACACTCTGACACTAGTATATTGAATTACTTACCGGCTGAAACTTGGTGACCGTGTAATCTAAGTAATCTGAAAGCCATTGAAGAGTCATCAATATCTTGAACATTTGAATTTCTTGCCCAACAAATTCCCTTTTCACTCCAATGTCTGAAATTTCATTTACTCATTATTTATAAACTATTTTTTTTTAATATGAAAATAAAATATTAATTAAAGGGTAATTAGTATTAATTAAATTACCTAGAAACATAATTCATACAATCTTTGATCTCATGTCGAAAAAATCGAGATATTCCAAGGCGTTCGAGACGATCAACCACCCAAATATGTTCAAATAAATCTACTGGATACACATTTGGAACTGAAATATATACACATACACAAAATTAGTAAAAATATTATTTTCATTAATTATGTATTAAATATAATTAATCACATGTTTAAGCTATATTAAGTTACCTCCTCCATTGAATTTTTTGACAACATTATTCAAGTATTTGAGGCAATTTCCATCTTTAGTTTGCATTAATGCAAAAGCTGTGGAAGATGGAGAAAACAAGAATGATCCATCTTGTGATTGCAATTTTAGAAGTTGTTTCCAATCCAAGCTAGACAAACCCTCCAAGCTATGTAACAAAGTTGTTGGCACTTTATGCATGATCTCTTTTGGTATTCTATTCCAAACACCACATCATATTCAATTAGCCCCACATACTTATAGTACTAATAAATTTCACTACGTTTTGAGGGTGTATAAGACGAATTATTGTATGGTATCATAAATTTGAACCGTACTTATAAAGTTATATAGTATAGAAAAAATAATTTTTTTATTTATTAAAAATTCACAATAGACCTAAATTTGATGTAATAAGATATTGTATACTTCAATATGATTTCCAAGAGTAAGAGATAAGGTTACTTTGAAAACAAATTATGAAACTAGATATGGGCATAGTGGAAACATAATTATGACCACAACTAAGGTACCTTGTGAGTTTTTCATCTCTCTTTTCAAATATGTTTTTCAATATTGGAGAATCATTTGGTACATCAATGTTTAATCCTCTTGCTCTTTCAAGTAGTGAAGGGAAAGCAACTTCAAACCCAATTGGCATATGCTCCTCATTCTCATTCTCAAGCTTGCTAAGATTCTCTCTAAAAAATATCATTCCTATATTTGACATATTAATAACTAATCATCAATATATTTGTCGATCGCGCAGACACAATTCCTTTAATCAGTAAAAGTGATTATATATCTACGACTGCTTAAAAATCCAACAAGACAAATATATATTACCTTTGTCGCATTTTTCTGGATGCATGTTCCATGATCGTAACGCGATTACGCATGCCAATGTGTTAATGATTCGATCATGAGCCGAAAATAATTGACTATCACCCCATGAACCATCTTGAAGTTGATTTTTTGCAATCCATTCTAGACTAGAAGGAAATTGAGGGGTGCCAATAGCATTAACATCTTCAACAAGAGCAACCCAAGCAGTATCATAAGCAGATGGAGTTATCTCACCATCTTCCAATGAACTCAATATTGATTTTATTTTGTTCACTAAACCCACCTTCTTATTAATAAAAAAAATTAATTAATTGTAGTAACCAAATAAAAAAAATTAAATAAATATTATTTAATCATAAAAGTTTAAAGTACCCTAATATCTTGCTCCTCTTCATCATCTATGACTATGACATCTTCCACATTAATTTCACTCAACTTTAATGTTGCTACATTAGTTTGAAATACTTCTTCATATTCTGCAAAGTAGAAAAATAATATTAAAATAATATTAAACTATTTAAATTAAATAATATTTTTTTATAAGAAAAAAGTACTAGCTTTAAAAGAATCTCAGCTACATATATACCCTGAGTTCTTGATTTGGATATAGCTCTCCATCTTTTTCCTTGTTTGTCTTTAGCCACAAACGACACACCACCTAAATATAAAAAATAATAAAATATAAAAAAGAACATTAATTTTATTGTTTTCTTTTTATATTCTTTTCTATTTGGGTTAAGGAAAAAACAACAGACAAGTTCACATCTTCCAACTGTGACATGCTTTTGATAGTGAAATCTTAAAAAGCTGAAAAGTTATTGAACCAAGATCACATACTTATTATTTAAATTATTCTCTTAAACTAAGTTTAAACTTTAAAAAACAATAAAGTAATTATTATATTATCAAATTTATAAAACCAAAATCTTAAATATGCATTCATTTCGCCGTTCGAGCTTCCAAACTCATTTCAAAATATAGTTTTTTAGAAGAATTCACGAAATAATTTTGTTTAAATAAATAAAAAATTTATCGAAAATTTGAAAAAAAAATACTATCGCAGAACCAAATATACAATAATTCGATATCTAACTTAATCTCTTAATTAAATTCATTTCTTTGGTTCTTTTGCATAAACAAAAGAAACCATGTATATATAAATATCTAAAAGTTGATGAAAATAAAGTAAGATTGAAGTTAAGTAACACAAAATAATAATTATTGTATATTAGTTATTGTATAATTAATTAACATGTAATGTCCCTATATAAGAAACTAGCATATATAAAATTGAAAAAAAAATGAGATACAAAGTTACAAATAATAGATAAAATATCTATATGGTTTTGATTAAGGGAAACAAAGAAACATCTATGTTTATGATTCACCATTATATATAATAAAATAAAATAAAAACATACCTAAAAAGGATTTGGAGAATGGATGAAGAGAGAAGAGTGAAGAAGTAGAAGAAGAAGAGAAAGAGAAATGGTGATTAGAAGATGGAAGATGAAAGTGGGTGGAGAAGTGAATAGACATGATGATGATGATGATGATGGGAAGAAGTAAGTAATGTTTAGTTTTAGAGTGATGTATGATGAAAGAAAGGTAGATAGGAAGTGAGTGTTTAAAAGGCAAAGAAGAAGAGGCAAAGAGACAGAAATGACTTCTCTTGAGATTCCCACTAATGGATGCATGGCATCATCTTAAAACTCATTTACTTGAGGGCACACATGTCCTTTTCTTTCTTTTTTATTTTTTTATTCTTGTCTTTTTTTATATGTTCATTGCAATTTATATACATTTTATACATCAGTAAGATATATGTGCTCTTGCACGAATAAAATTATTTGATACGGTATAAAATTTATTTAAATGTACTTGTAAGGAAAATGTTTTTATATACAATAATTATATTAATTCAATAATATTAAAATACAAATAAAAAAAGGAACTCGTGAGATGAAAAAAATTGATATTTGATAATAATGATTTTATCTTTTAAATTAAGATAATTATTGATTAAAATAAAATATATATCGTGATTATAATGACCCGTGAAATATAAATAATATTTGATACAATATAAAATATATATTTATATATAGATGTAAATTTGAAATGAGTTATTTAATTATAAATTAAAAAATAATTATACAATCTCAATTGTATTGAATAATCAAACAAAAAGAAAAAAAAATGACTTGTGAACTGAAGAAAGACAAAAGAAAAAAAATTGATACTATAATAATCTGTGACATAAATAATTATTTGTTTTGATTTAAAATGTATTTAGATACAAAATGCAATACTTAATTATAAAATAAAAAATAATCATATACATATGAATTTGAAATGAGTCATTTTAATTATAAAATAAATAATGATTTTATAAATTCAATTATTATTAAATGAATATGGACAATCATGATATATATATATATATATATAAGGATTTTGACAATCATGGTATATAGAAAAAAGCCAAGGTAAAATGCACATTGTTATTAAATGTTGTAGTTTCACACCCAGCCATGTAGGCACTTTTTAGTTGATTGAAATTCAAACGAATTACAATGTATGTCTATCATAAATTTAATGAGATTTATCATAATTTTAACCAATTAAAATATTTTGTTGGGTGATATAAGTGTAATATTGATGCTTCCTTTTCTGATAACAAAGTTGGCATCGACACTTGTATTAGAGATTACAAAGGGGATTTTATTATTGCTAGGACAGAGAGATTCTCTCTGATCCATAGTCTTGGAATGGATAATGTAGATTTTGAGATGGATGTGAAAAGGGTGGTTGATAGTGTTAACAATAAGTCTCAGAATGATTCGGATTTAGGCGATATCATAAGAGAATGTAACTATTTGATTCATTCTAGTTTTACGAACTCCCATATTAAATGAAATTGATAAGATTTTTAATGAGATGATCAAAATTAAAATATAAATTTAATGAGATTGATTAGAAATTTAATGTACACTAAATTGTTTAATGGAAATTTAACAAAATAATTGAATATATTATTTGAAGATTTCTTGATTTTAACAAATATTAGTTGTTTTAATTTTAAATTTAATTTCGACTTAAATTAAGTAGATAATTTAACCTCATCGGCCAAATTCAACTCTTTAATTGAATTTTAATAGAAAAATATTAAGTGCGATAATTACTCTTAAAAAATAGTTTTCAAAGAGAAAAAAGAGATACACATCACAATTACTTTAGCGGCAAAATATAGATAGTTATTAGTCGTTAAAACATAATTGTAATCGATAAAAGTCATTATTAATAAGAATTAGACTTTGACTTTTAGTTATTAGTCGTTAAAACATAATTGTAATTGATAAAAGTCATTATTAATAAGAATTAGACATTGACTTTTAGTTATTAGTCGTTAAAACATAATTGTAATTGATAAAAGTCATTATTAATAAGAATTGGTCTTTTATTTTTAGTTATTAGTCGTTAAAACATAATTGTAATTGATAAAAGTCATTATTAATAAGAATTGGTCTTTTATTTTTAGTTATTAGTCGTTAAAACATAATTGTAATTGATAAAAGTCATTATTAATAAGAATTAGACTTTGACTTTTAGTTATTAGTCGTTAAAACATAATTGTAATCGATAAAAGTCATTATTAATAAGAATTAGACTTTGACTTTTAGTTATTAGTCGTTAAAACATAATTGTAATCAATAAAAGTCATTATTAATAAGAATTAGTCTTTTATTTTTAGTTATTAGTCGTTAAAACATAATTGTAATCGATAAAAGTTATTATTAATAAGAATTAGACTTTGACTTTTAGTTATTAGTCGTTAAAACATAATTGTAATCAATAAAAGTCATTATTAATAAGAATTAGTCTTTTATTTTTAGTTATTAGTCGTTAAAACATAATTGTAATTGATAAAAGTCATTATTAATAAGAATTAGACTTTGACTTTTAGTTATTAGTCGTTAAAACATAATTGTAATCGATAAAAGTCATTATTAATAAGAATTAGACTTTGACTTTTAGTTATTAGTCGTTAAAACATAATTGTAATCAATAAAAGTCATTATTAATAAGAATTAGTCTTTTATTTTTAGTTATTAGTCGTTAAAACATAATTGTAATCGATAAAAGTTATTATTAATAAGAATTAGACTTTGACTTTTAGTTATTAGTCGTTAAAACATAATTGTAATCAATAAAAGTCATTATTAATAAGAATTAGTCTTTTATTTTTAGTTATTAGTCGTTAAAACATAATTGTAATTGATAAAAGTCATTATTAATAAGAATTAGACTTTGACTTTTAGTTATTAGTCGTTAAAACATAATTGTAATCGATAAAAGTCATTATTAATAAGAATTAGACTTTGACTTTTAGTTATTAGTCGTTAAAACATAATTGTAATAAATAAAAGTCATTATTAATAAGAATTAGTCTTTTATTTTTAGTTATTAGTCGTTAAAACATAATTGTAATCGATAAAAGTTATTATTAATAAGAATTAGACTTTGACTTTTAGTTATTAGTCGTTAAAACATAATTGTAATAAATAAAAGTCATTATTAATAAGAATTAGTCTTTTATTTTTAGTTATTAGTCGTTAAAACATAATTGTAATTGATAAAAGTCATTATTAATAAGAATTGGTCTTTTATTTTTAGTTATTAGTCGTTAAAACATAATTGTAATTGATAAAAGTCATTATTAATAAGAATTAGACTTTGACTTTTAGTTATTAGTCGTTAAAACATAATTGTAATCAATAAAAGTCATTATTAATAAGAATTAGTCTTTTATTTTTAGTTATTAGTCGTTAAAACATAATTGTAATCGATAAAAGTTATTATTAATAAGAATTAGACTTTGACTTTTAGTTATTAGTCGTTAAAACATAATTGTAATCAATAAAAGTCATTATTAATAAGAATTAGTCTTTTATTTTTAGTTATTAGTCGTTAAAACATAATTGTAATCGATAAAAGTTATTATTAATAAGAATTAGACTTTGACTTTTAGTTATTAGTCGTTAAAACATAATTGTAATCAATAAAAGTCATTATTAATAAGAATTAGTCTTTTATTTTTAGTTATTAGTCGTTAAAACATAATTGTAATCGATAAAAGTTATTATTAATAAGAATTAGACTTTGACTTTTAGTTATTAGTCGTTAAAACATAATTGTAATCGATAAAAGTCATTATTAATAAGAATTAGACTTTGACTTTTGAGTTTTGACTTTTTGTACCTATAACTAGTGTACCATATTTACTTGTTTTTTTAGTTATATTTTTGTTAGTTAATTAATATAATTTAGTTTCTATGTTTTTATTTTCATTCTCACTAGAATAAATAAACATAAGATAGTACATATTTCTTCACTATTTTTATTTTCTATTTTAAAAATGTCAAAACATTGTTAATGCAATTCATTAAAAAAAAAAGTAGTTTCACTTGTCTTCTCATTCACATTGTGAAATCTCTATAATGCTCCATTATCTTAATGGTGAAACCTCTTCTCAAACAAAGAAACATAAGTGTTTTTGCTCGATTTAATCTTCTTTTTTTTCCTATTGTTTTCCCTTACATGCTCCATTATGCTCCATTATTTGAGTTTTAATTTATTTTTTATTTTCTTGTGTCGGTTGATCCTTATATTGTTTTACTATTTAAGCTTGAAATATTTGCTTCATTTTACCTTATAGACAATACCTTAGAGATGTTATGCGAAGTGACCTTTCATGTTCAAACTTTAAATGATACTTTCTCATTAAATGGATGATGATTGGTAGAATCATTAAATTATGCTTTTATAAGATACAACAACATAGAGCTTCACAAAGTCTTTCTCCTATTTAACACCCAATTAAGTAGACATCTCTACTTTACTCTAGAGTAAAAGTTACACCATTTGATTATTACTATGACTAATATTTATTGGAATTAAATCTAAGATATTGAATTTTCTGGATGAATAAGATTCAATTAACCTATTGAATTTTCTTTTATTCTTCACTCTTCACTCAAGTGAATCAATCACACCTTGATGGTAAGATGATTCTGCAACACAACAATAACGGGAAAGAAGAAAATAAAACTGAATTGGGAAGAAAGTAAAATTAGGGATTTAAAACAAAATAGGGGAAGAATAATTTGCAGAGTTTCTCTCTGCTCACAAACTGTGTTTATTCTTTTTCTTGCAAGCTGCAAGTATTCAAGTGTATACAATAATATGAGTAACTCCTTATTATAGATTGAGTTTGCTTGCTCCCTAAGCAAAGTCCAAATACCTAATTCTGCTAACATTGCAAAATTGGGCCTAAGTGAAAATTCATATCGAAGCTAACTCCTTGACACTTCGACAATTAGATGTTTCGACAGCAAAATGTTTTGACACCATGAATTACATTCTCAACACACCACCTAAGTCATTATGTTCAAGCTATTTACATTCATCATATACCTTAATTTTATGAACATTTCGCCTTGCACTCCTTTTGTCATGATATCTGCAATCTGATTTAAGTTCTGGAGTGTTCCAAGTTCAACTTCCCATTAAATACTTGCTCTCGAAAATAATTGAACCCCATTTTGATGTGTTTGCTTCGTCCATGTGTTATCAAATTATTCGCCAGATTAATAACACACATGTTATCGATCTTCATGGAAATTACTCCATGATTATTCCTTGTAACCTCTTCGACTAAATTCACCATCCAAGTTGCTTGACATGCATATAGAGAAACAATTATGTATTCTGCTTCACACGAAAACATTGTCACTATTGGTTCCTTTCTTGAACTCTAAGCAACTGGTGCACCAACTAACATAAACACATAGCTGGTTCTGGATTTTCTATCCTCAGTATCACTACACCGACTACAGTCGATGTATCACACTAACTTGCATTTTTTCCTTCATCAACTGCAGAAAAAAATACCATAGTCGATAGTTCCTTTCAGGTGCCTTAGTATCCTTTTCATCACTAATAAGTATGATACATTTGTCTTGTGCATGAATCTGCTCACCATACCTACAATGTATGCTAGATCAGGCCTTGTGTCACAAAGGTATCAAGTGATCTAACGAGTCTCTTGTACTGCATTAGATCAACATCATCTTCATTTATGTCTTTCGACAGTTGTAATCTGGGTTCAGCTGGAGTCGAAGTTGGGTTGAAATCTTGCATCTCAAATCTCTTGAGTATTTCGCCTGCATATCTTCTTTGGTGCACCATCAAGTCTCTAATACTCTTGTAGAATTTTATGCCAAGTAAGTATGAGAGATTTCCCAAGTCTGATATTTCAAATTTCTCACCTAAGTCATGTTTGAAGTCTTCAATCTCCTTGTTGGAACTTCCTGTTATCAATAGGTCATCGACATAATATAAGTAATTCACTATTGCTTCTTCTTACATATACTTCATACTCAGTTGTACACTTCACAATTTCCTTTTCCCTTAGAAAGCTATTTATTTTCTTATTTCAAGCTCTTTAAGCTTGCTTAAGTCCATAAAGGACTTTATGTAGCATGTATATGTTGCTTTCTTTTCCATAATATTTAACAAACTCAACTAGTTGTGCAACATAAACTTCTTCATCTAAGTGGTCATTCATGTATGCACATGTCATATCCATCTGACATGTGTGCCAGTTGTTTATATTTGTTAGACCAACAACTAACCAGATTGTTTTGATCCAAGCAACAGAAGCAAAAACCTTGTCAAAGTTGATTCCTTATTTATGAAGAAATTCTTTTGCCACAAGTCTAGCCTTGTGTCAAGTTACTTCTCCTTTGGGATCAAACATCACCTTGTATACACATTTCACATCGATTGCCTTCTTATCTTTAGGCAATTCAATAAGTGACCAAGTGTTGTTGGCTTCAATGGACTTCATGTAAGTGTACTGATTGCACGCTTCTAAGACCTTTTAGGATAAGGATAACTCATAATATTTTGTAGCAATATAGGTGATGCTCCATTTACCAAGGGAAGTCCATATATATATATTGATGCTTGAATCGTAAGGCATCTATATTTTAAGGTGTAACATCCTTAGGCTGTATCTTACGTTCATGGAGATTGTTCTTGGAAGTTTCATATACAACAAGATATTCATCTTCAGGCATGGTAATATAAATTTGGTTATGTTTCACACAAGGTTTAAAAAACTGACTAGTAGGTATATTGCAAACATTTTTTTAGAGATTGAGAAAATGATTTGGCCATGTATTTTATTGATTTGTAAATGATATTAGCACGACTAGAAGAAGAATATGATTATTCATCACGTCAAGAACGCATCAACACACAATGGCCCATAGAAGCCATTGTGAGTGAATTGAGACAAAGGTGGCACACTATGTTAAGATGTTATTTGATTTTAATTGGGGACGAAAATTCGTAAATGGGGGAGAGTTGTAACACCCCAAAGTCGATTTTAATTTAATTGATGTGTTTCTTATGAATTTTAATTTTTAAGATGTTATTCGATGTTTTGTGGAGTTTTGAGGATGGCTTAATATATTATTAATATTAGAAATATTAAGTATAGTGAGTTTAGTTAATTATTTAAGATTAATAAATAAAATAAAGGGGATTAGAGGATAAGGGTAGTTTGGTCTTTTGGTGGAAGATTAGTGAGGGTATTTTGGAGAAAGTCAATTGAGGTCTTAGGGGAAAGAGTGACAAAAGGGAGTAAGTTGGGTTTTGTACGATCAATTGGAACGATCGCACTTTTGGGAGAAGAGCTTTGAAGAAGGGGAGAAGCTAGGACTTGAAGGTTGGAAAGATTTTCGAGAAGATTATCAAAAAGCTTATGGAACCTAAGGTATGAGGAGTATATTCTGAAATTCTGGGATCAGGTACGTGATGTCGAATCAGATGTTTAAACACTTGAAGACTTAAACAAAACTTAAAGTGCAGGTAAATTAAATAACACAGGAAATTGTTAACCCAGTTCAGTGTATCTCCACACTTACATCTGGGGGCTACCAAGCCAGGAAGGAAATCCAATATAAGTAATATTAATTCTGGAATTAAACCAACCAGTTTAATCCTTCACTTAATATCTACCCAAGGCAATTTCTACCTAAGACACAACTTAGATATGAGTACCTACTCACTCCCCCTCAATCACACAGTGATATTTTACAATGTTTAATAAAACTGAAGTTACACTTCAAACACAACAGCTTGATTTTACTTAAAAGTTTCAATCAAGACACAATACACTTTTTGCTTAAAAGCTCATAAAGTGATACACAATTAAAACCTGCTATTAAACACAAACACCCTTTACAGTCTTCTTAATTTCGTACTTTATTCTGAGAGTTTCTGTTCCTTAAATAGATGCTTGGTTTTTGGGCTTTCTGTAAATTATCCAGTCCTGATAAGTCCTGCTATCATCACCTTGAATTAGGGTTTGTTACTTCCTTGATTCAAGGAGAGTTAGTTATTTTGTTACACTGAAATCAGATAACTAAGCTCCCTACAGATGCGCCTTGTATTGTTTATCTATTCACAATTAATTCCAGATAAATTCCCTGAATTTACTCAGTTCTGTTATGCATTATTTAAGTCTGGTAGCAGGTTTACGATGTCACAACATCTGGTGTGACATCCTGATGTCTGAACTTAATTCATTAACTTATGCTCTGTTTGACAATGTCACAACATCTGGTGTGACATCCTGAACTAAGTTCAACACTTCTTGTTTGTCAAAAATTATGCCAATTCTTAACATCTACAAACTCCCCCTTTGGCTAATTTTTGGCTAACACAATCTTCTGGTTTTATCAGAGTGCAGCAGAGTTCTTTTATCAGAGTGCAGCGGAGTTCTTTTCTGTTGAATCATGTGAGAGTTATAATAATTTGCTCCCCCTCAAACCTGTATGTATACTGACTTGTTCAACATTATTTTCTATATAAAAAAAACTTAGTTCAGAAGCAGGCATTAAACAGACAAACAGCAGCAGGCATTGTTCATTACTTCTCCCCCTTGTTAGACAGAAATTGGGGCCAAATTTTACACAAGCAGAGAGAAAAAACATTCAAAATTACAAAGCCAAAATTACAATGCTAGGCAGTACACTTTCCACACACATTTTCACTCAAATTCATCATATTCAGTATCTTCTTCATCCTCAGACTCAGCATCAGAACCATCAACATTCTGAGCACCCTCTTCCATCTCCAGCCTTTGAATTATTTCCTCAAGCCTTTTCTTCCTGGCATCCAGCTCTTTGCAAGTGTTCTTGAGTTCTGCAATCAAGGCAGCTTTGGATATGGGAGTCTTGACATTTGATGGTCCAGCAGATGTCCCACTGGGAGCTTCAACATCTGCATCATGATGGCTTAAGAACAATTTGTAGTGGAAGGCCAGTGGACTTTCTCTTTTGCAGATTGAATCCTTCTCAGTAAGTATGCCTGGATATTGGTTAAGGATGATTCCACAAAGCAAAGAGGGAAAAGCTATTGGGAGTTTGGTTGCTGATGTTTCTGCATGCTTTAGGGTTTGATCAAAGATGTAAGCCCCAAAGTCCAACTTTGTTTGGGTGCCTACAGCACAGATGAATCTTCCCAGTCCAGTAGCTATAAAAGAAGTATGGTTGGTAGGGACCCAGTTGACAGTACCAATTCTATGCAGCATAGCATACTTCCTTATTAGCAAGCTGACAGAAAGTTTGCCTTTAACTGGCCAAGACTTGACCTGGTTGGCAGTGATGATCTTGCAGACTTGGTTGTCAGTTTTCCCCAGCTCATTAGGCCCATCAGATTCTCTCCCTAGGTAATGATTTATAACCCTAGGAGAGAATTCAACACATCTCCCTCTTACATAAACCTTTCTGAAATCTTCTGACTTTCCATCAGCACACCCTTCTTGCAGATTGACAATGAACTCCTTGACCAGCAGCTCATAGCAGGGTGAAAATTTTGAAACAGTCTTGAATAAACCAGCAGAGGATATTAAGTCTATTACCTCAGTGCACTCCAATGCATTGCTGCCTAGTTCTCTTTCCAGAGCCACTCTTCTTTGGTAGACATACTTCCATTTGCTCACACTAGATACATGATGGAAGGACACATTGTCAAGAGGTGCTTCAGGAACAGCAGAGGCAGTCCTGGGAGGTGCTGGCTTCTTCCTTGGTTGGGATGTTGGGACATCCTCCTCAACATCTGAGTCAGGTGGAGTTGCATCTTTCCTCTTCTGGGTGCTTACCTTGCTCCATTGCTTAGTAGGTCCAAATGCAACTTTGACCTTGTCTTTCTTTGGAGTTGATTGTTTCTTTTCAGGTGTTGCATGTGCAGCAGGCTTCTTCTCCTTCCTAGCCCTAAGCCTTTTGGATATGCTAGGGATAACAGATGTAATGATCTCTATGTAAGAGTCATCATCTATGGTTTCAACAGGAGGAGGTTGGGAGGCCTCCTTTTCAGCAGTTTGATCAACAGAAGCTTGATCATTAGTGGCTTCATCATCATCAGTTGAGGCCTTGTTCTGGTCCTCAGATGCTTCAACATTTATTGGGACATCCTGTTGAGCAGGAGTGTCCTCTTCAGCCTGATTGCATGGTTCTTCTTGTGGAGCAAGCATGCTGTTCAGGGGAACAGATACCCCACGCACCACTCTTTGTTCAGATAGAATCATGTTCACAAGATGCTTGATGGATGCATCCACATAGTCAGAAGCTTTGGGTGTGCTTGTAGATGAAGGAGTCCCCTTGCTTTTGCTGAACACATGTTCCTTTGCTCTTCTTACATTGGGAGTTCTAGGTTTTTGAGCAATAGGGACACTTCCTCTGATTTCGTCTACAGGAGTAGTATCCATTGGTACTACAGAGATTGGAGTTGCATGCACTACATCTTCTTGGTTGAGAACTTCATCAATGAAGTTAGGGTTTTGATGTTGAGACATTTTTCGAATGTAGTGGAAGAGGAGTTAGGTTTGATTGATTTTGATGAGCTTAGAAAATCAGTTTTAACATGCAATTCGTTTTGAGAAGATAGTGAGGAGGTGAAGAGTTGAGAGCACATTTGAGCTTTTATAGAATCCGTTACTAGTGGAATTCTTAAGAGTGGAATACACAGAGTTATTGACCAGACTGATGCTGTCATCTGGTGATCATGCCACACGATGTCATGAGACATGCTGGCACTTCTCCATAACTGCTATATTTCACATAAGCAGATTCCCAATTTGCCCCTTAGGTTTTCAAATTGGATAGCATCCAAAGCTTTAGTAAATATATCAGCTAATTGCAGCTCAGTGGCTACATGCTCTAATGTGATCACCTTCTCTTCCACAAGATCTCTGATGAAATGATGCCTGATATCAATGTGCTTAGTCTTGCTGTGTTGGATAGGATTTTTTGAGATGTTGATAGCACTTAAATTGTCACAGTATAATGTCATGACATCTTGTGGGACATTGTATTCTGTGAGCATTTGCTTCATCCATACCAACTGTGAACAACTGTTACCAGCTGCAATATATTCAGCTTCAGCAGTGGATAAGGATACACAATTTTGTTTCTTACTGAACCAAGAAATCAAATTGTTTCCTAAAAAGAAGCATCCTCCTGATGTGCTCTTTCTATCATCAGCACTTCCAGCCCAGTCAGCATCACAAAAGCCAGTGAGAATTGGTTCACATCCATGAGAGTACATTATGCCATAGTCACAAGTACCATTGACATATTTCAAAATCCTCTTCACCTAGTTTAGATGGCTTACTTTTGGCTCAGCTTGATATCTTGCACATACACCTACTGCAAAAGCTATATCTGGTCTGCTAGCTGTCAGATATAGTAGGCTTCCAATCATGCTTCTGTATAAGCTTTGGTCCACTTTTTCACCCTTGTCATCCTTTGTCAGCTTTAAATGAGTGGGGGCAGGTGTTCTCTTGTGACTTGCATTGTCCATCCCAAACTTTTTGACAGTGTTCTTTGCATACTTGCTTTGGGATATGAACATGGAGTCTTCCATCTACTTGATTTGCAGTCCAAGAAAGTAGGTTAGTTCTCCTACAAGGCTCATCTCAAACTCAAATTCCATTTGATTAACAAAATGTTTAACCATCCTGTCTGACATCCCACCAAACACTATGTCATCTACATATATCTGAGCTATCATGACCTTTCCCTCTTCATCTTTCACAAACAAGGTTTTGTCTATTCCACCTTTCCTGCACCCTTGTTTTATGAGAAAAGTGGTCAGTCTTTCATACCATGCTCTTGGGGCTTGCTTCAGACCATAAAGAGCCTTCCTTAGTTTGTATACATGATCTGGACAGCTTGGATCAACAAATCCCTTAGGCTGCTCCACATATACTTCCTCATTAAGATACCCATTTAGAAAGGCACTTTTAACATCCATTTGAAATAGCTTGAACTTTAGGATACAAGCAATTCCTAGAAGTAGTCTGATTGATTCAAGCCTTGCTACTGGTGCAAAGGTTTCATCAAAGTCTACTCCCTCAATTTATGTGTATCCTTGAGCTACAAGTCTAGCCTTGTTCTTTGTAACAACTCCCTGCTCATTTGACTTGTTCTTGTACACCCACTTATTGCCAATCACATTTATGTCATCAGGCCTAGGAACAAGATCCCACACTTCATTCCTTGTAAACTGGCCTAATTTTCTTGCATAGCAGAGATCCAGTACTCATCATTCAGAGCTTCCTTGATGTTTTTAGGTTCTATCTTTGAAACAAAGCAGGAGCCTGAAATCATCTCTCTTGATCTAGTGATTACACCACTGTTGGGATCACCAATTATCAGATCTTTAGGATGATCTTTCTGGATTCTGATGGAGGGAGGTTTGTTGGATTGTTCTGTCCTTGCCTCAGTTAGAGTGAAGTCAGGATTATCACTCTTTATTTCAACTTCAGTCTGATTGTCAGCAGATGTTCCAACATCATCTGCAGCATCTGCAGAGGCATCATCAATAATCACATTTATTGACTCCATTATAACCTTGGTTTTGGAGTTAAATACTCTATAGACTCTGCTATTTATGGAGTATCCAAGGAAAATCCCTTCATCACTTTTAGGGTCCATCTTCCTTCTTTGATCCCTATCAGCCAGAATGCAACATTTACTTCCAAACACATGAAAGTACTTGACTGTAGGTTTTCTGCCCTTCCGGACTTCATAGATGGTGGACAAAGTTCCCTTTCTCAGAGTGACTCTATTGTGAATGTAACAAGCTGTGTTCATAGCTTCAGCCCAAAAGTACAATGGTAACTTTTTAGCATGAATCATAGCTCTTGCTGACTCTTGGATAGTTCTGTTTTTCCTCTCAACAATCCCATTCTGTTGAGGGGTGATAGGAGAAGAATACTCATGATTGATTCCTTCTGAAGAACAGAAATTTGAGAATTTTTTATTCTCAAACTCCTTTCCATGGTCACTTCTTATTTTGACCACACAGCTTGCTTTTTCTCTTTGTATTCTTTGGCACAGATCTTTGAATACATCAAACACATCAGAATTTTCTTTGATGAAACTTATCCATGTATATCTTGAAAAGTCATCAACAACCACATAGGCATATCTTTTTCCACCAAGACTCTCAACCTGCATTGGTCCCATAAGATCCATATGCAATAATTCCAAAACTTTGGAAGTTGTCAGATGTTGGAGCTTTGGATGTGACATCTTGGTTTGCTTGCCTATTTGACATTCACCACACACTTTACCTTCATCAATCTTCAGTCTTGGAATACCTCTTACAGCCTCCATAGATATGATCTTCTTTATTCCTCTGAGATGAAGATGACCCAGTCTTTGGTTCCACAGCTTCACTTCTTCTTCTTTGGCTAAGGAACAAGTTGAAGTGAGGCTGAAGTCTTGAGGTTCCCACATATAGAAGTTGTCTTTTGATCTGGCTCCTCTCATGACAACCTTCTGTTCTTTATCAGTGACTATGCATTCAGTTTTGGTAAAGTTTACACTGTAACCTTGGTCACATAATTGACTTATGCTGATCAAGTTAGCAGTTAATCCTTTTACCAGCAGCACATCATTTAGACTTGGTACACCTAGGCAGTCCAATGTCCCAACTCCCTTGATTTCTCCCTTTGCTCCATCTCCAAAGGTTACATATTTGGATGAGTGTGACTTTAAGTCTACCAGCAGATTCTTAAGTCCAGTCATATGTCTTGAGCAGCCACTGTCAAAGTACCAGTCTTCCTTAGCAGATACTCTGAGAGATGTATGAGCTATATAGACAACAACCTTCTTGGACCATTTGTGCCTGTTGTGAGGTTTCCTTTGATGCATCTGCCATGTGCGGTGTCCATCTTTAGAGTTCCAAGGTTGTCTGTTGAACTTGTTCTTGGGCATGTATTTGTAGCTTTGATCAGCATGAAGACTAGCTTTAGGTACCCATACTTTCTTGATAACCTCTGTCTTCTGCTTAGGGGGTTGCTGATATCTCTGATTTGGATGTCCATGCATCACTTTCTTGGTGACCTTTGTCTTCTGCTTAGGGGGTTGCTGATACCTCTGATTTGGATGTCCATGCATCACCTTTTTGGTGGCATCTGTCCTCTGCTTAGGGGGTTGCTGATATCTCTGAGTTGGATGTCCATGCAACTTGTAGCAAAAAGGTTTGATGTGACCAAACCTTCCACAATGATGGCATCTCCATCTTTGATATTTCTTTTTCATCATGTTCTTGTCATGATGTTGAGACATCTGTTTGGACATCTTGTTTAACTTCATGGGATTTGGAGTTGTTTTGCTGGTGCTAGCCTCAAACTTTTGAGCTTTATTGAATCCCAGCCCAGTTCTATCCCCTGAGTGCTTGTTGTTGTTGAGAATGACATCCAGTGTGTTTGAGCTACTGTTCAGCATTTTGACAGATTTGGACATATGCTCCAATTTGGAGTTGAGTAGGCTTATTTCACTTTTCAAAGTGTCAATGATCTCTAGATTACTTGTCTTTTCAGCCTTTAATTCTCCAATCTGCTTCTTCTGCTGTATATTCTCCATGCATACTTCAGTGCTCCTTTTACACAGCATCTTGTATGATTCTTCAAGCTCTTCAAATGTCAGCTCCTCATCACTGGATCCCCCTTTAGTTTCACATACTCCAGCTAGAGCAGTGATGTGCTTTGCAGATTCTTCTTCTGATTCACATCCTGAGTCTTCATCTGACCAGGTCACAGAGAAACCTTTCTTCTGCTTCTTTAGATAGGTTAGGCATTCACTTCTGATGTGTCCATATCCTTCACATCCATGACATTGAATCCCTTTACCTTGGTTGGTCTTCTCATCATAATTTGACCTTCTATTAGAATCATAAGGTCTTTTATTCTCAGAAGAGGTTGAGTTTCTTCCACTTGGTCTGGATCTGTTTTCCATTCTTTTGAGAATTTTGTTGAATTGTCTTCCAAGCATAGCAATTGTTTCTGATAAATTTTCCTCAGAGTATGTTTCATGACTTTCTTCTTCTTTATCAGTATTTGAGACCAAGGCTATGCTTTTGTTTTTCTTCACAATTGTATCATTCATTCCCATCTCAAATGTTTGAAGGGAACCAATGAGCTCTTCAACCTTCATTGTGCATATGTCCTGAGCTTCTTCTATTGCAGTAACCTTCATGTCAAATCTTTTTGGTAGTGATCTGAGAATCTTTCTTACCAACTTTTCATCACTCATCTTCTCTCCCAAAGCACCAGAAGTATTAGCTATTTCCAGGATGTTCATGTAAAACTCATGAATGGTCTCATCTTCCTTCATTCTCAAGTTTTCAAACTTGGTGGTGAGAAGTTGAAGTCTTGACATCTTCACCTTTGATGTTCCTTCATGAGTGGTTTTGAGAGTGTCCCAAACATCCTTGGCCAGCTCATAGTGATGCACAAGTCTAAATATGTTCCTATCAATGCCATTGAATAAGGCATTTAAGGCTTTGGAATTTCCAAGTGCTGAATCTTCTTCCTCCTTGCTCCACTCTTCTTCAGGCTTTAACACTTTTGCCCCATCCTTATTGTCTTGGACAGGGTGCTCCCATCCTTTGTTGACTGCTTTCCAAGCCCTGTTATCAAGTGATTTTAAGAATGCTACCATTCTTGGCTTCCAGTAGTCATAGTTGGATCCATCCAATATAGGTGGTCTATTCATAGATCCTACATCTCTGTCCATGTTCCCAAAACTTGCAGTCCCTAGATCTCACCCAGTTAAACAGGCAGGGTGCCTGCTCTGATGCCAATTGAAATTCTGGAATCAGATGTTTAAACACTTGAAGACTTAAACAAAACAAAAAAGTGCAGGTAAATTAAATAACACAGGAAATTGTTAACCCAGTTCAGTGT
Source organism: Lathyrus aphaca (assembly GCA_963966055.1). Taxonomy (NCBI): domain Eukaryota; kingdom Viridiplantae; phylum Streptophyta; class Magnoliopsida; order Fabales; family Fabaceae; genus Lathyrus; species Lathyrus aphaca. The sequence continues at coordinate 500,195,208 of OZ014525.1, forward strand.
ATCTCCACACTTACATCTGGGGGCTACCAGTTTAATATTAATTCTGGAATTAAACCAACCAGTTTAATCCTTCACTTAATATCTACCCAAGGCAATTTCTACCTAAGACACAACTTAGATATGAGTACCTACTCACTCCCCCTCAATCACACAGTGATATTTTACAATGTTTAATAAAACTGAAGTTACACTTCAAACACAACAACTTGATTTTACTTAAAAGTTTCAATCAAGACACAATACACTTTTTGCTTAAAAGCTCATAAAGTGATACACAATTAAAACCTGCTATTAAACACAAACACCCCTTACAGTCTTCTTAATTTCTTACTTTATTCTGAGAGTTTTTGTTCCTTAAATAGATGCTTGGTTTTTGGGCTTTCTGTAAATTATCCAGTCCTGATAAGTCCTGCTGTCATCACCTTGAATTAGGGTTTGTTACTTCCTTGATTCAAGGAGAGTTAGTTATTCTGTTACACTGAAATCAGATAACTAAGCTCCCTACAGATGCGCTTTGTATTGTTTATCTATTCACAATTAATTCCAGATAAATTCCCTGAATTTACTCAGTTCTGTTATGCATTATTTAAGTCTGGTAGCAGGTTTACGATGTCACAACATCTGGTGTGACATCCTGATGTCTGAACTTAATTCATTAACTTATGCTCTGTTTGACAATGTCACAACATCTGGTGTGACATCCTGAACTAAGTTCAACACTTCTTGTTTGTCAAAAATTCTGCCAATTCTTAACATCTACATATTCCTTTCGATATTATAATGTGGGAATAGAATTGGGGGTTTTTGAGTATAAGTTTTAGGGTATGGGGTTTTGTGATGGATTGATTGTTGATTGATGATTTTGTGAGGATTGGGATGTATATGATATGATGATATATTGAGGAATATTGATTGTTGATGATGCTTTTCTAAGGTGTTGCTGGCATTTGCTGTGTTTTTTATGGATTTGTCGCAGAAAATCAATGTTGAGAATCGCAGGCCCATCTCGTGAAATCGAGAAGCTCATTTAGCGAGCTACAGCTCACTTAGCGAGCATAAACCCGAGAGTCAGTCGCTCAGCAAGCAAGGTGTCTCGCTTAGCGAGACCTGGAATTTTGGAAAATAATTTTTAAATGCAGAAAATGCCTCTTTTGATGTGGTTTGTGTCGTAGTTGCTATGATGTTGTAGAGCTGTTGTGCGATTTGTTTTTAGAGGTTATATGAGTAGAATTAGTGAATTAATGATGTATAGTGATTTAAATGTTTTTTTTAGTTATGAAGTGGAAGTACATGAGGTAGAAGTATGATGTTAGATGAATATGTAGTATGACTAATGAATGAGTTTGCTTTTAACGATGAATGCAGATGTAATGTTTATGATGTTTGAGGATGATGTGTGTATATTGTGTCTTGCATTCATGGCATGATTTATGAGGGGACTTTTAGTCCAATGTTAGCTTCAATCCCATTGTGTGGATTGAAGTGATTTGATGTTATGATGTGTTCCCTTAGTGGACGATTGATGGCCCAGTGTCCATCCATGAGGATGTTTCGGTACCACATGCATAATAAGAGGTTGCATTTCATTATAAATGACATATCATGAATTGCATTTGAGTTTGTGTTGTGATGTGACATGTTTGATGTTGTGTATGAACGAGTTTATTGATGATGGAATCTGATGTTATTGCTTACGTTTTAAATTCTCATTTCTATATTATTTTATTGAATGTGAATTTACTCACCCTGCCTGCCTTTTTGTGATGGTCTATTATGCCATCCTGTAGATAATCAAGGTTAACTCGGTGCGTGTTAGCTCGGATGGGGTTTTGCTTGAGTTGTTTTGTTTATTTGATTTAAGAAGTTGTTTCTTTTAATTATTTATGATTTTAGTGAAGTTTTGGATTAAATTATGAAGTTTCTTTTATTAAAGCTGAAAGATGGTGTTTAATTTCCGCTGCGAAAGTTTTGAAAAGTTGTTTATGATTATTCATGATTTTTATAACCCGTGTTATGGGACAAGACTTAATATGAGGTTTATGAGTTAAATGAGTAAATGTAATATCCTTTCTTGAGTTTTACTCTGATAATTGATTAAAGATGTATGTTGTTTGTGATGGGGTAGAAAGGGTGTTACACAGGTCACATCATTGTGCCGATTTAGAAAGAATGTGCAAATAATAGTATGTTGATTTGTACCTTATCTTCAAATAGAGAATAAGATTTTGGGCTTATTTTGTCCGCACATTTCATCCTTTCAGGATTCATGCTCGGAGGCTTATGTACATCCCATAAATTTAAGATCGATTTCACTCCTCGGATATATACAACCCATATTTTTTTATGAGACCAGCGAACTCAATTGACCGGGCTTAGAAGAAATAATAAAAGGTCGGAAATAATTATATAGTGATTAATACTTCGGTTACATATCACTAATGGGCATAAACGTTAATGAATACTTATTAAGTATGTTACGAATAATTAAAATAAACGGTCATGTTTATGATGACCATTAAGCATAATTGTTATGACTATTCAGTGGTGGAATTTGAGACCAACAGAATCCGAGGGAGGAATACGATGAATAACATAAAAAGCAGCAAACCTTGGTCCACCAAAAATAGTGAATCACAGACACTCTAACTATACATTTACGACATTCCCTAGCTAGAACAAAAGAGGTTGTTCTATCTAAATTTGTTTAGAACACCAAAGGTGTTATCCATTCCTCCTCTGAGCAAGGAGAGCTAAGTCGTCTATATTGTGTGGTATGTTTGGGGATTTGAGAGCAATGTTGAGGAAGCAAGTCTCAAGAAGAATATCTTACTTATCCCTCAGGTGGGAGCCCCTTTATATAATAATCCTCGTAACCTACTTTAAGAGAAGCCGTTAAGGAAGGTCCTTTGATCTTATGCGGTTACAAGGTCATGAATGTTTGTAACCCTCATCATCATTTCATGGTTTGAAGGTTTCATAATGGAGGGCATTGATGCACCGGAACGGGTTGTGGATATGATTTCCCGACCTAATGAAGGAGGTTTGTGTTATGATAGCCGACTCGGTTAGTGTAAGTCTATCCCGGGTTGTAGGAGTTCATTTGACATTCCTTCTGCTCTTGGAGGCTTTAACTCTCATCACGTCCTGTCCGACTATAGAGCTCAGTTCCTAAATATTTTGGATACGAACAGAGGTGAATTGATTTATATTTTTTTAACAAGAACACCAATCCTAAACTTATTTGTTTCTAACTTCCAAGAGCATCCCCAATCTTATCTTTTTGCATTAACAAGTAAAACAATAATTTCTTCCTAACTTTAAAGAGGGTGGAAAGAATTTATCTTTCAAGTCAATGGCTATATGGCTATGTCACCAAAAGAAATGTCTTAGGTTTAAAGAGGTTAAACAACAAATATTATCATATTAAAAGAGGATGACTTAAAAAAAGATTAGAGTTTTCACAAACAACTGCCTCAGTGTGTATTTATCACACCAATTGACTCAAAATAAGAAAAAGTGAAAACTCTGGGAAATGACTAATTCATGGATACTCTCCTAAGAAGGAAAGGTAAACAATGGAAAAATTTGTCTCAAACCTTATTAGCTGAGGTATCAAGATATTGAGTACAAGTAGTCAGATTCCCTTTTCTTTATCAACTTTCAATCTACAAGAGAACTTTGTTGTTGATATTTCATTCTTTTCTTTTTCTGGTGACTTTTTCTTTTTTCTTTTTCATTTTCATGATAGCACTTGGTAAGGTAGAAAATTAAAAACTGAAAGAAAATCAGCATCAAACAAGTTTATTAATTTCAAATAAATAAAAGTACAAGTGGTAAGAGCTTCTTCAATACTGGCTAGTGCTCTTCTTTGTTATAAAAAACTAAATAAAAATTTCAAATTGAAATTCAAACTCTGATGGGTTGCCTCCCATTAAGCAATTGTTTAAAGTCACTAGCTTGACTTCATTGTCTAAGGTTCTACGAGCATAGGAGAAACATTCTCAAATGCATTTTTACTCCTTCCATGGGACCTCAATTTCTCTCATTTCTCAACAAAGATTTGTGTCGGTCTTGGATCAATCATTTCAATGGATCCACTAGCAAAAACATCATTCACAATAAAAGGACTATAAGTCATAGCTTTCCACTTACCCAACACTCTTTTGCAACTACATTTATAAAGCACAACTTTATGACCTACCTAAAATTTATTTATTTCTATTTTCTTCCCATGAAGATTTTCGGGTTTTATTTCACCATACTTACTTGGTAATATTGAGGACAACTTTTCTTTATTAAATATCAATACTAATTATCCATGTTCTACGTTGATGAGAGCTTTACTTGTTGCCAAGAATGGTCTTCCTAACAGTAATGGTGTTTCCAAATCCTCAGGCATGCCAAGTGTTACAAAATCAGCTGGAAATAATAACCCTATCAACTATAACAAGGACATCTTCCAACACTCCATATGGATACGTGAATGAATGATCAGCTAGAGTCAATGTCATCTGTGTTGGTTTTGGTTCACCACACTTCAACTTCCTCATCATGGATAAAGCCACAACCTTGATGTTTGCTTCTAAGTTACATAATGCATGATTACTAGTTAGTGAACCGATTGAACAAAGAATATTAAACATATATGAATTAGTAAGTTTTTTTGGAAGTTTCATGTGGATGATTGCAATACACTCTTCCGCTAAAGTGGTGTTGTCATCATGCTTTAACTCTTGATTTCCCGATAAGAGCTCTTTCATAAACTTTGCATAAATAAGCATCTGCTCGAGAGATTCACAAATCGGAATGTTGACTTATATCTTGTTCAACAATTCCATAATCTTCTTAAATTGACTCATTTTCATTTACTTTTTAGGTGTCATTTTCATAATTGGGTAAGGAGGTTTGATGTAGTCGGGTAGCTCGGGGTTTGGCTCAGTTAAGATATGTTTCTTTGTTCTTATGAAGGGGGGATTTTTGTCAATGAATTAGTCAAGGGTGTACCCTTTTTCATCATCTTTAGTCTCATGCTCATTTTTTTCTCCCTCAAAATATTTCTCAACCTCTTCCTCAACTACCACTTCTTTTTCTTTCCACAATTTACCATTTAGAGGTTTGGAAAACACATCTCTATTTGTCAACTCGATGGCTTTGCCCGTTTCATTTTTCGGGTTATCTAGAATATTACATATAAATCCCCCGCTTAAACTAGCTTTAACAACCATTTGACGAGATAATTGACCGACTTGCATCTCTAAATTATTTATGGATGCTTTGGTGTTCTTGGTCATCGGGATCTGGTTTTGTGTTATCTTTTGTTGATATTTGGTTAAGTTTTCTTAAGTTTGATTTACCTTCATGAAGCTCTCTAAAGTGGACTTCAAGAAATTTTACAACGCTTCTTCAAGAGGTGAGGGTTTATATTAAGGTGCTTGAGAGGCTTGTTGAACACCTTGATTAGCATTCAAAGTCTGATTGTTTCTCCACATGAAGTTTGGATTATCTTTCCAACATGTTCAAGACTTTGGTCATATCTTGATACATGTTCAAATTATAAATTGCAAAAACTTTGGTCATATTCAAGCTGAATACTTAAGTGTTCTAATGGAATAAAGAAAAATATCTAATGTCTCTATTGATAAAAAAAGGTGAATCTAATCTAGAAAACAATGTTGTGACCTTCAAAGACGTGAAAGAGGCTACATTCTAGTGAGCAATCAAATTTAAAAAATGCATTGCTCCTATTTAGAAACTAGAATGAAAAACATCAGGTAACATGTCTCTATATCGGGTCAACCATGATTACAAATTTCTTAAGTGGGTCTCCTCCATTCCCATGTACTTCTGTAAGTTGTATGGAAATTAACCTCACCATCGACAGTTGCATCCTCAGTGGAATGAGAAGCTTAAAAGGAAACATCAACAAGTATGGCTTGGAAAGCCAAATATTCTTGTTACTTGTTTCTCCTACAAGGAGTTCACTTGTAAAGATTGGTTTATTTGCTGCATTTGACAGATTATTGGAGAAAGAAACTTCTTCTCCTTATGATAGCCATAGGAGAAGGATATTTGTAATGATGAAAATAATGGCTACCTCTGCATAGCAGATTGTTGAAGCCCATGGTTCCGTTCTTAGAAAGGTTGAAAGTTGTTGTCATATATGTATTGATCTCAATGTTGAAGAAGGAAATAGTTATGAAGTTTGCCTTCCTAAGATGCAAACTATCGCTCCCGGAGATTTGCATCCTGGTACAAGCGCGAACAGCCGGTGAAAGGAGAAATGAAGGTGAACTGAATAGAGTCGCCAACTAGGCATTTTTATCCCGAAGGAAAGGTAATGATGCATAAACCTAGAAAAAGATATGGATAAGACGGTTGCGAACCAGAGATACTGAGAAAGGGGGTCGGTTACAACCTGGGAAGGTATTAGCACCCAGATTGTCCGTCGTACTCGACGGGATCCACGCTTAAAAGACTATGTTTAAAAGGGGTAGTGTATGTGCTATATGTGTGCAAAAGCTAAAAAATTAATGTACAAGTGTTAGTGCAAAAGGGTGAATTGCTCTGGAACTGAGGCTTAAAAGAGAATGCTGAAAGAAGGGGAAGACACATAGACTTTTGTTCGATAACTGTTAAGTTATGCCTACGTATCCTCGCGTGCAATGAGGAAGTCAGAATACCGTAGTTCGACTCAAAGAGACTGAAAAATAAATTGACTGTGAAATGCTTGCTTGTCTATGCTCAAGTGTACGACTCGCCTGGCTCGAGTGCTAACTATCTTGCATTAGACGGAAGAGGCAAGTTCTCTTTTGTGAATGAGCGTGATGAGAAAAGAATCCCGAAGGAGACGATTATTGTTTGTTTTTGTGTTTTCAGTTTTGTTATTGTTTTTGGTGTTTTGCATAAGTTAATGAGCTTAAGCCTTAATCAAGGGTTGTAAACTCATTATATCCTCCCTGATTAGGGATAATGATCCTACTTAAGTATGAGATAAGCATCTCAACTTAATTACCATGATGATGTAGGATTAAGATCATTAACCTACTTGTGATTATTTAGATGTTTTTTTTGGGTTTTTGTTTAGTGTTAAGTAATGAGTTTAATCTCAAATCACAGATTAGTGGGCTCATTACACCATCCTAATAGAAGGATAATAGATGAGAACACTTAAGCTGAGGAAGATACCTCAACTTATTTCATGGTTAGGGATTAAATTCATTATATAACAAGCCTTTATTAAGTGGATCTTAATTAAGGGATGAGATTAAGAAGTGAATTTTATGGTTTGTAAGACAACTTGAGGGGGACTTGTCCATTAAACACTAGGGTTAGTCCTTCTTAACCATAAGGAAGAATTAGAACCCTATTGTAAGGCCCAAGTTACAAGATAAAGTTTTAGTGATTATTATATGATTTGATTAAGAGGTTTAAAAAAATTAAAGGTTTAACACTTAGGATTAAGGTTATACACACCATCCTAAGAGAAGTATGCAGGCATAACCCTAATTCCAAAGTCCTAAAACTTTAAGAGTTTAGTCTCTGGTTATTGAGATGAGAAGAGAGACTCAATGAGACTCAAAGGTAAAAATCTAAGGGGGACTAATCACAACCATAATTATTATCATGCTTGGATGTCCTATGGTTTGTGAGGCTTAAGAAAGATCTTCAAGGAAGCCACCAATGGAAGAAGCAGATGAATAAGTTACTTACTTCACTGAAGAAGATAAGTAACTTAAAGAAAAAAAGTGAGAAGGATGGAACATAAGTGAATCAAATTCACTTCAAAGACAAACAAAATGCATATGAATGAGATAAGAATAAGTGAGAAGTGAAGGCAAATCCACTTCTCACAAATAACTTACCAAAAGCTCCTGAAATGGTTAGTATGAATGCATAAAATATAAAGCATAAAGAAATGAAGTGAAATGAGATGAAATGACCAAAGTCAGAAGTGTTTATGCAATGCAAATTTCATGTAAGATGATGGAAAGGAATACAAAATGCATATGTGTGATCATACAAGGATGAGATGTTATAGAAGCATGCTTTGGAGTTTGAAAACACATGAAAGTTTATGAAATGAAATGAATTCTAATCATGGCAAATGAATGAAGAAATGATCAATCAAGGTTTTAACATGTCCTAAGATGTCTAAGATGACATATGAATGCATGAAATGTCATGGCAAGTTCATGTAATGATGCATATGCAAGGTGAATGTTAATGGACATGAGAAACTAGGGTTATATGAACATGTGAGATGCAAATGAATAAAACAGAAGCATATGACATGATAAAAATTTGAAATCAAACTCAAACAATCCCTAATCCCATATTAGGTCACACCCCAAAGGAGAATGTCAGAAGCCTAGCCAATCAAAAGTTATGATTTTCCTAAGTTTTCTAGGGTTTTTGGGTGGTTCAAAGGGAAAAATGCAAATCAATTTGAAAATGCAAGGTAAATTCATGAGGAAAAAGACCTATAAACTAAATGCAATATGTAACACAATGCAAAAAGAACCAACTTCAAACTCTTCTTTGTTAGGCAGAAATGATTTTTTTAAAGTTAGAGTTCAAAAATGTGATTTTTATAACCCTTAATTCAAAGAAAATTTGCAAATTATGATCAAACCTAAAACTAAATTTGTGTGAAGAGTTTGAAAATGTTTCTAAATGAATTGGGATGATTCATGATTTTTTTGGTGATTTTTAGAAACCTAAATGTATTTTTAATTAATTAAAATACTTTAATTAATTAAAAATAACATTTAAATATTTTTAAAAACATTTTTTAATGCAAAAAATAAAATAAAAATTATTTTTGGAATGAGAAAAATATTTAAAGTCAGAATACAAAAGAAAATATTTTTGTGATGCTTTTTGGTATTTTAAATAAATTATGCAAGAAAATGCAATAAAAATGAAATAAAAATGATTTAAATGGATGGTATGCTGATCCTAAGGCTGAGATTTGAACTGGGGTGGAGGGAGTTGACTGCGCGCGCATCTCAATGGCTGACATTCAAACTGGATTTTAATTATATTTTAAATTAATGAATCAGGATTAAAAGCTAATGGCGCATTTGGACCACTCATTGCCTAAACCTAATCACCATCCAACGGCCACACACGCATCTGGGCAACTAACCCTAATTAAGGTTCTAATCACACTCAGGTGATCGGAGCTATCTTCGGTCATCTTCTCCGGTAAGCCAAACACCTTAACTTCTTTCCTAGGCTAAATCAAACTCTCTAAAGCTCCAGAAATGATCATTAAACATCAACAAGCAAGACTCAAGCATCAAAATCAATTTATTTCACGCATACATGATGAATCGAAGCAAAAATCATTTCACGGGCAAAATTTTAGAACATCATGAAATGCTTATTTCTCAACCATTTTCTTTTTTAAACACATCAGGGTGATCAGTGAAGTATGAAAAATCATTTAGAAACTTAAAAGAGAAGTTCTGGAAAAAAAGTTCATCATAGCTACCTGAGTTAAAGCTTTGTGTTCTTGAGCTTTCTGACCTTTCTCTTGGTTCAAATTCACCCCAATGGACTTCCTGATGATAATGAGAAGCTTAGAGCAAGCTTACAATGGCTATTTTTGATGATTCAACTCTGCTGCACCAGAAATTGTGTTTTGGTTTGGCTGTGTTTTAGGCTATGGTGATGGGTGGGAAATGATCCTTAGGTCATGTGGAGATGATTGGTGAAAAAAGATTGAAGTTTCAGTGGTTGTGTGATGAGTTTCGAAGAGAGGAAGTTTTTGACAAATTTTGTGAATGTTGAGTTTTTGGATGATTCAGGCTCTTGTGTGTTATCAAATGGCTTGCATAATGTTTGATTAAGCCAATGGGATTGCTCAGATAGTTGTTATGGCACAGGCTGATTGGTATGGGGTGTTTTACAAAAAAGTCAAGATTTGTGTACTTGAGGTATAGGCCATGGCAGGTCTGGTTTTTTTGGGGTGTCTGGCCTCAGCAAGTTTCATGGAGAGCCATAGAATCAAGATTATGTAGCTGGCACAAGTGGATGAGAGGATCCAATGCATTTTGCAATTTTGGAAAGTTTTGGCCCTTTTGTGATTTCTTGAAGTTCAAGTCATGAAAACCCTAGGTTTGATGCACAATTCTGATGTTTAGAAGTTCATTTGACAAATTGTGAAGTGTTTGTGTACATTAGAAGTCATTAGAATGCTTGAACATGCCAAATTGCAAAATTCCTCTTTGACATGAAACTTGAAATTATAGGATTTTTGCCAACTTTGAAAGGCCATATCTTGAGTTCTATGATGAATCAAGACATGTTCTTGTACTTTTTGAAAAGGGAAAGACCCAATCTACAACTTTCGACCAAATATTTTTCATTTGAAGCATTTTTGGTTATGAAAGAGGGGATTGAAAAACTTTCCCAAAATGGAAAGTTTGCATTTCAAGTTATTTCCAAAAATGACAAGTTTGCAATTGGCTCAAAATTCTTCAATCTTGTGAACTTCCAACCTCTTCTAAGATCAAATAAAGATCATATAACTTCAATTTGATGAAAATACCCCTTTGGTTCCATTGTTGGGGGCCTCAGATGCCCTGATTTTGACTTAACTTGCTCAGAAAGTTACCCAATGAACAGTTGACTTCCACAATGAATTTTTTCATCAAACTTGGTACACATGATCTATATAACATACTAAGAACATTAGAAACAAGAATGACCCAAAAATTTGGAGTTCAGGCCTCTGAAACCAAAACCCTAATTTTGGTCATCTGTGTAGTGAAAACCCTAGCTCTGCTTCCATGCTTTTGCCAATCTTGTGATCCCTTGACTTTCATGAACTTTGGGGAGCATAATATGATCATAGAACACACATGGACCCTTTTGGAAAGCTTTGAGACCTTTGGGGTGGCCCAGATTGATTCTTGGATTGCTCAGATCACAAACCCTAGATGCAGATGAAAATGGAACTATGCAGTGAAGCAAATATGTAATGTGAGATGCAATGCTTATGTTAAAACAAACAAATGAAAGATCACAATCCATGGTGTGATAAAGAGTGAGGGAAAATTTGGGGTGTTTACACAAAAAATATGTTACTCAATATGGTTCAACCACTTACTAATTGTTATGATTTACCGCATATTGACTTTCAGAGATTCAAGTAAGAGTTTGTCATTGAAGGGAAGGCTGATGGTAACGCTAGAGGTCCTCCCAACATTGAACAACCAATATTGCTTTAAAATAAGGAGTTGAAGAAGAAAATAAATTATGGCATTATTTCTCATATGTTTGGAGTTTTGTTTAACCAAAAATGTGATAGTAGGTTTGGTAAAACTGGAATTGGTCTTACTCTTATTGACTTGAAGTTCATCCACAAGCTTCATGTCAAGAAATATGTTCCAGATATTGCTATCCATAACATTCCTCAGGTTGATAAGACTGTTATAGTTACTAGAGAAATTGTGATTGAAGTCCCAATCATGTACGGGCCTATGAGAATTCATCATCTTATTCACATGTCTATTGGTGAAGAAACCCAGGAATCCAATCTGAAAAAATAAAGATGTTCCAGACATCTTATCCAACATGTTGACAGAGTCTCAAAGGCTTAAGGAGAATGATGATCATATCCATGAAAATGTTATGGTTGATTCTGCTAAGGGTGATGGCGGTGTTGTGAATACCCATGATCATGTGGACACATTGTGTGAAGATATGATAAGTAAGGATAAAAGCTTACTTATGGTTCGTGCTTCTATCAGCAATGTGTATGGATTATTTACCAAAGGCACATAATTTATAGATGATATGATTCCCCCATTATGATGAAGATTTTTATCTCAGTGGTCTTGCTGTGAAGCAAGTTGTTATTAACAAATCAGGTAACCATATGATACCTACTAGAGAAGATGGGATTGTATGTGATGCTGATACATTGAGCCATCAGTTCAAGACTTAGACTATTATGTATTCTAAAGCTCAAACTTAACCATATGGATGTACAAAGTACCTCCCTCAATAGGAACTTGAATGTAGAAGTTTAAGACTTTCATATTGCCAATATAATTGAGAATTTGACCAAATACAACTGATCTTTTTAATTAATAATATCCAATCAAAATCTTCTTCATATAATTGATTTAAAATATTTCTTTTAAACTCATTCTTTGCTAACTTATGAAAGAGCTAAACAAAAATAAATCTTATAATAAATATTGAAGTGATTTAAACAGATAGAGGAGTGTCAGAATCAATAAAAAATAAGATGTTGTTGGGTCATCATGATGAGCATCCGCATTGGGTCAAGAGCAACACACAAGTGAAAGAGACACCATATATTCACCCAAAATCTTAATGTGGTAGATGTATGTGTACTCTCACTTATAAAGTGTTCAACCTCCACTTTTATAAGTAATATGAGACTTCCAACTCACACTTGTACATAACAATTTCTCCCTCGAGTGTGATTCCATCCATTATGCTTCTCCTGAAGCAGAAGCTCTTTCATCCATATACACTTGTAACGCCGTTGCAGGCACTACAACAGAACACATCGCCTGACTACCACATTGTCAGGAAGATTTTCAATACACAGAGTCGGTTCCTTAATTGAACCATCGGCTCTGATACCACTATTGGGTCATCATGAGAAGCATCTATATTGGATCAAGAGCAACACACAAATGAGAGACATCACATATTCACCCAAAATTCAATAGATATTTCACAATAAATCAAGATATATAATCTAATAAATTGGCTTAAAAAATGAACTAATCATTTTATAATAACACTAACTTTACTTTAGAGAACCTTAAGATAACTAAAAATACTAGCAAATAAAACTTCATCTCTTTCTACTTATGAACTAATCATCTTAAGATAGAGTGGTATACCTCCAAAAGGGCAAGGACAAAATTGAAAAGAAATCAATGAGTGCTATTTTTGGATGACAAATAATTAAAAACAAAGTAAAACATCCAAATACCAATTATGTTAAATAGATGGGAAGGAAATGAATACTTTTCCAAACTACACTTTTGTTCCAACCATAGAAAAGCTATCAAAAGTTTGTGACTTTTGGAAGTTTTGTCATCTAACAATAATCACCAATATGTATCACAATGATTGTAGATAATCCTTAATCAAAAACAAAAACAAAACAAAAAGATTGTTAATAATCTGAGAAAAAGCATTGACCACTTTTAGTTGGCTTATAACACCAATTATAAACAAACATAAACATATCAATCTTATTAATCAAATCAAACAAGAAAAATTGAAAGCAACGTAAAACCAATAAAATTATGTTCATATGGCTCATTAAAAATCTTCAATCATAGCCTTGTCAATTGTCATTGATAAGTTAATAATTAGTTTAATGTGAAATTTTAGCTTTTTCTTTATGGCTTCATTACCTAAAGAAAGAGAGGCTCTTTTATAGATGCTTTCTATAAGATTCTCAAATTATGGTTATAATGTTGGTTCAAACAACATTATTGAAAAAAAAAATCATTATCTCATGACATATTGCTATGGTATTTTACCTCCTTTTTAAAATAAAATAAAAAATTATACTGTTTAACATAGTTGACTATTATAAAAATATTATATTTGACTATATATTTGAACAATTCAATTAAATTCATTTTAAGTTTTTTTTTTTTTAGATAGGGTGAAAAAAATTTGTTAATAAGTTTTATCAGACTATTTTAATAAATTGTTAAATTTGAGGAGCCAATATCTAAATAAAAGAAATATAAATTTGCAAATTTTGAATTGTGATTCATGCTACTCTTCTAATTTTAGGAGATATTGTCTTTGAATGATGTTAATGATTATAAAACTGTTTTGTATAATATAGTTTGGTTCGCTAATTAAATAAAATGATTCAATTATTTTAATTTAAATTCGGTTCGGATTAACAGTTCAATTCAGTTTATAGTTTTTTTTAACAACCCTACCCGCAGGACTTGAGTCAAGTTAAATATGATTTAAATCATATGTATTTATTCACTTATAATTTGAGTTATGTACATGTTGATTCGAATTAATATGTATGTGTCATTTCAATTAAGTCAATTAATTGATCCTTTTCTTATAGCTTGATTAGAATGATACTAGATTTTTTTTCAATGTTAACTTGTGACATAATATCCACACTTGTATTTTTCTTGTTGTTTTTTCACCTACAAATTTATTTAATATAGTGAGTAATAATATTAGATAAATGAATGTCACAAATAATATTCTTATCAAAAGGGTATAAAATTTGGGTTTTTTCTAAGTCCTTTCAATATATTGGTTCCTTCATAGTTCTATATATTGAAAACAATTTAAATATTATACGCTAAATTAATTACAAAATCAAAGAAAATATTACTAATTTTTATAAGATATAAATTTATATAGAAACTATAGGTTTTGTCTTTATTTCAAGTTGTTTGACTAAAGAGCATAACACAATTATCATATTATGAGGACACATAATATTTTGAATGAACACAAGCATAATTAGTAGTAATTGATAACATATGAAAACTAAATATAAGAGAAACTACAATTTCAAAATTATTCATGAATAGATAAATGGTGCTAAATTACAAACTTTATTTCACTATATTTTAATAGTGGTGATAAGTATGTTTTAATTATATTTGGATGTGTTAATGTAAGACACATACTATATGAGTCTAAGAATCTATAAATATCTGACTTATTTGATTCTATACATAAACGAGGCATGTACCTAAATGGTAAAATAAAACTCAAAAATTTAAGAAAGTCTTAACATTGAAAATACCTAAGTGTGCAAATTTAAATTGACATTGATTAATATAAGAAATATACTTATGTGGATTACATATTTAGTATAGATATGTCCAACCACTAATTTTAAACAAAAAAATCATTTATATTCTTATGATTAATATAGAAAATGTATATATCAAGATCATGTTATAATTAAAAAGGAATGGGTTATTTAATATCAATGATCAAACATATCAATTTTCTTAACGGATTATCAAAGGAACCGCAATCTCATTTTGGGTTTGAGTGGCTGATCAACTTCCTTTTGTGCTTGCACCATATAAAAGAAATTCAAAAAATTGATCAACTACATTTATACTCAATTGGTCGATTATACTCATCGATGTTGATTTATGCATCATAAAAACAACAACACACACACAACACATATGTCATGTTATAAGTCTATAAACAAATGCATTACAAAACAAAATTTCTTCATACATCATAAAGCTCTTCCAACTCTTTCTTGTGTAATTTGTGCTCATGTGTTAATCTTTCTTTCAATTTCTTATCCTAGAGCTTGTTCATCTTTTTTTATTGCAATTCCCGCTCTTGTTTTAATTTTTCTTCAAACGTCTTATCATAGAGCTCGTTTATCTCTTTCTTTTGGATTTTTGCTCATATGCTAATTTTTTTTCTAACTTCTTATCAACAAGTTAATCCATCTCTTTCTTGCACAATTATTTACTCTTTCTCTATGTTTCAAAGTATAATATCAGGTTGATGTCTTGTCTAACACCACACACACTCCCACCATACTCCTTTGTTCCAATTGTTTCAACTAATATATCTTGTCGTACATGTAGAACAAAGGAACTTTTATCGGACATATCAACCGAAAAATCCTACACACAAAATGAAAAATATATCATTACCTTTAATATTTGAATTGACAAAAGTGTCTACTTATAATCTTCTCAGTGACTACACGTGAGACATATAAAGTGAACTCTCCACTTTATCTTTGTTGGACCCTCTTCCATTTCTCATGTCGTAATGGTAGAGATGGGCCGCGATCATGACTCAGTGAGTCATATCTCAGTTGTTATCTTTTTACTAATCATTCTTTCTCAAGTTTACTATAACCCCCATGAGACAATCTATGGTGATATTTATTTTCCTTTGTTTTCCTTTCTTGATTAACTTTTAACCTGTTATAAACATAGTGAAAATATTAATTTACATGGTTATATAAAAAAGCATAAAAAATACAATAAGATTATTCTTTAGAAAACAAGATTACTACTAACCAAGAATTCAGTGAAGTCTTCCATGTAACACCCTATTTTAATTTATTTAATCGTCGGTGTTATTTTATTTGTTTGTCATTGTTTAGGGAATGTGGTTGAGCGCATAGGCGTAGTATTTATAATAGAACTGGGGAAATTAGAGATGTCAGGTTGATAGTGTAATATTGGACAATTTGAGGGTATATTTAATAATAGTAGTATAAGAGATATTATTATTATTAATTAAAATCTGATTTAATTACTGTACAGAAAGAATCCAGACAGGTCTTCGTGGCCTTCAGTGTGGATTGTAGTCTGTTGGTAGGAGAAAGTGGTGGGTACCTGAAAGGTACTCCGACGCTCAAGTCAGTTTGGGATCAAATAAAGCGTAAGTAAGAAAGGGATAGAAAAAGTGAATACCTGACTCTCCCAAGATGGAAAGTTTTATAGGGGCAATTGTACGCATGTTGCGGGCGCGTGCCTTTGACTGATTGTAACTGCCTCAGTGAATTTGTTATGCAGTTGGCCGCGTGGAAGGCATTTAGGCGCATAATGTGGAAGTCCCTAACGGATATATGCCAACGTCTCCATTCCTATAACGGTCATATCCTCGTGGATCCCATAGTGGGCTTGTCCATAATTGTCTGCTGGATTGGGCCTTAATTTGGCGTTGGGCACATGCCAGACCCGTCCAGAAGAGGAGTCCCCCAAGTCATTGTGCTCGTAGGGGATAATGACTTAAGGCATTCTGGTCGTAGTCGACATGTCTCCGCGACTGCAAATTTCCTTGCTTTTTCCTGTTGGGCATCTGCTCGTAGGAAGATTTCAGACAAGCGAAGATTCTCTTTTTTAGAAGATAAAACGTTTAAAGTATTTATGACACACGTAATAAAATGCCGTCACGCATTTATGATACTTGGGGGCTAGCCCTAGGTAATAATTACAGTGGCCTTTCCACTTTCCCATGTATACTTTAAGACATTATAAAAGGGGAAGAAAACACTCATTTCCCACTTTTCGCGATCGTTTTTTCTCACCGTGAATAGTTGTCTGCAATTTTCTTTGCCTGAATTTCTATCGTCGTCCTCGTCTCCTCCAGCAACCGTCATGGATCCAGGTAAACGTGTATCTCCCTCATTGTGTTTTCTGGGTTTTATATGATGAATGTTCAGGGACTTTCATGAAGCTCATGATATATCTAAGGTTTTCTGGATATTATGATGAACTTCTGGAGATTCTGATTAATGTTCATCATGAACGTATGAATGTTATTCATAAGCATGTGAATGTTCATAGGTTCCCAGATTTTGCAGATAGGTAAGGGTTAGATCTAGGTTAGATTTAAGTGAGTGTAGTTTTAGTGTTAGTAGACCGAGCATAGGTTGTACAGGGGTGTATCCCCGGTAACGCTAGGTTTAAGATTGATGAGGACAAACTCGGTACGGTGGTTTAGCCCCGCGCAACGTTTTTCTTGACAAAAAGGGCTATCCTGGGGCATGTCCTCGGGTTTTACGAAGCCCTTTCACTTGATCTGCGATGGAAGGGTGGATTTGAGTTCGTCGAATTCACTGTGTTTCCTCTACTTTTCAGGTGAATATAGTCAGAAGAACGCTCGTGAGACCGATGAGGTACCCGTTACCAAGAACACGAATGTCCCCTCCCGAGATCGCTCGTGGATCATGGACGAGCCGCTCGAGACAACCTCCCAATTCGCCATTGATGCTTCATATGCATGGTCGAGGATTGAGAGGAAGAGGAAAGGGGAATGTGTCAACTGGCGAGCTTTGCCTCCAAAGCCAACACAGAGGATATGCTCTCGTTTCCCAGCTCTTCGATTCCCAATGTATGAATTTGCATTTCGCGAGGCTGGGTATCATCTGCCCTTCACAGATTTTCAGCATGCGGTCTTCACACATCTCGAGCTGGCGCCCGCTCAACTTCACCTCAACGCTCTAGCCTTCATCAGAGCGTTCGAGCTGGTGTGCAGTTACTTGGAGATAGGGGAAACCGTCAGCTTGTTTTTCCGGATCTTCCATATGTAGAGGAAGTCCCAGGATGGCCGACACAGTTGGGTGTCATTGAAGCAAGCCAATACCATTTTTATATAATCCAACCCTACTTGCAAGCTGCCAAAAATTCGTTGTATGACCGGGAGATGATTGGTAACAAGGAGAAAATGGTGTCCCATTTTCCCTTGGAGTGGGTGAACGACCATTTTCAACATTCCAGTGAGCACTATATCACCAAACCCAAAGAACTGAGCGCCGATGATATTGCGGCTTACAATATCTTGTTTAATTATGTTGCCAGTTTTCGTCCTATGGAATTGGTCGATTCTGATGGGAAGGCCCTCCTCCTTCCTGAAGGGACGCCGGCCACCTTATCTAGGTTAATAACGTCAAATCGTTGCTCAGTTGTCCGAATGAGGAGGAAGCCATGCAGCTCCAATGTGAATTGATTTTATGATCCAATTTTTGTTTTGCAGAATATGCTCGTTGTCTAACCTGCTTTATGTTGCTTTTACAACACAAATGGCCGAAATGAGAAGACGTTTGGTGAATTCGAACAAGGACAACGTTAAGAAGGGCGCGGGTAAAAGTCGTGTCAAGGTTGTTAAGGATCAGGGTACCTTGGACAGCTTCGTGGCTTCGGGCAGCTCCACCCCCGGGGTACTCCAGTGACTGGATCTCCTATGGGGAAGAGACAAAGGATCAAGGATCCTTCTCCTCCTCCAATTACTAAAACCGCGGCCTCTGGCCCTTTTGACTTGCTTCCCTGTGTCATTCAGAGGGCTTTTTTGGACAAGGGTTTTTTGTCCGGGTGCCCGATCTTGACTTCGTGCCATCCTCTCCGCAAATCTTGATGACCTGAGGGCTGAACTTTGCCAAGATGTTGTGAGGATGATCCAGATTTTGGAGGTTGCTCTTACCTTCAACGATGCTGACCTTGTCCCCCACAAGGATCTTCAGACGGCCAAAGACAAGATTGAGAAAGTGGAGGCTGAGAATCATAAGTTAGATAATGACCTGCTCCAGGCCCAAGGCCACTACGAGAGCAAGCTCGAGCTTATGAAAGAGATCACCAAACTGAGGAACTCGATTGAGGAGCTCGAGACCGAGAACGGGAGGTTGAAGAAGGACGCCGCATAAGGCAAGGTGGCTGATGGGAAAGATGAAACCGAGGACGAGGTGTCCATGACAACCAGGGCGGATCTGGTTGCTCGCATTAGACTTTTGGGCCAGAACAACCTAAACATGGTTGCATTTGGTTTTTACAACACGGTGGAACAGCTCAAGGTTACCAATCCCGGGGTGGATTTTTCGTCGATGGAACCGAGTCCTTACACCGTGTTGAAGATGGGCAGGTGTTGCCTCTTGAGGAAGAGGAATGATAGTCTGGCCTGCGTGCCATAGATATTTAGGCATGCATGTCATTTCTTTGTTAAGTTACGTTTGGGGCTTCGTCCCCTTTTTGTTTATGTAAGGACAAGGTCGGCCCTCTGGCCGTGATTTTAAATTAACTTATTATTGCATTAGTTCGTGTTTTATTTGTATGTATGCTTTAATTTATTCAAAGTATGAAGATCTTGTGAGTGTTCGACGAAATATGTTAAACTCGTCAGTGTATGGAACTGGCCAATATGCGAGGTTAATGCTCGCTAAAGGGGGTTCGGGAACATGATCATGTCCCGTTTCCCTAAGGCTTAGACATTCCCATCATGAGTTGGGGGTCTGCCATGCTGGTATGACAACGATGAAGCTCGTTTGAGGTATCCCTGTTGGGCAAATCAATTGTCCGAAAAGTTGGACAAGTGGTCCCGCGCGTTATTATTGAGGGCGTATTTATTCCACGATACATCCCTGTGGCCGGGCGTCTGCCCCTACTGCAGGGTTTTTTTGGCCAGCAACCATCCCGCGTTTTAGTTGGGTTTTAGTTGTTATATTGTTTGAGCTTTTCAGCATTCCATGGTTGAGCGAAAGGTTATCCATTTAATTCTTCTAGGTAATACACTCTCGTGCCGGTTCTTGACTTAACGCGATACAGGCCTTCCCAGTTTGCTGCGAGCTTGCCTTTGCGTGAATCTTTCTGATTTCTGCGCAAGACGAGGCTGCCTACCTGGAATTCTCTCTTGACGGCATTATGGTCGTATCGTAATAAGATCTTTTGCTTCAGGGATTCATCGCGTAGAGTTTCCCCTGAACGAACTTCCTCTACCAAGTCGAGCTCCACTCTTAGGGCCTCATCGTTAATCTCCTCTTCTAGGGGTGCTTCTGTTTGTCTAGAGGGTTCTCTGATTTCTACGGGGATTACAACTTTGGTTCCGTATGTCATTCGGAATGGAGTCTCCCCGGTTGTAGAGTGTGGGGTGGTACGATAGGCCCACAAAACATTGTGGATTTCCTCGATCCACATGTTCTTTGCTTCGCCCAACCTTCACCTGAGACCCTGTAGAATGACTCTGTTAGCGGCTTCAGCTTGCCCATTCGTTTGAGGGTGCTCAACGGGTGCGAAGTGCTGCTTGGTGCCAGTCTTGGCGACAAAATCCTAAAAGTTTCTATCTGTGAATTGGGTGTCGTTGTCCGTTATAAGGGATTATGGCACGCCAAATCTTGCCAGGATGTTTCTCTTATAAAAGTGAAGGATGTTGAACACGGTGATCCTAGCCAGGGCCTCGGCCTCTATCCATTTGGTGAAGTAATCGACCGCCATGATCAGGTATTTATTTTGGAAGGAACATGTCGTGAAGGGTCTGATGATGTCCATGCCCCATTGCGCGAACAACCATGGTGACGACATAGTTTTTAGAGCGTCTGGGGGCGTGATGTGCATGTTTGCATGATGTTGGCATCTTTGGCACCTCTTCGCATGTTCCCTGTCGTCGTTTTGCATGGTCGGCCAATAATAGTCGGCTCACAAAGCCTCGCGGGCTAAAGATCTTCCGCCCAGGTGTTGAGCGTTAATTCCTTCATGTATTTCATGCAGTATGTCATATACTTTTTCCTCTTCGACACATCTCAAGAGTGGGATGGAAAACCCTCGGCGATACATCCTGCCGTCCATCAGGACGTAGGAAGAAAACCGGAGTTTCGTGGCGCTAGCCTCTTTCTTGTTGTCGGGTAGTTCCCCGATGGTTAGGAATTTGAAGACGGGGTCATCCAACAACTGGTGTCCCCTATCACATTGACTTCGAGGACAACCTCGGCCTTCCCAATACTTGGATTGGGAAGTGTTTCCTGAATTACAGATTTGTTACCGCCTTTCTTGCGCGTGCTTTCCAGTTTGGACAATATGTCTGCTCGTGAGTTGCATTCGCATGGAATATGCTGGACATCCGAAGCTTTGAACTGTGCGAGCATTTGCTGGACTAAAGCCAAGTATTCAATCAGGTTGTCGTTCTTCGCTTGATACTCTCCTCTTACCTGGGATGTGACCAATTGTAAATCGGTGAAAATCATGAACTCTAGCGCTCCCAAGTTTCTCGTGAGGCGTATGTTATCTAAGAAGGCTTCGTACTCAGCCTGGTTATTTGATGTTGGAAAGGACAGAACCAAGGAAACCTCGACCACGAGGCCTTTGTCGCTTTCCAGGATGACCCCTGCTCCACTTCCGGATGGTCCAGAAGCTCCGTCAACATAGATGATCCATTTGTGGCTACTCTTTGTGGGGGTTTCTGTAGGGGTGGTCATTTCGACGATGAAATCGGCCAGGTCCTGGGCTTTCAAAGCCTTCCTGCCCTCGTATTGTATGTCGAACTCAGACAGCTCTAATGACCATTTCAGCATCCTACCAGCCATATCTGGTCGCGCCAAGAGTTGCTTGATGGGTTGGTCGGTCCTCAGGATCACTGTGTGCGCTAGGAAATAATGTCATAGCCATCTAGCAGCGTTCACGAGTGTGAGGACAACCTTTTAGGTCTGCTAGTATCTTAATTCTGGGCCTTGCAAGGCTTTTCTCGTGAAGTACACAGGTTTTTGCCCGTCAGTATCCTCTCTTATCAGTGATGCACTGATGGCCTCAGTATTGACAACCAAATACAAGTATAGGACTTCCCCGGTCGTTGGTCTTGACAAGACAGGGGCTCTGATAAGGCTCTTTTAAGATGCTGCAGAGCATTCTCGCATTCCTCTGTCCATTCAAATGTGGCTTCCTTACGGAGCAACTTAAAGAAATGAGAGGCGTGCTGAGCGGATTTCGCAACGAAACGAGATAAGGATACGAGCATACCATTCAATGATTGAATTGAGTTTTTCGAACTGGGTGTAGGGAATTATGTGAATGCACGACATTTGTCGGGGTTGCCCCCTATACCCCTTTCTGTAAGGTAGAAACCGAGGAACTTACCCGCTCGCACACTGAAGGTTCACTTGTCAGGGTTGAAACGCATTCTACATTTTTTGGCCTGATCGAATACGCTATGTAGATGAGAAGTATGATCGGCCTCCTGGACGGACTTGACGACCATGTCTTCCATGTAAACCTCTAACATATCTCCAATTTGTGATTGGAAGACGTTATTCATCACGCGCTGATAAGTGGCTCCTACGTTTTTTAACCCGAAGGGCATTACGTTGTAGTAATAGTTTCCCGTTGGGGTCATGAACACGGTGTGCCTCTTATCCTTGTCGGTCATAGGTATCTGGTTGTACCCGGAGTATGCGTCCATGAAGGATAGCAATTTAAAACCTGCAGAGTTATCCATTAGTTTGTCTATGTTAGGTAAGGGATAAGAATCTTTATGGCATGCCCGATTAAGATCGGTGTAATCAATACAGGGGTGCCACTTTCCATTTGATTTTTTAACAAGTACATTGTTTGAGATCCAGGTTGTATACCTGGCCTTTGTTACAAATTTGGCCTCTATGAGGTCCTTAACTAGTTTCTCAACGGCTAAAGTCTTTTCCTCAGATTGTTTGCGCCTGCACTGGGCAACTACGCGGGCAATTAGTTTGATGGCGAGCCTGTGGCATGCGATTTATGGAGATATACCTAGAATGTTAGCGACACTCCAAGAAAAAAGGTCGGCGTTGTTGCGCAAGCATTTATTTATCTGCTCTTTGACTCCATCGGGGAGGTCTGCTCCGATACGGACTCCTTTGTCAGGGTTGTCTCCGAAAGTCACAACTTCGAATTCACCTACGAGCAAAGGGAGAAACAAGGATGACTTGTATACGGGGACATCCTCTCTATCATCTATTGGGATGTGAGGATCGAGGTCGATCGTGTTGATCTGGAAAGTAGGCTTCTTCTCGGGTCGGTGTCGTTACTTGGAGATTTTTCATCCCTTGCGCGCTTCCCTTTCTTTGGTGCAGTCTCTATCACGGCCTGACCTCTGGTCGCTGCTTCGAAACATCTTCTAGCTGCTTTGATATCCCCGTGTAAGGTAGCTACGTGGCCCATCTCAGTGTAGTAATTCATTTTGAGGTGGACTATCGAGGGGACGACGATGATCTCGACAAGTGTGGTTCTTCCAAAGATGCATTGATATAGTGACGAACAGTCGATTACCAGGAAGTGTGTCTTAATTATTTTGGAAGCACCCCCTCCCCGAAAGTGACGTTCAGCTCTACATAACCCCAGGGTTTTGCAGTAGCCCCGTTAAATCCTTACAAATCAGAACCTACGTACGGGGATAGGTTTCCTTGGTCGAGTTGTAAAGCCCGAAAGAGCAAAGTGAACATGATGTCGACCGAGCTTCCTTGATCGACGAGTATCCTACGCACGTCTGCCTTTACCATCTTTGCACGAATCAGTAATGGGATGTGGGAGTTGGGGGATCCTCCAAGTAGTTCCTCCTGTAGAATGTGATTGGATGGGATTTACCTTTGACTCTTTCGATGGATGATAACTGAATTGGTGATGAGTCGACTAGATGCTCGAGGTTTCGTCTAACGGACACAACAGTCATCTCGTTGTAACCTCCTCCTGAAATGAGTATGGATGAAGGGAAGCACTCCCAAGGACTGTGCGATGAAAAGTATCTTGTGTGCAAAAGGTGTCGAAGAATATAGAACTCCTCAGGTCTGGTGACAGATAAGGCTACCTGCATCGGGGTGGCCTCCTCAATGACCTCGTCGACTATCCTCGTCTCTTCTTGTCGATGAGATCCTTCTTTGACGTATTTATTGAGGTGCCCCTCTTAAATGAGGATCTCAATGGCATCTTTGAGATGGATGCACTCTTCGATGACGTGCCTGTGGCTGCGGTGGAATCGACAATACTTGCTCTTGTCGGTATTGGCCTTTGAAGTAGTTAGTTTGGGGAAGCGAACACCTGCCTATTTGAACTCGGTATTGATGCATTCATTGAGGATCTTTTCGCGAGGGGAGATGAGAAGGGTGTATTATGAGAAACAGCCAGCTGGTCCTTTGCTTTCTCACGGTCAATCATCTTTACGTTTCTCGCGTCGCGGTGCATCGTCGCCATCCTTCTGCTTGTGAGTCTTCATGTTTCCTTGATTCCTATAGTCTCTTTTTTTTGTATGTGGCCTCCTTCTCCTTGTACTGAATGTATGCTTGGGCCTTGTGGAGCAGTTCTGCAAGAGATTGGGGAGGTTTGATGCCTACGGCTTTTCAAAACTTGTCATTAGGGAGTATGCCCTTTTCCAGGATATACTGTTTCATGCGGTCAGTGGTGTGCACTTCCACGACCTCTTTGTTGAATCGGTCAATGTAGTCTCTTAGGGGTTCATCCTTCCCCTGCACGATTCCTTCGAGGGTAGCTTCAGACTTTGGATGATGCCCGGAGGCAGTGAAATGCCTGGTGAATTGGTTTTTCAGGACTTTCCATGATGTGATGGATCCAGCGGGGAGATGTTTGTACCACGACATGGAACCCTTGTGTAAGGTGATGGAAAACAGCCTGCATTTGATGTCACCCTCCATGTTGTGATAATCGAGAATGGCCTTGAGGTTTTCAATGTGATCGTCGGGATCATTTGTCCCATCGTAGGTGTCCAAAGGAGGAGGTTTCTCAAGTCCTTGAGGGATGCGAGTCTCCATGATCTCGCGGCTGAGGGGGGCGCAGTGGTTTTCGTCATCGCTGCTTCCAGACTTAGGGTAAGGGGACCTGCTCCGATGATGATCATTGTTATAGCGTGCTTTCTTGTCGCGACCTTGATCTTTTGGTGAGTGCCTTGACCTATGTAGAGGAGAGCGAGTGCGCTTTCGAGCCTGTTCTGGACGCGAGCTTTCAAGCGGATCTTGATCCCTGGGAGGAGAATAATGTTTGGGTTATTTTCCTTTCCGTCCTCATGGAGGAGATCGAGATCTTCGAGGAGAACCTCTGCGACGTCGTCGCCTAGACAGTGAAGGGGAGTGATGGCTCCGTTCGAGTTCTTGCATGCGTTCATTCTGTTGAAAGAGGGTGAGATTTACCTTGTTAAGGGCAGCGATGAGGGTATGAGTGGTGACATCCGCTTCCGCTGGGATGGGAATCGGTTCGAAGATGGGATCTGTGTGAACAACGTACAGCTATTTCAGGTTACTTGAAGCTGGGGAGGGAGGGTGTCCTTCACTATGACCGGAATTGAGTTGAAAAATTCCTTGGCTGCCGGTGTTGTCACCGTCCCTGAGAACGATGAAGGTATCTTTGACAGCCTCGTGCACTTGAGTTGCCATGAAGACAGAGAGATGAGCTTTGTTCTTGCAGTGAAAAGGACTCTTGATCATGAAAGACGAGGGAGCTGTTAGTTTCCCACAGACATCACCACTGTACAAAAATAATCTGGTCAAGTCTTCGTGGCCTTCAGCGGGGACTGTAGTCTGTTGGTAGGAGAAAGTGGAGGGGGGGTACCTGCAAGGTACTCCGACGCTCAAGTCAGTTTGGGATCAACTAAAGCGTAAGTAAGAAAGGGATAAAAAAAGTGAATACCTGACTCTCCCAAGATGGAGAGTTTTATAGGGGCATTTGTCAGAATGTTGTGGGCGCGTGCCTTTGAATGATTGTAACTGTGAATCTGTTGGGCAGTTTGCCGCATGGGAGGCATTTAGGCGCGGAAGGTGGAAGGCCCTAATGGATATATGCCAACGCCTCCATTCCTATAACGGTCATATCCTCGTGGATCCCATAGCGGGTTTGTCCATAATTGTCTACTGAATTGGGCCTTAATTTTGCGCTAGGCACATGCGAGGCCCGTCCAGAAAAATTAGTAATTTGGTGAGTGAGACTAAAATAAGGAAGACTAAGTAATTAATCAAGTTTAGAGACATAATTAGTCAGAAACCACAAATTCACTTAAAGGGTGTTAGAGAAAGGAAGAACAAGAGGAAGGCTATGGCATTCTCCATCATCAATTTTCGCAGGATTTTTATCAGGAAATTCGAGGTAAGGGGGATAGTGGGTTCATAATAGGTGTTGATACCATGAAAGGGTAACGAGGTGTCTTTTCCCTCATAGGAACTTGTATGTATAAATTTGGTTTGTGTAAATTTGTTCTTGTATGAATGAATCTGTGATGAAATTCTTGTGGATTGATTTATTCTGTCATGATGTGTGCAAATACATTCTGTTGTTGCTGCTATGTGATTGTTGTGTTTGCATATCTGGATTTGTTGCAGGTTGAGGGTAACGAATTAGATCTAAGAACACGAATTTGTTTAGTAATAAGAGGATAAAGAGATGATATGAAATTATAAGTCATAAAATCAATGTAGAAACTATTTAGGACAAATATGGTGTGTAGAAGTGGGATCAAAATGACAAAATCCAGACTGGTGTGAAAAACTCAGGATTTGATACAACCTCTGTTCATACTTGTAACAAGGAGGTATTACGTGTAAGGCATGGCATGCTAGCCAACCATTATGTGTAACACATGGGAAATATGTGTAATAGATGACAAGCTTGGAGGCAATACGCGTAACAGTATGGCAGTACGCGTAAGGGATCTAAAAAATGGATTTTTACTGAAAATTGGTCTCTGCTTTTATGTGTAACAACCATGTCTTACGAGTATAGCCTTGCTGCAGAATGGGCGTTACACATGGAACGCATAGCGGGAGGTGCGAGCGAGTTGGCCTTACGCTTAACGTACAAGGCATTATGCGTATGACCAGCAGAGGTGTAGAAAATTATCGTTTTCGTGATTTCTTTCCTGATTTCGCATCCGATGCAATTTATTTTGGTATGAGAAGTTGGGATAGGTGTCAGAACATGTTGGAACTAGGAATGGTGGTGAAAATAATTAAAAATAGAATTTAGTTGGATTAATTAGATAATGAGCTAATTAACATCGTGTGAGGTATTTCTTGTTGTTGTGTGTGTTGATGAATGGTTTGGACATGTGTAGTAATATTGGTGTGTATTACGGTGAATATATAACTCATATGTGATAAGGAGTATCTTGAAGATGTATGATTTATATTATATATGTGTTGTATGTATATTTATTGTCATGAATTCATGGTGTGTCTGATGATGATGAATCATTGCTCAGGAGGAGTGTATGTGATTCATCCAAACTCCAATATCAAGTGTGGTGGATATAAATCATTGCCAACTAGGGGTGTATGTGATTTATCTAGATTCTATTATGAATTAGGTTTGATTGAATGAACCATGGTGTATTGGTACCACATGCATTGTGTCAGTTATTGAGTCACATTGCATTATTATGTGTTTATTGAATCATAATTGGAAGTGACAAGTGTGTCGTGATGATGTATTGGTTGTATGTGATTACTACTCTTAACATG
This sequence comes from Lathyrus aphaca, assembly GCA_963966055.1. NCBI lineage: Eukaryota > Viridiplantae > Streptophyta > Magnoliopsida > Fabales > Fabaceae > Lathyrus > Lathyrus aphaca. The sequence continues at coordinate 500,222,941 of OZ014525.1, forward strand.
TATTATAAAACGTTAATTATTGAATGTAGTTCTCACCCCTTGTTGTTTGTTGCGTCTATGCTTCTTTGGAAGTACAAATAATCCAGGTACTTGAGTGTGCATGGAGTGTGTGTTGCTTGATCAAGTCTTAGAGGTCGCTCTGATACGTAACACAGGATTTTGGGAGTTTTCATCATTTGTTATTCTTTATTTGTTTTCTTTACGTATCATTCTTTATTTGAAGATTAGTTGAACCACGGGTTTATGCAGAATTGTGGTGTTATCGGCAGATTGCCTTGATTTGAATAGAAAGTTTATTTCCGTTGTTTTATTTCATTAATAAAAAGAAGTTTCGTTGGTCGATTTTTGATGATGTGGCATCCTACTTTTTGGTATAAACTCTGGTTATTTCTGTATTATTTTATGTATTTTATATAATGGGAAAGTGGGGTGTTACATTCCACACGCATGACATTCCCCTACCACTAGTACTTAAGACAAAGTTCATGGGGCTTGAGGCCAGCTGGTGGTGCAAATTTAACAAGTTCAAGAGGCTACACTAAGGATTGATATCAACTCAATTAAGAGATAGAGCGCCTCATCCAAGAGGGTCATATGTAGAAATATGTCAAGGGAGATGTCTCCCAAACACCAGGCAGATCCAACTCTCAAGGGTGAGATTTTTTCGGGAGTCCCAAGTTTAAAAATGGGAAAATAATTAAGCAAGTGGGCAAGGACAAACCTGTGCTCCACACCCTTAACACCATGCATGGAGGATTCACTGAGGGTGGTAGACTAGTTTCATTAGCAAGAGATATACTTGCTAGATCCTAACCATTTAAGGCTTGCCCACTAGATTTTATTTGGGCGAGATGAGAGCCCCATTATTTGAGATTACCTCTTTTAAGAGGTAAACTTCAAGCATCTACCAGTATAAAAATGACCCCATGGTCATAACTGTAAGGTGTGGCGATTGGGAGACTAACATAATGTTTATTGATTAAGGAATCTCTGCAAATATCCTCAAGTAGGAAGCTTTTGAAAGACTCCTCTTAAATTTGGACGACCTCAAAGTATTCCAATGATCTTTGTTAAGTTGCATGTATTTGATATATTCATGGGGAACCTCGATACAATTTTGTTTCTTATCTCTTAAGCTTTTGTTTCATTTATTATTGTCTATTGTGTATCTTCTTCAATTATACATCTTTGGATTAAGTTTTGAATCCATTTGTTTTAGCATACATAATTTAATTGTTTGTATTTGAGTATGATCATTGTGTTCTAAGTCAATTGGTTGAGTTAATGGAACAAGAATCATATTTGATGTTGGTTTAAGTTATCTAGGAAGTGAAATCTCAAACTATTTTGAAAAACTTGAAAATTTGACATAATCTAGATTGTATTTCCTTTTAATGCTAATGAACTTTAACAAATTACTTTTAGAAAAAGATTTTAAGAATTTGGTGTTCAGTTCAACTTCAACATAGAATCAATGAAATACTAAGGGTCAACTGGCTTATAGAGAAACATACCTTGGTATTTATGTAAACTATATTTACGTAACAAATGAGCAACTTTACTACATAAAAGTGTCAAAGAAGATGAACATGAAGTAGATGAATGTTTAACCTTTTTGCTCAAAATAACATCAGTGGATGCTTTACTTCATTGTACCTTTGTCCTTGACCTCTTTGGAATTGGAACAGGAGGTTCAGATTCAATGAAGGAGGAAACTTGTTTCTTGGACCTTTTGTCAAGCCTTCCTATGTACCCAAGCTCATATGTCATTGTTGATGATTGATAGAGATGATGAGTGATGATGATGAATGGAAATGATATACGATTATGATAATGATTTGCGATGATGGATGATTTTGTTTTGAAAGATTTACTCAATTTAGGGTTTGTAATGGACAAAAGAGGAAAATGATGGAATGAGTTTTGAAAATTTGAAAACTAGAAACAAACGAGTTTCAATGCGACCTTTCAAATTTTGATTTGCATAAAGTTAAAAATTTGATTCGGATAAAGTTAAGAATTTGATTTGAATCACAGGATCAATTGAAAAAAATTGATTTGAATCAACTGTGAAACGTCTCAAGTCTCAAGAGAATAATACACATCACAGGTTTAATTGTAACTCATTGATTCGAATCAAAAGACCAAGATTTTGAAATATTTGAAAGGTGGAACTTTTCACAAAAAGGAATAAACACTTAAAATGAATATAAATTTTTTAATGCAAAAACAAACTTTATGTTATGTATGAATGTAAAAATGAACGAGCCTTTTACAATGAAAATGCTCAGAAGAATTTACAAATGCATTTTAATATGAATGCAAAAATTATTTTTAATGCACTAAAATAATAATGATGCATTAATGTATGAAAGATGAAGATGAATGCAATGAACGAACGACATAAATTTTAAATTGATACATTGAATGATTAATTAATTAGGGAATGAATGCATAAACATAGAATATACATAAACATGTATAGATCACATAACACACATATACCAAATAATAAATACTTTAATGCATACGCAAAAGAAATGAAAGAGCGTTAGAACGATCATACCAATTTAGACGATTTAAGCTTAAATTTTTGCTTACGATACCAAATAGAAGAAAACAACAAGGATAACACAAGCTTTAAACAAAAATAGTCAAATACAAATTTGATAGAACTCATCTTGCACGTCTGAAGAACATTGTCAGAATCTCCTTCATAAGGCTTCATATGAAGTTTGAAACGACAATACCATGATCATTAATAATTGACACGACTTATCAATCATGAATCATTAATTCAACACTTGGATGCTTGATTTGAACTTTAAGTATATTGCTTGAATCTATTATAGTTAGTTGAAACTTCAGAAAATCATTGTAAATACTCACACAACTACCTTTATCTTCTTCTAACAATGACCTTGAAAGACTAGGTCACTAGAAAATGTTTTTGTTTTCTTTTCCTTTTCTCATAATACTTTCTATTATATTTTTGTGTGAATGTATGACCTTTAAATTAGGATCAATCTAGAAACAACCTTTAAGAAATAGTGTCACAAACATACTGCACATATCTCAAATAAATTCTTAAGCTTCCAAAAAATCAATGTAGCTTCCAAAAATCTATGTGATCTATTACAATAAAAATCAAACACAAGTAAATCAATGTAGTTTCATTAGGATTCATTGAATTTCATAAGCTTCCAAAACGTTTAATAAAACTCGTCTAGGATCGAAGGAATCATATCCTCGACTTTTGGAGTCGCTAGACTTTGAACAAAATTCAACATTTGATACCAATTTTTGGATGAGAATATGGAAGCAAAAATGTCTAGAAAGGGGTTGAATAGACCCAAAAACCTTTAGATAATTTGAAAAACAAATAGGCCACATAAGATAAAATCAAAGATTTTAATAAGTGTAGCAAAACATAAAATGAGAGAGCTTGGAAGCTTCTCAATGAATCAAGCCATATGAAATGGTACATGAGGTTACCATGAGATTGATTTCTTCTAGTGCAAGTCACTTACATGACAACCCAAGTCGCTTTAAACAAAGTGATTTAAAAACACATTACATGGATGTTCTTAACAATGCATAATTGACCTCATGATGATTCCTTAAGCTTAATACAACGCAAACTTAAGCTTATACATTAAATCGCTATAAGCACGGCCTAACCTATATGGTATACAATCAATGCAATCTTACAACTATGCAATAACAAATATGAATGAATGATTGAATTCTTGTAAAGTAAAATGATATGGAGAAGGAAAGATACAAAGGGATATACAGTGCTTCGACATTCGTCCTTGCTTTTTCTAAATGGACTCTTCAATGAATGATGACATCGGAACATAATCACAGTATTCCACTATGATGATAATTTTTTTACAACACTTTGATTACAGAGAACTATCACATGATAATTCCCTCCGATGAGGCAGGCGCTAAATTGCTAAAAAAATACAAGATCCCTAGAGATCCTTATCCAATAACCTCGCTATCCACAATAACCTGCTCTATGTATTCATGTGTGACGATCCAACGATTTCTTGTCTAAGAGATTTCCCTTAACTGACCGTATATTGGACAACTTCCAACTTTGTCTGCATGAAGTCTTTCTCCAATGCCACCAAAGAAGTACAACTTCCTAGTCTTCATTACAGATTGTTGATTCTTGATCTTGCCAAAGTCTTCCTTGGAGTATAATGGAAACTCTAATCTTGTTAAATGACAACTCAATTCCAAAATGCACTCAAGAGATGATACATGCACCTGTTACATTATAAAAACAACATCACATAAGAATATTAGATAACCTAATGTACCTATAGTCCCGCTTACACATAATATTTAGAAATTGTTCCATAAACAAGGAAAAAGACTAAGGATGAAGATGAAGAACGGTGCTAGATAATCTCAATAACCACTGACATTAAAAATGACTAGTTAAGTAATTCAATTTTGATGAATACACATACAAGCTTCAATCAAGTTTTTAGAAGAGTGGGTTTTGGTTCTTGATTGTTATTAAGAGCTTGCTCAATTTTTAACTAGATTGATCAACTCATTCTCAGATTTTTCACCCAAGAACAACAACCAAACTGCATAATAGAAGATGCAACAAAAAAGATAAAGAATTGACATTGGTTTTAATATCAAAAGGTTGGTGTTTGTAGAAGAAGAGAGAAGAATGATGTAAATATGAACACACTAAGAAGAGAAGACAAAAATCATAATTTTTATCTCTATGGATCACCATAGGTTTCCCATAATTATTACTTTCACCAAAAGAAACAGTCATTTAAATAAGTGATGGAAAATTGGGTTTTTTATGTTTGATTTGAATCAAGAAGGATTTGTGATTCAGATCAATCTGGACAATGACAAAAATGGCATTTTTTAAGAGCTAATGATTCAAATCATTATTTACAGTTAATTCAAATCAAATAAGGTTATAATTCGAATCATGTACAATTTTTATCTGAATCATGTGATCCAAAATGGTTTTCCAATTTTCAATAGGTGATTATTTCAAATCAAATATAACACATGATTTGAATCAAATGCCAAATTATCAAAAATCAAATGTTCTAACTTGTGATTCAAACTACTCAGATGGAAATTGTAACACACTTCTACCCCACAATAATTTATATAAAAAATACTTTATATTATCAGAGTAAAATCAAATAGAAAGGTGCCACATATTATTCAAAACATCATTTAATAATCATTGTCAAGTCCCGTAACACGGGTTACACGTCCATTCATTAGCATAAATCAACAACTATGCAGCGAAATCATACTTTTTAACTCAAGTCAATAGAAACTACTTCATAAAAAATGCATCAAATTCGTAATGTCATCAATTACATGAAAATATTCCAACATAAACCAAAATAAAAAAAAACGCAGGGTTCACAAACTATTCCCAACCCAATGTTACATGTTTCAGAGCAGGACACCACTAAACACTACTAAAGTGATAAAAGAAATGCTCCAAGACTCAATCCTCCAGCACCGCAAGTCTACTCTTGGCTATCTGCAAGTTATCCACATAAGAGACAACATTTCCAAGCAGGCAGGGTGAGAAATCACAATTCATTATAATCGTATAAGGACATGCAAATTAAACGGAATAATCAGCACAATGTCATAATATCATCAACTAACTTCCCTACATAACACAATTACATTCATTCATATACAATGTCAACTATAATGATATGCAAAGAATGCATGTGGTACCGATTTCTCCATGGATTGATGCTGGCCATCAACCCTCCACAAGGGAGCACAACATAAACAACATATCACTTCAATCTGCATAATAGGATCGAAGATACCAATAAGCCAGAGCCCTAACATAAAATTCTATGAAATGCAATGATACGAATTCTCCTTAGTTCATCAAAAATCATGATGTGCATCATTCATTACATATTCAACAAGAAATTATCATACAATCATGTTTTATCATCTATACATCAATAAACAACTTAACAACAAAAATCGGCACAAGAAAGCATAAAAAACATATAAAAAAACGACCAATACAGTCACCTAGCATGGCCACCCGTGTCCTGTGACACGGCCCATGTCAGAGGCCTACATTCAAAACTCCAAAAATAGCAAAATGCATCTGACACAGTGGTCTGACACGACTGCCAGTGTCCTGTGACACGGCCCGTGTCAGACACACTAGAACAAAAAAACATTGTTTTCCCCCAACCAGAAGGCTGACACGGGTGCCCGTGTCGTGTGACACGGTCCATGTCAGGATGCGTAAAAACCCAATTTTCCCAAAATATTTCCTGCTGCGTTTTGATCTCAAATGCCTAAATAAATCAGTTTTTCCAACAACAAAAATGCATCAATTTGCTCACATAATGCACATACATCAACACATATCATTCAAAATTTACTTTATTTCATCAAATACAACAATTACTCTAAAGCTTACAAAAACCCAAACTATTCACAACTAACTCCTATAAAACTATAATAAACCATGAAAACTCCCCATACCTTAGAGAATTCCACATCTTATCCTTCTTTCTCCAAGGTTTCTAACAACTCTTCAAGTCTTATGCTCCTATTCTCTTCCTCAGAACTCTTCACAAAAATACGATAAAAATGAGAAACTGGTTGTCTTCCCTTCTTCAGAGAATTATCCCATTCCATAGATTTCCAAAATTATCCTTACTATTTTCCTTAAATACCACCTTACCCTTTTCTTAATATTTTTTATAATAATATAAATAATACACTAATTATTTGTTCTATTAAATTATTTAAAAATACTCCTTGCTCCAAAATTCCCCAAAACTCACCAAAACTTCTTAATTCCTTCTAAATTAAATGAATAAATAAGTAAATGATTAATTTAGATTTCCAGGGCGTTACAACTCTTTCCTACTTAAATAATTTTGTCCTCGAAAATTACCTGAAGTAAACAGAGTCGGATACGACTCCTTCATCTGATCTTCACGCTCTCAAGTCCAACTCTCTCCAACTGATCCGCCCCACAATACCTTCACTAAAGCAATCTATTTACCTGAGATTTGCTTCAATTATCGACCATCAATCCTCACAGGAAAAACTTCAATTGTCAGGTTATCTTTTTCCTAAACATTATCCATTTGGATCACATGCGACGAATCCGGAATATACTCCCTCAACTGTGACACATGAAACACATCATGTAAATTCGCAAGTGATGGTGGTAAAGCCACCCGATAGGCAACCTTTACTATCATCTGCATAATATGATACGGACCGACAAAACGAGGAGTGGGCTTTCTAGACTTCAAAGCTCGACCCACACCAGTCATCAGAGTAACTCTTAAGAACACGTGATCTCACTCCTAGAATTCAAATGATTTTATTCTCTTATCATGGTAACTCTTCTGACGACTCTACGATGTCTTCATCTTTTCCTGAATCATCTTAATTTTCTTTGTTGTTTCTTGAACAAACTCAGGTCCGAGTATAGAACTCTCTCCTGACTCATACCAACACATTGGAGTTCAATAACGTCTACCATACAACGCTTCATATGGAGCCATCTCAATACTAGCATGAAAATTGTTGTTGTATGTAAACTCAATCAACGACAAGTGACTATCCCAAGATCCTTCTTGGTCTATCACACAAGCTCTCATCAAATCTTATAAATATTGGATTATTCTTTCAGTCTGACCATCTGTCTGCAGATGATAAGCAGAACTCATCCTCAACTTAGTACCCAAAGCATCTTGTAAACTCTTTGAAAACCTCGACGCAAATTGTAACACCCCATTTCTACCCGACATTAATAATTTAAATCAGAGTTATAAAAATTCCTCAACAAACAGGGGATATTACATTTTCAACTTTAAAATCAAATAACAAAGCTTCATTAATAATCATGCTTCACAAACTACGCAGCGAATTCAACACAAAATTTGCAACTTTAAAACAACTTTCAAAATATTCAACATCAAATACTTCAAAATGGTTTTCAACATAAAACAACTAAAAACGAGTTCATAAACTAAATAAAATCCACAAAACAAAACATGTGTTCATCCCCACGAAGTGCTATGTATCAGAGCGACAAACACCAACTTGAGACGACTAAGTACTCGAATCTTGGTTACCTGCATGTTACCAATAGAGGGAAACATTCAAATAGAAGGGACGAGATATCGAATAACATAAACATGAGTATGATAATCAATATGTAAGCAAGAGTTCATACAATCGCCCACTTCACACAACTAGCAACATCAACATACAACTTGAAACCTACAACTAGTAATAACATAGATAAAATGTGACTCAAATGCGACTCAACTTATATATATATATATATATATATATATATATATATATATATATATATATATATATATATATATATATATATATATATTAAGAAAAATGAATGAAAGAATGATAATTTTAATTAAATATCATTATTATGTATTGAAAATACTGTTGCACCCCAAAATTTGCCCTCACCTAGACAAGGCATTGTGTACTAAGGTATCTCAAGAGATTCACAAGGTATCTCAAGAGGTTCACAAGGTTCACAATTAGTCAGAAAGTTTGACAATTCCCTCAGACAATGCATCCTCCTAAGCAATGCATCTTAAACTAGGGTTTTGACTTCCATCAGGCTAAACGGACTTCCAAAGCTTCAAGTGAGCTTCATAGCATCCTATATGTCTTCAAGAATCCCTATGTCAAGTTTCAAGGCTTTCCCAAAAAGTTTGCTTAGTCAGATGATCAGATAGGCTAAAATCAGTCAAAGTAGTTAAAAAGTCAAACTGAGATCAACTGTGGTCAAACCAAAGTCAAACTTCATGATTTTGCCAACATCAAGTATATGAATTAAAATTCATCATTTGATCAAGGGTTGATCATGATTCATCAAGGAGATTTCAGATCATCAAGAATCAGAAGTTTCTAAATTAGGGTTTTCACAGGAAAAGTCAACTGAACTTTGACTAGCCATAACTTTCACATGCTTCATCAAAAATTTCCCATCCAAATCTCATTTTGAAGGAAATCGAATTATCTACAACTTTGTGTATCACAAGCCAAGCCCCAAAATGCTTCATTTTGAAGGTATGAGCTAAGACATTATAGGTCATTTCAAAAGTCAACAAAAGGTCAACATCTTCCAAAGAGCATAACTTGAGAATGGTAAACGATATGGACATGAGACCAAATAGGTTTGTTAGAGGACTCCCTAAGCTTTCCAAAATGTCCAAGAACACCTTCATAGCCTTAAAATTGAGGGATTTATGCCTTTGCAAAGTTGGGAAATATTTGAGAGGTTTATGAAGCAAATGGGGCCTTAGAACTAAATTTCTCTAAATGGGCTTGCATTTTTATGACCCAATCACTACCATGACATCATGCACGAATTAAAAATCATTTATTCAAATTTTTATTCTTTTTATTTTATTTATTATGATTTTATACATTAAAAATCATTTTAAATCAAAATAAAATATAAAAGTCTCAATATTTGATTTGATTTTTGTTCTAGAAAGTCTTAAAGGTTAATTAAAAGAGATTGAGATCATGGAAAATCAGATCAACCAAAAATAACAAGGATATATCAAAAAAAATTCAATATTTGAAAGCATATCTTTTTCAATCTCAAATGATCCAAAAGTCCAAAGGAGGATCTGATTTTTTGACCTAATTATGTTCTATTATATATGTATAACATAAAGCAATGCAAAGGGGGGAATTTGGCTGCCTCCAAGAGTAAGATCAAACTTCAAATTTTTCATAAAAAACTCATAATTCGGATTCTATTTTGCAGGCTATATCAAAGTGTTTTGAAGGTTGCAATCTCTTCCTTGATCATCCTTGATGCTATCCCAATGCTTTACATCATCAAAATTGCCCTCATATGCATAAACAGAATCCGTGTTCTTACACTTTTATGATTTTTTTGTTTTCTTCTATTCGTGCCATATAAATTATGTTTGATTGATGTTTTGTGTTTACAATGAAACAAGGAACGTTTCTGGATGGTTCAATTGAAGTTTCGTTGCAGCTTGAAGATTCTGCCATGATTAGGGTTTTGAACCTCACTTTAGGATTTTCATGTTTAAGCCATATAAATAATTTTGGAAGCCGTGGTTAAATCGTAAACCTCACAAGGATCATGTTTATGTATTTAATTTGTTAAAATTTTGCGGATTTTGGATGTTGCAAGCTTGCAGGTTTATAGTGACAATTGGACTACCGTAGCTATAAGTCCTTTAAAACCCGTAGCTAAAAGCTCCTCTCCTGAGGTTGAAGATGAAAGCTATGGCGCGAAGATTTATTTCAAAATTTCAATATAATTAATCTTGTTTTTGTTTCATTAACATTACAAGTTGTATGGTTGGTTCAGATGGTGGAGGTCACGCTTGTGGGAAGCCCAAGACCTGGGTTCGAATCCCAGGTCTCTTTTTTTTTATATATAATTATGTTATGTTTTTTAGGTTTATATTATATTGAATGTTGCTCCTTCAAAGTCACCAACGCATGTGCAGTCCAGTGGCAAGGGATATATGTGTGGAGCATGGAGGCCTAGGTTCGACCCCAGGCTCCAACAGGTAAGCTATTTTGGTTCCTTTTTTCTAATTTTTTGTTATTTTAATATATTTTAATAATTATTATTAATTAACTAAATTTTTTCTAAATGAATAAAAACTTAATTAGTTTATATGTAACTATAAATAGATATTTGTAAATAAGTACTAATTATTTTTCTAAATCTTATTTTATTATTTATTTTACTATAATTATATTTTGTAAATAAAAAAAACTTATTTATTTTAATTAATTATTTTTAAAACCCTAATTATTTTTAAAACCCTAATTATTTTCTAAAACCCTAATTATTTTCTAACCCTAATTTCTAACCCTAAATTTTTTGTTAACCCTAATTGTTTATTTAACCTTAATATTTAACTTAATTAAATAATTAATCATTTTTTGTTATAAGTAATTATTATTTGTTTATTATTATAATTATTCTATTTTCTTATAAGATTTTCTAAAATTGTTTATTTAACTTTAAAATAATATATTCTCTTAAATTTTATATTCTTTATATTTTTACTAACCCCTTTTATTATTATTATTATTTCATTATTACTAACCTTTAAATTATCACTTATTTATTATATTTATCATTATTGTTTCTATTATTATGTAATTGCGAAAGCCATGTAATAGTCGTAGATTTATTTTTTTGTCTCTATTTTATTTTTTATAAATATTTTTATTGCCATGGTTAGTAACTATAGGGTGTGTATAACTATGTGTAATTATAATAATTTAGAAAACTAATTAAATAAGATAAATACTTGAACATGAACACTCACATACGTAAGTCGATCTTTGATCGTCATCCTACACTTTCTAAGGTTACCTCTCATGTTGCCTATTTCTAAGGTCAAGTAAGGTGTCTTAAGCAAAGTCCCTTCATAAAATATCATCAAGTCCCTTCAGTTTATAAGATCAAGTCCCTTCGAGGTTGCCTACGATAAATGATCTTGTCCCTTCGAATAAAAGATGATAAGTCCCTACGAATTGCTAAAGACACCTTGCAGTTGCCTAAGTTCAGATGTCCCTTCACATGTCCCTTATCACATCCAAGGTAATGACTACCTATTCCTTAATAATAGGGCTAGTCTTACCATTGAAAGAACATATAAGAACAGTAAAGACTTAAAATAGGGTAGGTTTCTCTTAAGTACTTGCTCACTCTTTCAAAATACATTTTACACTTCACATTTCAAACAAATTTTCAAAAGAAAGTCTTTATATACATCCATACGAGGATCATTATAAAACACTTAGAAATTTTTTTAATCACACACTACACCTTTCTCAAAACAGTTTAAAGTGAGCTAAGTAACTAAGAGCCCATGGATAACCATGGATATAAAGGGTGCTAACACCTTCCCTTTATATAACCTACCCCCCGAACTCAAAATCTTTTTAAGGTCTTTCCTGTTCTTTTATGTCCTTTCCTTTTGGATAAAATAAAAGTCGGTGGCGACTCTTGCTTTATGTGTGAAAGATCCTAACCCGGATCTAGTGTACCTTAGGTATATGGCAATAGACCAAGGAAAATGTACGGCGTATACCGATATGGTTGATCTGGTGGCCATAGTTAGTGTGACTTCTTGGTTGGTGCTTATATTTCTTAAGTAAGTTGAGGATAATATGAGGCTTCCATATGTTGTCAATACACTAACTAACTTTTAGAACCTTAGTCATCCCATCTTGGCCTTTAGAAAAGTAGTGAGATAACCGGCTTTGGTGAAGACTGAAGTTGGTTGATACTCGATACTACGTTCATTGAGATCCTAAACTTGGAGGGTTTTGGTTGGCAAGTAAGTTGCCTACTGAACAACCACCCTTGGGAAGGATCAATGATATTGAGATCCCTCAGAACCTGGTTACTTTTGTAGGACAGGATGAACCAACTAAACTTCAGGGGAGGGTACTTACCTTTAAACCTCATGCAAGCCTCTAAACCTAGGGCTATGGTGTGACTTGTTTGTGTGTGCTACATGTTTGTAATTGAGCATAGCATCATAACATCATCATGCATCATAAGCATAGCATTTTCACTAACCATTTCAAGGACCAAAGGATTTATCTTTGTTCTTTGTTGCAGGTCATGGCTTATGCTCGTAGGAATACTATTCGGGTCAACTTTGTAGAAATACCTCCTAAGCTTAAGGAATTGGTCTCTCAAGTTTCTGAAAACTCCCAATTCATCAAGAGGCATGGTTACCTACTGGATCTAGTCACTTCAGGGTTCAATGAATATATGATGAGTGTCCTATTTCAGTTCTTTGATCCTAAACATCATTGTTTCACATTCCCCGACTATCAGTTGGTTCCTACAATAGAAGAGTTCTCCAACTACTGGGTATACCTATCCTTGATCAGAGACCTTTCACAGGCTTGGAAAAAGAGCCTAAACCTGAAGTCATTGATGCAGCCCTACATTTGAAGAAATCAGACATTGTCCTAGAAACGAGAAGGGGAGTTAAGGGTATTCTTGCTAAGGTATTGATGGAAAAAGCTCAAGTGTTCCTGAAGGCTATGAGTTACGATGCTTTTGAGGAGATCTTAGCCCTATTGATTTATGGCTTAGTGTTGTTCCCTAATCCAGACCAGTTCATAGACATACACGCTATCAACATATTTCTGACTCGCAATCCAGTGCCTACATTTCTTGGAGACATCTTACACTCTCTTCATACCCGTACTACGAAGGCACGAGGAACTCTGATGTGTTGTATAACTTTATTGTCTAGGTGGTTTATTTCTCACCTTCCTCGATCAGTGATGAAGAATGAACAAGGGTTCAGGTGGTCCAAGAGGATTATGTCACTTTCTCATTCAGATATTCATTGGTGCTCTAGATCTATGGAGAATGTTACTATCATTGACCGTTGTGGGGAGTTCCCTAATGTGCCACTCCTTGGCATAAGAGGGGGAATTACCTACAATCCTTCCTTAGCTCTACGTCAGTTTGGTTATGCTCGGAGTGATGGTCCTCATGACATGCTTATTCAGGGTATTGTGTTCGACTACGACAACGATCTGCAAGGTTACCGTTAAAGGTTCATACGAGCATGGGGTAAAGTGAACAAGGTTGACAGAAAGACTCTGGAACCCAAGTACACCATTCCTATGGAACCTTATCTCAGATGGGTGCGATCTCGTGCTCAGACTCTTATAATGCCATATCCTGCCATCCTGTCAGTTACCATGGAGCCTGTTGCTGAAGGAGATACTTCCTATATCATTCTTCATCCAGATATGCCCACTAACATGGAGGAGTTACAAAGGTCCTAGATCCAGTCGAAGGAGCAAAGAGATACTTTTGAGACTCATTACAAAGCAAGTCAAGAAAGAATCCTGGAGCTAACAAAACAACTTCACGAGGAGCGGAATCTCAACTCATACCTCAACACAAAGAGGAAACGTCCATGGAAGACTCAAAACCCCATCTTTGTATTCATTTCATTTTTGTTGTAAGCCCAAGAGGCAAATAAGTTTATTGATTACTAATAAAAGTTTACTTTTTGTTTGTTTAAACAAATTTAAATCCTGCGGTCCTTGAAAACATTGCATACGCATTTACATACCATATCATTGCATCACAGGTTTCACAACAGGTTTCTCATCTTCTCGCTGTTTATTTCAGCAGAAATGGCTTTCGAACAATCTGTCAAAGATCTTCAAGCCCAAAATGCTCAGTTTCAAGAAGTGATCATGAATTTTTCCAATGGGCAAGAAGAGTTGAAAGCACTTCTCTCTGAAAATCCTGAAGATAACAAGAATGGTCAGTTGGAACAATTGCAAGCTGAGATGGCAAAAATGAGGTTCCAGATGAATGGCCAGATGGCTCTTATTCAAAGTTTAGCTCAAGGTCAAGAAGAGCTAATAACCTTTGTCTACAAACTTCAAAGTAACAGAGACGGGGATCTAATCATCAGTCAACCTCCATTAAAACAAGCTGACTTGGTTGAAAGAAAGATAACGATAAAAGAAGGAAAGAGACGGGCTACTACTGGTCATCCTTCAATGGAAGAAAGAAGGCCTTGTAAGGTTAATCCACTTCGATACAAGGAATGTAGAAGACAGTTCATCCGGTTCAGCACACCAATGTCACAAGTTTTGCAATGCCTGTTGTAGATGAAGTTGATTTCCTTGGAAAATTCTCCTAAAAATCCTAATACCTCCTCTCCTCGCTATAATCCCAAGGCAAGGTGTATGTATCACTCCGACTGTCCTGGACATGACACTAATAATTGTTGGGCATTGAAGAATAAGATTCAAGACCTGATTGACGAAGGAATACTCGAGGTTACGCCAGAAGGCCAGGTTGAGTTCTTCTACTGTCCATCAAGCATCAAAGTTTCCAGATAACTGGAGTGACGAGTTTAGAGGAAGAGGCTTTGAGAACATTTGAATTTTCATTTGTAATTTCTTTTGTTTGTTTAAACACTTACTATTATGTTAAACTTTTGTTTTCATTAATGCATTGCATATGTTTGTCTTGAATTAATCCATTAGTTTCACTATATTTTAAACTATGCTTCATATTTCTATTTTGTGATATTTAACTCCTGATAAAGCTATAAGCCTGTAGAGGGAGGATGACGAAAATAATACCATAATCTTATGCAGTATGTTTTTGAACAGACTATGCTGACGATGTACAAGAATTGTTTCAACTCCTAAACAGTGGAGATATAAGGAAGTTAATCCCTAGTCAACCCTTTTGAGCCTATGAAGTAGGAGTTTTCATTCTCATACAAATTAAAACCCTTATTCATAACCTGGGGCAGGGTAGTTACTCGGTTAACTCAACTATGCCAATTGTTTGTGTTGTACACAACTAGTGATATTTCCTTATAATCACTAAAGTCTACAAGTCAATATCTAGCAAAAGAAAAAGCTCACTAAGTCAAAACCTATGAAGGAGACTTAGTAAAAAAATTAAGACATCCCGCTGACTGTAACCTTGAAATAAACAGTTCAGGCAAAAAGAAGGGATAACAAAGTCAAAAGAAAAAAGAGGTCACTATGAATCCTCAACAAAGAAAGATGACTGAATGTTCAAATAAATTTTTGGTTTCTGAACCATCACAAATGTCAGTGTTACAATTCTAAATTCCTTCGAAGCTTCAATGCATAAGTTAACCGAACATAAGACTTAAGAACATCATGAAGAATGGGTTGGGTACAAATAAATTTGAGCCTTTATCTTTTGTTTCTTAAACCATGAACCAGGCCACGTTACAACCCTTTAAAAGTCCTAACTGAAGTATGGTTAGTTCGAAAGTGTACTGCTACAAAAAGGTATCCTGACTCCTTTAGGGCTCATTATAAAACTTGAGTTAGTTTTCACAAAAATTGTTTTTTATAAAAGAACTCTTTTTCAAAACTTCAAGACAGACATAAGCATTGCATTTTTGAATATATTTGTTTGCATATACCTGAGTGTTTGATAAACAGAGAAACTTACAGGATGAATGTTCAATAAACCAAAGTCCTTCTGATAAACAAAGTTTCTTCCTGGATCAAAGTCCATGTATACAAAGGGGCATAGTCATTATCTCCCAATCAAGGGGGCAGGTCATGATACTGCATAACTCATTTGGGGCAATCAGGACAGGATTCAACTATGTTTAAGTAGCCAGGGGCATATCTCCTCATCTATCTAAATTACCAAGGGTAACATTACAAAGTTCATAATTCCAGGGGCATAGTTACTGTTTCCCAATCAAGGGGGCATACCAAGTTACTGCTCAATTCATTCGGGGCAATCAGGTCCAGATTCAACAATGCTTAATAGTCAGGGGCAGCTCTCCTCATATATTTGAATTACCAAGGGTAACATTATAAAGTTCATGATGTCAGGGGCATATTATTGTGGGGCATTATGCTTATTTCTCTTGAGGTAACTACATTCAGATACTTCCATTATGGGACAATTCATCCTCAACCAAGGGGTAATGCTTTCTTTTCAAATCTAATACCCGAAGCGTATATGGTCCATCACAATTTCAACAACTTATCCTTCTTTCTCCAAGGTTATTAGCAACTCTTCAAGTCTTATGCTTCTCTCTTCTCTTCCTCAAAACTCTTCACAAAAACACGATAAAAATTAGAACTGATAGTCTTCCTTTCTTTAGACAATTATCCCATTCCATGGATTTCCAAAATTATCCTTACTCTTTTCCTTAAAACCCACCTTACCCATTTCTTAATATTTTTAATAATAATAATAATAATAAATAAAAAATAATACACTAATTATTTATTCTATTAAATTATTTAAAAATACTCCTTCTTGCTCCAAAATTCTCCAAAAATCACCAAAACTTCTTAATTCCTTCTAAAATAAATAAATAAATAAATGATTAATCTAGATTTTTGGGGCGTTACAGAAATGACAAAATAGTAACTTTCAAAGGCTCAAAAAGGAAATGTTAACATGGATAAATTAATATAACATGAAATGTAAAAGGTTCTTAAAGGTACAATACAGTAGCCGAAGCGGTTACAATCAAATGGAATCCATGAGAAATATATTGATTATGATCCAAATAATTACTCACAATAATCAAGCAATTTTTTGTTGAATTACAATCGGGCCCAAAGCCCAAACTACAAGCACCAAATCTAAACTAACACAAACTAGGTTTTCAATTGTTCTTTGCCTCCCAGAACCCTAATGCCTTCCTAGCCTCCTAATGCGCCTCTTCATTATTTTTCCTCCGAACATGCTCAATCTCCACCCCATCAAAGTGCTTCGGTTTCTTTTTAATCCTTTTATAGGTAAGCCCAACTTCAGTTATATATTATTCCCCTTTATTAGCCTTCATCATCTTTATAACCTGCATGTTATCAGATCCAGTTCTGATGTTTTTGTTTTTTCCTTAATGGCTATATCAATGGCCAAATTCAAAGCTTTCGTTTCCGCTTCCACCACAAAGTTGTTGCCTTCCACTTTGGTGGAATAGAGTTGTTGCACCACCCCATTTTCATCGTACCTCGTAACTCATAGCCCCCAACACTGATTTTCAATCATCGAGGCATCCACATTGTAAGTAATTATGTCTATCTGCTGGAAATATATATTGTTCTTGTTTTTTTTTAATATTGTTCAGATTTTGTCTTCTACATTTATCGTTTATCTGACTCTGTTTTTGACTATTGTTATCTTTCTCCATACATTTCTCTCCTTTTGCTATTATTTGTTGGTATCCTGATTTAACACTATATTGTCCATCTGTTGTATGTTTCTAAGATAGAATATCCTCCTCCTGCTTATTATGCAGCATAATCTGATTTATGGCTTCCTTGTCTATACTCCACAAGCTATCCTTAATAATCCTTTGGTTCCAATTGTTGCTCTCCACCTGCATTAAATCATCCACCCTGTTTAAGTTTGTAACGTCAGGTATAGTAGTAAGAACTCTGTAGTTGTGATTAATAGGTATTGAATTATCATTCCGTATATTGATTTTATTGCCATTTCCCACTGTCCAACAAAAACTTATCTTAATCACTTTAATACCCTTATGGAGGCTCCTCCACAAATAACTGGAGTTAGTTCCCATTTCTACCCTCAAAATCTCCTTTTTAGGGTAATATTTGGCTTTTAGAAGTCTAGCCACTAAACTCTCAGGCTCACTGTAAAGTCTCCAAATTTGTTTAGCCAACTGGGCTACATTGAACTCCTTCATGTTTTTGAATCCTATCTCTCCCTCCACCTTGTAAGTGCAAAGATTCTCCCAAGATTTCCATTGTATCTTCTTATTCCCCCACCAGTAATTGGCCACCATGCTCTCCGTCTTTTTTATAATTTGGTTTGAAATTAAGAAAATACTCATGACATATGTAGGAATAGCCCGCACTACTGCTTTGATCAATGTTTCCTTGTCAGCTTTGGATATATGCTTGTTGTCCCAAACTTGAAGTCTGCTTCTGACCTTATCCAAAATGAAACTAAAGTTGTTGTTTCTGGATTGTTTCCTAAAATAAAATATCATCTTAAATATAAAATAATTTAAATGGAATAAATAGCATTCACAATCTTTTTTTTATTTTATAATTTCTTAACCATTTTATTCATAAAACCATGATTTTAATGAAAAAATAATTTTTTTAAATGCCTTAATAAAAAACAAAAGTTAGATTTAAATAATAATAAATAAAAAATTTGTGGTTTTTTTATTTAAGAAATATTAATAAAGTTAGAAACAAATAAAAAGAAGGAAAAAAAAACTACAATTGAGATATATGAGATTCAAACCCGAGACCCTCAGCTTGTAAGTCTTACTCATGCTTTCTTACTAATTGTGTCATTTTAATGGTATTAGAAAACATATAAAATGTGGTCAAAGTTTGGGGTACGTCAACTTGCTTGATTCGGATCATGATTTGATACATGTGATTCGGATAAACCAAACAAATGATTCGAGTCATAGTTGTTTTTCAACAAAAATATTTATAATCATGATTCTTGTCATACACTAATGTGATTCACATAAAAGTTTTATGTGATTTGAATCAGACACTTCTCTGATTTGAATCGCAAAGTCAGTGACAAAATCCATATCTCAAATTGAATTATTGATTCAGAATCAATCATATGCTTGATTCAATTCAAGCTTTAAAAACTCCTTGTTTTAAGATGTCTAACTTGTGATTCAAGGCATATATATATATATATATATATATATATATATATATATATATATATATATATATATATATATATATATATATATATATATATATATATATATATATATATATATATATTAACTTTGAAAAATTTACTCAAACTAAAATTAAATTAAAATGGATTTAAATCTAATTAAGTGAAATGGTCGACTAAAAGTACAATTCTACAACAAATAATCAAATTAGAACTAAATCGAAAAAATAAAAAATGAAATTACAAATATAAAAAATTATAGAACATCAAAATACAGATAAAATGAACTTTTACCAACTGGCCATTTTCTGATTAATAGACGATCTCCTTTAGATTTTTCTTACCTTATTGTATGAAAACCTTGTTACTTAAAGAAATAAGAAGCAAATTATAGTTGCTCGATCAAACACTAGCAGGAATATGAAATAAATTGACCATCAATTTTGCACTATTTAATATTTAATATGAAATAAAAATGAGATTAATTGTTATGCTGATAAGAAGTTTACTACAACTATATTCTTAAGATTTAGGGTTCAACCAAAGACTACAAAACTAGAATAAAAGTGAAAAGATAAGTTCTCAAATTTCTTCTTAGTTTCTCTTCAAGAGCAAAGAGTTTAAATACAACCAAACCCTAATGGGTCAAAGACCAAATAAAAAAGGCTAGGCCCATTACAATAACAAGTAAAGTAAAATTTAAAAGATACTTAAAATTAATTTAGTTCATAATCTTCCATCCATTTGGGTTTGCTTCTAATTCTTGTGGGCCTTGTATCATTACTCACCGGCCCAAAAACATTCTTGTCCTCAAGAATGGGGGTATGAAGAATCCTGGAAGGGTTGAAGCAAGAAGCCCATGTGGCAGGCCCAAAGACGCTGGCAGGTGGCTGAGTTTTGTGTGCACAATTTTCACCCTGCGGGACAGCTGGTGGGGGATGTGGGACAGGTGGTGAGGTAGGAGACACGTGTGGAGGAGGGAGTGTGTCACGTGTGGGCATGAATGGGACAGCTGGTGGAAGGGTGGGAACAAGGCGTGCATGTGGGCCAGATGGCGCATGAGATGGGCAAGGTGGCAAGGGGGAAGAGTGTTGAGGTGGCGAAATGTTTGGGAGAGTGGGTGCATGCGGGACAGGTGGAAGGGAGAGGGAAGCTGAGTGTGATACAGCTGTAGTGCATTGCCTAGAGTCCCACAAAATTTTATGGGGCAGAGGAAGCGTGATTTCCACCTTTTCTTTCTCACTTTGAAAGTTGTGTAACGGTTGGGATGGGGTTTTGCGCGGCCCAATAGTATCCAGCGGTGTGAGAGAATTTTGAGGAAAGTTATTGGGACACTCCAAGTCAGAAAGTTGATGTACTTGCTCATTTCCATTCAGTTTCAGTTTCTCTAAAGTCTCATTCAACGCTTCACTCCTTCCTTCACCCTTTTCTTCCAACTTTTCAAAGTTTTCAACTATCTCTCCTTGCTGAGTTATTTCGGTGCCTCCCGGGGATGAAAAAATGGTCGGCGAAGGTGAGTCCTGCACATCCGAAATGTTGGTGGTAGCCGAAAATGGAGGGACGTCGTATTCAGAAGGAAGCGTCGTTGTGAGTTCGGGCGGAACAGGACCGATGAATGGTCTAAGTTGTGAGACATGAAAAATCGGATGAATCCTTGCGGTGTTTGGTAGCTCGAGTTTGTACGCAACTTTACCAATTCGTTGTAGAACCTTGAAAGGCCCAAAGAAACGTTTTGAAAGCTTTTGGGACGAACGGCGTTGCACTGAAGATTGCCGGTAAGGTTGGAGGCGGAGCAAAACAAGGTCACCGACGGCAAAGGTAAAGTCTTGTCTTTTTTTATTAGCTTGATTCATCATTCTCTGCTGACTCTGACTCAGATTATGTTTCAGTTCTTGTAGGATTTCTTCCCGTTGGCGGAGATTGACATCCACATCTGGAGATGGTGATGAACCAGTGATGTAATGAGTGAAGGCCGGAGGAGGTCTGCCATAAAGAGCTTCAAAGGGGGTCATTCCAAGCGAGCTATGGAGGGAGGTATTATGCCAAAACTCTGCTAAGTGTAAGTATTTGTACCATTGTTTGGGTTGTTCACTTGTAAAGCATCTCAGATAAGTTTCAAGGCATCGATTAACTACCTCAGTTTGTCCATCCGTTTCAGGGTGGTACGCAGTACTGTATTTCAGAGATGTACCTTGGGCTTTGAAAAGTTCTTTCCAGAAGTTACTAAGGAAGAGGGGGTCGCGGTCTGAAACAATAGACTTAGGGATGCCATGCAATCTACAGATCTCAACTGAGAATCGTAAAGCAAGATCTTTAGCTGAGAACTTAGTGGGTAGAGCAATGAAATGGCAGTATTTTGTGAGTCGATCGCAGATCATCCAGATTGTGGTGTGGCCAAAAGACATCGGTAAGTGCGTTATGAAATCCATTGTTATCTCTTCCCAAACATGTGAGGGTATAGGTAGAGGTTGGATTAGGCCCTGTTTCTTTTTTGTCATGTATTTGTTTTTTTGGCAGACAACGCATTGACGCACAAAGTCTTTCGTATCTCTGTACACTCCGGGCCAAAGAAAGGAAGATGAAAGACGAGCTAAGGTTGGTTGAAGGCCTGAATGACCAGCAACTGGTTGGGATGCTGGATCTGACTTGATTTTGTTCATGAGGGCTCGACCCTTCTCTTCTATCTTGTAGAACCGTTTCAAGTGGGATATCAGAACTGGAATTGGGGAAGAAAGTGAGAAGAACAGCACTGGATCGGTTTCCTGGATACGACTCAAGGCATCAGCTACCTGATTAGATTTTCTAGGTTTGTAGAAAATTTCAAATTGAAATCCTTGAAGTTTGGCTGCACATTTTTGTTGTTCGGGAGTCTGAATAGTCTGATCCAAGATGTTCTTCAGACTTTTTTGATCTGTATATATGTGAAAATGTCGTCCGATTAGATACTGACGCCACTTCTTTACTGATTCAGTGATGGCGTACATCTCGCGGACATACACAGAGGCAGCTTGAAGCCGGTTGCAGAGTTTTTTACTGAAGAATGCCAGAGGATGTCCCTGTTGAGAAAGGACAACACCAATCGCCATAGTTGAAGCATCTGTTTCAAGGACAAAGAGTTTGGAGAAGTCTGGAAGAGCCAAAACAGGAGTTTCTGTCATTTGTTTTTTTAATGCTGTAAATGCCTCATTGGCTGATGTAGTCCAAACTAATTTAGTGGAACATAATAAATCGGTGAGTGGAGCGGCGAGTGAGGCGTACTGTCGAACAAATCGACGATAAAATCCGGTGAGACCTAGAAAACCCTTGAGTTGCGTGAGAGAACGTGGTTGCGGCCAATCAATTATTGCCTGAATTTTCGTAGGGTATGGGGTTACGCCATTACTTGAGATAATATGACCTAGGTAATCAACAGAAGTAACAGCAAAAACACATTTGGATAATTTAGCAAAGAAATGATTAGATAACAGCAAGTCTAAAATCAACTTCAAATGATGTGTATGATCAGCAATGCAGGAACTATAAATTAATATGTCATCAAAGAAAACGAGAACAAACCGACGTAGGTATGGTCGTAACAAATCATTCATTGCCGATTGAAAAGAACTAGGAGCATTAGTAAGGCCAAAAGGCATCACTAGAAACTCATAGTGCCCGTCAAACGTTCTGAATGCAGTTTTGTGAGTGTCCTCGGTTTTTACCCGGATTTGGTGATAACCAGATCTCAAGTCAATCTTAGAAAATATAGTTGCAGAACCCAACTCATCAAAAAGTTCATCAATTGTTGGTATGGGAAATCGATCAGGAATTGTAACAGCATTTAAGGCTCTATAATCCACACAAAAACGCCAAGAGCCGTCTTTTTTGCGAACTAATAGCACGGGAGAGGAATAAGGACTGTTACTTGGTTTGATGATGCCTTCTTGGAGCATATCATGAATGATTTCAGTCATAGCTTCTTTTTGGGAATGGGGGTATCTGTAGGGCTTGACATTGATTGGGGCAGTATTAGGAAGAATAGGAATTTTGTGGTCATGGAATCTTGAGGGTGGAAGACCATGTGGTGGGTTGAAAACAGAAGCATGTGATTTTAAAATGGAGTGGATAGGTTTGGGTAGAGATTTTGGGAGTGAATCTATAAGAGTGGGGAATGTTTGAGATTCGGTGGTAGGTTGGAAAAACAAGAGGTGGAGGGAGGCAATGGAATTGGTGTGTACAAGATGGCAAAATTGGTTATAGGAAGAGGGGCGTGGAAGTGATTTGGGGTCGCCCGTGATGGTTATGTCATTATTATGATAGGTGAAAGAAATCTTTGGGATTGAAAAATCAGCCGTGATAGGACCAAGTGTGCGTAGCCATTCCATTCCTAGGACAACATCAGCTCCCTCAATTGGTAGCAAGTGAAAAGGAATATGAAAGAGGTTGTTTTGTAATGTTATGGGAACTTGAGGGCAAAGGCCTGTGCAAGATAAGGTGGAACCGTTGCCAACCATAACAGAAAAATTTGGAATTGGTTTAGTGGAAAGTTTGAGATGTTGGGCGATGCGGGGTTGTAAGATGTTATGTGTGCTGCCGGTGTCAATTAGAACTGTAACAGTAAGGCTGTTAATGAAACCATTAAACTTGAGAGTCTTAGGAGAAAAGTGGCCAATGGAAGCTTGGGGTGAAAGTTGGAAGTATGTATCTTCAGCCTCATGATGTTGGGGTTGTTCATCAATCATGATAGTTGAGTCCGGAGAGAGAGTGTTTTCAGCTTCATCATCCATTAATAAGAGAAATTTTCCGGAAGTACACTTATGGCCTGGAATAAATTTCTCATCACAATTGAAACACAAGCCTTTAGCACGACGTTCCTGTAGTTGAACATTAGAAAGTTTACGAATGGGAAGGTTGGGGGGGGTGGTTTGGTGTTGAGGTTTTTTGGTTAGATGTAGAATTAGATACGGTGTGTTGGGCTGAGTTGGATTTGGTGAAAGAGGTGGAAAAGGGTTTTATGAACTTGGGCTTGGAATCCTTAATCTTAGACTCAATCAGCTTTGCTAGGCCAATAGCTTGTGAAATTGAAATTGGTTTATGAATAGAAATTTCATTTTGGATATCATGAGATAAACCAGAAATAAAACAATTTAGGATGGCATCTTGAGAGAGTCCCACTACTTGAGTACCCAATTTTTCAAAAGCAGCTTGGTACTCCACAACAGAACCAGTTTGCTTTAATTTAAACAATTCAGCCTGGTGGTTAGCATAAGTAGATGGGCCAAATCGTAATTCCAAGGCCTTGGTAAATGACTGCCAATCAATTAATAAGTGACTTTGATACATCCATTTATACCAACATAAAGCATCACCTTTCATATAGAAAGACATCATAGACAATCTATTTTCAGGGGGTAGTTGATAAAAATCAAAGTATTGTTCCGCTTGAAATAACCATTCCAAAGGGTTTGAGCCATCAAACATTGGTAATTCTAATTTGGGGGTCCGAAAAGGGGGTAAAGGTGTGGGTTGTGGAATTTGGGAAAAAGAAAGGGGTGGGTACAAGGGAATGTGATAGTTTGGGTTTGACATTATTGTGCTGGTTTGTGTGGGTATGTGAGAGGTGAGAAATCGTGGTATATAGGTGGGAGTGGGTCTAATTGGCGTTGCGGTTTGGAAAGGGGAAGTTAGTGTACTAGAGTGATTGATGGAGTGAGTAGGGTTGTTATAAACATGTTGTGTTTGGGAAAAGTTGGTATTTTGGGAATTTGGGTGCTGGTAGGTTGTAAACATGGGAGAAGAATGTGTGATACCTGAATTTGCGACTGTATGAACAGTAGCCGGAGTGAAAGTGTTGATTCCGTGAACAGTGCCGACGTCATGAACAGTGCTCGCTCCATGAACAGTGTTCGCGCCGTGAACAGTGCTTGCTCCGTGAACAGTACTGGGCCGATGAACAGTAGCAGTAGCCTGAATCGTTGATTTTGGCTGTTGGTCTTGCTGGGTGGTGAGTTTAGTGAGTAATCCCACAATATTTTCATATCTTGAATCAGAAATTTGTTTTTCATTGTCCATTCGGGTCTGAATTTGTTCCAAATCAGAATTTGTTTTATCAAATCTCTCATCCATGAGCTGTTGATTTTCACTCATTGCCATGTCAAGCCGAGTGTTAGCTGTTTGGACAGCCTCTTCAATGATTTCTCTATGGTTGGGGGGTTTGGGAGGGGCCATGAATACAAAAGATGAAAGCACCAAATTGATAAGAAGTTTACTACAACTATATTCTTAAGATTTAGGGTTCAACCAAAGACTACAAAACTAGAATAAAAGTGAAAAGATAAGTTCTCAAATTTCTTCCTAGTTTCTCTTCAAGAGCAAAGAGTTTAAATACAACCAAACCCTAATGGGTCAAAGACCAAATAAAAAAGGCTAGGTCCATTACAATAACAAGTAAAGTAAAATTTAAAAGATACTTAAAATTAATTTAGTTCATAATCTTCCATTCATTTGGGTTTGCTTCTAATTCTTGTGGGCCTTGTATCATATGCATTGATAATATAAAAAAATTTACATCATCAATCTATCACAATAATTCATAATCATTATTTTAAATATAATTACAATAAAAATCAAATATGATTTTGGATCTAACGGTTATCATTCACTGACAGTATAAAATTATTTTACACTGTAGTGCATTCCAATTAAATTCAATAAAAATTGAGATTGATAACTATCCCTATATATCTTATGGGTATCAACTATCGGATGTATTAAATAAAAAAATCATAAATAAAACTATTCAACTAATTTATTTGCAAGTTTTGATTAATTAATATACTTTCACTAATTCGAGAAATTGTTGTAACAGTAAATAATAATATATTTATAATCTTTTATGAATTTAATTAAATATAATTTTTTTTACAATATCAGTATATCATAACGGTTAAATTTTTGTAGTTGTTTGACTTTTTTTAATTACATAAAAAGTATCACTTATTATTATTATTATGATGGATTCACCGTATAAAGTATTTTAAATAAACTGTGTATATCAATTATTCTAAATATATATTTATTTAAATATTGTTTATAATAATTATTATTATAAATCAGAACTTTAATATTTTATATCCAAAAACATTAGTTTGTAATATGTTTAGTGTATACTCATGGAAATATTAAGTGTATATCCTTTAACCAAAGTTTTGTGCATTTTTACTTCTTGATTCCTAATCTCCGCCTAGAGTGGGTTGTAATGTTGCACTGATAATTATAATGTAAGTCGAAAAAGTCGATTGGAGATTCGAGCGACCATCAATTTAAGGTAAGGGTGGGGTTCGAATTATATAACCGGGAATACGATAATTAGTATGTGGGAATTGGGATCGTATGATTTTGTGCTATCTGGTGTGGATTTGTGATTTATTTTGTGTTAATCCGATTTTCGTTAATTGTTTTCCATAATATATGTTGAAATCAATGTTGTAAAATTGTATACTATGTTGGTATGCGTAGTCGTTCCTGGAAGAATTATGAAAAAACCTAAAATTAGACCTCTGTACAGTAGGGTGGCGCAGGCCACCAAGATTTTGGATTTCTGGTGGCGCAGGCGATCATACATATTACAAATGGCGCAGGCCACCACTGATGAATAACAAGTGGCGCAAGCCACATTCCCCCTTGATGCATGGCGCAAGCCATATGGGTATAGGGGAAGGGGTGGCGCAAGCCACACCCCTGGTAGTAGGGACCACCTCAAATCATGTTATTTTAATGGCAGGTATTTACTTGCTCTTGTATATTAATCCTAATCTCATTTAATTACTCTATATTTTCTAGGTGTATAATGGATACAGTAGTATTATATAAATAAAGTGATACCAAAATCTCATGATGAGAGCCACCATTATCATGATGAGAGCCACTATAGCAAGTAGCGCAAGCCACACATTTCTGAGTGGGGACCATTTAGTTAATTAATTAAGTGAATTAGTTAATGAATTTGGTTAATGAAATAAATTAGTTAATGATCATACAAGCATACTTAGTTAATTAAATTAAGTGTGATAAATGAATTGATTAATTAATTTATTGATGTACCTATTGTTTGTTGAATTGAATACTCAATCACATATGTAGATGATTCAAAGTAGTGTGGTGGGATTTAGAAATAGTAGTAACAGGTTTCAGTAGAAGCAGAAGCAAGTTTTAGCAGAAAAATTTGGTTGCAGCGGAAGCGATTATATCAGTAGGCTTAAATTGACAAAATTGGTACATTCACTCGTAGTAATAACAGAATGTTAAAACATAGCCGATTTAAGCGGAAAAATCATTTGTCCGGATTTTAATGAAAATTTTCGAGGTAGTTCGTAATAATTAGTAGGTGATTTTAGTAGGTTTATTTTGTTGAATTCGTGTGGAATGGTGGAATTTTCTCGTACGTATAATATGTTGTTTTGTCCCAGTTTATGGGCATTGTTAAGTTGTAGGTCGAATGACCAATGTTGATATTAAAGTTGTAGGTCGAATGACCAATGTTGATATTAAAGTTGTAGGTCGTATGACCAACGTTGTTGTATATAAGTTGTAGGCCTTAGGCCAGAGTTGAATTGTGTGGAATTAAAGTTGTTATGTTGTTTGTTGTATGTTGTTCTGAGTTGGTTGTTGTTATGTGTGGTGTCGTTTGTATCATGGCATACATTGCATTTTCTAAGTTGGAGCGGATGCTCATCACGTTGGTCTGGATTGGCAAAATTATTAAATTGAAGGCTTATGCCTTGCAGATATCTCGATAACCTAGTATATTTTAAGTTGGGAGTTTTACTCCAAATGGTACCACATGCATATGCATAGTTAAGTCGCATTTGTGTTGCATTATTTAAGTTGATGAAGTTGTTTATGTTGCTTAATTTGAAGAAATTGTTTGTGTTGATTAAGTCGATGAAGTTATTTATGTTGATTAAGTCGTTCATGTTGATTAAGTTGATAAAGTTGTTTACGTTGATTAAGTTGTTTATGTAGGTTATGTCGATGAAGTTGATTATGTTGCTTAAGTGGATTATATGTTTATGTTGACTATGTCGTGAAATAGATTAAGTTGCTTATGTGATCAGGTTGATGAAGTTGCTTATATGATTATGTTGATGAAGCTGCTTATATCGTTATGATGATAAAGTTGTCGCATTATTTATGTTGATTATGATTATGTTGATTATGTAGTAAATGTTGATAGGTGTAATAAGTTGATAAAGTATGTTGATAGATTGTGGGTGATTATTAAGTTGTTGTTGTTTGATAGTAGTGAAATTGTATGATTCTATCTAACGTATTAATTATCATACTCTTGTTCATATTGTTCGATATCTCATCCCTTGGGTTTGAATGCTACCCCTATGTTGGTAACATGCAGGTTAGCTTGATGGAGGATTGTTATCTTCGTTAGTTCGAATCGGTGTCGATGCTCTGATATGTAACACTCGGGGGGATTGAAGGCCTAGTTGCTTTGTTGTTGTTTTAAGTTGTTTCCATGAAAATATGTTGTTACTAAGTTGTTTAAGTTGAACAAAAAAAAATTATACCATATTTAGTTGAATATTTGAGAATCCGCTGCGTAGTTGTGAAAGTTGTTTTGCTTTCAAAGAATGAATAAAAGTTGTTATTATAGTTTCATCCGAACTAAAAGATTTATGTATCGATGTATTATTTGATTAAATGAAAAATGTTTTAAAGTTGGAAATGTGACATCCTAATTGTTTTATTAAGTTGAATTTTATCACTCAGATTTTATCGATGATTGCCGGGTAGAAATGGGGTGTTACATCCTCGTCCATCGATCCCCCTCCCCCCTCGGCGTCCTCAAATGATGCTTGCAGTACAAAAGTGACTCATGTGCCTTTGCAAGAATGCCATCCACTATACACCTAACACCAGACCCCTCAGGAAAGAAACCGGTTGAAATGCCTGACCATGTCATCTCCACTATACAACGATAATGAGGCAGGACATCCTGAGTGTGAACGAGCTGAGACTGTTGCTTCTCTATAATCACCTGATGAGCTAGTATGGGTGGTGATCCTAGAGAAGTGGACACCATGTACGAATGTGAGACCTTGAAGAACCAATTGATGCAATCCTCAACGGTTCTCCAATCATTCGTCTCAATGATCTCCTAAGCCTCGTCAGGTACCAGGTGACTCTCGTAGTCAGCAAATATCTCATCAACATGTATATGGGTCAAGCCAATAGAAGCGAACAGAATAGGGTGACTAGGTATTATCTAGGTGTACCCGAAGTGCCGCTTGACACGCTCGGGCATGTAAGGAGCAGTGATCATCGAACTGCATGCCAACTATCCAGAGTATAATGAAATGTCATCAAAAGGGCGCATCAGACGGTGATCGACATAGACATTGTAATGGATGTCCTCAACAGCTAACAAATCAAGATAGACTCTTAAAGGTTTGATCCATTGGTTCCCTCTAAGCGGGGAAAAAGCACGGGTGCACGACATGTCCTCGGTGTACTCATCAACACTAGCCCAGCCAGCGATCCTCGGGAAGTGATGGAGGATCCAAACCTGAAATAAAAATAATATTTACATTGGGATCAAGCATTATCAAGAATACATAATAAAAAGAAAAGTATCAAATTAAAGGATAAAATATTGTTATCACAAATAGTCTCGTGTTGCCTACCACATTCCTTGTCTTCCACAAGCATCCCTCTCTCAACATCACATACATATACGTCAGTGTAGCCTCCCCCCAGTTATACCCATGGATCCGTGTGAAATCCAAAAAATAGATGAGGTAAGCAACGTCAGTATAAGTGGCGCTCGTATCCATAAATAAAACAATGCCCACTAGACATAGAAAATAAGCCCTTAACACACGAGTCTTGTGTAGCTTGACATGAGCATCATCACCTACAACATGTCCTGCAACAATGAGTTAAGGATCAAATACCTCATCCTTCAGAAAAGAGAACCTGGCATGTGCGCCTCGGGTTTTATCCACCCCCTCAAGCGCCTTCAGTGGATCAGCCCCAAGTTCCACCACCAACATATTTGTTACCTCTTCCTTCGACATTCTACCATGGCAGATGAGGGTACCCCTTATCGGGATATGCAACAAATAAGAGACGCCATCCAGTAGATGAAAGGAATACGTCTTAGAGTGTCATTGTTCCACAAATACCATAAGCATCTAGTGGTTGGCCACAATGTAACTTGTCATGCACATGTCCTTCAAACCAGAAGCAATAAGAACATCCTGAAGCCAAGGCTCATGTGGTTGGTTTAAGGCTTCAATCTTCTGCCCATGGTTCAGAAACTTCTGAGGCTCACATGTCTGAAAATTTCCAAAAATAATCAATGTCAATAAGAATTAATTTTACAGATAATCAATTTTTAATAAAAAAATAACAACAATTTGAGTAATGTTACTTCTCCCTCCCAAACAAATATGTCGGCGTGGTCGTGGTATAATGCAGTAGGGATAAATCTAATGGACCCCATAGGTAACCCTCTAGCTCTCCCTCCAATGGTGGGATATCACTGTTCGGTGGTGGGACATCACCCTCCGGTGATGGCACCTGATTAACAATGGCAGGTGGAACAGGTGCATACCGAAGACGACTGCAGAACGATGGGGGAAGCATCATCTACAGAATCCCGACGCCCGTGGGAAGAATAAGTAAAAGGTGAGGTGGGGTGCGATGTGGAAGGAGTGACCTGAGGATGAGGCGAAGGTTGAGCACCAGTAGTGGATTGAGATGTAGAAGGTGTGGCCAGGATATCAGTAGTAGGTTGTACCTGAACAAATGTAACGCTTTCCTCTGGAACAGACTAGCTCCGCTCACGCCTGACAGATGCATGATATGCAACTCATCCATGTCTCAAACGGTTGGCTTTATTGTCCATAAAGTATGCAAGGTATCAACAACAAAAAACTATTAATATTATAAAACAAAAAGGAAAAAAAATTGAGTTAATTCCGGAGATATATCTACAGAATAATTTCCACAGACGCATCTCCAGAAGCAACTAGAATATATTAACATAACATTTTTTGTAGATCATCTCCGAAAACGTCTAACGTAACATTTTTCCGCAGATGCATCTTGAAATTTTGTGATCAGGTACGAGATGTCGAATGCGATGTTTAAACACTTGAAGACTTTAACAAAACTTAAAGTGCAGGAAAATTAAACAACACAGGAAATTGTTAACCCAGTTCAGTGTATAACCACACTTACATCTGGGGGCTACCAAGCCAGGAAGGAAATCCAATATAAGTAATATTAATTCTAGACTTAAACCACTCAGTTTAATCTTTCACTTAATATCTACCCAAGACAATTTCTACCTAAGACACAACTTAGATATAAGTACCAACTCACTCCCCCTCAATCACACAGTGATATGTTTACAAGTTTAATAAAATTGAAGTCATACTTCAAACAAAACAGCTTGATCTTACTTCACAGTTTCAATCAAGACACAAATACACTTTTGCTTAAAAGCTCATAAAGTGATACACATAAAACAACCTGCTATTAAAATACAAAACACCCTATTTGATCTTCTTAATTTCGTACTCTATTCTGAGAGTTTCTAATGCTTAAATAGGTGTTTGGATTTTGGGCTTTCTGTAGGTTATCCAATCCTGATACGCATGCTGCCATCACCTTGAATTAGGGTTTGTTACTTCCTTGATTCTAGGTGATTCAGTTCTTCTGAATATACTGAAGTCATATAACAAAACTCCCTACAGATGCGCCTTCTTCTGTTTTATCCATTCATAATTAATTCCAGATATCTTTCCTGAATTCACTCAGTTCTGTTAATCATTAATTAATTCTGGTAGCAGGTTTGAGATGTCACAACATCTGGTGTGACATCCTGAAAACTGAACTTACTTCATTAACTGATACAATGTCACAACATCTGGTGTGACATCCTGTAAACTGAACTTACTTCATTAACAGATACAATGTCACAACATCTGGTGTGACATCCTGAATTGAGTTCATTTACTTATACTCTGTTTGATAATGTCACAACATCTGATGTGACATCCTGAACATTTCTTGTTGGTCAAAAATTCTGCCAGTTCTAAACATCTACAAACTCCCCCTTTGGCTAATTTTTGGCTAACATACTTTTCTGGTTTATCAGAGTGCAGCAGAATTTCTTTTATCAGAGTACAACAGTTCTTTTCTGTTGAGTCATGTGTGAGTTTACTCCCCCTCAAACCTACATGTGTTCAGACTTGTTGCAACAGATTTTTTTTTATTAAAAGCACAACTTTAGTTCAGAAGCAAACAGAAGTTTTTCATTAATCAGTAAGCTGCATCATACATTGTTGTTGTTGTTGTTCAGTTCTCTTCTCCCCCTTGTTAGACATAAATTGGGGCCAAAGTTGACAGAGAGAATTACAAAATTACTAATTCAAAATACAATGCTGAATAAGACATTACATATTCCTCACATACATTTTTCACTCAGAATCTTCATATTCAGTGTCTTCCTCTTCTTCAGTTTCCTCATCAGAAGCAGCAGTCTTTTGAGCACTTTCTTCAATTTCCAGCCTTTGGATAATCTCCTCAAGCTTTTGCTTCCTGGCATCCAGTTCTTTGCATGTGTTCTTCAGCTCAGCAATCAAAGCAGCTTTGGATATTGGAGACTTTGCCTTTGAAGGTCCAGCAGATGTCCCAGAGGGAGCTTCAACATCAGCTGCATGATGACTTAAGAACAACTTGTAGTGGAAGGCCAGGGGACTCTCTCTTTTGCAGATTGAATCCTTCTCAGTGAGGATACCTGGATACTGGCTAATGATTATTCCACACAGCAAAGAGGGGAAGGCAATAGGCAGCTTTGTTGCAGATGATCCAGCATGCTTCAATGTCTGATCAAAAATATAAGCTCCAAAATCCAGCTTTGTTTGAGTGCCTACATCATATATGAACCTGCCCAATCCAGTTGCTATTGAGGAGGTATGGTTGGTAGGGACCCAGTTTGCAGTGCCAATCCTATGCAGCATTGCATACTTCCTTGTCAGCAAGCTAACAGAAAGCTTCCCCTTGACTGGCCAAGTCTTGACCTGATTAGCAGTGATGACCTTGCAAACCTGGTTATCTGTCTTTCCCAGTTCATTAGGTCCATCAGATTCTCTTCCTAGATAGTGGTTGATAACCCTAGGAGAGAATTCCACACATCTCCCTCTTACATACACTTTTCTGAAGTCAGCTGACTTACCATCAGCACAGTCTTCTTGAAAGTTGACAATAAATTCCTTGACTAGCAGCTCATAGCAAGGAGAGAAATTTGACACTGTTTTGAATAAGCCAGCAGAAGAGATGAGATCAATTACCTCAGTGCACTCAAGTGCATTGCTGCTCAGCTCTCTTTCAAGTGCTACTCTTCTTTGGTAGACAAATTTCCATCTGCTCACACTTGACACATGATGGAATGAAATGTTGTCTAGAGGAGCTTCTGGAACAGCAGAGGAGGACCTTGAAGGTGCTGGTTTCTTCTTTGGTGGGGATGTTGGGACATCCTCTTCAACATCAGAATCTGGAGGAGTGACAGCTTTCCTCTTTTGTGTATTCACTTTGCTCCATTGTTTGGTAGGACCAAAAACAACTTTAGCTTTGTCCTTCTTTGGTGTAGGCTGCTTCTTCTCAGGAGTTGCATGTCCTGCAGTCTTCTTTTCCTTCCTAGTTCTGAGCCTTTTGGCTATGCTAGGAGTCACAGAGGCAATGATTTCTGTGTCAGAATCATGCTCTATTTCAACAACAGGAGGAGGTTGAGTAGTCTCCTCTTCAGCAGGTGGATCAACAGAGGCTTGATCATCAGTGGAGGCCTTATGCTGGTCCTCAGATGTTTCATCATCAACATCAGTGGCTGCTTTGTGCTGTTCCTCAGATGTTTCAACATCTATTGGAACATCCTGTTGGACAGGAGTGTCTTCTTCAGCCTGTTTTGGTTGTTCTTCTTGTGGAGCTGGCATGGTGTTCAGGGGAATGGATATACCACTCACAACTCTTTGCTCTGACAAAATCCTGTTCACAAGTTCCTTAATAGAATCATCCACATATTCAGAGGCTTTGGGAGTAGTGTTTGAGGATGAAGGCATTCCTTTGGCTTTGCTGAATACAGGTTCATTTGATCTTCTCACTGTTGGAGTTCTAGGCTTTTGAGCAAGAGGAACACTTCCTCTGATTTCGTCCATGGGAGTTGAATCCATAGGTACCACAGAAATGGGGGTTGCATGCACCACATCCTCTTGATTGAGGATTTCTTCAGAGAGGTTAGGGTTTTGGTGTTGAGACATTTTCGAAAGTGGTGGATGAAAAGTTTAAGTTTGAATGATTTTGATGAGCTCTGAAAATCAGTTAGAGTATGCAATTTGTTTTGAGAGAATGATGAGAAGATGAATAGCTGAGAGCAAGCTGGTATTTTTATAAGAGCCGTTACTTGGAGAATTTTAAGGAGTGGAATACACAGAGTTCTTGACCAGACTGGTGTTGCCATCTGGTGATCATGCCACACGATGTCATAGGACATGTTGGCACATCTCCATAACTGCTATATTTCACATAAGCAGATTCCCAATTTGCCCCTTATGTTTTCAAATTGGGTAGCATCCAAAGCTTTAGTAAATATATCAGCTAATTGCAGATTTGTAGCTACATGTTCCAATGAGATCACTTTCTCTTCCACAAGATCTCTGATGAAATGATGCCTGATATCAATATGCTTGGTCCTGCTATGTTGAATAGGATTCTTTGATATGTTAATAGCACTTAAGTTGTCACGGTACAATGTCATGACATCTTGTGGGACATTGTACTCAGTGAGCATTTGCTTCATCCAAACCAACTGTGAACAACTGCTACCAGCTGCAATATATTCAGCTTCAGTAGTGGATAAGGAAACACAATTTTGTTTCTTACTGAACCAAGAAATCAAATTGTTTCCTAGAAAGAAGCATCCTCCTGATGTGCTCTTTCTATCATCAGAACTTCCAACCCAGTCAGCATCACAGAAGCCAGTGAGAATTGGTGTGCATCCATGAAAGTACATTATGCCATAGTCACAAGTACCATTGACATATTTCAGAATTCTCTTGACCTGGTTTAGATGGCTAACTTTTGGATCAGCTTGATATCTTGCACATACACCTACTGCAAAGGATATGTCTGGTCTGCTAGCAGTCAGATATAATAAGCTTCCAATCATACTTCTGTATAGGCTTTGGTCTACATTCTCACCCTTGTCATCTTTTGTCAGCTTTAAGTGTGTGGGGGCAGGAGTTCTTTTATGAGTAGCATTGTCCATCCCAAATTTCTTGACAATGTTCTTAGCATACTTGCTTTGGAAAATGAACATGGAGTCCTCCATTTGCTTTATTTGCAATCCAAGAAAGTAGGTTAGTTCTCCTACTAGGCTCATCTCAAATTCAGATTCCATTTGAGTGACAAAATGTTTAACCATCCTGTCTGACATCCCACCAAAGACAATGTCATCTACATATATTTGAGCAATCATGACATTTCCTTCATCATCCTTTACAAACAAGGTTTTGTCTATTCCACCTTTCATGTACCCTTGTTTGATAAGAAAAGTAGTCAGCCTTTCATACCATGTTCTTGGGGCTTGCTTCAGTCCATAAAGAGCCTTTCTTAGTTTGTATACATGGTTTGGACAGCTTGGATCAACAAATCCCTTAGGTTGTTCTACATATACCTCTTCATTAAGATATCCATTTAGAAAGGCACTTTTCACATCCATTTGAAATAGCTTAAACTTCAGGATACAAGCAATTCCTAAAAGTAGTCTGATTGATTCAAGCCTTGCTACTGGTGCAAAGGTTTCATCAAAGTCTACTCCCTTAATTTGTGTGTATCCTTGAGCTACAAGTCTAGCTTTGTTCTTTGTAACAACTCCATGCTCATTTGACTTGTTCTTATACACCCATTTAGTGCCAATCACATTTATGTCATCAGGTCTAGGAACAAGATCCCACACTTCATTCCTTATGAATTGACCTAATTCTTCTTGCATAGCACAAATCCAGTACTCATCAGTAAGAGCTTCCTTGATGTTTTTAGGTTCTATTTTTGAGACAAAACAAGAACCTGAAATCACCTCTCTTGATCTAGTGCTTACACCTCTGTTGGGATCCCCAATTATCAAATCTTTAGGATGATCCTTCTGGATTCTGATGGAGGGAGGTTTGATGGATTGTTCTGTCCTTGCATCAGTTTGAGTGAAGTCAGAATGATCACTCCTTTCTTCAGCTTCAGTTTGAATGTCAGCAGATGTTCCAACATCTTCTGTAACATCTGCAGGGGTATCATCAATTATCACATTTATGGATTCCATGATAACCTTGGTTCTAGAGTTAAATACTCTATAGGCTCTGCTGTTTATAGAGTATCCAAGGAAAATCCCTTCATCACTTTTAGGATCCATTTTTCTTCTTTGCTCCCTATCATCCAGAATATAACAATTACTTCCAAACACATGAAAGTACTTAACTGTGGGTTTTCTGCCCTTCCAGACTTCATAGATTGTGGACAAGGTTCCTTTCCTTAGAGTGAATCTATTATGAATGTAACAAGCTGTGTTCATAGCTTCAGCCCAGAAGTACAATGGTAACTTTTTAGCATGGATCATAGCTCTTGCTGATTCTTGGATAGTTATGTTCTTCCTCTCAACAATCCCATTCTGTTGAGGAGTGATAGGTGAAGAGTATTCATGATTGATTCCTTCTGAAGAATAAAAATCTGAGAATCTTTGATTCTCAAACTCCTTTCCATGGTCACTTCTTATTCTGACCACACAACTTGCTTTTTCTCTTTGTATTCTTTGGCATAAATCTTTGAATACATCAAATACATCAGACTTCTCTTTGATAAAATTTATCCATGTATACCTTGAAAAGTCATCAACCACCACATAAGCATACCTCTTACCACCAAGACTCTCAACCTGCATAGGTCCCATAAGATCCATATGCAATAATTCCAAAACTTTGGAAGTTGTCAGATGTTGGAGCTTTGGATGGGACATCTTGGTTTGCTTGCCTATTTGACATTCACCACATATTTTGCCATCATCAATCTTCAGTTTAGGAATACCTCTCACAGCTTCCATAGATATGACTTTCTTTATACCTCTGAAATGAAGATGACCCAGTCTTTGGTGCCATAGTTTCACTTCTTCTTCTTTGGCTAAAGAGCAAGTTGAAGTAAGACTGAAATCTTGAGGTTCCCACATATAACAGTTGTCTTTAGATCTGGCTCCTCTCATGACAACCTTCTGTTCTTTATTAGACATTATGCATTCAGTTTTGGTAAAGTTTACATTGTAACCTTGATCACATAATTGACTTATGCTGATCAAGTTAGCAGTCAGTCCTTTTACCAGCAGCACATCATCCAGTCTTGGTACATCTGGACAGTCCAAGGTCCCAACTCCCTTGATTTCTCCTTTAGCTCCATCTCCAAAGGTTACATATCTGGATGAATATGACTTTAAGTCTACTAGCAGATTCTTCAATCCAGTCATGTGCCTAGAACATCCACTGTCAAAGTACCAGTCTTCTTTAGCTGATACTCTTAGAGATGTATGAGCTATATATGCAACACCCTTCTTTGACCATTTGTATTGAGGTTTCCTTTGATGCCACTGCCCTGTGTAGTGTCCATTTGCAGAGCTCCAAGGTTGTTTGTTGAACTTGTTCTTGGGCATGTAACTTTGATCA
Organism: Lathyrus aphaca; assembly: GCA_963966055.1. Lineage (NCBI taxonomy): Eukaryota > Viridiplantae > Streptophyta > Magnoliopsida > Fabales > Fabaceae > Lathyrus > Lathyrus aphaca. The sequence goes on from OZ014525.1 coordinate 500,260,963, forward strand.
GCATGAAGACTAGCTTTAGGTAACCATACTTTCTTGATGACCTTTGTCTTCTGCTTAGGGGGTTGCTGATATCTTTGATGTTGATGTCTATGCAACACTTTCTTGGTAACCTCTATCTTCTGCTTAGGAGGTTGCTGATACATCTGATTTGGATATCCATGCAACTTGTAGCAATGAGGTTTGATGTGTCCAAACCTTCCACAATGATGACATCTCCATCTTTGATACTTCTTCTTCATTATGTTCTTTTCATGATGTTGAGACATCTGTTGGAACATTATGTTTGACTTTGTGTTCTTTTCATGATGTTGAAGCATCTGTTGGGACATCTTGTTTGACTTTATGGAATTTGAAGTAGTTTTGCTGGTGCTAGCTTCAACCTTATGAACTTTGTTAAATCCAAGTCCACTTCTATCCCCTGAATGCTTATTGTTGTTGAGAATAACATCCAGTGTGTTTGAGCTACTGTTCAGCATTCTAACAGATTTGGACATATGCTCCAACTTGGAGTTGAGAAGGCTTACTTCACTTTTCAAGGTGTCAATGATCTCTAGATCACTTTTTTTTTCATCCTTTAGTGCCTCAATCTGCTTCTTCTGCTTTATACTCTCCATGCATATTTCAGTGCTCCTTTTAACCAGTTCTCTGTATGATTGCTCAAGCTCTTCAAAAGTAAGCTCCTCATCACTGGATTCACTTTCAGATTCACATAATCCAGCTAGAGCAGTGATATGCTTAGCTGATTCTTCTTCTGAATCACATCCTGAGTCTTCATCAGACCAGGTTACAGAGAGACCTTTCTTCTACCTTTTTAAGTAGGTAGGGCATTCATTTCTGATGTGTCCATATCCTTCACATCCATGCCATTTAATCCCTTTTTCTTGATTGGTCTTTTCATCATAATTTGCCCTTCTATTAGCATCATAAGGTCTTTTATTCTTAGAAGAGTTTGAGTATCTTCCACTTGGTCTAGACTTGTCTTCCATCTTTCTGAGAATCTTTTTGAATTGTCTTCCAAGCATAGCAATGGTTTCTGATAAATTTTCTTCAGGTTCTGCTTCATTATTTTCTTCTTCTTTATCAGTATTTGACACCAAGGTTATACTTTTGTTCTTCTTTACAATTGTGTCATTCATTCCCATCTCAAATGTTTGAAGGGAACCAATGAGCTCTTCAACCTTCATTGTGCATATGTCTTGAGCTTCTTCTATTGCTGTGACCTTCATATCAAATCTTTTTGGCAAAGATCTGAGAATCTTTCTTACAAGCTTTTCATCAGTCATCTTTTCTCCCAAAGCACCAGAAGTATTGGCTATTTCTAAAATGTTCATGTAGAACTCATGAATTGTCTCATCTTCCTTCATTCTCAAGTTTTCAAACTTGGTGGTGATAATTTGAAGTCTTGACATCTTCACCTTTGATGTTCCTTCATGAGTTGTTTTGAGAGTGTCCCAAACATCTTTGGCCAGCTCACAGTGATGCACAAGTCTGAAGATGTTCCTATCAATGCCATTGAATAAAGCATTTAAGGCTTTGGAATTGCCAAGTGCTGAATCTTCTTCCTCCTTACTCCATTCTTCTTCAGGTTTCAACACTTTTGCTCCATCTTTGTTGTCTTGGACAGGGTGCTCCCATCCATTGTTGACTGCTTTCCAGGCCCTATTGTCAAGTGATCTTAAGAATGCTACCATTCTTGGCTTCCAGTAGTCATAATTAGATCCATCCAATATAGGTGGTCTGTTTACAGATCCTACATCTCTGTCCATGTTTCCAGAATTTGCAGTCCCTAGATCTCACCCAGTTAAACAGGCAGGGTGTCTGCTCTGATGCCAATTGAAATTCTGTGATCAGGTACGAGATGTCGAATGAGATGTTTAAACACTTGAAGACTTTAACAAAACTTAAAGTGCAGGAAAATTAAACAACACAGGAAATTGTTAACCCAGTTCAATGTATAACCACACTTACATTTGGGGGCTACCAAGCCAGGAAGGAAATCCAATATAAGTAATATTAATTCAAGACTTAAACCACTCAGTTTAATCTTTCACTTAATATCTACCCAAGGCAATTTCTACCTAAGACACAACTTAGATATGAGTACCAACTCACTCCCCCTCAATCACACAGTGATATGTTTACAAGTTTAATAAAATTGAAGTCATACTTCAAACAAAACAGCTTGATCTTACTTCACAGTTTCAATCAAGACACAAATACATTTTTGCTTAAAATCTCATAAAGTGATACACATAAAACAACCTGCTATTAAAACACAAAACACCCTATTTGATCTTCTTATTTTCGTACTCTATTCTGAGAGTTTCTGTTGCTTAAATAGGTGTTTGGATTTTAGGCTTTCTGTAGGTTATCCAATCCTGATACGCATGCTTCCATCACCTTGAATTAGGGTTTGTTACTTCCTTGGTTCTAGGTGATTCAGTTCTTCTGAATATACTGAAGTCATATAACAAAACTCCCTACAGATGCGCCTTCTTCTGTTTTATCCATTCATAATTAATTCCAGATATCTTTCCTGAATTCACTCAGTTCTGTTAATCATTAATTAATTCTGGTAGCAGGTTTGAGATGTCACAACATCTGGTGTGACATCCTGAAAACTGAACTTACTTCATTAACTGATACAATGTCACAACATCTGGTGTGACATCCTGTAAACTGAACTTACTTCATTAACAGATACAATGTCACAACATCTGGTGTGACATCCTGAATTGAGTTCATTTACTTATACTCTGTTTGATAATGTCACAACATCTGATGTGACATCCTGAACATTTCTTGTTGGTCAAAAATTCTGCCAATTCTAAACATCTACACATCTCCTGAAGTTTCTGCATCTCAGAGGACGCGAAAATGGTGCCCTCTCAGTATCATATTTCAATTTTTGATGGATTGATCTTCGTTTTTAAGCAACAAACAGTATATAAACTACCTATAGACTATGTTTCAACTAATATCTACACATTTCTACCCCTAACAAACCATTGTAACTCATTTACGGGAAAAACTCAAAACTTACCCGTAGAAATTAAGCTTTGAATTATTTGGGATGTGTTGGTTGTTGTTATGAATGCTCCTTGTTGATCTCCGACGAAAAAACAAGTTTTTTGAATTTTTTATTTTTGAGAGAATGAGAGAGATGAAATGTTTTGAGAAAAATGAAGAAATAGGGAAAGAAGAAGAGTTTGACGCGAATATAATTCTAAATGGTTCCGGAGATATATCTGCGGAACATTTTCGCAGATGTATCTCCGAAAAAATCCAACGTTAAGTAAAAAAAGTGTCTAGGAGCATTTATGGAAACGTGCTAAGTGTCGAAGAAACTCAAGGGATACCATAAAAAATTCTCTAAAAAATTAAAAATTAAAAAAATTGATGATTTTTAGATTTGGGATTTTAAAATTTGAATTAGTCTAATTAATAATTGAACTCGTGGTTAATCAATTCTTATTTTCGAAGCCGATTTAAATCAAACCAAAAAAAATCGAGAACTTATCCCATCAAAAAATGGATCATGAAATCACACCCATAGATTTGTTCGATTGAAGTTTTGAGTTCGAACTCGAAACCGGTGTTCACCTCTATCCTATGTATAACTATGTTTTGGTCATGAAATTTGATATGACATGCATCAATGTGTGGATTTTCCACCTATATACCCCATATTTCAAAATAAAACACCTAAATACTCTATTTTGAAAACAATATCCCAATATACCCCTTTTATTGTGTATGCTCGGCCACTGGGTTGGCGAACACGTGAAAGAGGCATTGGTTATCGTGTGCTCGGCCACTGGGTTGGTGAGCATGCGAAATTTTTTTTTTTCCTGTTTTTTAAGTTTCCTGCGAATTTATCTACGAATTTTGCTAGTTTCCTGCGAATTTACCTGCAGATTTAACAATATCCGAAGGAAATTAATTTACCTGCGGATTTTATTAATTTCCTTCGGATTTTGTTGAATCCGCAGGTAAATTCGCAGGAAATTAACAAAATCCGTAGGTAAATTCGTAAGAAACTTGAAAAACAGAAGAAAAAAAAATAATTTCGCATGTTCGCCAACTCAGTGGCCGAACACACGATAACCAATGCCTCTTTCACGTGCTCGCCAATCCAGTGGCCAAATATACACAATAAAAGAAGTATATTGGAATATTTTTTTCAAAATAGAGTATTTAGGTGTTTTATTTTGAAATATAGGATATGTAGATGTTTTATTCTCAATGTGTGAGTCTTCAAATCCTCAATCCTTTTCAATCAATATCTGAATTTGAAAAATCATTGTTGTGATACTTTTTGACATTTTCTAATATCCATATACTTTTAATGGAAAAAATATATCTTCAATGACAAGACAATGCTATTTGATGTGATTTATATAAATTCATCACCGTACAAGTATTTAAAAACAGTAAGAGATTGACATAGAGAGAGAGAGAGAGAAGTGATAAAAGAGATTTCTCTTTAAGGTTTACTTTTAAAATAATAGATTTTTTATTTGTATTTTTAAAGATAAATTTTATAAAACTAATTTTAAAATATTATAAATTTTTTTATAAAAAATTGAAAGATTAATTTTAACATCATATAAATTTACATCATTGAATATTAAAATATAATTGATTTTTTTTAAAATATATCTAAAAATTAATTATTATGAGAAATACCTTCAAAATTTTGATATAAAAAAATTCAATAGAATATAACATCTTAAAAATAATTATTTAAATTAAATTTTTATTTAAAACTTTTATAGAAAAAGTTATATAAATTTTTTTAATAAAAAATTATGTTAGATTATAAAAAACATTAAAATACCAAAACAAATGGCCTCTTAATTAATTATAAATATTACTCATTGGTAACATTTATTTTTGCTATTCCACTACAGAGTACTCAACTAAATTTGAAAATCATGGCTATAAAAAATTTGAAAATCAAGATAAACACAATCACCAAAGTATTGGTTGAAATTTGTTTAGCATTTTGACTTTTTCTTTCATGATATTGCATTTGAAAAAGTGGCTTTTTCAAGTTGACAAAGTGATGAAGGAAACAAATGTGAAGGAGAAGCATAACTTTTTGTAGAGATAATAAACCTAAGTGTGAAATCTTGTGAACAGCATACATAACTCATATCACGTATATAGGATAAGGTGTATAGCTTTTAGGCATTACATAATTGAGATTCCAAATAGTCTTGTGATGCATTATGTACATTCTTCGAGTGTTGCTAATCATGGTATTTATGAAATGAAATATGACACTAAAATATCCACTCAATCTTAAAAATACCCTTTATTCAATAAAGATACAAAGCATAATTAAGGAAAATTCAAGCATCAGAATCTTTTATTGATAACGTCAAACGTGTCTCTCCAAATCTTGGATGAATTAGCCTCAAAACTTATGTTAATCCCTTGTTTGAACAAGTAATTCAGAAATCACTTGTCCATAAGAAATGGAGAAAGTCTTTTCCTCTTGAAAAGAAGAAAGAGACTTCTTTAGATGATCAAACATAACTTAAGATATATTAATCTTCAAATCTGAATTGAGAAGGAGAAGAAGATCTTGTTATATAGGGTCCACTAGGTCTAAATCTTTATCCTTAAGAAGTAAGTTTGAGCTTAGAATATGATTCAAAACGACAACTTCAGGAAGAAGATTTGAGACCTCTGATGCTTTTGAAGGATTTTGATAACACGATTTAACATTGACTATTTAGCCTGGTTTCCTTTAATTATGTTATCGTTTTTTTTGTAATTTACAAGTTATTTCGCAAGTTGTTCAAGTGTTTTGCAGGTATTCTAATCCATGAGGCTTGTAGAAGAAAAGAACTAAAAAGAAAAAGAAAAGAGGAAGAAATGAAGACAAATAGCAGAAAACTGGGCATTCTGTAGTTTAAGTGTATGACGCTCGTAACAAGTCTCAGACGACTTCACTCACTTGTTAAATGGGACGACCGTTAGGCACAAGTGACGTCTGTCACAGGTCAAAAATAAGAAATTTAAATACGCATCTCATTCAAAGCAGAAGCGAGTCGTTTCGTCTATTTTCCCTCAACAACTAAACCCAGTCTCAATCAAATGAAACTCAGTACTTCTCAAGCCCAGGAAAATTATCTCCACTATTTTCTATTTCACTGTTAGTGTTCAAGTGCTATAAATAGGTACCGAAGCAAATTTCAAAAGAGGAGTCTACATTAAGTTTTATTCTTCTGTTTCCTGTTCAAAGCTTTTCCTTTTAATTTTTCTGCATTGTTTTCCTTTCTGTTTCTATTTACCTTTACCGAATTAGTAATAGCTTCCCACATCGGGGAGCTATTTCACTTTAAATTGTTTTAAGCCACTGCCTTCGAATTTTATTTTCCGCAAGCCTACCGACCTGGGGAGGTTTGCTACACAAAGATTTTACTATTGTCCAGATTTATTATTGAACTAATATAATTGCTTTATTTTTATTTGTCATGCCTTATGCCATGATTTACTGTCTTTATCTATTTATGCTTGTTTTAAATAACATGTTCGACTAAAGCATTTAATCAGTATATAATTAATTAACCAGAATAGATTTGATAAGTCTAGGATAAAATCATAAACAAACTTATTTTCTGGTTTCAATTTCTTAATATAAAATCAACTTTTATTACGAGAGTAAAAAGGTAACGAAGGTTACGATTAAGACCATGAGAGTGTGAAATTTTAACCAGATAGCTGAAATCGAACATTAATTTTAAATATAACGAAAACACTTTAAAGTTAATTAGAATCTATAAATTTTCAAAAAGTACTTTTAACTCAATTTGATACAGCGAGAGCGCTCAATCTGACTTAGGAGTATAGTTAGAGGTAAGACCACGAGAGTATGAGGTGGAGACTTTTAAATTGATATTTTCTACAGAAAGATATTTTGACTCATCTAATTATGTATTGATATTCTATCTTAATCCATTTTAATTTTAATTTCTAAATTCCTTTTAGTTACCCGTTTCACTTAAACTAAAATATTATTCGCCTTAACTAAACATAGTAACACCCTGCTAGCATTAGTTTGATTATCAAGTCTCTGTGGGATCGATATCTTTATTACTATGCGATTAGGATATATACTTGTAGTTAGTACCCGTAAGACTCAGAATGTCGCGATCAAGTTTTTGGCGCTGTTGCTAGGGACTCTGATTTAGTAAATAGTGCAATTTATTTATTGCATCGTATAGACTAAGGTAAAAACCAAATTCCCTTTTGTAGATTGTATGCCCAGTACTCGCTCACAAGGAGAAGACTTAGAACCATAAATCGATGAAGTTGGGCGTTTCTTAACTTTAAGACGCCAAACCGAAATTTCCGAAATTCCTTTACCTGAAATTCTTATACCCGAACTAGTTGAAGAACCAAACATGACCTAAAACGGACAACATAATCGTCCACTTAAGTCATATGCGACTTCGGCTCAACAAGAACCACATAACAGTATTGCTGCCCCTGCCATTACCTGAAACGATTTCGAGTTGAAACCCTCACTGCTATCAGTCGTACAACAACATCAGTTTTTTGGAAATCCTACGGATGACCCTAATGATTACTTGACCAAGTTTGTGCAGTACGCAGACACAGTGAAACCGAACGGTGTAACTCAAGATGCGATAAGACTACATCTTTTTCCTTTCTCTCTAAGAGATAGAGCTTAGACATGGTTGCAATCCTTGCCATCCAACTCTGTTACTACATGGACCGAATTGAAGAATGTTTTCTTAGCACGTTATTTCCCACTGAGCAAGGCAGCTATGCTGAGAGCACAAATTAATGGATTTCGACAAAAAAATGTTGAATTTTTCTACGAAGCGTGAGAGAGATACAAAGACATGATGAGGCGATGTCCACACCACGATTTGGAAAACTGGGTGACAATTCATACCTTTTACAATGGGCTTTTATATAACACCAGACTCATGATAGACACTACCGCGGGCGGTACTCTCATGGATAAACCATATGAAGATGCCTACAACCTCATTGAAAATATGGCTCAAAACCACTGCCAATGGAGAGGTGAAATAACTCCTGTGGAAAAATTCCAAACAAAAGGAGAAATGTACGAAGTTACTAGCCTAAATCATGTCCACACTAAGGTAGATGCTCTTTCCCATAAGATAAATAACTTGACCATGACACCTCTAGCCACCATGGCTGTCGTAACTCCGAACTGCAAGATATATGGAATCCCATGGGCACGCTGCCTCAAAATGTCAACTTTTAGCTGGATTATCCATAGACCAGGTGAATTATGCTAAAGGAAATCCATACTCAAACACCTATAACCCAAGTTGAAAGAATCATCCAAATTTTTCCTACAAGAACAATAACGCCTTATATGTGCCCAACCAAACACCTGTTGTACCACCAGGATATCAAAAAGTTGCCTCAACTGCACCTATGGAAAACTTCATAGCTACCCAGACTCAAACAAACAAAGAATTCCTAAATCAAAATATACACACTAGCGAGCAAATTAAGCAGTTAGCCAACAAAGTAGACACTTTAGCTACACACAACAAAATGCTAGAAACATATCTTTCAGAAGTAGCACAACATCAAGCATCTACTGCTGCTCCCGCTGGCACGTTTCCTGGACAGCCACAATCGAATCCTAAAGAACATGCAAACATTGTTATACTGAGAAGGGAAAAAGAGTTAGACAGACCTATTGATCCTAGAATCCAAAATCCAACCATGTACCAAAAGCCTGATAAACCAGCTGAGAAGAAAGATCAACCAAAGGAAAAGGAAGACAATGAATTAGAGGCCGAAAGACGGACCACCATATAAACTACCCATTATGTATCCTCAATGATTAACCAATTCCAAAATTATTGGACAATTTAAGAAATTTGTAAAGCTTGTGAAGCAATTGAACATCACAATGCCCTTTACAGAAGCCATTACTCAGATGCCCCCATATGCCAAATTTCTAAAAGAAATCTTATCCAATAAGAAAAAGATAGAGGAGAATGAAACAATTACACTTACTGTTGAGTGTAACGTAATAATTCAAAACAATATGCCTCCAAAGCTGAAGGATCCAAGAAGTTTCTCTATACACTGTGTGATTGGAAAGTTTGTCATAGATAAATATCTATGCGATTTAGGAGCCAGTATAAGTGTAATGCCCTTATCAATATGCAAAAAGCTCGATATGGGAGAACTAAAACCAACCAAGATGTCAGTTCAATTAGCCGACCGTTCAGTCAAGTATCTTGTAGGTATACTAGAAAATGTTCCGTTACATATAGGTCAATTCTACATCCCCACTGATTTCATAATCATGGACATTAAAGAAGATTCCATTACTCCTATTATATTAGGAAGACCATTCTTAGCCACTGCTGGAGCCATCATAGACGTAAAGAAAGGCAGGCTGACATTTAAAGTAGGAGAAGAGAAGGTCGAATTCATCTTAATCCAATTCTTACAAGCACCAACTATAGACGACACCTGCTATTTGCTAGATGTCATTAACGAATGCGTGAGAGAAAAGAAGATGGAACATACTACCTATTCTAATATAATGAAAATTCAAATCCCTCCGATCTTGGAGGATGATAATTGGCGAGAACCTTATCAAGACGATAGTCTAAGTGAATGCTTAGCATTTACACTCGGCCATATGCCTTGCCCAAAGAAACCAATTCTAGAACTCAAAGTATTACCTAATAATCTGAGGTACGAATTCCTAGACCCAAAACTTGAACGACCAGTGATAGTCAATGCAAACTTAGGATAGCTCGAAACCGAGAAATTATTAGACGTCTTAAGAAAAAATCCAACTGCGTTAGGCTATAACATTTCTGACCTAAAAGGAATAAGTCCTTCTATCTGCATGCATCACATAATGCTAGAGGAGGACTGCAAAACCTCTAGAGAACACTAGAGAAGGATCAACCCAATTTTAAGTAATGTAGTCAAGGATGAAGTAAAAAATTTACTAGACGCTGGAATCATATACCCAATCTCCAACAGTCAATGTGTTAGCCTAGTACATGTCGTGCCGAATGTCGTACCTCGAAAAATACGATCCTAAAATAAACAATAGAGTCGCCACCTAATTCTATTTATTCTAACTAAAGAAAAGGGAGACATAGACACAACCTAAATCGGATAAGAAATGGTCAACAAAACCACTAATCAAAGTTCGGGAGTCAGTTACACAAAGCGAAGGTATTAAGCACCCCTCACGTCCGTTGTACTCAACGGGAACCTCTTAGTCTAATTTGCGCTTAAATGTTAACTTATTTTGTTGTCTTCTTTTTGTTAAGGTTGCTTATTAAAGGGAAAAGAAAATTATTATTTATTATGGGGAAAGGTTAAGTTTTTTATTATTGTGCTCACGAAGGATTAAAATCCCCGTGCCTACGTATTCCCTTGTGCAATGGGAAAGTCAGAGCTTCGTAGTTCGTGCAACTACGGTTTGTGATTTGTATTCAACGATTGTTTTAAAATGCTTTCTAATCTGCTAAGCGTTGGCTTATCTGCTCGCGATGGGAGGCTGAAGCGCTAGCTTGTTTGCGAGATAGAAAGATTTAAATAATGTTCGTTTTTTAGAGAAAAGATGTTTGATCTCTATTAAAGTGTTTTAAACGAGAGGGCGAATGAACCACAACGCGTGGGGCTAGCCCAGGAGTGATTACATTCAAGAACGTGCGGAGTGCTAGACTCCGGAGTTCAGTTACTCGTTGATTAATTATAAAAATAGTTTGTATTGGTTGATAAGTTTTAAGTTGTATTTGAAAAGAAAGAGACAAGTCGTCATCTTTAAGGGATATATCTCGCCTAATCCACCACAAACATTTGAGGAATGAGAAATCGAAAGAAGCTTTAAACTTGGATACGAGGATCGACAAGCAATGCCACATTCTTTCTTTGAGAAATAAAATCGGAAGAAGCTTTAAACTTGGATATGAGTATCGACAAGCAATGCCACATTCTTCCTTTGAGAATAATTGTTTGTAAGATTTGATTTGTGTTTGTGGGGATAGGAGGAGCATCTTTCCTATGAGGATGAACCATGTCTAATCCTTTAAGGTTGTTGAATTGTTTTGAATACGAAAGAGTGGATGAATTACAACCCGAAGGCTAGCCTCAGGAGTAATTCAATTCAAGAACCCGAGGAATGCTAGATTCCTGAATTCAGTTCTTCGTATAGTTAAATTAAATGTTTTTCGTGTTTTTGGAACGAGAGGGTGAATAAACCACATCGCGTGGGGCTAGCCCATGAGTGATTTAATTCAAGATCGTGCGGAGTGCTAGACTCTGGAGTTCAGTTACTCGTTATTTGATTTGTGAATTAAGACGCGATTGTTTTGGAGATGAAAGGGCGAATGAATTACAAACCGAGGGCTAGCCCCAACAGTAGTTCAATTCAAAAACCCGAGGAATGCTAGATTCCTAAGTTTAGTTCTTTCACAAATTTAAATTTAGAGATTTATGTTTTGAAAACGAAAGAGCGAATGAATTACAAATCAGGGGCTAGCCCCAACAGTAATTCAATTCAAAAACCCGAGGAATGCTAGATTCCTGAGTTTAGTTCTTACGTTAATTAATATGTTAATTTAGAGACGTTTTACGATTATTTTGGATGAATTAGGGTTTAGTGTTTTTTAGAAACGAAGGAGTAAATGAAACACTATGCGTGGGGCTAGTCCAGGTGTGATTCATTAAAGACCCGCGAAATGCTAGACTCCGAAGCTCAGTTCCTCGTTAATTAATTATGACGCGTAATGTCGTGCAGACGGCGATCACATAGGTGACCGACTTACGTGTGTGCAAATGTAGGCACATGAATTGTTTAAATGATTTATGTGGATTCGATTTCTAATTCCTATGGATATTCCTAGCAAAAGTCGAAACCAGTAAAATAAATGCGGAAACATAAGCTACGTACAAAACAAACAGGAGAGGGATACAATAATAATTTACACAAGATTGCAAGGAAATAAATGGTATTGTATTTTGCTCAAGAGGAAGCGTGTGTGCAGTGTACATATTAATCGGAACCGCTAGCATTAAATATTGTATAAAAGTGTGAGAAATAAATAAAATAAGTGAATAGACTAAATAAAGTGGAATAAATTGTAAAAATTAGAATAAATCAAATAGAATGAAAATAAAATAAATAAAGGTCTCATATTGGTCACGATTAATCGAAAACGATTTATCGTGACTTTTGTCATATCATCGGTCCAAATAAAAATCAATACGGAATTGAAAAGCAAAGACACATCTTTTTGAATTTTTAGTTTATCAACAACTAAACAAAATTACAACTAAAATTAAAAACTAAATTTAAATAACTTACTACACAATAATATTTTTTATATTTTTAAGTGTTAATCACATATATACTTTACTTCTAACATTAATAAATAAATTAAACAAAACTATATTTTGAAATAAAGAAACTAAAGTCAATCTAATAACTTAAACTAATAAGGAATTTTTTAAATAATTTAAATAGATAACAAACTAAAATATATAAAAAAAATGATGAATGATACTGACAAATTTCAAAGCTATCAAAGGTTGAGCTTGTTGTGTAGAAGAAAGTGAATGTGTTTTGATGAAGGTTGTTGTTGTGGTGAAGAAGGTGAATGTTTATGGGTATTCTGTAAGTAAAAAAAAGAATTTTGACTTTGGAAAATATGTAATGAATGTGCTAGATTTTGAGAATTTTAAGAGTGATCTTGTTAGTCTAAAATGAGAGAAAGATAAATCTTATTTATAGTGTGAATGAGGTAGGAGTGTTGATGTGGCAATCCATGTGACTTTATGAGAATGATTTTTGGTCATTGATAAGTCCAAGTTGGCAATCCATGTGAAGTGTGAGAATGATTCTTGGTCATTGATAAGTCCAAGTTGGCAATCCATGTGAAGTGTGGGAATAATTATTGGTCATTGATAATTCCAAGTTGGCAATCCATGTAAAGTGTTTGTACTACATTGTAGTGGACTCACTCTTCATGTTTTCTTTTTTGAACATGAAGACAAAACAAACAAAAGTAGTAATAATAATAATAAATAATATTAATAAAACTAATAATAATAATAATAATAATAATAAAAGATAATAATAATATAACTAATAATAATAATAATAATAAAGATGATAATAATAATAAAACTAATAATAATAATAATAAATTAAAAATGGTTATTAAAAAAAAGAAATTATATTGAATTAAATAAATTGAATTTAAACTAAATCAAAGATAAACTAAGTAAATTGAAATTGAAATTAAACTAAATTTAATATAAAATTTAATTAAAATATAAATTAAAATCAAAATTAAACTAAGATCAATTCTAAATAAACTAAAATAATTATCTAAATAGAAATCATAAAAAAAATGGTATGAAATGATAAAAATCAGTTAAAAATGCATGATTAATGATTAATGATTAATGGATTAAAATGCAAAAATGACTGACTATCAAATAAATCGATAAAAAATGCGTCAGATGAATGAAACTTTGAAAATTTGTGGTCTAAATTTAGGGTATGACACCGAAGAAGGGAGGCATTACAGTTATTAAGAACTCAAAAGGTGAGTCTATAACACAGAGAGTAGTGACTGGAAGTAGAATTTGCATCGATTACCGGAAATTGAAACAGGCTACTCGAAACAATCATGTTCCTTTACCCTTTATCCATCAAATGTTGGAGAGATTAGCTAAGCTCTCATATTTTTGCTACCTAGATGGTTATTCAAGATTTTTCCAAATTCTTATTCATCCCGATGACCAAGAAAAGACTACCTTCACATGTCCCCATGGAACATTTTCCTGCCCTCGAATTCCGTTTGGCTTATGTAACGCTCCCACAACATTCCAACGATGTATGATGGAAATTTTTGCCGACTTTATAGACGACATCATGGAATTATTCATGGACGACTTTTCCGTTTGCGGACAAAGTTTCGAAGGATGTTTGTCGAACCTAGAAATGGTACTAGAAAGATGTGTTAAAGTGAACCTCATACTTAATTGGGAAAAATGTCATTTCATGGTGACAAGGAATCATGCTTGGACACATGATATCCAATAAATGGATTGAGGTTGACAAAGCCAAAATAGAAGTTATAAAGAACCTCTAACCTCCAAAGACCGGACGGGAAATACGAAGTTTCTTGGGACACACCAGTTTTTACCGACGATTTATTAAGGACTTCTCAAAAATCACTAAGCCATTGACTGATATATTAATGAAAGACATTGAGTTTATCTTCGATGAAAACTATCTAAAAGCATTCGAAAAACTCAAAACAACTCTTATCACCGCACCCATCATGCAACCATCGAACTGGAAACTACCATTTGAGATCATGTGAGATGTGAGTGATTACGATGTAGGCGCAGTCTTAGGACAAAGAAAGTATAAAAAGATTCACGTAATTTACTATGCCAGTAGAACTTTTGACCTTGCTCAAATGAACTATGCCACTACTGAGGAAGAACTTTTAGCTGTTGTGTTCACTCTTGACAAATTTTGTTCCTACCTGGTAGGAGCTAAAATAATCATCTATATAGATCACGCTGCTATTAGATATCTTTTAAGCAAGAAGGATGCCAAACCTAGACCATTAAGATGGATCTTATTACTATAAGAATTTGATTTAGAGATTAAAGATAAGAAATGGACTGAAAACGTAGTAGCAGACCACTTATCACGAATGGGAGGTATTAAACCAGACCAAATGCATATCAATGACGATTTCCCTGATGAACGTCTAATATCCCAAATATAAAGTGAAATATCTTCCTTAACTCTAGACGAGCCAAAACAAGAATAAACAATGGAAGAGATTTATACACATGCAACCCTGCCATGGTATGCTAACATAGTCAACTATTTAGCCGCCGAAGTACTTCCACCTGATCTAACATATCAACAAAAGAAGAAATTCTTTCATGATCTAAAACAGTATTACTGGGATGAACCTTTGATTTTTAGCAAGGAGCCGATGGTATTTTCAGTCGATGTGTCCACGAAGACAAAATAGAAAACATCATTTCTCAATGTCACTCTGCTCCATACGATGGACATGCAAGTACCTCGAAGACTTTCGCTAAGACCCTGCAATCTGGCCTCTTTTGGCCTAATCTTTAGAAAGATGTCCACATCTCTATATTAAAATGTGACCGGTGCCAACACACTGGTAACATCTCTAGACGCGATGAGATGCCCCAAAAAGGCATTTTGGAAGTAGAAGTCTTCGATGTATAGGGATAGATTTCATGGGACCGTTCCCATTTTCACTTGATAATAAATATATAATCGTCGTTGTCGATTGCGTTTTAAAATGGATTGATGCTATAGCCTCTCCAACAAATGACACACGAGTAGTTATAAAGTTGTTAGTAAATGTGATTTTCCCTAGATTTGGTGTGCCAAGACTTGTCATAAGTGACGGAGGCTCCCATTTAATATAATAAATCTTTGAAAGACTATTATTAAAGTATGGAGTAAGACACCGTGTAGCAACACCATTTCATCCATAAACTAGTGGATAGGTCGAAGTCTCAAATAGAGAGAGATCAAACAAATGTTAGAAAAAGACCATTGCTACATCTAGGAAGGATTGGTCAACTAAATTACACAAAGTTTTATGGGCATACAGAACAGCTTTCAAAACACCCATATGAACCACGCCTTTCAAATTAGTCTACGAAAAATCCTGCGACCTACGAGTAGAAATAGAGCACAAAGCCTATTGGGCAATCAAAACCCTTAACTTCAATTATACCGACGCAGGTGAAAAAAGTATCTTAGACTTGCACGAATTAGAAGAACTGAGATTGGATGCTTATGAAAATGCCCACATATACAAGGAAAGAACCAAAGATGGCATGATAAGTGCATATCTAGGAAAGAATTTAGTGTGGGAGGCGTTATACTCCTATTCAACGCGAGACTTAGGTTGTTCCCGGGAAAATTACGATCTAGACGGTCCGGTCCTTTCGAACTGATTAAAGTCTTGTTAAGTGGCGCGGTTGAAATAAAAAGTAAATCTAGTGCAACATTTGTAGTAAACGGTCAACTTTTAAAACGTTATCACTACGTAGAAAATAAAGATTTTTTCGACGGGCTAAAACTGGCAGAAATGCCTACGGAGACCTTGAGATGACCCCTTCCTTTAAACTATGTCGAGCCCTAACATAAAATGAAGCGTTGCGTGGGAGGAAACCCACGAAATTATTTTCGTTTTTGTTTTAACCATCTATTTTAATTGAGTTTTCATTTTTGTTTCTTTTTCAAATTTTATTTTCAAATGCGGTAAATTCACTAAATTCTATGTTGATTTTTTTTACTATGTGCTTACAGGATTTTAAAGTTTTTCTACCTTCTTCCTTCTTCTCTGATTTCATTCTTCCTACTAACATTAGTAATGAATAACAAATATAACATGACTGTGGAATTCAGAAACGGTGCCCAGCAGCACCGTTACAAAGTTTTATCCCAAAGACCTATGGCTTTAACCAAATTCGCCCATGGACCTACCATGACTGCTTTAGGCATATATGCTAGCATTGACTACGTGTTTAACCAAATAGGTTGGGAAGGTTTCGCTACTAAAAATCACAAGACTTATCACAAACTAACTCTAGAATTCCTGAGCTCACTTGCTTATACCCCCAACTGCGGAAAAAGATTTAATAGAGGTAGGATTGCCTTCAGATTGTTTGGATATCCTTGTGAATTTAACATCTGAGAGATGGCAGAACTGTTGGATTTCCCCGATGGTCCTACTGTTTTCTCTAGGGCACAAGAAGATTTATTTATGGAGGAAGAACTTAACCGTTTTTGGAGTAGTATCTTAGGACGCCCCGATCTTTACCTTTACCCTATGATATCCACGAATATTTATAACCCGACCATTAGGTATTTCCATATGATTCTGGCCTATAACCTTTTGGAAAAGCTGAGAGTGACAACAACGTTTATAGAGATGAACTCTTTATAATTTTCTGTGTGTTTCAATCCCGACTTGCTAATGGAGCTACCTTCATGTTAGCCAACTTCTGTAAGATTCTACGATCTGAGCATGAACTCATTCTAATAGGTGGCATGGTTACTAAAATAGCTAATGCAATGGGTTTAGAACTCAGCTCTCTAAGATAAACCCTCTATGATAATATAGACCTATGAATATCACATTTTGTTTCAATAGAGCAATGATTAGAGACCTTGGACCACATCATTTCCAACTCCTGATCGACAATGTATATGTGCCCTATTTTACTTTTCCTGACCATGAATGCACAAGTGTGCACTACCGTTACAATTGGCTTTATGATTTGGATGAACCATTGTATGAACCTGAGGACACATGGTCCGAAATAGAAATAGACCCAAAAACACATCCACATTACTATGATCTTGATTATCCAGAACACCCGATTGAAGAAGATAAAATCGTTCCTACCACAGATACACAAGCCACCATATAAAATTTCTGTACTGAACTGACCATAATACACAACGAGCTTTGCACCTTGCGCATCGATGTCATCACTCTACAAGATATGTCCGTCGAGTAATTTGACCACTTGAGCCAAGCCATAGAATCCATTCGACGCAAAAGTGGCTAATTCAGCAATTTCCGGAATTTACCAGCATTTACTTGTTTTTATTTTATTTCAGTTTTTCAACATTTATTTTAAAATTCAGTTTGCATTTTTTTATTAATAGCTCTGCAAATCAAGTGTGCCTCTATTGAATTTGTTCTACTTTAATTTAGTTGCAATATTTTTATTCTATCAGTATTATTATTGTTCTTAATTTGTTTCTGTTATTAATTTGTTATGCTAAAAATAATGTTGTTAAAAAATAAGTTACCCTGTTATTGAAAAACATTAATATGTTGCAACTGCTAAAAAGAATTTATAATATGCTATATTATAATATAAATTTGCTACATAAGAATATAATATGAAACAAACAAGCTTGCAAGGAAAGAAACCAAATATTATGATTGTTACGTCGCCCCCCTCTGCGTGACACTAGTCACAAGTATCCAGGACGTGACGTCCGACATACTAGAGTGTTGACAGTCTCATATGCCAGACGACCGTTACAACATTGAAACGAGCATCACAACGATCATCCGCAACGTCTCTGATACCCGTTACAGAACCGTTCCACCTCCATTTTTCTCTTCCCTTCCAACGTTCCATTACCCCCACTATTATTTATAATCTCTCCACTCACTCATTTACTCACACTACTCATTTTACAACTTCCATTTTTCACCCGCCTCTTTATAAATTACAGTAAAGCTTCGTTCTAAATCATAACCTCATCATTTCATCTCTAACCTCACGAACCTTTAATCCTTTGGGGGAAAATGGTTGATCAAAGACTTGTACCCAACCTTTCTATGATCACTTTTCGTGAGGAAGAAGTCGGTGATCTTCAAAGAGAAAAGTATCTCGCATTCTATCAATGCTCCGTACAATTGACGAGATACATTGATTAAACATGTCTACAACAATTGGGATTCGAGGAAGGTATCTAGTGGTTGCTTCACAACTCGAGCTTAACAAAGCTCTGCACCAATAATTGTCTGACGTATGAGGCACTGACGCTGGAGTTCTTAAGTTTGTTTAATTACAATACACCGACCGACAACTCCATGTATCTCACTGGTTATGCCATGTTTAGGATTTCCGGTGATGAATATTTCGTGCCTCAAGACAGTTTTAGCAAATGGTTTGGATTTCACCGTGGCAACAATGTTCATTATCGCCTCCCTGGTAGTGAAGATTATTTGGGCCATGCATTTGTGATTTGGCAAACTCTGACAGGTGCTCTATCGACTATCTAGGATGGTATTTATGCAACCCACATTCACAACCCCGCCATCCGGTATTTTCAATGTGTCTTGAGCCACATTGTTTTTGGAAGGTACAATAACCACAAAGTCAACCAAATGAAGTTATTTCTGCTTCACTGTGCTTTCCAAGCCTATAAACCTTGTTGCATTTATGCTATCTAACATCCAATCCTCCTATGCTCGAGGAAAAACTCCTTTATGCTTCGGAGGTATTGTTACCTCTATTGCATTCCATCTCCGATTAGGAGAGCGACTCACTGACTTACCCTCCTTACCGACTCTTTTTCTCGACATTGACTATTGTCGAAGCGCACATCTGGTCAAGTAACGAGACGATGGTAGCTACAACCTGATGGTTAAGAAACGAGTAGTTAGAAGCATCATTTTGCCATGCCATACCTGCACGAACCCGCAAACACGCCAAATTGGATTTTCGACTTGGATGCCCTAGAAGCCGATGGTGCTGCACCTGAAGCACCACTAAATGATGAATTTGAGGAGATGGATCAGCCGCAACAGGAAGAAGGTGAACAGTCGCCAACCACTCTGTATGCTAGCACTTCCTCCCGACGTCGTCGAAGAAGCGACAGAGTGCCCGCAACAAATGATGATATTCTCGCAGCCATTATGCAGAGGATCGAGTTAGACGCTCAGAGGGATGCATAGTACCGGGCACAACATGCGGAGATGATGACTCTCATGGGCCAAATCTGGCAAGATCAGACAAGCCAAGGCGAGAGGATACCAAGTGCCATAGAAGGGCTAGATGCTTTACTCTGCAAGTGCAACACTTGCATGAGTATATCCATCATGTTGGTATCCTAGATCATGTGGCGTAGCATGGACATAGACAACTTCGAGGCAGAGGTAGAAGAAGAGGACCTCAATAGTTTCTTTACTTTTTCTTGTAATTCCTTTTTCTTTTGTAGTTTATACCTTATCTCGCAACATTGAGGAAAATGTCTGATATATTGTGGAAGAAAGGTAGTTTAGTATGTTATTTCCCTTTTGCACTTTTCATTTCAGTGAACCAAGCTATTTATGAAAGTAATTTCAGTTATTATTCCCTCTACCTTTTTAGCTATAACAAAAAATTTCTATTTGAATGCACTCACTTGACATACCCTACGAGTATATAGGTTGATAGGCTATGTTAGAAAAATGAGAAAGATTTAACAAAATTGATACAGTCTTGACACATTAGACCCCTAAGATATGTGATATCATTTTGAATACCTTTTATACCGAGATCTGAAGCTTTAGTTCTAAATTAGCCCCTAATAGTTTATTTTAGCAGACAAAACCGCCTTAAACACAAGCTACATGGAGAGTCGGTGCAAATAAGTAATTGATACTTAAAAGTGCCAAAAAGAAAAAAAAATAGAAAGAATTAAGCCTGCCAATAACAAAATGGTTAAGCTTGCACCAAATCTAAAGGATGCAAAACATGTGAAAGGCAAATAAAAGTATGATGTTAGTTGGTTAAGAGGTAAATGGTTCTGAACTCGGTAGGGCGAACTACGGTTTGATCCCCCACGACTTGCGCTCAGTACATATAAAGGGTTACCACACTTGTGTACCAGACCCCACATTTGAAAAGATCAAACTCACCAACAGGCTACTCCACTATGTGCGTGTAAAGGTAAAAGGCTTAATGTGATTGTGTCAGAATGAAAACTGGTGAAATAGAAATGAGAGCATTAGGTTGAGCTAAAATAGAATTATTTGGACTGGTTTGTATATGGGGTTTATGAGCATACATCTTGCTTTTGTGTCATTAATGTATCTTTGGTGTTTGAGTTACTACCGGTCTTTTTATAAAGGTGTCGCACGACTACGTACGGCTAGGTGATGTATCTTGTGTTTGTGTTTAACAGATATTTTCAAAATCATATTGATTATTTGCTTGAGGACAAGAACATATTCAAGTGTAGGGGAGTTTGATAACAAGACTTTACATTTATTATTTAGCCTGGTTTTCGTTAATTATG
The DNA here is from genome assembly GCA_963966055.1 of Lathyrus aphaca. Taxonomy (NCBI): domain Eukaryota; kingdom Viridiplantae; phylum Streptophyta; class Magnoliopsida; order Fabales; family Fabaceae; genus Lathyrus; species Lathyrus aphaca. The sequence goes on from OZ014525.1 coordinate 500,281,862, forward strand.
TTATCGTTTTTTCGTAATTTACAAGTTATTTCGCAAGTTGTTCAAGTGTTTTGCAGGTATTCTAATCCACGAGGCTTGTAGAAGAAAAGAACTAAAAATAAGAAGAAAAAAGGAAGAAATGAAGACATATAGCAAAAAATTGGGCATTATGTAGTTTAAGTGCATGACGCCCGTAACAAATCCCAGACGACCATCACTCACTTGTTAAATGGGGCGACCGTCACTCACTTGTTAAGTGGGACGACCGTCAGGCACAAGTGACGTTCGTCACAGGTCAAAAATAAGAAAATTAAATATGCAACTCAGTCAAAGCAGAAGTGAGTCGTTCCGTCTATTTCTCCTTAGTAACTAAACTTAGTCTCAGTAAAATGAAACCCAGTACTTCTCAAGCCCGACAAAATTATCGCCACTACTTTCTACTTCATTGTTAGTGTTCAAGTGCTATAAATAGGAACCGAAGAAAATTTCAAAAGAGGAGCCTACATTAAGTTTATTCTTCTGTTTCTTGTTCAGAGCTTTTCCTTTTAATTTTACTGCATTGTTTTCCTTTCTGTTTCTATTTACCTTTACTGATTTTGTAATAACTTCCCACATCAGGGAGCTATTGCACTTTAAATTGTTTTAAGCCACTGCCTTCAAATTTTATTTTCTGTAAGCCTACCGACCTGTGGAGGTTTTCTACGCCAAGTTTTTACTACTGTCCAGGTTTATTATTGAATTTATATAATTGCTTTATTTTTATTTGTCATGCCTTATGCCATGATTTACTATCTTTATCTATTTATGCTTATTTTAAATAACATGTCTGACTAAAGCACTTAATCAGTATGTAATTAATTAACCGAAATGGATTCGATATGTCTAGACTAAAATCGTAAACAAACTTATTTTCCGGTTTCGATTTCTTAATATAAAATCAACTTTTATTGCGAGAGTAAAAAAGTAACAAAGGTTATGATTAAGACCATGAGAGTGTTAGATTTTAATTAGATAGCTGAAATCGAACATTAATTTTAAATACAACGAAAGCGCTTTAAAGTTAATTAGAATATATACGTTTTCAAAAAGTACTTTAACTTAATTTGATACATCGAGAGCCCTCAATCTGACTTAGGAGTATAGTTAAAGGCAAGACCACGAGAGTGTAAGGTGAAGACTTTTAAACTTATATTTTCTACAAAAAGATATTTTGACTCGTCTTTATAAGCCGACGATTTATTGAATCCATGATGGCATACTAATTACGTATTGATATTCTATAATAATCCATTTCAATTAAAATTTCTAAATTCCTTTTAGTTACCTGTTTCGCTTAAACTAAGATATTATTCGCTTTAGCTAAACATAATAACACCCTGATAACATTAGTTTGATTATCAAGTCTATGTGGGATCGATATCTTTATTACCATGCGATTTGGATGTATACTTGCAGTTAATACCCGTAAGACTCAGAAAGTCGCGATCAGATTTACAAAGATACGCCAAGTAGGAAGATAGTAGTCTCAAACAAGAGTTCTTGGAATCTCACCAATCTATTCATAATTGATTACATTAGCAATCACTTTAAAAGATACTATAATAGAAACACTAGTTACTTTAGACAGAATAACACACTCTGAATTTAGCTCTTCAATGGAAGCATTGACCCAAAACTCTTTGACAAAACTTGGATAAGTGAAACCACAAAAGCATCTCAAAGTAGTCATCCCATCCTTGTTCAGATACAATCTTCCAAAAGTTGAAACCAATTTTAAGCAACTCATCAAAATCCACAAACTTTTCATTGATGATAACCAACTGATTCAAAGAAGAATTAGTTGAGGTACGCATCTCTGGTTTGGTTAGTTTAGCACACAACCAGGAAGAAAGGAAGAAAAAAAGGAGAAGAAGAAGAAAACAAAGAACTGAACAAGAATCTTACAAGAATAAGAATCCTGTCAGAAAATGACACAATAATGTTTCACAAATCAGGGAATAGTAATAGCAACTACCAAAGAAGAGAACATCATTACCCAAAGGTTTTTATCCAGTACATATCTTAATTCCAAAAGATAAATTTCATCTCTATGAAAATTTAAGTACATCAAAAATTGGAAAAAAAAATCGTTTACCTAAACTATTATATCAGAAATATGGATTCTTCTTCATAATCTTAGAATCAAACAACATTAAGAACCAATCAACTATCAAAATCTAAATTGCTTTAGATTTAGACAAAGATATCATTTGTCGGTCATATGTCCCCAAGATTCTATTCAGAACTAGCTCTTCATCTTGAAACAAGAGTCATAAGTGATAGATGAATATTGAATTGTCTTCAAATTTTTTGATAATTAACAGTATTAACACACAGAGTGAGAAAACGATTTCCCTAAATATGATCATCATCTGGTTTGATAAAACATTCAACATAGACAAATACAATAGAGTTTCTTCTTAAAGATTTATGGAGTTCTTCTTTCCAAAAGAACCTCTCTAGAAATATTATAGAAACTTTGTATTTGTTTCCATGCAATGCTTTAATGAATAAAAACACAATACCAGAAAAAAAAAAACAAGCATACCCTTTTTTTCTCTGGCCAGACTCGATTCAATATTCAGACTTGACCAATAAAGTCTGAATATAACTTTGAGTGGATTCTGATTCAATGGTTGTCTAACCATTGATTACACTAATCTCATCAAACTCAGTACCACTAGTACTTAAATTTGGGTTGTTGGCTCTTCTTCCATCAAAATTCGTAAATAACCTTAAGGAAGATGTCTCTTCTTCTTTCCTTGACATCAGCAACAAATACATCATGATACTCATATTTCTATAAGACCACACATGTACGTACAAATAGACTCTTCATTGACTTATGCCTTAGTCTGATCAGCATCACCACAAATCACTCCAGAGTATAAGTCTAGAATAAAAAGTCATGAGAACAGAATCTTATTCTAAGTAAAGTTACTAATCTCGTTGTCTAAGATCAAATCTTTTGAATATGAGATTATTAACAAGCTCAGGACCAGATAGTGTTAGCTATCAAACTTTGTCACAAAGTAAATCAGAGTACTGTATCAATACAACTGACATAAACTCAAAGTGAGACTGAATACTTCTCATATAAATGTTTATTACAACAAATTTCATGATGATCCTCAATCAATAAGCAAATGGAGTATCTTAAGATATTATCTTGAAGAGAAAAATCCACATTATCAAGTATCTCAAAGTAAGATAGGTTTGACAACATCTCCAACCTTTCAACACAAGATATTTATTTCTGAATACACATGCTACTCTACATATGTATCATGAATTAATATCATCTTCAAAGACTTGATCAATGAAGAGTATCTGACATTAGGTCCTGGTAGTGTATCTTCTTGTTTTCAGATTTTCAATCAGTTTGAAATACAAGTATTTTAGAAGCTCTTTAGTTAACTCATCAATCAACAGAAAGCACAATCCTTTCAACTAGTGAGGAAGTTCTTCTGATAAGAGGCATAAGTTCCTTATCATTAGTCCTTCCAAGAAACTTAAGCTTTATAGACAGTATGATTTGTTGAATAAACTTTCATCATCTAGATAAATTTCTTTTCTTTGAAGACTTCAAGAAAAACCTTCAAATAACAGTAAATCCAAGCAGTAAACTACGATTGTCACTTTAAATGTCAAGAAGTATCCTCTCAAAATTTACTTGAAGATACTAGATGAAGTGTAATTGTTCAAGATTCCAGAAACTGATCACATCAAATCTGATCACAAGATTTCAAAGATAGTCAAAGCATTAGACTTATCAATGATGTTGATATTCTCAAAAGTGAGATATAACACCTACCAAAATGCAACTATCTTTAGAAGATATTTCATATGCTTTTTCTGAGTTGATGAAATAGATTTTCAAAACTGATCCTCTCGATCATCATCAACCTCTATAGTAATACCTTTTGCAAGGATATTCTATAGACCTTCAACAACTCTTTATTGGAACCAATGAATTAAAAATATTTTTAACTTTTCCATCATTTAAATCCAGTGGAATCACCCTTTGGATATGGTAGGAAAAACCTTGTAATATTTTTCACGTGGCATCTGATTCCTTATTAAAGAAGAATATACTTTTCTTATTGGATCATTATTTGCACCACTGTTAAGTGTTAAGCACAAACCATGCTCTGATACCAATTGAAGGTGTGAAAAGTACACAAGAAGGGATGTTGAATTGTGTTTCACTTTTCTTTAAGTTAACTTCTAATCAGAGATACAAAATCAGAACTGATGTTCAGATTCTGTTTAATTCATTTGGCAGCGAATACATAACATAAACAAAGTAAATAATCAGAAGAAGACACAAAAGATTTATCTTAGTTCCTCCCTTAACTGAGAGTGGTCCACTCCCTTTGATCCATAAGAGTTTTTCATTATAATCATTCAGATTACAATTGCTTGTGCTTCTCCACAAGTATTTTACAATTGCTCAGACCCACAGTATGAGACTTTCCTTACTTATAGCACATGTCGAAGACTTACCCTCGCTCAAGCCTTCTGATCCAATCCTTCTGCTTCAAGATCCTATGGCTAATACTTCCCTTTGCTTAGATCATATTCCTAATACTTCCCTTGCATAGACTGACTGCCCATGGTTAACTACTTATCCTATAACCGAGCCTCATGCTCCACTGGTCATATAGACTGAGACTTAACCTGCTCAGGCCCATGTTTGAGACTTCTTACTCAATCAAACTAGTTGAATAAGACTTTTACAACTCAAGCACTTAAGAAATGATAATTATGTGGCTTAAGCATCTTTCCTCAAGACTTGTTACTTAAATCCCAATGAGACAAGACTTCTGCTCAAGCACATAGCAAGAGATTTAATCTAAACTACTAAAAGCTCAACATAATAGAGAACAAGGTGTGCATGATATAAGTATCAGAGGTATTTGAAATCAGCATAACAAAAATCTAAAGCTATTAAGATTTCTAAGATATTCAATGGTAAGATATCTTAAGGCTTTTACAATTACAACTAGCTGTAGAATTTCTGCAAATGAGTTGATAATTGCTTGATCTTGCTACTACTTCACATCTATAAACCTTGTTGAAAATAAAAGCTTTGAATATTCGTCCTATTTATAACAATCTGCATAAACTATTCGTTGAGAAGATAACTTGATCAAGTGACTTTGATTTTCCTTAATAGTACAAGAGTCGTTAAAGATGGATACTCAACAGATTCTGAATCTAGTGGATAACACGTTTAACATTTGAGTCTTTAAGAGGATCTTTACTAATAGAGTTGTAGAGAGCAGTCATATGTAGAATTTTTTAGCTTTTCTTGAAACTTGCATCAAGTAGACTATAGTTGACGTGTTGATAAGACAATACAGTTGTTTTACAGTAGTACGAACAACCAAAGCTTTACCACCAACTATGAATGGTACTAGAATCTAATATATAATAACCAAGAGTAATTACTCGTCTGAAAGTTGAGGCCTTCAATTCAGAGTCTACGTTCAACTACACTAGTAATTTCTCTTCATATTCTGCTACTAAAAGCTAGCAATGAAGCAACTCTCAAGTGTGTTCATCTAGACAAAATTCCAATTATTTATGTACAATGATGTAAAACCTGCAATAAATAAAACACACATCAAATAAACCATTTTTCTTTCAATACTTTGTTATCATCAAAACTAAAGAGAATTAAGTCAAGAACATATCTTGTTCTAACACTATAAGCTTTTAAGCAAAGGATGATTATGTGTCTTCTAAAATTTGTTTTTGTAGTCCATATCAATGTGTATGATTGAAGGGAAGTGAAAGGGGTCTCATATATAGGAGAGTCTTAGATATAAATTGTACGGGTAGAGATTAGGTGAGAATCTTAAAACTAATTTTGTTTTGTGATTTTTCTTCTTGGTTTAATAGCCCCCAGACATAGGTATAATTGCCTGAATTGGGTTAACAATTACTTATGTTCTACTCTAATTTCTATTTACTTTGTTTATTACCTTGTTCCTAAATTGATAAATGTTTAGATATTAGTGTCGTAACATCTCATTCGACATCTCATATCTAATGTCATACTTTCATTAGCAATTATCAACATCATTGTATATGCAGATTTTATGTTGTATGTTGTAATTGTAAAAGCCTTAAGATTTCTTACTATTGAATATCTAAGAAATCTTAAGAGCTTTAGGTATTTTTTATGGTAATTTCTTGTACCTCTGATACTTGTATCATGTACACCTTGTTCTCTATTCTATTGAATTTGTCTAGCATTTTATATCAAAATCTCTTGCTATGTGTTTGAGAAAGGAAGACTCGAGTCAAGATGCTTGAGCCATGTAAATCTCTTGCTATGTGCTTGAGCTGTGAAAGTCTTAATCAACTAGGTTGATTGAACATAACTCTTAAGTCATTGGGACTTAAGCAAGGAAGACTCGAGCCTAGATGCTTGAGCCACGTAATTTTATTTCTTTGTGCTAGAATTGTGAAGTCTTAATCAAGTGGATTTATTGAGTAAAAGTCTTGGACAACGGTTCAAGTAAAGGAAGTCTCGCCCCGAGGGGGTTGGAGCAGGAAGTCTCGGCTAATGTGGCTTAGAGAAGGAAGTCTCATCCTGAGGGGTTGGAGCAAAAGTCTCAGCCAGTGTGGCTTGGAGCAAGAACTCTCAGCCTGAGGGGAGTAAGCAGAAGTCTTGAGTCCGTGGGGCTTTAGCAAGGAAGTCTCGGGTTCGTAGAACCTGAGTAGAAGTCGTAAGCTTTAGGCTTAAGCAAGAAGTCTTGGACCTTGGGTTTGAGCAAATATAAAAGTCTTATGCAAAATTCATAAGCGATTTTAATAATGATTTGATTGAAAATCTCTTGTGAAGTAAGGGGACTGGACTACTCTCAATTTGGGAGGAACCAATATAAATCTTTGTGTCTTCTACTATTATTTATTTTCTTCTATAAACATTCTACTGCTAATAAATAACCAGAATTTGAATACTAGTTTAGATTCTGAACTCGAATCAGATGCAAACTAAGAAAACATAAAACATAATTCAATCCTCCTTCTTGTGTATTTTTTACACCTTCAACATATACCTAATTTTATATAAGAAATCTCTATGAATGCGGCAAAATCTAACATCGTGCAATTTCTAAGAAAACAATAAATTTTAAGCATATAATTCTAAACAAAAAAGAGATATGAAAAGAGAGAGTACGTCAGACTTACAGTGGTTCAACATGTTCATTCCCACTTTGTGTCTAATCCACTATAAAATGATTTTCTATTGAAAATATGTAGTCTTCCACTATGATTTGAAATTTTTTACACTTTTAATACAATCACAAGATTCAAGATAATGATGAAAATTAAACAATTGAATCTTCTCTTGAAATGTATATAAAGACTGAAACTAATATATGCAAGATCTTCACTCAATCTTGACTTCCATATTTCAAATTCAAGAATTCTGCTCTGAGTGTCTATTCTTCAACAACTTCTCCTAAGTTAATATAAACTCCTCACGCATATAAACTCCAACTCTATCTGTAATAACTTTCACATAGCACTATTGAAGTTGTAACACCTTTTTACCCCACATCACAATACATATATATGAAACAAACAATTAAATCAGAGTACAAACACCATAGAGTGTCACATTACATTCATAACAGTCAATTCATCTTATAGATGTCCTGTCCCGTAACACGGGTTAACAACAAGTATCACCAAATTATATGTTTACTACGCATCAGAATTAAACTTCATACTTCATTCATATAATAACTTATTTATTCTAAAAACAACAAATAGTTCAACAATATAGAAAATAAACAAAATGACTCGATGGTCCACATTCGTTCCCAACCCGATGTTACATGACACAGAGCAGGACACCACCTAAGACTTCAAACTAAACGGAAAGGGAAAACACTTCAATCGACTCCACGCACTGAAGCTATCCTTGAGAATCTGCACATTACCAACATAGGGGTAACATTCATACAGGCGGGGTGAGTAAATTTGCATTCATTATAATAATATAATAAACAGAAAATAATAGGGAATTCTACGTCATCTCAATCATAACCACAAATACAACATTCATCACAATCATCGTCAACATACAAAAAAAAATGTAATGTCACTTATCATGCGTCATACAACAAATGCATGCAGTACCGACTTCATCATCGTAAGATGAACATTGGGTCATCAACCCTCCACTAATGGGAGCACAACATGTTCAACATATTATTTCAATCCACACAATGGGATTGAAGCTACCAAACAGACCGAAGTCTCAATATAGGATGCTATGAAATGAAATGATGCTAACAACCTCATAAAAATCAACATAGTTCAACAATATCAACATGTGCATCATCATTTCATATTTATCAAAAATACCAAGTTATACTCATGCAACATCATCAATTATTCATCAAAACATCATGTATCACCATAGTCATCAACCACTACACAATAACAATCTCTAACAACAAAATAAACAGCCAAAGAATCAAAATCAGCATGCGACCGCCCGACGCTACAAGCCACCGCCCGACCCTCACTTCAAAGACACCCACAAGTCAGTAGTGTTCCATGATGCACTCACAAGCATCGTCATGTGAAACATCATTGCCACCCGGCGGTACAAGTCATCGTTCGACGCCTCGAGCGATTCTTAGAATTTCTGCAGCGTTTCTGCTACTATATCAGTCCCCAAACCCCATTCTTATCAGTCCCAAATGCACGAAAAATCCAATTCTAAACCAGAAAAACTAGTAATAACAACATACGCCAATTATAGGCCACAAAACAAATTCCTATTCATCAACCTAACTCATCAATCCAAACCCTCATCATGAATTCTCCTTCATTCCCCCAATTCCCATCATATTCTACCTACCTATTATACTAAAAGAATGAATACAATTTACTCCCCATACCTTAGAGTGAAGCTTTCTACGATTCTTTTCTCAAAATATCTGGAAAATTCTTCAAACCTTAGCCTCTCCTCTTTCGTTCTTCAGAGCTTTCCCTCTTCTCTTCCAAATGTGATCGTGCAAACTGATCGTATTCCAAAACCCTCAACTTCCTTTTGTCAATCTTACCCCTAGGATCCCAAATATGTTTTCCCCATTATATCCTTACTAATTCTCCACAAAAGACCATTATACCCCTCACACTTCTAATTCTCCTTTTATTTAATTAAATAATAATATTCAACTAAATAACTTATAATATCCATTTAATCTTATAAATCAACAATTTCATCATAACAACACCAAAACACATCACAACATGCCATATATTCATAAATAATTACCAATAACTAAAATTATGAATTTTAGGGCATTACAGAAGCAATCTTGGAGAAAAGAATTTTTTTTCTTTTTCTTCATTGGATGGTCCATCACATTCACAACCACACTAGAATTGAGAACCTGAAATCTTCTAACCTTCACAAGACGATAAAATCAAATGAACCTCCTCACACATGTCTCACATCCAAAGTTGAAATGTTAAACCAAAATGACAATGATAAAGATGAAGAGAAATTTCAAATGCAATCTCAAACCAAAAATTCAAAATGATTTTTCAAAGTTTAAGAGAAAAGTGTGTTGTCTGTGCTATGATTCACAAAATCATATGCATGTAATAAGAGGGATTTAGAAAAATGATTTATATATGCGTTGGAAATAATGCACAAAAGTACGAGAGGAAATGAAAATTTAATTCGAGTCAAAAGGAAATAAAATAGTTAGAGTCGATGGAGTGAATGATTTGAATCAAAAATTCAAAATTCAAAAAACTGCTTCTATGATTTGATTCAGACAATTTCATGATTTAAATCATAAATACATAACCAAAATCCAAAATTTACATCTAATATTTGATTCAAGTCAAGCCATGTTGTGATTCGAATCAAGACCTCCATAATTCAAGTAAGATTTTTCTGTGATTCGAATCATAAATAAAGAGACAAAATCCTTTTTTCATATTCAATTTTTTATTTGAGTCACTCTTTTTATTTTTCACATTAAACATTTTATTCAAGTCAGTCATTTTCCTAATTCGAATCACACTTCAAAAATTCAATTTTTAACAAAAAAATAAAGTGTTTATTCGAATTGAGACTTGACACAATTTGAATCATACTTTCTATGTTTCTTGATCCAAAACTCTCACTAAATGACTAGAACCATAATGCATTGACTTTATGCAAATAATTTGATTTATGCATGCGTAAAAAAAAACAATTTAACACTCAATCCTAACAAAATAGTTTAACTATGTGAGAAAACTGTGAGAGATTCGGGTATGATAATCCTGGATAACTTCGAAGAATCATGTTCGTACACTTTCCGAACAAAGTATTTCGACCCTATTCTTGCATGGGTTCACGAAATCTTTGTGGGGATAATTCTTGAAGAACAATTTGTTTCTGGCAAAAGAGAACTGTTCAGGAATGTAGAGAGAAAGTTTGGTTTTGTTCTGTGTTTTAAACTGAGACCAAATGACTCCTTATATAGGAGATCAATAACAGAAACCGAAAAGACACAACTGTTCAGAAAAACGGTTAAATCGGTTGGGAAATGGTTCAACTGTTCAAAAGAAAATTTCAGCCAGGGGCTCTGCCACTTGGAACCCCAACGGGACGCAACCCCGCACCCTGCCATGGGCTTCGCCCCTTGGAACCTCAACGGGACACTGCCCCGCACCCCACCAGGGGCTTCGCCCCTTGGAACCCCGTTTCAATTATTCGCATTCAATTATATGTTGGCTCGACGAGCGTGCACTCCGCACTACCCTAACTCGTTTCCAAGCTTTAACGCATAATTGCATCGACCTATAGTAAATCACATTACTACTAAAATACATTAATGATACTAAAATCACCAACAAAAACTCAATTGCAACAAATATATCAAAAAGACTAAATTGACAAGGAAAAAAAAAACATAAATTAGAACAAACTCTTCGAGGTAAAACAACTTAAGTCAGTTCATTAGAAATGTTTCTTCTCATTTTATTGTGATTCAAGTTTGATCTTCAAGCACTCAGGCATTCCATTGAAAGCATAAATAGAAGACGAAAACTTCCTCTCCTATTTCATTCTCTTCATAGCATCTCTTATCATTGAAAAGACTCATCATCATCATCAAAAATCTCTTGCTCCACATGCTCATTAATGTGTTTATGTTTAATATCAAAAGGAGAATAATAACTCATTGCAATATCATTAATATTATCAAGGAACTGAAAATCTTGATGGAAACTGAAATCATGATTCAAAGATTTGTATATAAGACCTACAACTATGAATTATAAACAAGCCCTTCCAAGCATAAATTACATTAATTACTAACAACATACAAATAAATAACAAACATGCAGCACCTGGAAAGGATCCATAAATCTCGATTAGTAGGGAAAGATCGTGTACTATATATAAAAACTTAGAGGAAGATACACATACAAGGTCAATTTCCTTATACAAAGATCGTGTACTATATATAAAAACTTAGAGGAAGATACACATACAAGGTCAATTTCCTTATACAAGCATGTCTTGTGATGGACTCTCCCGGACGCTATTTTGAGACTCGGAGCTAAGTAGGGGAGTCCTGCGACTGTGAAACCTTCCAGAATACTTGATTGGCATCAGAGCTGGATCATTATATGCTTTGGTCAATTTATCATAAAATTCAGACATGTTGGGATTATTTCGATCTTGTCTATCTTTCTTGATCAAACACTGCAGCAGACAAGATTTCTTAAGAATGCTAAAGAATGAAACTCAAAATCGGAAAAGGAAAGAAAGAAAAAAAAGCAGAAGAGAATGCTCAAGAGATAATCATCATGTGTTTCATCAATATATTGCAATAGTTACTCAAAACCTTAAGACATTAGGAATATAGTTTCGATGAGTGTGAGACTAACCACTCATACTTGAATTCCAATAGTCACAACCTCGGTATTAAATAAGGAGAAGTGGAAAAACTAACATACAGATGAAAATAGGGGGAGATGAAAAACATACAAAAATCATCATCAAGAAAAGAATGAGATAAACTAGCATTAAATTTCGACCAACGTACTTCAATGGGATAAGCCTGGAATATAGGAAAGAACCGTTTCTGGCAGTACTCGTTGAAAAGAAGTGTGGCAATAGAAAGAGGAAGAATCAAGCCAGATGCTATTGGAAGCTCCTTCATCCCAAATATCCCAATTACAATTATGTGCATTAGTATCAATGAAAAAATTGTGTAGTTGTGTACTGTTGGCCAAAATTCTCCTCTAGTCTCAAATTTAGGAACATAAACATATAATAGCTGTCAACAAAAGAAAATTAAGGTATCATTTGAATTTAGTATAAATTTAGTCTAAGGAAGATAAGTGTATGTATTTGGAAGAAAAAAAAAATTGCTAACCTGGTTGCGGTAAATGATGTATCCCGAACAAAAATAGACCAAGAGAAATGGCAGTATCAGAGGAGCAAGGATAAAGTATGTTATACCAAGAAGACCAAAGAAAAGAATCCTAGGAACTTCCTCGTGGTAAGGAATTGTTGGTGCTTCAAAATCATCACCCCAATCTCCACCAAAAAATCTATTTACATAATTGTAAAAAAGTGGAATACATTGAAAAAGCTCTGATGCTATATTAGTCCATCCGAATGCCACGACATATGCCATGAAGAATGATGCCTGCACCAAATATGTTTTAAAAAAATGAACTGCTTATGCTCTAATTCATGTAATAATATCTCATGCACGAAATAGAAGATACTCAAAATTAAATGAAAGAAATAGATAGATAGGCTCAAAAATGTAAGAAAGTTGTCAAATCTATCCATAATTCCGAAATAGAAAGTTTCTCCGATTTCTCCATAATTCTATATCGCATCAATAAGGCATACGTTATCATTTGTGGAATAGTATTCCCTCAAAACAGCGAGACCTATAGAAAATATTGCTTGAATTTCTGCAACAAAAGCAGTCATTACTCTCACCTGTGCTGGTACAGCTTCAGCTAGTACTCTAGGAAACTCTTTGGGCTCAAGAAGGTAATTCAATCGGTAGAGAGCTGACCCTGATAGAACGTTTGCGAAGAAAATGTTCCAGATGGTAAACCATAATACTTTACTGCATGCACTTTTTTGAATCTGACTCCATGAGATGTATCCTTGTAAGGATGAAAGCATAATCATAAGAGCTGGTACAAAGGACAGAAAAACCTGAAGAATCAGAATGGGAAGGTATCCTGTTATAACTTGGCTCACAACTGCCCTGCAAATATATAATGGAAAGCATTACTTCATTTGCAAATCCATGGAAATACCAGGGTTATGAATTCAACAATTCAATAATCCGGCCTCTTTGGCAAGCTTAAGTATAGGAAGGCAAACTTTAACATTAATATTTTCAACTTACAATCTCAGTATGCTTCTCAGTGCGGGGAACATGCTTTCCAGTTGATCAAGATGGGTAAGACCTTGAACTAGCGCAACTGGGATTAAAAATAGAATTGTAATAGCATTGCATGCAACAGAAGCCACCATCTTGCTGATCCATCTTCTAATGAAAGTGACAGAAAAGAAGGGCCAATAAACATCATGAGGCTCTGGAGCTCGTTCCGTGATCCAGTGTGTGGGATTGATACCTTCTTGCAAGTGCAAAGCTATTGCAGCACCAAATCGTGACTTAAATGAGACAAACGCAGCTGGAACTTCCTTTTAAATTAAAAGTAGTAGTTAAAAAAGTGGATGTATTATATATTCAACTCAACCATACAAAAAGTCTATTTAGTGTAGGATAGAATGTCTAAAAAATCGATGTGAAAATGAAGTTCTTCTACATTTTCACATTAATATTTTCTTTCTCTGATCTCAATTAATAGACATTTTATATGAAAATGGAGTTCTAAAAATATTTTTACCTTTCCTGCCGCCATAAAAGACTGTTCTATTCTCACATTATCAGCAATGTCTCCCAATGTCTTCTCATAATGATCTAACAGATCAACCTTATGCCCAAAAAGTCCCAAAAATCCATCACGTCTATGCCTTTGAGGAGCGTTATCTTTATTTTTCAAATGAGTAAGCCTTTTGTACAGTCTCTCTGCATCAGTCTACAAGGAATGAAGTTTCAACTGTCAAAAGTACATTATATGAAATATTGAAAGAAAGAATTGAGGGTTAAATTTTATATTTCTAATAAAATGTTCAAAGATTCGCAAAGAAATGTGATGACTGATTCTAGAATTATATGAAAAGAAAGTTGTTTTTCTGTTAAAAGCTGTTTCTTTTCATTATATGAATGAATACTCGGTCAATGTCGTACTTCTTCTCCCTCAATGGATTGTGGATACTTAGAAGACATTCACTTCCAAGATTAAGAATTTGAGGCATTAAATTGAGTAAAAAAGAATGAAACATCAAGCAAGTGTCAAGGGAAAAGATTGAATGGCTTAGAAGTAGAACTCAAAAAAATGCTTACGACTAGAATTTGAAGTTTGCTGCTTCGACGGACAACTGAGTGCGAATGATAAGTAGAAGGGTGATACTCCGTGAAGAATCGCTCGACAGCATCGTTACATGTACATCCAGGAGGAACAGGAATACCTCGTACTAATACAGTAAACTGATGAGGCTCCGGCTTGGAGGAATAGTAGCGAGCAATTCTTTTTGATGCAATGTAATCATATTCCTGCATATGATATTAACATCAACCATGAAACTCAATCACTGTCATACAGGTTAACATAAACAATAAAATTTGAAAGCATTTATTAAAAAACTTGAGCAATAATAACTTACAAAATAAAGAAGAATGCAAACAACCCCGGTGAAAACATAAGCAGCGCAAAAATGAATCCATAACCTTGATAAAGGCCAAATCTAGCGATCAGAGTTCCCATGTTATAACTTAAGATAAAAATTAAACGAAATGAATCAAATTTCAGTAACACTTGTTACAAATATTTCACTCACATGTGTAGTAGTATAAATAAAACGGCAAACAGTAAAATTGTCATTTGTTAGGATGAACTTTTATAATTTGGGGAATAAATTAGTATTTCACAATACAATGCATGACAATGGTAAATCATCCCTGATAATCATGTCACAATATCCTCTTCATTCAGGAAGGACTCACCTGTGTGAACCATTGTTAACGTTTGAAATACTGAAGGAATCCAAGGACTTGTTCGGAGAATCAGAATCAACGAGAAGCTGAGTCCCCGTATAATTAATCGGAAGAAGAAAGATTGTCCCAACAATTCCAGCAAAAGTAAATACTTTTAAACTGCACAATACCACCAAAAAAAAAAAGGAAAATTATTGGCTAAACAAAATAAATGCACCCTTCAAACAACACACAAAAAGGTAACAGAAAATAGAAACATCATAAAATATTTTATAGAAGTACATATATATTGTAATCAGTAATGCAGGAATATCCATCAACATGAGGATACATTTAGTACAATGTTGTCAATGGAAAATCGTAGCTTTGTTCAGAAACAGTTGCGATTTGTTCAAATACCGATATGATGTTGCACCACTAGAGCCACAATTTAACAATACCGATTTAATAAGAAACGGCATGATACATGTTTAAACCTAGAATCAGAAAAATAGTTCAAATTACCTAAAGACAAATATACGGATGAAGACAAAAGCATCTAAGCCTGCAGCTGATATAAATTCATCATCAGAAGGCTCCCATGCTCTTCTCACCCAACCAGCATTCAGTAACAAACATTCGAAGTTAAACTCACCGCCATCTTGGAGTTTCTCTCGAGAAACTAAGCGTGGTGCATAGACAACAATATTACCAGGCTGCTTCCTCAATATAGAGTACAGGGTAACAAATATAAAACAAAGGCCGAGATTAATTCCAACTGAAGTTAGAAGAGCAGAAAGAATCATTATTTAAATCCGGTTCAAAAAAACCAGCAAATCAACTCTGTATGCCTGACAACACTACAGTCCTGAAATCAAATTAACATAAATATCAGTAGTTGAATATGAATAATACACTATCTATGACAGAATTCATGTACAGATTACCGGATATGATATAAGAACCATTGCTAATTCATATTCCATTTTAAAAGTAATTATGTCATTAGTTTATAAGGTGTCCGTTCAGTATCATTTGATTTTGTAAATTCAATGGGAGTTTAAATTTCATCGATGATGGTAAGATAATCATTAATGACACTTTGAATAATGATAGTTTCTCTCTTACCCAACTTTTTACTTTAAAAAAAGTCATTTTGCTTTAACA
Organism: Lathyrus aphaca; assembly: GCA_963966055.1. Taxonomy (NCBI): domain Eukaryota; kingdom Viridiplantae; phylum Streptophyta; class Magnoliopsida; order Fabales; family Fabaceae; genus Lathyrus; species Lathyrus aphaca. The sequence continues at coordinate 500,298,166 of OZ014525.1, forward strand.
GAGAAACATATTGATCAAAATATTGATCACCTCATAAAATCACCAAAAACTTTTCTGTGGATTTCTGAGAATCTGTTCATGTGTAACAACAACAACTAAGTCTTATCCCACTTGCTGGGATCGACTAAATGGATCAACGTTCACCATAATATTCTATCCAGAACTATGCTTCTATCCAAATCGTTAATCTTTAGATCTTTCCTAATAATTTCTCCTATAGTTTTTCTAGGTCTTCCTCTATCTCTAATTATTTGACTTCTCTCCAACTAATCTACTCTCCTTACCACAAAATCTACGGATCTTCTTTCTACATGTCCAAACCACCTATGTCTATTTCCCACCAACTTTTCTTCTCTAGGTGTTACCCCCAAAACTCTCTCTAATATTGTCATTTATAATCTTATTTTGTCTAATCGTACAAAACATTCAACACGTCATCCTCATTTCTGCTACACTTACTTTATTCTCGTATTGATTCTTAATAAATTAAAAAATCTGATAGCTTACGTCGAGAACCACTTACATATTTGCATATAAACATGAAGAACACCGAACCCTAAATCACAAGGTATAGTAAAATGTATACAATCAATTATACAACAATGTAGAACTATTTAATAGTTATAACATGTTTTTACTAGTACTACTACTCTCCACAACCCTAAAATTATCAAGTTTATCAAAATCTAGAAAACAAAAACCTTAAGCAAATAATAAATCATTGTGACTCATTCATCATCATCACCATCATCATCAAATAACAATAATAAAAAGCATTTTGATGGAAGATTTCAATTCAAAATTTCAATTGATTTGATGATACACATTGATAATTGATCATACAACGGATCCACACACATTAAAAAAAAATCAAAATCGAGTTTCGAATTTGGCATGCAAGAGTACGTTACTTCACGAATCTCTATAGGCGTGAGTGAATCGTGGATTTGATTAAGCGAATTGAAACGAAAACGAGAAAAACGATGAAAATTGAATAGTTTCGAACCTGGTAGGAATGAAGGAATTAGCATGATTGAGTAGAGTTGAGGAAAAAATTGAATGATAGAATGAATGGAATGAAGGAGTTTGTTCGTTAACATGAACATGATGAATATCAATTGGGTGGGACCCAACCAAAAAAAGAAAAATAGAATAATAATAATATAATAATAATGACTTAATACATGATACTATCTTTAACTTAATTTAATACTCTCTCAGTCCAATCCATTGACCATGTCACATATATATATATATATATATATATATATATATATATATATATATATATATATATATATATATATATATATATATATATATATATATATATATATATATATATATATATATATATATATATTAAGAAAAATGAATGAAAGAATGATAATTTTAATTAAATATCATTATTATGTATTGAAAATAGTGAAAATAATAATCCATTAGTTTCGGTCAAAAAAATCAAATTTAATTGAGGATTATTTGAAATGATACGAGACTTTTCAGATCATTTAAATATGTAAAGATGAGAGGTTATCATGGAAGTCCATACAAAAAAATCATCGGAAAATTATATTCTATGAAACTTTTCGAAATGCAAGTTTCGGTCAAAAAAACACAATATATTATACACTAGTTTTAGTCTAAAATTAAATTAAATCGGGGACTATTCGAAATGATACGAAACTTCATATATCATTTATATATTTTACGAGGGAAGGTTATCATGGAAGTCCATGCAAAAAATCATCGGAAAATTAGATTCTATGAAACTTTTCGAAATGCAAGTTTCGGTCAAAAATCATAGTATTATACATTAGTTTCGGTCAATAAAATAAAATTTAATTGAGGATTATTTGAAATGATACGAGACTTTTCAGATCATTTATATATGTTAAGAGGCAAGATTATGATGGTAGTCCAAGCAAAATAAAATCTGAAAACTAGATTCTATTAAACTTTTCAAAATACAAGTTTCGGCCAAAAAATCATAATATATTATACACTAGTTTATACTAGTTTCGGTCAAAAATCAAATTAAACTGTGGACTGTTCGAAATGATACGAAACTTCACATATCATTTATATATTTTACGAGGGAAGGTTACGATGGAAGTCCATGGAAAAAAACTTCGGAAAATAAGATTCTATGAAACTTTTCGAAATACAAGTTTCAGTCAAAAATCATAGTATATTGTACACTAGATTCAGTCAAAAAAATAAAATTTAATTGGAGAATATTTGAAATGATACGAGACTTTTCAGATCATTTATATATGTTAAGAGAGAAGGTTATGATAATAGTCCATGCATTAAAATCATCTGAAAACTAGATTCTATGAAACTTTTCGAAATGCAAGTTTCGGCCAAAAAATCATAATATATTATACACTATTTTATACTAGTTTCGGTAAAAAATCAAATTAAATCGGGGACTGTTCGAAATGATTCGAAACATCACATATCATTTATATATTTTACGAGGGAAGGTTATCATGGAAGTCCATGCAAAAAATCATCGGAAAATTAGATTCTATGAAACGTTTTGAAATGCAAGTTTCGGTCAAAAATCATAGTATATTATTATACACTAGTTTCGGTCAAAAAAATTAAATTTGATTGGGGACTATTTGAAATGATACAAGACTTTTCAGATCATTTATATATGTTAAGAGGCAAGGTTATGATGGTAGTCCATGCAAAAAAATTATCTGAAAACTAGATTCTATGAAACTTTTCGAAATGCAAGTTTCGGCCAAAAAATCATAATATATTATACACTAGTTTATACTAGTTTCGGTCAAAAATTAAATTAAACCGATGACTGTTCGAAATGATACGAAACTTCACATATCATTTATATATTTTACGAGGGAACTTTACAATGGAAGTCCATGCAAAAAATCTTCGGAAAATTAAATTCTATAAAACTTTTCGAAATGCAAGTTTCGGTCAAAAATCATAGTATATTGTACACTAGTTTCGGTCAAAAAAATAAAATTTAATTGAGGACTATTTGAAATGATACGAGACTTTTCAGATCATTTATATATGTTAAGAGAGAAGGTTATGATAGTAGTCCATGCATAAAAATCATCTGAAAACTAGATTCTATGAAACTTTTCGAAATGCAAGTTTTGGCCAAAAAATCATAATATATTATACACTAGTTTATAATAGTTTCGGTAAAAAATCAAATTAAACCAGGGACTGTTTGAAATGATTCGAAACTTTACATATCATTTATATATTTTACGAGGGAAGGTTATCATGGAAGTCCATGCAAAAAATCATCGGAAAATTAAATTTTATGAAACTTTTCGAAATGTATGTTTCGCTCAAAAATCATAGTATATTATACACTAGTTTCGGTCAAAAAACAAAAATTTAATTGGGGACTATTTGATACGAGACTTTTCAGATCATTTATATATGTTAAGAGACAAGGTTATGATGGTAGTCCATGCAAAAAAATCATCTGAAAACTAGATTCTATGAAACTTTTCGAAATGCAAGTTTTGGCCAAAAAATCCAAATATATTATACACTATTTTATACTAGTTTCGGTCAAAAATCAAATTAAATCGGGGACTGTTCGAAATGATTCGAAACTTCACATATCATTTATATATTTTATGAGGGAAGTTTATGATGGAAGTCCATGCAAAAAATATTCGGAAAATTAGATTCTATGAAACTTTTCGAAATACAAGTTTCGGTCAAAAATCATAGTATATTATACACTAGTTTCGGTTAAAAAAATAAAATTTAATTAGGGACTATCTGAAATGATACAAGACTTTTTATATCATTTATATATGTTAAGAGGGAAGGTTATGTTGTTAGTCCATGCAAAAAAATAATCTGAAAACTAGATTCTATGAAACTTTTCGAAAAGAAAGTTTCGGCCAAAAAATCATAATATATTATACACTATTTTATACTAGTTTCGGTAAAAAATCAAATTAAATCGGGGACTGTTCGAAATGATTCGAAACTTCACATATCATTTATATATTTTACGAGGGAAGGTTATCATGGAAGTCCATGCAAAAAATCATCGGAAAATTAGATTCTATGAAACGTTTTGAAATGCAAGTTTCGGTCAAAAATCATAGTATATTATTATACACTAGTTTCGGTCAAAAAAATTAAATTTAATTGGGGACTATTTGAAATGATACAAGACTTTTCAGATCATTTATATATGTTAAGAGGCAAGGTTATGATGGTAGTCCATGCAAAAAAATTATCTGAAAACTAGATTCTATGAATCTTTTCGAAATGCAAGTTTCGGCCAAAAAATCATAATATATTATACACTAGTTTATACTAGTTTCGGTCAAAAATTAAATTAAACCGATGACTGTTCGAAATGATACGAAACTTCACATATCATTTATATATTTTACGAGGGAACTTTACAATGGAAGTCCATGCAAAAAATCTTCGGAAAATTAGATTCTATGAAACTTTTCGAAATGCAAGTTTCGGTCAAAAATCATAGTTTATTGTACACTAGTTTCGGTCAAAAAAATAAAATTTAATTGGGGACTATTTGAAATGATACGAGACTTTTCAGATCATTTATATATGTTAAGAGAGAAGGTTATGATAGTAGTCCATGCATAAAAATCATCTGTAAACTAGATTCTATGAAACTTTTCGAAATGCAAGTTTTGGCCAAAAAATCATAATATATTATACACTAGTTTATAATAGTTTCGGTAAAAAATCAAATTAAACCAGGGACTGTTTGAAATGATTCGAAACTTTACATATCATTTATATATTTTACGAGGGAAGGTTATCATGGAAGTCCATGCAAAAAATCATCGGAAAATTAAATTTTATGAAACTTTTCGAAATGTATGTTTCGCTCAAAAATCATAGTATATTATACACTAGTTTCGGTCAAAAAACAAAAATTTAATTGGGGACTATTTGATACGAGATTTTTCAGATCATTTATATATGTTAAGAGACAAGGTTATGATGGTAGTCCATGCAAAAAAATCATCTGAAAACTAGATTCTATGAAACTTTTCGAAATGCAAGTTTTGGCCAAAAAATCCAAATATATTATACACTATTTTATACTAGTTTCGGTCAAAAATCAAATTAAATCGGGGACTGTTCGAAATGATTCGAAACTTCACATATCATTTATATATTTTATGAGGGAAGTTTATGATGGAGGTCCATGCAAAAAATATTCGGAAAATTAGATTCTATGAAACTTTTCGAAATATAAGTTTCGGTCAAAAATCATAGTATATTATACACTAGTTTCGGTTAAAAAAATAAAATTTAATTAGGGACTATCTGAAATGATACAAGACTTTTTATATCATTTATATATGTTAAGAGGGAAGGTTATGTTGTTAGTCCATGCAAAAAAATAATCTGAAAACTAGATTCTATGAAACTTTTCGAAAAGAAAGTTTCGGCAAAAAAATCATAATATAATATACACTAGTTTATACTAGTTTCGGTCAAAAATCAAATTAAATCGGGGACTGTTCGAATTGACACGAAACTTCACATATCATTTATATATTTTACGAGGGAAGTTTATGAAGGAAGTCCATACAATAAATCATCGGAAAATTAGATTCTATGAAACTTTTAGAAATGCAAGTTTCGGTCAAAAATCATAGTATATTATACACTAGTTTCGGTCAATAAAATAGAATTTAATTGGAGACAATTTGAAATGATACGAGACTTTTCAGATCATTTAATATGTTAAGAGGAGAGGTTATGATGGAAGTCCATTAAAAAATATCATTGGAAAACTAGATTCTATGAAACTTTTCGATATGCAAGTTTTGGCCAAAAAATCATAATATATTATACACAAGTTTATACTAGTTTCGGTAAAAAATGAAATTAAATCGGGGACTGTTTGAAATGATTCGAAACTTCACATATCATTTATATATTTTACGAGGGAAGGTTATGATGGAAGTCCATGCAAAAACTCATCGGAAAATTAGATTTTATAAAACTTTTTGAAATGCATGTTTCGGTAAAAAATCATACTATATTATTATACACTAGTTTCGGTCAAAAAAATAAAATTTAATTGGGGACTATTTGAAATGATACGAGACTTTTTAGATCATTTATATATGTTAAGAGGAAAGGTTATGATGGAAACCCATGCAAAAAAATAATCGGAAAATTTGATTCTATGAAACTTTTCGAAATTCAAGTTTCTGCAAAAAAATCATAATATATTATACACTAGTTTATACTAGTTTCGGTCAAAAATCAAATTAAATCGGGGATTGTTCGAATTGATACGAAACTTTACATATCATTTATATATTTTACGAGGGAAGGTTATCATGGAAGTCCATGCAAAAAATCATATGAAAATTAGATTCTATGAAACTTTTCGAAATGCAAGTTTCGGTCAAAAATCATAGTAAATTATACACTAGTTTCGGTAAAAAAAAACAAATATAATTGGGAACTATTTGAAATGATACGAGACTTTTCAGATCATTTAAATATATTAAGAGGGAAGGTTATGATGGAAGTCCTTGCAAAAAAATCATCAGAAAACTAGATTCTATGAAACTTTTCGAAATGCAAGTTTCGATAAAAAATCCTAATATATTATACACTAGTTTATACTAGTTTCGGTCAAAAATCAGATTAAATCGAAGACTGTTCGAAATGATAGGAAACTTCACATATCATTTATATATTTTACGAGGGACGGTTATCATGGAAGTCCATGCAAAAAATTATATGAAAATTAGATTCTATGAAACTTTTCGAAATTCAAGTTTCGGTCAAAAATCATAGTATATTATACACTAGTTTCGGTAAAAAAAAACAAATTTAATTGGGAATTATTTGAAATGATACGAGACTTTTCAGATCATTTATATATGTTAAGAGGGAAGGTTATGATGGAAGTCCATGCAAAAAAATCTTCAGAAAACTAGATTCTATGAAACTTTTTGAAATGCAAGTTTCGGTCAAAAAATCCTAATATATAATACACTAGTTTATACTAGTTTCGGTCAAAAATCAGATTAAATCGAAGACTGTTCGAAATGATACGAAACTTCACATATCATCTATATATTTTACGAGGGAAGGTTATCATGGAAGTCCGTGCAAAAAATCATCAGAAAATTAGATTCTATGAATCTTTTCGAAATGCATGTTTCGTTCAAAAATCATAGTATATTATACACTAGTTTCGGTCAAAAAAATCAAATTTAATTGGGGATTACTTGAAATGATACGGGACTTTTCAGATCATTTAATATGTTAAGAGGGGAGGTTATGATGGAAGTCCATTCACAAAAATCATTGGAAAACTAGATTCTATGAAACTTTTCGAAATGCAAGTTTCGGCCAAAAAATCATAATATATTTTACACTAGTTTCGGTCAAAAATCAAATTAAATCGGGGACTGTTTGAAATGTTTCGAAACTTCACATATCATTTATATATTTTACGAGGGAAGGTTGTGATGGAAGTCCATGCAAAAACTCATCGGAAAATTAGATTTTATAAAACTTTTTGAAATGCATGTTTCGGTCAAAAATCATAGTATATTATTATACACTAGTTTCGGTAAAAAAAACAAATTTAATTGGGGACTATTTGAAATGATACGAGACTTTTCAGATCATTTATATATGTTAAGAGGGAAGGCTATGATGGAAGTCCATTCAAAAAAATCATCAGAAAACTAGATTCTATGAAACTTTTTGAAATGCAAGTTTCGGTAAAAAAATCACAATATATTATACACTAGTTTATACTAGTTTCGGCCAAAAATCAGATTAAATCGGGGACTATTCGAAATGATACGAAACTTCGCATATCATTTATATATTTTACGAGGGAAGGTTATCATTGAAGTCCATGCAGAAAATCATGTGAAAATTAGATTCTATGAAACTTTTCGAAATGCAAGTTTCGGTCAAAAATCATAGTATATTATACACTAGTTTCGGTAAAAAAAACAAATTTAATTGGGGACTATTTGAAATGATACGAGACTTTTCAGATCATTTATATATGTTAAGAGGGAAGGTTATGATGGAAGTCCATGCAAAAAAATCATCAGAAAACTAGATTCTATGAAACATTTCGAAATGCAAGTTTCGGAAAAAAAATCCTAATATATTATACACTAGTTTATACTAGTTTCGATCAAAAATCAGATTAAATCGAAGACTGTTCAAAATGATACGAAACTTCACATATCATTTATATATTTTACGAGGGAAGGTTATCATGGAAGTCCATGCAAACAATCATCGGAAAATTAGATTCTATGAATCTTTTCGAAATGCAAATTTCGGTCAAAAATCATAGTATATTATACACTAGTTTCGGTCAAAAAAATCAAATTTAATTGGGGATTACTTGAAATGATACGAGACTTTTTAGATCATTTAATATGTTAAGAGGGGAGGTTATGATGGAAATCCATTCACAAAAATCATCGGAAAACTAGATTCTATGAAACTTTTCGAAATGCAAGTTTCGGCCTAAAAATCATAATATATTATACACTAGTTTATACTAGTTTCGGTGAAAAATCAAATTAAATCGGGGACTATTTGAAATGATTCGAAACTTCACATATCATTTATATATTTTACGAGGGAAGGTTATGATGGAACTCCATGCAAAAACTCATCGGAAAATTAGATATTATAAAACTTTTTGAAATGCATGTTTCGGTAAAAAATCATAGTATATTATACACTAGTTTCGGTAAAAAAAAAAATTTAATTGGGGACTATTTGAAATGATACGAGACTTTTTAGCTCATTTATATATGTTAAGAGGGAAGGTTATGATGGAAGTCCATGCAAAAAAATAATCTGAAAATTTGATTCTATGAAACTTTTCGAAATGCAAGTTTCTGCCAAAAAATCATAATATATTATACACTAGTTTATACTAGTTTCGGTCAAAAATCAAATTAAATCCGGGACTGTTCGAAATGATACGAAACTTCACATATCATTTATATATTTTACGAGGGAAGGTTATCATGGAAGTCCATGCAAAAAATCACCGGAAAATTAGATTCTATGAAACTTTTCGAAATGAAAGTTTCTTTCAAAAATCATAATATATTATACACTAGATTCGATAAAAAACAAATTTAATTGGGGATTAATTTAAATGATACGAGACTTTTCAGATCATTTATATATGTTAAGAGGGGAGGTTATGATGGAAGTCCATGCAAAAAAATCATCGGAAAACTAGATTCTATGAAATTTTTCGAAATGCAAGTTTCGGTAAAAAAATCCTAATATATTATATACTACTTTATACTAGCTTCGGTCAAAAATCAGATTAAATCGAAGACTGTTCGAAATGATACGAAACTTCACATATCATTTATATATTTTGCGAGGGAAGGTTATCATGGAAGTTCATTCAAAAAATCATCGGAAAATTTGTTTCTATGAATCTTTTCGAAATGCAAGTTTCGGTCAAAAATCATAGTATATTTTACATTAGTTTCGGTCAAAAAAATCAAATTTAATTGGGGATTACTTGAAATGATACAAGACTTTTCAGATTATTTAATATGTTAAGAGGGGAGGTTATGATGGAAGTCCATTCACAAAAATCATCGGAAAACTAGATTCTTTGAAACTTTTCGAAATGAAAGTTTCGGCCTAAAAATCATAATATATTATACACTACTTTATACTAGTTTCGGTCAAAAATCAGATTAAATCGGGGACTGTTTGAAATGATTCGAAACTTCACATATCATTTATATATTTTACGAGGGAAGGATATAATGGAAGTCCATGCAATAACTCATCGGAAAATTAGATTTTATAAAACTTTTTGAAATGCATGTTTTGATCAAAAATCATAGTATATTATTATACACTAGTTTCAGTCAAAAAAATAAAATTTAATTGGGGACTATTTGAAATGATACGATACTTTTTAGATCATTTATATATGTTAAGAGGGAAGGTTATGACGGAAGTCCATGCAAAAAAATAATCGGAAAATTGATTCTATGAAACTTTTCGAAATGCAAGTTTCTGCAAAAAAATCATAATATATTATACAGTAGTTTATACTAGTTTCGGTCAAAAATCAAATTAAATGGGGGACTGTTCGAAATGATACGAAACTTCGCATATCATTTATATATTTTACGAGGGAAGGTTATCATGGAAGTCCATGCAAAAAATCATATGAAAATTAGATTCTATGAAACTTTTCGAAATGCAAGTTTCTTTCAAAAATCATAGTATATTATACACTAGTTTCGGTAAAAAAAAACAAATTTAATTGGGGACTATTTTAAATGATACGAGACTTTTCAGATCATTTATATATGTTAAAAGGGAAGGTTATGATGGAAGTCGATGCAAAAAAATCATCAGAAAACTAGATTCTATGAAACTTTTCGAAATGCAAGTTTCGGTAAAAAAATCCTAATATATTATACACTAGTTTATACTAGTTTCGGTCAAAAATCAGATTAAATCGAAGACTGTTCGAAATGATACGAAACTTCACATATCATTTAAATATTTTACGAGGGAAGGTTATCATGGAAGTCCATGCAAAAAATCATTTGAAAATTAGATTCTATGAAACATTTCGAAATGCAAGTTTCTGACAAAAATCATAGTATTTTATACACTTGTTTCGGTAAAAAAAAAAATTTAATTGGGAACTATTTGAAATGATAAGAGACTTTTCAGATCATTTATATATGTTAAGAGGGAAGGCTATGATGGAAGTCCATGCAAAAAAATCATCAGAAAACTAGATTCTATGAAACTTTTCGAAATGCAAGTTTCGGTAAAAAAATCCTAATATATCATACACTAGTTTATACTAGTTTCGGTCAAAAATCAGATTAAATCGAAGACTGTTCGAAATGATACGAAACTTCACATATCATTTATATATTTTACGAGGGAAGGTTATCATGGAAGTTTATGCAAAAAATCACCGGAAAATTAGATTCTATGAATCTTTTCGAAATGAAAGTTTCGGTAAAAAATCATAGTATATTATACACTTGTTTCGGTCAAAAAAATCAAATTTAATTGGGGATTAATTTAAATGATACGAGACTTTTCAGATCATTTAATATGTTAAGAGGGGAGGTTATGATGGAAGTCCATGCAAAAAAATCATCGGAAAACTAGATTCTTTGAAACTTTTTGAAATGCAAGTTTCGGCCAAAAAATCATAATATATTATACACTAGTTTATACTAGTTTCGGTCAAAAATCAGATTAAATCGAAGACTGTTCGAAATGATACGAAACTTCACATATCATTTATATATTTTACGCGGGAAGGTTATCATGGAAGTCCATGCAAAAAATCATATGAAAATTAGATTCTATGAAACTTTTCGAAATGCAAGTTTCGTTCAAAAATCATAGTATATTATACACTAGTTTCGGTAAAAAAAAACAAATTTAATTGGGAACTATTTGAAATGATACGAGACTTTTCAGATCATTTATGTATGTTAAGAGGGAAGGCTATGATGGAAGTCCATGCAAAAAAAATCATCAGAAAACTAGATTCTATGAAACTTTTCGAAATGCAAGTTTCGGTAAAAAAATCCTAATATATTATACACTAGTTTATACTAGTTTCGGTCAAAAATTAGATTAAATCGAAGACTGTTCGAAATGATACGAAACTTCACATATCATTTATATATATTACGAGGGAAGGTTATCATGGAAGTCCATGCAAAAAATCACCGGAAAATTAGATTCTATGAATCTTTTCGAAATGAAAGTTTCGGTAAAAAATCATAGTATATTATACACTTGTTTCGGTCAAAAAATATCAAATTTAATTGGGGATTACTTTAAATGATACGAGACTTTTCAGATCATTTAATATGTTAAGAGGGGAGGTTATGATGGAAGTCCATTCACAAAAATAATCGGAAAACTAGATTATTTGAAACTTTTCGAAATGAAAGTTTCGGCCAAAAAATAATAATATATTATACACTAGTTTATACTAGTTTCGGTCAATAATCAAATTAAATCGGGGACTGTTTGAAATGATTCGAAACATCACATATCATTTATATATTTTACGAGGGAAGGATATAATGGAAGTCCATGCAAAAACTCATCGGAAAATTAGATTTTATAAAACTTTTGAAATGCATGTTTCAGTCAAAAATCATAGTATATTATTATACACTAGTTTCGGTCAAAAAATTAAAATTTAATTGGGGACTATTTGAAATGATACGCGACTTTTTAGATCATTTATATATGTTAAGAGGGAAGGTTATGATGGAAGTCTATGCAAAAAAATAATCTGAAAATTTGATTCTATGAAACTTTTTGAAATGCAAGTTTCTGCCAAAAAATCATATTATATTATACACTAGTTTATATTAGTTTCGGTCAAAAATCAAATTAAATGGGGGACTGTTCGAAATGATACGAAACTTCGCATATCATTTATATATTTTACGAGGGAAGGTTATTATGGAAGTCCATGCAAAAAATCATATGAAAATTAGATTCTATGAAACTTTTCGAAATGCAAGTTTCTTTCAAAAATCTTTGTATATTATACACTAGTTTCGGTAAAAAAAAACAAATTTAATTGGGGACTATTTTAAATGATACAAGACTTTTCAAATCATTTATATATGTTAAGAGGGAAGGCTATGATGGAAGTCCATGCAAAAAAATCATCAGAAAACTAGATTCTATGAAACTTTTCGAAATGCAAGTTTCGGCCAAAAAATCATAATATATTATACACTAGTTTATACTAGTTTCGGTCAAAAATCAGATTAAATCGAAGACTGTTCGAAATGATACGAAACTTCACATATCATTTATATATTTTACGCGGGAAGGATATCATGGAAGTCCATGCAAAAAATCCTATGAAAATTAGATTCTATGAAACTTTTCGAAATACAAGTTTCGGACAAAAATCATAGTATATTATAGACTAGTTTCGGTAAAAAAAAAAATTTAATTGGGAACTATTTGAAATGATACGAGACTTTTCAGATCATTTATGTATGTTAAGAGGGAAGGCTATGATGGAAGTCCATGCAAAAAAATCATCAGAAAACTAGATTCTATGAAACTTTTCGAAATGCAAGTTTCGGTAAAAAAATCCTAATATACTATACACTAGTTTATACTAGTTTCAGTAAAAAATTAGATTAAATCGAAGACTGTTCGAAATGATACGAAACTTCACATATCATTTATATATATTACGAGGGAAGGTTATCATGGAAGTCCATGCAAAAAATCACCGGAAAATTAGATTCTATGAATCTTTTTGAAATGAAAGTTTCGGTAAAAAATCATAGTATATTATACACATGTTTCGGTCAAAAAATATCAAATTTAATTGGGGATTACTTTAAATGATACGAGACTTTTCAGATCATTTAATATGTTAAGAGGGGAGGTTATGATGGAAGTCCATTCACAAAAATAATCGGAAAACTAGATTATTTGAATCTTTTCGAAATGCAAGTTTCTGCCAAAAAATCATAATATATTATACACTAGTTTATACTAGTTTCGGTCAATAATCAAATTAAATCGGGGACTGTTTGAAATGATTCGAAACTTCACATATCATTTATATATTTTACGAGGGAACGATATAATGGAAGTCCATGCAAAAACTCATCGGAAAATTAGATTTTATAAAACTTTTTGAAATGCATGTTTCGGTAAAAAATCATAGTATATTATTATACACTAGTTTCGGTCAAAAAATTAAAATTTAATTGGGGACTATTTGAAATGATACTCGACTTTTTAGATCTTTTATATATGTTAAGAGGGAAGGTTATGATGGAAGTCCATGCAAAAAAATAATCTGAAAATTTGATTCTATGAAACTTTTTGAAATGCAAGTTTCTGCCAAAAAATCATATTATATTATACACTAGTTTATACTAGTTTAGGTCAAAAATCAAATTAAATGGGGGACTGTTCGAAATGATACGAAACTTCGCATATCATTTATATATTTTACGAGGGAAGGTTATCATGGAAGTCCATGAAAAAAATCATATGAAAATTAGATTCTATGAAACTTTTCGAAATGCAAGTTTCTTTCAAAAATCATAGTATATTATACACTAGTTTCGGTAAAAAAAAACAAATTTAATTGGGGACTATTTTAAATGATACGAGACTTTTCAGATCATTTATATATGTTAAGAGGGAAGGCTATGATGGAAGTCCATGCAAAAAAATCATCAGAAAACTAGATTCTATGAAACTTTTCGAAATGCAAGTTTCGGTAAAAAAATCCTAATATATTATACACTAGTTTATACTAGTTTCGGTCAAAAATCAAATTAAATCGAAGACTGTTCGAAATGATACGAAACTTCACATATCATTTATATATTTTACGAGGGAAGGTTATCATGGAAGTCCATGCAAAAAATCACCGGAAAATTAGATTCTATGAATCTTTTCGAAATGAAAGTTTCGGTAAAAAATCATAGTATATTATACACTTGTTTCGGTCAAAAAAATCAAATTTAATTGGGGATTAATTTAAATGATACGAGACTTTTCAAATCATTTAATATGTTAAGAGGGGAGGTTATGATGGAAGTCCATGCAAAAAAATCATCGGAAAACTAGATTCTTTGAAACTTTTCGAAATGCAAGTTTCGGCCAAAAAATCATACTATATTATACACTAGTTTATACTAGTTTCGGTCAAAAATCAGATTAAATCGAAGACTGTTCGAAATGATACGAAACTTCACATATCATTTATATATTTTACGCGGGAAGGATATCATGGAAGTCCATGCAAAAAATCCTATGAAAATTAGATTCTATGAAACTTTTCGAAATGCAAGTTTCGGACAAAAATCATAGTATATTATACACTAGTTTCGGTAAAAAAAAAAAATTTAATTGGGAACTATTTGAAATGATACGAGACTTTTCAGATCATTTATGTATGTTAAGAGGGAAGGCTATGATGGAAGTCCATGCAAAAAAATCATCAGAAAACTAGATTCTATGAAACTTTTCGAAATGCAAGTTTCGGTAAAAAAATCCTAATATATTATACATTAGTTTATACTAGTTTCGGTCAAAAATTAGATTAAATTGAAGACTGTTCGAAATGATACGAAACTTCACATATCATTTATATATATTACGAGGGAAGGTTATCATGGAAGTCCATGCAAAAAATCACCGGAAAATTAGATTCTATGAATCTTTTCGAAATGAAAGTTTCGGTAAAAAATCATAGTATATTATACACTTGTTTCGGTCAAAAAATATCAAATTTAATTGGGGATTACTTTAAATGATACGAGACTTTTCAGATCATTTAATATGTTAAGAGGGGAGGTTATGATGGAAGTCCATTCACAAAAATAATCGGAAAACTAGATTATTTGAAACTTTTCGAAATGCAAGTTTCGGCCAAAAAATCATAATATATTATACACTAGTTTATACTAGTTTCGGTCAATAATCAAATTAAATCGGGGACTGTTTGAAATGATTCGAAACTTCACATATCATTTATATATTTTACGAGGGAAGGATATAATGTAAGTCCATGCAAAAACTCATCGGAAAATTAGATTTTATAAAACTTTTTGAAATGCATGTTTCGGTAAAAAATCATAGTATATTATTATACACTAGTTTCGGTCAAAAAATTAAAATTTAATTGGGGACTATTTGAAATGATACGCGACTTTTTAGATCATTTATATATGTTAAGAGGGAAGGTTATGATGGAAGTCCATGCAAAAAAATAATCTGAAAATTTGATTCTATGAAACTTTTTGAAATGCAAGTTTCTGCCAAAAAATCATATTATATTATACACTAGTTTATACTAGTTTAGGTCAAAAATCAAATTAAATGGGGGACTGTTCGAAATGATACGAAACTTCGCATATCATTTATATATTTTACGAGGGAAGGTTATCATGGAAGTCCATGAAAAAAATCATATGAAAATTAGATTCTATGAAACTTTTCGAAATGCAAGTTTCTTTCAAAAATCATAGTATATTATACACTAGTTTCGGTAAAAAAAAACAAATTTAATTGGGGACTATTTTAAATGATACGAGACTTTTCAGATCATTTATATATGTTAAGAGGGAAGGCTATGATGGAAGTCCATGCAAAAAAATCATCAGAAAACTAGATTCTATGAAACTTTTCGAAATGCAAGTTTCGGTAAAAAAATCCTAATATATTATACACTAGTTTATACTAGTTTCGGTCAAAAATCAGATTAAATCGAAGACTATTCGAAATGATACGAAACTTCACATATCATTTATATATTTTACGAGGGAAGGTTATCATGGAAGTCCATGCAAAAAATCATATGAAAATTAGATTCTATGAAACTTTTCGAAATGCAAGTTTCTTTCAAAAATCATAGTATATTATACAATAGTTTCGGTAAAAAAAACAAATTTAATTGGGGACTATTTTAAATGATACGAGACTTTTTAGATCATTTATATATGTTAAAAGGGAAGGTTATGATGGAAGTCGATGCAAAAAAATAATCAGAAAACTAGATTCTATGAAACTTTTCGAAATGCAAGTTTCGGTAAAAAAATCCTAATATATTATACACTAGTTTATACTAGTTTCGGTCAAAAATCAGATTAAATCGAAAACTATTCGAAATGATATGAAACTTCACATATCATTTATATATTTTACGAGGGAAGGTTATCATGGAAGTCCATGCAAAAAATCATTTGAAAATTAGATTCTATGAAACTTTTCGAAATGCAAGTTTCTGACAAAAATCATAGTATATTATACACTTGTTTCGGTAAAAAAAAAATTTAATTGGGAACTATTTGAAATGATACGAGACTTTTCAGATCATTTATATATGTTAAGAGGGAAGGCTATGATGGAAGTCCATGCAAAAAAATCATCAGAAAACTAGATTCTATGAAACTTTTCGAAATGCAAGTTTCGGTAAAAAAAATCCTAATATATCATACACTAGTTTATACTAGTTTCGGTCAAAAATCAGATTAAATCGAAGACTATTCGAAATGATACGAAACTTCACAAATCATTTATATATTTTACGAGGGATGGTTATCATGGAAGTCCATGCAAAAGATCACCGGAAAATTAGATTCTATGAATCTTTTCGAAATGACAGTTTCGGTAAAAAATCATAGTATATTATACACTTGTTTCGGTCAAAAAAATGAAATTTAATTGGGGATTAATTTAAATGATACGAGACTTTTCAGATCATTTAATATGTTAAGAGTGGAGGTTATGATGGAAGTCCATGCAAAAAAATCATCGGAAAACTAGATTCTTTGAAACTTTTCGAAATGCAAGTTTCGGCCAAAAAATCATAATATATTATACACTAGTTTATACTAGTTTCGGTCAAAAATCAGATTAAATCGAAGACTGTTCGAAATGATACGAAACTTCACATATCATTTATATATTTTACGCGGGAAGGTTATCATGGAAGTCCATGCAAAAATCATATGAAAATTAGATTCTATGAAACTTTTCGAAATGCAAGTTTCGGACAAAAATCATAGTATATTATACACTAGTTTCGGTAAAAAAAAACAAATTTAATTGGGAACTATTTGAAATGATACGAGACTTTTCAGATCATTTATATATGTTAAGAGGGAAGGCTATGATGGAAGTCCATGCAAAAAAATCATCAGAAAACTAGATTCTATGAAACTTTTCGAAATGCAAGTTTCGGTAAAAAAATCCTAATATATTATACACTAGTTTATACTAGTTTCGGTCAAAAATTAGATTAAATCGAAGACTGTTCGAAATTATACGAAACTTCACATATCATTTATATATTTTACGAGGGAAGGTTATCATGGAAGTCCATGCAAAAAATCACCAGAAAATTAGATTCTATGAATCTTTTCGAAATGAAAGTTTCGGTAAAAAATCATAGTATATTATACACTTGTTTCGGTAAAAAAATATCAAATTTAATTGGGGATTACTTTAAATGATACGAGACTTTTCAGATCATTTAATATGTTAAGAGGGGAGGTTATGATGGAAGTCCATTCACAAAAATAATCGGAAAACTAGATTATTTGAAACTTTTCGAAATGCAAGTTTCGGCCAAAAAATCATAATATATTATACACTAGTTTATACTAGTTTCGGTCAATAATCAAATTAAATCGGGGACTGTTTGAAATGATTCGAAACTTCACATATCATTTATATATTTTACGAGGGAAGGATATAATGGAAGTCCATGCAAAAACTCATCGAAAAATTAGATTTTATAAAACTTTTTGAAATGCATGTTTCGGTAAAAAATCATAGTATATTATTATACACTAGTTTCGGTCAAAAAATTAAAATTTAATTGGGGACTATTTGAAATGATACGCGACTTTTTAGATCATTTATATATGGTAAGAGGGAAGGTTATGATGGAAGTCCATGCAAAAAAATAATCTGAAAATTTGATTCTATGAAACTTTTTGAAATGCAAGTTTCTGCCAAAAAATCATATTATATTATACACTAGTTTATACTAGTTTCGGTCAAAAATCAAATTAAATGGGGGACTGTTCGAAATGATACGAAACTTCGCATATCATTTATATATTTTACGAGGGAAGGTTATCATGGAAGTCCATGCAAAAAATCATATGAAAATTAGATTCTATGAAACTTTTCGAAATGCAAGTTTCTTTCAAAAATCATAGTATATTATACAATAGTTTCGGTAAAAAAAACAAATTTAATTGGGGACTATTTTAAATGATACGAGACTTTTCAGATCATTTATATATGTTAAGAGGGAAGGCTATGATGGAAGTCGATGCAAAAAAATCATCAGAAAACTAGATTCTATGAAACTTTTCGAAATGCAAGTTTCGGTAAAAAAATCCTAATATATTATACACTAGTTTATACTAGTTTCGGTCAAAAATCAGATTAAATCGAAGACTATTCGAAATGATACGAAACTTCACAAATCATTTATATATTTTACGAGGGATGGTTATCATGGAAGTCCATGCAAAAGATCACCGGAAAATTAGATTCTATGAATCTTTTCGAAATGACAGTTTCGGTAAAAAATCATAGTATATTATACACTTGTTTCGGTCAAAAAAATGAAATTTAATTGGGGATTAATTTAAATGATACGAGACTTTTCAGATCATTTAATATGTTAAGAGTGGAGGTTATGATGGAAGTCCATGCAAAAAAATCATCGGAAAACTAGATTCTTTGAAACTTTTCGAAATGCAAGTTTCGGCCAAAAAATCATAATATATTATACACTAGTTTATACTAGTTTCGGTCAAAAATCAGATTAAATCGAAGACTGTTCGAAATGATACGAAACTTCACATATCATTTATATATTTTACGCGGGAAGGTTATCATGGAAGTCCATGCAAAAAATCATATGAAAATTAGATTCTATGAAACTTTTCGAAATGCAAGTTTCGGACAAAAATCATAGTATATTATACACTAGTTTCGGTAAAAAAAAACAAATTTAATTGGGAACTATTTGAAATGATACGAGACTTTTCAGATCATTTATATATGTTAAGAGGGAAGGCTATGATGGAAGTCCATGCAAAAAAATCATCAGAAAACTAGATTCTATGAAACTTTTCGAAATGCAAGTTTCGGTAAAAAAATCCTAATATATTATACACTAGTTTATACTAGTTTCGGTCAAAAATTAGATTAAATCGAAGACTGTTCGAAATTATACGAAACTTCACATATCATTTATATATTTTACGAGGGAAGGTTATCATGGAAGTCCATGCAAAAAATCACCAGAAAATTAGATTCTATGAATCTTTTCGAAATGAAAGTTTCGGTAAAAAATCATAGTATATTATACACTTGTTTCGGTAAAAAAACATCAAATTTAATTGGGGATTACTTTAAATGATACGAGACTTTTCAGATCATTTAATATGTTAAGAGGGGAGGTTATGATGGAAGTCCATTCACAAAAATAATCGGAAAACTAGATTATTTGAAACTTTTCGAAATGCAAGTTTCGGCCAAAAAATCATAATATATTATACACTAGTTTATACTAGTTTCGGTTAATAATCAAATTAAATCGGGGACTGTTTGAAATGATTCTAAACTTCACATATCATTTATATATTTTACGAGGGAAGGATATAATGGAAGTCCATGCAAAAACTCATCGAAAAATTAGATTTTATAAAACTTTTTGAAATGCATGTTTCGGTAAAAAATCATAGTATATTATTATACACTAGTTTCGGTCAAAAAATTAAAATTTAATTGGGGACTATTTGAAATGATACGCGACTTTTTAGATCATTTATATATGTTAAGAGGGAAGGTTATGATGGAAGTCCATGCAAAAAAATAATCTGAAAATTTGATTCTATGAAACTTTTTGAAATGCAAGTTTCTGCCAAAAAATCATATTATATTATACACTAGTTTATACTAGTTTCGGTCAAAAATCAAATTAAATGGGGGACTGTTCGAAATGATACGAAACTTCGCATATCATTTATATATTTTACGAGGGAAGGTTATCATGGAAGTCCATGCAAAAAATCATATGAAAATTAGATTCTATGAAACTTTTCGAAATGCAAGTTTCTTTCAAAAATCATAGTATATTATACAATAGTTTCGGTAAAAAAAACAAATTTAATTGGGGACTATTTTAAATGATACGAGACTTTTTAGATCATTTATATATGTTAAAAGGGAAGGTTATGATGGAAGTCGATGCAAAAAAATAATCAGAAAACTAGATTCTATGAAACTTTTCGAAATGCAAGTTTCGGTAAAAAAATCCTAATATATTATACACTAGTTTATACTAGTTTCGGTCAAAAATCAGATTAAATCGAAAACTATTCGAAATGATATGAAACTTCACATATCATTTATATATTTTACGAGGGAAGGTTATCATGGAAGTCCATGCAAAAAATCATTTGAAAATTAGATTCTATGAAACTTTTCGAAATGCAAGTTTCTGACAAAAATCATAGTATATTATACACTTGTTTCGGTAAAAAAAAAATTTAATTGGGAACTATTTGAAATGATACGAGACTTTTCAGATCATTTATATATGTTAAGAGGGAAGGCTATGATGGAAGTCCATGCAAAAAAATCATCAGAAAACTAGATTCTATGAAACTTTTCGAAATGCAAGTTTCGGTAAAAAAATCCTAATATATTATACACTAGTTTATACTAGTTTCGGTCAAAAATCAGATTAAATCGAAGACTATTCGAAATGATACGAAACTTCACAAATCATTTATATATTTTACGAGGGATGGTTATCATGGAAGTCCATGCAAAAGATCACCGGAAAATTAGATTCTATGAATCTTTTCGAAATGACAGTTTCGGTAAAAAATCATAGTATATTATACACTTGTTTCGGTCAAAAAAATGAAATTTAATTGGGGATTAATTTAAATGATACGAGACTTTTCAGATCATTTAATATGTTAAGAGTGGAGGTTATGATGGAAGTCCATGCAAAAAAATCATCGGAAAACTAGATTCTTTGAAACTTTTCGAAATGCAAGTTTCGGCCAAAAAATCATAATATATTATACACTAGTTTATACTAGTTTCGGTCAAAAATCAGATTAAATCGAAGACTGTTCGAAATGATACGAAACTTCACATATCATTTATATATTTTACGCGGGAAGGTTATCATGGAAGTCCATGCAAAAAATCATATGAAAATTAGATTCTATGAAACTTTTCGAAATGCAAGTTTCGGACAAAAATCATAGTATATTATACACTAGTTTCGGTAAAAAAAAACAAATTTAATTGGGAACTATTTGAAATGATACGAGACTTTTCAGATCATTTATATATGTTAAGAGGGAAGGCTATGATGGAAGTCCATGCAAAAAAATCATCAGAAAACTAGATTCTATGAAACTTTTCGAAATGCAAGTTTCGGTAAAAAAATCCTAATATATTATACACTAGTTTATACTAGTTTCGGTCAAAAATTAGATTAAATCGAAGACTGTTCGAAATTATACGAAACTTCACATATCATTTATATATTTTACGAGGGAAGGTTATCATGGAAGTCCATGCAAAAAATCACCAGAAAATTAGATTCTATGAATCTTTTCGAAATGAAAGTTTCGGTAAAAAATCATAGTATATTTATTATACACTTGTTTCGGTAAAAAAATATCAAATTTAATTGGGGATTACTTTAAATGATACGAGACTTTTCAGATCATTTAATATGTTAAGAGGGGAGGTTATGATGGAAGTCCATTCACAAAAATAATCGGAAAACTAGATTATTTGAAACTTTTCGAAATGCAAGTTTCGGCCAAAAAATCATAATATATTATACACTAGTTTATACTAGTTTCGGTCAATAATCAAATTAAATCGGGGACTGTTTGAAATGATTCGAAACTTCACATATCATTTATATATTTTACGAGGGAAGGATATAATGGAAGTCCATGCAAAAACTCATCGGAAAATTAGATTTTATAAAACTTTTTGAAATGCATGTTTCGGTAAAAAATCATAGTATATTATTATACACTAGTTTCGGTCAAAAAAATAAAATTTAATTGGGGACTATTTGAAATGATACGCGACTTTTTAAGATCATTTATATATGTTAAGAGGGAAGGTTATGATGGAAGTCCATGTAAAAAAATAATCTGAAAATTTGATTCTATGAAACTTTTCGAAATGCATGTTTCTGCCAAAAAATCAAAATATATTATACACCATTTTATACTAGTTTCGGTCAAAAATCAAATTAAATCGGGGACTGTTTTGAAATGATACGAAACTTCGCATTTCATTTATATATTTTACGAGGGAAGGTTATCATGGAAGTCCATGCAAAAAATCATATGAAAATTAGATTCTATGAAACTTTTCAAAATGCAAGTTTCTTTCAAAAATCATAGCATGTTATACACTAGTTTCGGTAAAAAAACAAATTTAATCGGGGACTATTTGAAATGATACGAGACTTTTCAGATCATTTATATATGTTAAGAGGGAAGGTTATGATGGAAGTTCATGCAAAAAAATCATCAGAAAACTGGATTCTATGAAACTTTTCGAAATGCAAGTTTCGGTAAAAAAATCCTAATATATTATACACTAGTTTATACTAGTTTCGGTCAAAAATCAGATTAAATCGAAGATTATTCGAAATGATACGAAACTTCACATATCATTTATATATTTTACAAGGGAAGGTTATAATGGAAGTCCATTCAAAAAATCATCGGAAAATTAGTTTCTATGAATCTTTTCTAAATGCAAGTTTCGGTCAAAAATCATAGTATATTATACACTAGTTTCGGTGAAAAAAATCAAATTTAATTGGGGATTACTTGAAATGATACGAGACTTTTCAGATCATTTAATATGTTAAGAGGGGAGGTTATGATGGAAGTCCATTCACAAAAATCATCGGAAAACTAGATTCTTTGAAACTTTTCGAAATTCAAGTTTCGGCCAAACAATTATAATATATTATACACTAGTTTATACTAGTTTCGGTCAAAAATCAAATTAAATCGGGGACTGTTTGAAATGATTCGAAACTTCACATATCATTTATATATTTCACGAGGGAAGGATATAATGGAAGTCCATGCAAAAACTCATCGGAAAATTAGATTTTATAAAACTTTTTGAAATGCATGTTTCGGTCAAAAATCATAGTATATTATTATACACTAGTTTCTGTCAAAAAAATAAAATTTAATTGGGGACTATTTGAAATGATACGAGACTTTTTAGATCATTTATATATGTTAAGAGGGAAGGTTATGATGGAAGTCCATGCAAAAAAATAATCTGAAAATTTGATTCTATGAAACTTTTCGAAATGCAAGTTTCTGCCAAAAAATCATATTATATTATACACTAGTTTATACTAGTTTCGGTCAAAAATCAAATTAAATGGGGGACTATTCGAAATGATACGAAACTTCGCATATCATTTATATATTTTACGAGGGAAGGTTATCATGGAAGTCCATGCAAAAAATCATATGAAAATTAGATTCTATGAAAGTTTTCGAAATGCAAGTTTCTTTCAAAAATCATAGTATATTATACACTAGTTTCGATAAAAAAAACAAATTTAATTGGGGACTATTTGAAATGATACGAGACTTTTCAGATCATTTATATATGTTAAGAGGGAGGTTATGATGGAAGTCGATGCAAAAAAATCATCAGAAAACTAGATTCTATAAAACTTTTCGAAATGCATGTTTCGGTAAAAAATCCTAATATATTATACACTAGTTTATACTAGTTTCGGTCAAAAATCAGATTAAATCAAAGACTATTCGAAATGATACGAAACTTCACATATCATTTATATATTTTACGAGGGAAGGTTATCATAGAAATCCATGCAAAAAATCATTTGAAAATTAGATTCTATGAAACTTTTCGAAATGCAAGTTTCTTTCAAAAATCATAGTATATTATACACTAGTTTCGGTAAAAAAAAACAAATTTAATTGGGGACTATTTGAAATGATACGAGACTTTTCAGATCATTTATATATGTTAAAAGGGAAGGTTATGATGGAAGTCCATGCAAAAAAATCATCAGAAAACTGGATTCTATGAAACTTTTCGAAATGCATGTTTCGGTAAAAAAATCCTAATATATTATACACTAGTTTATACTAGTTTCGGTCAAAAATCAGATTAAATCGAAGACTATTCGAAATGATACGAAACTTCACATATCATTTATATATTTTACGAGGGAAGGTTATCATGGAAGTCCATTCAAAAAATCATCGGAAAATTAGTTTCTATGAATCTTTTCTAAATGCAAGTTTCGTTCAAAAATCATAGTATATTATACACTAGTTTCGGTCAAAAAAATCAAATTTAATTGGGGATTACTAGAAATGATACGAGACTTTTCAGATCATTTAATATGTTAAGAGGGGAGGTTAAGATGGAAGTCCATTCACAAAAATCATCGGAAAACTAGATTCTTTGAAACTTTTCGAAATTCAAGTTTCGGCCAAACAATTATAATATATTATACACTAGTTTATACTAGTTTCGGTAAAAAATCAAATTAAATCGGGGATTGTTTGAAATGATTCGAAACATAACATATCATTTATATATTTCACGAGGGAAGGATATAATGGAAGTCCATGCAAAAACTCATCGGAAAATTAGATTTTATAAAACTTTTTGAAATGCATGTTTCGGTCAAAAATCATAGTATATTATTATACACTAGTTTCTGTCAAAAAAATAAAATTTAATTGGGGACTATTTGAAATGATACGAGACTTTTTAGATCATTTATATATGTTAAGAGGGAAGGTTATGATGGAAGTCCATGCAAAAAAATAATCTGAAAATTTGATTCTATGAAACTTTTCGAAATGCAAGTTTCTGCCAAAAAATCATATTATATTATACACTAGTTTATACTAGTTTCGGTCAAAAATCAAATTAAATGGGGGACTATTCGAAATGATACGAAACTTCGCATATCATTTATATATTTTACGAGGGAAGGTTATCATGGAAGTCCATGCAAAAAATCATATGAAAATTAGATTCTATGAAAGTTTTCGAAATGCAAGTTTCTTTAAAAAATCATAGTATATTATACACTAGTTTCGATAAAAAAAACAAATTTAATTGGGGGCTATTTGAAATGATACGAGACTTTTAAGATCATTTATATATGTTAAGAGGGAAGGTTATGATGGAAGTCGATGCAAAAAAATCATCAGAAAACTAGATTCTATAAAACTTTTCGAAATGCAAGTTTCGGTAAAAAAATCCTAATATATTATACACTAGTTTATACTAGTTTCGGTCAAAAATCAGATTAAATCGAAGACTATTCGAAATGATACGAAACTTCACATATCATTTATATATTTTACGAGGGAAGGTTATCATGGAAGTCCATGCAAAAAATCATTTGAAAATTAGATTCTATGAAACTTTTCGAAATGCAAGTTTCTTTCAAAAATCATAGTATATTATACACTAGTTTCGGTAAAAAAAAACAAATTTAATTGGGGACTATTTGAAATGATACGAGACTTTTCAGATCATTTATATATGTTAAGAGGGAAGGTTATGATGGAAGTCCATGCAAAAAAATCATCAGAAAACTGGATTCTATGAAACTTTTCGAAATGCAAGTTTCGGTAAAAAAATCCTAATATATTATACACTAGTTTATACTAGTTTCGGTCAAAAATCAGATTAAATCGAAGACTATTCGAAATGATACGAAACTTCACATATCATTTATATATTTTACGAGGGAAGGTTATCATGGAAGTCCATTCAAAAAATCATCGGAAAATTAGTTTCTATGAATCTTTTCTAAATGCAAGTTTCGTTCAAAAATCATAGTATATTATACACTAGTTTCGGTCAAAAAAATCAAATTTAATTGGGGATTACTTGAAATGATACGAGACTTTTCAGATCATTTAATATGTTAAGAGGGGAGGTTAAGATGGAAGTCCATTCACAAAAATCATCGGAAAACTAGATTCTTTGAAACTTTTCGAAATTCAAGTTTCGGCCAAACAATTATAATATATTATACACTAGTTTATACTAGTTTCGGTAAAAAATCAAATTAAATCGGGGACTGTTTGAAATGATTCGAAACATCACATATCATTTATATATTTCACGAGGGAAGGATATAATGGAAGTCCATGCAAAAACTCATCGGAAAATTAGATTTTATAAAACTTTTTGAAATGCATGTTTCGGTCAAAAATCATAGTATAGTATTATACACTAGTTTCGATCAAAAAAATAAAATTTAATTGGGGACTATTTGAAATGATACGAGACTTTTTAAGATCATTTATATATGTTAAGAGGGAAGGTTATGATGGAAGTCCATGCAAAAAAATCATCAGAAAACTAGATTCTATAAAACTTTTCGAAATGCAAGTTTCTGCCAAAAAATCAAAATATATTATACACTAGTTTATACTAGTTTCGGTCAAAAATCAGATTAAATCGAAGACTATTCGAAATGATACGAAACTTCACATATCATTTATATATTTTACGAGGGAAGGTTATCATGGAAGTCCATGCAAAAAATCATTTGAAAATTAGATTCTATGAAACTTTTCGAAATGCAAGTTTCTTTCAAAAATCATAGTATATTATACACTAGTTTCGGTAAAAAAAAACAAATTTAATTGGGGACTATTTGAAATGATACGAGACTTTTCAGATCATTTATATATGTTAAGAGGGAAGGTTATGATGGAAGTCCATGCAAAAAAATCATCAGAAAACTGGATTCTATGAAACTTTTCGAAATGCAAGTTTCGGTAAAAAAATCCTAATATATTATACACTAGTTTATACTAGTTTCGGTCAAAAATCAGATTAAATCGAAGACTATTCGAAATGATATGAAACTTCACATATCATTTATATATTTTACGAGGGAAGGTTATCATGGAAGTCCATTCAAAAAATCATCGGAAAATTAGTTTCTATGAATCTTTTCTAAATGCAAGTTTCGTTCAAAAATCATAGTATATTATACACTAGTTTCGGTCAAAAAAATCAAATTTAATTGGGGATTACTTGAAATGATACGAGACTTTTCAGATCATTTAATATGTTAAGAGGGGAGGTTAAGATGGAAGTCCATTCACAAAAATCATCGGAAAACTAGATTCTTTGAAACTTTTCGAAATTCAAGTTTCGGCCAAACAATTATAATATATTATACACTAGTTTATACTAGTTTCGGTAAAAAATCAAATTAAATCGGGGACTGTTTGAAATGATTCGAAACATCACATATCATTTATATATTTCACGAGGGAAGGATATAATGGAAGTCCATGCAAAAACTCATCGGAAAATTAGATTTTATAAAACTTTTTGAAATGCATGTTTCGGTCAAAAATCATAGTATATTATTATACACTAGTTTCGATCAAAAAAATAAAATTTAATTGGGGACTATTTGAAATGATACGAGACTTTTTAAGATCATTTATATATGTTAAGAGGGAAGGTTATGATGGAAGTCCATGTAAAAAAATAATCTGAAAATTTGATTCTATGAAACTTTTCGAAATGCAAGTTTCTGCCAAAAAATCAAAATATATTATACACCATTTTATACTAGTTTCGGTCAAAAATCAAATTAAATCGGGGACTGTTTTGAAATGATACGAAACTTCGCATATCATTTATATATTTTACGAGGGAAGGTTATCATGGGAGTCCATGCAAAAAATCATATGAAAATTAGATTCTATGAAACTTTTCAAAATGCAAGTTTCTTTCAAAAATCATAGTATATTATACACTAGTTTCGGTAAAAAAACAAATTTAATTGGGGACTATTTGAAATGATACGAGACTTTTCAGATCATTTATATATGTTAAGAGGGAAGGTTATGATGGAAGTTCATGCAAAAAAATCATCAGAAAACTGGATTCTATGAAACTTTTCGAAATGCAAGTTTCGGTAAAAAAATCCTAATATATTATACACTAGTTTAAACTAGTTTCGGTCAAAAATCAGATTAAATCGAAGACTATTCGAAATGATATGAAACTTCACATATCATTTATATATTTTACGAGGGAAGGTTATCATGGAAGTCCATTCAAAAAATCATCGGAAAATTAGTTTCTATGAATCTTTTCTAAATGCAAGTTTCGGTCAAAAATCATAGTATATTATACACTAGTTTCGGTCAAAAAAATCAAATTTAATTGGGGATTACTTGAAATGATACGAGACTTTTCAGATCATTTAATATGTTAAGAGGGGAGGTTAAGATGGAAGTCCATTCACAAAAATCATCGGAAAACTAGATTCTTTGAAACTTTTCGAAATTCAAGTTTCGGCCAAACAATTATAATATATTATACACTAGTTTATACTAGTTTCGGTAAAAAATCAAATTAAATCGGGGACTGTTTGAAATGATTCGAAACATCACATATCATTTATATATTTCACGAGGGAAGGATATAATGGAAGTCCATGCAAAAACTCATCGGAAAATTAGATTTTATAAAACTTTTTGAAATGCATGTTTCGGTCAAAAATCATAGTATATTATTATACACTAGTTTCGATCAAAAAAATAAAATTTAATTGGGGAATATTTGAAATGATACGAGACTTTTTAAGATCATTTATATATGTTAAGAGGGAAGGTTATGATGGAAGTCCATGCAAAAAAATAATCTGAAAAGATGATTCTATGAAACTTTTCGAAATGCAAGTTTCTGCCAAAAAATCAAAATATATTATACACCATTTTATACTAGTTTCGGTCAAAAATCAAATTAAATCGGGGACTGTTTTGAAATGATACGAAACTTCGCATATCATTTATATATTTTACGAGGGAAGGTTATCATGGAAGTCCATGCAAAAAATCATATGAAAATTAGATTCTATGAAACTTTTCAAAATGCAAGTTTCTTTCAAAAATCATAGCATGTTATACACTAGTTTCGGTAAAAAAACAAATTTAATTGGGGACTATTTGAAATGATACGAGACTTTTCAGATCATTTATATATGTTAAGAGGGAAGGTTATGATGGAAGTTCATGCAAAAAAATCATCAGAAAACTGGATTCTATGAAACTTTTCGAAATGCAAGTTTCGGTAAAAAAATCCTAATATATTATACACTAGTTTATACTAGTTTCGGTCAAAAATCAGATTAAATCGAAGACTATTCGAAATGATACGAAACTTCACATATCATTTATATATTTTACGAGGGAAGGTTATCATGGAAGTCCATTCAAAAAATCATCGGAAAATTAGTTTCTATGAATCTTTTCGAAATGCAAGTTTCGGTCAAAAATCATAGTATATTATACACTAGTTTCGGTCAAAAAAAATCAAATTTAATTGGGGATTACTTGAAATGATACGAGACTTTTCAGATCATTTAATATGTTAAGAGGGGAGGTTATGATGGAAGTCCATTCACAAAAATCATCGGAAAACTAGATTCTTTGAAACATTTCGAAATTCAAGTTTCGGCCAAACAATTATAATATATTATACACTAGTTTATACTAGTTTCGGTCAAAAATCAAATTAAATCGGGGACTGTTTGAAATGATTCGAAACTTCACATATCATTTATATATTTCACGAGGGAAGGATATAATGGAAGTCCATGCAAAAACTCATCGGAAAATTAGATTTTATAAAACTTTTTGAAATGCATGTTTCGGTAAAAAATCATAGTATATTATTATACACTAGTTTCTGTCAAAAAAATAAAATTTAATTGGGAACTATTTGAATTGATACGAGACTTTTTAGATCATTTATATATGTTAAGAGGGAAGGTTATGATGGAAGTCCATGCAAAAAAATAATCTGAAAATTTGATTCTATGAAACTTTTCGAAATGCAAGTTTCTGCCAAAAAATCATATTATATTATACACTAGTTTATACTAGTTTCGGTCAAAAATCAAATTAAATGGGGGACTATTCGAAATGATACGAAACTTCGCATATCATTTATATATTTTACGAGGGAAGGTTATCATGGAAGTCCATGCAAAAAATCATATGAAAATTAGATTCTATGAAAGTTTTCGAAATGCAAGTTTCTTTCAAAAATCATAGTATATTATACACTAGTTTCGATAAAAAAAACAAATTTAATTGGGGACTATTTGAAATGATACGAGACTTTTCAGATCATTTATATATGTTAAGAGGGAAGGTTATGATGGAAGTCGATGCAAAAAAATCATCAGAAAACTAGATTCTATAAAACTTTTCGAAATGCAAGTTTCGGTAAAAAAATCCTAATATATTATACACTAGTTTATACTAGTTTCGGTCAAAAATCAGATTAAATCGAAGACTATTCGAAATGATACGAAACTTCACATATCATTTATATATTTTACGAGGGAAGGTTATCATGGAAGTCCATGCAAAAAATCATTTGAAAATTAGATTCTATGAAACTTTTCGAAATGCAAGTTTCTTTCAAAAATCATAGTATATTATACACTAGTTTCGGTAAAAAAAAAAAATTTAATTGGGGACTATTTGAAATGATACGAGACTTTTCAGATCATTTATATATGTTAAGAGGGAAGGTTATGATGGAAGTCCATGCAAAAAAATCATCAGAAAACTGGATTCTATGAAACTTTTCGAAATGCAAGTTTCGGTAAAAAAATCCTAATATATTATACACTAGTTTATACTAGTTTTGGTCAAAAATCAGATTAAATCGAAGACTATTCGAAATGATACGAAACTTCATATATCATTTATATATTTTACGAGGGAAGGTTATCATGGAAGTCCATTCAAAAAATCATCGGAAAATTAGTTTCTATGAATCTTTTCTAAATGCAAGTTTCGTTCAAAAATCATAGTATATTATACACTAGTTTCGGTCAAAAAAATCAAATTTAATTGGGGATTACTTGAAATGATACGAGACTTTTCAGATCATTTAATATGTTAAGTGGGGAGGTTAAGATGGAAGTCCATTCACAAAAATCATCGGAAAACTAGATTCTTTGAAACTTTTCGAAATTAAAGTTTCGGCCAAACAATTATAATATATTATACACTAGTTTATACTAGTTTCGGTAAAAAATCAAATTAAATCGGGGACTGTTTGAAATGATTCGAAACATCACATATCATTTATATATTTCACGAGGGAAGGATATAATGGAAGTCCATGCAAAAACTCATCGGAAAATTAGATTTTATAAAACTTTTTGAAATGCATGTTTCGGTCAAAAATCATAGTATATTATTATACACTAGTTTCTGTCAAAAAAATAAAATTTAATTGGGGACTATTTGAAAAGATACGAGTCTTTTTAGATCATTTATATATGTTAAGAGGGAAGGTTATGATGGAAGTCCATGCAAAAAAATAATCTGAAAATTTGATTCTATGAAACTTTTCGAAATGCAAGTTTCTGCCAAAAAATCATATTATATTATACACTAGTTTATACTAGTTTCGGTCAAAAATCAAATTAAATGGAGGACTATTCGAAATGATACGAAACTTCGCATAACATTTATATATTTTACGAGGGAAGGTTATCATGGAAGTCCATGCAAAAAATCATATGAAAATTAGATTCTATGAAAGTTTTCGAAATGCAAGTTTCTTTCAAAAATCATAGTATATTATACATTAGTTTCGATAAAAAAAACAAATTTAATTGGGGACTATTTGAAATGATACGAGACTTTTTAGATCATTTATATATGTTAAGAGGGAAGGTTATGATGGAAGTCGATGCAAAAAAATCATCTGAAAATTTGATTCTATGAAACTTTTCGAAATGCAAGTTTCTGCCAAAAAATCATATTATATTATACACTAGTTTATACTAGTTTCGGTCAAAAATCAAATTAAATGGAGGACTATTCGAAATGATACGAAACTTCGCATAACATTTATATATTTTACGAGGGAAGGTTATCATGGAAGTCCATGCAAAAAATCATATGAAAATTAGATTCTATGAAAGTTTTCGAAATGCAAGTTTCTTTCAAAAATCATAGTATATTATACACTAGTTTCGATAAAAAAAACAAATTTAATTGGGGACTATTTGAAATGATACGAGACTTTTCAGATCATTTATATATGTTAAGAGGGAAGGTTATGATGGAAGTCCATGCAAAAAAATCATCAGAAAACTGGATTCTATGAAACTTTTCGAAATGCAAGTTTCGGTAAAAAAATCCTAATATATTATACACTAGTTTATACTAGTTTCGGTCAAAAATCAGATTAAATCGAAGACTATTCGAAATGATACGAAACTTCACATATCATTTATATATTTTACGACGGAAGGTTATCATGGAAGTCCATTCAAAAAATCATCGGAAAATTAGTTTCTATGAATCTTTTCGAAATGCAAGTTTCGGTCAAAAATCATAGTATATTATACACTAGTTTCGGTCAAAAAAATCAAATTTAATTGGGGATTACTTGAAATGATACGAGACTTTTCAGATCATTTAATATGTTAAGAGGGGAGGTTATGATGGAAGTCCATTCACAAAAATCATCGGAAAACTAGATTCTTTGAAACTTTTCGAAATTCAAGTTTCGGCCAAACAATTATAATATATTATACACTAGTTTATACTAGTTTCGGTAAAAAATCAAATTAAATCGGGGACTGTTTGAAATGATTCGAAACATCACATATCATTTATATATTTCACGAGGGAAGGATATAATGGAAGTCCATGCAAAAACTCATCGGAAAATTAGATTTTATAAAACTTTTTGAAATGCATGTTTCGGTCAAAAATCATAGTATATTATTATACACTAGTTTCTGTCAAAAAAATAAAATTTAATTGGGGACTATTTGAAATGATACGAGACTTTTTAGATCATTTATATATGTTAAGAGGGAAGGTTATGATGGAAGTCCATGCAAAAAAATAATCTTAAAATTTGATTCTATGAAACTTTTCGAAATGCAAGTTTCTGCCAAAAAATCATATTATATTATACACTAGTTTATACTAGTTTCGGTCAAAAATCAAATTAAATGGAGGACTATTCGAAATGATACGAAACTTCGCATAACATTTATATATTTTACGAGGGAAGGTTATCATGGAAGTCCATGCAAAAAATCATATGAAAATTAGATTCTATGAAAGTTTTCGAAATGCAAGTTTCTTTCAAAAATCATAGTATATTATACACTAGTTTCGATAAAAAAAACAAATTTAATTGGGGACTATTTGAAATGATACGAGACTTTTCAGATCATTTATATATGTTAAGAGGGAAGGTTATGATGGAAGTCGATGCAAAAAAATCATCAGAAAACTAGATTCTATAAAACTTTTCGAAATGCAAGTTTCGGTAAAAAAATCCTAATATATTATACACTAGTTTATACTAGTTTCGGTCAAAAATCAGATTAAATCGAAGACTATTCGAAATGATACGAAACTTCACATATCATTTATATATTTTACGAGGGAAGGTTATCATGGAAGTCCATGCAAAAAATCATTTGAAAATTAGATTCTATGAAACTTTTCGAAATGCAAGTTTCTTTCAAAAATCATAGTATATTATACACTAGTTTCGGTAAAAAAAAACAAATTTAATTGGGGACTATTTGAAATGATACGAGACTTTTCAGATTATTTATATATGTTAAGAGGGAAGGTTATGATGGAAGTCCATGCAAAAAAATCATCAGAAAACTGGATTCTATGAAACTTTTCGAAATGCAAGTTTCGGTGAAAAATCAGATTAAATCGAAGACTATTCGAAATGATACGAAACTTCACATATCATTTATATATTTTACGAGGGAAGGTTATCATGGAAGTCCATTCAAAAAATCATCGGAAAATTAGTTTCTATGAATCTTTTCTAAATGCAAGTTTCGTTCAAAAATCATAGTATATTATACACTAGTTTCGGTCAAAAAAATCAAATTTAATTGGGGATTACTTGAAATGATACGAGACTTTTCAGATCATTTAATATGTTAAGTGGGGAGGTTAAGATGGAAGTCCATTCACAAAAATCATCGGAAAACTAGATTCTTTGAAACTTTTCGAAATTCAAGTTTCGGCCAAACAATTATAATATATTATACACTAGTTTATACTAGTTTCGGTAAAAAATCAAATTAAATCGGGGACTGTTTGAAATGATTCGAAACATCACATATCATTTATATATTTCACGAGGGAAGGATATAATGGAAGTCCATGCAAAAACTCATCAGAAAATTAGGTTTTATAAAACTTTTTGAAATGCATGTTTCGGTCAAAAATCATAGTATATTATTATACACTAGTTTCTGTCAAAAAAATAAAATTTAATTGGGGACTATTTGAAATGATACGAGACTTTTTAGATCATTTATATATGTTAAGAGGGAAGGTTATGATGGAAGTCCATGCAAAAAAATAATCTGAAAATTTGATTCTATGAAACTTTTCGAAATGCAAGTTTCTGCCAAAAAATCATATTATATTATACACTAGTTTATACTAGTTTCGGTCAAAAATCAAATTAAATGGAGGACTATTCGAAATGATACGAAACTTCGCATAACATTTATATATTTTACGAGGGAAGGTTATCATGGAAGTCCATGCAAAAAATCATATGAAAATTAGATTCTATGAAAGTTTTCGAAATGCAAGTTTCTTTCAAAAATCATAGTATATTATACACTAGTTTCGATAAAAAAAACAAATTTAATTGGGGACTATTTGAAATGATACGAGACTTTTCAGATCATTTATATATGTTAAGAGGGAAGGTTATGATGGAAGTCGATGCAAAAAAATCATCAGAAAACTAGATTCTATAAAACTTTTCGAAATGCAAGTTTCGGTAAAAAAATCCTAATATATTATACACTAGTTTATACTAGTTTCGGTCAAAAATCAGATTAAATCGAAGACTATTCGAAATGATACGAAACTTCACATATCATTTATATATTTTACGACGGAAGGTTATCATGGAAGTCCATTCAAAAAATCATCGGAAAATTAGTTTCTATGAATCTTTTCGAAATGCAAGTTTCGGTCAAAAATCATAGTATATTATACACTAGTTTCGGTCAAAAAAATCAAATTTAATTGGGGATTACTTGAAATGATACGAGACTTTTCAGATCATTTAATATGTTAAGAGGGGAGGTTATGATGGAAGTCCATTCACAAAAATCATCGGAAAACTAGATTCTTTGAAACTTTTCGAAATTCAAGTTTCGGCCAAACAATTATAATATATTATACACTAGTTTATACTAGTTTCGGTAAAAAATCAAATTAAATCGGGGACTGTTTGAAATGATTCGAAACATCACATATCATTTATATATTTCACGAGGGAAGGATATAATGGAAGTCCATGCAAAAACTCATCGGAAAATTAGATTTTATAAAACTTTTTGAAATGCATGTTTCGGTCAAAAATCATAGTATATTATTATACACTAGTTTCTGTCAAAAAAATAAAATTTAATTGGGGACTATTTGAAATGATACGAGACTTTTTAGATCATTTATATATGTTAAGAGGGAAGGTTATGATGGAAGTCCATGCAAAAAAATAATCTTAAAATTTGATTCTATGAAACTTTTCGAAATGCAAGTTTCTGCCAAAAAATCATATTATATTATACACTAGTTTATACTAGTTTCGGTCAAAAATCAAATTAAATGGAGGACTATTCGAAATGATACGAAACTTCGCATAACATTTATATATTTTACGAGGGAAGGTTATCATGGAAGTCCATGCAAAAAATCATATGAAAATTAGATTCTATGAAAG
This sequence comes from Lathyrus aphaca, assembly GCA_963966055.1. Lineage (NCBI taxonomy): Eukaryota > Viridiplantae > Streptophyta > Magnoliopsida > Fabales > Fabaceae > Lathyrus > Lathyrus aphaca. The sequence continues at coordinate 500,334,628 of OZ014525.1, forward strand.
TTTTCGAAATGCAAGTTTCTTTCAAAAATCATAGTATATTATACACTAGTTTCGATATAAAAAACAAATTTAATTGGGGACTATTTGAAATGATACGAGACTTTTCAGATCATTTATATATGTTAAGAGGGAAGGTTATGATGGAAGTCGATGCAAAAAAATCATCAGAAAACTAGATTCTATAAAACTTTTCGAAATGCAAGTTTCGGTAAAAAAATCCTAATATATTATACACTAGTTTATACTAGTTTCGGTCAAAAATCAGATTAAATCGAAGACTATTCGAAATGATACGAAACTTCACATATCATTTATATATTTTACGAGGGAAGGTTATCATGGAAGTCCATGCAAAAAATCATTTGAAAATTAGATTCTATGAAACTTTTCGAAATGCAAGTTTCTTTCAAAAATCATAGTATATTATACACTAGTTTCGGTAAAAAAAAACAAATTTAATTGGGGACTATTTGAAATGATACGAGACTTTTCAGATTATTTATATATGTTAAGAGGGAAGGTTATGATGGAAGTCCATGCAAAAAAATCATCAGAAAACTGGATTCTATGAAACTTTTCGAAATGCAAGTTTCGGTGAAAAATCAGATTAAATCGAAGACTATTCGAAATGATACGAAACTTCACATATCATTTATATATTTTACGAGGGAAGGTTATCATGGAAGTCCATTCAAAAAATCATCGGAAAATTAGTTTCTATGAATCTTTTCTAAATGCAAGTTTCGTTCAAAAATCATAGTATATTATACACTAGTTTCGGTCAAAAAAATCAAATTTAATTGGGGATTACTTGAAATGATACGAGACTTTTCAGATCATTTAATATGTTAAGTGGGGAGGTTAAGATGGAAGTCCATTCACAAAAATCATCGGAAAACTAGATTCTTTGAAACTTTTCGAAATTCAAGTTTCGGCCAAACAATTATAATATATTATACACTAGTTTATACTAGTTTCGGTAAAAAATCAAATTAAATCGGGGACTGTTTGAAATGATTCGAAACATCACATATCATTTATATATTTCACGAGGGAAGGATATAATGGAAGTCCATGCAAAAACTCATCAGAAAATTAGATTTTATAAAACTTTTTGAAATGCATGTTTCGGTCAAAAATCATAGTATATTATTATACACTAGTTTCTGTCAAAAAAATAAAATTTAATTGGGGACTATTTGAAATGATACGAGACTTTTTAGATCATTTATATATGTTAAGAGGGAAGGTTATGATGGAAGTCCATGCAAAAAAATAATCTGAAAATTTGATTCTATGAAACTTTTCGAAATGCAAGTTTCTGCCAAAAAATCATATTATATTATACACTAGTTTATACTAGTTTCGGTCAAAAATCAAATTAAATGGAGGACTATTCGAAATGATACGAAACTTCGCATAACATTTATATATTTTACGAGGGAAGGTTATCATGGAAGTCCATGCAAAAAATCATATGAAAATTAGATTCTATGAAAGTTTTCGAAATGCAAGTTTCTTTCAAAAATCATAGTATATTATACACTAGTTTCGATAAAAAAAACAAATTTAATTGGGGACTATTTGAAATGATACGAGACTTTTCAGATCATTTATATATGTTAAGAGGGAAGGTTATGATGGAAGTCGATGCAAAAAAATCATCAGAAAACTAGATTCTATAAAACTTTTCGAAATGCAAGTTTCGGTAAAAAAATCCTAATATATTATACACTAGTTTATACTAGTTTCGGTCAAAAATCAGATTAAATCGAAGACTATTCGAAATGATACGAAACTTCACATATCATTTATATATTTTACGAGGGAAGGTTATCATGGAAGTCCATGCAAAAAATCATTTGAAAATTAGATTCTATGAAACTTTTCGAAATGCAAGTTTCTTTCAAAAATCATAGTATATTATACACTAGTTTCGGTAAAAAAAAACAAATTTAATTGGGGACTATTTGAAATGATACGAGACTTTTCAGATCATTTATATATGTTAAGAGGGAAGGTTATGATGGAAGTCCATGCAAAAAAATCATCGGAAAACTGGATTCTATGAAACTTTTCGAAATGCAAGTTTCGGTAAAAAAATCCTAATATATTATACACTAGTTTATACTAGTTTCGGTCAAAAATCAGATTAAATCGAAGACTATTCGAAATGATACGAAACTTCACATATCATTTATATATTTTACGAGGGAAGGTTATCATGGAAGTCCATTCAAAAAATCATCGGAAAATTAGTTTCTATGAATCTTTTCTAAATGCAAGTTTCGTTCAAAAATCATAGTATATTATACACTAGTTTCGGTCAAAAAAATCAAATTTAATTGGGGATTACTTGAAATGATACGAGACTTTTCAGATCATTTAATATGTTAAGTGGGGAGGTTAAGATGGAAGTCCATTCACAAAAATCATCGGAAAACTAGATTCTTGGAAACTTTTCGAAATTCAAGTTTCGGCCAAACAATTATAATATATTATACACTAGTTTATACTAGTTTCGGTAAAAAATCAAATTAAATCGGGGACTGTTTGAAATGATTCGAAACATCACATATCATTTATATATTTCACGAGGGAAGGATATAATGGAAGTCCATGCAAAAACTCATCGGAAAATTAGATTTTATAAAACTTTTTGAAATGCATGTTTCGGTCAAAAATCATAGTATATTATTATACACTAGTTTCTGTCAAAAAAATAAAATTTAATTGGGGACTATTTGAAATGATACGAGACTTTTTAGATCATTTATATATGTTAAGAGGGAAGGTTATGATGGAAGTCCATGCAAAAAAATAATCTTAAAATTTGATTCTATGAAACTTTTCGAAATGCAAGTTTCTGCCAAAAAATCATATTATATTATACACTAGTTTATACTAGTTTCGGTCAAAAATCAAATTAAATGGAGGACTATTCGAAATGATACGAAACTTCGCATAACATTTATATATTTTACGAGGGAAGGTTATCATGGAAGTCCATGCAAAAAATCATATGAAAATTAGATTCTATGAAAGTTTTCGAAATGCAAGTTTCTTTCAAAAATCATAGTATATTATACACTAGTTTCGATAAAAAAAACAAATTTAATTGGGGACTATTTGAAATGATACGAGACTTTTCAGATCATTTATATATGTTAAGAGGGAAGGTTATGATGGAAGTCGATGCAAAAAAATCATCAGAAAACTAGATTCTATAAAACTTTTCGAAATGCAAGTTTCGGTAAAAAAATCCTAATATATTATACACTAGTTTATACTAGTTTCGGTCAAAAATCAGATTAAATCGAAGACTATTCGAAATGATACGAAACTTCACATATCATTTATATATTTTACGAGGGAAGGTTATCATGGAAGTCCATGCAAAAAATCATTTGAAAATTAGATTCTATGAAACTTTTCGAAATGCAAGTTTCTTTCAAAAATCATAGTATATTATACACTAGTTTCGGTAAAAAAAAACAAATTTAATTGGGGACTATTTGAAATGATACGAGACTTTTCAGATTATTTATATATGTTAAGAGGGAAGGTTATGATGGAAGTCCATGCAAAAAAATCATCAGAAAACTGGATTCTATGAAACTTTTCGAAATGCAAGTTTCGGTGAAAAATCAGATTAAATCGAAGACTATTCGAAATGATACGAAACTTCACATATCATTTATATATTTTACGAGGGAAGGTTATCATGGAAGTCCATTCAAAAAATCATCGGAAAATTAGTTTCTATGAATCTTTTCTAAATGCAAGTTTCGTTCAAAAATCATAGTATATTATACACTAGTTTCGGTCAAAAAAATCAAATTTAATTGGGGATTACTTGAAATGATACGAGACTTTTCAGATCATTTAATATGTTAAGTGGGGAGGTTAAGATGGAAGTCCATTCACAAAAATCATCGGAAAACTAGATTCTTTGAAACTTTTCGAAATTCAAGTTTCGGCCAAACAATTATAATATATTATACACTAGTTTATACTAGTTTCGGTAAAAAATCAAATTAAATCGGGGACTGTTTGAAATGATTCGAAACATCACATATCATTTATATATTTCACGAGGGAAGGATATAATGGAAGTCCATGCAAAAACTCATCAGAAAATTAGATTTTATAAAACTTTTTGAAATGCATGTTTCGGTCAAAAATCATAGTATATTATTATACACTAGTTTCTGTCAAAAAAATAAAATTTAATTGGGGACTATTTGAAATGATACGAGACTTTTTAGATCATTTATATATGTTAAGAGGGAAGGTTATGATGGAAGTCCATGCAAAAAAATAATCTGAAAATTTGATTCTATGAAACTTTTCGAAATGCAAGTTTCTGCAAAAAAATCATATTATATTATACACTAGTTTATACTAGTTTCGGTCAAAAATCAAATTAAATGGAGGACTATTCGAAATGATACGAAACTTCGCATAACATTTATATATTTTACGAGGGAAGGTTATCATGGAAGTCCATGCAAAAAATCATATGAAAATTAGATTCTATGAAAGTTTTCGAAATGCAAGTTTCTTTCAAAAATCATAGTATATTATACACTAGTTTCGATAAAAAAAACAAATTTAATTGGGGACTATTTGAAATGATACGAGACTTTTCAGATCATTTATATATGTTAAGAGGGAAGGTTATGATGGAAGTCGATGCAAAAAAATCATCAGAAAACTAGATTCTATAAAACTTTTCGAAATGCAAGTTTCGGTAAAAAAATCCTAATATATTATACACTAGTTTATACTAGTTTCGGTCAAAAATCAGATTAAATCGAAGACTATTCGAAATGATACGAAACTTCACATATCATTTATATATTTTACGACGGAAGGTTATCATGGAAGTCCATTCAAAAAATCATCGGAAAATTAGTTTCTATGAATCTTTTCGAAATGCAAGTTTCGGTCAAAAATCATAGTATATTATACACTAGTTTCGGTCAAAAAAATCAAATTTAATTGGGGATTACTTGAAATGATACGAGACTTTTCAGATCATTTAATATGTTAAGAGGGGAGGTTATGATGGAAGTCCATTCACAAAAATCATCGGAAAACTAGATTCTTTGAAACTTTTCGAAATTCAAGTTTCGGCCAAACAATTATAATATATTATACACTAGTTTATACTAGTTTCGGTAAAAAATCAAATTAAATCGGGGACTGTTTGAAATGATTCGAAACATCACATATCATTTATATATTTCACGAGGGAAGGATATAATGGAAGTCCATGCAAAAACTCATCGGAAAATTAGATTTTATAAAACTTTTTGAAATGCATGTTTCGGTCAAAAATCATAGTATATTATTATACACTAGTTTCTGTCAAAAAAATAAAATTTAATTGGGGACTATTTGAAATGATACGAGACTTTTTAGATCATTTATATATGTTAAGAGGGAAGGTTATGATGGAAGTCCATGCAAAAAAATAATCTTAAAATTTGATTCTATGAAACTTTTCGAAATGCAAGTTTCTGCCAAAAAATCATATTATATTATACACTAGTTTATACTAGTTTCGGTCAAAAATCAAATTAAATGGAGGACTATTCGAAATGATACGAAACTTCGCATAACATTTATATATTTTACGAGGGAAGGTTATCATGGAAGTCCATGCAAAAAATCATATGAAAATTAGATTCTATGAAAGTTTTCGAAATGCAAGTTTCTTTCAAAAATCATAGTATATTATACACTAGTTTCGATAAAAAAAACAAATTTAATTGGGGACTATTTGAAATGATACGAGACTTTTCAGATCATTTATATATGTTAAGAGGGAAGGTTATGATGGAAGTCGATGCAAAAAAATCATCAGAAAACTAGATTCTATAAAACTTTTCGAAATGCAAGTTTCGGTAAAAAAATCCTAATATATTATACACTAGTTTATACTAGTTTCGGTCAAAAATCAGATTAAATCGAAGACTATTCGAAATGATACGAAACTTCACATATCATTTATATATTTTACGAGGGAAGGTTATCATGGAAGTCCATGCAAAAAATCATTTGAAAATTAGATTCTATGAAACTTTTCGAAATGCAAGTTTCTTTCAAAAATCATAGTATATTATACACTAGTTTCGGTAAAAAAAAACAAATTTAATTGGGGACTATTTGAAATGATACGAGACTTTTCAGATTATTTATATATGTTAAGAGGGAAGGTTATGATGGAAGTCCATGCAAAAAAATCATCAGAAAACTGGATTCTATGAAACTTTTCGAAATGCAAGTTTCGGTGAAAAATCAGATTAAATCGAAGACTATTCGAAATGATACGAAACATCACATATCATTTATATATTTTACGAGGGAAGGTTATCATGGAAGTCCATTCAAAAAATCATCGGAAAATTAGTTTCTATGAATCTTTTCTAAATGCAAGTTTCGTTCAAAAATCATAGTATATTATACACTAGTTTCGGTCAAAAAAATCAAATTTAATTGGGGATTACTTGAAATGATACGAGACTTTTCAGATCATTTAATATGTTAAGTGGGGAGGTTAAGATGGAAGTCCATTCACAAAAATCATCGGAAAACTAGATTCTTTGAAACTTTTCGAAATTCAAGTTTCGGCCAAACAATTATAATATATTATACACTAGTTTATACTAGTTTCGGTAAAAAATCAAATTAAATCGGGGACTGTTTGAAATGATTCGAAACATCACATATCATTTATATATTTCACGAGGGAAGGATATAATGGAAGTCCATGCAAAAACTCATCAGAAAATTAGATTTTATAAAACTTTTTGAAATGCATGTTTCGGTCAAAAATCATAGTATATTATTATACACTAGTTTCTGTCAAAAAAATAAAATTTAATTGGGGACTATTTGAAATGATACGAGACTTTTTAGATCATTTATATATGTTAAGAGGGAAGGTTATGATGGAAGTCCATGCAAAAAAATAATCTGAAAATTTGATTCTATGAAACTTTTCGAAATGCAAGTTTCTGCCAAAAAATCATATTATATTATACACTAGTTTATACTAGTTTCGGTCAAAAATCAAATTAAATGGAGGACTATTCGAAATGATACGAAACTTCGCATAACATTTATATATTTTACGAGGGAAGGTTATCATGGAAGTCCATGCAAAAAATCATATGAAAATTAGATTCTATGAAAGTTTTCGAAATGCAAGTTTCTTTCAAAAATCATAGTATATTATACACTAGTTTCGATAAAAAAAACAAATTTAATTGGGGACTATTTGAAATGATACGAGACTTTTCAGATCATTTATATATGTTAAGAGGGAAGGTTATGATGGAAGTCGATGCAAAAAAATCATCAGAAAACTAGATTCTATAAAACTTTTCGAAATGCAAGTTTCGGTAAAAAAATCCTAATATATTATACACTAGTTTATACTAGTTTCGGTCAAAAATCAGATTAAATCGAAGACTATTCGAAATGATACGAAACTTCACATATCATTTATATATTTTACGAGGGAAGGTTATCATGGAAGTCCATGCAAAAAATCATTTGAAAATTAGATTCTATGAAACTTTTCGAAATGCAAGTTTCTTTCAAAAATCATAGTATATTATACACTAGTTTCGGTAAAAAAAAACAAATTTAATTGGGGACTATTTGAAATGATACGAGACTTTTCAGATCATTTATATATGTTAAGAGGGAAGGTTATGATGGAAGTCCATGCAAAAAAATCATCGGAAAACTGGATTCTATGAAACTTTTCGAAATGCAAGTTTCGGTAAAAAAATCCTAATATATTATACACTAGTTTATACTAGTTTCGGTCAAAAATCAGATTAAATCGAAGACTATTCGAAATGATACGAAACTTCACATATCATTTATATATTTTACGAGGGAAGGTTATCATGGAAGTCCATTCAAAAAATCATCGGAAAATTAGTTTCTATGAATCTTTTCTAAATGCAAGTTTCGTTCAAAAATCATAGTATATTATACACTAGTTTCGGTCAAAAAAATCAAATTTAATTGGGGATTACTTGAAATGATACGAGACTTTTCAGATCATTTAATATGTTAAGTGGGGAGGTTAAGATGGAAGTCCATTCACAAAAATCATCGGAAAACTAGATTCTTGGAAACTTTTCGAAATTCAAGTTTCGGCCAAACAATTATAATATATTATACACTAGTTTATACTAGTTTCGGTAAAAAATCAAATTAAATCGGGGACTGTTTGAAATGATTCGAAACATCACATATCATTTATATATTTCACGAGGGAAGGATATAATGGAAGTCCATGCAAAAACTCATCGGAAAATTAGATTTTATAAAACTTTTTGAAATGCATGTTTCGGTCAAAAATCATAGTATATTATTATACACTAGTTTCTGTCAAAAAAATAAAATTTAATTGGGGACTATTTGAAATGATACGAGACTTTTTAGATCATTTATATATGTTAAGAGGGAAGGTTATGATGGAAGTCCATGCAAAAAAATAATCTTAAAATTTGATTCTATGAAACTTTTCGAAATGCAAGTTTCTGCCAAAAAATCATATTATATTATACACTAGTTTATACTAGTTTCGGTCAAAAATCAAATTAAATGGAGGACTATTCGAAATGATACGAAACTTCGCATAACATTTATATATTTTACGAGGGAAGGTTATCATGGAAGTCCATGCAAAAAATCATATGAAAATTAGATTCTATGAAAGTTTTCGAAATGCAAGTTTCTTTCAAAAATCATAGTATATTATACACTAGTTTCGATAAAAAAAACAAATTTAATTGGGGACTATTTGAAATGATACGAGACTTTTCAGATCATTTATATATGTTAAGAGGGAAGGTTATGATGGAAGTCGATGCAAAAAAATCATCAGAAAACTAGATTCTATAAAACTTTTCGAAATGCAAGTTTCGGTAAAAAAATCCTAATATATTATACACTAGTTTATACTAGTTTCGGTCAAAAATCAGATTAAATCGAAGACTATTCGAAATGATACGAAACTTCACATATCATTTATATATTTTACGAGGGAAGGTTATCATGGAAGTCCATGCAAAAAATCATTTGAAAATTAGATTCTATGAAACTTTTCGAAATGCAAGTTTCTTTCAAAAATCATAGTATATTATACACTAGTTTCGGTAAAAAAAAACAAATTTAATTGGGGACTATTTGAAATGATACGAGACTTTTCAGATTATTTATATATGTTAAGAGGGAAGGTTATGATGGAAGTCCATGCAAAAAAATCATCAGAAAACTGGATTCTATGAAACTTTTCGAAATGCAAGTTTCGGTGAAAAATCAGATTAAATCGAAGACTATTCGAAATGATACGAAACTTCACATATCATTTATATATTTTACGAGGGAAGGTTATCATGGAAGTCCATTCAAAAAATCATCGGAAAATTAGTTTCTATGAATCTTTTCTAAATGCAAGTTTCGTTCAAAAATCATAGTATATTATACACTAGTTTCGGTCAAAAAAATCAAATTTAATTGGGGATTACTTGAAATGATACGAGACTTTTCAGATCATTTAATATGTTAAGTGGGGAGGTTAAGATGGAAGTCCATTCACAAAAATCATCGGAAAACTAGATTCTTTGAAACTTTTCGAAATTCAAGTTTCGGCCAAACAATTATAATATATTATACACTAGTTTATACTAGTTTCGGTAAAAAATCAAATTAAATCGGGGACTGTTTGAAATGATTCGAAACATCACATATCATTTATATATTTCACGAGGGAAGGATATAATGGAAGTCCATGCAAAAACTCATCAGAAAATTAGATTTTATAAAACTTTTTGAAATGCATGTTTCGGTCAAAAATCATAGTATATTATTATACACTAGTTTCTGTCAAAAAAATAAAATTTAATTGGGGACTATTTGAAATGATACGAGACTTTTTAGATCATTTATATATGTTAAGAGGGAAGGTTATGATGGAAGTCCATGCAAAAAAATAATCTGAAAATTTGATTCTATGAAACTTTTCGAAATGCAAGTTTCTGCAAAAAAATCATATTATATTATACACTAGTTTATACTAGTTTCGGTCAAAAATCAAATTAAATGGAGGACTATTCGAAATGATACGAAACTTCGCATAACATTTATATATTTTACGAGGGAAGGTTATCATGGAAGTCCATGCAAAAAATCATATGAAAATTAGATTCTATGAAAGTTTTCGAAATGCAAGTTTCTTTCAAAAATCATAGTATATTATACACTAGTTTCGATAAAAAAAACAAATTTAATTGGGGACTATTTGAAATGATACGAGACTTTTCAGATCATTTATATATGTTAAGAGGGAAGGTTATGATGGAAGTCGATGCAAAAAAATCATCAGAAAACTAGATTCTATAAAACTTTTCGAAATGCAAGTTTCGGTAAAAAAATCCTAATATATTATACACTAGTTTATACTAGTTTCGGTCAAAAATCAGATTAAATCGAAGACTATTCGAAATGATACGAAACTTCACATATCATTTATATATTTTACGACGGAAGGTTATCATGGAAGTCCATTCAAAAAATCATCGGAAAATTAGTTTCTATGAATCTTTTCGAAATGCAAGTTTCGGTCAAAAATCATAGTATATTATACACTAGTTTCGGTCAAAAAAATCAAATTTAATTGGGGATTACTTGAAATGATACGAGACTTTTCAGATCATTTAATATGTTAAGAGGGGAGGTTATGATGGAAGTCCATTCACAAAAATCATCGGAAAACTAGATTCTTTGAAACTTTTCGAAATTCAAGTTTCGGCCAAACAATTATAATATATTATACACTAGTTTATACTAGTTTCGGTAAAAAATCAAATTAAATCGGGGACTGTTTGAAATGATTCGAAACATCACATATCATTTATATATTTCACGAGGGAAGGATATAATGGAAGTCCATGCAAAAACTCATCGGAAAATTAGATTTTATAAAACTTTTTGAAATGCATGTTTCGGTCAAAAATCATAGTATATTATTATACACTAGTTTCTGTCAAAAAAATAAAATTTAATTGGGGACTATTTGAAATGATACGAGACTTTTTAGATCATTTATATATGTTAAGAGGGAAGGTTATGATGGAAGTCCATGCAAAAAAATAATCTTAAAATTTGATTCTATGAAACTTTTCGAAATGCAAGTTTCTGCCAAAAAATCATATTATATTATACACTAGTTTATACTAGTTTCGGTCAAAAATCAAATTAAATGGAGGACTATTCGAAATGATACGAAACTTCGCATAACATTTATATATTTTACGAGGGAAGGTTATCATGGAAGTCCATGCAAAAAATCATATGAAAATTAGATTCTATGAAAGTTTTCGAAATGCAAGTTTCTTTCAAAAATCATAGTATATTATACACTAGTTTCGATAAAAAAAACAAATTTAATTGGGGACTATTTGAAATGATACGAGACTTTTCAGATCATTTATATATGTTAAGAGGGAAGGTTATGATGGAAGTCGATGCAAAAAAATCATCAGAAAACTAGATTCTATAAAACTTTTCGAAATGCAAGTTTCGGTAAAAAAATCCTAATATATTATACACTAGTTTATACTAGTTTCGGTCAAAAATCAGATTAAATCGAAGACTATTCGAAATGATACGAAACTTCACATATCATTTATATATTTTACGAGGGAAGGTTATCATGGAAGTCCATGCAAAAAATCATTTGAAAATTAGATTCTATGAAACTTTTCGAAATGCAAGTTTCTTTCAAAAATCATAGTATATTATACACTAGTTTCGGTAAAAAAAAACAAATTTAATTGGGGACTATTTGAAATGATACGAGACTTTTCAGATTATTTATATATGTTAAGAGGGAAGGTTATGATGGAAGTCCATGCAAAAAAATCATCAGAAAACTGGATTCTATGAAACTTTTCGAAATGCAAGTTTCGGTGAAAAATCAGATTAAATCGAAGACTATTCGAAATGATACGAAACATCACATATCATTTATATATTTTACGAGGGAAGGTTATCATGGAAGTCCATTCAAAAAATCATCGGAAAATTAGTTTCTATGAATCTTTTCTAAATGCAAGTTTCGTTCAAAAATCATAGTATATTATACACTAGTTTCGGTCAAAAAAATCAAATTTAATTGGGGATTACTTGAAATGATACGAGACTTTTCAGATCATTTAATATGTTAAGTGGGGAGGTTAAGATGGAAGTCCATTCACAAAAATCATCGGAAAACTAGATTCTTTGAAACTTTTCGAAATTCAAGTTTCGGCCAAACAATTATAATATATTATACACTAGTTTATACTAGTTTCGGTAAAAAATCAAATTAAATCGGGGACAGTTTGAAATGATTCGAAACATCACATATCATTTATATATTTCACGAGGGAAGGATATAATGGAAGTCCATGCAAAAACTCATCAGAAAATTAGATTTTATAAAACTTTTTGAAATGCATGTTTCGGTCAAAAATCATAGTATATTATTATACACTAGTTTCTGTCAAAAAAATAAAATTTAATTGGGGACTATTTGAAATGATACGAGACTTTTTAGATCATTTATATATGTTAAGAGGGAAGGTTATGATGGAAGTCCATGCAAAAAAATAATCTGAAAATTTGATTCTATGAAACTTTTCGAAATGCAAGTTTCTGCCAAAAAATCATATTATATTATACACTAGTTTATACTAGTTTCGGTCAAAAATCAAATTAAATGGAGGACTATTTGAAATGATACGAAACTTCGCATAACATTTATATATTTTACGAGGGAAGGTTATCATGGAAGTCCATGCAAAAAATCATATGAAAATTAGATTCTATGAAAGTTTTCGAAATGCAAGTTTCTTTCAAAAATCATAGTATATTATACACTAGTTTCGATAAAAAAAACAAATTTAATTGGGGACTATTTGAAATGATACGAGACTTTTCAGATCATTTATATATGTTAAGAGGGAAGGTTATGATGGAAGTCGATGCAAAAAAATCATCAGAAAACTAGATTCTATAAAACTTTTCGAAATGCAAGTTTCGGTAAAAAAATCCTAATATATTATACACTAGTTTATACTAGTTTCGGTCAAAAATCAGATTAAATCGAAGATTATTCGAAATGATACGAAACTTCACATATCATTTATATATTTTACGAGGGAAGGTTATCATGGAAGTCCATGCAAAAAATCATTTGAAAATTAGATTCTATGAAACTTTTCGAAATGCAAGTTTCTTTCAAAAATCATAGTATATTATACACTAGTTTCGGTAAAAAAAAACAAATTTAATTGGGGACTATTTGAAATGATACGAGACTTTTCAGATCATTTATATATGTTAAGAGGGAAGGTTATGATGGAAGTCCATGCAAAAAAATCATCAGAAAACTGGATTCTATGAAACTTTTCGAAATGCAAGTTTCGGTAAAAAAATCCTAATATATTATACACTAGTTTATACTAGTTTCGGTCAAAAATCAGATTAAATCGAAGACTATTCGAAATGATACGAAACTTCACATATCATTTATATATTTTACGAGGGAAGGTTATCATGGAAGTCCATTCAAAAAATCATCGGAAAATTAGTTTCTATGAATCTTTTCGAAATGCAAGTTTCGGTCAAAAATCATAGTATATTATACACTAGTTTCGGCAAAAAAATCAAATTTAATTGGGGATTACTTGAAATGATACGAGACTTTTCAGATCATTTAATATGTTAAGAGGGGAGGTTAAGATGGAAGTCCATTCACAAAAATCATCGGAAAACTAGATTCTTTGAAACTTTTCGAAATTCAAGTTTCGGCCAAACAATTATAATATATTATACACTAGTTTATACTAGTTTCGGTAAAAAATCAAATTAAATCTGGGACTGTTTGAAATGATTCGAAACATCACATATCATTTATATATTTCACGAGGGAAGGATATAATGGAAGTCCATGCAAAAACTCATCGGAAAATTAGATTTTATAAAACTTTTTGAAATGCATGTTTCGGTCAAAAATCATAGTATATTATTATACACTAGTTTCGATCAAAAAAATAAAATTTAATTGGGGACTATTTGAAATGATACGAGACTTTTTAAGATCATTTATATATGTTAAGAGGGAAGGTTATGATGGAAGTCCATGTAAAAAAATAATCTGAAAATTTGATTCTATGAAACTTTTCGAAATGCAAGTTTCTGCCAAAAAATCAAAATATATTATACACCATTTTATACTAGTTTCGGTCAAAAATCAAATTAAATCGGGGACTGTTTTTAAATGATACGAAACTTCGCATATCATTTATATATTTTACGAGGGAAGGTTATCATGGAAGTCCATGCAAAAAATCATATGAAAATTAGATTCTATGAAAGTTTTCGAAATGTAAGTTTCTTTCAAAAATCATAGTATATTATACACTAGTTTCGGTAAAAAAACAAATTTAATTGGGGACTATTTGAAATGATACGAGACTTTTCAGATCATTTATATATGTTAAGAGGGAAGGTTATGATGGAAGTTCATGCAAAAAAATCATCAGAAAACTGGATTCTATGAAACTTTTCGAAATGCAAGTTTCGGTAAAAAAATCCTAATATATTATACACTAGTTTATACTAGTTTCGGTCAAAAATCAGATTAAATCGAAGACTATTCGAAATGATACGAAACTTCACATATCATTTATATATTTTACGAGGGAAGGTTATCATGGAAGTCCATTCAAAAAATCATCGGAAAATTAGTTTCTATGAATCTTTTCGAAATGCAAGTTTCGGTCAAAAATCATAGTATATTATACACTAGTTTCGGTCAAAAAAATCAAATTTAATTGGGGATTACTTGAAATGATACGAGACTTTTATGATCATTTTATATGTTAAGAGGGGAGGTTATGATGGAAGTCCATTCACAAAAATCATCGGAAAACTAGATTCTTTGAAACTTTTCGAAATTCATGTTTCGGCCAAACAATTATAATATATTATACACTAGTTTATACTAGTTTCGGTAAAAAATCAAATTAAATCGGGGACTGTTTGAAATGATTCGAAACATCACATATCATTAATATATTTCATGAGGGAAGGATATAATGGAAGTCCATGCAAAAACTCATCGGAAAATTAGATTTTATAAAACTTTTTGAAATGCATGTTTCGGTCAAAAATCATAGTATATTATTATACACTAGTTTCGATCAAAAAAATAAAATTTAATTGGGGACTATTTGAAATGATACGAGACTTTTTAAGATCATTTATATATGTTAAGAGGGAAGGTTATGATGGAAGTCCATGTAAAAAAATAATCTGAAAATTTGATTCTATGAAACTTTTCGAAATGCAAGTTTCTGCCAAAAAATCAAAATATATTATACACCATTTTATACTAGTTTCGGTAAAAAATCAAATTAAATCGGGGCCTGTTTTGAAATGATACGAAACTTCGCATATCATTTATATATTTTACGAGGGAAGGTTATCATGGAAGTCCATGCAAAAAATCATATGAAAATTAGATTCTATGAAACTTTTCAAAATGCAAGTTTCTTTCAAAAATCATAGCATGTTATACACTAGTTTCGGTAAAAAAACAAATTTAATTGGGGACTATTTGAAATGATACGAGACTTTTCAGATAATTTATATATGTTAAGAGGGAAGGTTATGATGGAAGTTCATGCAAAAAAATCATCAGAAAACTGGATTCTATGAAACTTTTCGAAATGCAAGTTTAGGTAAAAAAATCCTAATATATTATACACTAGTTTATACTAGTTTCGGTCAAAAATCAGATTAAATCGAAGACTATTCGAAATGATACGAAACTTCACATATCATTTATATATTTTACGAGGGAAGGTTATCATGGAAGTCCATTCAAAAAATCATCGGAAAATTAGTTTCTATGAATCTTTTCGAAATGCAAGTTTCGGTCAAAAATCATAGTATATTATACACTAGTTTCGGCAAAAAAATCAAATTTAATTGGGGATTACTTGAAATGATACGAGACTTTTCAGATCATTTAATATGTTAAGAGGGGAGGTTATGATGGAAGTCCATTCACAAAAATCATCGGAAAACTAGATTCTTTGAAACTTTTCGAAATTCAAGTTTCGGCCAAACAATTATAATATATTATACACTAGTTTATACTAGTTTCGGTAAAAAATCAAATTAAATCGGGGACTGTTTGAAATGATTCGAAACATCACATATCATTTATATATTTCACGAGGGAAGGATATAATGGAAGTCCATGCAAAAACTCATCGGAAAATTAGATTTTATAAAACTTTTTGAAATGCATGTTTCGGTCAAAAATCATAGTATATTATTATACACTAGTTTCTGTCAAAAAAATAAAATTTAATTGGGGACTATTTGAAATGATACGAGACTTTTTAGATCATTTATATATGTTAAGAGGGAAGGTTATGATGGAAGTCCATGCAAAAAAATAATCTTAAAATTTGATTCTATGAAACTTTTCGAAATGCAAGTTTCTGCCAAAAAATCATATTATATTATACACTAGTTTATACTAGTTTCGGTCAAAAATCAAATTAAATGGAGGACTATTCGAAATGATACGAAACTTCGCATAACATTTATATATTTTACGAGGGAAGGTTATCATGGAAGTCCATGCAAAAAATCATATGAAAATTAGATTCTATGAAAGTTTTCGAAATGCAAGTTTCTTTCAAAAATCATAGTATATTATACACTAGTTTCGATAAAAAAAACAAATTTAATTGGGGACTATTTGAAATGATACGAGACTTTTCAGATCATTTATATATGTTAAGAGGGAAGGTTATGATGGAAGTCGATGCAAAAAAATCATCAGAAAACTAGATTCTATAAAACTTTTCGAAATGCAAGTTTCGGTAAAAAAATCCTAATATATTATACACTAGTTTATACTAGTTTCGGTCAAAAATCAGATTAAATCGAAGACTATTCGAAATGATACGAAACTTCACATATCATTTATATATTTTACGAGGGAAGGTTATCATGGAAGTCCATGCAAAAAATCATTTGAAAATTAGATTCTATGAAACTTTTCGAAATGCAAGTTTCTTTCAAAAATCATAGTATATTATACACTAGTTTCGGTAAAAAAAAACAAATTTAATTGGGGACTATTTGAAATGATACGAGACTTTTCAGATTATTTATATATGTTAAGAGGGAAGGTTATGATGGAAGTCCATGCAAAAAAATCATCAGAAAACTGGATTCTATGAAACTTTTCGAAATGCAAGTTTCGGTGAAAAATCAGATTAAATCGAAGACTATTCGAAATGATACGAAACTTCACATATCATTTATATATTTTACGAGGGAAGGTTATCATGGAAGTCCATTCAAAAAATCATCGGAAAATTAGTTTCTATGAATCTTTTCTAAATGCAAGTTTCGTTCAAAAATCATAGTATATTATACACTAGTTTCGGTCAAAAAAATCAAATTTAATTGGGGATTACTTGAAATGATACGAGACTTTTCAGATCATTTAATATGTTAAGTGGGGAGGTTAAGATGGAAGTCCATTCACAAAAATCATCGGAAAACTAGATTCTTTGAAACTTTTCGAAATTCAAGTTTCGGCCAAACAATTATAATATATTATACACTAGTTTATACTAGTTTCGGTAAAAAATCAAATTAAATCGGGGACTGTTTGAAATGATTCGAAACATCACATATCATTTATATATTTCACGAGGGAAGGATATAATGGATGTCCATGCAAAAACTCATCGGAAAATTAGATTTTATAAAACTTTTTGAAATGCATGTTTCGGTCAAAAATCATAGTATATTATTATACACTAGTTTCTGTCAAAAAAATAAAATTTAATTGGGGACTATTTGAAATGATACGAGACTTTTTAGATCATTTATATATGTTAAGAGGGAAGGTTATGATGGAAGTCCATGCAAAAAAATAATCTGAAAATTTGATTCTATGAAAGTTTTCGAAATGCAAGTTTCTGCCAAAAAATCATATTATATTATACACTAGTTTATACTAGTTTCGGTCAAAAATCAAATTAAATGGGGGACTATTCGAAATGATACGAAACTTCGCATAACATTTATATATTTTACGAGGGAAGGTTATCATGGAAGTCCATGCAAAAAATCATATGAAAATTAGATTCTATGAAAGTTTTCGAAATGCAAGTTTCTTTCAAAAATCATAGTATATTATACACTAGTTTCGATAAAAAAAAACAAATTTAATTGGGGACTATATGAAATGATACGAGACTTTTCAGATCATTTATATATGTTAAGAGGGAAGGTTATGATGGAAGTCGATGCAAAAAAATCATCAGAAAACTAGATTCTATAAAACTTTTCGAAATGCAAGTTTCGGTAAAAAAATCCTAATATATTATACACTAGTTTATACTAGTTTCGGTCAAAAATCAGATTAAATCGAAGACTATTCGAAATGATACGAAACTTCACATATCATTTATATATTTTACGAGGGAAGGTTATCATGGAAGTCCATGCAAAAAATCATTTGAAAATTAGATTCTATGAAACTTTTCGAAATGCAAGTTTCTTTCAAAAATCATAGTATATTATACACTAGTTTCGGTAAAAAAAAACAAATTTAATTGGGGACTATTTGAAATGATACGAGACTTTTCAGATCATTTATATATGTTAAGAGGGAAGGTTATGATGGAAGTCCATGCAAAAAAATCATCAGAAAACTGGATTCTATGAAACTTTTCGAAATGCAAATTTCGGTAAAAAAATCCTAATATATTATACACTAGTTTATACTAGTTTCGGTCAAAAATCAGATTAAATCGAAGACTATTCGAAATGATACGAAACTTCACATATCATTTATATATTTTACGAGGGAAGGTTATCATGGAAGTCCATTCAAAAAATCATCGGAAAATTAGTTTCTATGAATCTTTTCTAAATGCAATTTTCGTTCAAAAATCATAGTATATTATACACTAGTTTCAGTCAAAAAAATCAAATTTAATTGGGGATTACTTGAAATGATACGAGACTTTTCAGATCATTTAATACATTAAGAGGGGAGGTTAAGATGGAAGTCCATTCATAAAAATCATCGGAAAACTAGATTCTTTGAAACTTTTCGAAATTCAAGTTTCGGCCAAACAATTATAATATATTATACACTAGTTTATACTAGTTTCGGTAAAAAATCAAATTAAATCGGGGACTGTTTGAAATGATTCGAAACATCACATATCATTTATATATTTCACGAGGGAAGGATATAATGGAAGTCCATGCAAAAACTCATCGGAAAATTAGATTTTATAAAACTTTTTGAAATGCATGTTTCGGTCAAAAATCATAGTATATTATTATACACTAGTTTCTGTCAAAAAAATAAAATTTAATTGGGGACTATTTGAAATGATACGAGACTTTTTAGATCATTTATATATGTTAAGAGGGAAGGTTATGATGGAAGTCCATGCAAAAAAATAATCTGAAAATTTGATTCTATGAAAGTTTTCGAAATGCAAGTTTCTGCCAAAAAATCATATTATATTATACACTAGTTTATACTAGTTTCGGTCAAAAATCAAATTAAATGGGGGACTATTCGAAATGATACGAAACTTCGCATAACATTTATATATTTTACGAGGGAAGGTTATCATGGAAGTCCATGCAAAAAATCATATGAAAATTAGATTCTATGAAAGTTTTCGAAATGCAAGTTTCTTTCAAAAATCATAGTATATTATACACTAGTTTCGATAAAAAAAACAAATTTAATTGGGGACTATATGAAATGATACGAGACTTTTCAGATCATTTATATATGTTAAGAGGGAAGGTTATGATGGAAGTCGATGCAAAAAAATCATCAGAAAACTAGATTCTATAAAACTTTTCGAAATGCAAGTTTCGGTAAAAAAATCCTAATATATTATACACTAGTTTATACTAGTTTCGGTCAAAAATCAGATTAAATCGAAGACTATTCGAAATGATACGAAACTTCACATATCATTTATATATTTTACGAGGGAAGGTTATCATGGAAGTCCATGCAAAAAATCATTTGAAAATTAGATTCTATGAAACTTTTCGAAATGCAAGTTTCTTTCAAAAATCATAGTATATTATACACTAGTTTCGGTAAAAAAAAACAAATTTAATTGGGGACTATTTGAAATGATACGAGACTTTTCAGATCATTTATATATGTTAAGAGGGAAGGTTATGATGGAAGTCCATGCAAAAAAATCATCAGAAAACTGGATTCTATGAAACTTTTCGAAATGCAAGTTTCGGTAAAAAAATCCTAATATATTATACACTAGTTTATACTAGTTTCGGTCAAAAATCAGATTAAATCGAAGACTATTCGAAATGATACGAAACTTCACATATCATTTATATATTTTACGAGGGAAGGTTATCATGGAAGTCCATTCAAAAAATCATCGGAAAATTAGTTTCTATGAATCTTTTCTAAATGCAAGTTTCGTTCAAAAATCATAGTATATTATACACTAGTTTCGGTCAAAAAAATCAAATTTAATTGGGGATTACTTGAAATGATACGAGACTTTTCAGATCATTTAATATGTTAAGTGGGGAGGTTAAGATGGAAGTCCATTCACAAAAATCATCGGAAAACTAGATTCTTGGAAACTTTTCGAAATTCAAGTTTCGGCCAAACAATTATAATATATTATACACTAGTTTATACTAGTTTCGGTAAAAAATCAAATTAAATCGGGGACTGTTTGAAATGATTCGAAACATCACATATCATTTATATATTTCACGAGGGAAGGATATAATGGAAGTCCATGCAAAAACTCATCGGAAAATTAGATTTTATAAAACTTTTTGAAATGCATGTTTCGGTCAAAAATCATAGTATATTATTATACACTAGTTTCGATCAAAAAAAATAAAATTTAATTGGGGACTATTTGAAATGATACGAGACTTTTTAAGATCATTTATATATGTTAGGAGGGAAGGTTATGATGGAAGTCCATGTAAAAAAATAATCTGAAAATTTGATTCTATGAAACTTTTCGAAATGCAAGTTTCTGCCAAAAAATCAAAATATATTATACACCATTTTATACTAGTTACGGTCAAAAATCAAATTAAATCGGGGACTGTTTTGAAATGATACGAAACTTCGCATATCATTTATATATTTTACGAGGGAAGGTTATCATGGAAGTCCATGCAAAAAATCATATGAAAATTAGATTCTATGAAACTTTTCAAAATGCAAGTTTCTTTCAAAAATCATAGTATATTATACACTAGTTTCGGTAAAAAAAAAAATTTAATTGGGGACTATTTGAAATGATACGAGACTTTTCAGATCATTTATATATGTTAAGAGGGAAGGTTATGATGGAAGTTCATGCAAAAAAATCATCAGAAAACTGGATTCTATGAAACTTTTCGAAATGCAAGTTTCGGTAAAAAAATCCTAATATATTATACACTAGTTTATACTAGTTTCGGTCAAAAATCAGATTAAATCGAAGACTATTCGAAATGATACGAAACTTCACATATCATTTATATATTTTACGAGGGAAGGTTATCATGGAAGTCCATTCAAAAAATCATCGGAAAATTAGTTTCTATGAATCTTTTCGAAATGCAAGTTTCGGTCAAAAATCATAGTATATTATACACTAGTTTCGGCAAAAAAATCAAATTTAATTGGGGATTACTTGAAATGATACGAGACTTTTCAGATCATTTAATATGTTAAGAGGGGAGGTTAAGATGGAAGTCCATTCACAAAAATCATCGGAAAACTAGATTCTTTGAAACTTTTCGAAATTCAAGTTTCGGCCAAACAATTATAATATATTATACACTAGTTTATACTAGTTTCGGTAAAAAATCAAATTAAATCTGGGACTGTTTGAAATGATTCGAAACATCACATATCATTTATATATTTCACGAGGGAAGGATATAATGGAAGTCCATGCAAAAACTCATCGGAAAATTAGATTTTATAAAACTTTTTGAAATGCATGTTTCGGTCAAAAATCATAGTATATTATTATACACTAGTTTCGATCAAAAAAATTTAATTTAATTGGGGACTATTTGAAATGATACGAGACTTTTTAAGATCATTTATATATGTTAAGAGGGAAGGTTATGATGGAAGTCCATGTAAAAAAATAATCTGAAAATTTGATTCTATGAAACTTTTCGAAATGCAAGTTTCTGCCAAAAAATCAAAATATATTATACACCATTTTATACTAGTTTCGGTCAAAAATCAAATTAAATCGGGGACTGTTTTTAAATGATACGAAACTTCGCATATCATTTATATATTTTACGAGGGAAGGTTATCATGGAAGTCCATGCAAAAAATCATATGAAAATTAGATTCTATGAAAGTTTTCGAAATGTAAGTTTCTTTCAAAAATCATAGTATATTATACACTAGTTTCGGTAAAAAAACAAATTTAATTGGGGACTATTTGAAATGATACGAGACTTTTCAGATCATTTATATATGTTAAGAGGGAAGGTTATGATGGAAGTTCATGCAAAAAAATCATCAGAAAACTGGATTCTATGAAACTTTTCGAAATGCAAGTTTCGGTAAAAAAATCCTAATATATTATACACTAGTTTATACTAGTTTCGGTCAAAAATCAGATTAAATCGAAGACTATTCGAAATGATACGAAACTTCACATATCATTTATATATTTTACGAGGGAAGGTTATCATGGAAGTCCATTCAAAAAATCATCGGAAAATTAGTTTCTATGAATCTTTTCGAAATGCAAGTTTCGGTCAAAAATCATAGTATATTATACACTAGTTTCGGTCAAAAAAATCAAATTTAATTGGGGATTACTTGAAATGATACGAGACTTTTATGATCATTTAATATGTTAAGAGGGGAGGTTATGATGGAAGTCCATTCACAAAAATCATCGGAAAACTAGATTCTTTGAAACTTTTCGAAATTCAAGTTTCGGCCAAACAATTATAATATATTATACACTAGTTTATACTAGTTTCGGTAAAAAATCAAATTAAATCGGGGACTGTTTGAAATGATTCGAAACATCACATATCATTAATATATTTCATGAGGGAAGGATATAATGGAAGTCCATGCAAAAACTCATCGGAAAATTAGATTTTATAAAACTTTTTGAAATGCATGTTTCGGTCAAAAATCATAGTATATTATTATACACTAGTTTCGATCAAAAAAATAAAATTTAATTGGGGACTATTTGAAATGATACGAGACTTTTTAAGATCATTTATATATGTTAATAGGGAAGGTTATGATGGAAGTCCATGTAAAAAAATAATCTGAAAATTTGATTCTATGAAACTTTTCGAAATGCAAGTTTCTGCCAAAAAATCAAAATATATTATACACCATTTTATACTAGTTTCGGTAAAAAATCAAATTAAATCGGGGCCTGTTTTGAAATGATACGAAACTTCGCATATCATTTATATATTTTACGAGGGAAGGTTATCATGGAAGTCCATGCAAAAAATCATATGAAAATTAGATTCTATGAAACTTTTCAAAATGCAAGTTTCTTTCAAAAATCATAGCATGTTATACACTAGTTTCGGTAAAAAAAAAAATTTAATTGGGGACTATTTGAAATGATACGAGACTTTTCAGATAATTTATATATGTTAAGAGGGAAGGTTATGATGGAAGTTCATGCAAAAAAATCATCAGAAAACTGGATTCTATGAAACTTTTCGAAATGCAAGTTTAGGTAAAAAAATCCTAATATATTATACACTAGTTTATACTAGTTTCGGTCAAAAATCAGATTAAATCGAAGACTATTCGAAATGATACGAAACTTCACATATCATTTATATATTTTACGAGGGAAGGTTATCATGGAAGTCCATTCAAAAAATCATCGGAAAATTAGTTTCTATGAATCTTTTCGAAATGCAAGTTTCGGTCAAAAATCATAGTATATTATACACTAGTTTCGGTCAAAAAAATCAAATTTAATTGGGGATTACTTGAAATGATACGAGACTTTTCAGATCATTTAATATGTTAAGAGGGGAGGTTATGATGGAAGTCCATTCACAAAAATCATCGGAAAACTAGATTCTTTGAAACTTTTCGAAATTCAAGTTTCGGCCAAACAATTATAATATATTATACACTAGTTTATACTAGTTTCGGTCAAAAATCAAATTAAATCGGGGACTGTTTGAAATGATTCGAAACTTCACATATCATTTATATATTTCACGAGGGAAGGATATAATGGAAGTCCATGCAAAAACTCATCGGAAAATTAGATTTTATAAAACTTTTTGAAATGCATGTTTCGGTCAAAAATCATAGTATATTATTATACACTAGTTTCTGTCAAAAAAATAAAATTTAATTGGGGACTATTTGAAATGATACGAGACTTTTTAGATCATTTATATATGTTAAGAGGGAAGGTTATGATGGAAGTCCATGCAAAAAAATAATCTGAAAATTTGATTCTATGAAAGTTTTCGAAATGCAAGTTTCTGCCAAAAAATCATATTATATTATACACTAGTTTATACTAGTTTCGGTCAAAAATCAAATTAAATGGGGGACTATTCGAAATGATACGAAACTTCGCATAACATTTATATATTTTACGAGGGAAGGTTATCATGGAAGTCCATGCAAAAAATCATATGAAAATTAGATTCTATGAAAGTTTTCGAAATGCAAGTTTCTTTCAAAAATCATAGTATATTATACACTAGTTTCGATAAAAAAAACAAATTTAATTGGGGACTATATGAAATGATACGAGACTTTTCAGATCATTTATATATGTTAAGAGGGAAGGTTATGATGGAAGTCGATGCAAAAAAATCATCAGAAAACTAGATTCTATAAAACTTTTCGAAATGCAAGTTTCGGTAAAAAAATCCTAATATATTATACACTAGTTTATACTAGTTTCGGTCAAAAATCAGATTAAATCGAAGACTATTCGAAATGATACGAAACTTCACATATCATTTATATATTTTACGAGGGAAGGTTATCATGGAAGTCCATGCAAAAAATCATTTGAAAATTAGATTCTATGAAACTTTTCGAAATGCAAGTTTCTTTCAAAAATCATAGTATATTATACACTAGTTTCGGTAAAAAAAAACAAATTTAATTGGGGACTATTTGAAATGATACGAGACTTTTCAGATCATTTATATATGTTAAGAGGGAAGGTTATGATGGAAGTCCATGCAAAAAAATCATCAGAAAACTGGATTCTATGAAACTTTTCGAAATGCAAATTTCGGTAAAAAAATCCTAATATATTATACACTAGTTTATACTAGTTTCGGTCAAAAATCAGATTAAATCGAAGACTATTCGAAATGATACGAAACTTCACATATCATTTATATATTTTACGAGGGAAGGTTATCATGGAAGTCCATTCAAAAAATCATCGGAAAATTAGTTTCTATGAATCTTTTCTAAATGCAATTTTCGTTCAAAAATCATAGTATATTATACACTAGTTTCAGTCAAAAAAATCAAATTTAATTGGGGATTACTTGAAATGATACGAGACTTTTCAGATCATTTAATACATTAAGAGGGGAGGTTAAGATGGAAGTCCATTCATAAAAATCATCGGAAAACTAGATTCTTTGAAACTTTTCGAAATTCAAGTTTCGGCCAAACAATTATAATATATTATACACTAGTTTATACTAGTTTCGGTAAAAAATCAAATTAAATCGGGGACTGTTTGAAATGATTCGAAACATCACATATCATTTATATATTTCACGAGGGAAGGATATAATGGAAGTCCATGCAAAAACTCATCGGAAAATTAGATTTTATAAAACTTTTTGAAATGCATGTTTCGGTCAAAAATCATAGTATATTATTATACACTAGTTTCTGTCAAAAAAATAAAATTTAATTGGGGACTATTTGAAATGATACGAGACTTTTTAGATCATTTATATATGTTAAGAGGGAAGGTTATGATGGAAGTCCATGCAAAAAAATAATCTGAAAATTTGATTCTATGAAAGTTTTCGAAATGCAAGTTTCTGCCAAAAAATCATATTATATTATACACTAGTTTATACTAGTTTCGGTCAAAAATCAAATTAAATGGGGGACTATTCGAAATGATACGAAACTTCGCATAACATTTATATATTTTACGAGGGAAGGTTATCATGGAAGTCCATGCAAAAAATCATATGAAAATTAGATTCTATGAAAGTTTTCGAAATGCAAGTTTCTTTCAAAAATCATAGTATATTATACACTAGTTTCGATAAAAAAAACAAATTTAATTGGGGACTATATGAAATGATACAAGACTTTTCAGATCATTTATATATGTTAAGAGGGAAGGTTATGATGGAAGTCGATGCAAAAAAATCATCAGAAAACTAGATTCTATAAAACTTTTCGAAATGCAAGTTTCGGTAAAAAAATCCTAATATATTATACACTAGTTTATACTAGTTTCGGTCAAAAATCAGATTAAATCGAAGACTATTCGAAATGATACGAAACTTCACATATCATTTATATATTTTACGAGGGAAGGTTATCATGGAAGTCCATGCAAAAAATCATTTGAAAATTAGATTCTATGAAACTTTTCGAAATGCAAGTTTCTTTCAAAAATCATAGTATATTATACACTAGTTTCGGTAAAAAAAAACAAATTTAATTGGGGACTATTTGAAATGATACGAGACTTTTCAGATCATTTATATATGTTAAGAGGGAAGGTTATGATGGAAGTCCATGCAAAAAAATAATCTGAAAATTTGATTCTATGAAACTTTTCGAAATGCAAGTTTCTGCCAAAAAATCATATTATATTATACACTAGTTTATACTAGTTTCGGTCAAAAATCAAATTAAATGGGGGACTATTCGAAATGATACGAAACTTCGCATATCATTTATATATTTTACGAGGGAAGGTTATCATGGAAGTCCATGCAAAAAATCATATGAAAATTAGATTCTATGAAAGTTTTCGAAATGCAAGTTTCTTTCAAAAATCATAGTATATTATACACTAGTTTCGATAAAAAAAACAAATTTAATTGGGGACTATTTGAAATGATACGAGACTTTTCAGATCATTTATATATGTTAAGAGGGAAGGTTATGATGGAAGTCGATGCAAAAAAATCATCAGAAAACTAGATTCTATAAAACTTTTCGAAATGCAAGTTTCGGTAAAAAAATCCTAATATATTATACACTAGTTTATACTAGTTTCGGTCAAAAATCAGATTAAATCGAAGACTATTCGAAATGATACGAAACATCACATATCATTTATATATTTTACGAGGGAAGGTTATCATGGAAGTCCATGCAAAAAATCATTTGAAAATTAGATTCTATGAAACTTTTCGAAATGCAAGTTTCTTTCAAAAATCATAGTATATTATACACTAGTTTCGGTAAAAAAAACAAATTTAATTGGGGACTATTTGAAATGATACGAGACTTTTCAGATCATTTATATATGTTAAGAGGGAAGGTTATGATGGAAGTCCATGCAAAAAAATCATCAGAAAACTGGATTCTATGAAACTTTTCGAAATGCAAGTTTCGGTAAAAAAATCCTAATATATTATACACTAGTTTATACTAGTTTCGGTCAAAAATCAGATTAAATCGAAGACTATTCGAAATGATACGAAACTTCACATATCATTTATATATTTTACGAGGGAAGGTTATCATGGAAGTCCATTCAAAAAATCATCGGAAAATTAGTTTCTATGAATCTTTTCTAAATGCAAGTTTCGTTCAAAAATCATAGTATATTATACACTAGTTTCGGTCAAAAAAATCAAATTTAATTGGGGATTACTTGAAATGATACGAGACTTTTCAGATCATTTAATATGTTAAGAGGGGAGGTTAAGATGGAAGTCCATTCATAAAAATCATCGGAAAACTAGATTCTTTGAAACTTTTCGAAATTCAAGTTTCGGCCAAACAATTATAATATATTATACACTAGTTTATACTAGTTTCGGTAAAAAATCAAATTAAATCGGGGACTGTTTGAAATGATTCGAAACATCACATATCATTTATATATTTCACGAGGGAAGGATATAATGGAAGTCCATGCAAAAACTCATCGGAAAATTAGATTTTATAAAACTTTTTGAAATGCATGTTTCGGTCAAAAATCATAGTATATTATTATACACTAGTTTCTGTCAAAAAAATAAAATTTAATTGGGGACTATTTGAAATGATACGAGACTTTTTAGATCATTTATATATGTTAAGAGGGAAGGTTATGATGGAAGTCCATGCAAAAAAATAATCTGAAAATTTGATTCTATGAAAGTTTTCGAAATGCAAGTTTCTGCCAAAAAA
The DNA here is from genome assembly GCA_963966055.1 of Lathyrus aphaca. Taxonomy (NCBI): domain Eukaryota; kingdom Viridiplantae; phylum Streptophyta; class Magnoliopsida; order Fabales; family Fabaceae; genus Lathyrus; species Lathyrus aphaca. Next base: position 500,363,162 of record OZ014525.1, read on the forward strand.
TCATATTATATTATACACTAGTTTATACTAGTTTCGGTCAAAAATCAAATTAAATGGGGGACTATTCGAAATGATACGAAACTTCGCATAACATTTATATATTTTACGAGGGAAGGTTATCATGGAAGTCCATGCAAAAAATCATATGAAAATCAGATTCTATGAAAGTTTTCGAAATGCAAGTTTCTTTCAAAAATCATAGTATATTATACACTAGTTTCGATAAAAAAAACAAATTTAATTGGGGACTATATGAAATGATACGAGACTTTTCAGATCATTTATATATGTTAAGAGGGAAGGTTATGATGGAAGTCGATGCAAAAAAATCATCAGAAAACTAGATTCTATAAAACTTTTCGAAATGCAAGTTTCGGTAAAAAAATCCTAATATATTATACACTAGTTTATACTAGTTTCGGTCAAAAATCAGATTAAATCGAAGACTATTCGAAATGATACGAAACTTCACATATCATTTATATATTTTACGAGGGAAGGTTATCATGGAAGTCCATGCAAAAAATCATTTGAAAATTAGATTCTATGAAACTTTTCGAAATGCATGTTTCTTTAAAAAATCATAGTATATTATACACTAGTTTCGGTAAAAAAAAACAAATTTAATTGGGGACTATTTGAAATGATACGAGACTTTTCAGATCATTTATATATGTTAAGAGGGAAGGTTATGATGGAAGTCCATGCAAAAAAATCATCAGAAAACTGGATTCTATGAAACTTTTCGAAATGCAAATTTCGGTAAAAAAATCCTAATATATTATACACTAGTTTATACTAGTTTCGGTCAAAAATCAGATTAAATCGAAGACTATTCGAAATGATACGAAACTTCACATATCATTTATATATTTTACGAGGGAAGGTTATCATGGAAGTCCATTCAAAAAATCATCGGAAAATTAGTTTCTATGAATCTTTTCTAAATGCAATTTTCGTTCAAAAATCATAGTATATTATACACTAGTTTCAGTCAAAAAAATCAAATTTAATTGGGGATTACTTGAAATGATACGAGACTTTTCAGATCATTTAATACATTAAGAGGGGAGGTTAAGATGGAAGTCCATTCATAAAAATCATCGGAAAACTAGATTCTTTGAAACTTTTCGAAATTCAAGTTTCGGCCAAACAATTATAATATATTATACACTAGTTTATACTAGTTTCGGTAAAAAATCAAATTAAATCGGGGACTGTTTGAAATGATTCGAAACATCACATATCATTTATATATTTCACGAGGGAAGGATATAATGGAAGTCCATGCAAAAACTCATCGGAAAATTAGATTTTATAAAACTTTTTGAAATGCATGTTTCGGTCAAAAATCATAGTATATTATTATACACTAGTTTCTGTCAAAAAAATAAAATTTAATTGGGGACTATTTGAAATGATACGAGACTTTTTAGATCATTTATATATGTTAAGAGGGAAGGTTATGATGGAAGTCCATGCAAAAAAATAATCTGAAAATTTGATTCTATGAAAGTTTTCGAAATGCAAGTTTCTGCCAAAAAATCATATTATATTATACACTAGTTTATACTAGTTTCGGTCAAAAATCAAATTAAATGGGGGACTATTCGAAATGATACGAAACTTCGCATAACATTTATATATTTTACGAGGGAAGGTTATCATGGAAGTCCATGCAAAAAATCATATGAAAATTAGATTCTATGAAAGTTTTCGAAATGCAAGTTTCTTTCAAAAATCATAGTATATTATACACTAGTTTCGATAAAAAAAACAAATTTAATTGGGGACTATATGAAATGATACGAGACTTTTCAGATCATTTATATATGTTAAGAGGGAAGGTTATGATGGAAGTCGATGCAAAAAAATCATCAGAAAACTAGATTCTATAAAACTTTTCGAAATGCAAGTTTCGGTAAAAAAATCCTAATATATTATACACTAGTTTATACTAGTTTCGGTCAAAAATCAGATTAAATCGAAGACTATTCGAAATGATACGAAACTTCACATATCATTTATATATTTTACGAGGGAAGGTTATCATGGAAGTCCATGCAAAAAATCATTTGAAAATTAGATTCTATGAAACTTTTCGAAATGCAAGTTTCTTTCAAAAATCATAGTATATTATACACTAGTTTCGGTAAAAAAAAACAAATTTAATTGGGGACTATTTGAAATGATACGAGACTTTTCAGATCATTTATATATGTTAAGAGGGAAGGTTATGATGGAAGTCCATGCAAAAAAATCATCAGAAAACTGGATTCTATGAAACTTTTCGAAATGCAAATTTCGGTAAAAAAATCCTAATATATTATACACTAGTTTATACTAGTTTCGGTCAAAAATCAGATTAAATCGAAGACTATTCGAAATGATACGAAACTTCACATATCATTTATATATTTTACGAGGGAAGGTTATCATGGAAGTCCATTCAAAAAATCATCGGAAAATTAGTTTCTATGAATCTTTTCTAAATGCAATTTTCGTTCAAAAATCATAGTATATTATACACTAGTTTCAGTCAAAAAAATCAAATTTAATTGGGGATTACTTGAAATGATACGAGACTTTTCAGATCATTTAATACATTAAGAGGGGAGGTTAAGATGGAAGTCCATTCACAAAAATCATCGGAAAACTAGATTCTTTGAAACTTTTCGAAATTCAAGTTTCGGCCAAACAATTATAATATATTATACACTAGTTTATACTAGTTTCGGTAAAAAAATCAAATTAAATCGGGGACTGTTTGAAATGATTCGAAACATCACATATCATTTATATATTTCACGAGGGAAGGATATAATGGAAGTGCATGCAAAAACTCATCGGAAAATTAGATTTTATAAAACTTTTTGAAATGCATGTTTCGGTCAAAAATCATAGTATATTATTATACACTAGTTTCTGTCAAAAAAATAAAATTTAATTGGGGACTATTTGAAATGATACGAGTCTTTTTAGATCATTTATATATGTTAAGAGGGAAGGTTATGATGGAAGTCCATGCAAAAAAATAATCTGAAAATTTGATTCTATGAAAGTTTTCGAAATGCAAGTTTCTGCCAAAAAATCATATTATATTATACACTAGTTTATACTAGTTTCGGTCAAAAATCAAATTAAATGGGGGACTATTCGAAATGATACGAAACTTCGCATAACATTTATATATTTTACGAGGGAAGGTTATCATGGAAGTCCATGCAAAAAATCATATGAAAATTAGATTCTATGAAAGTTTTCGAAATGCAAGTTTCTTTCAAAAATCATAGTATATTATACACTAGTTTCGATAAAAAAAACAAATTTAATTGGGGACTATTTGAAATGATACGAGACTTTTCAGATCATTTATATATGTTAAGAGGGAAGGTTATGATGGAAGTCCATGCAAAAAAATCATCAGAAAACTAGATTCTATAAAACTTTTCGAAATGCAAGTTTCGGTAAAAAAATCCTAATATATTATACACTAGTTTATACTAGTTTCGGTCAAAAATCAGATTAAATCGAAGACTATTCGAAATGATACGAAACTTCACATATCATTTATATATTTTACGAGGGAAGGTTATCATGGAAGTCCATGCAAAAAATCATTTGAAAATTAGATTCTATGAAACTTTTCGAAATGCAAGTTTCTTTCAAAAATCATAGTATATTATACACTAGTTTCGGTAAAAAAAAACAAATTTAATTGGGGACTATTTGAAATGATACGAGACTTTTCAGATCATTTATATATGTTAAGAGGGAAGGTTATGATGGAAGTCCATGCAAAAAAATCATCAGAAAACTGGATTCTATGAAACTTTTCGAAATGCAAGTTTCGGTAAAAAAATCCTAATATATTATAAACTAGTTTATACTAGTTTCGGTCAAAAATCATATTAAATCGAAGACTATTCGAAATGATTCGAAACTTCACATATCATTTATATATTTTACGAGGGAAGGTTATCATGGAAGTCCATTCAAAAAATCATCGGAAAATTAGTTTCTATGAATCTTTTCGAAATGCAAGTTTCGGTCAAAAATCATAGTATATTATACACTAGTTTCGGTCAAAAAAATCAAATTTAATTGGGGATTACTTGAAATGATACGAGACTTTTCAGATCATTTAATATGTTAAGTGGGTAGGTTAAGATGGAAGTCCATTCAAAAAAATCATCGGAAAACTAGATTCTTTGAAACTTTTCGAAATTCAAGTTTCGGCAAAACAATTATAATGTATTATACACTAGTTTATACTAGTTTCGGTAAAAAATCAAATTAAATCGGGGACTGTTTGAAATGATTCGAAACATCACATATCATTTATATATTTCACGAGGGAAGGATATAATGGAAGTCCATGCAAAAACTCATCGGAAAATTAGATTTTATAAAACTTTTTGAAATGCATGTTTCGGTCAAAAATCATAGTATATTATTATACACTAGTTTCGATCAAAAAAAATAAAATTTAATTGGGGACTATTTGAAATGATACGAGACTTTTTAAGATCATTTATATATGTTAAGAGGGAAGGTTATGATGGAAGTCCATGTAAAAAAATAATCTGAAAATTTGATTCTATGAAACTTTTCGAAATGCAAGTTTCTACCAAAAAATCATAATATATTATACATTAGTTTATACTAATTTCGGTCAAAAATCAAATTAAATCGGGGACTATTCAAAATGATTCGAAACTTTGCATATCATTTATATATTTTACGAGGGAAGGTTATCATGGAAGTCCATGCAAAAATTCATATGAAAATTAGATTCTATGAAACTTTTCGAAATGCAAGTTTCGGTCAAAAATCATAGTATATTATACACTAGTTTCGGTCAAAAAAATCAAATTTAATTGGGGATTACTTGAAATGATACGAGACTTTTCAGATCATTTAATACATTAAGAGGGGAGGTTATGATGGAAGTCCATTAACAAAAATCATCAGGAAAACTATATTCTTTGAAACTTTTCGAAATGCAAGTTTCGGCCAAACAATTATAATATATTATACACTAGTTTATACTAGTTTCGGTCAAAAATCAAATTAAATCGGGGACTGTTTGAAATGATTCGAAACTTCACATAACATTTATATATTTAACGAGGGAAGGATATAATGGAAGTCCATGCAAAAACTCATCGGAAAATTAGATTTTATAAAACTTTTTGAAATGCATGTTTCGGTCAAAAATCATAGTATATTATTATACACTAGTTTCTGTCAAAAAAATAAAATTTAATTGGGGACTATTTGAAATGATACGAGACTTTTTAGATCATTTATATATGTTAAGAGGGAAGGTTATGATGGAAGTCCATGCAAAAAAATAATCTGAAAATTTGATTCTATGAAAGTTTTCGAAATGCAAGTTTCTGCCAAAAAATCATATTATATTATACACTAGTTTATACTAGTTTCGGTCAAAAATCAAATTAATTGGGGGACTATTCGAAATGATACGAAACTTCGCATAACATTTATATATTTTACGAGGGAAGGTTATCATGGAAGTCCATGCAAAAAATCATATGAAAATTAGATTCTATGAAAGTTTTCGAAATGCAAGTTTCTTTCAAAAATCATAGTATATTATACACTAGTTTCGATAAAAAAAACAAATTTAATTGGGGACTATATGAAATGATACGAGACTTTTCAGATCATTTATATATGTTAAGAGGGAAGGTTATGATGGAAGTCGATGCAAAAAAATCATCAGAAAACTAGATTCTATAAAACTTTTCGAAATGCAAGTTTCGGTAAAAAAATCCTAATATATTATACACTAGTTTATACTAGTTTCGGTCAAAAATCAGATTAAATCGAAGACTATTCGAAATGATACGAAACTTCACATATCATTTATATATTTTACGAGGGAAGGTTATCATGGAAGTCCATGCAAAAAATCATTTGAAAATTAGATTCTATGAAACTTTTCGAAATGCAAGTTTCTTTCAAAAATCATAGTATATTATACACTAGTTTCGGTAAAAAAAAACAAATTTAATTGGGGACTATTTGAAATGATACGAGACTTTTCAGATCATTTATATATGTTAAGAGGGAAGGTTATGATGGAAGTCCATGCAAAAAAATCATCAGAAAACTGGATTCTATGAAACTTTTCGAAATGCAAATTTCGGTAAAAAAATCCTAATATATTATACACTAGTTTATACTAGTTTCGGTCAAAAATCAGATTAAATCGAAGACTATTCGAAATGATACGAAACTTCACATATCATTTATATATTTTACGAGGGAAGGTTATCATGGAAGTCCATTCAAAAAATCATCGGAAAATTAGTTTCTATGAAACTTTTCGAAATGCAAGTTTCTTTCAAAAATCATAGTATATTATACACTAGTTTCGGTAAAAAAAAACAAATTTAATTGGGGACTATTTGAAATGATACGAGACTTTTCAGATCATTTATATATGTTAAGAGGGAAGGTTATGATGGAAGTCCATGCAAAAAAATCATCAGAAAACTGGATTCTATGAAACTTTTCGAAATGCAAGTTTCGGTAAAAAAATCCTAATATATTATAAACTAGTTTATACTAGTTTCGGTCAAAAATCATATTAAATCGAAGACTATTCGAAATGATTCGAAACTTCACATATCATTTATATATTTTACGAGGGAAGGTTATCATGGAAGTCCATTCAAAAAATCATCGGAAAATTAGTTTCTATGAATCTTTTCGAAATGCAAGTTTCGGTCAAAAATCATAGTATATTATACACTAGTTTCGGTCAAAAAAATCAAATTTAATTGGGGATTACTTGAAATGATACGAGACTTTTCAGATCATTTAATATGTTAAGTGGGTAGGTTAAGATGGAAGTCCATTCAAAAAAATCATCGGAAAACTAGATTCTTTGAAACTTTTCGAAATTCAAGTTTCGGCAAAACAATTATAATGTATTATACACTAGTTTATACTAGTTTCGGTAAAAAATCAAATTAAATCGGGGACTGTTTGAAATGATTCGAAACATCACATATCATTTATATATTTCACGAGGGAAGGATATAATGGAAGTCCATGCAAAAACTCATCGGAAAATTAGATTTTATAAAACTTTTTGAAATGCATGTTTCGGTCAAAAATCATAGTATATTATTATACACTAGTTTCGATCAAAAAAAATAAAATTTAATTGGGGACTATTTGAAATGATACGAGACTTTTTAAGATCATTTATATATGTTAAGAGGGAAGGTTATGATGGAAGTCCATGTAAAAAAATAATCTGAAAATTTGATTCTATGAAACTTTTCGAAATGCAAGTTTCTACCAAAAAATCATAATATATTATACATTAGTTTATACTAATTTCGGTCAAAAATCAAATTAAATCGGGGACTATTCAAAATGATTCGAAACTTTGCATATCATTTATATATTTTACGAGGGAAGGTTATCATGGAAGTCCATGCAAAAATTCATATGAAAATTAGATTCTATGAAACTTTTCGAAATGCAAGTTTCGGTCAAAAATCATAGTATATTATACACTAGTTTCGGTCAAAAAAATCAAATTTAATTGGGGATTACTTGAAATGATACGAGACTTTTCAGATCATTTAATACATTAAGAGGGGAGGTTATGATGGAAGTCCATTAACAAAAATCATCAGGAAAACTATATTCTTTGAAACTTTTCGAAATGCAAGTTTCGGCCAAACAATTATAATATATTATACACTAGTTTATACTAGTTTCGGTCAAAAATCAAATTAAATCGGGGACTGTTTGAAATGATTCGAAACTTCACATAACATTTATATATTTAACGAGGGAAGGATATAATGGAAGTCCATGCAAAAACTCATCGGAAAATTAGATTTTATAAAACTTTTTGAAATGCATGTTTCGGTCAAAAATCATAGTATATTATTATACACTAGTTTCTGTCAAAAAAATAAAATTTAATTGGGGACTATTTGAAATGATACGAGACTTTTTAGATCATTTATATATGTTAAGAGGGAAGGTTATGATGGAAGTCCATGCAAAAAAATAATCTGAAAATTTGATTCTATGAAAGTTTTCGAAATGCAAGTTTCTGCCAAAAAATCATATTATATTATACACTAGTTTATACTAGTTTCGGTCAAAAATCAAATTAATTGGGGGACTATTCGAAATGATACGAAACTTCGCATAACATTTATATATTTTACGAGGGAAGGTTATCATGGAAGTCCATGCAAAAAATCATATGAAAATTAGATTCTATGAAAGTTTTCGAAATGCAAGTTTCTTTCAAAAATCATAGTATATTATACACTAGTTTCGATAAAAAAAACAAATTTAATTGGGGACTATATGAAATGATACGAGACTTTTCAGATCATTTATATATGTTAAGAGGGAAGGTTATGATGGAAGTCGATGCAAAAAAATCATCAGAAAACTAGATTCTATAAAACTTTTCGAAATGCAAGTTTCGGTAAAAAAATCCTAATATATTATACACTAGTTTATACTAGTTTCGGTCAAAAATCAGATTAAATCGAAGACTATTCGAAATGATACGAAACTTCACATATCATTTATATATTTTACGAGGGAAGGTTATCATGGAAGTCCATGCAAAAAATCATTTGAAAATTAGATTCTATGAAACTTTTCGAAATGCAAGTTTCTTTCAAAAATCATAGTATATTATACACTAGTTTCGGTAAAAAAAAACAAATTTAATTGGGGACTATTTGAAATGATACGAGACTTTTCAGATCATTTATATATGTTAAGAGGGAAGGTTATGATGGAAGTCCATGCAAAAAAATCATCAGAAAACTGGATTCTATGAAACTTTTCGAAATGCAAATTTCGGTAAAAAAATCCTAATATATTATACACTAGTTTATACTAGTTTCGGTCAAAAATCAGATTAAATCGAAGACTATTCGAAATGATACGAAACTTCACATATCATTTATATATTTTACGAGGGAAGGTTATCATGGAAGTCCATTCAAAAAATCATCGGAAAATTAGTTTCTATGAATCTTTTCTAAATGCAATTTTCGTTCAAAAATCATAGTATATTATACACTAGTTTCAGTCAAAAAAATCAAATTTAATTGGGGATTACTTGAAATGATACGAGACTTTTCAGATCATTTAATACATTAAGAGGGGAGGTTAAGATGGAAGTCCATTCACAAAAATCATCGGAAAACTAGATTCTTTGAAACTTTTCGAAATTCAAGTTTCGGCCAAACAATTATAATATATTATACACTAGTTTATACTAGTTTCGGTAAAAAATCAAATTAAATCGGGGACTGTTTGAAATGATTCGAAACATCACATATCATTTATATATTTCACGAGGGAAGGATATAATGGAAGTCCATGCAAAAACTCATCGGAAAATTAGATTTTATAAAACTTTTTGAAATGCATGTTTCGGTCAAAAATCATAGTATATTATTATACACTAGTTTCTGTCAAAAAAATAAAATTTAATTGGGGACTATTTGAAATGATACGAGACTTTTTAGATCATTTATATATGTTAAGAGGGAAGGTTATGATGGAAGTCCATGCAAAAAAATAATCTGAAAATTTGATTCTATGAAAGTTTTCGAAATGCAAGTTTCTGCCAAAAAATCATATTATATTATACACTAGTTTATACTAGTTTCGGTCAAAAATCAAATTAAATGGGGGACTATTCGAAATGATACGAAACTTCGCATAACATTTATATATTTTACGAGGGAAGGTTATCATGGAAGTCCATGCAAAAAATCATATGAAAATTAGATTCTATGAAAGTTTTCGAAATGCAAGTTTCTTTCAAAAATCATAGTATATTATACACTAGTTTCGATAAAAAAAACAAATTTAATTGGGGACTATTTGAAATGATACGAGACTTTTCAGATCATTTATATATGTTAAGAGGGAAGGTTATGATGGAAGTCCATGCAAAAAAATCATCAGAAAACTAGATTCTATAAAACTTTTCGAAATGCAAGTTTCGGTAAAAAAATCCTAATATATTATACACTAGTTTATACTAGTTTCGGTCAAAAATCAGATTAAATCGAAGACTATTCGAAATGATACGAAACTTCACATATCATTTATATATTTTACGAGGGAAGGTTATCATGGAAGTCCATGCAAAAAATCATTTGAAAATTAGATTCTATGAAACTTTTCGAAATGCAAGTTTCTTTCAAAAATCATAGTATATTATACACTAGTTTCGGTAAAAAAAAACAAATTTAATTGGGGACTATTTGAAATGATACGAGACTTTTCAGATCATTTATATATGTTAAGAGGGAAGGTTATGATGGAAGTCCATGCAAAAAAATCATCAGAAAACTGGATTCTATGAAACTTTTCGAAATGCAAGTTTCGGTAAAAAAATCCTAATATATTATAAACTAGTTTATACTAGTTTCGGTCAAAAATCAGATTAAATCGAAGACTATTCGAAATGATTCGAAACTTCACATATCATTTATATATTTTACGAGGGAAGGTTATCATGGAAGTCCATTCAAAAAATCATCGGAAAATTAGTTTCTATGAATCTTTTCGAAATGCAAGTTTCGGTCAAAAATCATAGTATATTATACACTAGTTTCGGTCAAAAAAATCAAATTTAATTGGGGATTACTTGAAATGATACGAGACTTTTCAGATCATTTAATATGTTAAGTGGGTAGGTTAAGATGGAAGTCCATTCAAAAAAATCATCGGAAAACTAGATTCTTTGAAACTTTTCGAAATTCAAGTTTCGGCAAAACAATTATAATGTATTATACACTAGTTTATACTAGTTTCGGTAAAAAATCAAATTAAATCGGGGACTGTTTGAAATGATTCGAAACATCACATATCATTTATATATTTCACGAGGGAAGGATATAATGGAAGTCCATGCAAAAACTCATCGGAAAATTAGATTTTATAAAACTTTTTGAAATGCATGTTTCGGTCAAAAATCATAGTATATTATTATACACTAGTTTCGATAAAAAAAAATAAAATTTAATTGGGGACTATTTGAAATGATACGAGACTTTTTAAGATCATTTATATATGTTAAGAGGGAAGGTTATGATGGAAGTCCATGTAAAAAAATAATCTGAAAATTTGATTCTATGAAACTTTTCGAAATGCAAGTTTCTACCAAAAAATCATAATATATTATACATTAGTTTATACTAATTTCGGTCAAAAATCAAATTAAATCGGGGACTATTCGAAATGATTCGAAACTTTGCATATCATTTATATATTTTACGAGGGAAGGTTATCATGGAAGTCCATGCAAAAATTCATATGAAAATTAGATTCTATGAAACTTTTCGAAATGCAAGTTTCGGTCAAAAATCATAGTATATTATACACTAGTTTCGGTCAAAAAAATCAAATTTAATTGGGGATTACTTGAAATGATACGAGACTTTTCAGATCATTTAATATGTTAAGAGGGGAGGTTATGATGGAAGTCCATTAACAAAAATCATCAGGAAAACTATATTCTTTGAAACTTTTCGAAATGCAAGTTTCGGCCAAACAATTATAATATATTATACACTAGTTTATACTAGTTTCGGTCAAAAATCAAATTAAATCGGGGACTGTTTGAAATGATTCGAAACTTCACATATCATTTATATATTTCACGAGGGAAGGATATAATGGAAGTCCATGCAAAAACTCATCGGAAAATTAGATTTTATAAAACTTTTTGAAATGCATTTTTCGGTCAAAAATCATAGTATATTATTATACACTAGTTTCTGTCAAAAAAATAAAATTTAATTGGGGTCTATTTGAAATGATACGAGACTTTTTAGATCATTTATATATGTTAAGAGGGAAGGTTATGATGGAAGTCCATGCAAAAAAATAATCTGAAAATTTGATTCTATGAAACTTTTCGAAATGCAAGTTTCTACCAAAAAATCATAATATATTATACACCAGTTTATAGTAGTTTCGGTCAAAAATCAAATTAAATCGGGGACTATTCGAAATGATTCGAAACTTTGCATATCATTTATATATTTTACGAGGGAAGGTTATCATGGAAGTCCATGCAAAAAATCATATGAAAATTAGATTCTATGAAACTTTTCGAAATGCAAGTTTCTACCAAAAAATCATAATATATTATACACCATTTTATACTAGTTTCGGTCAAAAATCAAATTAAATCGGGGACTGTTTTGAAATGATACGAAACTTCGCATATCATTTATATATTTTACGAGGGAAGGTTATCATGGAAGTCCATGCAAAAAATCATATGAAAATTAGATTCTATGAAACTTTTCAAAATGCAAGTTTCTTTCAAAAATCATAGTATATTATACACTAGTTTCGGTAAAAAAACAAATTTAATTGGGGACTATTTGAAATGATACGAGACTTTTCAGATCATTTATATATGTTAAGAGGGAAGGTTATGATGGAAGTTCATGCAAAAAAATCATCAGAAAACTGGATTCTATGAAACTTTTCGAAATGCAAGTTTCGGTAAAAAAATCCTAATATATTATACACTAGTTTATACTAGTTTCGGTCAAAAATCAGATTAAATCGAAGACTATTCGAAATGATACGAAACTTCACATATCATTTATATATTTTACGAGGGAAGGTTATCATGGAAGTCCATTCTAAAAATCATCGGAAAATTAGTTTCTATGAATCTTTTCGAAATGCAAGTTTCGGTCAAAAATCATAGTATATTATACACTAGTTTCGGTCAAAAAAATCAAATTTAATTGGGGATTACTTGAAATGATACGAGACTTTTCAGATCATTTAATATGTTAAGAGGGGAGGTTATGATGGAAGTCCATTCACAAAAATCATCGGAAAACTAGATTCTTTGAAACTTTTCGAAATTCAAGTTTCGGCCAAACAATTATAATATATTATACACTAGTTTATACTAGTTTCGGTCAAAAATCAAATTAAATCGGGGACTGTTTGAAATGATTCGAAACTTCACATATCATTTATATATTTCACGAGGGAAGGATATAATGGAAGTCCATGCAAAAACTCATCGGAAAATTAGATTTTATAAATCTTTTTGAAATGCATGTTTCGGTCAAAAATCATAGTATATTATTATACACTAGTTTCTGTCAAAAAAATAAAATTTAATTGGGGAATATTTGAAATGATACGAGACTTTTTAGATCATTTATATATGTTAAGAGGGAAGGTTATGATGGAAGTCCATGCAAAAAAATAATCTGAAAATTTGATTCTATGAAACTTTTCGAAATGCAAGCTTCTACCAAAAAATCATAATATATTATACATTAGTTTATACTAATTTCGGTCAAAAATCAAATTAAATCGGGGACTATTCGAAATAATTCGAAACTTTGCATATCATTTATATATTTTACGAGGGAAGGTTATCATGGAAGTCCATGCAAAAATTCATATGAAAATTAGATTCTATGAAACTTTTCGAAATGCAAGTTTCGGTCAAAAATCATAGTATATTATACACTAGTTTCGGTCAAAAAAATCAAATTTAATTGGGGATTACTTGAAATGATACGAGACTTTTCAGATCATTTAATATGTTAAGAGGGGAGGTTATGATGGAAGTCCATTAACAAAAATCATCAGGAAAACTATATTCTTTGAAACTTTTCGAAATGCAAGTTTCGGCCAAACAATTATAATATATTATACACTAGTTTATACTAGTTTCGGTCAAAAATCAAATTAAATCGGGGACTGTTTGAAATGATTCGAAACTTCACATATCATTTATATATTTCACGAGGGAAGGATATAATGGAAGTCCATGCAAAAACTCATCGGAAAATTAGATTTTATAAAACTTTTTGAAATGCATTTTTCGGTCAAAAATCATAGTATATTATTATACACTAGTTTCTGTCAAAAAAATAAAATTTAATTGGGGTCTATTTGAAATGATACGAGACTTTTTAGATCATTTATATATGTTAAGAGGGAAGGTTATGATGGAAGTCCATGCAAAAAAATAATCTGAAAATTTGATTCTATGAAACTTTTCGAAATGCAAGTTTCTACCAAAAAATCATAATATATTATACACCAGTTTATAGTAGTTTCGGTCAAAAATCAAATTAAATCGGGGACTATTCGAAATGATTCGAAACTTCGCATATCATTTATATATTTTACGAGGGAAGGTTATCATGGAAGTCCATGCAAAAAATCATATGAAAATTAGATTCTATGAAACTTTTCGAAATGCAAGTTTCTTTCAAAAATCATAGTATATTATACACTAGTTTCGGTAAAATAACAAATTTAATTGGGGACTATTTGAAATGATACGAGACTTTTCAGATCATTTATATATGTTAAGAGGGAAGGTTATGATGGAAGTTCATGCAAAAAAATCATCAGAAAACTGGATTCTATGAAACTTTTCGAAATGCAAGTTTCGGTAAAAAATCCTAATATATTATACACTAGTTTATACTAGTTTCGGTCAAAAATTAGATTAAATCGAAGACTATTCGAAATGATACGAAACTTCACATATCATTTATGTATTTTACGAGGGAAGGTTATCATGGAAGTCCATTCAAAAAATCATCGGAAAATTAGTTTCTATGAATCTTTTCGAAATGCAAGTTTCGGTCAAAAATCATATTATATTATACACTAGTTTCGGTCAAAAAAATCAAATTTAATTGGGGATTACTTTAAATGATACGGGACTTTTCAGATCATTTTATATGTTAAGAGGGAGGTTATGATGGAAGTCCATTCACAAAAATCATCGGAAAACTAGATTCTTTGAAACTATTCGAAATGCAATTTTCGGCAAAACAATTATAATATATTATACACTAGTTTATACTAGTTTCGGTCAAAAATCAAATTAAATCGGGGACTGTTTGAAATGATTCGAAACTTCACATAACATTTATATATTTAACGAGGGAAGGATATAATGGAAGTCCATGCAAAAACTCATCGGAAAATTAGATTTTATAAAACTTTTTGAAATGCATGTTTCGGTCAAAAATCATAGTATATTATTATAAACTAGTTTCTGTCAAAAAAATAAAATTTAATTGGGGACTATTTGAAATGATACGAGACTTTTTAGATCATTTATATATGTTAAGAGGGAAGGTTATGATGGAAGTCCATGCAAAAAAATAATCTGAAAATTTGATTCTATGAAACTTTTCGAAATGCAAGTTTCTACCAATAAATCATAATATATTATACTCTAGTTTATACTAGTTTCGGTCAAAAATCAAATTAAATCGGGGACTATTCGAAATGATTCGAAACTTCGCATATCATTTATATATTTTACGAGGGAAGGTTATCATGGAAGTCCATGCAAAAAATCATATGAAAATTAGATTCTATGAAACTTTTCGAAGTGCATGTTTCGTTCAAAAATCATAGTATATTATACACTAGTTTCGGTCAAAAAAATCAAATTTAATTGGGGATTACTTGAAATGATACGTGACTTTTCAGATCATTTAATATGTTAAGAGGGGAGGTTATGATGGAAGTCCATTCACAAAAATCATCGGAAAACTATATTCTTTGAAACTTTTCGAAATGCAAGTTTCGGCCAAACAATTATAATATATTATACACTATTTTAAACTAGTTTCGGTCAAAAATCAAATTAAATCGGGGACTGTTTGAAATGATTCGAAACTTCACATATCATTTATATATTTCACGAGGGAAGGATATAATGGAAGTCCATGCAAAAACTCATCGGAAAATTAGATTTTATAAAACTTTTTGAAATGCATGTTTCGGTCAAAAATCATAGTATATTATTATACACTAGTTTCTGTCAAAAAATAAAATTTAATTGGGGACTATTTGAAATGATACGAGACTTTTTAGATCATTTATATATGTTAAGAGGGAAGGTTATGATGGAAGTCCATGCAAAAAAATAATCTGAAAATTTGATTCTATGAAACTTTTCGAAATGCAAGTTTCTACCAAAAAATCATAATATATTATACTCTAGTTTATACTAGTTCGGTCAAAAATCAAATTAAATCGGGGACTATTCGAAATGATTCGAAACTTCGCATATCATTTATATATTTTACGAGGGAAGGTTATCATGGAAGTCCATGCAAAAAATCATATGAAAATTAGATTCTATGAAACTTTTCGAAATGCATGTTTCGTTCAAAAATGATAGTATATTATACACTAGTTTCGATCAAAAAAATCAAATTTAATTGGGGATTACTTGAAATGATACGTGACTTTTCAGATCATTTAATATGTTAAGAGGGGAGGTTATGATGGAAGTCCATTCACAAAAATCATCGGAAAACTATATTCTTTGAAACTTTTCGAAATGCAAGTTTCGGCCAAACAATTATAATATATTATACACTATTTTAAACTAGTTTCGGTCAAAAATCAAATTAAATCGGGGACTGTTTGAAATGATTCGAAACTTCACATATCATTTATATATTTCACGAGGGAAGGATATAATGGAAGTCCATGCAAAAACTCATCGGAAAATTAGATTTTATAAAACTTTTTGAAATGCATGTTTCGGTCAAAAATCATAGTATATTATTATACACTAGTTTCTGTCAAAAAATAAAATTTAATTGGGGACTATTTGAAATGATACGAGACTTTTTAGATCATTTATATATGTTAAGAGGGAAGGTTATGATGGAAGTCCATGCAAAAAAATAATCTGAAAATTTGATTCTATGAAACTTTTCGAAATGCAAGTTTCTACCAAAAAATCATAATATATTATACTCTAGTTTATACTAGTTTCGGTCAAAAATCAAATTAAATCGGGGACTATTCGAAATGATTCGAAACTTCGCATATCATTTATATATTTTACGAGGGAAGGTTATCATGGAAGTCCATGCAAAAAATCATATGAAAATTAGATTCTATGAAACTTTTCGAAATGCATGTTTCGTTCAAAAATGATAGTATATTATACACTAGTTTCGATCAAAAAAATCAAATTTAATTGGGGATTACTTGAAATGATACGTGACTTTTCAGATCATTTAATATGTTAAGAGGGGAGGTTATGATGGAAGTCCATTCACAAAAATCATCGAAAAACTATATTCTTTGAAACTTTTCGAAATGCAAGTTTCGGCCAAACAATTATAATATATTATACACTATTTTAAACTAGTTTCGGTCAAAAATCAAATTAAATCGGGGACTGTTTGAAATGATTCGAAACTTCACATATCATTTATATATTTCACGAGGGAAGGATATAATGGAAGTCCATGCAAAAACTCATCGGAAAATTAGATTTTATAAAACTTTTTGAAATGCATGTTTCGGTCAAAAATCATAGTATATTATTATACACTAGTTTCTGTCAAAAAATAAAATTTAATTGGGGACTATTTGAAATGATACGAGACTTTTTAGATCATTTATATATGTTAAGAGGGAAGGTTATGATGGAAGTCCATGCAAAAAAATAATCTGAAAATTTGATTCTATGAAACTTTTCGAAATGCAAGTTTCTACCAAAAAATCATAATATATTATACTCTAGTTTATACTAGTTTCGGTCAAAAATCAAATAAAATCGGGGACTATTCGAAATGATTCGAAACTTCGCATATCATTTATATATTTTACGAGGGAAGGTTATCATGGAAGTCCATGCAAAAAATCATATGAAAATTAGATTCTATGAAACTTTTCGAAATGCAAGTTTCTTTCAAAAATCATAGAATATTATACACTAGTTTCGGTAAAAAAAAAATTTAATTGGAGACTATTTGAAATGATACGAGACTTTTCAGATCATTTATATATGTTAAGAGGGAAGGTTATGATGGAAGTTCATGCAAAAAAATCATCAGAAAACTGGATTCTATGAAACTTTTCGAAATGCAAGTTTCGGTAAAAAAATCCTAATATATTATACACTAGTTTATACTAGTTTCGGTCAAAAATCAGATTAAATCGAAGACTATTCGAAATGATACGAAACTTCACATATCATTTATATATTTTACGAGGGAAGGTTATCATGGAAGTCCATTCAAAAAATCATCGGAAAATTAGTTTCTATGAATCTTTTCGAAATACAAGTTTCGGTCAAAAATCATATTATATTATACACTAGTTTCGGTCAAAAAAATCAAATTTAATTGGGGATTACTTGAAATGATACGAGACTTTTCAGATCATTTAATATGTTAAGAGGGAGGTTATGATGGAAGTCCATTCACAAAAATCATCGGAAAACTAGATTCTTTGAAACTTTTCGAAATGCAATTTTCGGCCAAACAATTATAATATATTATACACTAGTTTATACTAGTTTCGGTCAAAAATCAAATTAAATCGGGGATTGTTTGAAATGATTCGAAACTTCACATATCATTTATATATTTCACGAGGGAAGGATATAATGGAAGTCCATGCAAAAACTCATCGGAAAATTAGATTTTATAAAACTTTTTGAAATGCATGTTTCGGTCAAAAATCATAGTATATTATTATACACTAGTTTCTGTCAAAAAAATAAAATTTAATTGGGGACTATTTGAAATGATACGAGACTATTTAGATCATTTATATATGTTAAGAGGGAAGGTTATGATGGAAGTCCATGCAAAAAAAATCATCAGAAAACTGGATTCTCTGAAACTTTTCGAAATGCAAGTTTTGGTAAAAAAATCCTAATATATTATACACTAGTTTATACTAGTTTCGGTCAAAAATCAGATTAAATCGAAGACTATTCGAAATGATACGAAACTTCACATATCATTTATATATTTTACGAGGGAAGGTTATCATGGAAGTCCATTCAAAAAATCATCAGGAAATTAGTTTCTATGAATCTTTTCGAAATACAAGTTTCGGTCAAAAATCATATTATATTATACACTAGTTTCGGTCAAAAAAATCAAATTTAATTGGGGATTACTTGAAATGATACGAGACTTTTCAGATCATTTAATATGTTAAGAGGGGAGGTTATGATGGAAGTCCATTAACAAAAATCATCAGGAAAACTATATTCTTTGAAACTTTTCGAAATGCAAGTTTCGGCCAAACAATTATAATATATTATACACTAGTTTATACTAGTTTCGGTCAAAAATCAAATTAAATCGGGGACTATTTGAAATGATTCGAAACCTCACATATCATTTATATATTTCACGAGGGAAGGATATAATGGAAGTCCATGCAAAAACTCATCGGAAAATTAGATTTTATAAAACTTTTTAAAATGCATGTTTCGGTCAAAAATCATAGTATATTATTATACACTAGTTTCGGTCAAAAAAATAAAATTTAATTAGGGACTATTTGAAATGATACGAGACTTTTTAGATCATTTATATATGTTAAGAGGGAAGGTTATGATGGAAGTCCATGCAAAAAAATAATCTGAAAATTTGATTCTATGAAACTTTTCGCAATGCAATTTCTACCAAAAAATCATAATATATTATACACCAGTTTATACTAGTTTCAGTCAAAAATCAAATAAAATCGGGGACTATTCGAAATGATTCGAAACTTCGCATATCATTTATATATTTTACGAGGGAAGGTTATCATGGAAGTCCATGCAAAAAATCATATGAAAATTAGATTCTATGAAACTTTTCGAAATGCAAGTTTCTTTCAAAAATCATAGAATAATATACACTAGTTTCGGTAAAAAAAAAATTTAATTGGGGACTATTTGAAATGATACGAGACTTTTCAGATCATTTATATATGTTAAGAGGGAAGGTTATGATGGAAGTTCATGCAAAAAAATCATCAGAAAACTGGATTCTATGAAACTTTTCGAAATGCAAGTTTCGGTAAAAAAATCCTAATATATTATACACTAGTTTATACTAGTTTCGGTCAAAAATCAGATTAAATCGAAGACTATTCGAAATGATACGAAACTTCACATATCATTTATATATTTTACGAGGGAAGGTTATCATGGAAGTCCATTCAAAAAATCATCGGAAAATTAGTTTCTATGAATCTTTTCGAAATACAAGTTTCGGTCAAAAATCATATTATATTATACACTAGTTTCGGTCAAAAAAATCAAATTTAATTGGGGATTACTTGAAATGATACGAGACTTTTCAGATCATTTAATATGTTAAGAGGGAGGTTATGAAGGAAGTCCATTCACAAAAATCATCGGAAAACTAGATTCTTTGAAACTTTTCGAAATGCAATTTTCGGCCAAACAATTATAATATATTATACACTAGTTTATACTAGTTTCGGTCAAAAATCAAATTAAATCGGGGACTGTTTGAAATGATTCGAAACTTCACATATCATTTATATATTTCACGAGGGAAGGATATAATGGAAGTCCATGCAAAAACTCATCGGAAAATTAGATTTTATAAAACTTTTTGAAATGCATGTTTCGGTCAAAAATCATAGTATATTATTATACACTAGTTTCTGTCAAAAAAATAAAATTTAATTGGGGTCTATTTGAAATGATACGAGACTTTTTAGATCATTTATATATGTTAAGAGGGAAGGTTATGATGGAAGTCCATGCAAAAAAATAATCTGAAAATTTGATTCTATGAAACTTTTCGAAATGCAAGTTTCTACCAAAAAATCATAATATATTATA
The DNA here is from genome assembly GCA_963966055.1 of Lathyrus aphaca. NCBI lineage: Eukaryota > Viridiplantae > Streptophyta > Magnoliopsida > Fabales > Fabaceae > Lathyrus > Lathyrus aphaca. The sequence continues at coordinate 500,383,857 of OZ014525.1, forward strand.
CACCAGTTTATAGTAGTTTCGGTCAAAAATCAAATTAAATCGGGGACTATTCGAAATGATTCGAAACTTCGCATATCATTTATATATTTTACGAGGGAAGGTTATCATGGAAGTCCATGCAAAAAATCATATGAAAATTAGATTCTATGAAACTTTTCGAAATGCAAGTTTCTTTCAAAAATCATAGTATATTATACACTAGTTTCGGTAAAATAACAAATTGAATTGGGGACTATTTGAAATGATACGAGACTTTTCAGATCATTTATATATGTTAAGAGGGAAGGTTATGATGGAAGTTCATGCAAAAAAATCATCAGAAAACTGGATTCTATGAAACTTTTCGAAATGCAAGTTTCGGTAAAAAATCCTAATATATTATACACTAGTTTATACTAGTTTCGGTCAAAAATTAGATTAAATCGAAGACTATTCGAAATGATACGAAACATCACATATCATTTATGTATTTTACGAGGGAAGGTTATCATGGAAGTCCATTCAAAAAATCATCGGAAAATTAGTTTCTATGAATCTTTTCGAAATGCAAGTTTCGGTCAAAAATCATATTATATTATACACTAGTTTCGGTCAAAAAAATCAAATTTAATTGGGGATTACTTTAAATGATACGGGACTTTTCAGATCATTTAATATGTTAAGAGGGAGGTTATGATGGAAGTCCATTCACAAAAATCATCGGAAAACTAGATTCTTTGAAACTATTCGAAATGCAATTTTCGGCAAAACAATTATAATATATTATACACTAGTTTATACTAGTTTCGGTCAAAAATCAAATTAAATCGGGGACTGTTTGAAATGATTCGAAACTTCACATAACATTTATATATTTAACGAGGGAAGGATATAATGGAAGTCCATGCAAAAACTCATCGGAAAATTAGATTTTATAAAACTTTTTGAAATGCATGTTTCGGTCAAAAATCATAGTATATTATTATAAACTAGTTTCTGTCAAAAAAATAAAATTTAATTGGGGACTATTTGAAATGATACGAGACTTTTTAGATCATTTATATATGTTAAGAGGGAAGGTTATGATGGAAGTCCATGCAAAAAAATAATCTGAAAATTTGATTCTATGAAACTTTTCGAAATGCAAGTTTCTACCAATAAATCATAATATATTATACTCTAGTTTATACTAGTTTCGGTCAAAAATCAAATTAAATCGGGGACTATTCGAAATGATTCGAAACTTCGCATATCATTTATATATTTTACGAGGGAAGGTTATCATGGAAGTCCATGCAAAAAATCATATGAAAATTAGATTCTATGAAACTTTTCGAAGTGCATGTTTCGTTCAAAAATCATAGTATATTATACACTAGTTTCGGTCAAAAAAATCAAATTTAATTGGGGATTACTTGAAATGATACGTGACTTTTCAGATCATTTAATATGTTAAGAGGGGAGGTTATGATGGAAGTCCATTCACAAAAATCATCGGAAAACTATATTCTTTGAAACTTTTCGAAATGCAAGTTTCGGCCAAACAATTATAATATATTATACACTATTTTAAACTAGTTTCGGTCAAAAATCAAATTAAATCGGGGACTGTTTGAAATGATTCGAAACTTCACATATCATTTATATATTTCACGAGGGAAGGATATAATGGAAGTCCATGCAAAAACTCATCGGAAAATTAGATTTTATAAAACTTTTTGAAATGCATGTTTCGGTCAAAAATCATAGTATATTATTATACACTAGTTTCTGTCAAAAAATAAAATTTAATTGGGGACTATTTGAAATGATACGAGACTTTTTAGATCATTTATATATGTTAAGAGGGAAGGTTATGATGGAAGTCCATGCAAAAAAATAATCTGAAAATTTGATTCTATGAAACTTTTCGAAATGCAAGTTTCTACCAAAAAATCATAATATATTATACTCTAGTTTATACTAGTTTCGGTCAAAAATCAAATTAAATCGGGGACTATTCGAAATGATTCGAAACTTCGCATATCATTTATATATTTTACGAGGGAAGGTTATCATGGAAGTCCATGCAAAAAATCATATGAAAATTAGATTCTATGAAACTTTTCGAAATGCATGTTTCGTTCAAAAATGATAGTATATTATACACTAGTTTCGATCAAAAAAATCAAATTTAATTGGGGATTACTTGAAATGATACGTGACTTTTCAGATCATTTAATATGTTAAGAGGGGAGGTTATGATGGAAGTCCATTCACAAAAATCATCGGAAAACTATATTCTTTGAAACTTTTCGAAATGCAAGTTTCGGCCAAACAATTATAATATATTATACACTATTTTAAACTAGTTTCGGTCAAAAATCAAATTAAATCGGGGACTGTTTGAAATGATTCGAAACTTCACATATCATTTATATATTTCACGAGGGAAGGATATAATGGAAGTCCATGCAAAAACTCATCGGAAAATTAGATTTTATAAAACTTTTTGAAATGCATGTTTCGGTCAAAAATCATAGTATATTATTATACACTAGTTTCTGTCAAAAAATAAAATTTAATTGGGGACTATTTGAAATGATACGAGACTTTTTAGATCATTTATATATGTTAAGAGGGAAGGTTATGATGGAAGTCCATGCAAAAAAATAATCTGAAAATTTGATTCTATGAAACTTTTCGAAATGCAAGTTTCTACCAAAAAATCATAATATATTATACTCTAGTTTATACTAGTTTCGGTCAAAAATCAAATTAAATCGGGGACTATTCGAAATGATTCGAAACTTCGCATATCATTTATATATTTTACGAGGGAAGGTTATCATGGAAGTCCATGCAAAAAATCATATGAAAATTAGATTCTATGAAACTTTTCGAAATGCAAGTTTCGGTCAAAAATCATAGTATATTATACACTAGTTTCGGTCAAAAAAATCAAATTTAATTGGGGATTACTTGAAATGATACGAGACTTTTCAGATCATTTAATATGTTAAGAGGGGAGGTTATGATGGAAGTCCATTAACAAAAATCATCAGGAAAACTATATTCTTTGAAACTTTTCGAAATGCAAGTTTCGGCCAAACAATTATAATATATTATACACTAGTTTATACTAGTTTCGGTCAAAAATCAAATTAAATCGGGGACTATTTGAAATGATTCGAAACCTCACATATCATTTATATATTTCACGAGGGAAGGATATAATGGAAGTCCATGCAAAAACTCATCGGAAAATTAGATTTTATAAAACTTTTTAAAATGCATGTTTCGGTCAAAAATCATAGTATATTATTATACACTAGTTTCGGTCAAAAAAATAAAATTTAATTAGGGACTATTTGAAATGATACGAGACTTTTTAGATCATTTATATATGTTAAGAGGAAAGGTTATGATGGAAGTCCATGCAAAAAAATAATCTGAAAATTTGATTCTATGAAACTTTTCGCAATGCAAGTTTCTACCAAAAAATCATAATATATTATACACCAGTTTATACTAGTTTCAGTCAAAAATCAAATAAAATCGGGGACTATTCGAAATGATTCGAAACTTCGCATATCATTTATATATTTTACGAGGGAAGGTTATCATGGAAGTCCATGCAAAAAATCATATGAAAATTAGATTCTATGAAACTTTTCGAAATGCAAGTTTCTTTCAAAAATCATAGAATATTATACACTAGTTTCGGTAAAAAAAAAATTTAATTGGAGACTATTTGAAATGATAAGAGGGAAGGTTATGATGGAAGTTCATGCAAAAAAATCATCAGAAAACTGGATTCTATGAAACTTTTCGAAATGCAAGTTTCGGTAAAAAAATCCTAATATATTATACACTAGTTTATACTAGTTTCGGTCAAAAATCAGATTAAATCGAAGACTATTCGAAATGATACGAAACTTCACATATCATTTATATATTTTACGAGGGAAGGTTATCATGGAAGTCCATTCAAAAAATCATCGGAAAATTAGTTTCTATGAATCTTTTCGAAATACAAGTTTCGGTCAAAAATCATATTATATTATACACTAGTTTCGGTCAAAAAAATCAAATTTAATTGGGGATTACTTGAAATGATACGAGACTTTTCAGATCATTTAATATGTTAAGAGGGAGGTTATGATGGAAGTCCATTCACAAAAATCATCGGAAAACTAGATTCTTTGAAACTTTTCGAAATGCAATTTTCGGCCAAACAATTATAATATATTATACACTAGTTTATACTAGTTTCGGTCAAAAATCAAATTAAATCGGGGATTGTTTGAAATGATTCGAAACTTCACATATCATTTATATATTTCACGAGGGAAGGATATAATGGAAGTCCATGCAAAAACTCATCGGAAAATTAGATTTTATAAAACTTTTTGAAATGCATGTTTCGGTCAAAAATCATAGTATATTATTATACACTAGTTTCTGTCAAAAAAATAAAATTTAATTGGGGACTATTTGAAATGATACGAGACTTTTTAGATCATTTATATATGTTAAGAGGGAAGGTTATGATGGAAGTCCATGCAAAAAAAATTATCAGAAAACTGGATTCTCTGAAACTTTTCGAAATGCAAGTTTTGGTAAAAAAATCCTAATATATTATACACTAGTTTATACTAGTTTCGGTCAAAAATCAGATTAAATCGAAGACTATTCGAAATGATACGAAACTTCACATATCATTTATATATTTTACGAGGGAAGGTTATCATGGAAGTCCATTCAAAAAATCATCGGAAAATTAGTTTCTATGAATCTTTTCGAAATACAAGTTTCGGTCAAAAATCATATTATATTATACACTAGTTTCGGTCAAAAAAATCAAATTTAATTGGGGATTACTTGAAATGATACGAGACTTTTCAGATCATTTAATATGTTAAGAGGGAGGTTATGATGGAAGTCCATTCACAAAAATCATCGGAAAACTAGATTCTTTGAAACTTTTCGAAATGCAATTTTCGGCCAAACAATTATAATATATTATACACTAGTTTATACTAGTTTCGGTCAAAAATCAAATTAAATCGGGGATTGTTTGAAATGATTCGAAACTTCACATATCATTTATATATTTCACGAGGGAAGGATATAATGGAAGTCCATGCAAAAACTCATCGGAAAATTAGATTTTATAAAACTTTTTGAAATGCATGTTTCGGTCAAAAATCATAGTATATTATTATACACTAGTTTCTGTCAAAAAAATAAAATTTAATTGGGGACTATTTGAAATGATACGAGACTTTTTAGATCATTTATATATGTTAAGAGGGAAGGTTATGATGGAAGTCCATGCAAAAAAAATTATCAGAAAACTGGATTCTCTGAAACTTTTCGAAATGCAAGTTTTGGTAAAAAAATCCTAATATATTATACACTAGTTTATACTAGTTTCGGTCAAAAATCAGATTAAATCGAAGAATATTCGAAATGATACGAAACTTCACATATCATTTATATATTTTACGAGGGAAGGTTATCATGGAAGTCCATTCAAAAAATCATCGGAAAATTAGTTTCTATGAATCTTTTCGAAATACAAGTTTCGGTCAAAAATCATATTATATTATACACTAGTTTCGGTCAAAAAAATCAAATTTAATTGGGGATTACTTGAAATGATACGAGACTTTTCAGATCATTTAATATGTTAAGAGGGGAGGTTATGATGGAAGTCCATTAACAAAAATCATCAGGAAAACTATATTCTTTGAAACTTTTCGAAATGCAAGTTTCGGCCAAACAATTATAATATATTATACACTAGTTTATACTAGTTTCGGTCAAAAATCAAATTAAATCGGGGACTGTTTGAAATGATTCGAAACCTCACATATCATTTATATATTTCACGAGGGAAGGATATAATGGAAGTCCATGCAAAAACTCATCGGAAAATTAGATTTTATAAAACTTTTTAAAATGCATGTTTCGGTCAAAAATCATAGTATATTATTATACACTAGTTTCGGTCAAAAAAATAAAATTTAATTAGGGACTATTTGAAATGATACGAGACTTTTTAGATCATTTATATATGTTAAGAGGGAAGGTTATGATGGAAGTCCATGCAAAAAAATAATCTGAAAATTTGATTCTATGAAACTTTTCGCAATGCAATTTCTACCAAAAAATCATAATATATTATACACCAGTTTATACTAGTTTCAGTCAAAAATCAAATAAAATCGGGGACTATTCGAAATGATTCGAAACTTCGCATATCATTTATATATTTTACGAGGGAAGGTTATCATGGAAGTCCATGCAAAAAATCATATGAAAATTAGATTCTATGAAACTTTTCGAAATGCAAGTTTCTTTCAAAAATCATAGAATATTATACACTAGTTTCGGTAAAAAAAAAATTTAATTGGGGACTATTTGAAATGATACGAGACTTTTCAGATCATTTATATATGTTAAGAGGGAAGGTTATGATGGAAGTTCATGCAAAAAAATCATCAGAAAACTGGATTCTATGAAACTTTTCGAAATGCAAGTTTCGGTAAAAAAATCCTAATATATTATACACTAGTTTATACTAGTTTCGGTCAAAAATCAGATTAAATCGAAGACTATTCGAAATGATACGAAACTTCACATATCATTTATATATTTTACGAGGGAAGGTTATCATGGAAGTCCATTCAAAAAATCATCGGAAAATTAGTTTCTATGAATCTTTTCGAAATACAAGTTTCGGTCAAAAATCATATTATATTATACACTAGTTTCGGTCAAAAAAATCAAATTTAATTGGGGATTACTTGAAATGATACGAGACTTTTCAGATCATTTAATATGTTAAGAGGGAGGTTATGATGGAAGTCCATTCACAAAAATCATCGGAAAACTAGATTCTTTGAAACTTTTCGAAATGCAATTTTCGGCCAAACAATTATAATATATTATACACTAGTTTATACTAGTTTCGGTCAAAAATCAAATTAAATCGGGGACTGTTTGAAATGATTCGAAACTTCACATATCATTTATATATTTCACGAGGGAAGGATATAATGGAAGTCCATGCAAAAACTCATCGGAAAATTAGATTTTATAAAACTTTTTGAAATGCATGTTTCGGTCAAAAATCATAGTATATTATTATACACTAGTTTCTGTCAAAAAAAAAAAATTTAATTGGGGACTATTTTAAATGATACGAGACTTTTTAGATCATTTATATATGTTAAGAGGGAAGGTTATGATGGAAGTCCATGCAAAAAAAATTATCAGAAAACTGGATTCTCTGAAACTTTTCGAAATGCAAGTTTTGGTAAAAAAATCCTAATATATTATACACTAGTTTATACTAGTTTCGGTCAAAAATCAGATTAAATCGAAGACTATTCGAAATGATACGAAACTTCACATATCATTTATATATTTTACGAGGGAAGGTTATCATGGAAGTCCATTCAAAAAATTATCGGAAAATTAGTTTCTATGAATCTTTTCGAAATACAAGTTTCGGTCAAAAATCATATTATATTATACACTAGTTTCGGTCAAAAAAATCAAATTTAATTGGGGATTACTTGAAATGATACGAGACTTTTCAGATCATTTAATATGTTAAGAGGGAGGTTATGATGGAAGTCCATTCACAAAAATCATCGGAAAACTAGATTCTTTGAAACTTTTCGAAATGCAATTTTCGGCCAAACAATTATAATATATTATACACTAGTTTATACTAGTTTCGGTCAAAAATCAAATTAAATCGGGGACTATTCGAAATGATTCGAAACTTCGCATATCATTTATATATTTTACGAGGGAAGGTTATCATGGAAGTCCATTCAAAAAATTATCGGAAAATTAGTTTCTATGAATCTTTTCGAAATACAAGTTTCGGTCAAAAATCATATTATATTATACACTAGTTTCGGTCAAAAAAATCAAATTTAATTGGGGATTACTTGAAATGATACGAGACTTTTCAGATCATTTAATATGTTAAGAGGGAGGTTATGATGGAAGTCCATTCACAAAAATCATCGGAAAACTAGATTCTTTGAAACTTTTCGAAATGCAATTTTCGGCCAAACAATTATAATATATTATACACTAGTTTATACTAGTTTCAGTCAAAAATCAAATAAAATCGGGGACTATTCGAAATGATTCGAAACTTCGCATATCATTTATATATTTTACGAGGGAAGGTTATCATGGAAGTCCATGCAAAAAATCATATGAAAATTAGATTCTATGAAACTTTTCGAAATGCAAGTTTCTTTCAAAAATCATAGAATATTATACACTAGTTTCGGTAAAAAAAAAATTTAATTGGGGACTATTTGAAATGATACGAGACTTTTCAGATCATTTATATATGTTAAGAGGGAAGGTTATGATGGAAGTTCATGCAAAAAAATCATCAGAAAACTGGATTCTATGAAACTTTTCGAAATGCAAGTTTCGGTAAAAAAATCCTAATATATTATACACTAGTTTATACTAGTTTCGGTCAAAAATCAGATTAAATCGAAGACTATTCGAAATGATACGAAACTTCACATATCATTTATATATTTTACGAGGGAAGGTTATCATGGAAGTCCATTCAAAAAATCATCGGAAAATTAGTTTCTATGAATCTTTTCGAAATACAAGTTTCGGTCAAAAATCATATTATATTATACACTAGTTTCGGTCAAAAAAATCAAATTTAATTGGGGATTACTTGAAATGATACGAGACTTTTCAGATCATTTAATATGTTAAGAGGGAGGTTATGATGGAAGTCCATTCACAAAAATCATCGGAAAACTAGATTCTTTGAAACTTTTCGAAATGCAATTTTCGGCCAAACAATTATAATATATTATACACTAGTTTATACTAGTTTCGGTCAAAAATCAAATTAAATCGGGGACTGTTTGAAATGATTCGAAACTTCACATATCATTTATATATTTCACGAGGGAAGGATATAATGGAAGTCCATGCAAAAACTCATCGGAAAATTAGATTTTATAAAACTTTTTGAAATGCATGTTTCGGTCAAAAATCATAGTATATTATTATACACTAGTTTCTGTCAAAAAAATAAAATTTAATTGGGGACTATTTGAAATGATACGAGACTTTTTAGATCATTTATATATGTTAAGAGGGAAGGTTATGATGGAAGTCCATGCAAAAAAATAATCTGAAAATTTGATTCTATGAAACTTTTCGAAATGCAAGTTTCTACCAAAAAATCATAATATATTATACACCAGTTTATACTAGTTTCGGTCAAAAATCAAATTAAATCGGGGACTATTCGAAATGATTCGAAACTTCGCATATCATTTATATATTTTACGAGGGAAGGTTATCATGGAAGTCCATGCAAAAAATCATATGAAAATTAGATTCTATGAAACTTTTCGAAATGAAAGTTTCTTTCAAAAATCATAGTATATTATACACTAGTTTCGGTAAAAAAACAAATTTAATTGGGGACTATTTGAAATGATACGAGACTTTTCAGATCATTTATATATGTTAAGAGGGAAGGTTATGATGGAAGTTCATGCAAAAAAATCATCAGAAAACTGGATTCTATGAAACTTTTCGAAATGCAAGTTTCGGTAAAAAAATCCTAATATATTATACACTAGTTTATACTAGTTTCGGTCAAAAATCAGATTTAATCGAAGACTATTCGAAATGATACGAAACTTCACATATCATTTATATATTTTACGAGGGAAGGTTATCATGGAAGTCCATTCAAAAAATCATCGGAAAATTAGTTTCTATGAATCTTTTCGAAATGCAAGTTTCGTTCAAAAATCATAGTATATTATACACTAGTTTCGGTCAAAAAAATCAAATTTAATTGGGGATTACTTGAAATGATACGAGACTTTTCAGATCATTTAATATGTTAAGAGGGGAGGTTAAGATGGAAGTCCATTCACAAAAATCATCGGAAAACTAGATTCTTTGAAACTTTTCGAAATTCATGTTTCGGCCAAACAATTATAATATATTATACACTAGTTTATACTAGTTTCGGTCAAAAATAATATTAAATCGGGGACTGTTTGAAATGATTAGAAACATCACATATCATTTATATATTTCACGAGGGAAGGATATAATGGAAGTCCATGCAAAAACTCATCGGAAAATTAAATTTTATAAAACTTTTTGAAATGCATGTTTCGGTCAAAAATCATAGTATATTATTATACACTAGTTTCGATCAAAAAAATAAAATTTAATTGGGGACTATTTGAAATGATACGAGACTTTTTAGATCATTTATATATGTTAAGAGGGAAGGTTATGATGGAAGTCCATGCAAAAAAATAATCTGAAAATTTGATTCTATGAAACTTTTCGAAATGCAAGTTTCTACCAAAAAATCATAATATATTATACACCAGTTTATACTAGTTTCGGTCAAAAATCAAATTAAATCGGGGACTATTCGAAATGATTCGAAACTTCGCATATCATTTATATATTTTACGAGGGAAGGTTATCATGGAAGTCCATGCAAAAAATCATATGAAAATTAGATTCTATGAAAATTTTCGAAATGAAAGTTTCTTTCAAAAATCATAGTATATTATACACTAGTTTCGGTAAAAAAACAAATTTAATTGGGGACTATTTGAAATGATACGAGACTTTTCAGATCATTTATATATGTTAAGAGGGAAGGTTATGATGGAAGTTCATGCAAAAAAATCATCAGAAAACTGGATTCTATGAAACTTTTCGAAATGCAAGTTTCGGTAAAAAAATCCTAATATATTATACACTAGTTTATACTAGTTTCGGTCAAAAATCAGATTAAATCGAAGACTATTCGAAATGATACGAAACTTCACATATCATTTATATATTTTACGAGGGAAGGTTATCATGGAAGTCCATTCAAAAAATCATCGGAAAATTAGTTTCTATGAATCTTTTCGAAATGCAAGTTTCGTTCAAAAATCATAGTATATTATACACTAGTTTCGGTCAAAAAAATCAAATTTAATTGGGGATTACTTGAAATGATACGAGACTTTTCAGATCATTTAATATGTTAAGAGGGGAGGTTAAGATGGAAGTCCATTCACAAAAATCATCGGAAAACTAGATTCTTTGAAACTTTTCGAAATTCAAGTTTCGGCCAAACAATTATAATATATTATACACTAGTTTATACTAGTTTCGGTCAAAAATAATATTAAATCGGGGACTGTTTGAAATGATTAGAAACATCACATATCATTTATATATTTCACGAGGGAAGGATATAATGGAAGTCCATGCAAAAACTCATCGGAAAATTAAATTTTATAAAACTTTTTGAAATGCATGTTTCGGTCAAAAATCATAGTATATTATTATACACTAGTTTCGATAAAAAAAATAAAATTTAATTGGGGACTATTTGAAATGATACGAGACTTTTTAGATCATTTATATATGTTAAGAGGGAAGGTTATGATGGAAGTCCATGCAAAAAAATAATCTGAAAATTTGATTCTATGAAACTTTTCGAAATGCAAGTTTCTACCAAAAAATCATAATATATTATACACCAGTTTATACTAGTTTCGGTCAAAAATCAAATTAAATCGGGGACTATTCGAAATGATTCGAAACTTCGCATATCATTTATATATTTTACGAGGGAAGGTTATCATGGAAGTCCATGCAAAAAATCATATGAAAATTAGATTCTATGAAAATTTTCGAAATGAAAGTTTCTTTCAAAAATCATAGTATATTATACACTAGTTTCGGTAAAAAAACAAATTTAATTGGGGACTATTTGAAATGATACGAGACTTTTCAGATCATTTATATATGTTAAGAGGGAAGGTTATGATGGAAGTTCATGCAAAAAAATCATCAGAAAACTGGATTCTATGAAACTTTTCGAAATGCAAGTTTCGGTAAAAAAATCCTAATATATTATACACTAGTTTATACTAGTTTCGGTCAAAAATCAGATTAAATCGAAGACTATTCGAAATGATACGAAACTTCACATATCATTTATATATTTTACGAGGGAAGGTTATCATGGAAGTCCATTCAAAAAATCATCGGAAAATTAGTTTCTATGAATCTTTTCGAAATGCAAGTTTCGTTCAAAAATCATAGTATATTATACACTAGTTTCGGTCAAAAAAATCAAATTTAATTGGGGATTACATGAAATGATACGAGACTTTTCAGATCATTTAATATGTTAAGAGGGGAGGTTAAGATGGAAGTCCATTCACAAAAATCATCGGAAAACTAGATTCTTTGAAACTTTTCGAAATTCAAGTTTCGGCCAAACAATTATAATATATTATACACTAGTTTATACTAGTTTCGGTCAAAAATAATATTAAATCGGGGACTGTTTGAAATGATTAGAAACATCACATATCATTTATATATTTCACGAGGGAAGGATATAATGGAAGTCCATGCAAAAACTCATCGGAAAATTAGATTTTATAAAACTTTTTGAAATGCATGTTTCGGTCAAAAATCATAGTATATTATTATACACTAGTTTCGATCAAAAAAATAAAATTTAATTGGGGACTATTTGAAATGATACGAGACTTTTTAAGATCATTTGTATATGTTAAGAGGGAAGGTTATGATGGATGTCCATGTAAAAAAATAATCTGAAAATTTGATTCTATGAAACTTTTCGAAATGCATGTTTCTGCCAAAAAATCAAAATATATTATACACCATTTTATACTAGTTTCAGTCAAAAATCAAATTAAATCGGGGACTGTTTTGAAATGATACGAAACTTCGCATATCATTTATATATTTTACGAGGGAAGGTTATCATGGAAGTCCATGCAAAAAATCATATGAAAATTAGATTCTATGAAACTTTTCGAAATGCAAGTTTCTTTCAAAAATCATAGTATATTATACACTAGTTTCGGTCAAAAAAACAAATTTAATTGGGGACTATTTGAAATGATACGAGACTTTTCAGATCATTTATATATGTTAAGAGGGAAGGTTATGATGGAAGTTCATGCAAAAAAATCATCAGAAAACTGGATTCTATGAAACTTTTCGAAATGCAAGTTTCGGTAAAAAAATCCTAATATATTATACACTAGTTTATACTAGTTTCGGTCAAAAATCAGATTTAATCGAAGACTATTCGAAATGATACGAAACTTCACATATCATTTATATATTTTACGAGGGAAGGTTATCATGGAAGTCCATTCAAAAAATCATCGGAAAATTAGTTTCTATGAATCTTTTCGAAATGCAAGTTTCGTTCAAAAATCATAGTATATTATACACTAGTTTCGGTCAAAAAAATCAAATTTAATTGGGGATTACTTGAAATGATACGAGACTTTTCAGATCATTTAATATGTTAAGAGGGGAGGTTAAGATGAAAGTCCATTCACAAAAATCATCGGAAAACTAGATTCTTTGAAACTTTTCGAAATTCAAGTTTCGGCCAAACAATTATAATATATTATACACTAGTTTATACTAGTTTCGGTCAAAAATAATATTAAATCGGGGACTGTTTGAAATGATTAGAAACATCACATAATATTTATATATTTCACGAGGGAAGGATATAATGGAAGTCCATGCAAAAACTCATCGGAAAATTAAATTTTATAAAACTTTTTGAAATGCATGTTTCGGTCAAAAATCATAGTATATTATTATACACTAGTTTCGATCAAAAAAATAAAATTTAATTGGGGACTATTTGAAATGATACGAGACTTTTTAGATCATTTATATATGTTAAGAGGGAAGGTTATGATGGAAGTCCATGCAAAAAAATAATCTGAAAATTTGATTCTATGAAACTTTTCGAAATGCAAGTTTCTACCAAAAAATCATAATATATTATACACCAGTTTATACTAGTTTCGGTCAAAAATCAAATTAAATCGGGGACTATTCGAAATGATTCGAAACTTCGCATATCATTTATATATTTTACGAGGGAAGGTTATCATGGAAGTCCATGCAAAAAATCATATGAAAATTAGATTCTATGAAAATTTTCGAAATGAAAGTTTCTTTCAAAAATCATAGTATATTATACACTAGTTTCGGTAAAAAAACAAATTTAATTGGGGACTATTTGAAATGATACGAGACTTTTCAGATCATTTATATATGTTAAGAGGGAAGGTTATGATGGAAGTTCATGCAAAAAAATCATCAAAAAAACTGGATTCTATGAAACTTTTCGAAATGCAAGTTTCGGTAAAAAAATCCTAATATATTATACACTAGTTTATACTAGTTTCGGTCAAAAATCAGATTAAATCGAAGACTATTCGAAATGATACGAAACTTCACATATCATTTATATATTTTACGAGGGAAGGTTATCATGGAAGTCCATTCAAAAAATCATCGGAAAATTAGTTTCTATGAATCTTTTCGAAATGCATGTTTCGTTCAAAAATCATAGTATATTATACACTAGTTTCGGTCAAAAAAATCAAATTTAATTGGGGATTACTTGAAATGATACGAGACTTTTCAGATCATTTAATATGTTAAGAGGGGAGGTTAAGATGGAAGTCCATTCACAAAAATCATCGGAAAACTAGATTCTTTGAAACTTTTCGAAATTCAAGTTTCGGCCAAACAATTATAATATATTATACACTAGTTTATACTAGTTTCGGTCAAAAATAATATTAAATCGGGGACTGTTTGAAATGATTAGAAACATCACATATCATTTATATATTTCACGAGGGAAGGATATAATGGAAGTCCATGCAAAAACTCATCGGAAAATTAGATTTTATAAAACTTTTTGAAATGCATGTTTCGGTCAAAAATCATAGTATATTATTATACACTAGTTTCGATCAAAAAAATAAAATTTAATTGGGGACTATTTGAAATGATACGAGACTTTTTAAGATCATTTGTATATGTTAAGAGGGAAGGTTATGATGGATGTCCATGTAAAAAAATAATCTGAAAATTTGATTCTATGAAACTTTTCGAAATGCATGTTTCTGCCAAAAAATCAAAATATATTATACACCATTTTATACTAGTTTCAGTCAAAAATCAAATTAAATCGGGGACTGTTTTGAAATGATACGAAACTTCGCATATCATTTATATATTTTACGAGGGAAGGTTATCATGGAAGTCCATGCAAAAAATCATATGAAAATTAGATTCTATGAAACTTTTCGAAATGCAAGTTTCTTTCAAAAATCATAGTATATTATACACTAGTTTCGGTCAAAAAAACAAATTTAATTGGGGACTATTTGAAATGATACGAGACTTTTCAGATCATTTATATATGTTAAGAGGGAAGGTTATGATGGAAGTTCATGCAAAAAAATCATCAGAAAACTGGATTCTATGAAACTTTTCGAAATGCAAGTTTCGGTAAAAAAATCCTAATATATTATACACTAGTTTATACTAGTTTCGGTCAAAAATCAGATTTAATCGAAGACTATTCGAAATGATACGAAACTTCACATATCATTTATATATTTTACGAGGGAAGGTTATCATGGAAGTCCATTCAAAAAATCATCGGAAAATTAGTTTCTATGAATCTTTTCGAAATGCAAGTTTCGTTCAAAAATCATAGTATATTATACACTAGTTTCGGTCAAAAAAATCAAATTTAATTGGGGATTACTTGAAATGATACGAGACTTTTCAGATCATTTAATATGTTAAGAGGGGAGGTTAAGATGAAAGTCCATTCACAAAAATCATCGGAAAACTAGATTCTTTGAAACTTTTCGAAATTCAAGTTTCGGCCAAACAATTATAATATATTATACACTAGTTTATACTAGTTTCGGTCAAAAATAATATTAAATCGGGGACTGTTTGAAATGATTAGAAACATCACATAATATTTATATATTTCACGAGGGAAGGATATAATGGAAGTCCATGCAAAAACTCATCGGAAAATTAAATTTTATAAAACTTTTTGAAATGCATGTTTCGGTCAAAAATCATAGTATATTATTATACACTAGTTTCGATCAAAAAAATAAAATTTAATTGGGGACTATTTGAAATGATACGAGACTTTTTAGATCATTTATATATGTTAAGAGGGAAGGTTATGATGGAAGTCCATGCAAAAAAATAATCTGAAAATTTGATTCTATGAAACTTTTCGAAATGCAAGTTTCTACCAAAAAATCATAATATATTATACACCAGTTTATACTAGTTTCGGTCAAAAATCAAATTAAATCGGGGACTATTCGAAATGATTCGAAACTTCGCATATCATTTATATATTTTACGAGGGAAGGTTATCATGGAAGTCCATGCAAAAAATCATATGAAAATTAGATTCTATGAAAATTTTCGAAATGAAAGTTTCTTTCAAAAATCATAGTATATTATACACTAGTTTCGGTAAAAAAACAAATTTAATTGGGGACTATTTGAAATGATACGAGACTTTTCAGATCATTTATATATGTTAAGAGGGAAGGTTATGATGGAAGTTCATGCAAAAAAATCATCAAAAAAACTGGATTCTATGAAACTTTTCGAAATGCAAGTTTCGGTAAAAAAATCCTAATATATTATACACTAGTTTATACTAGTTTCGGTCAAAAATCAGATTAAATCGAAGACTATTCGAAATGATACGAAACTTCACATATCATTTATATATTTTACGAGGGAAGGTTATCATGGAAGTCCATTCAAAAAATCATCGGAAAATTAGTTTCTATGAATCTTTTCGAAATGCATGTTTCGTTCAAAAATCATAGTATATTATACACTAGTTTCGGTCAAAAAAATCAAATTTAATTGGGGATTACTTGAAATGATACGAGACTTTTCAGATCATTTAATATGTTAAGAGGGGAGGTTAAGATGGAAGTCCATTCACAAAAATCATCGGAAAACTAGATTCTTTGAAACTTTTCGAAATTCAAGTTTCGGCCAAACAATTATAATATATTATACACTAGTTTATACTAGTTTCGGTCAAAAATAATATTAAATCGGGGACTGTTTGAAATGATTAGAAACATCACATATCATTTATATATTTCACGAGGGAAGGATATAATGGAAGTCCATGCAAAAACTCATCGGAAAATTAGATTTTATAAAACTTTTTGAAATGCATGTTTCGGTCAAAAATCATAGTATATTATTATACACTAGTTTCGATCAAAAAAATAAAATTTAATTGGGGACTATTTGAAATGATACGAGACTTTTTAAGATCATTTGTATATGTTAAGAGGGAAGGTTATGATGGATGTCCATGTAAAAAAATAATCTGAAAATTTGATTCTATGAAACTTTTCGAAATGCATGTTTCTGCCAAAAAATCAAAATATATTATACACCATTTTATACTAGTTTCGGTCAAAAATCAAATTAAATCGGGGACTGTTTTGAAATGATACGAAACTTCGCATATCATTTATATATTTTACGAGGGAAGGTTATCATGGAAGTCCATGCAAAAAATCATATGAAAATTAGATTCTATGAAACTTTTCGAAATGCAAGTTTCTTTCAAAAATCATAGTATATTATACACTAGTTTCGGTCAAAAAAACAAATTTAATTGGGGACTATTTGAAATGATACGAGACTTTTCAGATCATTTATATATGTTAAGAGGGAAGGTTATGATGAAAGTTCATGCAAAAAAATCATCAGAAAACTGGATTCTATGAAACTTTTCGAAATGCAAGTTTCGGTAAAAAAATCCTAATATATTATACACTAGTTTATACTAGTTTCGGTCAAAAATTAGATTAAATCGAAGACTATTCGAAATGATACGAAACTTCACATATCATTTATATATTTTACGAGGGAAGGTTATCATGGAAGTCCATTCAAAAAATCATCGGAAAATTAGTTTCTATGAATCTTTTCGAAATGCAAGTTTCGGTCAAAAATCATATTATATTATACACTAGTTTCGGTCAAAAAAATCAAATTTAATTGGGGATTACTTGAAATGATACGGGACTTTTCAGATCATTTAATATGTTAAGAGGGAGGTTATGATGGAAGTCCATTCACAAAAATCATCGGAAAACTAGATTCTTTGAAACTTTTCGAAATGCAATTTTCGGCAAAACAATTATAATATATTATACACTAGTTTAAACTAGTTTCGGTCAAAAATCAAATTAAATCGGGGACTGTTTGAAATGATTCGAAACCTCACATATCATTTACATATTTCACGAGGGAAGGATATAATGGAAGTCCATGCAAAAACTCATCGGAAAATTAGATTTTATAAAACTTTTTGAAATGCATGTTTCGGTCAAAAATCATAGTATATTATTATAAACTAGTTTCTGTCAAAAAAATAAAATTTAATTGGGGACTATTTGAAATGATACGAGACTTTTTAGATCATTTATATATGTTAAGAGGGAAGGTTATGATGGAAGTCCATGCAAAAAAATAATCTGAAAATTTGATTCTATGAAACTTTTCGAAATGCAAGTTTCTACCAAAAAATCATAATATATTATACATTAGTTTATACTAATTTCGGTCAAAAATCAAATTAAATCGGGGACTATTCGAAATGATTCGAAACTTTGCATATCATTTATATATTTTACGAGGGAAGGTTATCATGGAAGTCCATGCAAAAAATCATATGAAAATTAGATTCTATGAAACTTTTCGAAATGCATGTTTCGGTCAAAAATAATAGTATATTATACACTAGTTTCGGTCAAAAAAATCAAATTTAATTGGGGATTACTTGAAATGATACGTGACTTTTCAGATCATTTAATATGTTAAGAGGGGAGGTTATGATGGAAGTCCATTCACAAAAATCATCGGAAAACTATATTCTTTGAAACTTTTCGAAATGCAAGTTTCGGCCAAACAATTATAATATATTATACACTATTTAATACTAGTTTCGGTCAAAAATCAAATTAAATCGGGGACTGTTTGAAATGATTCGAAACTTCACATATCATTTATATATTTCACGAGGGAAGGATATAATGGAAGTCCATGCAAAAACTCATCGGAAAATTAGATTTTATAAAACTTTTTGAAATGCATGTTTCGGTCAAAAATCATAGTATATTATTATACACTAGTTTCTGTCAAAAAAATAAAATTTAATTGGGGACTATTTGAAATGATACGAGACTTTTTAGATCATTTATATATGTTAAGAGGGAAGGTTATGATGGAAGTCCATGCAAAAAAATAATCTGAAAATTTGATTCTATGAAACTTTTCGAAATGCAAGTTTCTACCAAAAAATCATAATATATTATACTCTAGTTTATACTAGTTTCGGTCAAAAATCAAATTAAATCGGGGACTATTCGAAATGATTCGAAACTTCGCATATCATTTATATTTTTTACGAGGGAAGGTTATCATGGAAGTCCATGCAAAAATCATATGAAAATTAGATTCTATGAAACTTTTCGAAATGCATGTTTCGGTCAAAAATCATAGTCTATTATACACTAGTTTCGGTCAATAAAATCAAAATTAATTGGGGATTTATTGAAATGATACGTGAATTTTCAGATCATTTAATATGTTAAGAGGGGAGGTTATGATGGAAGTCCATTCACAAAAATCATCGGAAAACTATATTCTTTGAAACTTTTCGAAATGCATGTTTCGGCCAAACAATTATAATATATTATACACTAATTTATACTAGTTTCGGTCAAAAATCAAATTAAATAGGGGACTATTTGAAATGATTCGAAACCTCACATATCATTTATATATTTCACGAGGGAAGGATATAATGGAAGTCCATGCAAAAACTCATCGGAAAATTAGATTTTATAAAAAATTTTGAAATGCATGTTTCGGTCAAAAATCATAGTATATTATTATACATTAGTTTCGGTCAAAAAAATAAAATTTAATTGGGGACTATTTGAAATGATACGAGTCTTTTTAGATCATTTATATATGTTAAGAGGGAAGGTTATGATGGAAGTCCATGCAAAAAAATAATCTGAAAATTTGATTCTATGAAACTTTTCGAAATGCAAGTTTCTACCAAAAAATCATAATATATTATACACCAGTTTATACTAGTTTTGGTCAAAAATCAAATTAAATCGGGGACTATTCGAAATGATTCGAAACTTCGCATATCATTTATATATTTTACGAGGGAAGGTTATCATGGAAGTCCATGCAAAAAATCATATGAAAATTAGATTCTATGAAACTTTTCGAAATGCAAGTTTCTTTCAAAAATCATAGTATATTATACACTAGTTTCGGTAAAAAAACAAATTTAATTGGGGACCATTTGAAATGATACGAGACTTTTCAGATCATTTATATATGTTAAGAGGGAAGGTTATGATGGAAGTCCATGCAAAAAAATCATCAGAAAATTTGATTCTATGAAACTTTTCGAAATGCAAGTTTCGGTAAAAAAATCCTAATATATTATACACTAGTTTATACTAGTTTCGGTCAAAAATCAGATTAAATCGAAGACTATTCGAAATGATATGAAACTTCACATATCATTTATATATTTTACGAGGGAACGTTATCATGGAAGTCCATTCAAAAAATCATCGGAAAATTAGTTTCTATGAATCTTTTCGAAATGCAAGTTTCGGTCAAAAATCATATTATATTATACACTAGTTTCGGTCAAAAAAATCAAATTTAATTGGGGATTACTTGAAATGATACGAGACTTTTCAGATCATTTAATATGTTAAGAGGGAGGTTATGATGGAAGTCCATTCACAAAAATCATCGGAAAACTAGATTCTTTGAAACTTTTCGAAATGCAATTTTCGGCCAAACAATTATAATATATTATACACTAGTTTATACTAGTTTCGGTCAAAAATCAAATTAAATCGGGGACTATTCGAAATGATTCGAAACTTCGCATATCATTTATATATTTTACGAGGGAAGGTTATCATGGAAGTCCATGCAAAAAATCATATGAAAATTAGATTCTATGAAACTTTTCGAAATGCATGTTTCGGTCAAAAATCATAGTATATTATTATACACTAGTTTCGGTCAAAAAAATAAAATTTAATTGGGGACTATTTGAAATGATACGAGACTTTTTAGATCATTTATATATGTTAAGAGGGAAGGTTATGATGGAAGTCCATGCAAAAAAATAATCTGAAAATTTGATTCTATGAAACTTTTCGCAATGCAAGTTTCTACCAAAAAATCATAATATATTATACACCAGTTTATACTAGTTTCGGTCAAAAATCAAATTAAATCGGGGACTGTTTGAAATGATTCAAAACTTCACATATCATTTATATATTTCACGTGGGAAGGATATAATGGAAGTCCATGCAAAAACTCATCGGAAAATTAGATTTTATAAAACTTTTCGAAATGCATGTTTCGGTCAAAAATAATAGTATATTATTATACACTAGTTTCTGTCAAAAAAATAAAATTTAATTGGGGACTATTTGAAATGATACGAGACTTTTTAGATCATTTATATATGTTAAGAGGGAAGGTTATGATGGAAGTCCATGCAAAAAAATAATCTGAAAATTTGATTCTATGAAACTTTTCGAAATGCAAGTTTCTACCAAAAAATCATAATATATTATACTCCAGTTTATACTAGTTTCGGTCAAAAATCAAATAAAATCGGGGACTATTCTAAATGATTCGAAACTTCGCATATCATTTATATATTTTACGAGGGAAGGTTATCATGGAAGTCCATGCAAAAAATCATATGAAAATTAGATTCTATGAAACTTTTCGAAATGCATGTTTCGGACAAAAATCATAGTCTATTATACACTAGTTTCGGTCAATAAAATCAAATTTAATTGGGGATTACTTGAAATGATACGTGACTTTTCAGATCATTTAATATGTTAAGAGGGGAGGTTATGATGGAAGTCCATTCACAAAAATCATCGGAAAACTATATTCTTTGAAACTTTTCGAAATGCAAGTTTCGGCCAAACAATTATAATATATTATACACTAGTTTATACTAGTTTCGGTCAAAAATCAAATTAAATTGGGGACTATTAGAAATGATTCGAAACTTCGCATATCATTTATATATTTTACGAGGGAAGGTTATCATGGAAGTCCATGCAAAAAATCATATGAAAATTAGATTCTATGAAACTTTTCGAAATGCATGTTTCGGTCAAAAATCATAGTATATTATTATACACTAGTTTCGGTCAAAAAAATAAAATTTAATTGGGGACTATTTGAAATGATACGAGACTTTTTAGATCATTTATATATGTTAAGAGGGAAGGTTATGATGGAAGTCCATGCAAAAAAATAATCTGAAAATTTGATTCTATGAAACTTTTCGCAATGCAAGTTTCTACCAAAAAATCATAATATATTATACACCAGTTTATACTAGTTTCGGTCAAAAATCAAATTAAATCGGGGACTATTCGAAATGATTCGAAACTTTGCATATCATTTATATATTTTACGAGGGAAGGTTATCATGGAAGTCCATGCAAAAAATCATATGAAAATTAGATTCTATGAAACTTTTCGAAATGCAAGTTTCTTTCAAAAATCATAGTATATTATAGACTAGTTTCGGTAAACAAACAAATTTAATTGGGGACTATTTGAAATGATACGAGACTTTTTAGATCATTTATATATGTTAAGAGGGAAGGTTATGATGGAAGTTCATGCAAAAAAATCATCAGAAAACTGGATTCTATGAAACTTTTCGAAATGCAAGTTTCGGTAAAAAAATCCTAATATATTATACACTAGTTTATACTAGTTTCGGTCAAAAATCAAATTAAATCGGGGACTATTCGAAATGATTCGAAACTTCGCATATCATTTATATATTTTACGAGGGAAGGTTATCATGGAAGTCCATGCAAAAAATCATATGAAAATTAGATTCTATGAAACTTTTCGAAATGCATGTCTCGGTCAAAAATCATAGTATATTATACACTAGTTTCGGTCAAAAAAATCAAATTTAATTGGGGATTACTTGAAATGATACGAGACTTTTCAAATCATTTAATATGTTAAGAGGGGAGGTTATGATGGAAGTCCATTCACAAAAATCATCGGAAAACTATATTCTTTGAAACTTTTCGAAATGCAAGTTTCGGCCAAACAATTATAATATATTATACACTAGTTTATACTAGTTTCGGTCAAAAATCAAATTAAATCGGGGACTATTCGAAATGATTCGAAACTTCGCATATCATTTATATATTTTACGAGGGAAGGTTATCATGGAAGTCCATGCAAAAAATCATATGAAAATTAGATTCTATGAAACTTTTCGAAATGCATGTTTCGGTCAAAAATCATAGTATATTATTATACACTAGTTTCGGTCAAAAAAATAAAATTTAATTGGGGACTATTTGAAATGATACGAGACTTTTTAGATCATTTATATATGTTAAGAGGGAAGGTTATGATGGAAGTCCATGCAAAAAAATAATCTGAAAATTTGATTCTATGAAACTTTTCGCAATGCAAGTTTCTACCAAAAAATCATAATATATTATACACCAGTTTATACTAGTTTCGGTCAAAAATCAAATTAAATCGGGGACTATTCGAAATGATTCGAAACTTTGCATATCATTTATATATTTTACGAGGGAAGGTTATCATGGAAGTCCATGCAAAAAATCATATGAAAATTAGATTCTATGAAACTTTTCGAAATGCAAGTTTCTTTCAAAAATCATAGTATATTATAGACTAGTTTCGGTAAACAAACAAATTTAATTGGGGACTATTTGAAATGATACGAGACTTTTTAGATCATTTATATATGTTAAGAGGGAAGGTTATGATGGAAGTTCATGCAAAAAAATCATCAGAAAACTGGATTCTATGAAACTTTTCGAAATGCAAGTTTCGGTAAAAAAATCCTAATATATTATACACTAGTTTATACTAGTTTCGGTCAAAAATCAAATTAAATCGGGGACTATTCGAAATGATTCGAAACTTCGCATATCATTTATATATTTTACGAGGGAAGGTTATCATGGAAGTCCATGCAAAAAATCATATGAAAATTAGATTCTATGAAACTTTTCGAAATGCATGTCTCGGTCAAAAATCATAGTATATTATACACTAGTTTCGGTCAAAAAAATCAAATTTAATTGGGGATTACTTGAAATGATACGAGACTTTTCAAATCATTTAATATGTTAAGAGGGGAGGTTATGATGGAAGTCCATTCACAAAAATCATCGGAAAACTATATTCTTTGAAACTTTTCGAAATGCAAGTTTCGGCCAAACAATTATAATATATTATACACTAGTTTATACTAGTTTCGGTCAAAAATCAAATTAAATCGGGGACTGTTTGAAATGATTCGAAACTTCACATATCATTTATATATTTCACGAGGGAAGGATATAATGGAAGTCCATGCAAAAACTCATCGGAAAATAGAGATTTTATAAAACTTTTTGAAATGCATGTTTCGGTCAAAAATAATAGTATATTATTATACACTAGTTTCTGTCAAAAAAATAAAATTTAATTGGGGACTATTTGAAATGATACGAGACTTTTTAGATCATTTATATATGTTAAGAGGGAAGGTTATGATGGAAGTCCATGCAAAAAAATAATCTGAAAATTTGATTCTATGAAACTTTTCGAAATGCAAGTTTCTACCAAAAAATCATAATATATTATACTCCAGTTTATACTAGTTTCGGTCAAAAATCAAATAAAATCGGGGACTATTCGAAATTATTCGAAACATCGCATATCATTTATATATTTTACGAGGGAAGGTTATCATGGAAGTCCATGCAAAAAATCATATGAAAATTAGATTCTATGAAACTTTTCGAAATGCTTGTTTCGGTCAAAAATCATAGTCTATTATACACTAGTTTCGGTCAATAAAATCAAATTTAATTGGGGATTACTTGAAATGATACGTGACTTTTCAGATCATTTAATATGTTAAGAGGTGAGGTTATGATGGAAGTCCATTCACAAAAATCATCGGAAAACTATATTCTTTGAAACTTTTCGAAATGCAAGTTTCGGCCAAACAATTATAATATATTATACACTAGTTTATACTAGTTTCGGTCAAAAATCAAATTAAATCGGGGACTATTCGAAATGATTCGAAACTTCGCATATCATTTATATATTTTACGAGGGAAGGTTATCATGGAAGTCCATGCAAAAAATCATATGAAAATTAGATTCTATGAAACTTTTCGAAATGCATGTCTCGGTCAAAAATCATAGTATATTATACACTAGTTTCGGTCAAAAAAATCAAATTTAATTGGGGATTACTTGAAATGATACGAGACTTTTCAAATCATTTAATATGTTAAGAGGGGAGGTTATGATGGAAGTCCATTCACAAAAATCATCGGAAAACTATATTCTTTGAAACTTTTCGAAATGCAAGTTTCGGCCAAACAATTATAATATATTATACACTAGTTTATACTAGTTTCGGTCAAAAATCAAATTAAATCGGGGACTGTTTGAAATGATTCGAAACTTCACATATCATTTATATATTTCACGAGGGAAGGATATAATGGAAGTCCATGCAAAAACTCATCGGAAAATTAGATTTTATAAAACTTTTTGAAATGCATGTTTCGGTCAAAAATAATAGTATATTATTATACACTAGTTTCTGTCAAAAAAATAAAATTTAATTGGGGACTATTTGAAATGATACGAGACTTTTTAGATCATTTATATATGTTAAGAGGGAAGGTTATGATGGAAGTCCATGCAAAAAAATAATCTGAAAATTTGATTCTATGAAACTTTTCGAAATGCAAGTTTCTACCAAAAAATCATAATATATTATACTCCAGTTTATACTAGTTTCGGTCAAAAATCAAATAAAATCGGGGACTATTCGAAATTATTCGAAACATCGCATATCATTTATATATTTTACGAGGGAAGGTTATCATGGAAGTCCATGCAAAAAATCATATGAAAATTAGATTCTATGAAACTTTTCGAAATGCATGTTTCGGTCAAAAATCATAGTCTATTATACACTAGTTTCGGTCAATAAAATCAAATTTAATTGGGGATTACTTGAAATGATACGTGACTTTTCAGATCATTTAATATGTTAAGAGGGGAGGTTATGATGGAAGTCCATTCACAAAAATCATCGGAAAACTATATTCTTTGAAACTTTTCGAAATGCAAGTTTCGGCCAAACAATTATAATATATTATACACTAGTTTATACTAGTTTCGGTCAAAAATCAAATTAAATCGGGGACTATTCGAAATGATTCGAAACTTCGCATATCATTTATATATTTTACGAGGGAAGGTTATCATGGAAGTCCATGCAAAAAATCATATGAAAATTAGATTCTATGAAACTTTTCGAAATGCATGTTTCGGTCAAAAATCATAGTATATTATTATACACTAGTTTCGGTCAAAAAAATAAAATTTAATTGGGGACTATTTGAAATGATACGAGACTTTTTAGATCATTTATATATGTTAAGAGGGAAGGTTATGATGGAAGTCCATGCAAAAAAATAATCTGAAAATTTGATTCTATGAAACTTTTCGCAATGCAAGTTTCTACCAAAAAATCATAATATATTATACACCAGTTTATACTAGTTTCGGTCAAAAATCAAATTAAATCGGGGACTATTCGAAATGATTCGAAACTTTGCATATCATTTATATATTTTACGAGGGAAGGTTATCATGGAAGTCCATGCAAAAAATCATATGAAAATTAGATTCTATGAAACTTTTCGAAATGCAAGTTTCTTTCAAAAATCATAGTATATTATAGACTAGTTTCGGTAAACAAACAAATTTAATTGGGGACTATTTGAAATGATACGAGACTTTTCAGATCATTTATATATGTTAAGAGGGAAGGTTATGATGGAAGTTCATGCAAAAAAATCATCAGAAAACTGGATTCTATGAAACTTTTCGAAATGCAAGTTTCGGTAAAAAAATCCTAATATATTATACACTAGTTTATACTAGTTTCGGTCAAAAATCAAATTAAATCGGGGACTATTCGAAATGATTCGAAACTTCACATATCATTTATATATTTTACGAGGGAAGGTTATCATTGAAGTCCATGCAAAAAATCATATGAAAATTAGATTCTATGAAACTTTTCGAAATGCATGTCTCGGTCAAAAATCATAGTATATTATACACTAGTTTCGGTCAAAAAAATCAAATTTAATTGGGGATTACTTGAAATGATACGAGACTTTTCAAATCATTTAATATGTTAAGAGGGGAGGTTATGATGGAAGTCCATTCACAAAAATAATCGGAAAACTATATTCTTTGAAACTTTTCGAAATGCAAGTTTCGGCCAAACAATTATAATATATTATACACTAGTTTATACTAGTTTCGGTCAAAAATCAAATTAAATCGGGGACTATTCGAAATGATTCGAAACTTCGCATATCATTTATATATTTTACGAGGGAAGGTTATCATGGAAGTCCATGCAAAAAATCATATGAAAATTAGATTCTATGAAACTTTTCGAAATGCATGTCTCGGTCAAAAATCATAGTATATTATACACTAGTTTCGGTCAAAAAAATCAAATTTAATTGGGGATTACTTGAAATGATACGAGACTTTTCAAATCATTTAATATGTTAAGAGGGGAGGTTATGATGGAAGTCCATTCACAAAAATCATCGGAAAACTATATTCTTTGAAACTTTTCGAAATGCAAGTTTCGGCCAAACAATTATAATATATTATACACTAGTTTATACTAGTTTCGGTCAAAAATCAAATTAAATCGGGGACTGTTTGAAATGATTCGAAACTTCACATATCATTTATATATTTCACGAGGGAAGGATATAATGGAAGTCCATGCAAAAACTCATCGGAAAATTAGATTTTATAAAACTTTTTGAAATGCATGTTTCGGTCAAAAATAATAGTATATTATTATACACTAGTTTCTGTCAAAAAAATAAAATTTAATTGGGGACTATTTGAAATGATACGAGACTTTTTAGATCATTTATATATGTTAAGAGGGAAGGTTATGATGGAAGTCCATGCAAAAAAATAATCTGAAAATTTGATTCTATGAAACTTTTCGAAATGCAAGTTTCTACCAAAAAATCATAATATATTATACTCCAGTTTATACTAGTTTCGGTCAAAAATCAAATAAAATCGGGGACTATTCGAAATTATTCGAAACATCGCATATCATTTATATATTTTACGAGGGAAGGTTATCA
Organism: Lathyrus aphaca; assembly: GCA_963966055.1. Lineage (NCBI taxonomy): Eukaryota > Viridiplantae > Streptophyta > Magnoliopsida > Fabales > Fabaceae > Lathyrus > Lathyrus aphaca. The sequence goes on from OZ014525.1 coordinate 500,412,131, forward strand.
TGGAAGTCCATGCAAAAAATCATATGAAAATTAGATTCTATGAAACTTTTCGAAATGCATGTTTCGGTCAAAAATCATAGTCTATTATACACTAGTTTCGGTCAATAAAATCAAATTTAATTGGGGATTACTTGAAATGATACGTGACTTTTCAGATCATTTAATATGTTAAGAGGGGAGGTTATGATGGAAGTCCATTCACAAAAATCATCGGAAAACTATATTCTTTGAAACTTTTCGAAATGCAAGTTTCGGCCAAACAATTATAATATATTATACACTAGTTTATACTAGTTTCGGTCAAAAATCAAATTAAATCGGGGACTATTCGAAATGATTCGAAACTTCGCATATCATTTATATATTTTACGAGGGAAGGTTATCATGGAAGTCCATGCAAAAAATCATATGAAAATTAGATTCTATGAAACTTTTCGAAATGCATGTTTCGGTCAAAAATCATAGTATATTATTATACACTAGTTTCGGTCAAAAAAATAAAATTTAATTGGGGACTATTTGAAATGATACGAGACTTTTTAGATCATTTATATATGTTAAGAGGGAAGGTTATGATGGAAGTCCATGCAAAAAAATAATCTGAAAATTTGATTCTATGAAACTTTTCGCAATGCAAGTTTCTACCAAAAAATCATAATATATTATACACCAGTTTATACTAGTTTCGGTCAAAAATCAAATTAAATCGGGGACTATTCGAAATGATTCGAAACTTTGCATATCATTTATATATTTTACGAGGGAAGGTTATCATGGAAGTCCATGCAAAAAATCATATGAAAATTAGATTCTATGAAACTTTTCGAAATGCAAGTTTCTTTCAAAAATCATAGTATATTATAGACTAGTTTCGGTAAACAAACAAATTTAATTGGGGACTATTTGAAATGATACGAGACTTTTCAGATCATTTATATATGTTAAGAGGGAAGGTTATGATGGAAGTTCATGCAAAAAAATCATCAGAAAACTGGATTCTATGAAACTTTTCGAAATGCAAGTTTCGGTAAAAAAATCCTAATATATTATACACTAGTTTATACTAGTTTCGGTCAAAAATCAAATTAAATCGGGGACTATTCGAAATGATTCGAAACTTCACATATCATTTATATATTTTACGAGGGAAGGTTATCATTGAAGTCCATGCAAAAAATCATATGAAAATTAGATTCTATGAAACTTTTCGAAATGCATGTCTCGGTCAAAAATCATAGTATATTATACACTAGTTTCGGTCAAAAAAATCAAATTTAATTGGGGATTACTTGAAATGATACGAGACTTTTCAAATCATTTAATATGTTAAGAGGGGAGGTTATGATGGAAGTCCATTCACAAAAATCATCGGAAAACTATATTCTTTGAAACTTTTCGAAATGCAAGTTTCGGCCAAACAATTATAATATATTATACACTAGTTTATACTAGTTTCGGTCAAAAATCAAATTAAATCGGGGACTGTTTGAAATGATTCGAAACTTCACATATCATTTATATATTTCACGAGGGAAGGATATAATGGAAGTCCATGCAAAAACTCATCGGAAAATTAGATTTTATAAAACTTTTTGAAATGCATGTTTCGGTCAAAAATAATAGTATATTATTATACACTAGTTTCTGTCAAAAAAATAAAATTTAATTGGGGACTATTTGAAATGATACGAGACTTTTTAGATCATTTATATATGTTAAGAGGGAAGGTTATGATGGAAGTCCATGCAAAAAAATAATCTGAAAATTTGATTCTATGAAACTTTTCGAAATGCAAGTTTCTACCAAAAAATCATAATATATTATACTCCAGTTTATACTAGTTTCGGTCAAAAATCAAATAAAATCGGGGACTATTCGAAATTATTCGAAACATCGCATATCATTTATATATTTTACGAGGGAAGGTTATCATGGAAGTCCATGCAAAAAATCATATGAAAATTAGATTCTATGAAACTTTTCGAAATGCATGTTTCGGTCAAAAATCATAGTCTATTATACACTAGTTTCGGTCAATAAAATCAAATTTAATTGGGGATTACTTGAAATGATACGTGACTTTTCAGATCATTTAATATGTTAAGAGGGGAGGTTATGATGGAATTCCATTCACAAAAATCATCGGAAAACTATATTCTTTGAAACTTTTCGAAATGCAAGTTTCGGCCAAACAATTATAATATATTATACACTAGTTTATACTAGTTTCGGTCAAAAATCAAATTAAATCGGGGACTATTCGAAATGATTCGAGACTTCGCATATCATTTATATATTTTACGAGGGAAGGTTATCATGGAAGTCCATGCAAAAAATCATATGAAAATTAGATTCTATGAAACTTTTCGAAATGCATGTTTCGGTCAAAAATCATAGTATATTATTATACACTAGTTTCGGTCAAAAAAATAAAATTTAATTGGGGACTATTTGAAATGATACGAGACTTTTTAGATCATTTATATATGTTAAGAGGGAAGGTTATGATGGAAGTCCATGCAAAAAAATAATCTGAAAATTTGATTCTATGAAACTTTTCGCAATGCAAGTTTCTACCAAAAAATCATAATATATTATACACCAGTTTATACTAGTTTCGGTCAAAAATCAAATTAAATCGGGGACTATTCGAAATGATTCGAAACTTTGCATATCATTTATATATTTTACGAGGGAAGGTTATCATGGAAGTCCATGCAAAAAATCATATGAAAATTAGATTCTATGAAACTTTTCGAAATGCAAGTTTCTTTCAAAAATCATAGTATATTATAGACTAGTTTTGGTAAACAAACAAATTTAATTGGGGACTATTTGAAATGATACGAGACTTTTCAGATCATTTATATATGTTAAGAGGGAAGGTTATGATGGAAGTTCATGCAAAAAAATCATCAGAAAACTGGATTCTATGAAACTTTTCGAAATGCAAGTTTCGGTAAAAAAATCCTAATATATTATACACTAGTTTATACTAGTTTCGGTCAAAAATCAAATTAAATCGGGGACTATTCGAAATGATTCGAAACTTCACATATCATTTATATATTTTACGAGGGAAGGTTATCATTGAAGTCCATGCAAAAAATCATATGAAAATTAGATTCTATGAAACTTTTCGAAATGCATGTCTCGGTCAAAAATCATAGTATATTATACACTAGTTTCGGTCAAAAAAATCAAATTTAATTGGGGATTACTTGAAATGATACGAGACTTTTCAAATCATTTAATATGTTAAGAGGGGAGGTTATGATGGAAGTCCATTCACAAAAATCATCGGAAAACTATATTCTTTGAAACTTTTCGAAATGCAAGTTTCGGCCAAACAATTATAATATATTATACACTAGTTTATACTAGTTTCGGTCAAAAATCAAATTAAATCGGGGACTGTTTGAAATGATTCGAAACTTCACATATCATTTATATATTTCACGAGGGAAGGATATAATGGAAGTCCATGCAAAAACTCATCGGAAAATTAGATTTTATAAAACTTTTTGAAATGCATGTTTCGGTCAAAAATAATAGTATATTATTATACACTAGTTTCTGTCAAAAAAATAAAATTTAATTGGGGACTATTTGAAATGATACGAGACTTTTTAGATCATTTATATATGTTAAGAGGGAAGGTTATGATGGAAGTCCATGCAAAAAAATAATCTGAAAATTTGATTCTATGAAACTTTTCGAAATGCAAGTTTCTACCAAAAAATCATAATATATTATACTCCAGTTTATACTAGTTTCGGTCAAAAATCAAATAAAATCGGGGACTATTCGAAATTATTCGAAACATCGCATATCATTTATATATTTTACGAGGGAAGGTTATCATGGAAGTCCATGCAAAAAATCATATGAAAATTAGATTCTATGAAACTTTTCGAAATGCATGTTTCGGTCAAAAATCATAGTCTATTATACACTAGTTTCGGTCAATAAAATCAAATTTAATTGGGGATTACTTGAAATGATACGTGACTTTTCAGATCATTTAATATGTTAAGAGGGGAGGTTATGATGGAATTCCATTCACAAAAATCATCGGAAAACTATATTCTTTGAAACTTTTCGAAATGCAAGTTTCGGCCAAACAATTATAATATATTATACACTAGTTTATACTAGTTTCGGTCAAAAATCAAATTAAATCGGGGACTATTCGAAATGATTCGAGACTTCGCATATCATTTATATATTTTACGAGGGAAGGTTATCATGGAAGTCCATGCAAAAAATCATATGAAAATTAGATTCTATGAAACTTTTCGAAATGCATGTTTCGGTCAAAAATCATAGTATATTATTATACACTAGTTTCGGTCAAAAAAATAAAATTTAATTGGGGACTATTTGAAATGATACGAGACTTTTTAGATCATTTATATATGTTAAGAGGGAAGGTTATGATGGAAGTCCATGCAAAAAAATAATCTGAAAATTTGATTCTATGAAACTTTTCGCAATGCAAGTTTCTACCAAAAAATCATAATATATTATACACCAGTTTATACTAGTTTCGGTCAAAAATCAAATTAAATCGGGGACTATTCGAAATGATTCGAAACTTTGCATATCATTTATATATTTTACGAGGGAAGGTTATCATGGAAGTCCATGCAAAAAATCATATGAAAATTAGATTCTATGAAACTTTTCGAAATGCAAGTTTCTTTCAAAAATCATAGTATATTATAGACTAGTTTCGGTAAACAAACAAATTTAATTGGGGACTATTTGAAATGATACGAGACTTTTCAGATCATTTATATATGTTAAGAGGGAAGGTTATGATGGAAGTTCATGCAAAAAAATCATCAGAAAACTGGATACTATGAAACTTTTCGAAATGCAAGTTTCGGTAAAAAAATCCTAATATATTATACACTAGTTTATACTAGTTTTGGTCAAAAATCAAATTAAATCGGGGACTATTCGAAATGATTCGAAACTTCGCATATCATTTATATATTTTAAGAGGGAAGGTTATCATGGAAGTCCATGCAAAAAATCATATGAAAATTAGATTCTATGAAACTTTTCGAAATGCATGTTTCGGTCAAAAATCATAGTATATTATACACTAGTTTCGGTCAAAAAAATCAAATTTAATTGGGGATTACTTGAAATGATACGAGACTTTTCAAATCATTTAATATGTTAAGAGGGGAGGTTATGATGGAAGTCCATTCACAAAAATCATCGGAAAACTATATTCTTTGAAACTTTTCGAAATGCAAGTTTCGGCCAAACAATTATAATATATTATACACTAGTTTATACTAGTTTCGGTCAAAAATCAAATTAAATCGGGGACTATTTGAAATGATTCGAAACTTCACATATCATTTATATATTTCACGAGGGAAGGATATAATGGAAGTCCATGCAAAAACTCATCGGAAAATTAGATTTTATAAAACTTTTTGAAATGCATGTTTCGGTCAAAAATAATAGTATATTATTATACACTAGTTTCTGTCAAAAAAATAAAATTTAATTGGGGACTATTTGAAATGATACGAGACTTTTTAGATCATTTATATATGTTAAGAGGGAAGGTTATGATGGAAGTCCATGCAAAAAAATAATCTGAAAATTTGATTCTATGGAACTTTTCGAAATGCAAGTTTCTACCAAAAAATCATAATATATTATACTCCAGTTTATACTAGTTTCGGTCAAAAATCAAATAAAATCGGGGACTATTCGAAATTATTCGAAAATCGCATATCATTTATATATTTTACGAGGGAAGGTTATCATGGAAGTCCATGCAAAAAATCATATGAAAATTAGATTCTATGAAACTTTTCGAAATGCATGTTTCGGTCAAAAATCATAGTCTATTATACACTAGTTTCGGTCAATAAAATCAAATTTAATTGGGGATTACTTGAAATGATACGTGACTTTTCAGATCATTTAATATGTTAAGAGGGGAGGTTATGATGGAAGTCCATTCACAAAAATCATCGGAAAACTATATTCTTTGAAACTTTTCGAAATGCAAGTTTCGGCCAAACAATTATAATATATTATACACTAGTTTATACTAGTTTCGGTCAAAAATCAAATTAAATCGGGGACTATTCGAAATGATTCGAAACTTCGCATATCATTTATATATTTTACGAGGGAAGGTTATCATGGAAGTCCATGCAAAAAATCATATGAAAATTAGATTCTATGAAACTTTTCGAAATGCATGTTTCGGTCAAAAATCATAGTATATTATTATACACTAGTTTCGGTCAAAAAAATAAAATTTAATTGGGGACTATTTGAAATGATACGAGACTTTTTAGATCATTTATATATGTTAAGAGGGAAGGTTATGATGGAAGTCCATGCAAAAAAATAATCTGAAAATTTGATTCTATGAAACTTTTCGCAATGCAAGTTTCTACCAAAAAATCATAATATATTATACACCAGTTTATACTAGTTTCGGTCAAAAATCAAATTAAATCGGGGACTATTCGAAATGATTCGAAACTTTGCATATCATTTATATATTTTACGAGGGAAGGTTATCATGGAAGTCCATGCAAAAAATCATATGAAAATTAGATTCTATGAAACTTTTCGAAATGCAAGTTTCTTTCAAAAATCATAGTATATTATAGACTAGTTTCGGTAAACAAACAAATTTAATTGGGGACTATTTGAAATGATACGAGACTTTTCAGATCATTTATATATGTTAAGAGGGAAGGTTATGATGGAAGTTCATGCAAAAAAATCATCAGAAAACTGGATTCTATGAAACTTTTCGAAATGCAAGTTTCGGTAAAAAAATCCTAATATATTATACACTAGTTTATACTAGTTTCGGTCAAAAATCAAATTAAATCGGGGACTATTCGAAATGATTCGAAACTTCACATATCATTTATATATTTTACGAGGGAAGGTTATCATTGAAGTCCATGCAAAAAATCATATGAAAATTAGATTCTATGAAACTTTTCGAAATGCATGTCTCGGTCAAAAATCATAGTATATTATACACTAGTTTCGGTCAAAAAAATCAAATTTAATTGGGGATTACTTGAAATGATACGAGACTTTTCAAATCATTTAATATGTTAAGAGGGGAGGTTATGATGGAAGTCCATTCACAAAAATCATCGGAAAACTATATTCTTTGAAACTTTTCGAAATGCAAGTTTCGGCCAAACAATTATAATATATTATACACTAGTTTATACTAGTTTCGGTCAAAAATCAAATTAAATCGGGGACTGTTTGAAATGATTCGAAACTTCACATATCATTTATATATTTCACGAGGGAAGGATATAATGGAAGTCCATGCAAAAACTCATCGGAAAATTAGATTTTATAAAACTTTTTGAAATGCATGTTTCGGTCAAAAATAATAGTATATTATTATACACTAGTTTCTGTCAAAAAAATAAAATTTAATTGGGGACTATTTGAAATGATACGAGACTTTTTAGATCATTTATATATGTTAAGAGGGAAGGTTATGATGGAAGTCCATGCAAAAAAATAATCTGAAAATTTGATTCTATGGAACTTTTCGAAATGCAAGTTTCTACCAAAAAATCATAATATATTATACTCCAGTTTATACTAGTTTCGGTCAAAAATCAAATAAAATCGGGGACTATTCGAAATTATTCGAAAATCGCATATCATTTATATATTTTACGAGGGAAGGTTATCATGGAAGTCCATGCAAAAAATCATATGAAAATTAGATTCTATGAAACTTTTCGAAATGCATGTTTCGGTCAAAAATCATAGTCTATTATACACTAGTTTCGGTCAATAAAATCAAATTTAATTGGGGATTACTTGAAATGATACGTGACTTTTCAGATCATTTAATATGTTAAGAGGGGAGGTTATGATGGAAGTCCATTCACAAAAATCATCGGAAAACTATATTCTTTGAAACTTTTCGAAATGCAAGTTTCGGCCAAACAATTATAATATATTATACACTAGTTTATACTAGTTTCGGTCAAAAATCAAATTAAATCGGGGACTATTCGAAATGATTCGAAACTTCGCATATCATTTATATATTTTACGAGGGAAGGTTATCATGGAAGTCCATGCAAAAAATCATATGAAAATTAGATTCTATGAAACTTTTCGAAATGCATGTTTCGGTCAAAAATCATAGTATATTATTATACACTAGTTTCGGTCAAAAAAATAAAATTTAATTGGGGACTATTTGAAATGATACGAGACTTTTTAGATCATTTATATATGTTAAGAGGGAAGGTTATGATGGAAGTCCATGCAAAAAAATAATCTGAAAATTTGATTCTATGAAACTTTTCGCAATGCAAGTTTCTACCAAAAAATCATAATATATTATACACCAGTTTATACTAGTTTCGGTCAAAAATCAAATTAAATCGGGGACTATTCGAAATGATTCGAAACTTTGCATATCATTTATATATTTTACGAGGGAAGGTTATCATGGAAGTCCATGCAAAAAATCATATGAAAATTAGATTCTATGAAACTTTTCGAAATGCAAGTTTCTTTCAAAAATCATAGTATATTATAGACTAGTTTCGGTAAACAAACAAATTTAATTGGGGACTATTTGAAATGATACGAGACTTTTCAGATCATTTATATATGTTAAGAGGGAAGGTTATGATGGAAGTTCATGCAAAAAAATCATCAGAAAACTGGATTCTATGAAACTTTTCGAAATGCAAGTTTCGGTAAAAAAATCCTAATATATTATACACTAGTTTATACTAGTTTCGGTCAAAAATCAAATTAAATCGGGGACTATTCGAAATGATTCGAAACTTCACATATCATTTATATATTTTACGAGGGAAGGTTATCATTGAAGTCCATGCAAAAAATCATATGAAAATTAGATTCTATGAAACTTTTCGAAATGCATGTCTCGGTCAAAAATCATAGTATATTATACACTAGTTTCGGTCAAAAAAATCAAATTTAATTGGGGATTACTTGAAATGATACGAGACTTTTCAAATCATTTAATATGTTAAGAGGGGAGGTTATGATGGAAGTCCATTCACAAAAATCATCGGAAAACTATATTCTTTGAAACTTTTCGAAATGCAAGTTTCGGCCAAACAATTATAATATATTATACACTAGTTTATACTAGTTTCGGTCAAAAATCAAATTAAATCGGGGACTGTTTGAAATGATTCGAAACTTCACATATCATTTATATATTTCACGAGGGAAGGATATAATGGAAGTCCATGCAAAAACTCATCGGAAAATTAGATTTTATAAAACTTTTTGAAATGCATGTTTCGGTCAAAAATAATAGTATATTATTATACACTAGTTTCTGTCAAAAAAATAAAATTTAATTGGGGACTATTTGAAATGATACGAGACTTTTTAGATCATTTATATATGTTAAGAGGGAAGGTTATGATGGAAGTCCATGCAAAAAAATAATCTGAAAATTTGATTCTATGAAACTTTTCGAAATGCAAGTTTCTACCAAAAAATCATAATATATTATACTCCAGTTTATACTAGTTTCGGTCAAAAATCAAATAAAATCGGGGACTATTCGAAATTATTCGAAACATCGCATATCATTTATATATTTTACGAGGGAAGGTTATCATGGAAGTCCATGCAAAAAATCATATGAAAATTAGATTCTATGAAACTTTTCGAAATGCATGTTTCGGTCAAAAATCATAGTCTATTATACACTAGTTTCGGTCAATAAAATCAAATTTAATTGGGGATTACTTGAAATGATACGTGACTTTTCAGATCATTTAATATGTTAAGAGGGGAGGTTATGATGGAAGTCCATTCACAAAAATCATCGGAAAACTATATTCTTTGAAACTTTTCGAAATGCAAGTTTCGGCCAAACAATTATAATATATTATACACTAGTTTATACTAGTTTCGGTCAAAAATCAAATTAAATCGGGGACTATTCGAAATGATTCGAAACTTCGCATATCATTTATATATTTTACGAGGGAAGGTTATCATGGAAGTCCATGCAAAAAATCATATGAAAATTAGATTCTATGAAACTTTTCGAAATGCATGTTTCGGTCAAAAATCATAGTATATTATTATACACTAGTTTCGGTCAAAAAAATAAAATTTAATTGGGGACTATTTGAAATGATACGAGACTTTTTAGATCATTTATATATGTTAAGAGGGAAGGTTATGATGGAAGTCCATGCAAAAAAATAATCTGAAAATTTGATTCTATGAAACTTTTCGCAATGCAAGTTTCTACCAAAAAATCATAATATATTATACACCAGTTTATACTAGTTTCGGTCAAAAATCAAATTAAATCGGGGACTATTCGAAATGATTCGAAACTTTGCATATCATTTATATATTTTACGAGGGAAGGTTATCATGGAAGTCCATGCAAAAAATCATATGAAAATTAGATTCTATGAAACTTTTCGAAATGCAAGTTTCTTTCAAAAATCATAGTATATTATAGACTAGTTTCGGTAAACAAACAAATTTAATTGGGGACTATTTGAAATGATACGAGACTTTTCAGATCATTTATATATGTTAAGAGGGAAGGTTATGATGGAAGTTCATGCAAAAAAATCATCAGAAAACTGGATACTATGAAACTTTTCGAAATGCAAGTTTCGGTAAAAAAATCCTAATATATTATACACTAGTTTATACTAGTTTTGGTCAAAAATCAAATTAAATCGGGGACTATTCGAAATGATTCGAAACTTCGCATATCATTTATATATTTTAAGAGGGAAGGTTATCATGGAAGTCCATGCAAAAAATCATATGAAAATTAGATTCTATGAAACTTTTCGAAATGCATGTTTCGATCAAAAATCATAGTATATTATACACTAGTTTCGGTGAAAAAAAATCAAATTTAATTGGGGATTACTTGAAATGATACGAGACTTTTCAAATCATTTAATATGTTAAGAGGGGAGGTTATGATGGAAGTCCATTCACAAAAATCATCGGAAAACTATATTCTTTGAAACTTTTCGAAATGCAAGTTTCGGCCAAACAATTATAATATATTATACACTAGTTTATACTAGTTTCGGTCAAAAATCAAATTAAATCGGGGACTATTTGAAATGATTCGAAACTTCACATATCATTTATATATTTCACGAGGGAAGGATATAATGGAAGTCCATGCAAAAACTCATCGGAAAATTAGATTTTATAAAACTTTTTGAAATGCATGTTTCGGTCAAAAATAATAGTATATTATTATACACTAGTTTCTGTCAAAAAAATAAAATTTAATTGGGGACTATTTGAAATGATACGAGACTTTTTAGATCATTTATATATGTTAAGAGGGAAGGTTATGATGGAAGTCCATGCAAAAAAATAATCTGAAAATTTGATTCTATGAAACTTTTCGAAATGCAAGTTTCTACCAAAAAATCATAATATATTATACTCCAGTTTATACTAGTTTCGGTCAAAAATCAAATAAAATCGGGGACTATTCGAAATTATTCGAAAATCGCATATCATTTATATATTTTACGAGGGAAGGTTATCATGGAAGTCCATGCAAAAAATCATATGAAAATTAGATTCTATGAAACTTTTCGAAATGCATGTTTCGGTCAAAAATCATAGTCTATTATACACTAGTTTCGGTCAATAAAATCAAATTTAATTGGGGATTACTTGAAATGATACGTGACTTTTCAGATCATTTAATATGTTAAGAGGGGAGGTTATGATGGAAGTCCATTCACAAAAATCATCGGAAAACTATATTCTTTGAAACTTTTCGAAATGCAAGTTTCGGCCAAACAATTATAATATATTATACACTAGTTTATACTAGTTTCGGTAAAAAATCAAATTAAATCGGGGACTATTCGAAATGATTCGAAACTTCGCATATCATTTATATATTTTACGAGGGAAGGTTATCATGGAAGTCCATGCAAAAAATCATATGAAAATTAGATTCTATGAAACTTTTCGAAATGCATGTTTCGGTCAAAAATCATAGTATATTATTATACACTAGTTTCGGTCAAAAAAATAAAATTTAATTGGGGACTATTTGAAATGATACGAGACTTTTTAGATCATTTATATATGTTAAGAGGGAAGGTTATGATGGAAGTCCATGCAAAAAAATAATCTGAAAATTTGATTCTATGAAACTTTTCGCAATGCAAGTTTCTACCAAAAAATCATAATATATTATACACCAGTTTATACTAGTTTCGGTCAAAAATCAAATTAAATCGGGGACTATTCGAAATGATTCGAAACTTTGCATATCATTTATATATTTTACGAGGGAAGGTTATCATGGAAGTCCATGCAAAAAATCATATGAAAATTAGATTCTATGAAACTTTTCGAAATGCAAGTTTCTTTCAAAAATCATAGTATATTATAGACTAGTTTCGGTAAACAAACAAATTTAATTGAGGACTATTTGAAATGATACGAGACTTTTCAGATCATTTATATATGTTAAGAGGGAAGGTTATGATGGAAGTTCATGCAAAAAAATCATCAGAAAACTGGATTCTATGAAACTTTTCGAAATGCAAGTTTCGGTAAAAAAATCCTAATATATTATACACTAGTTTATACTAGTTTCGGTCAAAAATCAAATTAAATCGGGGACTATTCGAAATGATTCGAAACTTCACATATCATTTATATATTTTACGAGGGAAGGTTATCATTGAAGTCCATGCAAAAAATCATATGAAAATTAGATTCTATGAAACTTTTCGAAATGCATGTCTCGGTCAAAAATCATAGTATATTATACACTAGTTTCGGTCAAAAAAATCAAATTTAATTGGGGATTACTTGAAATGATACGAGACTTTTCAAATCATTTAATATGTTAAGAGGGGAGGTTATGATGGAAGTCCATTCACAAAAATCATCGGAAAACTATATTCTTTGAAACTTTTCGAAATGCAAGTTTCGGCCAAACAATTATAATATATTATACACTAGTTTATACTAGTTTCGGTCAAAAATCAAATTAAATCGGGGACTGTTTGAAATGATTCGAAACTTCACATATCATTTATATATTTCACGAGGGAAGGATATAATGGAAGTCCATGCAAAAACTCATCGGAAAATTAGATTTTATAAAACTTTTTGAAATGCATGTTTCGGTCAAAAATAATAGTATATTATTATACACTAGTTTCTGTCAAAAAAATAAAATTTAATTGGGGACTATTTGAAATGATACGAGACTTTTTAGATCATTTATATATGTTAAGAGGGAAGGTTATGATGGAAGTCCATGCAAAAAAATAATCTGAAAATTTGATTCTATGAAACTTTTCGAAATGCAAGTTTCTACCAAAAAATCATAATATATTATACTCCAGTTTATACTAGTTTCGGTCAAAAATCAAATAAAATCGGGGACTATTCGAAATTATTCGAAACATCGCATATCATTTATATATTTTACGAGGGAAGGTTATCATGGAAGTCCATGCAAAAAATCATATGAAAATTAGATTCTATGAAACTTTTCGAAATGCATGTTTCGGTCAAAAATCATAGTCTATTATACACTAGTTTCGGTCAATAAAATCAAATTTAATTGGGGATTACTTGAAATGATACGTGACTTTTCAGATCATTTAATATGTTAAGAGGGGAGGTTATGATGGAAGTCCATTCACAAAAATCATCGGAAAACTATATTCTTTGAAACTTTTCGAAATGCAAGTTTCGGCCAAACAATTATAATATATTATACACTAGTTTATACTAGTTTCGGTCAAAAATCAAATTAAATCGGGGACTATTCGAAATGATTCGAAACTTCGCATATCATTTATATATTTTACGAGGGAAGGTTATCATGGAAGTCCATGCAAAAAATCATATGAAAATTAGATTCTATGAAACTTTTCGAAATGCATGTTTCGGTCAAAAATCATAGTATATTATTATACACTAGTTTCGGTCAAAAAAATAAAATTTAATTGGGGACTATTTGAAATGATACGAGACTTTTTAGATCATTTATATATGTTAAGAGGGAAGGTTATGATGGAAGTCCATGCAAAAAAATAATCTGAAAATTTGATTCTATGAAACTTTTCGCAATGCAAGTTTCTACCAAAAAATCATAATATATTATACACCAGTTTATACTAGTTTCGGTCAAAAATCAAATAAAATCGGGGACTATTCGAAATTATTCGAAAATCGCATATCATTTATATATTTTACGAGGGAAGGTTATCATGGAAGTCCATGCAAAAAATCATATGAAAATTAGATTCTATGAAACTTTTCGAAATGCATGTTTCGGTCAAAAATCATAGTCTATTATACACTAGTTTCGGTCAATAAAATCAAATTTAATTGGGGATTACTTGAAATGATACGTGACTTTTCAGATCATTTAATATGTTAAGAGGGGAGGTTATGATGGAAGTCCATTCACAAAAATCATCGGAAAACTATATTCTTTGAAACTTTTCGAAATGCAAGTTTCGGCCAAACAATTATAATATATTATACACTAGTTTATACTAGTTTCGGTAAAAAATCAAATTAAATCGGGGACTATTCGAAATGATTCGAAACTTCGCATATCATTTATATATTTTACGAGGGAAGGTTATCATGGAAGTCCATGCAAAAAATCATATGAAAATTAGATTCTATGAAACTTTTCGAAATGCATGTTTCGGTCAAAAATCATAGTATATTATTATACACTAGTTTCGGTCAAAAAAATAAAATTTAATTGGGGACTATTTGAAATGATACGAGACTTTTTAGATCATTTATATATGTTAAGAGGGAAGGTTATGATGGAAGTCCATGCAAAAAAATAATCTGAAAATTTGATTCTATGAAACTTTTCGCAATGCAAGTTTCTACCAAAAAATCATAATATATTATACACCAGTTTATACTAGTTTCGGTCAAAAATCAAATTAAATCGGGGACTATTCGAAATGATTCGAAACTTTGCATATCATTTATATATTTTACGAGGGAAGGTTATCATGGAAGTCCATGCAAAAAATCATATGAAAATTAGATTCTATGAAACTTTTCGAAATGCAAGTTTCTTTCAAAAATCATAGTATATTATAGACTAGTTTCGGTAAACAAACAAATTTAATTGGGGACTATTTGAAATGATACGAGACTTTTCAGATCATTTATATATGTTAAGAGGGAAGGTTATGATGGAAGTTCATGCAAAAAAATCATCAGAAAACTGGATTCTATGAAACTTTTCGAAATGCAAGTTTCGGTAAAAAAATCCTAATATATTATACACTAGTTTATACTAGTTTCGGTCAAAAATCAAATTAAATCGGGGACTATTCGAAATGATTCGAAACTTCACATATCATTTATATATTTTACGAGGGAAGGTTATCATTGAAGTCCATGCAAAAAATCATATGAAAATTAGATTCTATGAAACTTTTCGAAATGCATGTCTCGGTCAAAAATCATAGTATATTATACACTAGTTTCGGTCAAAAAAATCAAATTTAATTGGGGATTACTTGAAATGATACGAGACTTTTCAAATCATTTAATATGTTAAGAGGGGAGGTTATGATGGAAGTCCATTCACAAAAATCATCGGAAAACTATATTCTTTGAAACTTTTCGAAATGCAAGTTTCGGCCAAACAATTATAATATATTATACACTAGTTTATACTAGTTTCGGTCAAAAATCAAATTAAATCGGGGACTGTTTGAAATGATTCGAAACTTCACATATCATTTATATATTTCACGAGGGAAGGATATAATGGAAGTCCATGCAAAAACTCATCGGAAAATTAGATTTTATAAAACCTTTTAAAATGCATGTTTCGGTCAAAAATCATAGTAAATTATTATACACTAGTTTCGGTCAAAAAAATAAAATTTAATTGGGGACTATTTGAAATGATACGAGACTTTTTAGATCATTTATATATGTTAAGAGGGAAGGTTATGATGGAAGTCCATGCAAAAAAATAATCTGAAAATTTGATTCTATGAAACTTTTCGCAATGCAAGTTTTTACCAAAAATCATAATATATTATACACCAGTTTATACTAGTTTCGGTCAAAAATAAAATTAAATCAGGGACTATTCGAAATGATTCGAAACTTCGCATATCATTTATATATTTTACGAGGGAAGGTTATCATGGAAGTCCATGCAAAAAATCATATGAAAATTAGATTCTATGAAACTTTACGAAATGCAAGTTTCTTTCAAAAATCATAGTATATTATACACTAGTTTCGGTAAATAAACAAATTTAATTGGGGACTATTTGAAATGATACGAGACTTTTCAGATCATTTATATATGTTAAGAGGGAAGGTTATGATGGAAGTCCATGCAAAAAAATCATCAGAAAACTGGATTCTATGAAACTTTTCGAAATGCAAGTTTCGGTAAAATAATCCTAATATATTATACACCAGTTTATACTAGTTTCGGTCAAAAATCAGATTAAATCGAAGACTATTCGAAATGATACGAAACTTCACATATCATTTATATATTTTACGAGGGAAGGTTATCATGGAAGTCCATTAAAAAAATCATCGGAAAATTAGTTTCTATGAATCTTTTCGAAATGCAAGTTTCGGTCAAAAATCATATTATATTATACACTAGTTTCGGTCAAGAAAATCAAATTTAATTGGGGATTACTTGAAATGATACGAGACTTTTCAGATCATTTAATATGTTAAGAGGGAGGTTATGATGGAAGTCCATTCACAAAAATCATCGGAAAACTATATTCTTTGAAACTTTTCGAAATGCAAGTTTCGGCCAAACAATTATAATATATTATACACTAGTTTATACTAGTTTCGGTCAAAAATCAAATTAAATCGGGGACTGTTTGAAATGATTCGAAACTTCACATATCATTTATATATTTCACGAGGGAAGGATATAATGGAAGTCCATGCAAAAACTCATCGGAAAATTAGATTTTATAAAACTTTTTGAAATGCATGTTTCGGTCAAAAATAATAGTATATTATTATACACTAGTTTCTGTCAAAAAAATAAAATTTAATTGGGGACTATTTGAAATGATACGAGACTTTTTAGATCATTTATATATGTTAAGAGGGAAGGTTATGATGGAAGTCCATGCAAAAAAATAATCTGAAAATTTGATTCTATGAAACTTTTCGAAATGCAAGTTTCTACCAAAAAATCATAATATATTATACTCCAGTTTATACTAGTTTCGGTCAAAAATCAAATAAAATCGGGGACTATTCGAAATGATTCGAAACTTCGCATATCATTTATATATTTTACGAGGGAAGGTTATCATGGAAGTCCATGCAAAAAATCATATGAAAATTAGATTCTATGAAACTTTTCGAAATGCATGTTTCGGTCAAAAATCATAGTCTATTATACACTAGTTTCGGTCAATAAAATCAAATTTAATTGGGGATTACTTGAAATGATACGTGACTTTTCAGATCATTTAATATGTTAAGAGGGGAGGTTATGATGGAAGTCCATTCACAAAAATCATCGGAAAACTATATTCTTTGAAACTTTTCGAAATGCAAGTTTCGGCCAAACAATTATAATATATTATACACTAGTTTATACTAGTTTCGGTCAAAATTCAAATTAAATCGGGGACTATTAGAAATGATTCGAAACTTCACATATCATTTATATATTTCACGAGGGAAGGATATAATGGAAGTCCATGCAAAAACTCATCGGAAAATTAGAATTTATAAAACTTTTTAAAATGCATGTTTCGGTCAAAAATCATAGTAAATTATTATACACTAGTTTCGGTCAAAAAAATAAAATTTAATTGGGGACTATTTGAAATGATACGAGACTTTTTAGATCATTTATATATGTTAAGAGGGAAGGTTATGATGGAAGTCCATGCAAAAAAATAATCTGAAAATTTGATTCTATGAAACTTTTCGCAATGCAAGTTTTTACCAAAAATCATAATATATTATACACCAGTTTATACTAGTTTCGGTCAAAAATAAAATTAAATCAGGGACTATTCGAAATGATTCGAAACTTCGCATATCATTTATATATTTTACGAGGGAAGGTTTTCATGGAAGTCCATGCAAAAAATCATATGAAAATTAGATTCTATGAAACTTTACGAAATGCAAGTTTCTTTCAAAAATCATAGTATATTATACACTAGTTTCGGTAAATAAACAAATTTAATTGGGGACTATTTGAAATGATACGAGACTTTTCAGATCATTTATATATGTTAAGAGGGAAGGTTATGATGGAAGTCCATGCAAAAAAATCATCAGAAAACTGGATTCTATGAAACTTTTCGAAATGCAAGTTTCGGTAAAATAATCCTAATATATTATACACCAGTTTATACTAGTTTCGGTCAAAAATCAGATTAAATCGAAGACTATTCGAAATGATACGAAACTTCACATATCATTTATATATTTTACGAGGGAAGGTTATCATGGAAGTCCATTAAAAAAATTATCGGAAAATGAGTTTCTATGAATCTTTTCGAAATGCAAGTTTCGGTCAAAAATCATATTATATTATACACTAGTTTCGGTCAAGAAAATCAAATTTAATTGGGGATTACTTGAAATGATACGAGACTTTTCAGATCATTTAATATGTTAAGAGGGAGGTTATGATGGAAGTCCATTCACAAAAATCATCGGAAAACTATATTCTTTGAAACTTTTCGAAATGCAAGTTTCGGCCAAACAATTATAATATATTATACACTAGTTTATACTAGTTTCGGTCAAAAATCAAATTAAATCGGGGACTGTTTGAAATGATTCGAAACTTCACATATCATTTATATATTTCACGAGGGAAGGATATAATGGAAGTCCATGCAAAAACTCATCGGAAAATTAGATTTTATAAAACTTTTTGAAATGCATGTTTCGGTCAAAAATAATAGTATATTATTATACACTAGTTTCTGTCAAAAAAATAAAATTTAATTGGGGACTATTTGAAATGATACGAGACTTTTTAGATCATTTATATATGTTAAGAGGGAAGGTTATGATGGAAGTCCATGCAAAAAAATAATCTGAAAATTTGATTCTATGAAACTTTTCGAAATGCAAGTTTCTACCAAAAAATCATAATATATTATACTCCAGTTTATACTAGTTTCGGTCAAAAATCAAATAAAATCGGGGACTATTCGAAATGATTCGAAACTTCGCATATCATTTATATATTTTACGAGGGAAGGTTATCATGGAAGTCCATGCAAAAAATCATATGAAAATTAGATTCTATGAAACTTTTCGAAATGCATGTTTCGGTCAAAAATCATAGTCTATTATACACTAGTTTCGGTCAATAAAATCAAATTTAATTGGGGATTACTTGAAATGATACGTGACTTTTCAGATCATTTAATATGTTAAGAGGGGAGGTTATGATGGAAGTCCATGCAAAAAAATCATCGGAAAACTATATTCTTTGAAACTTTTCGAAATGCAAGTTTCGGCCAAACAATTATAATATATTATACACTAGTTTATACTAGTTTCGGTCAAAATTCAAATTAAATCGGGGACTATTAGAAATAATTCGAAACTTCACATATCATTTATATATTTCACGAGGGAAGGATATAATGGAAGTCCATGCAAAAACTCATCGGAAAATTAGATTTTATAAAACTTTTTAAAATGCATGTTTCGGTCAAAAATCATAGTAAATTATTATACACTAGTTTCGGTCAAAAAAATAAAATTTAATTGGGGACTATTTGAAATGATACGAGACTTTTTAGATCATTTATATATGTTAAGAGGGAAGGTTATGATGGAAGTCCATGCAAAAAAATAATCTGAAAATTTGATTCTATGAAACTTTTCGCAATGCAAGTTTTTACCAAAAATCATAATATATTATACACCAGTTTATACTAGTTTCGGTCAAAAATAAAATTAAATCAGGGACTATTCGAAATGATTCGAAACTTCGCATATCATTTATATATTTTACGAGGGAAGGTTATCATGGAAGTCCATGCAAAAAATCATATGAAAATTAGATTCTATGAAACTTTACGAAATGCAAGTTTCTTTCAAAAATCATAGTATATTATACACTAGTTTCGGTAAATAAACAAATTTAATTGGGGACTATTTGACTTGATACGAGACTTTTCAGATCATTTATATATGTTAAGAGGGAAGGTTATGATGGAAGTCCATGCAAAAAAATCATCAGAAAACTGGATTCTATGAAACTTTTCGAAATGCAAGTTTCGGTAAAATAATCCTAATATATTATACACCAGTTTATACTAGTTTCGGTCAAAAATCAGATTAAATCGAAGACTATTCGAAATGATACGAAACTTCACATATCATTTATATATTTTACGAGGGAAGGTTATCATGGAAGTCCATTAAAAAAATCATCGGAAAATTAGTTTCTATGAATCTTTTCGAAATGCAAGTTTCGGTCAAAAATCATATTATATTATACACTAGTTTCGGTCAAGAAAATCAAATTTAATTGGGGATTACTTGAAATGATACGAGACTTTTCAGATCATTTAATATGTTAAGAGGGAGGTTATGATGGAAGTCCATTCACAAAAATCATCGGAAAACTATATTCTTTGAAACTTTTCGAAATGCAAGTTTCGGCCAAACAATTATAATATATTATACACTAGTTTATACTAGTTTCGGTCAAAAATCAAATTAAATCGGGGACTGTTTGAAATGATTCGAAACTTCACATATCATTTATATATTTCACGAGGGAAGGATATAATGGAAGTCCATGCAAAAACTCATCGGAAAATTAGATTTTATAAAACTTTTTGAAATGCATGTTTCGGTCAAAAATAATAGTATATTATTATACACTAGTTTCTGTCAAAAAAATAAAATTTAATTGGGGACTATTTGAAATGATACGAGACTTTTTAGATCATTTATATATGTTAAGAGGGAAGGTTATGATGGAAGTCCATGCAAAAAAATAATCTGAAAATTTGATTCTATGAAACTTTTCGAAATGCAAGTTTCTACCAAAAAATCATAATATATTATACTCCAGTTTATACTAGTTTCGGTCAAAAATCAAATAAAATCGGGGACTATTCGAAATGATTCGAAACTTCGCATATCATTTATATATTTTACGAGGGAAGGTTATCATGGAAGTCCATGCAAAAAATCATATGAAAATTAGATTCTATGAAACTTTTCGAAATGCATGTTTCGGTCAAAAATCATAGTCTATTATACACTAGTTTCGGTCAATAAAATCAAATTTAATTGGGGATTACTTGAAATGATACGTGACTTTTCAGATCATTTAATATGTTAAGAGGGGAGGTTATGATGGAAGTCCATTCACAAAAATCATCGGAAAACTATATTCTTTGAAACTTTTCGAAATGCAAGTTTCGGCCAAACAATTATAATATATTATACACTAGTTTATACTAGTTTCGGTCAAAATTCAAATTAAATCGGGGACTATTTGAAATGATTCGAAACTTCACATATCATTTATATATTTCACGAGGGAAGGATATAATGGAAGTCCATGCAAAAACTCATTGGAAAATTAGATTTTATAAAACTTTTTAAAATGCATGTTTCGGTCAAAAATCATAGTAAATTATTATACACTAGTTTCGGTCAAAAAAATAAAATTTAATTGGGGACTATTTGAAATGATACGAGACTTTTTAGATCATTTATATATGTTAAGAGGGAAGGTTATGATGGAAGTCCATGCAAAAAAATAATCTGAAAATTTGATTCTATGAAACTTTTCGCAATGCAAGTTTTTACCAAAAATCATAATATATTATACACCAGTTTATACTAGTTTCGGTCAAAAATAAAATTAAATCAGGGACTATTCGAAATGATTCGAAACTTCGCATATCATTTATATATTTTACGAGGGAAGGTTATCATGGAAGTCCATGCAAAAAATCATATGAAAATTAGATTCTATGAAACTTTACGAAATGCATGTTTCTTTCAAAAATCCTAGTATATTATACACTAGTTTCGGTAAATAAACAAATTTAATTGGGGACTATTTGACTTGATACGAGACTTTTCAGATCATTTATATATGTTAAGAGGGAAGGTTATGATGGAAGTCCATGCAAAAAAATCATCAGAAAACTGGATTCTATGAAACTTTTCGAAATGCAAGTTTCGGTAAAAAAATCCTAATATATTATACACCAGTTTATACTAGTTTCGGTCAAAAATCAGATTAAATCGAAGACTATTCGAAATGATACGAAACTTCACATATCATTTATATATTTTACGAGGGAAGGTTATCATGGAAGTCCATTAAAAAAATCATCGGAAAATTAGTTTCTATGAATCTTTTCGAAATGCAAGTTTCGGTCAAAAATCATATTATATTATACACTAGTTTCGGTCAAGAAAATCAAATTTAATTGGGGATTACTTGAAATGATACGAGACTTTTCAGATCATTTAATATGTTAAGAGGGAGGTTATGATGGAAGTCCATTCACAAAAATCATCGGAAAACTAGATTCTTTGAAACTTTTCGAAATGCAATTTTCGGCCAAACAATTATAATAAATTATACACTAGTTTATACTAGTTTCGGTCAAAAATCAAATTAAATCGGGGACTGTTTGAAATGATTCGAAACTTCACATATCATTTATATATTTCACGAGGGAAGGATATAATGGAAGTCCATGCAAAAACTCATCGGAAAATTAGATTTTATAAAACTTTTTGAAATGCATGTTTCGGTCAAAAATCATAGTATATTATTATACACTAGTTTCTGTCAAAAAAATAAAATTTAATTGGGGACTATTTGAAATGATACGAGACTTTTTAGATCATTTATATATGTTAAGAGGGAAGGTTATGATGGAAGTCCATGCAAAAAAATAATCTAAAAATTTGATTCTATGAAACTTTTCGAAATGCAAGTTTCTACCAAAAAATCATAATATATTATACTCCAGTTTATACTAGTTTCGGTCAAAGATCAAATAAAATTGGGGACTATTCGAAATGATTCGAAACTTCGCATATCATTTATATATTTTACGAGGGAAGGTTATCATGGAAGTCCATGCAAAAAATCATATGAAAATTAGATTCTATGAAACTTTTCGAAATGCATGTTTCGGTCAAAAATCATAGTCTATTATACACTAGTTTCGGTCAATAAAATCAAATTTAATTGGGGATTACTTGAAATGATACGTGACTTTTCAGATCATTTAATATGTTAAGAGGGGAGGTTATGATGGAAGTCCATTCACAAAAATCATCGGAAAACTATATTCTTTGAAACTTTTCGAAATGCAAGTTTCGGCCAAACAATTATAATATATTATACACTAGTTTATACTAGTTTCGGTCAAAATTCAAATTAAATCGGGGACTATTTGAAATGATTCGAAACTTCACATATCATTTATATATTTCACGAGGGAAGGATATAATGGAAGTCCATGCAAAAACTCATCGGAAAATTAGATTTTATAAAACTTTTTAAAATGCATGTTTCGGTCAAAAATCATAGTAAATTATTATACACTAGTTTCGGTCAAAAAAATAAAATTTAATTGGGGACTATTTGAAATGATACGAGACTTTTTAGATCATTTATATATGTTAAGAGGGAAGGTTATGATGGAAGTCCATGCAAAAAAATAATCTGAAAATTTGATTCTATGAAACTTTTCGCAATGCAAGTTTTTACCAAAAATCATAATATATTATACACCAGTTTATACTAGTTTCGGTCAAAAATAAAATTAAATCAGGGACTATTCGAAATGATTCGAAACTTCGCATATCATTTATATATTTTACGAGGGAAGGTTATCATGGAAGTCCATGCAAAAAATCATATGAAAATTAGATTCTATGAAACTTTACGAAATGCAAGTTTCTTTCAAAAATCATAGTATATTATACACTAGTTTCGGTAAATAAACAAATTTAATTGGGGACTATTTGAAATGATACGAGACTTTTCAGATCATTTATATATGTTAAGAGGGAAGGTTATGATGGAAGTCCATGCAAAAAAATCATCAGAAAACTGGATTCTATGAAACTTTTCGAAATGCAAGTTTCGGTAAAAAAATCCTAATATATTATACACCAGTTTATACTAGTTTCGGTCAAAAATCAGATTAAATCGAAGACTATTCGAAATGATACGAAACTTCACATATCATTTATATATTTTACGAGGGAAGGTTATCATGGAAGTCCATTAAAAAAATCATCGGAAAATTAGTTTCTATGAATCTTTTCGAAATGCAAGTTTCGGTCAAAAATCATATTATATTATACACTAGTTTCGGTCAAGAAAATCAAATTTAATTGGGGATTACTTGAAATGATACGAGACTTTTCAGATCATTTAATATGTTAAGAGGGAGGTTATGATGGAAGTCCATTCACAAAAATCATCGGAAAACTAGATTCTTTGAAACTTTTCGAAATGCAATTTTCGGCCAAACAATTATAATAAATTATACACTAGTTTATACTAGTTTCGGTCAAAAATCAAATTAAATCGGGGACTGTTTGAAATGATTCGAAACTTCACATATCATTTATATATTTCACGAGGGAAGGATATAATGGAAGTCCATGCAAAAACTCATCGGAAAATTAGATTTTATAAAACTTTTTGAAATGCATGTTTCGGTCAAAAATCATAGTATATTATTATACACTAGTTTCTGTCAAAAAAATAAAATTTAATTGGGGACTATTTGAAATGATACGAGACTTTTTAGATCATTTATATATGTTAAGAGGGAAGGTTATGATGGAAGTCCATGCAAAAAAATAATCTGAAAATTTGATTCTATGAAACTTTTCGAAATGCAAGTTTCTACCAAAAAATCATAATATATTATACACCAGTTTATACTAGTTTCGGTCAAAGATCAAATTAAATCGGGGACTATTCGAAATGATTCGAAACTTCGCATATCATTTATATATTTTACGAGGGAAGGTTATCATGGAAGTCCATGCAAAAAATCATATGAAAATTAGATTCTATGAAACTTTTCGAAATGAAAGTTTCTTTCAAAAATCATAGTATATTATACACTAGTTTCGGTAAAAAAACAAATTTAATTGGGGACTATTTGAAATGATACGAGACTTTTCAGATCATTTATATATGTTAAGAGGGTAGGTTATGATGGAAGTTCATGCAAAAAAATCATCAGAAAACTGGATTCTATGAAACTTTTCGAAATTCAAGTTTCGGTAAAAAAATCCTAATATATTATACACTAGTTTATACTAGTTTCGGTCAAAAAATAAAATTAAATCGGGGACTATTCGAAATGATTCGAAACTTCGCATATCATTTATATATTTTACGAGGGAAGGTTATCATGGAAGTCCATGCAAAAAATCATATGAAAATTAGATTCTTTATAATTTTTCGAAATGCATGTTTCGGTCAAAAATCATAGTCTATTATACACTAGTTTCGGTAAAAAAACAAATTTAATTGGGGACTATTTGAAATGATACGAGACTTTTCAGATCATTTATATATGTTAAGAGGGAAGGTTATGATGGAAGTTCATGCAAAAAAATCATCAGAAAACTGGATTCTATGAAACTTTTCGAAATGCAAGTTTCGGTAAAAAAATCCTAATATATTATACACTAGTTTATACTAGTTTCGGTCAAAAATCAGATTAAATCGAAGACTATTCGAAATGATATGAAACTTCACATATCATTTATATATTTTACGAGGGAAGGTTATCATGGAAGTCCATTGAAAAAATCATCGGAAAATTAGTTTCTATGAATCTTTTCGAAATGCATGTTTCGGTCAAAAATCATATTATATTATACACTAGTTTCGGTCAAAAAAATCAAATTTAATTGGGGATTACTTGAAATGATATGAGACTTTTCAGATCATTTAATATGTTAAGAGGGAGGTTATGATGGAAGTCTATTCACAAAAATCATCGGAAAACTAGATTCTTTGAAACTTTTCGAAATGCAATTTTCGGCCAAACAATTATAATATATTATACACTAGTTTATACTAGTTTCGGTCAAAAATCAGATTTAAATCGGGGACTGTTTGAAATGATTCGAAACTTCACATATCATTTATATATTTCACGAGGGAAGGATATAATGGAAGTCCATGCAAAAACTCATCGGAAAATTAGATTTTATAAAACTTTTTGAAATGCATGTTTCGGTCAAAAATCATAGTATATTATTATACACTACTTTCTGTCAAAAAAATGAAATTTAATTGGGGACTATTTGAAATGATACGAGACTTTTTAGATCATTTATATATGTTAAGAGGGAAGGTTATGATGGAAGTCCATGCAAAAAAATAATCTGAAAATTTGATTCTATGAAACTTTTCGAAATGCAAGTTTCTACAAAAAAATCATAATATATTATACACTAGTTTATACTAGTTTCGGTCAAAAATCAAATTAAATCGGGGACTATTCGAAATGATTCGAAACTTCGCATATCATTTATATATTTTACGAGGGAAGGTTATCATGGAAGTCCATGCAAAAAATCATATGAAATTTAGATTCTATGAAACTTTTCGAAATGAAAGTTTCTTTCAAAAATTATAGTATATTATTATACACTAGTTTCGGTCAAAAAAATAAAATTTAATTGGGGACTATTTGAAATGATACGAGACTTTTTAGATCATTTATATATGTTAAGAGGGAAGGTTATGATGGAAGTCCATGCAAAAAAATAATCTGAAAATTTGATTCTATGAAACTTTTCGAAATGCAAGTTTCTACCAAAAAATCATAATATATTATACTCTAGTTTATACTAGTTTCGGTCAAAAATCAAATTAAATCGGGGACTATTCGAAATGATTCGAAACTTCGCATATCATTAATATATTTTACGAGGGAAGGTTATCATGGAAGTCCATGCAAAAAATCATATGAAAATTAGATTCTATGAAACTTTTCGAAATGCATGTTTCGGTCAAAAATCATAGTCTATTATACACTAGTTTCGGTCAATAAAATCAAATTTAATTGGGGATTACTTGAAATGATATGTGACTTTTCAGATCATTTAATATGTTAAGAGGGGAGCTTATGATGGAAGTCCATTCACAAAAATCATCGGAAAAACTATATTCTTTGAAACTTTTCGAAATGCAAGTTTCGGCCAAACAATTATAATATATTATACACTAGTTTATAATAGTTTCGGTCAAAAATCAAATTAAATCGGGGACTGTTTGAAATGATTCGAAACTTCACATATCATTTATATATTTCACGAGGGAAGGATATAATGGAAGTCCATGCAAAAACTCATCGGAAAATTAGATTTTATAAAACTTTTTGTAATGCATGTTTCGGTCAAAAATCATAGTATATTATTATACACTAGTTTCTGTCAAAAAAATAAAATTTAATTGGGGACTATTTGAAATGATACGAGACTTTTTAGATCATTTATATATGTTAAGAGGGAAGGTTATGATGGAAGTCCATGCAAAAAAATAATCTGAAAATTTGATTCTATGAAACTTTTCGCAATGCAAGTTTCTACCAAAAAATCATAATATATTATACACCAGTTTATACTAGTTTCGGTCAAAAATCAAATTAAATCGAGGACTATTCGAAATGATTCGAAACTTCGCATATCATTTATATATTTTACGAGGGAAGGTTATCATGGAAGTCCATGCAAAAAATCATATGAAAATTAGATTCTATGAAACATTTCGAAATGCAAGTTTCTTTCAAAAATCATAGTATATTATACACTAGTTTCGGTAAAAAAAAAATTTAATTGGGGACTATTTGAAATGATACGAGAATTTTCAGATCATTTATATATGTTAAGAGGGAAGGTTATGATGGAAGTTCATGCAAAAAAATCATCAGAAAACTGGATTCTATGAAACTTTTCGAAATGCAAGTTTCAGTAAAAAAATCCTAATATATTATACACTAGTTTATACTAGTTTCGGTCAAAAATCAGATTAAATCGAAGACTATTCGAAATGATATGAAACTTCACATATCATTTATATATTTTACAAGGGAAGGTTATCAAGGAAGTCCATTGAAAAAATCATCGGAAAATTAGTTTCTATGAATCTTTTCGAAATGCAAGTTTCGGTCAAAAATCATATTATATTATACACTAGTTTCGGTCAAAAAAATCAAATTTAATTGGGGATTACTTGAAATGATACGAGACTTTTCAGATCATTTAATATGTTAAGAGGGAGGTTATGATGGAAGTCCATTCACAAAAATCATCGGAAAACTAGATTCTTTGAAACTTTTCGAAATGCAATTTTCGGCCAAACAATTATAATATATTATAAACTAGTTTATACTAGTTTCGGTCAAAAATCAGATTTAAATCGGGGACTGTTTGAAATGATTCGAAACTTCACATATCATTTATATATTTCACGAGGGAAGGATATAATGGAAGTCCATGCAAAAACTCATCGGAAAATTAGATTTTATAAAACTTTTTGTAATGCATGTTTCGGTCAAAAATCATAGTATATTATTATACACTAGTTTCTGTCAAAAAAATAAAATTTAATTGGGGACTATTTGAAATGATACGAGACTTTTTAGATCATTTATATATGTTAAGAGGGAAGGTTATGATGGAAGTCCATGCAAAAAAATAATCTGAAAATTTGATTCTATGAAACTTTTCGCAATGCAAGTTTTTACCAAAAATCATAATATATTATACACCAGTTTATACTAGTTTCGGTCAAAAATAAAATTAAATCAGGGACTATTCGAAATGATTCGAAACTTCGCATATCATTTATATATTTTACGAGGGAAGGTTATCATGGAAGTCCATGCAAAAAATCATATGAAAATTAGATTCTATGAAACTTTACGAAATGCAAGTTTCTTTCAAAAATCATAGTATATTATACACTAGTTTCGGTAAATAAACAAATTTAATTGGGGACTATTTGAAATGATACGAGACTTTTCAGATCATTTATATATGTTAAGAGGGAAGGTTATGATGGAAGTCCATGCAAAAAAATCATCAGAAAACTGGATTCTATGAAACTTTTCGAAATGCAAGTTTCGGTAAAAAAATCCTAATATATTATACACCAGTTTATACTAGTTTCGGTCAAAAATCAGATTAAATCGAAGACTATTCGAAATGATACGAAACTTCACATATCATTTATATATTTTACGAGGGAAGGTTATCATGGAAGTCCATTAAAAAAATCATCGGAAAATTAGTTTCTATGAATCTTTTCGAAATGCAAGTTTCGGTCAAAAATCATATTATATTATACACTAGTTTCGGTCAAGAAAATCAAATTTAATTGGGGATTACTTGAAATGATACGAGACTTTTCAGATCATTTAATATGTTAAGAGGGAGGTTATGATGGAAGTCCATTCACAAAAATCATCGGAAAACTAGATTCTTTGAAACTTTTCGAAATGCAATTTTCGGCCAAACAATTATAATAAATTATACACTAGTTTATACTAGTTTCGGTCAAAAATCAAATTAAATCGGGGACTGTTTGAAATGATTCGAAACTTCACATATCATTTATATATTTCACGAGGGAAGGATATAATGGAAGTCCATGCAAAAACTCATCGGAAAATTAGATTTTATAAAACTTTTTGAAATGCATGTTTCGGTCAAAAATCATAGTATATTATTATACACTAGTTTCTGTCAAAAAAATAAAATTTAATTGGGGACTATTTGAAATGATACGAGACTTTTTAGATCATTTATATATGTTAAGAGGGAAGGTTATGATGGAAGTCCATGCAAAAAAATAATCTGAAAATTTGATTCTATGAAACTTTTCGAAATGCAAGTTTCTACCAAAAAATCATAATATATTATACACCAGTTTATACTAGTTTCGGTCAAAGATCAAATTAAATCGGGGACTATTCGAAATGATTCGAAACTTCGCATATCATTTATATATTTTACGAGGGAAGGTTATCATGGAAGTCCATGCAAAAAATCATATGAAAATTAGATTCTATGAAACTTTTCGAAATGAAAGTTTCTTTCAAAAATCATAGTATATTATACACTAGTTTCGGTAAAAAAACAAATTTAATTGGGGACTATTTGAAATGATACGAGACTTTTCAGATCATTTATATATGTTAAGAGGGTAGGTTATGATGGAAGTTCATGCAAAAAAATCATCAGAAAACTGGATTCTATGAAACTTTTCGAAATTCAAGTTTCGGTAAAAAAATCCTAATATATTATACACTAGTTTATACTAGTTTCGGTCAAAAAATAAAATTAAATCGGGGACTATTCGAAATGATTCGAAACTTCGCATATCATTTATATATTTTACGAGGGAAGGTTATCATGGAAGTCCATGCAAAAAATCATATGAAAATTAGATTCTTTATAATTTTTCGAAATGCATGTTTCGGTCAAAAATCATAGTCTATTATACACTAGTTTCGGTAAAAAAACAAATTTAATTGGGGACTATTTGAAATGATACGAGACTTTTCAGATCATTTATATATGTTAAGAGGGAAGGTTATGATGGAAGTTCATGCAAAAAAATCATCAGAAAACTGGATTCTATGAAACTTTTCGAAATGCAAGTTTCGGTAAAAAAATCCTAATATATTATACACTAGTTTATACTAGTTTCGGTCAAAAATCAGATTAAATCGAAGACTATTCGAAATGATATGAAACTTCACATATCATTTATATATTTTACGAGGGAAGGTTATCATGGAAGTCCATTGAAAAAATCATCGGAAAATTAGTTTCTATGAATCTTTTCGAAATGCATGTTTCGGTCAAAAATCATATTATATTATACACTAGTTTCGGTCAAAAAAATCAAATTTAATTGGGGATTACTTGAAATGATATGAGACTTTTCAGATCATTTAATATGTTAAGAGGGAGGTTATGATGGAAGTCTATTCACAAAAATCATCGGAAAACTAGATTCTTTGAAACTTTTCGAAATGCAATTTTCGGCCAAACAATTATAATATATTATACACTAGTTTATACTAGTTTCGGTCAAAAATCAGATTTAAATCGGGGACTGTTTGAAATGATTCGAAACTTCACATATCATTTATATATTTCACGAGGGAAGGATATAATGGAAGTCCATGCAAAAACTCATCGGAAAATTAGATTTTATAAAACTTTTTGAAATGCATGTTTCGGTCAAAAATCATAGTATATTATTATACACTACTTTCTGTCAAAAAAATGAAATTTAATTGGGGACTATTTGAAATGATACGAGACTTTTTAGATCATTTATATATGTTAAGAGGGAAGGTTATGATGGAAGTCCATGCAAAAAAATAATCTGAAAATTTGATTCTATGAAACTTTTCGAAATGCAAGTTTCTACAAAAAAATCATAATATATTATACACTAGTTTATACAAGTTTCGGTCAAAAATCAAATTAAATCGGGGACTATTCGAAATGATTCGAAACTTCGCATATCATTTATATATTTTACGAGGGAAGGTTATCATGGAAGTCCATGCAAAAAATCATATGAAATTTAGATTCTATGAAACTTTTCGAAATGAAAGTTTCTTTCAAAAATTATAGTATATTATTATACACTAGTTTCGGTCAAAAAAATAAAATTTAATTGGGGACTATTTGAAATGATACGAGACTTTTTAGATCATTTATATATGTTAAGAGGGAAGGTTATGATGGAAGTCCATGCAAAAAAATAATCTGAAAATTTGATTCTATGAAACTTTTCGAAATGCAAGTTTCTACCAAAAAATCATAATATATTATACTCTAGTTTATACTAGTTTCGGTCAAAAATCAAATTAAATCGGGGACTATTCGAAATGATTCGAAACTTCGCATATCATTAATATATTTTACGAGGGAAGGTTATCATGGAAGTCCATGCAAAAAATCATATGAAAATTAGATTCTATGAAACTTTTCGAAATGCATGTTTCGGTCAAAAATCATAGTCTATTATACACTAGTTTCGGTCAATAAAATCAAATTTAATTGGGGATTACTTGAAATGATATGTGACTTTTCAGATCATTTAATATGTTAAGAGGGGAGCTTATGATGGAAGTCCATTCACAAAAATCATCGGAAAAACTATATTCTTTGAAACTTTTCGAAATGCAAGTTTCGGCCAAACAATTATAATATATTATACACTAGTTTATAATAGTTTCGGTCAAAAATCAAATTAAATCGGGGACTGTTTGAAATGATTCGAAACTTCACATATCATTTATATATTTCACGAGGGAAGGATATAATGGAAGTCCATGCAAAAACTCATCGGAAAATTAGATTTTATAAAACTTTTTGTAATGCATGTTTCGGTCAAAAATCATAGTATATTATTATACACTAGTTTCTGTCAAAAAAATAAAATTTAATTGGGGACTATTTGAAATGATACGAGACTTTTTAGATCATTTATATATGTTAAGAGGGAAGGTTATGATGGAAGTCCATGCAAAAAAATAATCTGAAAATTTGATTCTATGAAACTTTTCGCAATGCAAGTTTCTACCAAAAAATCATAATATATTATACACCAGTTTATACTAGTTTCGGTCAAAAATCAAATTAAATCGAGGACTATTCGAAATGATTCGAAACTTCGCATATCATTTATATATTTTACGAGGGAAGGTTATCATGGAAGTCCATGCAAAAAATCATATGAAAATTAGATTCTATGAAACATTTCGAAATGCAAGTTTCTTTCAAAAATCATAGTATATTATACACTAGTTTCGGTAAAAAAAAAATTTAATTGGGGACTATTTGAAATGATACGAGAATTTTCAGATCATTTATATATGTTAAGAGGGAAGGTTATGATGGAAGTTCATGCAAAAAAATCATCAGAAAACTGGATTCTATGAAACTTTTCGAAATGCAAGTTTCAGTAAAAAAATCCTAATATATTATACACTAGTTTATACTAGTTTCGGTCAAAAATCAGATTAAATCGAAGACTATTCGAAATGATATGAAACTTCACATATCATTTATATATTTTACAAGGGAAGGTTATCAAGGAAGTCCATTGAAAAAATCATCGGAAAATTAGTTTCTATGAATCTTTTCGAAATGCAAGTTTCGGTCAAAAATCATATTATATTATACACTAGTTTCGGTCAAAAAAATCAAATTTAATTGGGGATTACTTGAAATGATACGAGACTTTTCAGATCATTTAATATGTTAAGAGGGAGGTTATGATGGAAGTCCATTCACAAAAATCATCGGAAAACTAGATTCTTTGAAACTTTTCGAAATGCAATTTTCGGCCAAACAATTATAATATATTATAAACTAGTTTATACTAGTTTCGGTCAAAAATCAGATTTAAATCGGGGACTGTTTGAAATGATTCGAAACTTCACATATCATTTATATATTTCACGAGGGAAGGATATAATGGAAGTCCATGCAAAAACTCATCGGAAAATTAGATTTTATAAAACTTTTTGTAATGCATGTTTCGGTCAAAAATCATAGTATATTATTATACACTAGTTTCTGTCAAAAAAATAAAATTTAATTGGGGACTATTTGAAATGATACGAGACTTTTTAGATCATTTATATATGTTAAGAGGGAAGGTTATGATGGAAGTCCATGCAAAAAAATAATCTGAAAATTTGATTCTATGAAACTTTTCGCAATGCAAGTTTCTACCAAAAAATCATAATATATTATACACCAGTTTATACTAGTTTCGGTCAAAAATCAAATTAAATCGGGGACTATTCGAAATGATTCGAAACTTCGCATATCATTTATATATTTTACGAGGGAAGGTTATCATGGAAGTCCATGCAAAAAATCATATGAAAATTAGATTCTATGAAACTTTTCGAAATGCAAGTTTCTTTCAAAAATCATAGTCTATTATACACTAGTTTCGGTCAATAAAATCAAATTTAATTGGGGATTACTTGAAATGATATGTGACTTTTCAGATCATTTAATATGTTAAGAGGGGAGCTTATGATGGAAGTCCATTCACAAAAATCATCGGAAAAACTATATTCTTTGAAACTTTTCGAAATGCAAGTTTCGGCCAAACAATTATAATATATTATACACTAGTTTATAATAGTTTCGGTCAAAAATCAAATTAAATCGGGGACTGTTTGAAATGATTCGAAACTTCACATATCATTTATATATTTCACGAGGGAAGGATATAATGGAAGTCCATGCAAAAACTCATCGGAAAATTAGATTTTATAAAACTTTTTGTAATGCATGTTTCGGTCAAAAATCATAGTATATTATTATACACTAGTTTCTGTCAAAAAAATAAAATTTAATTGGGGACTATTTGAAATGATACGAGACTTTTTAGATCATTTATATATGTTAAGAGGGAAGGTTATGATGGAAGTCCATGCAAAAAAATAATCTGAAAATTTGATTCTATGAAACTTTTCGCAATGCAAGTTTCTACCAAAAAATCATAATATATTATACACCAGTTTATACTAGTTTCGGTCAAAAATCAAATTAAATCGAGGACTATTCGAAATGATTCGAAACTTCGCATATCATTTATATATTTTACGAGGGAAGGTTATCATGGAAGTCCATGCAAAAAATCATATGAAAATTAGATTCTATGAAACATTTCGAAATGCAAGTTTCTTTCAAAAATCATAGTATATTATACACTAGTTTCGGTAAAAAAAAAATTTAATTGGGGACTATTTGAAATGATACGAGAATTTTCAGATCATTTATATATGTTAAGAGGGAAGGTTATGATGGAAGTTCATGCAAAAAAATCATCAGAAAACTGGATTCTATGAAACTTTTCGAAATGCAAGTTTCAGTAAAAAAATCCTAATATATTATACACTAGTTTATACTAGTTTCGGTCAAAAATCAGATTAAATCGAAGACTATTCGAAATGATATGAAACTTCACATATCATTTATATATTTTACAAGGGAAGGTTATCAAGGAAGTCCATTGAAAAAATCATCGGAAAATTAGTTTCTATGAATCTTTTCGAAATGCAAGTTTCGGTCAAAAATCATATTATATTATACACTAGTTTCGGTCAAAAAAATCAAATTTAATTGGGGATTACTTGAAATGATACGAGACTTTTCAGATCATTTAATATGTTAAGAGGGAGGTTATGATGGAAGTCCATTCACAAAAATCATCGGAAAACTAGATTCTTTGAAACTTTTCGAAATGCAATTTTCGGCCAAACAATTATAATATATTATAAACTAGTTTATACTAGTTTCGGTCAAAAATCAGATTTAAATCGGGGACTGTTTGAAATGATTCGAAACTTCACATATCATTTATATATTTCACGAGGGAAGGATATAATGGAAGTCCATGCAAAAACTCATCGGAAAATTAGATTTTATAAAACTTTTTGTAATGCATGTTTCGGTCAAAAATCATAGTATATTATTATACACTAGTTTCTGTCAAAAAAATAAAATTTAATTGGGGACTATTTGAAATGATACGAGACTTTTTAGATCATTTATATATGTTAAGAGGGAAGGTTATGATGGAAGTCCATGCAAAAAAATAATCTGAAAATTTGATTCTATGAAACTTTTCGCAATGCAAGTTTTTACCAAAAATCATAATATATTATACACCAGTTTATACTAGTTTCGGTCAAAAATAAAATTAAATCAGGGACTATTCGAAATGATTCGAAACTTCGCATATCATTTATATATTTTACGAGGGAAGGTTATCATGGAAGTCCATGCAAAAAATCATATGAAAATTAGATTCTATGAAACTTTACGAAATGCAAGTTTCTTTCAAAAATCATAGTATATTATACACTAGTTTCGGTAAATAAACAAATTTAATTGGGGACTATTTGAAATGATACGAGACTTTTCAGATCATTTATATATGTTAAGAGGGAAGGTTATGATGGAAGTCCATGCAAAAAAATCATCAGAAAACTGGATTCTATGAAACTTTTCGAAATGCAAGTTTCGGTAAAAAAATCCTAATATATTATACACCAGTTTATACTAGTTTCGGTCAAAAATCAGATTAAATCGAAGACTATTCGAAATGATACGAAACTTCACATATCATTTATATATTTTACGAGGGAAGGTTATCATGGAAGTCCATTAAAAAAATCATCGGAAAATTAGTTTCTATGAATCTTTTCGAAATGCAAGTTTCGGTCAAAAATCATATTATATTATACACTAGTTTCGGTCAAGAAAATCAAATTTAATTGGGGATTACTTGAAATGATACGAGACTTTTCAGATCATTTAATATGTTAAGAGGGAGGTTATGATGGAAGTCCATTCACAAAAATCATCGGAAAACTAGATTCTTTGAAACTTTTCGAAATGCAATTTTCGGCCAAACAATTATAATAAATTATACACTAGTTTATACTAGTTTCGGTCAAAAATCAAATTAAATCGGGGACTGTTTGAAATGATTCGAAACTTCACATATCATTTATATATTTCACGAGGGAAGGATATAATGGAAGTCCATGCAAAAACTCATCGGAAAATTAGATTTTATAAAACTTTTTGAAATGCATGTTTCGGTCAAAAATCATAGTATATTATTATACACTAGTTTCTGTCAAAAAAATAAAATTTAATTGGGGACTATTTGAAATGATACGAGACTTTTTAGATCATTTATATATGTTAAGAGGGAAGGTTATGATGGAAGTCCATGCAAAAAAATAATCTGAAAATTTGATTCTATGAAACTTTTCGAAATGCAAGTTTCTACCAAAAAATCATAATATATTATACACCAGTTTATACTAGTTTCGGTCAAAGATCAAATTAAATCGGGGACTATTCGAAATGATTCGAAACTTCGCATATCATTTATATATTTTACGAGGGAAGGTTATCATGGAAGTCCATGCAAAAAATCATATGAAAATTAGATTCTATGAAACTTTTCGAAATGAAAGTTTCTTTCAAAAATCATAGTATATTATACACTAGTTTCGGTAAAAAAACAAATTTAATTGGGGACTATTTGAAATGATACGAGACTTTTCAGATCATTTATATATGTTAAGAGGGTAGGTTATGATGGAAGTTCATGCAAAAAAATCATCAGAAAACTGGATTCTATGAAACTTTTCGAAATTCAAGTTTCGGTAAAAAAATCCTAATATATTATACACTAGTTTATACTAGTTTCGGTCAAAAAATAAAATTAAATCGGGGACTATTCGAAATGATTCGAAACTTCGCATATCATTTATATATTTTACGAGGGAAGGTTATCATGGAAGTCCATGCAAAAAATCATATGAAAATTAGATTCTTTATAATTTTTCGAAATGCATGTTTCGGTCAAAAATCATAGTCTATTATACACTAGTTTCGGTAAAAAAACAAATTTAATTGGGGACTATTTGAAATGATACGAGACTTTTCAGATCATTTATATATGTTAAGAGGGAAGGTTATGATGGAAGTTCATGCAAAAAAATCATCAGAAAACTGGATTCTATGAAACTTTTCGAAATGCAAGTTTCGGTAAAAAAATCCTAATATATTATACACTAGTTTATACTAGTTTCGGTCAAAAATCAGATTAAATCGAAGACTATTCGAAATGATATGAAACTTCACATATCATTTATATATTTTACGAGGGAAGGTTATCATGGAAGTCCATTGAAAAAATCATCGGAAAATTAGTTTCTATGAATCTTTTCGAAATGCATGTTTCGGTCAAAAATCATATTATATTATACACTAGTTTCGGTCAAAAAAATCAAATTTAATTGGGGATTACTTGAAATGATATGAGACTTTTCAGATCATTTAATATGTTAAGAGGGAGGTTATGATGGAAGTCTATTCACAAAAATCATCGGAAAACTAGATTCTTTGAAACTTTTCGAAATGCAATTTTCGGCCAAACAATTATAATATATTATACACTAGTTTATACTAGTTTCGGTCAAAAATCAGATTTAAATCGGGGACTGTTTGAAATGATTCGAAACTTCACATATCATTTATATATTTCACGAGGGAAGGATATAATGGAAGTCCATGCAAAAACTCATCGGAAAATTAGATTTTATAAAACTTTTTGAAATGCATGTTTCGGTCAAAAATCATAGTATATTATTATACACTACTTTCTGTCAAAAAAATGAAATTTAATTGGGGACTATTTGAAATGATACGAGACTTTTTAGATCATTTATATATGTTAAGAGGGAAGGTTATGATGGAAGTCCATGCAAAAAAATAATCTGAAAATTTGATTCTATGAAACTTTTCGAAATGCAAGTTTCTACAAAAAAATCATAATATATTATACACTAGTTTATACAAGTTTCGGTCAAAAATCAAATTAAATCGGGGACTATTCGAAATGATTCGAAACTTCGCATATCATTTATATATTTTACGAGGGAAGGTTATCATGGAAGTCCATGCAAAAAATCATATGAAATTTAGATTCTATGAAACTTTTCGAAATGAAAGTTTCTTTCAAAAATTATAGTATATTATTATACACTAGTTTCGGTCAAAAAAATAAAATTTAATTGGGGACTATTTGAAATGATACGAGACTTTTTAGATCATTTATATATGTTAAGAGGGAAGGTTATGATGGAAGTCCATGCAAAAAAATAATCTGAAAATTTGATTCTATGAAACTTTTCGAAATGCAAGTTTCTACCAAAAAATCATAATATATTATACTCTAGTTTATACTAGTTTCGGTCAAAAATCAAATTAAATCGGGGACTATTCGAAATGATTCGAAACTTCGCATATCATTAATATATTTTACGAGGGAAGGTTATCATGGAAGTCCATGCAAAAAATCATATGAAAATTAGATTCTATGAAACTTTTCGAAATGCATGTTTCGGTCAAAAATCATAGTCTATTATACACTAGTTTCGGTCAATAAAATCAAATTTAATTGGGGATTACTTGAAATGATATGTGACTTTTCAGATCATTTAATATGTTAAGAGGGGAGCTTATGATGGAAGTCCATTCACAAAAATCATCGGAAAAACTATATTCTTTGAAACTTTTCGAAATGCAAGTTTCGGCCAAACAATTATAATATATTATACACTAGTTTATAATAGTTTCGGTCAAAAATCAAATTAAATCGGGGACTGTTTGAAATGATTCGAAACTTCACATATCATTTATATATTTCACGAGGGAAGGATATAATGGAAGTCCATGCAAAAACTCATCGGAAAATTAGATTTTATAAAACTTTTTGTAATGCATGTTTCGGTCAAAAATCATAGTATATTATTATACACTAGTTTCTGTCAAAAAAATAAAATTTAATTGGGGACTATTTGAAATGATACGAGACTTTTTAGATCATTTATATATGTTAAGAGGGAAGGTTATGATGGAAGTCCATGCAAAAAAATAATCTGAAAATTTGATTCTATGAAACTTTTCGCAATGCAAGTTTCTACCAAAAAATCATAATATATTATACACCAGTTTATACTAGTTTCGGTCAAAAATCAAATTAAATCGAGGACTATTCGAAATGATTCGAAACTTCGCATATCATTTATATATTTTACGAGGGAAGGTTATCATGGAAGTCCATGCAAAAAATCATATGAAAATTAGATTCTATGAAACATTTCGAAATGCAAGTTTCTTTCAAAAATCATAGTATATTATACACTAGTTTCGGTAAAAAAAAAATTTAATTGGGGACTATTTGAAATGATACGAGAATTTTCAGATCATTTATATATGTTAAGAGGGAAGGTTATGATGGAAGTTCATGCAAAAAAATCATCAGAAAACTGGATTCTATGAAACTTTTCGAAATGCAAGTTTCAGTAAAAAAATCCTAATATATTATACACTAGTTTATACTAGTTTCGGTCAAAAATCAGATTAAATCGAAGACTATTCGAAATGATATGAAACTTCACATATCATTTATATATTTTACAAGGGAAGGTTATCAAGGAAGTCCATTGAAAAAATCATCGGAAAATTAGTTTCTATGAATCTTTTCGAAATGCAAGTTTCGGTCAAAAATCATATTATATTATACACTAGTTTCGGTCAAAAAAATCAAATTTAATTGGGGATTACTTGAAATGATACGAGACTTTTCAGATCATTTAATATGTTAAGAGGGAGGTTATGATGGAAGTCCATTCACAAAAATCATCGGAAAACTAGATTCTTTGAAACTTTTCGAAATGCAATTTTCGGCCAAACAATTATAATATATTATAAACTAGTTTATACTAGTTTCGGTCAAAAATCAGATTTAAATCGGGGACTGTTTGAAATGATTCGAAACTTCACATATCATTTATATATTTCACGAGGGAAGGATATAATGGAAGTCCATGCAAAAACTCATCGGAAAATTAGATTTTATAAAACTTTTTGTAATGCATGTTTCGGTCAAAAATCATAGTATATTATTATACACTAGTTTCTGTCAAAAAAATAAAATTTAATTGGGGACTATTTGAAATGATACGAGACTTTTTAGATCATTTATATATGTTAAGAGGGAAGGTTATGATGGAAGTCCATGCAAAAAAATAATCTGAAAATTTGATTCTATGAAACTTTTCGCAATGCAAGTTTCTACCAAAAAATCATAATATATTATACACCAGTTTATACTAGTTTCGGTCAAAAATCAAATTAAATCGGGGACTATTCGAAATGATTCGAAACTTCGCATATCATTTATATATTTTACGAGGGAAGGTTATCATGGAAGTCCATGCAAAAAATCATATGAAAATTAGATTCTATGAAACTTTTCGAAATGCAAGTTTCTTTCAAAAATCATAGTATATTATACACTAGTTTCGGTAAAAAAAAATTTAATTGGGGACTATTTGAAATGATACGAGACTTTTCAGATCATTTATATATGTTAAGAGGGAAGGTTAT
Organism: Lathyrus aphaca; assembly: GCA_963966055.1. NCBI lineage: Eukaryota > Viridiplantae > Streptophyta > Magnoliopsida > Fabales > Fabaceae > Lathyrus > Lathyrus aphaca. The sequence continues at coordinate 500,453,252 of OZ014525.1, forward strand.
GATGGAAGTTCATGCATAAAAATCATCAGAAAACTGGATTCTATGAAACTTTTCGAAATGCAAGTTTCGGTAAAAAAATCCTAATATATTATACACTAGTTTATACTAGTTTCGGTCAAAAATCAGATTAAATCGAAGACTATTCGAAATGATATGAAACTTCACATATCATTTATATATTTTACGAGGGAAGGTTATCAAGGAAGTCCATTGAAAAAATCATCGGAAAATTAGTTTCTATGAATCTTTTCGAAATGCAAGTTTCGGTCAAAAATCATATTATATTATACACTAGTTTCGGTCAAAAAAATCAAATTTAATTGGGGATTACTTGAAATGATACGAGACTTTTCAGATCATTTAATATGTTAAGAGGGAGGTTATGATGGAAGTCCATTCACAAAAATCATCGGAAAACTAGATTCTTTGAAACTTTTCGAAATGCAATTTTCGGCCAAACAATTATAATATATTATACACTAGTTTATACTAGTTTCGGTCAAAAATCAGATTTAAATCGGGGACTGTTTGAAATGATTCGAAACTTCACATATCATTTATATATTTCACGAGGGAAGGATATAATGGAAGTCCATGCAAAAACTCATCGGAAAATTAGATTTTATAAAACTTTTTGAAATGCATGTTTCGGTCAAAAATCATAGTATATTATTATACACTAGTTTCTGTCAAAAAAATGAAATTTAATTGGGGACTATTTGAAATGATACGAGACTTTTTAGATCATTTATATATGTTAAGAGGGAAGGTTATGATGGAAGTCCATGCAAAAAAATAATCTGAAAATTTGATTCTATGAAACTTTTCGAAATGCAAGTTTCTACCAAAAAATCATAATATATTATACACTAGTTTATACTAGTTTCGGTCAAAAATCAAATTAAATCGGGGACTATTCGAAATGATTCGAAACTTCGCATATCATTTATATATTTTACGAGGGAAGGTTATCATGGAAGTCCATGCAAAAAATCATATGAAATTTAGATTCTATGAAACTTTTCGAAATGAAAGTTTCTTTCAAAAATCATAGTATATTATTATACACTAGTTTCGGTCAAAAAAATAAAATTTAATTGGGGACTATTTGAAATGATACGAGACTTTTTAGATCATTTATATATGTTAAGAGGGAAGGTTATGATGGAAGTCCATGCAAAAAAATAATCTGAAAATTTGATTCTATGAAACTTTTCGAAATGCAAGTTTCTACCAAAAAATCATAATATATTATACTCTAGTTTATACTAGTTTCGGTCAAAAATCAAATTGAATCGGGGACTATTCGAAATGATTCGAAACTTCGCATATCATTTATATATTTTACGAGGGAAGGTTATCATGGAAGTCCATGCAAAAAATCATATGAAAATTAGATTTTATGAAACTTTTCGAAATGCATTTTCGGTCAAAAATCATAGTCTATTATACACTAGTTTCGGTCAATAAAATCAAATTTAATTGGGGATTACTTGAAATGATACGTGACTTTTCAGATCATTTAATATGTTAAGAGGGGAGGTTATGATGGAAGTCCATTCACAAAAATCATCGGAAAAACTATATTCTTTGAAACTTTTCGAAATGCAAGTTTCGGCCAAACAATTATAATATATTATACACTAGTTTATAATAGTCTCGATCAAAAATCAAATTAAATCGGGGACTGTTTGAAATGATTCGAAACTTCACATATCATTTATATATTTCACGAGGGAAGGATATAATGGAAGTCCATGCAAAAACTCATCGGAAAATTAGATTTTATAAAACTTTTTGTAATGCATGTTTCGGTCAAAAATCATAGTATATTATTATACACTAGTTTCTGTCAAAAAAATAAAATTTAATTGGGGACTATTTGAAATGATACGAGACTTTTTAGATCATTTATATATGTTAAGAGGGAAGGTTATGATGGAAGTCCATGCAAAAAAATAATCTGAAAATTTGATTCTATGAAACTTTTCGCAATGCAAGTTTCTACCAAAAAATCATAATATATTATACACCAGTTTATACTAGTTTCGGTCAAAAATCAAATTAAATCGGGGACTATTCGAAATGATTCGAAACTTCGCATATCATTTATATATTTTACGAGGGAAGGTTATCATGGAAGTCCATGCAAAAAATCATATGAAAATTAGATTCTATGAAACTTTTCGAAATGCAAGTTTCTTTCAAAAATCATAGTATATTATACACTAGTTTCGGTAAACAAAAAATTTAATTGGGGACTATTTGAAATGATACGAGACTTTTCAGATCATTTATATATGTTAAGAGGGAAGGTTATGATGGAAGTTCATGCAAAAAAATCATCAGAAAACTGGATTCTATGAAACTTTTCGAAATGCAAGTTTCGGTAAAAAAATCCTAATATATTATACACTAGTTTATACTAGTTTCGGTCAAAAATCAGATTAAATCGAAGACTATTCGAAATGATACGAAACTTCACATATCATTTATATATTTTACGAGGGAAGGTTATCATGGAAGTCCATTCAAAATATCATCGGAAAATTAGTTTCTATGAATCTTTTCGAAATGCAAGTTTCGGTCAAAAATCATATTATATTATACACTAGTTTCGGTCAAAAAAATCAAATTTAATTGGGGATTACTTGAAATGATACGAGACTTTTCAGATCATTTAAAATGTTAAGAGGGAGGTTATGATGGAAGTCCATTCACAAAAATCATCGGAAAACTAGATTCTTTGAAACTTTTCGAAATGCAATTTTCGGCCAAACAATTATAATATATTATACACTAGTTTATACTAGTTTCGGTCAAAAATCAAATTAAATCGGGGACTGTTTGAAATGATTCGAAACTTCACATATCATTAATATATTTCATGAGGGAAGGATATAATGGAAGACCATGCAAAAACTCATCGGAAAATTAGATTTTATAAAACATTTTGAAATGCATGTTTCGGTCAAAAATCATAGTATATTATTATACACTAGTTTCTGTCAAAAAAATGAAATTTAATTGGGGACTATTTGAAATGATACGAGACTTTTTAGATCATTTATATATGTTAAAAGGGAAGGTTATGATGGAAGTCCATGCAAAAAAATAATCTGAAAATTTGATTCTATGAAATTTTTCGAAATGCAAGTTTCTACCAAAAAATCATAATATATTATACTCTAGTTTATACTAGTTTCGGTCAAAAATCAAATTAAATCGGGGACTATTCAAAATGATTCGAAACTTCGCATATCATTTATATATTTTACGAGGGAAGGTTATCATGGAAGTCCATGCAAAAAATCATATGAAAATTAGATTCTATGAAACGTTTCGAAATGCATGTTTCGGTCAAAAATCATAGTCTATTATAGACTAGTTTCGGTCAATAAAATCAAATTTAATTGGGGATTACTTGAAATGATACGTGACTTTTCAGATCATTTAATATGTTAAGAGGGGAGGTTATGATGGAAGTCCATTCACAAAAATCATCGGAAAACTATATTCTTTGAAACTTTTCGAAATGCAAGTTTCGGCCAAACAATTATAATATATTATACACTAGTTTATACTAGTTTCGGTCAAAAATCAAATTAAATTAGGGACTATTTGAAATGATTCGAAACTTCACATATCATTTATATATTTCACGAGGGAAGGATATAATGGAAGTCCATGCAAAAACTCATCGGAAAATTAGATTTTATAAAACTTTTTAAAATGCATGTTTCGGTCAAAAATCATAGTATATTTTTATACACTAGTTTCGGTCAAAAAAATAAAATTTAATTGGGGACTATTTGAAATGATACGAGACTTTTTAGATCATTTATATATGTTAAGAGGGAAGGTTATGATGGAAGTCCATGCAAAAAAATAATCTGAAAATTTGATTCTATAAAACTTTTCGCAATGCAAGTTTCTACCAAAAAATCATAATATATTATACACCAGTTTATACTAGTTTCGGTCAAAAATCAAATTAAATCGGGGACTATTCGAAATGATTCGAAACTTCGCATATCATTTATATATTTTACGAGGGAAGGTTATCATGGAAGTCCATGCAAAAAATCATATGAAAATTAGATTCTATGAAACTTTTTGAAATGAAAGTTTCTTTCAAAAATCATAGTATATTATACACTAGTTTCGGTAAAAAAACAAATTTAATTGGGGACTATTTGAAATGATACGAGACTTTTCAGATCATTTATATATGTTAAGAGAGAAGGTTATGATGGAAGTTCATGCAAAAAAATCATCAGAAAACTGGATTCTATGAAACTTTTCGAAATGCAAGTTTCGGTAAAAAAATCCTAATATATTATACACTAGTTTATACTAGTTTCGGTCAAAAATCAGATTAAATCGAAGACTATTCGAAATGATATGAAACTTCACATATCATTTATATATTTTACGAGGGAAGGTTATCATGGAAGTCCATTCAAAAAATCATCGGAAAATTAGTTTCTATGAATCTTTTCGAAATGCAAATTTCGGTCAAAAATCATATTATATTATACACTAGTTTCGGTCAAAAAAATCAAATTTAATTGGGGATTACTTGAAATGATACGAGACTTTTAAGATCATTTAATATGTTAAGAGGGAGGTTATGATGGAAGTCCATTCACAAAAATCATCGGAAAACTAGATTCTTTGAAACTTTTCGAAATGCAATTTTCGGCCAAACAATTATAATATATTTTACACTAGTTTATACTAGTTTCGGTCAAAAATCAAATTAAATCAGGGACTGTTTGAAATGATTCGAAACATCACATATCATTTATATATTTCACGAGGGAAGGATATAATGGAAGTCCATGCAAAAACTCATCGGAAAATTAGATTTTATAAAACTTTTTGAAATGCATGTTTCGGTCAAAAATCATAGTATATTATTATACACTAGTTTCTGTCAAAAAAATAATATTTAATTGGAGACTATTTGAAATGATACGAGACTTTTTAGATCATTTATATATGTTAAGAGGGAAGGTTATGATGGAAGTCCATGCAAAAAAATAATCTGAAAATTTGATTCTATGAAACTTTTCGAAATGCAAGTTTCTACAAAAAAAACATAATATATTATATACCAGTTTATACTAGTTTCGGTCAAAAATCAAATTAAATCGGGGACTATTCGAAATGATTCGAAACTTCGCATATCATTTATATATTTTACGAGGGAAGGTTATCATGGAAGTCCATGCAAAAAATCATATGAAAATTAGATTCTATGAAACTTTTCAAAATGAAAGTTTCTTTCAAAAATCATAGTATATTATACACTAGTTTCGGTAAAAAAAACAAATTTAATTGGGGACTATTTGAAAGGATACGAGACTTTTCAGATCATTTATATATGTTAAGAGGGAAGGTTATGATGGAAGTTCATGCAAAAAAATCATCAGAAAACTGGATTCTATGAAACTTTTCGAAATGCAAGTTTCGGTAATAAAATCCTAATATATTATACACTAGTTTATACTAGTTTCGGTCAAAAATCAGATTAAATCGAAGACTATTCGAAATGATACGAAACTTCACATATCATTTATATATTTTACGAGGGAAGGTTATCATGGAAGTCCATTCAAAAAATCATCGGAAAATTAGTTTCTATGAATCTTTTCGAAATGCAAGTTTCGGTCAAAAATCATATTATATTATACACTAGTTTCGGTCAAAAAAATCAAATTTAATTAGGGATTACTTGAAATGATACGAGACTTTTCAGATCATTTAATATGTTAAGAGGGGAGGTTATGATGGAAGTCCATTCACAAAAATCATCGGAAAACTATATTCTTTGAAACTTTTCGAAATGCAAGTTTCGGCCAAACAATTATAATATATTATACACTAGTTTATACTAGTTTCGATCAAAATTCAAATTAAATCGGGGACTGTTTGAAATGATTCGAAATTTCACATATCATTTATTTATTTCACGAGGGAAGGATATAATGGAAGTCCATGCAAAAACGCATCGGAAAATTAGATTTTATAAAACTTTTTGAAATGCATGTTTCTGTCAAAAATCATAGTATATTATTATACACTAGTTTCGGTCAAAAAAATAAAATTTAATTGGGGACTATTTGAAATGATACGAGACTTTTTAGATCATTTATATATGTTAAGAGGGAAGGTTATGATGGAAGTCCATACAAAAAAATAATCTGAAAATTTGATTCTATGAAACTTTTCACAATGCAAGTTTCTACCAAAAAATCATAATATATTATACACCAGTTTATACTAGTTTCGGTCAAAAATCAAATTAAATCGGGGACTATTCGAAATGATTCGAAACTTCACATATCATTTATATATTTTACGAGGGAAAGTTATCATGGAAGTCCATGCAAAAAATCATATGAAATTTAGATTCTATGAAACTTTTCGAAATGAAAGTTTCTTTCAAAAATTATAGTATATTATTATACACTAGTTTCGGTCAAAAAAATAAAATTTAATTGGGGACTATTTGAAATGATACGAGACTTTTTAGATCATTTATATATGTTAAGAGGGAAGGTTATGATGGAAGTCCATGCAAAAAAATAATCTGAAAATTTGATTCTATGAAACTTTTCGAAATGCAAGTTTCTACCAAAAAATCATAATATATTATACTCTAGTTTATACTAGTTTCGGTCAAAAATCAAATTAAATCGGGGACTATTCGAAATGATTCGAAACTTCGCATATCATTAATATATTTTACGAGGGAAGGTTATCATGGAAGTCCATGCAAAAAATCATATGAAAATTAGATTCTATGAAACTTTTCGAAATGCATGTTTCGGTCAAAAATCATAGTCTATTATACACTAGTTTCGGTCAATAAAATCAAATTTAATTGGGGATTACTTGAAATGATATGTGACTTTTCAGATCATTTAATATGTTAAGAGGGGAGCTTATGATGGAAGTCCATTCACAAAAATCATCGGAAAAACTATATTCTTTGAAACTTTTCGAAATGCAAGTTTCGGCCAAACAATTATAATATATTATACACTAGTTTATAATAGTTTCGGTCAAAAATCAAATTAAATCGGGGACTGTTTGAAATGATTCGAAACTTCACATATCATTTATATATTTCACGAGGGAAGGATATAATGGAAGTCCATGCAAAAACTCATCGGAAAATTAGATTTTATAAAACTTTTTGTAATGCATGTTTCGGTCAAAAATCATAGTATATTATTATACACTAGTTTCTGTCAAAAAAATAAAATTTAATTGGGGACTATTTGAAATGATACGAGACTTTTTAGATCATTTATATATGTTAAGAGGGAAGGTTATGATGGAAGTCCATGCAAAAAAATAATCTGAAAATTTGATTCTATGAAACTTTTCGCAATGCAAGTTTCTACCAAAAAATCATAATATATTATACACCAGTTTATACTAGTTTCGGTCAAAAATCAAATTAAATCGAGGACTATTCGAAATGATTCGAAACTTCGCATATCATTTATATATTTTACGAGGGAAGGTTATCATGGAAGTCCATGCAAAAAATCATATGAAAATTAGATTCTATGAAACATTTCGAAATGCAAGTTTCTTTCAAAAATCATAGTATATTATACACTAGTTTCGGTAAAAAAAAAATTTAATTGGGGACTATTTGAAATGATACGAGAATTTTCAGATCATTTATATATGTTAAGAGGGAAGGTTATGATGGAAGTTCATGCAAAAAAATCATCAGAAAACTGGATTCTATGAAACTTTTCGAAATGCAAGTTTCAGTAAAAAAATCCTAATATATTATACACTAGTTTATACTAGTTTCGGTCAAAAATCAGATTAAATCGAAGACTATTCGAAATGATATGAAACTTCACATATCATTTATATATTTTACAAGGGAAGGTTATCAAGGAAGTCCATTGAAAAAATCATCGGAAAATTAGTTTCTATGAATCTTTTCGAAATGCAAGTTTCGGTCAAAAATCATATTATATTATACACTAGTTTCGGTCAAAAAAATCAAATTTAATTGGGGATTACTTGAAATGATACGAGACTTTTCAGATCATTTAATATGTTAAGAGGGAGGTTATGATGGAAGTCCATTCACAAAAATCATCGGAAAACTAGATTCTTTGAAACTTTTCGAAATGCAATTTTCGGCCAAACAATTATAATATATTATAAACTAGTTTATACTAGTTTCGGTCAAAAATCAGATTTAAATCGGGGACTGTTTGAAATGATTCGAAACTTCACATATCATTTATATATTTCACGAGGGAAGGATATAATGGAAGTCCATGCAAAAACTCATCGGAAAATTAGATTTTATAAAACTTTTTGTAATGCATGTTTCGGTCAAAAATCATAGTATATTATTATACACTAGTTTCTGTCAAAAAAATAAAATTTAATTGGGGACTATTTGAAATGATACGAGACTTTTTAGATCATTTATATATGTTAAGAGGGAAGGTTATGATGGAAGTCCATGCAAAAAAATAATCTGAAAATTTGATTCTATGAAACTTTTCGCAATGCAAGTTTCTACCAAAAAATCATAATATATTATACACCAGTTTATACTAGTTTCGGTCAAAAATCAAATTAAATCGGGGACTATTCGAAATGATTCGAAACTTCGCATATCATTTATATATTTTACGAGGGAAGGTTATCATGGAAGTCCATGCAAAAAATCATATGAAAATTAGATTCTATGAAACTTTTCGAAATGCAAGTTTCTTTCAAAAATCATAGTATATTATACACTAGTTTCGGTAAAAAAAAATTTAATTGGGGACTATTTGAAATGATACGAGACTTTTCAGATCATTTATATATGTTAAGAGGGAAGGTTATGATGGAAGTTCATGCATAAAAATCATCAGAAAACTGGATTCTATGAAACTTTTCGAAATGCAAGTTTCGGTAAAAAAATCCTAATATATTATACACTAGTTTATACTAGTTTCGGTCAAAAATCAGATTAAATCGAAGACTATTCGAAATGATATGAAACTTCACATATCATTTATATATTTTACGAGGGAAGGTTATCAAGGAAGTCCATTGAAAAAATCATCGGAAAATTAGTTTCTATGAATCTTTTCGAAATGCAAGTTTCGGTCAAAAATCATATTATATTATACACTAGTTTCGGTCAAAAAAATCAAATTTAATTGGGGATTACTTGAAATGATACGAGACTTTTCAGATCATTTAATATGTTAAGAGGGAGGTTATGATGGAAGTCCATTCACAAAAATCATCGGAAAACTAGATTCTTTGAAACTTTTCGAAATGCAATTTTCGGCCAAACAATTATAATATATTATACACTAGTTTATACTAGTTTCGGTCAAAAATCAGATTTAAATCGGGGACTGTTTGAAATGATTCGAAACTTCACATATCATTTATATATTTCACGAGGGAAGGATATAATGGAAGTCCATGCAAAAACTCATCGGAAAATTAGATTTTATAAAACTTTTTGAAATGCATGTTTCGGTCAAAAATCATAGTATATTATTATACACTAGTTTCTGTCAAAAAAATGAAATTTAATTGGGGACTATTTGAAATGATACGAGACTTTTTAGATCATTTATATATGTTAAGAGGGAAGGTTATGATGGAAGTCCATGCAAAAAAATAATCTGAAAATTTGATTCTATGAAACTTTTCGAAATGCAAGTTTCTACCAAAAAATCATAATATATTATACACTAGTTTATACTAGTTTCGGTCAAAAATCAAATTAAATCGGGGACTATTCGAAATGATTCGAAACTTCGCATATCATTTATATATTTTACGAGGGAAGGTTATCATGGAAGTCCATGCAAAAAATCATATGAAATTTAGATTCTATGAAACTTTTCGAAATGAAAGTTTCTTTCAAAAATCATAGTATATTATTATACACTAGTTTCGGTCAAAAAAATAAAATTTAATTGGGGACTATTTGAAATGATACGAGACTTTTTAGATCATTTATATATGTTAAGAGGGAAGGTTATGATGGAAGTCCATGCAAAAAAATAATCTGAAAATTTGATTCTATGAAACTTTTCGAAATGCAAGTTTCTACCAAAAAATCATAATATATTATACTCTAGTTTATACTAGTTTCGGTCAAAAATCAAATTGAATCGGGGACTATTCGAAATGATTCGAAACTTCGCATATCATTTATATATTTTACGAGGGAAGGTTATCATGGAAGTCCATGCAAAAAATCATATGAAAATTAGATTCTATGAAACTTTTCGAAATGCATTTTCGGTCAAAAATCATAGTCTATTATACACTAGTTTCGGTCAATAAAATCAAATTTAATTGGGGATTACTTGAAATGATACGTGACTTTTCAGATCATTTAATATGTTAAGAGGGGAGGTTATGATGGAAGTCCATTCACAAAAATCATCGGAAAAACTATATTCTTTGAAACTTTTCGAAATGCAAGTTTCGGCCAAACAATTATAATATATTATACACTAGTTTATAATAGTCTCGATCAAAAATCAAATTAAATCGGGGACTGTTTGAAATGATTCGAAACTTCACATATCATTTATATATTTCACGAGGGAAGGATATAATGGAAGTCCATGCAAAAACTCATCGGAAAATTAGATTTTATAAAACTTTTTGTAATGCATGTTTCGGTCAAAAATCATAGTATATTATTATACACTAGTTTCTGTCAAAAAAATAAAATTTAATTGGGGACTATTTGAAATGATACGAGACTTTTTAGATCATTTATATATGTTAAGAGGGAAGGTTATGATGGAAGTCCATGCAAAAAAATAATCTGAAAATTTGATTCTATGAAACTTTTCGCAATGCAAGTTTCTACCAAAAAATCATAATATATTATACACCAGTTTATACTAGTTTCGGTCAAAAATCAAATTAAATCGGGGACTATTCGAAATGATTCGAAACTTCGCATATCATTTATATATTTTACGAGGGAAGGTTATCATGGAAGTCCATGCAAAAAATCATATGAAAATTAGATTCTATGAAACTTTTCGAAATGCAAGTTTCTTTCAAAAATCATAGTATATTATACACTAGTTTCGGTAAACAAAAAATTTAATTGGGGACTATTTGAAATGATACGAGACTTTTCAGATCATTTATATATGTTAAGAGGGAAGGTTATGATGGAAGTTCATGCAAAAAAATCATCAGAAAACTGGATTCTATGAAACTTTTCGAAATGCAAGTTTCGGTAAAAAAATCCTAATATATTATACACTAGTTTATACTAGTTTCGGTCAAAAATCAGATTAAATCGAAGACTATTCGAAATGATACGAAACTTCACATATCATTTATATATTTTACGAGGGAAGGTTATCATGGAAGTCCATTCAAAATATCATCGGAAAATTAGTTTCTATGAATCTTTTCGAAATGCAAGTTTCGGTCAAAAATCATATTATATTATACACTAGTTTCGGTCAAAAAAATCAAATTTAATTGGGGATTACTTGAAATGATACGAGACTTTTCAGATCATTTAAAATGTTAAGAGGGAGGTTATGATGGAAGTCCATTCACAAAAATCATCGGAAAACTAGATTCTTTGAAACTTTTCGAAATGCAATTTTCGGCCAAACAATTATAATATATTATACACTAGTTTATACTAGTTTCGGTCAAAAATCAAATTAAATCGGGGACTGTTTGAAATGATTCGAAACTTCACATATCATTAATATATTTCATGAGGGAAGGATATAATGGAAGACCATGCAAAAACTCATCGGAAAATTAGATTTTATAAAACATTTTGAAATGCATGTTTCGGTCAAAAATCATAGTATATTATTATACACTAGTTTCTGTCAAAAAAATGAAATTTAATTGGGGACTATTTGAAATGATACGAGACTTTTTAGATCATTTATATATGTTAAAAGGGAAGGTTATGATGGAAGTCCATGCAAAAAAATAATCTGAAAATTTGATTCTATGAAATTTTTCGAAATGCAAGTTTCTACCAAAAAATCATAATATATTATACTCTAGTTTATACTAGTTTCGGTCAAAAATCAAATTAAATCGGGGACTATTCAAAATGATTCGAAACTTCGCATATCATTTATATATTTTACGAGGGAAGGTTATCATGGAAGTCCATGCAAAAAATCATATGAAAATTAGATTCTATGAAACGTTTCGAAATGCATGTTTCGGTCAAAAATCATAGTCTATTATAGACTAGTTTCGGTCAATAAAATCAAATTTAATTGGGGATTACTTGAAATGATACGTGACTTTTCAGATCATTTAATATGTTAAGAGGGGAGGTTATGATGGAAGTCCATTCACAAAAATCATCGGAAAACTATATTCTTTGAAACTTTTCGAAATGCAAGTTTCGGCCAAACAATTATAATATATTATACACTAGTTTATACTAGTTTCGGTCAAAAATCAAATTAAATTAGGGACTATTTGAAATGATTCGAAACTTCACATATCATTTATATATTTCACGAGGGAAGGATATAATGGAAGTCCATGCAAAAACTCATCGGAAAATTAGATTTTATAAAACTTTTTAAAATGCATGTTTCGGTCAAAAATCATAGTATATTTTTATACACTAGTTTCGGTCAAAAAAATAAAATTTAATTGGGGACTATTTGAAATGATACGAGACTTTTTAGATCATTTATATATGTTAAGAGGGAAGGTTATGATGGAAGTCCATGCAAAAAAATAATCTGAAAATTTGATTCTATAAAACTTTTCGCAATGCAAGTTTCTACCAAAAAATCATAATATATTATACACCAGTTTATACTAGTTTCGGTCAAAAATCAAATTAAATCGGGGACTATTCGAAATGATTCGAAACTTCGCATATCATTTATATATTTTACGAGGGAAGGTTATCATGGAAGTCCATGCAAAAAATCATATGAAAATTAGATTCTATGAAACTTTTTGAAATGAAAGTTTCTTTCAAAAATCATAGTATATTATACACTAGTTTCGGTAAAAAAACAAATTTAATTGGGGACTATTTGAAATGATACGAGACTTTTCAGATCATTTATATATGTTAAGAGAGAAGGTTATGATGGAAGTTCATGCAAAAAAATCATCAGAAAACTGGATTCTATGAAACTTTTCGAAATGCAAGTTTCGGTAAAAAAATCCTAATATATTATACACTAGTTTATACTAGTTTCGGTCAAAAATCAGATTAAATCGAAGACTATTCGAAATGATATGAAACTTCACATATCATTTATATATTTTACGAGGGAAGGTTATCATGGAAGTCCATTCAAAAAATCATCGGAAAATTAGTTTCTATGAATCTTTTCGAAATGCAAATTTCGGTCAAAAATCATATTATATTATACACTAGTTTCGGTCAAAAAAATCAAATTTAATTGGGGATTACTTGAAATGATACGAGACTTTTAAGATCATTTAATATGTTAAGAGGGAGGTTATGATGGAAGTCCATTCACAAAAATCATCGGAAAACTAGATTCTTTGAAACTTTTCGAAATGCAATTTTCGGCCAAACAATTATAATATATTTTACACTAGTTTATACTAGTTTCGGTCAAAAATCAAATTAAATCAGGGACTGTTTGAAATGATTCGAAACATCACATATCATTTATATATTTCACGAGGGAAGGATATAATGGAAGTCCATGCAAAAACTCATCGGAAAATTAGATTTTATAAAACTTTTTGAAATGCATGTTTCGGTCAAAAATCATAGTATATTATTATACACTAGTTTCTGTCAAAAAAATAATATTTAATTGGAGACTATTTGAAATGATACGAGACTTTTTAGATCATTTATATATGTTAAGAGGGAAGGTTATGATGGAAGTCCATGCAAAAAAATAATCTGAAAATTTGATTCTATGAAACTTTTCGAAATGCAAGTTTCTACAAAAAAAACATAATATATTATATACCAGTTTATACTAGTTTCGGTCAAAAATCAAATTAAATCGGGGACTATTCGAAATGATTCGAAACTTCGCATATCATTTATATATTTTACGAGGGAAGGTTATCATGGAAGTCCATGCAAAAAATCATATGAAAATTAGATTCTATGAAACTTTTCAAAATGAAAGTTTCTTTCAAAAATCATAGTATATTATACACTAGTTTCGGTAAAAAAAACAAATTTAATTGGGGACTATTTGAAAGGATACGAGACTTTTCAGATCATTTATATATGTTAAGAGGGAAGGTTATGATGGAAGTTCATGCAAAAAAATCATCAGAAAACTGGATTCTATGAAACTTTTCGAAATGCAAGTTTCGGTAATAAAATCCTAATATATTATACACTAGTTTATACTAGTTTCGGTCAAAAATCAGATTAAATCGAAGACTATTCGAAATGATACGAAACTTCACATATCATTTATATATTTTACGAGGGAAGGTTATCATGGAAGTCCATTCAAAAAATCATCGGAAAATTAGTTTCTATGAATCTTTTCGAAATGCAAGTTTCGGTCAAAAATCATATTATATTATACACTAGTTTCGGTCAAAAAAATCAAATTTAATTAGGGATTACTTGAAATGATACGAGACTTTTCAGATCATTTAATATGTTAAGAGGGGAGGTTATGATGGAAGTCCATTCACAAAAATCATCGGAAAACTATATTCTTTGAAACTTTTCGAAATGCAAGTTTCGGCCAAACAATTATAATATATTATACACTAGTTTATACTAGTTTCGATCAAAATTCAAATTAAATCGGGGACTGTTTGAAATGATTCGAAATTTCACATATCATTTATTTATTTCACGAGGGAAGGATATAATGGAAGTCCATGCAAAAACGCATCGGAAAATTAGATTTTATAAAACTTTTTGAAATGCATGTTTCTGTCAAAAATCATAGTATATTATTATACACTAGTTTCGGTCAAAAAAATAAAATTTAATTGGGGACTATTTGAAATGATACGAGACTTTTTAGATCATTTATATATGTTAAGAGGGAAGGTTATGATGGAAGTCCATACAAAAAAATAATCTGAAAATTTGATTCTATGAAACTTTTCACAATGCAAGTTTCTACCAAAAAATCATAATATATTATACACCAGTTTATACTAGTTTCGGTCAAAAATCAAATTAAATCGGGGACTATTCGAAATGATTCGAAACTTCACATATCATTTATATATTTTACGAGGGAAAGTTATCATGGAAGTCCATGCAAAAAATCATATGAAAATCAGATTCTATGAAACTTTTCGAAATGCAAGTTTCTTTAAAAAATAATAGTATATTATACACTAGTTTCGGTAAAAAAACAAATTTAATTGGGGACTATTTGAAATGATACGAGACTTTTCAGATCATTTATATATGTTAAGAGGGAAGGTTATGATGGAAGTTCATGCAAAAAAATCATCAGAAAACTGGATTCTATGAAACTTTTCGAAATGCAAGTTTCGGTAAAAAAATCCTAATATATTATACACTAGTTTATACTAGTTTCGGTCAAAAATCAGATTAAATCGAAGACTATTCGAAATGATACGAAACTTCACATATCATTTATATATTTTACGAGGGAAGGTTATCATGGAAGTCCATTCAAAAAATCATCGGAAAATTAGTTTCTATGAATCTTTTCGAAATGCAAGTTTCGGTCAAAAATCATATTATATTATACACTAGTTTCGGTCAAAAAAATCAAATTTAATTGGGGATTACTTGAAATGATACGAGACTTTTCTGATCATTTAATATGTTAAGAGGGGAGGTTATGATGGAAGTCCATTCACAAAAATCATCGGAAAACTATATTCTTTGAAACTTTTCGAAATGCATGTTTCGGCCAAACAATTATATTATATTATACACTAGTTTATACTAGGTTCGGTCAAAAATCAAATTAAATCGGGGACTGTTTGAAATGATTCGAAACTTCACATATCATTTATATATTTCACGAGGGAAGGATATAAAGGAAGTCCATGCAAAAACTCATCGGAAAATTAGATTTTATAAAACTTTTTGAAATGCATGTTTTGGTCAAAAATCATAGTATATTATTATACACTAGTTTCGGTCAAAAAAATAAAATTTAATTGGGGACTATTTGAAATGATACGAGACTTTTTAGATCATTTATATATGTTAAGAGGGAAGGTTATGATGGAAGTCCATGCAAAAAAATAATCTGAAAATTTAATTTTATGAAACTTTTCGCAATGCAAGTTTCTACCAAAAAATCATAATATATTATACACCAGTTTATACTAGTTTCAGTCAAAAATCAAATTAAATCGGGGACTATTCGAAATGATTCAAAACTTCGCATATCATTTATATATTTTACGAGGGAAGGTTATCATGGAAGTCCATGCAAAAAATCATATGAAAATTAGGTTCTATGAAACTTTTCGAAATGCAAGTTTCGGTAAAAAAATCCTAATATATTATACACTATTTTATACTAGTTTCGGTCAAAAATCATATTAAATCGAAGACTATTCGAAATGATACGAAACTTCACATATCATTTATATATTTTACGAGGGAAGGTTATAATGGAAGTCCATTCAAAAAATCATCGGAAAATTAGTTTCTATGAATCTTTTCGAAATGCAAGTTTCGGTCAAAAATCATATTATATTATACACTAGTTTCGGTCAAAAAAATCAAATTTAATGGGGGATTACTTGAAATGATACGAGACTTTTCAGATCATTTAATATGTTAAGAGGGAGGTTATGATGGAAGTCCATTCACAAAAATCATCGGAAAACTAGATTCTTTGAAACTTTTCGAAATGCAATTTTCGGCCAAACAATTATAATATATTATACACTAGTTTATACTAGTTTCGGTCAAAAATCAAATTAAATCAGGGACTGTTTGAAATGATTCGAAACATCACATATCATTTATATATTTCACGAGGGAAGGATATAATGGAAGTCCATGCAAAAACTCATCGGAAAATTAGATTTTATAAAACTTTTTGAAATGCATGTTTCGGTCAAAAATCATAGTATATTATTATACACTAGTTTCTGTCATAAAAATAAAATTTAATTGGAGACTATTTGAAATGATACGAGACTTTTTAGATCATTTATATATGTTAAGAGGGAAGGTTATGATGGAAGTCCATGCAAAAAAATAATCTGAAAATTTGATTCTATGAAACTTTTCACAATGCAAGTTTCTACCAAAAAATCATAATATATTATACACCAGTTTATACTAGTTTCGGTCAAAAATCAAATTAAATCGGGGACTATTCGAAATGATTCGAAACTTCGCATATCATTTATATATTTTACGAGGGAAAGTTATCATGGAAGTCCATGCAAAAAATCATATGAAAATCAGATTCTATGAAACTTTTCGAAATGCAAGTTTCTTTCAAAAATCATAGTATATTATACACTAGTTTCGGTAAAAAAACAAATTTAATTGGGGACTATTTGAAATGATACGAGACTTTTCAGATCATTTATATATGTTAAGAGGGAAGGTTATGATGGAAGTTCATGCAAAAAAATCATCAGAAAACTGGATTCTATGAAACTTTTCGAAATGCAAGTTTCGGTAAAAAAATCCTAATATATTATACACTAGTTTATACTAGTTTCGGTCAAAAATCAGATTAAATCGAAGACTATTCGAAATGATACGAAACTTCACATATCATTTATATATTTTACGAGGGAAGGTTATCATGGAAGTCCATTCAAAAAATCATCGGAAAATTAGTTTCTATGAATCTTTTCGAAATGCAAGTTTCGGTCAAAAATCATATTATATTATACACTAGTTTCGGTCAAAAAAATCAAATTTAATTGGGGATTACTTGAAATGATACGAGACTTTTCTGATCATTTAATATGTTAAGAGGGGAGGTTATGATGGAAGTCCATTCACAAAAATCATCGGAAAACTATATTCTTTGAAACTTTTCGAAATGCATGTTTCGGCCAAACAATTATATTATATTATACACTAGTTTATACTAGGTTCGGTCAAAAATCAAATTAAATCGGGGACTGTTTGAAATGATTCGAAACTTCACATATCATTTATATATTTCACGAGGGAAGGATATAATGGAAGTCCATGCAAAAACTCATCGGAAAATTAGATTTTATAAAACTTTTTGAAATGCATGTTTTGGTCAAAAATCATAGTATATTATTATACACTAGTTTCGGTCAAAAAAATAAAATTTAATTGGGGACTATTTGAAATGATACGAGACTTTTTAGATCATTTATATATGTTAAGAGGGAAGGTTATGATGGAAGTCCATGCAAAAAAATAATCTGAAAATTTAATTTTATGAAACTTTTCGCAATGCAAGTTTCTACCAAAAAATCATAATATATTATACACCAGTTTATACTAGTTTCAGTCAAAAATCAAATTAAATCGGGGACTATTCGAAATGATTCAAAACTTCGCATATCATTTATATATTTTACGAGGGAAGGTTATCATGGAAGTCCATGCAAAAAATCATATGAAAATTAGGTTCTATGAAACTTTTCGAAATGCAAGTTTCGGTAAAAAAATCCTAATATATTATACACCATTTTATACTAGTTTCGGTCAAAAATCATATTAAATCGAAGACTATTCGAAATGATACGAAACTTCACATATCATTTATATATTTTACGAGGGAAGGTTATAATGGAAGTCCATTCAAAAAATCATCGGAAAATTAGTTTCTATGAATCTTTTCGAAATGCAAGTTTCGGTCAAAAATCATATTATATTATACACTAGTTTCGGTCAAAAAAATCAAATTTAATGGGGGATTACTTGAAATGATACGAGACTTTTCAGATCATTTAATATGTTAAGAGGGAGGTTATGATGGAAGTCCATTCACAAAAATCATCGGAAAACTAGATTCTTTGAAACTTTTCGAAATGCAATTTTCGGCCAAACAATTATAATATATTATACACTAGTTTATACTAGTTTCGGTCAAAAATCAAATTAAATCAGGGACTGTTTGAAATGATTCGAAACATCACATATCATTTATATATTTCACGAGGGAAGGATATAATGGAAGTCCATGCAAAAACTCATCGGAAAATTAGATTTTATAAAACTTTTTGAAATGCATGTTTCGGTCAAAAATCATAGTATATTATTATACACTAGTTTCTGTCAAAAAAATAAAATTTAATTGGAGACTATTTGAAATGATACGAGACTTTTTAGATCATTTATATATGTTAAGAGGGAAGGTTATGATGGAAGTCCATGCAAAAAAATAATCTGAAAATTTGATTCTATGAAACTTTTCGAAATGCAAGTTTCTACAAAAAAAACATAATATATTATATACCAGTTTATACTAGTTTCGGTCAAAAATCAAATTAAATCGGGGACTATTCGAAATGATTCGAAACTTCGCATATCATTTATATATTTTACGAGGGAAGGTTATCATGGAAGTCCATGCAAAAAATCATATGAAAATTAGATTCTATGAAACTTTTCAAAATGAAAGTTTCTTTCAAAAATCATAGTATATTATACACTAGTTTCGGTAAAAAAACAAATTTAATTGGGGACTATTTGAAATGATACGAGACTTTTCAGATCATTTATATATGTTAAGAGGGAAGGTTATGATGGAAGTTCATGCAAAAAAATCATCAGAAAACTGGATTCTATGAAACTTTTCGAAATGCAAGTTTCGGTAAAAAAATCCTAATATATTATACACTAGTTTATACTAGTTTCGGTCAAAAATCAGATTAAATCGAAGACTATTCGAAATGATACGAAACTTCACATATCATTTATATATTTTACGAGGGAAGGTTATCATGGAAGTCCATTCAAAAAATCATCGGAAAATTAGTTTCTATGAATCTTTTCGAAATGCAAGTTTCGGTCAAAAATCATATTATATTATACACTAGTTTCGGTCAAAAAAATCAAATTTAATTGGGGATTACTTGAAATGATACGAGACTTTTCTGATAATTTAATATGTTAAGAG
The DNA here is from genome assembly GCA_963966055.1 of Lathyrus aphaca. Classification (NCBI taxonomy): domain Eukaryota; kingdom Viridiplantae; phylum Streptophyta; class Magnoliopsida; order Fabales; family Fabaceae; genus Lathyrus; species Lathyrus aphaca. Next base: position 500,473,336 of record OZ014525.1, read on the forward strand.
GGGAGGTTATGATGGAAGTCCATTCACAAAAATTATCGGAAAACTATATTCTTTGAAACTTTTCGAAATGCATGTTTCGGCCAAACAATTATATTATATTATACACTAGTTTATACTAGGTTCGGTCAAAAATCAAATTAAATCGGGGACTGTTTGAAATGATTCGAAACTTCACATATCATTTATATATTTCACGAGGGAAGGATATAATGGAAGTCCATGCAAAAACTCATCGGAAAATTAGATTTTATAAAACTTTTTGAAATGCATGTTTTGGTCAAAAATCATAGTATATTATTATACACTAGTTTCGGTCAAAAAAATAAAATTTAATTGGGGACTATTTGAAATGATACGAGACTTTTTAGATCATTTATATATGTTAAGAGGGAAGGTTATGATGGAAGTCCATGCAAAAAAATAATCTGAAAATTTAATTTTATGAAACTTTTCGCAATGCAAGTTTCTACCAAAAAATCATAATATATTATACACCAGTTTATACTAGTTTCAGTCAAAAATCAAATTAAATCGGGGACTATTCGAAATGATTCAAAACTTCGCATATCATTTATATATTTTACGAGGGAAGGTTATCATGGAAGTCCATGCAAAAAATCATATGAAAATTAGGTTCTATGAAACTTTTCGAAATGCAAATTTCGGTAAAAAAATCCTAATATATTATACACTAGTTTATACTAGTTTTGGTCAAAAATCATATTAAATCGAAGACTATTCGAAATGATACGAAACTTCACATATCATTTATATATTTTACGAGGGAAGGTTATAATGGAAGTCCATTCAAAAAATCATCGGAAAATTAGTTTCTATGAATCTTTTCGAAATGCAAGTTTCGGTCAAAAATCATATTATATTATACACTAGTTTCGGTCAAAAAAATCAAATTTAATGGGGGATTACTTGAAATGATACGAGACTTTTCAGATCATTTAATATGTTAAGAGGGAGGTTATGATGGAAGTCCATTCACAAAAATCATCGGAAAACTAGATTCTTTGAAACTTTTCGAAATGCAATTTTCGGCCAAACAATTATAATATATTATACACTAGTTTATACTAGTTTCGGTCAAAAATCAAATTAAATCAGGGACTGTTTGAAATGATTCGAAACATCACATATCATTTATATATTTCACGAGGGAAGGATATAATGGAAGTCCATGCAAAAACTCATCGGAAAATTAGATTTTAAAAAACTTTTTGAAATGCATGTTTCGGTCAAAAATCATAGTATATTATTATATACTAGTTTCTGTCAAAAAAATAAAATTTAATTGGAGACTATTTGAAATGATACGAGACTTTTTAGATCATTTATATATGTTAAGAGGGAAGGTTATGATGGAAGTCCATGCAAAAAAATAATCTGAAAATTTGATTCTATGAAACTTTTCGAAATGCAAGTTTCTACAAAAAAAACATAATATATTATATACCAGTTTATACTAGTTTCGGTCAAAAATCAAATTAAATCGGGGACTATTCGAAATGATTCGAAACTTCGCATATCATTTATATATTTTACGAGGGAAGGTTATCATGGAAGTCCATGCAAAAAATCATATGAAAATTAGATTCTATGAAACTTTTCAAAATGAAAGTTTCTTTCAAAAATCATAGTATATTATACACTAGTTTCGGTAAAAAAACAAATTTAATTGGGGACTATTTGAAAGGATACGAGACTTTTCAGATCATTTATATATGTTAAGAGGGAAGGTTATGATGGAAGTTCATGCAAAAAAATCATCAGAAAACTGGATTCTATGAAACTTTTTGAAATGCAAGTTTCGGTAATAAAATCCTAATATATTATACACTAGTTTATACTAGTTTCGGTCAAAAATCAGATTAAATCGAAGACTATTCGAAATGATACGAAACTTCACATATCATTTATATATTTTACGAGGGAAGGTTATCATGGAAGTCCATTCAAAAAATCATCGGAAAATTAGTTTCTATGAATCTTTTCGAAATGCAAGTTTCGGTCAAAAATCATATTATATTATACACTAGTTTCGGTCAAAAAAATCAAATTTAATTAGGGATTACTTGAAATGATACGAGACTTTTCAGATCATTTAATATGTTAAGAGGGGAGGTTATGATGGAAGTCCATTCACAAAAATCATCGGAAAACTATATTCTTTGAAACTTTTCGAAATGCAAGTTTCGGCCAAACAATTATAATATATTATACACTAGTTTATACTAGTTTCGATCAAAATTCAAATTAAATCGGGGACTGTTTGAAATGATTCGAAATTTCACATATCATTTATTTATTTCACGAGGGAAGGATATAATGGAAGTCCATGCAAAAACTCATCGGAAAATTAGATTTTATAAAACTTTTTGAAATGCATGTTTTGGTCAAAAATCATAGTATATTATTATACACTAGTTTCGGTCAAAAAAATAAAATTTAATTGGGGACTATTTGAAATGATACGAGACTTTTTAGATCATTTATATATGTTAAGAGGGAAGGTTATGATGGAAGTCCATGCAAAAAAATAATCTGAAAATTTAATTTTATGAAACTTTTCGCAATGCAAGTTTCTACCAAAAAATCATAATATATTATACACCAGTTTATACTAGTTTCTGTCAAAAATCAAATTAAATCGGGGACTATTCGAAATGATTCAAAACTTCGCATATCATTTATATATTTTACGAGGGAAGGTTATCATGGAAGTCCATGCAAAAAATCATATGAAAATTAGGTTCTATGAAACTTTTCGAAATGCAAGTTTCGGTAAAAAAATCCTAATATATTATACACTAGTTTATACTAGTTTCGGTCAAAAATCATATTAAATCGAAGACTATTCGAAATGATATGAAACTTCACATATCATTTATATATTTTACGAGGGAAGGTTATAATGGAAGTCCATTCAAAAAATCATCGGAAAATTAGTTTCTATGAATCTTTTCGAAATGCATGTTTCGGTCAAAAATCATATTATATTATACACTAGTTTCGGTCAAAAAAATCAAATTTAATGGGGGATTACTTGAAATGATACGAGACTTTTCAGATCATTTAATATGTTAAGAGGGAGGTTATGATGGAAGTCCATTCACAAAAATCATCGGAAAACTATATTCTTTGAAACTTTTCGAAATGAAAGTTTCGGCCAAACAATTATAATATATTATACACTAGTTTATACTAGTTTCGATCAAAATTCAAATTAAATCGGGGACTGTTTGAAATGATTCGAAATTTCACATATCATTTATTTATTTCACGAGGGAAGGATATAATGGAAGTCCATGCAAAAACTCATCGGAAAATTAGATTTTATAAAACTTTTTGAAATGCATGTTTCTGTCAAAAATCATAGTATATTATTATACACTAGTTTCGGTCAAAAAAATAAAATTTAATTGGGGACTATTTGAAATGATACGAGACTTTTTAGATCATTTATATATGTTAAGAGGGAAGGTTATGATGGAAGTCCATACAAAAAAATAATCTGAAAATTTGATTCTATGAAACTTTTCACAATGCAAGTTTCTACCAAAAAATCATAATATATTATACACCAGTTTATACTAGTTTCGGTCAAAAATCAAATTAAATCGGGGACTATTCGAAATGATTCGAAACTTCGCATATCATTTATATATCTTACGAGGGAAAGTTATCATGGAAGTCCATGCAAAAAATCATATGAAAATCAGATTCTATGAAACTTTTCGAAATGCAAGTTTCTTTCAAAAATCATAGTATATTATACACTAGTTTCGGTAAAAAAACAAATTTAATTGGGGACTATTTGAAATGATACGAGACTTTTCAGATCATTTATATATGTTAAGAGGGAAGGTTATGATGGAAGTTCATGCAAAAAAATCATCAGAAAACTGGATTCTATGAAACTTTTCGAAATGCAAGTTTCGGTAAAAAAATCCTAATATATTATACACTAGTTTATACTAGTTTCGGTCAAAAATCAGATTAAATCGAAGACTATTCGAAATGATACGAAACTTCACATATCATTTATATATTTTACGAGGGAAGGTTATCATGGAAGTCCATTCAAAAAATCATCGGAAAATTAGTTTCTATGAATCTTTTCGAAATGCAAGTTTCGGTCAAAAATCATATTATATTATACACTAGTTTCGGTCAAAAAAATCAAATTTAATTGGGGATTACTTGAAATGATACGAGACTTTTCTGATCATTTAATATGTTAAGAGGGGAGGTTATGATGGAAGTCCATTCACAAAAATTATCGGAAAACTATATTCTTTGAAACTTTTCGAAATGCATGTTTCGGCCAAACAATTATATTATATTATACACTAGTTTATACTAGGTTCGGTCAAAAATCAAATTAAATCGGGGACTGTTTGAAATGATTCGAAACTTCACATATCATTTATATATTTCACGAGGGAAGGATATAATGGAAGTCCATGCAAAAACTCATCGGAAAATTAGATTTTATAAAACTTTTTGAAATGCATGTTTTGGTCAAAAATCATAGTATATTATTATACACTAGTTTCGGTCAAAAAAATAAAATTTAATTGGGGACTATTTGAAATGATACGAGACTTTTTAGATCATTTATATATGTTAAGAGGGAAGGTTATGATGGAAGTCCATGCAAAAAAATAATCTGAAAATTTAATTTTATGAAACTTTTCGCAATGCAAGTTTCTACCAAAAAATCATAATATATTATACACCAGTTTATACTAGTTTCAGTCAAAAATCAAATTAAATCGGGGACTATTCGAAATGATTCAAAACTTCGCATATCATTTATATATTTTACGAGGGAAGGTTATCATGGAAGTCCATGCAAAAAATCATATGAAAATTAGGTTCTATGAAACTTTTCGAAATGCAAGTTTCGGTAAAAAAATCCTAATATATTATACACTAGTTTATACTAGTTTCGGTCAAAAATCATATTAAATCGAAGACTATTCGAAATGATACGAAACTTCACATATCATTTATATATTTTACGAGGGAAGGTTATAATGGAAGTCCATTCAAAAAATCATCAGAAAATTAGTTTCTATGAATCTTTTCGAAATGCAAGTTTCGGTCAAAAATCATATTATATTATACACTAGTTTCGGTCAAAAAAATCAAATTTAATGGGGGATTACTTGAAATGATACGAGACTTTTCAGATCATTTAATATGTTAAGAGGGAGGTTATGATGGAAGTCCATTCACAAAAATCATCGGAAAACTAGATTCTTTGAAACTTTTCGAAATGCAATTTTCGGCCAAACAATTATAATATATTATACACTAGTTTATACTAGTTTCGGTCAAAAATCAAATTAAATCAGGGACTGTTTGAAATGATTCGAAACATCACATATCATTTATATATTTCACGAGGGAAGGATATAATGGAAGTCCATGCAAAAACTCATCGGAAAATTAGATTTTAAAAAACTTTTTGAAATGCATGTTTCGGTCAAAAATCATAGTATATTATTATATACTAGTTTCTGTCAAAAAAATAAAATTTAATTGGAGACTATTTGAAATGATACGAGACTTTTTAGATCATTTATATATGTTAAGAGGGAAGGTTATGATGGAAGTCCATGCAAAAAAATAATCTGAAAATTTGATTCTATGAAACTTTTCGAAATGCAAGTTTCTACAAAAAAAACATAATATATTATATACCAGTTTATACTAGTTTCGGTCAAAAATCAAATTAAATCGGGGACTATTCGAAATGATTCGAAACTTCGCATATCATTTATATATTTTACGAGGGAAGGTTATCATGGAAGTCCATGCAAAAAATCATATGAAAATTAGATTCTATGAAACTTTTCAAAATGAAAGTTTCTTTCAAAAATCATAGTATATTATACACTAGTTTCGGTAAAAAAACAAATTTAATTGGGGACTATTTGAAAGGATACGAGACTTTTCAGATCATTTATATATGTTAAGAGGGAAGGTTATGATGGAAGTTCATGCAAAAAAATCATCAGAAAACTGGATTCTATGAAACTTTTTGAAATGCAAGTTTCGGTAATAAAATCCTAATATATTATACACTAGTTTATACTAGTTTCGGTCAAAAATCAGATTAAATCGAAGACTATTCGAAATGATACGAAACTTCACATATCATTTATATATTTTACGAGGGAAGGTTATCATGGAAGTCCATTCAAAAAATCATCGGAAAATTAGTTTCTATGAATCTTTTCGAAATGCAAGTTTCGGTCAAAAATCATATTATATTATACACTAGTTTCGGTCAAAAAAATCAAATTTAATTAGGGATTACTTGAAATGATACGAGACTTTTCAGATCATTTAATATGTTAAGAGGGGAGGTTATGATGGAAGTCCATTCACAAAAATCATCGGAAAACTATATTCTTTGAAACTTTTCGAAATGCAAGTTTCGGCCAAACAATTATAATATATTATACACTAGTTTATACTAGTTTCGATCAAAATTCAAATTAAATCGGGGACTGTTTGAAATGATTCGAAATTTCACATATCATTTATTTATTTCACGAGGGAAGGATATAATGGAAGTCCATGCAAAAACTCATCGGAAAATTAGATTTTATAAAACTTTTTGAAATGCATGTTTTGGTCAAAAATCATAGTATATTATTATACACTAGTTTCGGTCAAAAAAATAAAATTTAATTGGGGACTATTTGAAATGATACGAGACTTTTTAGATCATTTATATATGTTAAGAGGGAAGGTTATGATGGAAGTCCATGCAAAAAAATAATCTGAAAATTTAATTTTATGAAACTTTTCGCAATGCAAGTTTCTACCAAAAAATCATAATATATTATACACCAGTTTATACTAGTTTCTGTCAAAAATCAAATTAAATCGGGGACTATTCGAAATGATTCAAAACTTCGCATATCATTTATATATTTTACGAGGGAAGGTTATCATGGAAGTCCATGCAAAAAATCATATGAAAATTAGGTTCTATGAAACTTTTCGAAATGCAAGTTTCGGTAAAAAAATCCTAATATATTATACACTAGTTTATACTAGTTTCGGTCAAAAATCATATTAAATCGAAGACTATTCGAAATGATATGAAACTTCACATATCATTTATATATTTTACGAGGGAAGGTTATAATGGAAGTCCATTCAAAAAATCATCGGAAAATTAGTTTCTATGAATCTTTTCGAAATGCATGTTTCGGTCAAAAATCATATTATATTATACACTAGTTTCGGTCAAAAAAATCAAATTTAATGGGGGATTACTTGAAATGATACGAGACTTTTCAGATCATTTAATATGTTAAGAGGGAGGTTATGATGGAAGTCCATTCACAAAAATCATCGGAAAACTATATTCTTTGAAACTTTTCGAAATGAAAGTTTCGGCCAAACAATTATAATATATTATACACTAGTTTATACTAGTTTCGATCAAAATTCAAATTAAATCGGGGACTGTTTGAAATGATTCGAAATTTCACATATCATTTATTTATTTCACGAGGGAAGGATATAATGGAAGTCCATGCAAAAACTCATCGGAAAATTAGATTTTATAAAACTTTTTGAAATGCATGTTTCTGTCAAAAATCATAGTATATTATTATACACTAGTTTCGGTCAAAAAAATAAAATTTAATTGGGGACTATTTGAAATGATACGAGACTTTTTAGATCATTTATATATGTTAAGAGGGAAGGTTATGATGGAAGTCCATACAAAAAAATAATCTGAAAATTTGATTCTATGAAACTTTTCACAATGCAAGTTTCTACCAAAAAATCATAATATATTATACACCAGTTTATACTAGTTTCGGTCAAAAATCAAATTAAATCGGGGACTATTCGAAATGATTCGAAACTTCGCATATCATTTATATATCTTACGAGGGAAAGTTATCATGGAAGTCCATGCAAAAAATCATATGAAAATCAGATTCTATGAAACTTTTCGAAATGCAAGTTTCTTTCAAAAATCATAGTATATTATACACTAGTTTCGGTAAAAAAACAAATTTAATTGGGGACTATTTGAAATGATACGAGACTTTTCAGATCATTTATATATGTTAAGAGGGAAGGTTATGATGGAAGTTCATGCAAAAAAATCATCAGAAAACTGGATTCTATGAAACTTTTCGAAATGCAAGTTTCGGTAAAAAAATCCTAATATATTATACACTAGTTTATACTAGTTTCGGTCAAAAATCAGATTAAATCGAAGACTATTCGAAATGATACGAAACTTCACATATCATTTATATATTTTACGAGGGAAGGTTATCATGGAAGTCCATTCAAAAAATCATCGGAAAATTAGTTTCTATGAATCTTTTCGAAATGCAAGTTTCGGTCAAAAATCATATTATATTATACACTAGTTTCGGTCAAAAAAATCAAATTTAATTGGGGATTACTTGAAATGATACGAGACTTTTCTGATCATTTAATATGTTAAGAGGGGAGGTTATGATGGAAGTCCATTCACAAAAATTATCGGAAAACTATATTCTTTGAAACTTTTCGAAATGCATGTTTCGGCCAAACAATTATATTATATTATACACTAGTTTATACTAGGTTCGGTCAAAAATCAAATTAAATCGGGGACTGTTTGAAATGATTCGAAACTTCACATATCATTTATATATTTCACGAGGGAAGGATATAATGGAAGTCCATGCAAAAACTCATCGGAAAATTAGATTTTATAAAACTTTTTGAAATGCATGTTTTGGTCAAAAATCATAGTATATTATTATACACTAGTTTCGGTCAAAAAAATAAAATTTAATTGGGGACTATTTGAAATGATACGAGACTTTTTAGATCATTTATATATGTTAAGAGGGAAGGTTATGATGGAAGTCCATGCAAAAAAATAATCTGAAAATTTAATTTTATGAAACTTTTCGCAATGCAAGTTTCTACCAAAAAATCATAATATATTATACACCAGTTTATACTAGTTTCAGTCAAAAATCAAATTAAATCGGGGACTATTCGAAATGATTCAAAACTTCGCATATCATTTATATATTTTACGAGGGAAGGTTATCATGGAAGTCCATGCAAAAAATCATATGAAAATTAGGTTCTATGAAACTTTTCGAAATGCAAGTTTCGGTAAAAAAATCCTAATATATTATACACTAGTTTATACTAGTTTCGGTCAAAAATCATATTAAATCGAAGACTATTCGAAATGATACGAAACTTCACATATCATTTATATATTTTACGAGGGAAGGTTATAATGGAAGTCCATTCAAAAAATCATCGGAAAATTAGTTTCTATGAATCTTTTCGAAATGCAAGTTTCGGTCAAAAATCATATTATATTATACACTAGTTTCGGTCAAAAAAATCAAATTTAATGGGGGATTACTTGAAATGATACGAGACTTTTCAGATCATTTAATATGTTAAGAGGGAGGTTATGATGGAAGTCCATTCACAAAAATCATCGGAAAACTAGATTCTTTGAAACTTTTCGAAATGCAATTTTCGGCCAAACAATTATAATATATTATACACTAGTTTATACTAGTTTCGGTCAAAAATCAAATTAAATCAGGGACTGTTTGAAATGATTCGAAACATCACATATCATTTATATATTTCACGAGGGAAGGATATAATGGAAGTCCATGCAAAAACTCATCGGAAAATTAGATTTTAAAAAACTTTTTGAAATGCATGTTTCGGTCAAAAATCATAGTATATTATTATACACTAGTTTCTGTCAAAAAAATAAAATTTAATTGGAGACTATTTGAAATGATACGAGACTTTTTAGATCATTTATATATGTTAAGAGGGAAGGTTATGATGGAAGTCCATGCAAAAAAATAATCTGAAAATTTGATTCTATGAAACTTTTCGAAATGCAAGTTTCTACAAAAAAAACATAATATATTATATACCAGTTTATACTAGTTTCGGTCAAAAATCAAATTAAATCGGGGACTATTCGAAATGATTCGAAACTTCGCATATCATTTATATATTTTACGAGGGAAGGTTATCATGGAAGTCCATGCAAAAAATCATATGAAAATTAGATTCTATGAAACTTTTCAAAATGAAAGTTTCTTTCAAAAATCATAGTATATTATACACTAGTTTCGGTAAAAAAACAAATTTAATTGGGGACTATTTGAAAGGATACGAGACTTTTCAGATCATTTATATATGTTAAGAGGGAAGGTTATGATGGAAGTTCATGCAAAAAAATCATCAGAAAACTGGATTCTATGAAACTTTTTGAAATGCAAGTTTCGGTAATAAAATCCTAATATATTATACACTAGTTTATACTAGTTTCGGTCAAAAATCAGATTAAATCGAAGACTATTCGAAATGATACGAAACTTCACATATCATTTATATATTTTACGAGGGAAGGTTATCATGGAAGTCCATTCAAAAAATCATCGGAAAATTAGTTTCTATGAATCTTTTCGAAATGCAAGTTTCGGTCAAAAATCATATTATATTATACACTAGTTTCGGTCAAAAAAATCAAATTTAATGGGGGATTACTTGAAATGATACGAGACTTTTCAGATCATTTAATATGTTAAGAGGGAGGTTATGATGGAAGTCCATTCACAAAAATCATCGGAAAACTATATTCTTTGAAACTTTTCGAAATGAAAGTTTCGGCCAAACAATTATAATATATTATACACTAGTTTATACTAGTTTCGATCAAAATTCAAATTAAATCGGGGACTGTTTGAAATGATTCGAAATTTCACATATCATTTATTTATTTCACGAGGGAAGGATATAATGGAAGTCCATGCAAAAACTCATCGGAAAATTAGATTTTATAAAACTTTTTGAAATGCATGTTTCTGTCAAAAATCATAGTATATTATTATACACTAGTTTCGGTCAAAAAAATAAAATTTAATTGGGGACTATTTGAAATGATACGAGACTTTTTAGATCATTTATATATGTTAAGAGGGAAGGTTATGATGGAAGTCCATACAAAAAAATAATCTGAAAATTTGATTCTATGAAACTTTTCGCAATGCAAGTTTCTACCAAAAAATCATAATATATTATACACCAGTTTATACTAGTTTCGGTCAAAAATCAAATTAAATCGGGGACTATTCGAAATGATTCAAAACTTCGCATATCATTTATATATTTTACGAGGGAAGGTTATCATGGAAGTCCATGCAAAAAATCATATGAAAATCAGATTCTATGAAACTTTTCGAAATGCAAGTTTCTTTCAAAAATCATAGTATATTATACACTAGTTTCGGTAAAAAAACAAATTTAATTGGGGACTATTTGAAATGATACGAGACTTTTCAGATCATTTATATATGTTAAGAGGGAAGGTTATGATGGAAGTTCATGCAAAAAAATCATCAGAAAACTGGATTCTATGAAACTTTTCGAAATGCAAGTTTCGGTAAAAAAATCCTAATATATTATACACTAGTTTATACTAGTTTCGGTCAAAAATCAGATTAAATCGAAGACTATTCGAAATGATACGAAACTTCACATATCATTTATATATTTTACGAGGGAAGGTTATCATGGAAGTCCATTCAAAAAATCATCGGAAAATTAGTTTCTATGAATCTTTTCGAAATGCAAGTTTCGGTCAAAAATCATATTATATTATACACTAGTTTCGGTCAAAAAAATCAAATTTAATTGGGGACTATTTGAAATGATACGAGACTTTTTAGATCATTTATATATGTTAAGAGGGAAGGTTATGATGGAAGTCCATACAAAAAAATAATCTGAAAATTTGATTCTATGAAACTTTTCACAATGCAAGTTTCTACCAAAAAATCATAATATATTATACACCAGTTTATACTAGTTTCGGTCAAAAATCAAATTAAATCGGGGACTATTCAATATGATTCGAAACTTCGCATATCATTTATATATCTTACGAGGGAAAGTTATCATGGAAGTCCATGCAAAAAATCATATGAAAATCAGATTCTATGAAACTTTTCGAAATGCAAGTTTCTTTCAAAAATCATAGTATATTATACACTAGTTTCGGTAAAAAATCAAATTTAATTGGGGACTATTTGAAATGATACGAGACTTTTCAGATCATTTATATATGTTAAGAGGGAAGGTTATGATGGAAGTTCATGCAAAAAAATCATCAGAAAACTGGATTCTATGAAACTTTTTGAAATGCAAGTTTCGGTAAAAAAATCCTAATATATTATACACTAGTTTATACTAGTTTCGGTCAAAAATCAGATTAAATCGAAGACTATTCGAAATGATACGAAACTTCACATATCATTTATATATTTTACGAGGGAAGGTTATCATGGAAGTCCATTCAAAAAATCATCGGAAAATTAGTTTCTATGAATCTTTTCGAAATGCAAGTTTCGGTCAAAAATCATATTATATTATACACTAGTTTCGGTCAAAAAAATCAAATTTAATTGGGGACTATTTCAAATGATACGAGACTTTTTAGATCATTTATATATGTTAAGAGGGAAGGTTATGATGGAAGTCCATACAAAAAAATAATCTGAAAATTTGATTCTATGAAACTTTTCACAATGCAAGTTTCTACCAAAAAATCATAATATATTATACACCAGTTTATACTAGTTTCGGTCAAAAATCAAATTAAATCGGGGACTATTCAATATGATTCGAAACTTCGCATATCATTTATATATCTTACGAGGGAAAGTTATCATGGAAGTCCATGCAAAAAATCATATGAAAATCAGATTCTATGAAACTTTTCGAAATGCAAGTTTCTTTCAAAAATCATAGTATATTATACACTAGTTTCGGTAAAAAATCAAATTTAATTGGGGACTATTTGAAATGATACGAGACTTTTCAGATCATTTATATATGTTAAGAGGGAAGGTTATGATGGAAGTTCATGCAAAAAAATCATCAGAAAACTGGATTCTATGAAACTTTTTGAAATGCAAGTTTCGGTAAAAAAATCCTAATATATTATACACTAGTTTATACTAGTTTCGGTCAAAAATCAGATTAAATCGAAGACTATTCGAAATGATACGAAACTTCACATATCATTTATATATTTTACGAGGGAAGGTTATCATGGAAGTCCATTCAAAAAATCATCGGAAAATTAGTTTCTATGAATCTTTTCGAAATGCAAGTTTCGGTCAAAAATCATATTATATTATACACTAGTTTCGGTCAAAAAAATCAAATTTAATTGGGGACTATTTCAAATGATACGAGACTTTTTAGATCATTTATATATGTTAAGAGGGAAGGTTATGATGGAAGTCCATACAAAAAAATAATCTGAAAATTTGATTCTATGAAACTTTTCACAATGCAAGTTTCTACCAAAAAATCATAATATATTATACACCAGTTTATACTAGTTTCGGTCAAAAATCAAATTAAATCGGGGACTATTCGAAATGATTCGAAACTTCGCATATCATTTATATATCTTACGAGGGAAAGTTATCATGGAAGTCCATGCAAAAAATCATATGAAAATCAGATTCTATGAAACTTTTCGAAATGCAAGTTTCTTTCAAAAATCATAGTATATTATACACTAGTTTCGGTAAAAAAACAAATTTAATTGGGGACTATTTGAAATGATACGAGACTTTTCAGATCATTTATATATGTTAAGAGGGAAGGTTATGATGGAAGTTCATGCAAAAAAATCATCAGAAAACTGGATTCTATGAAACTTTTCGAAATGCAAGTTTCGGTAAAAAAATCCTAATATATTATACACTAGTTTATACTAGTTTCGGTCAAAAATCAGATTAAATCGAAGACTATTCGAAATGATACGAAACTTCACATATCATTTATATATTTTACGAGGGAAGGTTATCATGGAAGTCCATTCAAAAAATCATCGGAAAATTAGTTTCTATGAATCTTTTCGAAATGCAAGTTTCGGTCAAAAATCATATTATATTATACACTAGTTTCGGTCAAAAAAATCAAATTTAATTGGGGATTACTTGAAATGATACGAGACTTTTCTGATCATTTAATATGTTAAGAGGGGAGGTTATGATGGAAGTCCATTCACAAAAATCATCGGAAAACTATATTCTTTGAAACTTTTCGAAATGCATGTTTCGGCCAAACAATTATATTATATTATACACTAGTTTATACTAGGTTCGGTCAAAAATCAAATTAAATCGGGGACTGTTTGAAATGATTCGAAACTTCACATATCATTTATATATTTCACGAGGGAAGGATATAATGGAAGTCCATGCAAAAACTCATCGGAAAATTAGATTTTATAAAACTTTTTGAAATGCATGTTTTGGTCAAAAATCATAGTATATTATTATACACTAGTTTCGGTCAAAAATATAAAATTTAATTGGGGACTATTTGAAATGATACGAGACTTTTTAGATCATTTATATATGTTAAGAGGGAAGGTTATGATGGAAGTCCATGCAAAAAAATAATCTGAAAATTTAATTTTATGAAACTTTTCGCAATGCAAGTTTCTACCAAAAAATCATAATATATTATACACCAGTTTATACTAGTTTCAGTCAAAAATCAAATTAAATCGGGGACTATTCGAAATGATTCAAAACTTCGCATATCATTTATATATTTTACGAGGGAAGGTTATCATGGAAGTCCATGCAAAAAATCATATGAAAATTAGGTTCTATGAAACTTTTCGAAATGCAAGTTTCGGTAAAAAAATCCTAATATATTATACACTAGTTTATACTAGTTTCGGTCAAAAATCATATTAAATCGAAGACTATTCGAAATGATACGAAACTTCACATATCATTTATATATTTTACGAGGGAAGGTTATAATGGAAGTCCATTCAAAAAATCATCGGAAAATTAGTTTCTATGAATCTTTTCGAAATGCAAGTTTCGGTCAAAAATCATATTATATTATACACTTGTTTCGGTCAAAAAAATCAAATTTAATGGGGGATTACTTGAAATGATACGAGACTTTTCAGATCATTTAATATGTTAAGAGGGAGGTTATGATGGAAGTCCATTCACAAAAATCATCGGAAAACTAGATTCTTTGAAACTTTTCGAAATGCAATTTTCGGCCAAACAATTATAACATATTATACACTAGTTTATACTAGTTTCGGTCAAAAATCAAATTAAATCAGGGACTGTTTGAAATGATTCGAAACATCACATATCATTTATATATTTCACGAGGGAAGGATATAATGGAAGTCCATGCAAAAACTCATCGGAAAATTAGATTTTATAAAACTTTTTGAAATGCATGTTTCGGTCAAAAATCACAGTATATTATTATACACTAGTTTCTGTCAAAAAAATAAAATTTAATTGGAGACTATTTGAAATGATACGAGACTTTTTAGATCATATATATATGTTAAGAGGGAAGGTTATGATGGAAGTCCATGCAAAAAAATAATCTGAAAATTTGAT
Source organism: Lathyrus aphaca (assembly GCA_963966055.1). NCBI lineage: Eukaryota > Viridiplantae > Streptophyta > Magnoliopsida > Fabales > Fabaceae > Lathyrus > Lathyrus aphaca. The sequence goes on from OZ014525.1 coordinate 500,488,851, forward strand.
TCTATGAAACTTTTCGAAATGCAAGTTTCTACAAAAAAAACATAATATATTATATACCAGTTTATACTAGTTTCGGTCAAAAATCAAATTAAATCGGGGACTATTCGAAATGATTCGAAACTTCGCATATCATTTATATATTTTACGAGGGAAGGTTATCATGGAAGTCCATGCAAAAAATCATATGAAAATTAGATTCTATGAAACTTTTCAAAATGAAAGTTTCTTTCAAAAATCATAGTATATTATACACTAGTTTCGGTAAAAAAACAAATTTAATTGGGGACTATTTGAAAGGATACGAGACTTTTCAGATCATTTATATATGTTAAGAGGGAAGGTTATGATGGAAGTTCATGCAAAAAAATCATCAGAAAACTGGATTCTATGAAACTTTTTGAAATGCAAGTTTCGGTAATAAAATCCTAATATATTATACACTAGTTTATACTAGTTTCGGTCAAAAATCAGATTAAATCGAAGACTATTCGAAATGATACGAAACTTCACATATCATTTATATATTTTACGAGGGAAGGTTATCATGGAAGTCCATTCAAAAAATCATCGGAAAATTAGTTTCTATGAATCTTTTCGAAATGCAAGTTTCGGTCAAAAATCATATTATATTATACACTAGTTTCGGTCAAAAAAATCAAATTTAATTAGGGATTACTTGAAATGATACGAGACTTTTCAGATCATTTAATATGTTAAGAGGGGAGGTTATGATGGAAGTCCATTCACAAAAATCATCGGAAAACTATATTCTTTGAAACTTTTCGAAATGCAAGTTTCGGCCAAACAATTATAATATATTATACACTAGTTTATACTAGTTTCGATCAAAATTCAAATTAAATCGGGGACTGTTTGAAATGATTCGAAATTTCACATATCATTTATTTATTTCACGAGGGAAGGATATAATGGAAGTCCATGCAAAAACTCATCGGAAAATTAGATTTTATAAAACTTTTTGAAATGCATGTTTCTGTCAAAAATCATAGTATATTATTATACACTAGTTTCGGTCAAAAAAATAAAATTTAATTGGGGACTATTTGAAATGATACGAGACTTTTTAGATCATTTATATATGTTAAGAGGGAAGGTTATGATGGAAGTCCATACAAAAAAATAATCTGAAAATTTGATTCTATGAAACTTTTCACAATGCAAGTTTCTACCAAAAAATCATAATATATTATACACCAGTTTATACTAGTTTCGGTCAAAAATCAAATTAAATCGGGGACTATTCGAAATGATTCGAAACTTCGCATATCATTTATATATCTTACGAGGGAAAGTTATCATGGAAGTCCATGCAAAAAATCATATGAAAATCAGATTCTATGAAACTTTTCGAAATGCAAGTTTCTTTCAAAAATCATAGTATATTATACACTAGTTTCGGTAAAAAAACAAATTTAATTGGGGACTATTTGAAATGATACGAGACTTTTCAGATCATTTATATATGTTAAGAGGGAAGGTTATGATGGAAGTTCATGCAAAAAAATCATCAGAAAACTGGATTCTATGAAACTTTTCGAAATGCAAGTTTCGGTAAAAAAATCCTAATATATTATACACTAGTTTATACTAGTTTCGGTCAAAAATCAGATTAAATCGAAGACTATTCGAAATGATACGAAACATCACATATCATTTATATATTTTACGAGGGAAGGTTATCATGGAAGTCCATTCAAAAAATCATCGGAAAATTAGTTTCTATGAATCTTTTCGAAATGCAAGTTTCGGTCAAAAATCATATTATATTATACACTAGTTTCGGTCAAAAAAATCAAATTTAATTGGGGATTACTTGAAATGATACGAGACTTTTCTGATCATTTAATATGTTAAGAGGGGAGGTTATGATGGAAGTCCATTCACAAAAATCATCGGAAAACTATATTCTTTGAAACTTTTCGAAATGCATGTTTCGGCCAAACAATTATATTATATTATACACTAGTTTATACTAGGTTCGGTCAAAAATCAAATTAAATCGGGGACTGTTTGAAATGATTCGAAACTTCACATATCATTTATATATTTCACGAGGGAAGGATATAATGGAAGTCCATGCAAAAACTCATCGGAAAATTAGATTTTATAAAACTTTTTGAAATGCATGTTTTGGTCAAAAATCATAGTATATTATTATACACTAGTTTCGGTCAAAAATATAAAATTTAATTGGGGACTATTTGAAATGATACGAGACTTTTTAGATCATTTATATATGTTAAGAGGGAAGGTTATGATGGAAGTCCATGCAAAAAAATAATTTGAAAATTTAATTTTATGAAACTTTTCGCAATGCAAGTTTCTACCAAAAAATCATAATATATTATACACCAGTTTATACTAGTTTCAGTCAAAAATCAAATTAAATCGGTGACTATTCGAAATGATTCAAAACTTCGCATATCATTTATATATTTTACGAGGGAAGGTTATCATGGAAGTCCATGCAAAATATCATATGAAAATTAGGTTCTATGAAACTTTTCGAAATGCAAGTTTCGGTAAAAAAATCCTAATATATTATACACTAGTTTATACTAGTTTCGGTCAAAAATCATATTAAATCGAAGACTATTCGAAATGATACGAAACTTCACATATCATTTATATATTTTACGAGGGAAGGTTATAATGGAAGTCCATTCAAAAAATCATCGGAAAATTAGTTTCTATGAATCTTTTCGAAATGCAAGTTTCGGTCAAAAATCATATTATATTATACACTAGTTTCGGTCAAAAAAATCAAATTTAATTGGGGATTACTTGAAATGATACGAGACTTTTCAGATCATTTAATATGTTAAGAGGGGAGGTTATGATGGAAGTCCATTCACAAAAATCATCAGAAAACTATATTATTTGAAACTTTTCGAAATGCATGTTTCGGCCAAACAATTATAATATATTATACACTAGTTTATACTAGGTTCGGTCAAAAATCAAATTAAATCGGGGACTGTTTGAAATGATTCGAAACTTCACATATCATTTATATAATTCACGAGGGAAGGATATAATGGAAGTCCATGCAAAAACTCATCGGAAAATTAGATTTTATAAAACTTTTTGAAATGCATGTTTCGGTCAAAAATCATAGTATATTATTATACACTAGTTTCTGTCAAAAAAATAAAATTTAATTGGGGACTATTTGAAATGATACGAGACTTTTTAGATCATTTATATATGTTAAGAGGGAAGGTTATGATGGAAGTCCATGCAAGAAAATAATCTGAAAATTTGATTCTATGAAACTTTTCGAAATGCAAGTTTCTACCAAAAAATCATAATATATTATACTCTAGTTTATACTAGTTTCGGTCAAAAATATGATTAAATCGAAGACTATTCGAAATGATACGAAACTTCGCATTTATATATATATTTTACGAGGGAAGGTTATCATGGAAGTCCATGCAAAAAATCATATGAAAATTAGATTCTATGAAACTTTTCGAAATGCATATTTCGGTCAAAAATCATAGTCTATTATACACTAGTTTCGGTCAATAAAATCAAATTTAATTGGGGATTACTTGAAATGATACGTGACTTTTCAGATCATTTAATATGTTAAGAGGGGAGGTTATGATGGAAGTCCATTCACAAAAATCATCGGAAAACTATATTCTTTGAAACTTTTCAAAATGCAAGTTTCGGCCAAACAATTATAATATATTATACAATAGTTTATACTAGTTTCAGTCAAAAATCAAATTAAATCGGGGACTGTTTGAAATGATTCGAAACTTCACATATCATTTATATATTTCACGAGGGAAGGATATAATGGAAGTCCATGCAAAAACTCATCGGAAAATTAGATTTTATAAAACTTTTTGAAAATGCATGTTTCGGTAAAAAAATCATAGTATATTATTATACACTAGTTTCGGTCAAAAAAATAAAATTTAATTGGGGACTATTTGAAATGATACGAGACATTTTAGATCATTTATATATGTTAAGAGGGAAGGTTATGATGGAAGTCCATGCAAAAAAATAATCTGAAAATTTAATTCTATGAAACTTTTCGCAATGCAAGTTTCTACCAAAAAATCATAATATATTATACACCAGTTTATACTAGTTTCGGTCAAAAATCAAATTAAATCGGGGACTATTCGAAATGATTCGAAACTTCGCATATCATTTATATATTTTACGAGGGAAAGTTATCATGGAAGTCCATGCAAAAAATCATATGAAAATCAGATTCTATGAAACTTTTCGAAATGCAAGTTTCTTTCAAAAATCATAGTATATTATACACTAGTTTCGGTAAAAAAACAAATTTAATTGGGGACTATTTGAAATGATACGAGACTTTTCAGATCATTTATATATGTTAAGAATGAAGGTTATGATGGAAGTTCATGCAAAAAAATCATCAGAAAACTGGATTCTATGAAACTTTTCGAAATGCAAGTTTCGGTAAAAAAATCCTAATATATTATACACTAGTTTATACTAGTTTCGGTCAAAAATCAGATTAAATCGAAGACTATTCGAAATGATACGAAACTTCACATATCATTTATATATTTTACGAGGCAAGGTTATCATGGAAGTCCATTCAAAAAATCATCGGAAAATTAGTTTCTATGAATCTTTTCGAAATGCAAGTTTCGGTCAAAAATCATATTATATTATACACTAGTTTCGGTCAAAAAAATCAAATTTAATTGGGGATTACTTGAAATGATACGAGACTTTTCTGATCATTTAATATGTTAAGAGGGGAGGTTATGATGGAATTCCATTCACAAAAATCATCGGAAAACTATATTCTTTGAAACTTTTCGAAATGCATGTTTCGGCCAAACAATTATATTATATTATACACTAGTTTATACTAGGTTCGGTCAAAAATCAAATTAAATCGGGGACTGTTTGAAATGATTCGAAACTTCACATATCATTTATATATTTCACGAGGGAAGGATATAATGGAAGTCCATGCAAAAACTCATCGGAAAATTAGATTTTATAAAACTTTTTGAAATGCATGTTTTGGTAAAAAATCATAGTATATTATTATACACTAGTTTCGGTCAAAAAAATAAAATTTAATTGGGGACTATTTGAAATGATACGAGACTTTTTAGATCATTTATATATGTTAAGAGGGAAGGTTATGATGGAAGTCCATGCAAAAAAATAATCTGAAAATTTAATTTTATGAAACTTTTCGCAATGCAAGTTTCTACCAAAAAATCATAATATATTATACACCAGTTTATACTAGTTTCAGTCAAAAATCAAATTAAATCGGGGACTATTCGAAATGATTCAAAACTTCGCATATCATATATATATTTTACGAGGGAAGGTTATCATGGAAGTCCATGCAAAAAATCATATGAAAATTAGGTTCAATGAAACTTTTCGAAATGCAAGTTTCGGTAAAAAAATCCTAATATATTATACACTAGTTTATACTAGTTTCGGTCAAAAATCAGATTAAATCGAAGACTATTCGAAATGATACGAAACTTCACATATCATTTATACATTTTACGAGGGAAGGTTATAATGGAAGTCCATTCAAAAAATCATCGGAAAATTAGTTTCTATGAATCTTTTCGAAATGCAAGTTTCGGTCAAAAATCATATTATATTATACACTAGTTTCGGTCAAAAAAATTAAATTTAATTGGGGATTACTTGAAATGATACGAGACTTTTCAGATCATTTAATATGTTAAGAGGGGAGGTTATGATGGAAGTCCATTCACAAAAATCATCAGAAAACTATATTATTTGAAACTTTTCGAAATGCATGTTTCGGCCAAACAATTATAATATATTATACACTAGTTTATACTAGGTTCGGTCAAAAATCAAATTAAATCGGGGACTGTTTAAAATGATTCGAAACTTCACATATCATTTATATAATTCATGAGGGAAGGATATAATGGAAGTCCATGCAAAAACTCATCGGAAAATTAGATTTTATAAAACTTTTTGAAATGCATGTTTCGGTCAAAAATCATAGTATATTATTATACACTAGTTTCTGTCAAAAAAATAAAATTTAATTGGGGACTATTTGAAATGATACGAGACTTTTTAGATCATTTATATATGTTAAGAGGGAAGGTTATGATGGAAGTCCATGCAAGAAAATAATCTGAAAATTTGATTCTATGAAACTTTTCGAAATGCAAGTTTCTACCAAAAAATCATAATATATTATACTCTAGTTTATACTAGTTTCGGTCAAAAATATGATTAAATCGAAGACTATTCGAAATGATACGAAACTTCGCATTTATATATATATTTTACGAGGGAAGGTTATCATGGAATTCCATGCAAAAAATCATATGAAAATTAGATTCTATGAAACTTTTCGAAATGCATGTTTCGGTCAAAAATCATAGTCTATTATACACTAGTTTCGGTCAATAAAATCAAATTTAATTGGGGATTACTTGAAATGATACGTGACTTTTCAGATCATTTAATATGTTAAGAGGGGAGGTTATGATGGATGTCCATTCACAAAAATCATCGGAAAACTATATTCTTTGAAACTTTTCAAAATGCAAGTTTCGGCCAAACAATTATAATATATTATACAATAGTTTATACTAGTTTCAGTCAAAAATCAAATTAAATCGGGGACTGTTTGAAATGATTCGAAACTTCACATATCATTTATATATTTCACGAGGGAAGGATATAATGGAAGTCCATGCAAAAACTCATCGGAAAATTAGATTTTATAAAACTTTTTGAAAATGCATGTTTCGGTAAAAAAATCATAGTATATTATTATACACTAGTTTCGGTCAAAAAAATAAAATTTAATTGGGGACTATTTGAAATGATACGAGACATTTTAGATCATTTATATATGTTAAGAGGGAAGGTTATGATGGAAGTCCATGCAAAAAAATAATCTGAAAATTGGATTCTATGAAACTTTTCGCAATGCAAGTTTCTACCAAAAAATCATAATATATTATACACCAGTTTATACTAGTTTCGGTCAAAAATCAAATTAAATCGGGGACTATTCGAAATGATTCGAAACTTCGCATATCATTTATATATTTTACGAGGGAAAGTTATCATGGAAGTCCATGCAAAAAATCATATGAAAATCAGATTCTATGAAACTTTTCGAAATGCAAGTTTCTTTCAAAAATCATAGTATATTATACACTAGTTTCGGTAAAAAAACAAATTTAATTGGGGACTATTTGAAATGATACGAGACTTTTCAGATCATTTATATATGTTAAGAGTGAAGGTTATGATGGAAGTTCATGCAAAAAAATCATCAGAAAACTGGATTCTATGAAACTTTTCGAAATGCAAGTTTCGGTAAAAAAATCCTAATATATTATACACTAGTTTATACTAGTTTCGGTCAAAAATCAGATTAAATCGAAGACTATTCGAAATGATACGAAACTTCACATATCATTTATATATTTTACGAGGGAAGGTTATCATGGAAGTCCATTCAAAAAATCATCGGAAAATTAGTTTCTATGAATCTTTTCGAAATGCAAGTTTCGGTCAAAAATCATATTATATTATACACTAGTTTCGGTCAAAAAAATCAAATTTAATTGGGGATTACTTGAAATGATACGAGACTTTTCTGATCATTTAATATGTTAAGAGGGGAGGTTATGATGGAATTCCATTCACAAAAATCATCGGAAAACTATATTCTTTGAAACTTTTCGAAATGCATGTTTCGGCCAAACAATTATATTATATTATACACTAGTTTATACTAGGTTCGGTCAAAAATCAAATTAAATCGGGGACTGTTTGAAATGATTCGAAACTTCACATATCATTTATATATTTCACGAGGGAAGGATATAATGGAAGTCCATGCAAAAACTCATCGGAAAATTAGATTTTATAAAACTTTTTGAAATGCATGTTTTGGTCAAAAATCATAGTATATTATTATACACTAGTTTCGGTCAAAAAAATAAAATTTAATTGGGGACTATTTGAAATGATACGAGACTTTTTAGATCATTTATATATGTTAAGAGGGAAGGTTATAATGGAAGTCCATGCAAAAAAATAATCTGAAAATTTAATTTTATGAAACTTTTCGCAATGCAAGTTTCTACCAAAAAATCATAATATATTATACACCAGTTTATACTAGTTTCAGTCAAAAATCAAATTAAATCGGGGACTATTCGAAATGATTCAAAACTTCGCATATCATTTATATATTTTACGAGGGAAGGTTATCATGGAAGTCCATGCAAAAAATCATATGAAAATTAGGTTCTATGAAACTTTTCGAAATGCAAGTTTCGGTAAAAAAATCCTAATATATTATACACTAGTTTATACTAGTTTCGGTCAAAAATCAGATTAAATCGAAGACTATTCGAAATGATACGAAACTTCACATATCATTTATATATTTTACGAGGGAAGGTTATAATGGAAGTCCATTCAAAAAATCATCGGAAAATTAGTTTCTATGAATCTTTTCGAAATGCAAGTTTCGGTCAAAAATCATATTATATTATACACTAGTTTCGGTCAAAAAAATTAAATTTAATTGGGGATTACTTGAAATGATACGAGACTTTTCAGATCATTTAATATGTTAAGAGGGGAGGTTATGATGGAAGTCCATTCACAAAAATCATCAGAAAACTATATTATTTGAAACTTTTCGAAATGCATGTTTCGGCCAAACAATTATAATATATTATACACTAGTTTATACTAGGTTCGGTCAAAAATCAAATTAAATCGGGGACTATTTAAAATGATTCGAAACTTCACATATCATTTATATAATTCATGAGGGAAGGATATAATGGAAGTCCATGCAAAAACTCATCGGAAAATTAGATTTTATAAAACTTTTTGAAATGCATGTTTCGGTCAAAAATCATAGTATATTATTATACACTAGTTTCTGTCAAAAAAATAAAATTTAATTGGGAACTATTTGAAATGATACGAGACTTTTTAGATCATTTATATATGTTAAGAGGGAAGGTTATGATGGAAGTCCATGCAAGAAAATAATCTGAAAATATTATTCTATGAAACTTTTCGAAATGCAAGTTTCTACCAAAAAATCATAATATATTATACTCTAGTTTATACTAGTTTCGGTCAAAAATCAAATTAAATCGGGGACTATTCGAAATGATTCGAAACTTCGCATTTATATATATATTTTACGAGGGAAGGTTATCATGGAAGTCCATGCAAAAAATCATATGAAAATTAGATTCTATGAAACTTTTCGAAATGCATGTTTCGGTCAAAAATCATAGTCTATTATACACTAGTTTCGGTCAATAAAATCAAATTTAATTGGGGATTACTTGAAATGATACGTGACTTTTCAGATCATTTAATATGTTAAGAGGGGAGGTTATGATGGAAGTCCATTCACAAAAATCATCGGAAAACTATATTCTTTGAAACTTTTCAAAATGCAAGTTTCGGCCAAACAATTATAATATATTATACAATAGTTTATACTAGTTTCGGTCAAAAATCAAATTAAATCGGGGACTGTTTGAAATGATTCGAAACTTCACATATCATTTATATATTTCACGAGGGAAGGATATAATGGAAGTCCATGCAAAAACTCATCGGAAAATTAGATTTTATAAAACTTTTTGAAATGCATGTTTCGGTAAAAAATCATAGTATATTATTATACACTAGTTTCGGTCAAAAAAATAAAATTTAATTGGGGACTATTTGAAATGATACGAGACATTTTAGATCATTTATATATGTTAAGAGGGAAGGTTATGATGGAAGTCCATGCAAAAAAATAATCTGAAAATTTGATTCTATGAAACTTTTCGCAATGCAAGTTTCTACCAAAAAATCATAATATATTATACACCAGTTTATACTAGTTTCGGTCAAAAATCAAATTAAATCGGGGACTATTCGAAATGATTCGAAACTTCGCATATCATTTATATATTTTACGAGGGAAAGTTATCATGGAAGTCCATGCAAAAAATCATATGAAAATCAGATTCTATGAAACTTTTCGAAATGAAAGTTTCTTTCAAAAATCATAGTATATTATACACTAGTTTCGGTAAAAAAACAAATTTAATTGGGGACTATTTGAAATGATACGAGACTTTTCAGATCAATTATATATGTTAAGAGTGAAGGTTATGATGGAAGTTCATGCAAAAAAATCATCAGAAAACTGGATTCTATGAAACTTTTCGAAATGCAAGTTTCGTTAAAAAATCCTAATATATTATACACTAGTTTATACTAGTTTCGGTCAAAAATCAGATTAAATCGAAGACTATTCGAAATGATACGAAACTTCACATATCATTTATATATTTTACGAGGGAAGGTTATCATGGAAGTCCATTCAAAAAATCATCGGAAAATTAGTTTCTATGAATCTTTTCGAAATGCAAGTTTCGGTCAAAAATCATATTATATTATACACTAGTTTCGGTCAAAAAAATCAAATTTAATTGGGGATTACTTGAAATGATACGAGACTTTTCTGATCATTTAATATGTTAAGAGGGGAGGTTATGATGGAAGTCCATTCACAAAAATCATTGGAAAACTATATTCTTTGAAACTTTTTGAAATGCATGTTTCGGCCAAACAATTATATTATATTATACACTAGTTTATACTAGGTTCGGTCAAAAATCAAATTAAATCGGGGACTGTTTGAAATGATTCGAAACTTCACATATCATTTATATATTTCACGAGGGAAGGTTATCATGGAAGTCCATGCAAAAAATCATATGAAAATTAGGTTCTATGAAACTTTTCGAAATGCAAGTTTCGGTAAAAAAATCCTAATATATTATACACTAGTTTATACTAGTTTCGGTCAAAAATCAGATTAAATCGAAGACTATTCGAAATGATACGAAACTTCACATATCATTTATATATTTTACGAGGGAAGGTTATAATGGAAGTCCATTCAAAAAATCATCGGAAAATTTGTTTCTATGAATCTTTTCGAAATGCAAGTTTCGGTCAAAAATCATATTATATTATACACTAGTTTCGGTCAAAAAAATTAAATTTAATTGGGGATTACTTGAAATGATACGAGACTTTTCAGATCATTTAATATGTTAAGAAGGGAGGTTATGATGGAAGTCCATTCACAAAAATCATCAGAAAACTATATTATTTGAAACTTTTCGAAATGCATGTTTCGGCCAAACAATTATAATATATTATACACTAGTTTATACTAGGTTCGGTCAAAAATCAAATTAAATCGGGGACTGTTTAAAATGATTCGAAACTTCACATATCATTTATATAATTCATGAGGGAAGGATATAATGGAAGTCCATGCAAAAACTCATCGGAAAATTAGATTTTATAAAACTTTTTGAAATGCATGTTTCGGTCAAAAATCATAGTATATTATTATACACTAGTTTCTGTCAAAAAAATAAAATTTAATTGGGGACTATTTGAAATGATACGAGACTTTTTAGATCATTTATATATGTTAAGAGGGAAGGTTATGATGGAAGTCCATGCAAGAAAATAATCTGAAAATTTGATTCTATGAAACTTTTCGAAATGCAAGTTTCTACCAAAAAATCATAATATATTATACTCTAGTTTATACTAGTTTCGGTCAAAAATATGATTAAATCGAAGACTATTCGAAATGATACGAAACTTCGCATTTATATATATATTTTACGAGGGAAGGTTATCATGGAAGTCCATGCAAAAAATCATATGAAAATTAGATTCTATGAAACTTTTCGAAATGCATGTTTCGGTCAAAAATCATAGTCTATTATACACTAGTTTCGGTCAATAAAATCAAATTTAATTGGGGATTACTTGAAATGATACGTGACTTTTCAGATCATTTATTATGTTAAGAGGGGAGGTTATGATGGAAGTCCATTCACAAAAATCATCGGAAAACTATATTCTTTGAAACTTTTCAAAATGCAAGTTTCGGCCAAACAATTATAATATATTATACAATAGTTTATACTAGTTTCAGTCAAAAATCAAATTAAATCGGGGACTGTTTGAAATGATTCGAAACTTCACATATCATTTATATATTTCACGAGGGAAGGATATAATGGAAGTCCATGCAAAAACTCATCGGAAAATTAGATTTTATAAAACTTTTTGAAAATGCATGTTTCGGTAAAAAAATCATAGTATATTATTATACACTAGTTTCGGTCAAAAAAATAAAATTTAATTGGGGACTATTTGAAATGATACGAGACATTTTAGATCATTTATATATGTTAAGAGGGAATGTTATGATGGAAGTCCATGCAAAAAAATAATCTGAAAATTGGATTCTATGAAACTTTTCGCAATGCAAGTTTCTACCAAAAAATCATAATATATTATACACCAGTTTATACTAGTTTCGGTCAAAAATCAAATTAAATCGGGGACTATTCGAAATGATTCGAAACTTCGCATATCATTTATATATTTTACGAGGGAAAGTTATCATGGAAGTCCATGCAAAAAATCATATGAAAATCAGATTCTATGAAACTTTTCGAAATGCAAGTTTCTTTCAAAAATCATAGTATATTATACACTAGTTTCGGTAAAAAAACAAATTTAATTGGGGACTATTTGAAATGATACGAGACTTTTCAGATCATTTATATATGTTAAGAGTGAAGGTTATGATGGAAGTTCATGCAAAAAAATCATCAGAAAACTGGATTCTATGAAACTTTTCGAAATGCAAGTTTCGGTAAAAAAATCCTAATATATTATACACTAGTTAATACTAGTTTCGGTCAAAAATCAGATTAAATCGAAGACTATTCGAAATGATACTAAACTTCACATATCATTTATATATTTTATGAGGGAAGGTTATCATGGAAGTCCATTCAAAAAATCATCGGAAAATTAGTTTCTATGAATCTTTTCGAAATGCAAGTTTCGGTCAAAAATCATATTATATTATACACTAGTTTCGGTCAAAAAAATCAAATTTAATTGGGGATTACTTGAAATGATACGAGACTTTTCTGATCATTTAATATGTTAAGAGGGGAGGTTATGATGGAATTCCATTCACAAAAATCATCGGAAAACTATATTCTTTGAAACTTTTCGAAATGCATGTTTCGGCCAAACAATTATATTATATTATACACTAGTTTATACTAGGTTCGGTCAAAAATCAAATTAAATCGGGGACTGTTTGAAATGATTCGAAACTTCACATATCATTTATATATTTCACGAGGGATGGATATAATGGAAGTCCATGCAAAAACTCATCGGAAAATTAGATTTTATAAAACTTTTTGAAATGCATGTTTTGGTCAAAAATCATAGTATATTATTATACACTAGTTTCGGTCAAAAAAATAAAATTTAATTGGGGACTATTTGAAATGATACGAGACTTTTTAGATCATTTATATATGTTAAGAGGGAAGGTTATGATGGAAGTCCATGCAAAAAAATAATCTGAAAATTTAATTTTATGAAACTTTTCGCAATGCAAGTTTCTACCAAAAAATCATAATATATTATACACCAGTTTATACTAGTTTCAGTCAAAAATCAAATTAAATCGGGGACTATTCGAAATGATTCAAAACTTCGCATATCATTTATATATTTTACGAGGGAAGGTTATCATGGAAGTCCATGCAAAAAATCATATGAAAATTAGGTTCTATGAAACTTTTCGAAATGCAAGTTTCGGTAAAAAAATCCTAATATATTATACACTAGTTTATACTAGTTTCGGTCAAAAATCAGATTAAATCGAAGACTATTCGAAATGATACGAAACTTCACATATCATTTATATATTTTACGAGGGAAGGTTATAATGGAAGTCCATTCAAAAAATCATCGGAAAATTAGTTTCTATGAATCTTTTCGAAATGCAAGTTTCGGTCAAAAATCATATTATATTATACACTAGTTTCGGTCAAAAAAATTAAATTTAATTGGGGATTACTTGAAATGATACGAGACTTTTCAGATCATTTAATATGTTAAGAGGGGAGGTTATGATGGAAGTCCATTCACAAAAATCATCAGAAAACTATATTATTTGAAACTTTTCGAAATGCATGTTTCGGCCAAACAATTATAATATATTATACACTAGTTTATACTAGGTTCGGTCAAAAATCAAATTAAATCGGGGACTGTTTAAAATGATTCGAAACTTCACATATCATTTATATAATTCATGAGGGAAGGATATAATGGAAGTCCATGCAAAAACTCATCGGAAAATTAGATTTTATAAAACTTTTTGAAATGCATGTTTCGGTCAAAAATCATAGTATATTATTATACACTAGTTTCTGTCAAAAAAATAAAATTTAATTGGGGACTATTTGAAATGATACGAGACTTTTTAGATCATTTATATATGTTAAGAGGGAAGGTTATGATGGAAGTCCATGCAAGAAAATAATCTGAAAATTTGATTCTATGAAACTTTTCGAAATGCAAGTTTCTACCAAAAAATCATAATATATTATACTCTAGTTTATACTAGTTTCGGTCAAAAATAAAATTAAATCGGGGACTATTCGAAATGATTCGAAACTTCGCATTTATATATATATTTTACGAGGGAAGGTTATCATGGAAGTCCATGCAAAAAATCATATGAAAATTAGATTCTATGAAACTTTTCGAAATGCATGTTTCGGTCAAAAATCATAGTCTATTATACACTAGTTTCGGTCAATAAAATCAAATTTAATTGGGGATTACTTGAAATGATACGTGACTTTTCAGATCATTTAATATGTTAAGAGGGGAGGTTATGATGGAAGTCCATTCACAAAAATCATCGGAAAACTATATTCTTTGAAACTTTTCAAAATGCAAGTTTCGGCCAAACAATTATAATATATTATACAATAGTTTATACTAGTTTCGGTCAAAAATCAAATTAAATCGGGGACTGTTTGAAATGATTCGAAACTTCACATATCATTTATATATTTCACGAGGGAAGGATATAATGGAAGTCCATGCAAAAACTCATCGGAAAATTAGATTTTATAAAACTTTTTGAAATGCATGTTTCGGTAAAAAATCATAGTATATTATTATACACTAGTTTCGGTCAAAAAAATAAAATTTAATTGGGGACTATTTGAAATGATACGAGACATTTTAGATCATTTATATATGTTAAGAGGGAAGGTTATGATGGAAGTCCATGCAAAAAAATAATCTGAAAATTTGATTCTATGAAACTTTTCGCAATGCAAGTTTCTACCAAAAAATCATAATATATTATACACCAGTTTATACTAGTTTCGGTCAAAAATCAAATTAAATCGGGGACTATTCGAAATGATTCGAAACTTCGCATATGATTTATATATTTTACGAGGGAAAGTTATCATGGAAGTCCATGCAAAAAATCATATGAAAATCAGATTCTATGAAACTTTTCGAAATGAAAGTTTCTTTCAAAAATCATAGTATATTATACACTAGTTTCGGTAAAAAAACAAATTTAATTGGGGACTATTTGAAATGATACGAGACTTTTCAGATCAATTATATATGTTAAGAGTGAAGGTTATGATGGAAGTTCATGCAAAAAAATCATCAGAAAACTGGATTCTATGAAACTTTTCGAAATGCAAGTTTCGGTAAAAAAATCCTAATATATTATACACTAGTTTATACTAGTTTCGGTCAAAAATCAAATTAAATCGAAGACTATTCGAAATGATACGAAACTTCACATATCATTTATATATTTTACGAGGGAAGGTTATCATGGAAGTCCATTCAAAAAATCATCGGAAAATTAGTTTCTATGAATCTTTTCGAAATGCAAGTTTCGGTCAAAAATCATATTATATTATACACTAGTTTCGGTCAAAAAAATCAAATTTAATTGGGGATTACTTGAAATGATACGAGACTTTTCTGATCATTTAATATGTTAAGAGGGGAGGTTATGATGGAAGTCCATTCACAAAAATCATCGGAAAACTATATTCTTTGAAACTTTTCGAAATGCATGTTTCGGCCAAACAATTATATTATATTATACACTAGTTTATACTAGGTTCGGTCAAAAATCAAATTAAATCGGGGACTGTTTGAAATGATTCGAAACTTCACATATCATTTATATATTTCACGAGGGATGGATATAATGGAAGTCCATGCAAAAACTCATCGGAAAATTAGATTTTATAAAACTTTTTGAAATGCATGTTTTGGTCAAAAATCATAGTATATTATTATACACTAGTTTCGGTCAAAAAAATAAAATTTAATTGGGGACTATTTGAAATGATACGAGACTTTTTAGATCATTTATATATGTTAAGAGGGAAGGTTATGATGGAAGTCCATGCAAAAAAATAATCTGAAAATTTAATTTTATGAAACTTTTCGCAATGCAAGTTTCTACCAAAAAATCATAATATATTATACACCAGTTTATACTAGTTTCAGTCAAAAATCAAATTAAATCGGGGACTATTCGAAATGATTCAAAACTTCGCATATCATTTATATATTTTACGAGGGAAGGTTATCATGGAAGTCCATGCAAAAAATCATATGAAAATTAGGTTCTATGAAACTTTTCGAAATGCAAGTTTCGGTAAAAAAATCCTAATATATTATACACTAGTTTATACTAGTTTCGGTCAAAAATCAGATTAAATCGAAGACTATTCGAAATGATACGAAACTTCACATATCATTTATATATTTTACGAGGGAAGGTTATAATGGAAGTCCATTCAAAAAATCATCGGAAAATTAGTTTCTATGAATCTTTTCGAAATGCAAGTTTCAGTCAAAAATCATATTATATTATACACTAGTTTCGGTCAAAAAAATCAAATTTAATTGGGGATTACTTGAAATGATACGAGACTTTTCAGATCATTTAATATGTTAAGAGGGGAGGTTATGATGGAAGTGCATTCACAAAAATCATCGGAAAACTATATTCTTTGAAACTTTTCGAAATGCATGTTTCGGCCAAACAATTATAATATATTATACACTAGTTTATACTAGGTTCGGTCAAAAATCAAATTAAATCGGGGACTGTTTGAAATGATTCGAAACTTCACATATCATTTATATAATTCACGAGGGAAGGATATAATGGAAGTCCATGCAAAAACTCATCGGAAAATTAGATTTTATAAAACTTTTTGAAATGCATGTTTCGGTCAAAAATCATAGTATATTATTATACACTAGTTTCTGTCAAAAAAATAAAATTTAATTGGGGACTATTTGAAATGATACGAGACTTTTTAGATCATTTATATATGTTAAGAGGGAAGGTTATGATGGAAGTCCATGCAAGAAAATAATCTGAAAATTTGATTCTATGAAACTTTTCAAAATGCAAGTTTCTACCAAAAAATCATAATATATTATACTCTAGTTTATACTAGTTTCGGTCAAAAATCAAATTAAATCGGGGACTATTCGAAATGATTTGAAACTTCGCGTATCATATATATATTTTACGAGGGAAGGTTATAATGGAAGTCCATGCAAAAAATCATATGAAAATTAGATTCTATGAAACTTTTCGAAATGCATGTTTCGGTCAAAAATCATAGTCTATTATACACTAGTTTCGGTCAATAAAATCAAATTTAATTGGGGATTACTTGAAATGATACGTGACTTTTCAGATCATTTAATATGTTAAGAGGGGAGGTTATGATGGAAGTCCATTCACAAAAATCATCGGAAAACTATATTCTTTGAAACTTTTCAAAATGCAAGTTTAGGCCAAACAATTATAATATATTATACAATAGTTTATACTAGTTTCGGTCAAAAATCAAATTAAATCGGGGACTGTTTGAAATGATTCGAAACTTCACATATCATTTATATATTTCACGAGGGAAGGATATAATGGAAGTCCATGCAAAAACTCATCGGAAAATTAGATTTTATAAAACTTTTTGAAATGCATGTTTCGGTAAAAAATCATAGTATATTATTATACACTAGTTTCGGTCAAAAAAATAAAATTTAATTGGGGACTATTTGAAATGATACGAGAGATTTTAGATCATTTATATATGTTAAGAGGGAAGGTTATGATGGAAGTCCATGCAAAAAAATAATCTGAAAATTTGATTCTATGAAACTTTTCGCAATGCAAGTTTCTACCAAAAAATCATAATATATTATACACCAGTTTATACTAGTTTCGGTCAAAAATCAAATTAAATCGGGGACTATTCGAAATGATTCGAAACTTCGCATATCATTTATATATTTTACGAGGGAAGGTTATCAGGGAAGCCCATGCAAAAAATCATACGAAAATTAGATTCTATGAAACTTTTCGAAATGCAAGTTTCTTTCAAAAATCATAGTATATTATACACTAGTTTCGGTAAAAAAAAAAATTTAATTGGGGACTATATGAAATGATACGAGACTTTTCAGATCATTTATATATGTTAAGAGGGAAGGTTATGATGGAAGTTCATGCAAAAAAATCATCAGAAAACTGGATTCTATGAAACTTTTTGAAATGCAAGTTTCGGTAAAAAAATCCTAATATATTATACACTAGTTTATACTAGTTTCGGTCAAAAATATGATTAAATCGAAGACTATTCGAAATGATACGAAACTTCACATATCAATTATATATTTTACGATGGAAGGTTATCATGGAAGTCCATTCAAAAAATCATCGGAAAATTAGTTTCTATGAATCTTTGCGAAATGCAAGTTTCGGTCAAAAATCATATTATATTATACACTAGTTTCGGTCAAAAAAATCAAATTTAATTGGGGATTACTTGAAATGATACATGACTTTTCAGATCATTTAATATGTTAAGAGGGGAGGTTATGATGGAAGTCCAATCACAAAAATCATCGGAAAACTATATTCTTTGAAACTTTTCAAAATGCAAGTTTAGGCCAAACAATTATAATATATTATACAATAGTTTATACTAGTTTCGGTCAAAAATCAAATTAAATCGGGGACTGTTTGAAATGATTCGAAACTTCACATATCATTTATATATTTCACGAGGGAAGGATATAATGGAAGTCCATGCAAAAACTCATTGGAAAATTAGATTTTATAAAACTTTTTGAAATGCATGTTTCGGTAAAAAATCATAGTATATTATTATACACTAGTTTCGGTCAAAAAAATAAAATTTAATTGGGGACTATTTGAAATGATACGAGACTTTTTAGATCATTTATATATGTTAAGAGGGAAGGTTATGATGGAAGTCCATGCAAAAAAATAATCTGAAAATTTGATTCTATGAAACTTTTCGCAATGCAAGTTTCTACCAAAAAATCATAATATATTATACACCAGTTTATACTAGTTTCGGTCAAAAATCAAATTAAATCGGGGACTATTCAAAATGATTCGAAACTTCGCATATCATTTATATATTTTACGAGGGAAGGTTATCAGGGAAGCCCATGCAAAAAATCATACGAAAATTAGATTCTATGAAACTTTTCGAAATACAAGTTTCTTTCAAAAATCATAGTATATTATACACTAGTTTCAGTAAAAAAAAAATTTAATTGGGGACTATATGAAATGATACGAGACTATTCAGATCATTTATATTTGTTAAGAGGGAAGGTTATGATGGAAGTTCATGCAAAAAAATCATCAGAAAACTGGATTCTATGAAACTTTTCGAAATGCAAGTTTCTGTAAAAAAAATCCTAATATATTATACACTAGTTTATACTAGTTTCGGTCAAAAATTTGATTAAATCGAAGACTATTCGAAATGATACGAAACTTCACATATCAATTATATATTTTACGAGGGAAGGTTATCATGGAAGTCCATTCAAAAAATCATCGGAAAATTAGTTTCTATGAATCTTTGCGAAATGCAAGTTTCGGTCAAAAATCATATTATATTATACACTAGTTTCGGTCAAAAAAATCAAATTTAATTGGGGATTACTTGAAATGATACATGACTTTTCAGATCATTTAATATGTTAAGAGGGGAGGTTATGATGGAAGTCCATTCACAAATATCATCGGAAAACTATATTCTTTGAAACTTTTCGAAATGCATGTTTCGGCCAAACAATTATAATATATTATACACTAGTTTATACTAGGTTGTGTCAAAAATCAAATTAAATCGGGGACTGTTTGAAATGATTCAAAACTTCACATATCATTTATATAATTCACGAGGGAAGGATATAATGGAAGTCCATGCAAAAACTCATCGGAAAATTAGATTTTATAAAACTTTTTGAAATACATGTTTCGGTCAAAAATCAAAGTATATTAATATACACTAGTTTCTGTCAAAAAAATAAAATTTAATTGGGAAATATTTGAAATGATACGAGACTTTTTAGATCATTTATATATTTTAAGAGGGAAGGTAATGATGGAAGTCCATGCAAAAAAATAATCTGAAAATTTGATTCTATGAAACATTTCGAAATGCAAGTTTCTACCAAAAAATCATAATATATTATACTCTAGTTTATACTAGTTTCGGTCAAAAATCAAATTAAATCGGGGACTATTCGAAATGATTCGAAACTTCGCATATCATATATATATTTTACGAGGGAAGGTTATCATGGAAGTCCATGCAAAAAATCATATGAAAATTAGATTCTATGAAACTTTTCGAAATGCATGTTTCGGTCAAAAATCATAGTCTATTATACACTAGTTTCGGTCAATAAAATCAAATTTAATTGGGGATTACTTGAAATGATACGTGACTTTTCAGATCATTTAATATGTTAAGAGGGGAGGTTATGATGGAAGTCCATTCACAAAAATCATCGGAAAACTATATTCTTTGAAACTTTTCAAAATGCAAGTTTCGGCCAAACAATTATAATATATTATACAATAGTTTATAATAGTTTCGGTCAAAAATCAAATTAAATCGGGGACTGTTTGAAATGATTCGAAACTTCACATATCATTTATATATTTCACGAGGGAAGGATATAATGGAAGTCCATGCAAAAACTCATCGGAAAATTAGATTTTATAAAACTTTTTGAAATGCATGTTTCGGTAAAAAATCATAGTATATTATTATACACTAGTTTCGGTCAAAAAAAAAAATTTAATTGGGGACTATTTGAAATAATACGAGACTTTTTAGATCATTTATATATTTTAAGAGGGAAGGTTATGATGGAAGCCCAAGCAAAAAAATAATCTGAAAATTTGATTCTATGAAACTTTTCGCAATGCAAGTTTCTACCAAAAAATCATAATATATTATACACCAGTTTATACTAGTTTCGGTCAAAAATCAAATTAAATCGGGGACTATTCGAAATGATTCGAAACTTCGCATATCATTTATATATTTTACGAGGGAAGGTTATCAGGGAAGCCCATGCAAAAAATCATATGAAAATTAGATTCTATGAAACTTTTCGAAATGCAAGTTTCTTTCAAAAATCATAGTATATTATACACTAGTTTCGGTAAAAAAAAAAGTTTAATTGGGGACTATTTGAAATGATACGAGACTTTTCAGATCATTTATATATGTTAAGAGGGAAGGTTATGATGGAAGTTCATGCAAAAAAATCATCAGAAAACTGGATTCTATGAAACTTTTCGAAATGCAATTTTCGGTAAAAAAATCCTAATATATTATACACTAGTTTATACTAGTTTCGGTCAAAAATATGATTAAATCGAAGACTATTCGAAATGATACGAAACTTCACATATCAATTATATATTTTAAGAGGGAAGGTTATCATGGAAGTCCATTCAAAAAATCATCGGAAAATTAGTTTCTATGAATCTTTTCGAAATGCAAGTTTCGGTCAAAAATCATATTATATTATACACTAGTTTCGGTCAAAAAAATCAAATTTAATTGGGGATTACTTGAATTGATACGAGACTTTTCAGATCATTTAATATGTTAAGAGGGAGGTTATAATGGATGTCCATTCACAAAAATCATCGGAAAACTAGATTCTTTGAAATTTTTCGAAATGCAAGTTTCGGCCAAACAATTATAATATATTATACACTAGTTTATACTAGTTTCGGTCAAAAATCAAATTAAATCGCGGACTGTTTGAAATGATTCGAAACTTCACATATCATTTATATATTTCACGAGGGAAGGATATAATGGAAGTCCATGCAAAAACTCATCGGAAAATTAGATTTTATAAAACTTTTTGAAATGCATGTTTCGGTCAAAAATCATAGTATATTATTATACACTAGTTTCGGTCAAAAAAATAAAATTTAATTGGGGACTATTTGAAATGATACGAGACTTTTTAGATCATTTATATATGTTAAGAGGGAAGGTTATGATGGAAGTCCATGCAAAAAAATAATCTGAAAATTTGATTCTATGAAACTTTTCGCAATGCAAGTTTCTACCAAAAAATCATAATATATTATACACCAGTTTATTCTAGTTTCGGTCAAAAATCAAATTAAATCGGGGACTATTCGAAATGATTCGAAACTTCGCATATCATTTATATATTTTACGAGGGAAGGTTATCATGGAAGTCCATGCAAAATATCATATGAAAATTAGATTCTATGAAACTTTTCGAAATGCAAGTTTCGGTCAAAAATCATAGTATATTATACACTAGTTTCGGTCAATAAAATCAAATTTAATTGGGGATTACTTGAAATGATACGTGACTTTTCAGATCATTTAATATGTTAAGAGGTGAGGTTATGATGGAAGTCCATTCACAAAAATCATCGGAAAACTAGATTCTTTGAAACTTTTCGAAATGCAAGTTTCGGCCAAACAATTATAATATATTATACACTAGTTTATACTAGTTTCGGTCAAAAATCAAATTTAATCGGGGACTGTTTGAAATGATTCGAAACTTCACATATCATTTATATATTTCACGAGGGAAGGATATAATGGAAGTCTATGCAAAAACTCATCGGAAAATTAGATTTTATAAAACTTTTTGAAATGCATGTTTCGGTCAAAAATCATAGTATATTATTATACACTAGTTTCGGTCAAAAAAATAAAATTTAATTAGGGACTATTTGAAATGATACGAGACTTTTTAGATCATTTATATATGTTAAGAGGGAAGGTTATGATGGAAGTCCATGCAAAAAAATAATCTGAAAATTTGATTCTATGAAACTTTTCGCAATGCAAGTTTCTACCAAAAAATCATAATATATTATACACCAGTTTATACTAGTTTCGGTCAAAAATCAAATTAAATCGGGGACTATTCGAAATGATTCGAAACTTCGCATATCATTTATATATTTTACGAGGGAAGGTTATCATGGAAGTCCATGCAAAAAATCATATGAAAATTAGATTCTATGAAACTTTTCGAAATGCAAGTTTATTTCAAAAATCATAGTATATTATACACTAGTTTCGGTAAAAAAACAAATTTAATTGGGGACTATTTGAAATGATACGAGACTTTTCAGATCATTTATATATGTTAAGAGGGAAGGTTATGATGGAAGTTCATGCAAGAAAATCATCAGAAAACTAGATTCTATGAAACTTTTCGAAATGCAAGTTTCGGTAAAAAATTCCTAATATATTATACACTAGTTTATACTAGTTTCGGTCAAAAATCAGATTAAATCGAAGACTATTCGAAATGATACGAAACTTCACATATCATTTATTTATTTTACGAGGGAAGGTTATCATGGAAGTCCATTCAAAAAATCATCGGAAAATTAGTTTCTATGAATCTTTTCGAAATGCAAGTTTCGGTCAAAAATCATATTATATTATACACTAGTTTCGGTCAAAAAAATCAAATTTAATTGGGGATTACTTGAAATGATACGAGACTTTTCAGATCATTTAATATGTTAAGAGGGGAGGTTATGATGGAAGTCCATTCACAAAAATCATCGGAAAACTATATTCTTTGAAACTTTTCAAAATGCAAGTTTCGGCCAAACAATTATAATATATTATACACTAGTTTATACTAGTTTCGGTCAAAAATCAAATTAAATCGAAGACTATTCGAAATGATACGGAACTTCACATATCATTTATATGTTTTACGAGGGAAGGTTATAATGGAAGTCCATTCAAAAAATCATCGGAAAATTAGTTTCTATGAATCTTTTCGAAATGTAAGTTTCGGTCAAAAATCATATTATATTATACACTAGTTTCGGTCAAAAAAATCAAATTTAATTGGGGATTACTTGAAATGATACGAGACTTTTCAGATCATTTAATATGTTAAGAGGGGAGGTTATGATGGAAGTCCATTCACAAAAATCATCGGAAAACTATATTCCTTGAAACTTTTCGAAATGCATGTTTCGGCCAAACAATTATAATATATTATACACTAGTTTATACTAGTTTCGGTCAAAAATCAAATTAAATCGGGGAATGTTTGAAATGATTCGAAACTTCACATATCATTTATATAATTCACGAGGGAAGGATATAATGGAAGTCCATGCAAAAAATCATCGGAAAATTAGATTTTATAAAACTTTTTGAAATGCATGTTTCAGTCAAAAATCATAGTATATTATTATACACTAGTTTCTGTCAAAAAAATAAAATTTAATTGGGGACTATTTGAAATGATACGAGACTTTTTAGATCATTTATATATGTTAAGAGGGAAGGTTATGATGGAAGTCCATGCAAAAAAATAATCTGAAAATTTGATTCTATGAAACTTTTCGAAATGCAAGTTTCTACCAAAAAATCATAATATATTATACTCTAGTTTATACTAGATTCGGTCAAAAATCAAATTAAATCGGTGACTGTTTGAAATGATTCGAAACTTCACATATCATTTATATATTTCACGAGGGAAGGATATAATAGAAGTCCATGCAAAAACTCATCGGAAAATTAGATTTTATAAAACTTTTTGAAATGCATGTTTTGGTCAAAAATCATAGTATATTATTATACACTAGTTTCGGTCAAAAAAATAAAATTTAATTGGGGACTATTTGAAATGATACGAGACTTTTTAGATCATTTATATATGTTAAGAGGGAAGGTTATGATGGAAGTCCATGCAAAAAAATAATCTGAAAATTTGATTCTATGAAACTTTTCGCAATGCAAGTTTCTACCAAAAAATCATAATATATTATACACCAGTTTATACTAGTTTCAGTCAAAAATCAAATTAAATCGGGGACTATTAGAAATGATTAGAAACTTCGCATATCATTTATATATTTTACGAGGGAAGGTTATCGTGGATGTCCATGCAAATAATCATATGAAAATTAGATTCTATGAAACTTTTCGAAATGCAAGTTTCTTTAAAAAATCATAGTATATTATACACTAGTTTCGGTAAAAAAACAAATTTAATTGGGGACTATTTGAAATGATACGAGACTTTTCAGATCATTTATATATGTTAAGAGGGAAGGTTATGATGGAAGATCATGCAAAAAAATCATCAGAAAACTGGATTCTATGAAACTTTTCGAAATGCAAGTTTCGGTAAAAAAATCCTAATATATTATACACTAGTTTATACTAGTTTCGGTCAAAAATCAGATTAAATCGAAGACTATTCGAAATGATACGGAACTTCACATATCATTTATATGTTTTACGAGGGAAGGTTATAATGGAAGTCCATTCAAAAAATCATCGGAAAATTAGTTTCTATGAATCTTTTCGAAATGCAAGTTTCGGTCAAAAATCATATTATATTATACACTAGTTTCGGTCAAAAAAATCAAATTTAATTGGGGATTACTTGAAATGATACGAGACTTTTCAGATCATTTAATATGTTAAGAGGGGAGGTTATGATGGAAGTCCATTCACAAAAATCATCGGAAAACTATATTCTTTGAAACTTTTCGAAATGCATGTTTCGGCCAAACAATTATAATATATTATACACTAGTTTATACTAGTTTCGGTCAAAAATCAAATTAAATCGGGGAATGTTTGAAATGATTCGAAACTTCACATATCATTTATATAATTCACGAGGGAAGGATATAATGGAAGTCCATGCAAAAAATCATCGGAAAATTAGATTTTATAAAACTTTTTGAAATGCATGTTTCAGTCAAAAATCATAGTATATTATTATACACTAGTTTCTGTCAAAAAAATAAAATTTAATTGGGGACTATTTGAAATGATACGAGACTTTTTAGATCATTTATATATGTTAAGAGGGAAGGTTATGATGGAAGTCCATGCAAAAAAATAATCTGAAAATTTGATTCTATGAATCTTTTCGAAATGCAAGTTTCTACCAAAAAATCATAATATATTATACTCTAGTTTATACTAGTTTCGGTCAAAAATCAAATTAAATCGGGGACTATTCGAAATGATTCGAAACTTCGCATATCATATATATATTTTACGAGGGAAGGTTATCATGGAAGTCCATGCAAAAAATCATATGAAAATTAGATTCTATGAAACTTTTCGAAATACATGTTTCGGTCAAAAATCATAGTCTATTATACACTAGTTTCGGTCAATAAAATCAAATTTAATTGGGGATTACTTGAAATGATACGTGACTTTTCAGATCATTTAATATGTTAAGAGGGGAGGTTATGATGGAAGTCCATTCACAAAAATCATCGGAAAACTATATTCTTTGAAACTTTTCGAAATGCAAGTTTCGGCCAAACAATTATAATATATTATACAATAGTTTATACTAGTTTCGGTCAAAAATCAAATTAAATCGGGGACTGTTTGAAATGATTCGAAACTTCACATATCATTTATATATTTCACGAGGGAAGGATATAATGGTAGTCCATGCAAAAACTCATCGGAAAATTAGATTTTATAAAACTTTTTGAAAAGCATGTTTCGGTCAAAAATCATAGTATATTATTATACACTAGTTTCGGTCAAAAAAATAAAATTTTATTGGGGACTATTTGAAATGATACGAGACTTTTTAGATCATTTATATATGTTAAGAGGGAAGGTTATGATGGAAGTCCATGCAAAAAAATAATCTGAAAATTTGATTCTATGAAACTTTTCGCAATGCAAGTTTCTACCAAAAAATCATAATATATTATACACCAGTTTATACTAGTTTCAGTAAAAAATCAAATTAAATCGGGGACTATTCGAAATGATTAGAAACTTCGCATATCATTTATATATTTTACGAGGGAAGGTTATCATGGAAGTCCATGCAAAAAATCATATGAAAATTAGATTCTATGAAACTTTTCGAAATGCAAGTTTCTTTAAAAAATCATAGTATATTATACACTAGTTTCGGTAAAAAAACAAATTTAATTGGGGACTATTTGAAATGATACGAGACTTTTCAGATCATTTATATATGTTAAGAGGGAAGGTTATGATGGAAGATCATGCAAAAAAATCATCAGAAAACTGGATTCTATGAAACTTTTCGAAATGCAAGTTTCGGTAAAAAAATCCTAATATATTATACACTAGTTTATACTAGTTTCGGTCAAAAATCAGATTAAATCGAAGACTATTCGAAATGATACGGAACTTCACATATCATTTATATGTTTTACGAGGGAAGGTTATAATGGAAGTCCATTCAAAAAATCATCGGAAAATTAGTTTCTATGAATCTTTTCGAAATGCAAGTTTCGGTCAAAAATCATATTATATTATACACTAGTTTCGGTCAAAAAAATCAAATTTAATTGGGGATTACTTGAAATGATACGAGACTTTTCAGATCATTTAATATGTTAAGAGGGGAGGTTATGATGGAAGTCCATTCACAAAAATCATCGGAAAACTATATTCTTTGAAACTTTTCGAAATGCATGTTTCGGCCAAACAATTATAATATATTATACACTAGTTTATACTAGTTTCGGTCAAAAATCAAATTAAATCGGGGAATGTTTGAAATGATTCGAAACTTCACATATCATTTATATAATTCACGAGGGAAGGATATAATGGAAGTCCATGCAAAAAATCATCGGAAAATTAGATTTTATAAAACTTTTTGAAATGCATGTTTCAGTCAAAAATCATAGTATATTATTATACACTAGTTTCTGTCAAAAAAATAAAATTTAATTGGGGACTATTTGAAATGATACGAGACTTTTTAGATCATTTATATATGTTAAGAGGGAAGGTTATGATGGAAGTCCATGCAAAAAAATAATCTGAAAATTAGATTCTATGAATCTTTTCGAAATGCAAGTTTCTACCAAAAAATCATAATATATTATACTCTAGTTTATACTAGTTTCGGTCAAAAATCAAATTAAATCGGGGACTATTCGAAATGATTCGAAACTTCGCATATCATATATATATTTTACGAGGGAAGGTTATCATGGAAGTCCATGCAAAAAATCATATGAAAATTAGATTCTATGAAACTTTTCGAAATACATGTTTCGGTCAAAAATCAGAGTCTATTATACACTAGTTTCGGTCAATAAAATCAAATTTAATTGGGGATTACTTGAAATGATACGTGACTTTTCAGATCATTTAATATGTTAAGAGGGGAGGTTATGATGGAAGTCCATTCACAAAAATCATCGGAAAACTATATTCTTTGAAACTTTTCGAAATGCAAGTTTCGGCCAAACAATTATAATATATTATACAATAGTTTATACTAGTTTCGGTCAAAAATCAAATTAAATCGGGGACTGTTTGAAATGATTCGAAACTTCACATATCATTTATATATTTCACGAGGGAAGGATATAATGGTAGTCCATGCAAAAACTCATCGGAAAATTAGATTTTATAAAACTTTTTGAAATGCATGTTTCGGTCAAAAATCATAGTATATTATTATACACTAGTTTCGGTCAAAAAAATAAAATTTAATTGGGGACTATTTGAAATGATACGAGACTTTTTAGATCATTTATATATGTTAAGAGGGAAGGTTATGATGGAAGTCCATGCAAAAAAATAATCTGAAAATTTGATTCTATGAAACTTTTCGCAATGCAAGTTTCTACCAAAAAATCATAATATATTATACACCAGTTTATACTAGTTTCAGTCAAAAATCAAATTAAATCGGGGACTATTCGAAATGATTAGAAACTTCGCATATCATTTATATATTTTACGAGGGAAGGTTATCATGGAAGTCCATGCAAAAAATCATATGAAAATTAGATTCTATGAAACTTTTCGAAATGCAAGTTTCTTTAAAAAATCATAGTATATTATACACTAGTTTCGGTAAAAAAACAAATTTAATTGGGGACTATTTGAAATGATACGAGACTTTTCAGATCATTTATATATGTTAAGAGGGAAGGTTATGATGGAAGATCATGCAAAAAAATCATCAGAAAACTGGATTCTATGAAACTTTTCGAAATGCAAGTTTCGGTAAAAAAATCCTAATATATTATACACTAGTTTATACTAGTTTCGGTCAAAAATCAGATTAAATCGAAGACTATTCGAAATGATACGGAACTTCACATATCATTTATATGTTTTACGAGGGAAGGTTATAATGGAAGTCCATTCAAAAAATCATCGGAAAATTAGTTTCTATGAATCTTTTCGAAATGCAAGTTTCGGTCAAAAATCATATTATATTATACACTAGTTTCGGTCAAAAAAATCAAATTTAATTGGGGATTACTTGAAATGATACGAGACTTTTCAGATCATTTAATATGTTAAGAGGGGAGGTTATGATGGAAGTCCATTCACAAAAATCATCGGAAAACTATATTCTTTGAAACTTTTCGAAATGCATGTTTCGGCCAAACAATTATAATATATTATACACTAGTTTATACTAGTTTCGGTCAAAAATCAAATTAAATCGGGGAATGTTTGAAATGATTCGAAACTTCACATATCATTTATATAATTCACGAGGGAAGGATATAATGGAAGTCCATGCAAAAAATCATCGGAAAATTAGATTTTATAAAACTTTTTGAAATGCGTGTTTCAGTCAAAAATCATAGTATATTAT
This sequence comes from Lathyrus aphaca, assembly GCA_963966055.1. Taxonomy (NCBI): domain Eukaryota; kingdom Viridiplantae; phylum Streptophyta; class Magnoliopsida; order Fabales; family Fabaceae; genus Lathyrus; species Lathyrus aphaca. The sequence continues at coordinate 500,518,872 of OZ014525.1, forward strand.
TATACACTAGTTTCTGTCAAAAAAATAAAATTTAATTGGGGACTATTTGAAATGATACGAGACTTTTTAGATCATTTATATATGTTAAGAGGGAAGGTTATGATGGAAGTCCATGCAAAAAAATAATCTGAAAATTTGATTCTATGAATCTTTTCGAAATGCAAGTTTCTACCAAAAAATCATAATATATTATACTCTAGTTTATACTAGTTTCGGTCAAAAATCAAATTAAATCGGGGACTATTCGAAATGATTCGAAACTTCGCATATCATATATATATTTTACGAGGGAAGGTTATCATGGAAGTCCATGCAAAAAATCATATGAAAATTAGATTCTATGAAACTTTTCGAAATACATGTTTCGGTCAAAAATCATAGTCTATTATACACTAGTTTCGGTCAACAAAATCAAATTTAATTGGGGATTACTTGAAATGATACGTGACTTTTCAGATCATTTAATATGTTAAGAGGGGAGGTTATGATGGAAGTCCATTCACAAAAATCATCGGAAAACTATATTCTTTGAAACTTTTCGAAATGCAAGTTTCGGCCAAACAATTATAATATATTATACAATAGTTTATACTAGTTTCGGTCAAAAATCAAATTAAATCGGGGACTGTTTGAAATGATTCGAAACTTCACATATCATTTATATATTTCACGAGGGAAGGATATAATGGTAGTCCATGCAAAAACTCATCGGAAAATTAGATTTTATAAAACTTTTTGAAATGCATGTTTCGGTCAAAAATCATAGTATATTATTATACACTAGTTTCGGTCAAAAAAATAAAATTTAATTGGGGACTATTTGAAATGATACGAGACTTTTTAGATCATTTATATATGTTAAGAGGGAAGGTTATGATGGAAGTCCATGCAAAAAAATAATCTGAAAATTTGATTCTATGAAACTTTTCGCAATGCAAGTTTCTACCAAAAAATCATAATATATTATACACCAGTTTATACTAGTTTCAGTCAAAAATCAAATTAAATCGGGGACTATTCGAAATGATTAGAAACTTCGCATATCATTTATATATTTTACGAGGGAAGGTTATCATGGAAGTCCATGCAAAAAATCATATGAAAATTAGATTCTATGAAACTTTTCGAAATGCAAGTTTCTTTAAAAAATCATAGTATATTATACACTAGTTTCGTTAAAAAAACAAATTTAATTGGGGACTATTTGAAATGATACGAGACTTTTCAGATCATTTATATATGTTAAGAGGGAAGGTTATGATGGAAGATCATGCAAAAAAATCATCAGAAAACTGGATTCTATGAAACTTTTCGAAATGCAAGTTTCGGTAAAAAAATCCTAATATATTATACACTAGTTTATACTAGTTTCGGTCAAAAATCAGATTAAATCGAAGACTATTCGAAATGATACGAAACTTCACATATCATTTATATGTTTTACGAGGGAAGGTTATAATGGAAGTCCATTCAAAAAATCATCGGAAAATTAGTTTCTATGAATCTTTTCGAAATGCAAGTTTCGGTCAAAAATCATATTATATTATACACTAGTTTCGGTCAAAAAAATCAAATTTAATTGGGGATTACTTGAAATGATACGAGACTTTCAGATCATTTAATATGTTAAGAGGGGAGGTTATGATGGAAGTCCATTCACAAAAATCATCGGAAAACTATATTCTTTGAAACTTTTCGAAATGCATGTTTCGGCCAAACAATTATAATATATTATACACTAGTTTATACTAGTTTCGGTCAAAAATCAAATTAAATCGGGGAATGTTTGAAATGATTCGAAACTTCACATATCATTTATATAATTCACGAGGGAAGGATATAATGGAAGTCCATGCAAAAAATCATCGGAAAATTAGATTTTATAAAACTTTTTGAAATGCATGTTTCAGTCAAAAATCATAGTATATTATTATACACTAGTTTCTGTCAAAAAAATAAAATTTAATTGGGGACTATTTGAAATGATACGAGACTTTTTAGATCATTTATATATGTTAAGAGGGAAGGTTATGATGGAAGTCCATGCAAAAAAATAATCTGAAAATTTGATTCTATGAAACTTTTCGAAATGCAAGTTTCTACCAAAAAATCATAATATATTATACTCTAGTTTATACTAGTTTTGGTCAAAAATCAAATTAAATCGGGGACTATTCGAAATGATTCGAAACTTCGCATATCATATATATATTTTACGAGGGAAGGTTATCATGGAAGTCCATGCAAAAAATCATATGAAAATTAGATTCTATGAAACTTTTCGAAATACATGTTTCGGTCAAAAATCATAGTCTATTATACACTAGTTTCGGTCAATAAAATCAAATTTAATTGGGGATTACTTGAAATGATACGTGACTTTTCAGATCATTTAATATGTTAAGAGGGGAGGTTATGATGGAAGTCCATTCACAAAAATCATCGGAAAACTATATTCTTTGAAACTTTTCGAAATGCAAGTTTCGGCCAAACAATTATAATATATTATACAATAGTTTATACTAGTTTCGGTCAAAAATCAAATTAAATCGGGGACTGTTTGAAATGATTCAAAACTTCACATATCATTTATATATTTCACGAGGGAAGGATATAATGGTAGTCCATGCAAATACTCATCGGAAAATTAGATTTTATAAAACTTTTTGAAATGCATGTTTCGGTCAAAAATCATAGTATATTATTATACACTAGTTTCGGTCAAAAAAATAAAATTTAATTGGGGACTATTTGAAATGATACGAGACTTTTTAGATCATTTATATATGTTAAGAGGGAAGGTTATGATGGAAGTCCATGCAAAAAAATAATCTGAAAATTTGATTCTATGAAACTTTTCGCAATGCAAGTTTCTACCAAAAAATCATAATATATTATACACCAGTTTATACTAGTTTCGGTCAAAAATCAAATTAAATCGGGGACTATTCGAAATGATTCGAAACTTCGCATATCATTTATATATTTTACGAGGGAAGGTTATCAGGGAAGCCCATGCAAAAAATCATATGAAAATTAGATTCTATGAAACTTTTCGAAATGCAAGTTTCTTTCAAAAATCATAGTATATTATACACTAGTTTCGGTAAAAAAAAATTTAATTGGGGACTATTTGAAATGATACGAGACTTTTCAGATCATTTATATATGTTAAGAGGGAAGGTTATGATGGAAGTTCATGCAAAAAAATCATCAGAAAACTGGATTCTATGAAACTTTTCGAAATGCAAGTTTCGGTAAAAAAATCCTAATATATTATACACTAGTTTATACTAGTTTCGGTCAAAAATATGATTAAATCGAAGACTATTCGAAATGATACGAAACTTCACATATCAATTATATATTTTACGAGGGAAGGTTATCATGGAAGTCCATTCAAAAAATCATCGGAAAATTAGTTTCTATGAATCTTTTCGAAATGCATATTTCGGTCAAAAATCATAGTATATTATACACTAGTTTCGGTCAAAAAAATCAAATTTAATTGGGGATTACTTGAAATGATACGAGACTTTTCAGATCATTTAATATGTTAAGAGGGGAGGTTATGATGGAAGTCCATTCACAAAAATCATCGGAAAACTATATTCTTTGAAACTTTTCGAAATGCAAGTTTCGGCCAAACAATTATAATATATTATACACTAGTTTATACTAGTTTCGGTCAAAAATCAAATTAAATCGGGGACTGTTTGAAATGATTCGAAACTTCACATATCATTTATATAATTCACGAGGGAAGGATATAATGGAAGTCCATGCAAAAACTCATCGGAAAATTAGATTTTATAAAACTTTTTGAAATGCATGTTTCGGTCAAAAATCTTAGTATATTATTATACACTAGTTTCGGTCAAAAAAATAAAATTTAATTGGGGACTATTTGAAATGATACGAGACTTTTTAGATCATTTATATATGTTAAGAGGGAAGGTTATGATGGAAGTCCATGCAAAAAAATAATCTAAAAATTTGATTCTATGAAAATTTTCGCAATGCAAGTTTCTACCAAAAAATCATAATATATTATACACCAGTTTATACTAGTATCGGTCAAAAATCAAATTAAATCGGGGACTATTCGAAATGATTCGAAACTTCGCATATCATTTATATATTTTACGAGGGAAGGTTATCATTGAAGTCCATGCAAAAAATCATATGAAAATTAGATTCTATGAAACTTTTCGAAATGTAAGTTTCTTTCAAAAATCATAGTCTATTATACACTAGTTTCGGTAAAAAAAAAAACAAATTTAATTGGGGATTACTTGAAATGACACGAGACTTTTCAGATCATTTAATATGTTTAGAGGGGAGGTTATGATGGAAGTCCATTCACAAATATCATCGGAAAACTATATTCTTTGAAACTTTTCGAAATGCATGTTTCGGCCAAACAATTATAATATATTATACACTAGTTTATACTAGTTTCGGTCAAAAATCAAATTAAATCGGGGACTGTTTGAAATGATTCGAAACTTCACATATCATTTATATAATTCACGAGGGAAGGATATAATGGAAGTCCATGCAAAAACTCATCGGAAAATTAGATTTTATAAAACTTTTTGAAATGCATGTTTCGGTCAAAAATCATAGTATATTATTATACACTAGTTTCGGTCAAAAAAATAAAATTTAATTGGGGACTATTTGAAATGATACGGGACTGTTTAGATCATTTATATATGTTAAGAGGGAAGGTTATGATGGAAGTCCATGCAAAAAAATAATATGAAAATTTGATTCTATGAAACTTTTCGCAATGCATGTTTCGGTAAAAAAATCATAATATATTATACACCAGTTTATACTAGTTTCGGTCAAAAATCAAATTAAATCGGGGACTATTCGAAATGATACGAAACTTCACATATCAATTATATATTTTACGAGGGAAGGTTATCATGGAAGTCCATTCAAAAAATCATCGGAAAATTAGTTTCTATGAATCTTTTCGAAATGCAAGTTTCGGTCAAAAATCATAGTATATTATACACTAGTTTCGGTCAAAAAAATCAAATTTAATTGGGGATTACTTGAAATGATACGAGACTTTTCAGATCATTTAATATGTTAAGAGGGGAGGTTATGATGGAAGTCCATTCACAAAAATCATCGGAAAACTATATTCTTTGAAACTTTTCGAAATACATGTTTCGGCCAAACAATTATAATATATTATACACTAGTTTATACTAGTTTCGGTCAAAAATCAAATTAAATCGGGGACTGTTTGAAATGATTCGAAACTTCACATATCATTTATATAATTCACGAGGGAAGGATATAATGGAAGTCCATGCAAAAACTCATCGGAAAATTAGATTTTATAAAACTTTTTGAAATGCATGTTTCGGTCAAAAATCATAGTATATTATTATACACTAGTTTCGGTCAAAAAAATAAAATTTAATTGGGGACTATTTGAAATGATACGAGACTGTTTAGATCATTTATATATGTTAAGAGGGAAGGTTATGATGGAAGTCCATGCAAAAAAATAATCTGAAAATTTGATTCTATGAAACTTTTCGCAATCCAAGTTTCGACCAAAAAATCATAATATATTATACACCAGTTTATACTAGTATCGGTCAAAAATCAAATTAAATCGGGACTATTCGAAATGATTCGAAACTTCGCATATCATTTAAATATTTTACGAGGGAAGGTTATCATTGAAGTCCATGCAAAAAATCATATGAAAATTAGATTCTATGAAACTTTTCGAAATGCAAGTTTCTTTCAAAAATCATAGTCTATTATACACTAGTTTCGGTCAAAAAAAACAAATTTAATTGGGGATTACTTGAAATGACACGAGACTTTTCAGATCATTTAATATGTTTAGAGGGGAGGTTATGATGGAAGTCCATTCACAAAAATCATCGGAAAACTATATTCTTTGAAACTTTTCGAAATGCATGTTTCGGCCAAACAATTATAATATATTATACACTAGTTTATACTAGTTTCGGTCAAAAATCAAATTAAATCGCGGACTGTTTGAAATGATTCGAAACTTCACATATCATTTATATATTTCACGAGGGAAGGATATAATGGTAGTCCATGCAAAAACTCATCGGAAAATTAGATTTTATAAAACTTTTTGAAATGCATGTTTCGGTCAAAAATCATAGTATATTATTATACACTAGTTTCGGTCAAAAAAATAAAATTTAATTGGGGACTATTTGAAATGATACGAGACTGTTTAGATCATTTATATATGTTAAGAGGGAAGGTTATGATGGAAGTCCATGCAAAAAAATAATCTGAAAATTTGATTCTATGAAACTTTTCGCAATGCAAGTTTCTACCAAAAAATCAAAATATATTATACTACAGTTTATACTAGTTTCGGTCAAAAATCAAATTAAATCGGGGACTATTCGAAATGATTCGAAACTTCGCATATCATTTATATATTTTACGAGGGAAGGTTATCAGGGAAGCCCATGCAAAAAATCATATGAAAATTAGATTCTATGAAACTTTTCGAAATGCAAGTTTCTTTCAAAAATCATAGTATATTATACACTAGTTTCGGAAAAAAAAAAATTTAATTGGGGACTATTCTAAATGATACGAGATTTTCAGATCATTTATATATGTTAAGAGGGAAGGTTATGATGGAAGTTCATGCAAAAAAATAATCTGAAAATTTGATTCTATGAAACTTTTCGCAATGCAAGTTTCTACCAAAAAATCATAATATATTATACACCAGTTTATACTAGTTTCGGTCAAAAATCAAATTAAATCGGGGACTATTCGAAATGATTCGAAACTTCGCATATCATATATATATTTTACGAGGGAAGGTTATCAGGGAAGCCCATGCAAAAAATCATATGAAAATTAGATTCTATGAAACTTTTCGAAATGCAAGTTTCTTTCAAAAATCATAGTATATTATACACTAGTTTCGGTTAAAAAAAAATTTAATTGGGTACTATTTGAAATGATACGAGACTTTTCAGATCATTTATATATGTTAAGAGGGAAGGTTATGATGGAAGTTCATGCAAAAAAATCATCAGAAAACTGGATTCTATGAAACTTTTCGAAATGCAAGTTTCGGTAAAAAAATCCTAATATATTATACACTAGTTTATACTAGTTTCGGTCAAAAATATGATTAAATCGAAGACTATTCGAAATGATACGAAACTTCACATATCAATTATATATTTTACGAGGGAAGGTTATCATGGAAGTCCATTCAAAAAATCATCGGAAAATTAGTTTCTATGAATCTTTTCGAAATGCAAGTTTCGGTCAAAAATCATAGTATATTATACACTAGTTTCGGTCAAAAAAATCAAATTTAATTGGGGATTACTTGAAATGATACGAGACTTTTCAGATCATTTAATATGTTAAGAGGGGAGGTTATGATGGAAGTCCATTCACAAAAATCATCGGAAAACTATATTCTTTGAAACTTTTCGAAATGCATGTTTCGGCCAAACAATTATAATATATTATACACTAGTTTATACTAGTTTCGGTCAAAAATCAAATTAAATCGGGGACTGTTTGAAATGATTCGAAACTTCACATATCATTTATATAATTCACGAGGGAAGGATATAATGGAAGTCCATGCAAAAACTCATCGGAAAATTAGATTTTATAAAACTTTTTGAAATGCATGTTTCGGTCAAAAATCATAGTATATTATTATACACTAGTTTCGGTCAAAAAAATAAAATTTAATTGGGGACTATTTGAAATGATACGAGACTGTTTAGATCATTTATATATGTTAAGAGGGAAGGTTATGATGGAAGTCCATGCAAAAAAATAATCTGAAAATTTGATTCTATGAAACTTTTCGCAATGCAAGTTTCTACCAAAAAATCATAATATATTATACACCAGTTTATACTAGTATCGGTCAAAAATCAAATTAAATCGGGGACTATTCGAAATGATTCGAAACTTCGCATATCATTTAAATATTTTACGAGGGAAGGTTATCATTGAAGTCCATGCAAAAAATCATATGAAAATTAGATTCTATGAAACTTTTCGAAATGCAAGTTTCTTTCAAAAATCATAGTCTATTATACACTAGTTTCGGTCAAAAAAAACAAATTTAATTGGGGATTACTTGAAATGACACGAGACTTTTCAGATCATTTAATATGTTTAGAGGGGAGGTTATGATGGAAGTCCATTCACAAAAATCATCGGAAAACTATATTCTTTGAAACTTTTCGAAATGCATGTTTCGGCCAAACAATTATAATATATTATACACTAGTTTATACTAGTTTCGGTCAAAAATCAAATTAAATCGCGGACTGTTTGAAATGATTCGAAACTTCACATATCATTTATATATTTCACGAGGGAAGGATATAATGGTAGTCCATGCAAAAACTCATCGGAAAATTAGATTTTATAAAACTTTTTGAAATGCATGTTTCGGTAAAAAATCATAGTATATTATTATACAATAGTTTCGGTCAAAAAAATAAAATTTAATTCGGGACTATTTGAAATGATACGAGACTTTTTAGATCATTTATATATGTTAAGAGGGAAGGTTATGATGGAAGTCCATGCAAAAAAATAATCTGAAAATTTGATTCTATGAAACTTTTCGCAATGCAAGTTTCTACCAAAAAATCATAATATATTATACACCAGTTTATACTAGTTTCGGTCAAAAATCAAATTAAATCGGGGACTATTCGAAATGATTCGAAACTTCGCATATCATTTATATATTTTACGAGGGAAGGTTATCAGGGAAGCCCATGCAAAAAATCATATGAAAATTAGATTCTATGAAACTTTTCGAAATGCATGTTTCTTTCAAAAATCATAGTATATTATACACTAGTTTCGGTTAAAAAAAAATTTAATTGGGGACTATTTGAAATGATACGAGACTTTTCAGATCATTTATATATGTTGAGAGGGAAGGTTATGATGGAAGTTCATGCAAAAAAATCATCAGAAAACTGGATTCTATGAAACTTTTCGAAATGCAAGTTTCGGTAAAAAAATCCTAATATATTATACACTAGTTTATACTAGTTTCGGTCAAAAATATGATTAAATCGAAGACTATTCGAAATGATACGAAACTTCACATATCAATTATATATTTTACGAGGGAAGGTTATCATGGAAGTCCATTCAAAAAATCATCGGAAAATTAGTTTCTATGAATCTTTTCGAAATGCAAGTTTCGGTCAAAAATCATAGTATATTATACACTAGTTTCGGTCAAAAAAATCAAATTTAATTGGGGATTACTTGAAATGATACGAGACTTTTCAGATCATTTAATATGTTAAGAGGGGAGGTTATGATGGAAGTCCATTCACAAAAATCATCGGAAAACTATATTCTTTGAAACTTTTCGAAATGCAAGTTTCGGCCAAACAATTATAATATATTATACACTAGTTTATACTAGTTTCGGTCAAAAATCAAATTAAATCGGGGACTGTTTGAAATGATTCGAAACTTCACATATCATTTATATAATTCACGAGGGAAGGATATAATGGAAGTCCATGCAAAAACTCATCGGAAAATTAGATTTTATAAAACTTTTTGAAATGCATGTTTCGGTCAAAAATCATAGTATATTATTATACACTAGTTTCGGTCAAAAAAATAAAATTTAATTGGGGACTATTTGAAATGATACGAGACTTTTTAGATCATTTATATATGTTAAGAGGGAAGGTTATGATGGAAGTCCATGAAAAAAAATAATCTGAAAATTTGATTCTATGAAACTTTTCGCAATGCAAGTTTCTACCAAAAAATCATAATATATTATACACCAGTTTATACTAGTATCGGTCAAAAATCAAATTAAATCGGGGACTATTCGAAATGATTCGAAACTTCGCATATCATTTATATATTTTACGAGGGAAGGTTATCATTGAAGTCCATGCAAAAAATCATATGAAAATTAGATTCTATGAAACTTTTCGAAATGCAAGTTTCTTTCAAAAATCATAGTCTATTATACACTAGTTTCGGTCAAAAAAAACAAATTTAATTGGGGATTACTTGAAATGACACGAGACTTTTCAGATCATTTAATATGTTTAGAGGGGAGGTTATGATGGAAGTCCATTCACAAATATCATCGGAAAACTATATTCTTTGAAACTTTTCGAAATGCATGTTTCGGCCAAACAATTATAATATATTATACACTAGTTTATACTAGTTTCGGTCAAAAATCAAATTAAATCGGGGACTGTTTGAAATGATTCGAAACTTCACATATCATTTATATATTTCACGAGGGAAGGATATAATGGAAGTCCATGCAAAAACTCATCGGAAAATTAGATTTTATAAAACTTTTTGAAATGCATGTTTCGGTCAAAATTCATAGTATATTATTATACACTAGTTTCGGTCAAAAAAATAAAATTTAATTGGGGACTATTTGAAATGATACGAGACTGTTTAGATCATTTATATATGTTAAGAGGGAAGGTTATGATGGAAGTCCATGCAAAAAAATAATCTGAAAATTTGATTCTATGAAACTTTTCGCAATGCAAGTTTCTACCAAAAAATCATAATATATTATACACCAGTTTATACTAGTATCGGTCAAAAATCAAATTAAATCGGGGACTATTCGAAATGATTCGAAACTTCGCATATCATTTAAATATTTTACGAGGGAAGGTTATCATTGAAGTCCATGCAAAAAATCATATGAAAATTAGATTCTATGAAACTTTTCGAAATGCAAGTTTCTTTCAAAAATCATAGTCTATTATACACTAGTTTCGGTCAAAAAAAACAAATTTAATTGGGGATTACTTGAAATGACACGAGACTTTTCAGATCATTTAATATGTTTAGAGGGGAGGTTATGATGGAAGTCCATTCACAAAAATCATCGGAAAACTATATTCTTTGAAACTTTTCGAAATGCATGTTTCGGCCAAACAATTATAATATATTATACACTAGTTTATACTAGTTTCGGTCAAAAATCAAATTAAATCGCGGACTGTTTGAAATGATTCGAAACTTCACATATCATTTATATATTTCACGAAAGAAGGATATAATGGTAGTCCATGCAAAAACTCATCGGAAAATTAGATTTTATAAAACTTTTTGAAATGCATGTTTCGGTAAAAAATCATAGTATATTATTATACAATAGGTTCGGTCAAAAAAATAAAATTTAATTGGGGACTATTTGAAATGATACGAGACTTTTTAGATCATTTATATATGTTAAGAGGGAAGGTTATGATGGAAGTCCATGCAAAAAAATAATCTGAAAATTTGATTCTATGAAACTTTTCGCAATGCAAGTTTCTACCAAAAAATCATAATATATTATACACCAGTTTATACTAGTTTCGGTCAAAAATTAAATTAAATCGGGGACTATTCGAAATGATTCGAAACTTCGCATATCATTTATATATTTTACGAGGGAAGGTTATCAGGGAAGCCCATGCAAAAAATCATATGAAAATTAGATTCTATGAAACTTTTCGAAATGCATGTTTCTTTCAAAAATCATAGTATATTATACACTAGTTTCGGTTAAAAAAAAATTTAATTGGGGACTATTTGAAATGATACGAGACTTTTCAGATCATTTATATATGTTGAGAGGGAAGGTTATGATGGAAGTTCATGCAAAAAAATCATCAGAAAACTGGATTCTATGAAACTTTTCGAAATGCAAGTTTCGGTAAAAAAATCCTAATATATTATACACTAGTTTATACTAGTTTCGGTCAAAAATATGATTAAATCGAAGACTATTCGAAATGATACGAAACTTCACATATCAATTATATATTTTACGAGGGAAGGTTATCATGGAAGTCCATTCAAAAAATCATCGGAAAATTAGTTTCTATGAATCTTTTCGAAATGCAAGTTTCGGTCAAAAATCATAGTATATTATACACTAGTTTCGGTCAAAAAAATCAAATTTAATTGGGGATTACTTGAAATGATACGAGACTTTTCAGATCATTTAATATGTTAAGAGGGGAGGTTATGATGGAAGTCCATTCACAAAAATCATCGGAAAACTATATTCTTTGAAACTTTTCGAAATGCAAGTTTCGGCCAAACAATTATAATATATTATACACTAGTTTATACTAGTTTCGGTCAAAAATCAAATTAAATCGGGGACTGTTTGAAATGATTCGAAACTTCACATATCATTTATATAATTCACGAGGGAAGGATATAATGGAAGTCCATGCAAAAACTCATCGGAAAATTAGATTTTATAAAACTTTTTGAAATGCATGTTTCGGTCAAAAATCATAGTATATTATTATACACTAGTTTCGGTCAAAAAAATAAAATTTAATTGGGGACTATTTGAAATGATACGAGACTTTTTAGATCATTTATATATGTTAAGAGGGAAGGTTATGATGGAAGTCCATGAAAAAAAATAATCTGAAAATTTGATTCTATGAAACTTTTCGCAATGCAAGTTTCTACCAAAAAATCATAATATATTATACACCAGTTTATACTAGTATCGGTCAAAAATCAAATTAAATCGGGGACTATTCGAAATGATTCGAAACTTCGCATATCATTTATATATTTTACGAGGGAAGGTTATCATTGAAGTCCATGCAAAAAATCATATGAAAATTAGATTCTATGAAACTTTTCGAAATGCAAGTTTCTTTCAAAAATCATAGTCTATTATACACTAGTTTCGGTCAAAAAAAACAAATTTAATTGGGGATTACTTGAAATGACACGAGACTTTTCAGATCATTTAATATGTTTAGAGGGGAGGTTATGATGGAAGTCCATTCACAAATATCATCGGAAAACTATATTCTTTGAAACTTTTCGAAATGCATGTTTCGGCCAAACAATTATAATATATTATACACTAGTTTATACTAGTTTCGGTCAAAAATCAAATTAAATCGGGGACTGTTTGAAATGATTCGAAACTTCACATATCATTTATATATTTCACGAGGGAAGGATATAATGGAAGTCCATGCAAAAACTCATCGGAAAATTAGATTTTATAAAACTTTTTGAAATGCATGTTTCGGTCAAAATTCATAGTATATTATTATACACTAGTTTCGGTCAAAAAAATAAAATTTAATTGGGGACTATTTGAAATGATACGAGACTGTTTAGATCATTTATATATGTTAAGAGGGAAGGTTATGATGGAAGTCCATGCAAAAAAATAATCTGAAAATTTGATTCTATAAAACTTTTCGCAATGCAAGTTTCTACCAAAAAATCATAATATATTATACACCAGTTTATACTAGTATCGGTCAAAAATCAAATTAAATCGGGGACTATTCGAAATGATTCGAAACTTCGCATATCATTTAAATATTTTACGAGGGAAGGTTATCATTGAAGTCCATGCAAAAAATCATATGAAAATTAGATTCTATGAAACTTTTCGAAATGCAAGTTTCTTTCAAAAATCATAGTCTATTATACACTAGTTTCGGTCAAAAAAAACAAATTTAATTGGGGATTACTTGAAATGACACGAGACTTTTCAGATCATTTAATATGTTTAGAGGGGAGGTTATGATGGAAGTCCATTCACAAAAATCATCGGAAAACTATATTCTTTGAAACTTTTCGAAATGCATGTTTCGGCCAAACAATTATAATATATTATACACTAGTTTATACTAGTTTCGGTCAAAAATCAAATTAAATCGGGGACTGTTTGAAATGATTCGAAACTTCACATATCATTTATATATTTCACGAGGGAAGGATATAATGGTAGTCCATGCAAAAACTCATCGGAAAATTAGATTTTATAAAACTTTTTGAAATGCATGTTTCGGTAAAATATCATAGTATATTATTATACAATAGTTTCGGTCAAAAAAATAAAATTTAATTGGGGACTATTTGAAATGATACGAGACTTTTTAGATCATTTATATATGTTAAGAGGGAAGGTTATGATGGAAGTCCATGCAAAAAAATAATCTGAAAATTTAATTCTATGAAACTTTTCGCAATGCAAGTTTCTACCAAAAAATCATAATATATTATACACCAATTTATACTAGTTTCGGTCAAAAATCAAATTAAATCGGGGACTATTCGAAATGATTCGAAACTTCGCATATCATATATATATTTTACGAGGGAAGGTTATCAGGGAAGCCCATGCAAAAAATCATATGAAAATTAGATTCTATGAAACTTTTCGAAATGCAAGTTACTTTCAAAAATCATAGTATATTATACACTAGTTTCGGTTAAAAAAAATTTAATTGGGGACTATTTGAAATGATACGAGACTTTTCAGATCATTTATATATGTTAAGAGGGAAGGTTATGATGGAAGTTCATGCAAAAAAATCATCAGAAAACTGGATTCTATGAAACTTTTCGAAATGCAAGTTTCGGTAAAAAAATCCTAATATATTATACACTAGTTTATACTAGTTTCGGTCAAAAATATGATTAAATCGAAGACTATTCGAAATGATACGAAACTTCACATATCAATTATATATTTTACGAGGGAAGGTTATCATGGAAGTCTATTCAAAAAATCATCGGAAAATTAGTTTCTATGAATCTTTTCGAAATGCAAGTTTCGGTCAAAAATCATAGTATATTATACACTAGTTTCGGTCAAAAAAATCAAATTTAATTGGGGATTACTTGAAATGATACGAGACTTTTCAGATCATTTAATATGTTAAGAGGGGAGGTTATGATGGAAGTCCATTCACAAAAATCATCGGAAAACTATATTCTTTGAAACTTTTCGAAATGCAAGTTTCGGCCAAACAATTATAATATATTATACACTAGTTTATACTAGTTTCGGTCAAAAATCAAATTAAATCGGGGACTGTTTGAAATGATTCGAAACTTCACATATCATTTATATAATTCACGAGGGAAGGATATAATGGAAGTCCATGCAAAAACTCATCGGAAAATTAGATTTTATAAAACTTTTTGAAATGCATGTTTCGGTCAAAAATCATAGTATATTATTATACACTAGTTTCGGTCAAAAAAATGAAATTTAATTGGGGACTATTTGAAATGATACGAGACTTTTTAGATCATTTATATATGTTAAGAGGGAAGGTTATGATGGAAGTCCATGCAAAAAAATAATTTGAAAATTTGATTCTATGAAACTTTTCGCAATGCAAGTTTCTACCAAAAAATCATAATATATTATACACCAGTTTATACTAGTATCGGTCAAAAATCAAATTAAATCGGGGACTATTCGAAATGATTCGAAACTTCGCATATCATTTATATATTTTACGAGGGAAGGTTATCATTGAAGTCCATGCAAAAAATCATATGAAAATTAGATTCTATGAAACTTTTCGAAATGCAAGTTTCTTTCAAAAATCATAGTCTATTATACACTAGTTTCGGTCAAAAAAAACAAATTTAATTGGGGATTAGTTGAAATGACACGAGACTTTTCAGATCATTTAATATGTTTAGAGGGGACGTTATGATGGAAGTCCATTCACAAAAATCATCGGAAAACTATATTCTTTGAAACTTTTCGAAATGCATGTTTCGGCCAAACAATTATAATATATTATACACTAGTTTATACTAGTTTCGGCCAAAAATCAAATTAAATCGCGGACTGTTTGAAATGATTCGAAACTTCACATATCATTTATATATTTCACGAGGGAAGGATATAATGGAAGTCCATGCAAAAACTCATCGGAAAATTAGATTTTATAAAACTTTTTGAAATGCATGTTTCGGTAAAAAATCATAGTATATTATTATACACTAGTTTCGGTCAAAAAAATAAAATTTAATTGGGGACTATTTGAAATGATACGAGACTTTTTAGATCATTTATATATGTTAAGAGGGAAGGTTATGATGGAAGTCCATGCAAAAAAATAATCTGAAATTTGATTCTATGAAACTTTTCGCAATGCAAGTTTCTACCAAAAAATCATAATATATTATACACCAATTTATACTAGTTTCGGTCAAAAATCAAATTAAATCGAGGACTATTCGAAATGATTCGAAACTTCGCATATCATATATATATTTTACGAGGGAAGGTTATCAGGGAAGCCCATGCAAAAAATCATATGAAAATTAGATTCTATGAAACTTTTCGAAATGCAAGTTTCTTTCAAAAATCATAGTATATTATACACTAGTTTCGGTTAAAAAAAAATTTAATTGGGGACTATTTGAAATGATACGAGACTTTTCAGATCATTTATATATGTTAAGAGGGAAGGTTATGATGGAAGTTCATGCAAAAAAATCATCAGAAAACTGGATTCTATGAAACTTTTCGAAATGCAAGTTTCGGTAAAAAAATCCTAATATATTATACACTAGTTTATACTAGTTTCGGTCAAAAATATGATTAAATCGAAGACTATTCGAAATGATACGAAACTTCACATATCAATTATATATTTTACGAGGGAAGGTTATCATGGAAGTCTATTCAAAAAATCATCGGAAAATTAGTTTCTATGAATCTTTTCGAAATGCAAGTTTCGGTCAAAAATCATAGTATATTATACACTAGTTTCGGTCAAAAAAATCAAATTTAATTGGGGATTACTTGAAACGATACGAGACTTTTCAGATAGTTTAATATGTTAAGAGGGGAGGTTATGATGGAAGTCCATTCACAAAAATCATCGGAAAACTATATTCTTTGAAACTTTTCGAAATGCAAGTTTCGGCCAAACAATTATAATATATTATACACTAGTTTATACTAGTTTCGGTCAAAAATCAAATTAAATCGGGGACTGTTTGAAATGATTCGAAACTTCACATATCATTTATATAATTCACGAGGGAAGGATATAATGGAAGTCCATGCAAAAACTCATCGGAAAATTAGATTTTATAAAACTTTTTGAAATGCATGTTTCGGTCAAAAATCATAGTATATTATTATACACTAGTTTCGGTCAAAAAAATGAAATTTAATTGGGGACTATTTGAAATGATACGAGACTTTTTAGATCATTTATATATGTTAAGAGGGAAGGTTATGATGGAAGTCCATGCAAAAAAATAATTTGAAAATTTGATTCTATGAAACTTTTCGCAATGCAAGTTTCTACCAAAAAATCATAATATATTATACACCAGTTTATACTAGTATCGGTCAAAAATCAAATTAAATCGGGGACTATTCGAAATGATTCGAAACTTCGCATATCATTTATATATTTTACGAGGGAAGGTTATCATTGAAGTCCATGCAAAAAATCATATGAAAATTAGATTCTATGAAACTTTTCGAAATGCAAGTTTCTTTCAAAAATCATAGTCTTTTATACACTAGTTTCGGTCAAAAAAAACAAATTTAATTGGGGATTACTTGAAATGACACGAGACTTTTCAGATCATTTAATATGTTTAGAGGGGACGTTATGATGGAAGTCCATTCACAAAAATCATCGGAAAACTATATTCTTTGAAACTTTTCGAAATGCATGTTTCGGCCAAACAATTATAATATATTATACACTAGTTTATACTAGTTTCGGCCAAAAATCAAATTAAATCGCGGACTGTTTGAAATGATTCGAAACTTCACATATCATTTATATATTTCACGAGGGAAGGATATAATGGAAGTCCATGCAAAAACTCATCGGAAAATTAGATTTTATAAAACTTTTTGAAATGCATGTTTCGGTAAAAAATCATAGTATATTATTATACACTAGTTTCGGTCAAAAAAATAAAATTTAATTGGGGACTATTTGAAATGATACGAGACTTTTTAGATCATTTATATATGTTAAGAGGGAAGGTTATGATGGAAGTCCATGCAAAAAAATAATCTGAAATTTGATTCTATGAAACTTTTCGCAATGCAAGTTTATACCAAAAAATCATAATATATTATACACCAGTTTATACTAGTTTCGGTCAAAAATCAAATTAAACCGGGGACTATTCGAAATGATTCGAAACTTCGCATATCATTTATATATTTTACGAGGGAAGATTATCATGGAAGTCCATGCAAAAAATCATATGAAAATTAGATTCTATGAAACTTTTCGAAATGCAAGTTTCAGTCAAAAATCATAGTATATTATACACTAGTTTCGGTCAATAAAATCAAATTTAATTGGGGATTACTTGAAATGATACGTGACTTTTCAGATCATTTAATATGTTAAGAGGGGAGGTTATGATGGAAGTCCATTCACAAAAATCATAGGAAAACTATATTCTTTGAAACTTTTTTAAAATGCAAGTTTCGGCCAAACAATTATAATATATTATACACTAGTTTATACTAGTTTCGGTCAAAAATCAAATTAAATCGGGGACTGTTTGAAATGATTCGAAACTTCACATATCATTTATATATTTCACGAGGGAAGGATATAATGGAAGTCCATGCAAAAACTCATCGGAAAATTAGATTATATAAAACTTTTTGAAATGCATGTTTCGGTCAAAAATCATAGTATATTATTATACACTAGTTTCTGTCAAAAAAATAAAATTTAATTGGGGACTATTTGAAATGATACGAGACTTTTTAGATCATTTATATATGTTAAGAGGGAAGGTTATGATGGAAGTCCATGCAAAAAAATAATCTGAAAATTTGATTCTATGAAACTTTTCCAAATGCAAGTTTCTACCAAAAAATCATAATATATTATACTCTAGTTTATACTAGTTTCGGTCAAAAATCAAATTAAATCGGGGACTATTCGAAATGATTCGAAACTTCGCATATCATTTATATATTTTACGAGGGAAGGTTATCATGGAAGTCCATGCAAAAAATCATATGAAAATTAGATTCTATGAAACTTTGCGAAATGCATGTTTCGGTCAAAAATCATAGTCTATTATACACTAGTTTCGGTCAATAAAATCAAATTTAATTGGGGATTACTTGAAATGACACGTGACTTTTCAGATCATTTAATATGTTAAGAGGGGAGGTTATGATGGAAGTCCATTCACAAAAATCATCGGAAAACTAGGTTCTTTGAAATTTTTCGAAATGCAAGTTTCGGCCAAACAATTATAATATATTATACACTAGTTTATACTAGTTTCGGTCAAAAATCAAATTAAATCGCGGACTGTTTGAAATGATTCGAAACTTCACATATCATTTATATATTTCACGAGGGAAGGATATAATGGAAGTCCATGCAAAAACTCATCGGAAAATTAGATTTTATAAAACTTTTTGAAATGCATGTTTCGGTAAAAAATCATAGTATATTATTATACACTAGTTTCGGTCAAAAAAATAAAATTTAATTGGGGACTATTTGAAATGATACGAGACTTTTTAGATCATTTATATATGTTAAGAGGGAAGGTTATGATGGAAGTCCATGCAAAAAAATAATCTGAAATTTGATTCTATGAAACTTTTCGCAATGCAAGTTTATACCAAAAAATCATAATATATTATACACCAGTTTATACTAGTTTCGGTCAAAAATCAAATTAAACCGGGGACTATTCGAAATGATTCGAAACTTCGCATATCATTTATATATTTTACGAGGGAAGATTATCATGGAAGTCCATGCAAAAAATCATATGAAAATTAGATTCTATGAAACTTTTCGAAATGCAAGTTTCAGTCAAAAATCATAGTATATTATACACTAGTTTCGGTCAATAAAATCAAATTTAATTGGGGATTACTTGAAATGATACGTGACTTTTCAGATCATTTAATATGTTAAGAGGGGAGGTTATGATGGAAGTCCATTCACAAAAATCATAGGAAAACTATATTCTTTGAAACTTTTTTAAAATGCAAGTTTCGGCCAAACAATTATAATATATTATACACTAGTTTATACTAGTTTCGGTCAAAAATCAAATTAAATCGGGGACTGTTTGAAATGATTCGAAACTTCACATATCATTTATATATTTCACGAGGGAAGGATATAATGGAAGTCCATGCAAAAACTCATCGGAAAATTAGATTATATAAAACTTTTTGAAATGCATGTTTCGGTCAAAAATCATAGTATATTATTATACACTAGTTTCTGTCAAAAAAATAAAATTTAATTGGGGACTATTTGAAATGATACGAGACTTTTTAGATCATTTATATATGTTAAGAGGGAAGGTTATGATGGAAGTCCATGCAAAAAAATAATCTGAAAATTTGATTCTATGAAACTTTTCCAAATGCAAGTTTCTACCAAAAAATCATAATATATTATACTCTAGTTTATACTAGTTTCGGTCAAAAATCAAATTAAATCGGGGACTATTCGAAATGATTCGAAACTTCGCATATCATTTATATATTTTACGAGGGAAGGTTATCATGGAAGTCCATGCAAAAAATCATATGAAAATTAGATTCTATGAAACTTTGCGAAATGCATGTTTCGGTCAAAAATCATAGTCTATTATACACTAGTTTCGGTCAATAAAATCAAATTTAATTGGGGATTACTTGAAATGACACGTGACTTTTCAGATCATTTAATATGTTAAGAGGGGAGGTTATGATGGAAGTCCATTCACAAAAATCATCGGAAAACTAGGTTCTTTGAAATTTTTCGAAATGCAAGTTTCGGCCAAACAATTATAATATATTATACACTAGTTTATACTAGTTTCGGTCAAAAATCAAATTAAATCGCGGACTGTTTGAAATGATTCGAAACTTCACATATCATTTATATATTTCACGAGGGAAGGATATAATGGAAGTCCATGCAAAAACTCATCGGAAAATTAGATTTTATAAAACTTTTTGAAATGCATGTTTCGGTAAAAAATCATAGTATATTATTATACACTAGTTTCGGTCAAAAAAATAAAATTTAATTGGGGACTATTTGAAATGATACGAGACTTTTTAGATCATTTATATATGTTAAGAGGGAAGGTTATGATGGAAGTCCATGCAAAAAAATAATCTGAAAATTTGATTCTATGAAACTTTTCGCAATGCAAGTTTATACCAAAAAATCATAATATATTATACACCAGTTTATACTAGTTTCGGTCAAAAATCAAATTAAACCGGGGACTATTCGAAATGATTCGAAACTTCGCATATCATTTATATATTTTACGAGGGAAGGTTATCATTGAAGTCCATGCAAAAAATCATATGAAAATTAGATTCTATGAAACTTTTCGAAATGCAAGTTTCAGTAAAAAATCATAGTATATTATACACTAGTTTCGGTCAATAAAATCAAATTTAATTGGGGATTACTTGAAATGATACGTGTCTTTTCAGATCATTTAATATGTTAAGAGGGGAGGTTATGATGGAAGTCCATTCACAAAAATCATAGGAAAACTATATTCTTTGAAACTTTTTTAAAATGCAAGTTTCGGCCAAACAATTATAATATATTATACACTAGTTTATACTAGTTTCGGTCAAAAATCAAATTAATTCGGGGACTGTTTGAAATGATTCGAAACTTCACATATCATTTATATAATTCACGAGGGAAGGATATAATGGAAGTCCATGCAAAAACTCATCGGAAAATTAGATTTTATAAAACTTTTTGAAATGCATGTTTCGGTCAAAAATCATAGTATATTATTATACACTAGTTTCGGTCAAAAAAATGAAATTTAATTGGGGACTATTTGAAATGATACGAGACTTTTTAGATCATTTATATATGTTAAGAGGGAAGGTTATGATGGAAGTCCATGCAAAAAAATAATTTGAAAATTTGATTCTATGAAACTTTTCGCAATGCAAGTTTCTACCAAAAAATCATAATATATTATACACCAGTTTATACTAGTATCGGTCAAAAATCAAATTAAATCGGGGACTATTCGAAATGATTCGAAACTTCGCATATCATTTATATATTTTACGAGGGAAGGTTATCATTGAAGTCCATGCAAAAAATCATATGAAAATTAGATTCTATGAAACTTTTCGAAATGCAAGTTTCTTTCAAAAATCATAGTCTATTATACACTAGTTTCGGTCAAAAAAAACAAATTTAATTGGGGATTACTTGAAATGACACGAGACTTTTCAGATCATTTAATATGTTTAGAGGGGACGTTATGATGGAAGTCCATTCACAAAAATCATCGGAAAACTATATTCTTTGAAACTTTTCGAAATGCATGTTTCGGCCAAACAATTATAATATATTATACACTAGTTTATACTAGTTTCGGCCAAAAATCAAATTAAATCGCGGACTGTTTGAAATGATTCGAAACTTCACATATCATTTATATATTTCACGAGGGAAGGATATAATGGAAGTCCATGCAAAAACTCATCGGAAAATTAGATTTTATAAAACTTTTTGAAATGCATGTTTCGGTAAAAAATCATAGTATATTATTATACACTAGTTTCGGTCAAAAAAATAAAATTTAATTGGGGACTATTTGAAATGATACGAGACTTTTTAGATCATTTATATATGTTAAGAGGGAAGGTTATGATGGAAGTCCATGCAAAAAAATAATCTGAAATTTGATTCTATGAAACTTTTCGCAATGCAAGTTTATACCAAAAAATCATAATATATTATACACCAGTTTATACTAGTTTCGGTCAAAAATCAAATTAAACCGGGGACTATTCGAAATGATTCGAAACTTCGCATATCATTTATATATTTTACGAGGGAAGGTTATCATGGAAGTCCATGCAAAAAATCATATGAAAATTAGATTCTATGAAACTTTTCGAAATGCAAGTTTCAGTCAAAAATCATAGTATATTATACACTAGTTTCGGTCAATAAAATCAAATTTAATTGGGGATTACTTGAAATGATACGTGACTTTTCAGATCATTTAATATGTTAAGAGGGGAGGTTATGATGGAAGTCCATTCACAAAAATCATAGGAAAACTATATTCTTTGAAACTTTTTTAAAATGCAAGTTTCGGCCAAACAATTATAATATATTATACACTAGTTTATACTAGTTTCGGTCAAAAATCAAATTAAATCGGGGACTGTTTGAAATGATTCGAAACTTCACATATCATTTATATATTTCACGAGGGAAGGATATAATGGAAGTCCATGCAAAAACTCATCGGAAAATTAGATTATATAAAACTTTTTGAAATGCATGTTTCGGTCAAAAATCATAGTATATTATTATACACTAGTTTCTGTCAAAAAAATAAAATTTAATTGGGGACTATTTGAAATGATACGAGACTTTTTAGATCATTTATATATGTTAAGAGGGAAGGTTATGATGGAAGTCCATGCAAAAAAATAATCTGAAAATTTGATTCTATGAAACTTTTCCAAATGCAAGTTTCTACCAAAAAATCATAATATATTATACTCTAGTTTATACTAGTTTCGGTCAAAAATCAAATTAAATCGGGGACTATTCGAAATGATTCGAAACTTCGCATATCATTTATATATTTTACGAGGGAAGGTTATCATGGAAGTCCATGCAAAAAATCATATGAAAATTAGATTCTATGAAACTTTGCGAAATGCATGTTTCGGTCAAAAATCATAGTCTATTATACACTAGTTTCGGTCAATAAAATCAAATTTAATTGGGGATTACTTGAAATGACACGTGACTTTTCAGATCATTTAATATGTTAAGAGGGGAGGTTATGATGGAAGTCCATTCACAAAAATCATCGGAAAACTAGGTTCTTTGAAATTTTTCGAAATGCAAGTTTCGGCCAAACAATTATAATATATTATACACTAGTTTATACTAGTTTCGGTCAAAAATCAAATTAAATCGCGGACTGTTTGAAATGATTCGAAACTTCACATATCATTTATATATTTCACGAGGGAAGGATATAATGGAAGTCCATGCAAAAACTCATCGGAAAATTAGATTTTATAAAACTTTTTGAAATGCATGTTTCGGTAAAAAATCATAGTATATTATTATACACTAGTTTCGGTCAAAAAAATAAAATTTAATTGGGGACTATTTGAAATGATACGAGACTTTTTAGATCATTTATATATGTTAAGAGGGAAGGTTATGATGGAAGTCCATGCAAAAAAATAATCTGAAATTTGATTCTATGAAACTTTTCGCAATGCAAGTTTATACCAAAAAATCATAATATATTATACACCAGTTTATACTAGTTTCGGTCAAAAATCAAATTAAACCGGGGACTATTCGAAATGATTCGAAACTTCGCATATCATTTATATATTTTACGAGGGAAGGTTATCATGGAAGTCCATGCAAAAAATCATATGAAAATTAGATTCTATGAAACTTTTCGAAATGCAAGTTTCAGTCAAAAATCATAGTATATTATACACTAGTTTCGGTCAATAAAATCAAATTTAATTGGGGATTACTTGAAATGATACGTGACTTTTCAGATCATTTAATATGTTAAGAGGGGAGGTTATGATGGAAGTCCATTCACAAAAATCATAGGAAAACTATATTCTTTGAAACTTTTTTAAAATGCAAGTTTCGGCCAAACAATTATAATATATTATACACTAGTTTATACTAGTTTCGGTCAAAAATCAAATTAAATCGGGGACTGTTTGAAATGATTCGAAACTTCACATATCATTTATATATTTCACGAGGGAAGGATATAATGGAAGTCCATGCAAAAACTCATCGGAAAATTAGATTATATAAAACTTTTTGAAATGCATGTTTCGGTCAAAAATCATAGTATATTATTATACACTAGTTTCTGTCAAAAAAATAAAATTTAATTGGGGACTATTTGAAATGATACGAGACTTTTTAGATCATTTATATATGTTAAGAGGGAAGGTTATGATGGAAGTCCATGCAAAAAAATAATCTGAAAATTTGATTCTATGAAACTTTTCCAAATGCAAGTTTCTACCAAAAAATCATAATATATTATACTCTAGTTTATACTAGTTTCGGTCAAAAATCAAATTAAATCGGGGACTATTCGAAATGATTCGAAACTTCGCATATCATTTATATATTTTACGAGGGAAGGTTGTCATGGAAGTCCATGCAAAAAATCATATGAAAATTAGATTCTATGAAACTTTGCGAAATGCATGTTTCGGTCAAAAATCATAGTCTATTATACACTAGTTTCGGTCAATAAAATCAAATTTAATTGGGGATTACTTGAAATGACACGTGACTTTTCAGATCATTTAATATGTTAAGAGGGGAGGTTATGATGGAAGTCCATTCACAAAAATCATCGGAAAACTAGGTTCTTTGAAATTTTTCGAAATGCAAGTTTCGGCCAAACAATTATAATATATTATACACTAGTTTATACTAGTTTCGGTCAAAAATCAAATTAAATCGCGGACTGTTTGAAATGATTCGAAACTTCACATATCATTTATATATTTCACGAGGGAAGGATATAATGGAAGTCCATGCAAAAACTCATCGGAAAATTAGATTTTATAAAACTTTTTGAAATGCATGTTTCGGTAAAAAATCATAGTATATTATTATACACTAGTTTCGGTCAAAAAAATAAAATTTAATTGGGGACTATTTGAAATGATACGAGACTTTTTAGATCATTTATATATGTTAAGAGGGAAGGTTATGATGGAAGTCCATGCAAAAAAATAATCTGAAATTTGATTCTATGAAACTTTTCGCAATGCAAGTTTATACCAAAAAATCATAATATATTATACACCAGTTTATACTAGTTTCGGTCAAAAATCAAATTAAACCGGGGACTATTCGAAATGATTCGAAACTTCGCATATCATTTATATATTTTACGAGGGAAGGTTATCATGGAAGTCCATGCAAAAAATCATATGAAAATTAGATTCTATGAAACTTTTCGAAATGCAAGTTTCAGTCAAAAATCATAGTATATTATACACTAGTTTCGGTCAATAAAATCAAATTTAATTGGGGATTACTTGAAATGATACGTGACTTTTCAGATCATTTAATATGTTAAGAGGGGAGGTTATGATGGAAGTCCATTCACAAAAATCATAGGAAAACTATATTCTTTGAAACTTTTTTAAAATGCAAGTTTCGGCCAAACAATTATAATATATTATACACTAGTTTATACTAGTTTCGGTCAAAAATCAAATTAAATCGGGGACTGTTTGAAATGATTCGAAACTTCACATATCATTTATATATTTCACGAGGGAAGGATATAATGGAAGTCCATGCAAAAACTCATCGGAAAATTAGATTATATAAAACTTTTTGAAATGCATGTTTCGGTCAAAAATCATAGTATATTATTATACACTAGTTTCTGTCAAAAAAATAAAATTTAATTGGGGACTATTTGAAATGATACGAGACTTTTTAGATCATTTATATATGTTAAGAGGGAAGGTTATGATGGAAGTCCATGCAAAAAAATAATCTGAAAATTTGATTCTATGAAACTTTTCCAAATGCAAGTTTCTACCAAAAAATCATAATATATTATACTCTAGTTTATACTAGTTTCGGTCAAAAATCAAATTAAATCGGGGACTATTCGAAATGATTCGAAACTTTGCATATCATTTATATATTTTACGAGGGAAGGTTATCATGGAAGTCCATGCAAAAAATCATATGAAAATTAGATTCTATGAAACTTTGCGAAATGCATGTTTCGGTCAAAAATCATAGTCTATTATACACTAGTTTCGGTCAATAAAATCAAATTTAATTGGGGATTACTTGAAATGACACGTGACTTTTCAGATCATTTAATATGTTAAGAGGGGAGGTTATGATGGAAGTCCATTCACAAAAATCATCGGAAAACTAGGTTCTTTGAAATTTTTCGAAATGCAAGTTTCGGCCAAACAATTATAATATATTATACACTAGTTTATACTAGTTTCGGTCAAAAATCAAATTAAATCGCGGACTGTTTGAAATGATTCGAAACTTCACATATCATTTATATATTTCACGAGGGAAGGATATAATGGAAGTCCATGCAAAAACTCATCGGAAAATTAGATTTTATAAAACTTTTTGAAATGCATGTTTCGGTAAAAAATCATAGTATATTATTATACACTAGTTTCGGTCAAAAAAATAAAATTTAATTGGGGACTATTTGAAATGATACGAGACTTTTTAGATCATTTATATATGTTAAGAGGGAAGGTTATGATGGAAGTCCATGCAAAAAAATAATCTGAAAATTTGATTCTATGAAACTTTTCGCAATGCAAGTTTATACCAAAAAATCATAATATATTATACACCAGTTTATACTAGTTTCGGTCAAAAATCAAATTAAACCGGGGACTATTCGAAATGATTCGAAACTTCGCATATCATTTATATATTTTACGAGGGAAGGTTATCATTGAAGTCCATGCAAAAAATCATATGAAAATTAGATTCTATGAAACTTTTCGAAATGCAAGTTTCAGTCAAAAATCATAGTATATTATACACTAGTTTCGGTCAATAAAATCAAATTTAATTGGGGATTACTTGAAATGATACGTGTCTTTTCAGATCATTTAATATGTTAAGAGGGGAGGTTATGATGGAAGTCCATTCACAAAAATCATAGGAAAACTATATTCTTTGAAACTTTTTTAAAATGCAAGTTTCGGCCAAACAATTATAATATATTATACACTAGTTTATACTAGTTTCGGTCAAAAATCAAATTAAATCGGGGACTGTTTGAAATGATTCGAAACTTCACATATCATTTATATAATTCACGAGGGAAGGATATAATGGAAGTCCATGCAAAAACTCATCGGAAAATTAGATTTTATAAAACTTTTTGAAATGCATGTTTCGGTCAAAAATCATAGTATATTATTATACACTAGTTTCGGTCAAAAAAATGAAATTTAATTGGGGACTATTTGAAATGATACGAGACTTTTTAGATCATTTATATATGTTAAGAGGGAAGGTTATGATGGAAGTCCATGCAAAAAAATAATTTGAAAATTTGATTCTATGAAACTTTTCGCAATGCAAGTTTCTACCAAAAAATCATAATATATTATACACCAGTTTATACTAGTATCGGTCAAAAATCAAATTAAATCGGGGACTATTCGAAATGATTCGAAACTTCGCATATCATTTATATATTTTACGAGGGAAGGTTATCATTGAAGTCCATGCAAAAAATCATATGAAAATTAGATTCTATGAAACTTTTCGAAATGCAAGTTTCTTTCAAAAATCATAGTCTATTATACACTAGTTTCGGTCAAAAAAAACAAATTTAATTGGGGATTACTTGAAATGACACGAGACTTTTCAGATCATTTAATATGTTTAGAGGGGACGTTATGATCGAAGTCCATTCACAAAAATCATCGGAAAACTATATTCTTTGAAACTTTTCGAAATGCATGTTTCGGCCAAACAATTATAATATATTATACACTAGTTTATACTAGTTTCGGCCAAAAATCAAATTAAATCGCGGACTGTTTGAAATGATTCGAAACTTCACATATCATTTATATATTTCACGAGGGAAGGATATAATGGAAGTCCATGCAAAAACTCATCGGAAAATTAGATTTTATAAAACTTTTTGAAATGCATGTTTCGGTAAAAAATCATAGTATATTATTATACACTAGTTTCGGTCAAAAAAATAAAATTTAATTGGGGACTATTTGAAATGATACGAGAATTTTTAGATCATTTATATATGTTAAGAGGGAAGGTTATGATGGAAGTCCATGCAAAAAAATAATCTGAAATTTGATTCTATGAAACTTTTCGCAATGCAAGTTTATACCAAAAAATCATAATATATTATACACCAGTTTATACTAGTTTCGGTCAAAAATCAAATTAAACCGGGGACTATTCGAAATGATTCGAAACTTCGCATATCATTTATATATTTTACGAGGGAAGGTTATCATGGAAGTCCATGCAAAAAATCATATGAAAATTAGATTCTATGAAACTTTTCGAAATGCAAGTTTCAGTCAAAAATCATAGTATATTATACACTAGTTTCGGTCAATAAAATCAAATTTAATTGGGGATTACTTGAAATGATACGTGACTTTTCAGATCATTTAATATGTTAAGAGGGGAGGTTATGATGGAAGTCCATTCACAAAAATCATAGGAAAACTATATTCTTTGAAACTTTTTTAAAATGCAAGTTTCGGCCAAACAATTATAATATATTATACACTAGTTTATACAAGTTTCGGTCAAAAATCAAATTAAATCGGGGACTGTTTGAAATGATTCGAAACTTCACATATCATTTATATATTTCACGAGGGAAGGATATAATGGAAGTCCATGCAAAAACTCATCGGAAAATTAGATTATATAAAACTTTTTGAAATGCATGTTTTGGTCAAAAATCATAGTATATTATTATACACTAGTTTCTGTCAAAAAAATAAAATTTAATTGGGGACTATTTGAAATGATACGAGACTTTTTAGATCATGTATATATGTTAAGAGGGAAGGTTATGATGGAAGTCCATGCAAAAAAATAATCTGAAAATTTGATTCTATGAAACTTTTCCAAATGCAAGTTTCTACCAAAAAATCATAATATATTATACTCTAGTTTATACTAGTTTCGGTCAAAAATCAAATTAAATCGGGGACTATTCGAAATGATTCGAAACTTCGCATATCATTTATATATTTTACGAGGGAAGGTTATCATGGAAGTCCATGCAAAAAATCATATGAAAATTAGATTCTATGAAACTTTGCAAAATGCATGTTTCGGTCAAAAATCATAGTCTATTATACACTAGTTTCGGTCAATAAAATCAAATTTAATTGGGGATTACTTGAAATGACACGTGACTTTTCAGATCATTTAATATGTTAAGAGGGGAGGTTATGATGGAAGTCCATTCACAAAAATCATCGGAAAACAAGGTTCTTTGAAATTTTTCGAAATGCAAGTTTCGGCCAAAGAATTATAATATATTATACACTAGTTTATACTAGTTTCGGTCAAAAATCAAATTAAATCGCGGACTGTTTGAAATGATTCGAAACTTCACATATCATTTATATATTTCACGAGGGAAGGATATAATGGAAGTCCATGCAAAAACTCATCGGAAAATTAGATTTTATAAAACTTTTTGAAATGCATGTTTCGGTAAAAAATCATAGTATATTATTATACACTAGTTTCGGTCAAAAAAATAAAATTTAATTGGGGACTATTTGAAATGATACGAGACTTTTTAGATCATTTATATATGTTAAGAGGGAAGGTTATGATGGAAGTCCATGCAAAAAAATAATCTGAAAATTTGATTCTATGAAACTTTTTGCAATGCAAGTTTATACCAAAAAATCATAATATATTATACACCAGTTTATACTAGTTTCGGTCAAAAATCAAATTAAACCGGGGACTATTCGAAATGATTCGAAACTTCGCATATCATTTATATATTTTACGAGGGAAGGTTATCATTGAAGTCCATGCAAAAAATCATATGAAAATTAGATTCTATGAAACTTTTCGAAATGCAAGTTTTAGTCAAAAATCATAGTATATTATACACTAGTTTCGGTCAATAAAATCAAATTTAATTGGGGATTACTTGAAATGATACGTGTCTTTTCAGATCATTTAATATGTTAAGAGGGGAGGTTATGATGGAAGTCCATTCACAAAAATCATAGGAAAACTATATTCTTTGAAACTTTTTTAAAATGCAAGTTTCGGCCAAACAATTATAATATATTATACACTAGTTTATACTAGTTTCGGTCAAAAATCAAATTAAATCGGGGACTGTTTGAAATGATTCGAAACTTCACATATCATTTATATATTTCACGAGGGAAGGATATAATGGATGTCCATGCAAAAACTCATCGGAAAATTAGATGTTATAAAACTTTTTGAAATGCATGTTTCGGTCAAAAATCATAGTATATTATTATACACTAGTTTCTGTCAAAAAAATAAAATTTAATTGGGGACTATTTGAAATGATACGAGACTTTTTAGATCATTTATATATGTTAAGAGGGAAGGTTATGATGGAAGTCCATGCAAAAAAATAATCTGAAAATTTGATTCTATGAAACTTTTCCAAATGCAAGTTTCTACCAAAAAATCATAATATATTATACTCTAGTTTATACTAGTTTCGGTCAAAAATCAAATTAAATCGGGGACTATTCGAAATGATTCGAAACTTCGCATATCATTTATATATTTTACGAGGGAAGGTTATCATGGAAGTCCATGCAAAAAATCATATGAAAATTAGATTCTATGAAACTTTGCGAAATGCATGTTTCGGTCAAAAATCATAGTCTATTATACACTAGTTTCGGTCAATAAAATCAAATTTAATTGGGGATTACTTGAAATGACACGTGACTTTTCAGATCATTTAATATGTTAAGAGGGGAGGTTATGATGGAAGTCCATTCACAAAAATCATCGGAAAACTAGGATCTTTGAAATTTTTCGAAATGCAAGTTTCGGCCAAACAATTATAATATATTATACACTAGTTTATACTAGTTTCGGTCAAAAATTAAATTAAATCGCGGACTGTTTGAAATGATTCGAAACTTCACATATCATTTATATATTTCACGAGGGAAGGATATAATGGAAGTCCATGCAAAAACTCATCGGAAAATTAGATTTTATAAAACTTTTTGAAATGCATGTTTCGGTAAAAAATCATAGTATATTATTATACACTAGTTTCGGTCAAAAAAATAAAATTTAATTGGGGACTATTTGAAATGATACGAGACTTTTTAGATCATTTATATATGTTAAGAGGGAAGGTTATGATGGAAGTCCATGCAAAAAAATAATCTGAAAATTTGATTCTATGAAACTTTTCGCAATGCAAGTTTATACCAATAAAATCATAATATATTATACACCAGTTTATACTAGTTTCGGTCAAAAATCAAATTAAACCGGGGACTATTCGAAATGATTCGAAACTTCGCATATCATTTATATATTTTACGAGGGAAGGTTATCATTGAAGTCCATGCAAAAAATCATATGAAAATTAGATTCTATGAAACTTTTCGAAATGCAAGTTTCAGTCAAAAATCATAGTATATTATACACTAGTTTCGGTCAATAAAATCAAATTTAATTGGGGATTACTTGAAATGATACGTGACTTTTCAGATCATTTAATATGTTAAGAGGGGAGGTTATGATGGAAGTCCATTCACAAAAATCATAGGAAAACTATATTCTTTGAAACTTTTTTAAAATGCAAGTTTCGGCCAAACAATTATAATATATTATACACTAGTTTATACTAGTTTCGGTCAAAAATCAAATTAAATCGGGGAATGTTTGAAATGATTCGAAACTTCACATATCATTTATATATTTCACGAGGGAAGGATATAATGGAAGTCCATGCAAAAACTCATCGGAAAATTAGATTTTATAAAACTTTTTGAAATGCATGTTTCGGTCAAAAATCATAGTATATTATTATACACTAGTTTCTGTCAAAAAAATAAAATTTAATTGGGGACTATTTGAAATGATACGAGTCTTTTTAGATCATTTATATATGTTAAGAGGGAAGGTTATGATGGAAGTCCATGCAAAAAAATAATCTGAAAATTTGATTCTATGAAACTTTTCCAAATGCAAGTTTCTACCAAAAAATCATAATATATTATACTCTAGTTTATACTAGTTTCGGTCAAAAATCAAATTAAATCTGGGACTATTCGAAATGATTCGAAACTTCGCATATCATTTATATATTTTACGAGGGAAGGTTATCATGGAAGTCCATGCAAAAAATCATATGAAAATTAGATTCTATGAAACTTTGCGAAATGCATGTTTCGGTCAAAAATCATAGTCTATTATACACTAGTTTCGGTCAATAAAATCAAATTTAATTGGGGATTACTTGAAATGATACGTGACTTTTCAGATCATTTAATATGTTAAGAGGGGAGGTTATGATGGAAGTCCATTCACAAAAATCATCGGAAAACTAGGTTCTTTGAAATTTTTCGAAATGCAAGTTTCGGCCAAACAATTATAATATATTATACACTAGTTTATACTAGTTTCGGTCAAAAATCAAATTAAATCGCGGACTGTTTGAAATGATTCGAAACTTCACATATCATTTATATATTTCACGAGGGAAGGATATAATGGAAGTCCATGCAAAAACTCATCGGAAAATTAGATTTTATAAAACTTTTTGAAATGCATGTTTCGGTAAAAAATCATAGTATATTATTATACACTAGTTTCGGTCAAAAAAATAAAATTTAATTGGGGACTATTTGAAATGATACGAGACTTTTTAGATCATTTATATATGTTAAGAGGGAAGGTTATGATGGAAGTCCATGCAAAAAAATAATCTGAAAATTTGATTCTATGAAACTTTTCGCAATGCAAGTTTATACCAAAAAATCATAATATATTATACACCAGTTTATACTAGTTTCGGTCAAAAATCAAATTAAACCGGGGACTATTCAAAATGATTCGAAACTTTGCATATCATTTATATATTTTACGAGGGAAGTTTATCATGGAAGTCCATGCAAAAAATCATATGAAAATTAGATTCTATAAAACTTTTCGAAATGCAAGT
Organism: Lathyrus aphaca; assembly: GCA_963966055.1. Taxonomy (NCBI): domain Eukaryota; kingdom Viridiplantae; phylum Streptophyta; class Magnoliopsida; order Fabales; family Fabaceae; genus Lathyrus; species Lathyrus aphaca. The sequence goes on from OZ014525.1 coordinate 500,552,487, forward strand.
TTCGGTCGAAAATCATAGTATATTATACACTAGTTTCGGTCAATAAAATCAAATTTAATTGGGGATTACTTGAAATGATACGTGACTTTTCAGATCATTTAATATGTTAAGATGGGAGGTTATGATGGAAGTCCATTCACAAAAATCATAGGAAAACTATATTCTTTGAAACTTTTTTAAAATGCAAGTTTCGGCCAAACAATTATAATATATTATACACTTGTTTATACTAGTTTCGGTCAAAAATCAAATTTAATCGGGGACTGTTTGAAATGATTTGAAACTTCACATATCATTTATATATTTCACGAGGGAAGGATATAATTGAAGTCCATGCAAAAACTCATCGGAAAATTAGATTTTATAAAAACTTTTTGAAATGCATGTTTCGGTCAAAAATCATAGTATATTATTATACACTAGTTTTGGTCAAAAAAATAAAATTTAATTGGGGACTATTTGAAATGATACGAGACTTTTTAGATCATTTATATATGTTAAGAGGGAAGGTTATGATGGAAGTCCATGCAAAAAAATAATCTGAAAATTTGATTCTATGAAACTTTTCGCAATGCAAGTTTCTACCAAAAAATCATAATATATTATACACCAGTTTATACTAGTTTCGGTCAAAAATCAAATTAAATCGGGGACTATTCGAAATGATTCGAAACTTCGCATATCATTTATATATTTTACGAGGGAAGGTTATCATGGAAGTCCATGCAAAAAATCATATGAAAATTAGATTCTATGAAACTTTTCGAAATGCAAGTTTCTTTCAAAAATCATAGTATATTATACACTAGTTTCGGTCAATAAAATCAAATTTAATTGGGGATTACATGAAATGATACGTGACTTTTCAGATCATTTAATATGTTAAGAGGGTAGGTTATGATGGAAGTCCATTCACAAAAATCATAGGAAAACTATATTCTTTGAAACTTTTTTAAAATGCAAGTTTCGGCCAAACAATTATAATATATTATACACTTGTTTATACTAGTTTCGGTCAAAAATCAAATTTAATCGGGGACTGTTTGAAATGATTCGAAACTTCACATATCATTTATATATTTCACGAGGGAAGGATATAATTGAAGTCCATGCAAAAACTCATCGGAAAATTAGATTTTATAAAAACTTTTTGAAATGCATGTTTCGGTCAAAAATCATAGTATATTATTATACACTAGTTTTGGTCAAAAAAATAAAATTTAATTGGGGACTATTTGAAATGATACGAGACTTTTTAGATCATTTATATATGTTAAGAGGGAAGGTTATGATGGAAGTCCATCCAAAAAAATAATCTGAAAATTTGATTCTATGAAACTTTTCGCAATGCAAGTTTCTACCAAAAAATCATAATATATTATACACCAGTTTATACTAGTTTCGGTCAAAAATCAAATTAAATCGGGGACTATTCGAAATGATTCGAAACTTCGCATATCATTTATATATTTTACGAGGGAAGGTTATCATGGAAGTCCATGCAAAAAATCATATGAAAATTAGATTCTATGAAACTTTTCGAAATGCAAGTTTCTTTCAAAAATCATAGTATATTATACACTAGTTTCGGTCAATAAAATCAAATTTAATTGGGGATTACATGAAATGATACGTGACTTTTCAGATCATTTAATATGTTAAGAGGGTAGGTTATGATGGAAGTCCATTCACAAAAATCATAGGAAAACTATATTCTTTGAAACTTTTTTAAAATGCAAGTTTCGGCCAAACAATTATAATATATTATACACTTGTTTATACTAGTTTCGGTCAAAAATCAAATTTAATCGGGGACTGTTTGAAATGATTCGAAACTTCACATATCATTTATATATTTCACGAGGGAAGGATATAATTGAAGTCCATGCAAAAACTCATCGGAAAATTAGATTTTATAAAAACTTTTTGAAATGCATGTTTCGGTCAAAAATCATAGTATATTATTATACACTAGTTTTGGTCAAAAAAATAAAATTTAATTGGGGACTATTTGAAATGATACGAGACTTTTTAGATCATTTATATATGTTAAGAGGGAAGGTTATGATGGAAGTCCATGCAAAAAAATAATCTGAAAATTTGATTCTATGAAACTTTTCGCAATGCAAGTTTCTACCAAAAAATCATAATATATTATACACCAGTTTATACTAGTTTCGGTCAAAAATCAAATTAAATCGGGGACTATTCGAAATGATTCGAAACTTCGCATATCATTTATATATTTTACGAGGGAAGGTTATCATGGAAGTCCATGCAAAAAATCATATGAAAATTAGATTCTATGAAACTTTTCGAAATGCAAGTTTCTTTCAAAAATCATAGTATATTATACACTAGTTTCGGTCAATAAAATCAAATTTAATTGGGGATTACTTGAAATGATACGTGACTTTTCAGATCATTTAATATGTTAAGAGGTGAGGTTATGATGGAAGTCCATTCACAAAAATCATCGGAAAACTATATTCTTTGAAACTTTTTTAAATGCAAGTTTCGGCCAAACAATTATAATATATTATACACTTGTTTATACTAGTTTCGGTCAAAAATCAAATTTAATCGGGGACTGTTTGAAATGATTCGAAACTTCACATATCATTTATATATTTCACGAGGGAAGGATATAATGGAAGTCCATGCAAAAACTCATCGGAAAATTAGATTTTATAAAACTTTTTGAAATGCATGTTTCGGTCAAAAATCATAGTATATTATTATACACTAGTTTCGGTCAAAAAAATAAAATTTAATTGGGGACTATTTGAAATGATAAGAGACTTTTTAGATCATTTATATATGTTAAGAGGAAAGGTTATGATGGAAGTCCATGCAAAAAAATAATCTAAAAATTTGATTCTATGAAACTTTTCGCAATGCAAGTTTCTACCAAAAAATCATAATATATTATACACCAGTTTATACTAGTTTCGGTCAAAAATCAAATTAAATCGGGGACTATTCGAAATGATTCGAAACTTCGCATATCATTTATATATTTTACGAGGGAAGGTTATCATGGAAGTCCATGCAAAAAATCATATGAAAATTAGATTCTACGAAACTTTTCGAAATGCAAGTTTCTTTCAAAAATCATAGTATATTATACACTAGTTTCGGTCAATAAAATCAAATTTAATTGGGGATTACTTGAAATGATACGTGACTTTTCAGATCATTTAATATGTTAAGAGGGGAGGTTATGATGGAAGTCCATTCACAAAAATCATCGGAAAACTATATTCTTTGAAACTTTTCGAAATGCAAGTTTCGGCCAAACAATTATAATATATTATACACTTGTTTATACTAGTTTCGGTCAAAAATCAAATTTAATCGGGGACTGTTTGAAATGATTCGAAACTTCACATATCATTTATATATTTCACGAGGGAAGGATATAATTGAAGTCCATGCAAAAACTCATCGGAAAATTAGATTTTATAAAACTTTTTGAAATGCATGTTTCTGTCAAAAATCATAGTATATTAATATACACTAGTTTCGGTCAAAAAAATAAAATTTAATTGGGGACTATTTGAAATGATACGAGACTTTTTAGATCATTTATATATGTTAAGAGGAAAGGTTATGATGGAAGTCCATGCAAAAAAATAATCTGAAAATTTGATTCTATGAAACTTTTCGCAATGCAAGTTTCTACCAAAAAATCATAATATATTATACACCAGTTTATACTAGTTTCGGTCAAAAATCAAATTAAATCGGGGACTATTCGAAATGATTCGAAACTTCGCATATCATTTATATATTTTACGAGGGAAGGGTATCATGGAAGTCCATGCAAAAAATCATATAAAAAATTAGATTCTATGAAACTTTTCGAAATGCAAGTTATTTTCAAAAATCATAGTATATTATACACTAGTTTCGGTCAATAAAATCAAATTTAATTGGGGATTACTTGAAATGATACGTGACTTTTCAGATCATTTAATATGTTAAGAGGGGAGGTTATGATGGAAGTCCATTCACAAAAATCATCGGAAAACTATATTCTTTGAAACTTTTCGAAATGCAAGTTTCGGCCAAACAATTATAATATATTATACACTTGTTTATACTAGTTTCGGTCAAAAATAAAATTTAATCGGGGACTGTTTGAAATGATTCGAAACTTCACATATCATTTATATATTTCACGAGGGAAGGATATAATGGAAGTCCATGCAAAAACTCATCGGAAAATTAGATTTTATAAAACTTTTTGAAATGCATGTTTCGGTCAAAAATCATAGTATATTATTATACACTAGTTTCGGTCAAAAAAATAAAATTTAATTGGGGACTATTTGAAATGATAAGAGACTTTTTAGATCATTTATATATGTTAAGAGGAAAGGTTATGATGGAAGTCCATGCAAAAAAATAATCTAAAAATTTGATTCTATGAAACTTTTCGCAATGCAAGTTTCTACCAAAAAATCATAATATATTATACACCAGTTTATACTAGTTTCGGTCAAAAATCAAATTAAATCGGGGACTATTCGAAATGATTCGAAACTTCGCATATCATTTATATATTTTACGAGGGAAGGTTATCATGGAAGTCCATGCAAAAAATCATATGAAAATTAGATTCTATGAAACTTTTCGAAATGCAAGTTATTTTCAAAAATCATAGTATATTATACACTAGTTTCGGTCAATAAAATCAAATTTAATTGGGGATTACTTGAAATGATACGTGACTTTTCAGATCATTTAATATGTTAAGAGGGGAGGTTATGATGGAAGTCCATTCACAAAAATCATCGGAAAACTATATTCTTTGAAACTTTTCGAAATGCAAGTTTCGGCCAAACAATTATAATATATTATACACTTGTTTATACTAGTTTCGGTCAAAAATAAAATTTAATCGGGGACTGTTTGAAATGATTCGAAACTTCACATATCATTTATATATTTCACGAGGGAAGGATATAATGGAAGTCCATGCAAAAACTCATCGGAAAATTAGATTTTATAAAACTTTTTGAAATGCATGTTTCGGTCAAAAATCATAGTATATTATTATACACTAGTTTCGGTCAAAAAAATAAAATTTAATTGGGGACTATTTGAAATGATAAGAGACTTTTTAGATCATTTATATATGTTAAGAGGAAAGGTTATGATGGAAGTCCATGCAAAAAAATAATCTAAAAATTTGATTCTATGAAACTTTTCGCAATGCAAGTTTCTACCAAAAAATCATAATATATTATACACCAGTTTATACTAGTTTCGGTCAAAAATCAAATTAAATCGGGGACTATTCGAAATGATTCGAAACTTCGCATATCATTTATATATTTTACGAGGGAAGGTTATCATGGAAGTCCATGCAAAAAATCATATGAAAATTAGATTCTATGAAACTTTTCGAAATGCAAGTTTCTTTCAAAAATCATAGTATATTATACACTAGTTTCGGTCAATAAAATCAAATTTAATTGGGGATTACTTGAAATGATACGTGACTTTTCAGATCATTTAATATGTTAAGAGGTGAGGTTATGATGGAAGTCCATTCACAAAAATCATCGGAAAACTATATTCTTTGAAACTTTTTTAAATGCAAGTTTCGGCCAAACAATTATAATATATTATACACTTGTTTATACTAGTTTCGGTCAAAAATCAAATTTAATCGGGGACTGTTTGAAATGATTCGAAACTTCACATATCATTTATATATTTCACGAGGGAAGGATATAATGGAAGTCCATGCAAAAACTCATCGGAAAATTAGATTTTATAAAACTTTTTGAAATGCATGTTTCGGTCAAAAATCATAGTATATTATTATACACTAGTTTCGGTCAAAAAAATAAAATTTAATTGGGGACTATTTGAAATGATAAGAGACTTTTTAGATCATTTATATATGTTAAGAGGAAAGGTTATGATGGAAGTCCATGCAAAAAAATAATCTAAAAATTTGATTCTATGAAACTTTTCGCAATGCAAGTTTCTACCAAAAAATCATAATATATTATACACCAGTTTATACTAGTTTCGGTCAAAAATCAAATTAAATCGGGGACTATTCGAAATGATTCGAAACTTCGCATATCATTTATATATTTTACGAGGGAAGGTTATCATGGAAGTCCATGCAAAAAATCATATGAAAATTAGATTCTATGAAACTTTTCGAAATGCAAGTTTCTTTCAAAAATCATAGTATATTATACACTAGTTTCGGTCAATAAAATCAAATTTAATTGGGGATTACTTGAAATGATACGTGACTTTTCAGATCATTTAATATGTTAAGAGGGGAGGTTATGATGGAAGTCCATTCACAAAAATCATCGGAAAACTATATTCTTTGAAACTTTTCGAAATGCAAGTTTCGGCCAAACAATTATAATATATTATACACTTGTTTATACTAGTTTCGGTCAAAAATCAAATTTAATCGGGGACTGTTTGAAATGATTCGAAACTTCACATATCATTTATATATTTCACGAGGGAAGGATATAATTGAAGTCCATGCAAAAACTCATCGGAAAATTAGATTTTATAAAACTTTTTGAAATGCATGTTTCGGTCAAAAATCATAGTATATTAATATACACTAGTTTCGGTCAAAAAAATAAAATTTAATTGGGGACTATTTGAAATGATACGAGACTTTTTAGATCATTTATATATGTTAAGAGGAAAGGTTATGATGGAAGTCCATGCAAAAAAATAATCTGAAAATTTGATTCTATGAAACTTTTCGCAATGCAAGTTTCTACCAAAAAATCATAATATATTATACACCAGTTTATACTAGTTTCGGTCAAAAATCAAATTAAATCGGGGACTATTCGAAATGATTCGAAACTTCGCATATCATTTATATATTTTACGAGGGAAGGTTATCATGGAAGTCCATGCAAAAAATCATATGAAAATTAGATTCTATGAAACTTTTCGAAATGCAAGTTTCTTTCAAAAATCATAGTATATTATACACTAGTTTCGGTCAATAAAATCAAATTTAATTGGGGATTACTTGAAATGATACGTGACTTTTCAGATCATTTAATATGTTAAGAGGTGAGGTTATGATGGAAGTCCATTCACAAAAATCATCGGAAAACTATATTCTTTGAAACTTTTTTAAATGCAAGTTTCGGCCAAACAATTATAATATATTATACACTTGTTTATACTAGTTTCGGTCAAAAATCAAATTTAATCGGGGACTGTTTGAAATGATTCGAAACTTCACATATCATTTATATATTTCACGAGGGAAGGATATAATGGAAGTCCATGCAAAAACTCATCGGAAAATTAGATTTTATAAAACTTTTTGAAATGCATGTTTCGGTCAAAAATCATAGTATATTATTATACACTAGTTTCGGTCAAAAAAATAAAATTTAATTGGGGACTATTTGAAATGATAAGAGACTTTTTAGATCATTTATATATGTTAAGAGGAAAGGTTATGATGGAAGTCCATGCAAAAAAATAATCTAAAAATTTGATTCTATGAAACTTTTCGCAATGCAAGTTTCTACCAAAAAATCATAATATATTATACACCAGTTTATACTAGTTTCGGTCAAAAATCAAATTAAATCGGGGACTATTCGAAATGATTCGAAACTTCGCATATCATTTATATATTTTACGAGGGAAGGTTATCATGGAAGTCCATGCAAAAAATCATATGAAAATTAGATTCTATGAAACTTTTCGAAATGCAAGTTTCTTTCAAAAATCATAGTATATTATACACTAGTTTCGGTCAATAAAATCAAATTTAATTGGGGATTACTTGAAATGATACGTGACTTTTCAGATCATTTAATATGTTAAGAGGGGAGGTTATGATGGAAGTCCATTCACAAAAATCATCGGAAAACTATATTCTTTGAAACTTTTCGAAATGCAAGTTTCGGCCAAACAATTATAATATATTATACACTTGTTTATACTAGTTTCGGTCAAAAATCAAATTTAATCGGGGACTGTTTGAAATGATTCGAAACATCACATATCATTTATATATTTCACGAGGGAAGGATATAATTGAAGTCCATGCAAAAACTCATCGGAAAATTAGATTTTATAAAACTTTTTGAAATGCATGTTTCGGTCAAAAATCATAGTATATTAATATACACTAGTTTCGGTCAAAAAAATAAAATTTAATTGGGGACTATTTGAAATGATACGAGACTTTTTAGATCATTTATATATGTTAAGAGGAAAGGTTATGATGGAAGTCCATGCAAAAAAATAATCTAAAAATTTGATTCTATGAAACTTTTCGCAATGCAAGTTTCTACCAAAAAATCATAATATATTATACACCAGTTTATACTAGTTTCGGTCAAAAATCAAATTAAATCGGGGACTATTCGAAATGATTCGAAACTTCGCATATCATTTATATATTTTACGAGGGAAGGTTATCATGGAAGTCCATGCAAAAAATCATATGAAAATTAGATTCTATGAAACTTTTCGAAATGCAAGTTATTTTCAAAAATCATAGTATATTATACACTAGTTTCGGTCAATAAAATCAAATTTAATTGGGGATTACTTGAAATGATACGTGACTTTTCAGATCATTTAATATGTTAAGAGGGGAGGTTATGATGGAAGTCCATTCACAAAAATCATCGGAAAACTATATTCTTTGAAACTTTTCGAAATGCAAGTTTCGGCCAAACAATTATAATATATTATACACTTGTTTATACTAGTTTCGGTCAAAAATAAAATTTAATCGGGGACTGTTTGAAATGATTCGAAACTTCACATATCATTTATATATTTCACGAGGGAAGGATATAATGGAAGTCCATGCAAAAACTCATCGGAAAATTAGATTTTATAAAACTTTTTGAAATGCATGTTTCGGTCAAAAATCATAGTATATTATTATACACTAGTTTCGGTCAAAAAAATAAAATTTAATTGGGGACTATTTGAAATGATAAGAGACTTTTTAGATCATTTATATATGTTAAGAGGAAAGGTTATGATGGAAGTCCATGCAAAAAAATAATCTAAAAATTTGATTCTATGAAACTTTTCGCAATGCAAGTTTCTACCAAAAAATCATAATATATTATACACCAGTTTATACTAGTTTCGGTCAAAAATCAAATTAAATCGGGGACTATTCGAAATGATTCGAAACTTCGCATATCATTTATATATTTTACGAGGGAAGGTTATCATGGAAGTCCATGCAAAAAATCATATGAAAATTAGATTCTATGAAACTTTTCGAAATGCAAGTTTCTTTCAAAAATCATAGTATATTATACACTAGTTTCGGTCAATAAAATCAAATTTAATTGGGGATTACTTGAAATGAGACGTGACTTTTCAGATCATTTAATATGTTAAGAGGGGAGGTTATGATGGAAGTCCATTCACAAAAATCATCGGAAAACTATATTCTTTGAAACTTTTCGAAATGCAAGTTTCGGCCAAACAATTATAATATATTATACACTTGTTTATACTAGTTTCGGTCAAAAATCAAATTTAATCGGGGACTGTTTGAAATGATTCGAAACTTCACATATCATTTATATATTTCACGAGGGAAGGATATAATGGAAGTCCATGCAAAAACTCATCGGAAAATTAGATTTTATAAAACTTTTTGAAATGCATGTTTCGGTCAAAAATCATAGTATATTAATATACACTAGTTTCGGTCAAAAAAATAAAATTTAATTGGGGACTATTTGAAATGATACGAGACTTTTTAGATCATTTATATATGTTAAGAGGAAAGGTTATGATGGAAGTCCATGCAAAAAAATAATCTGAAAATTTGATTCTATGAAACTTTTCGCAATGCAAGTTTCTACCAAAAAATCATAATATATTATACACCAGTTTATACTAGTTTCGGTCAAAAATCAAATTAAATCGGGGACTATTCGAAATGATTCGAAACTTCGCATATCATTTATATATTTTACGAGGGAAGGTTATCATGGAAGTCCATGCAAAAAATCATATGAAAATTAGATTCTATGAAACTTTTCGAAATGCAAGTTATTTTCAAAAATCATAGTATATTATACACTAGTTTCGGTCAATAAAATCAAATTTAATTGGGGATTACTTGAAATGATACGTGACTTTTCAGATCATTTAATATGTTAAGAGGGGAGGTTATGATGGAAGTCCATTCACAAAAATCATCGGAAAACTATATTCTTTGAAACTTTTCGAAATGCAAGTTTCGGCCAAACAATTATAATATATTATACACTTGTTTATACTAGTTTCGGTCAAAAATAAAATTTAATCGGGGACTGTTTGAAATGATTCGAAACTTCACATATCATTTATATATTTCACGAGGGAAGGATATAATGGAAGTCCATGCAAAAACTCATCGGAAAATTAGATTTTATAAAACTTTTTGAAATGCATGTTTCGGTCAAAAATCATAGTATATTATTATACACTAGTTTCGGTCAAAAAAATAAAATTTAATTGGGGACTATTTGAAATGATAAGAGACTTTTTAGATCATTTATATATGTTAAGAGGAAAGGTTATGATGGAAGTCCATGCAAAAAAATAATCTAAAAATTTGATTCTATGAAACTTTTCGCAATGCAAGTTTCTACCAAAAAATCATAATATATTATACACCAGTTTATACTAGTTTCGGTCAAAAATCAAATTAAATCGGGGACTATTCGTAATGATTCGAAACTTCGCATATCATTTATATATTTTACGAGGGAAGGTTATCATGGAAGTCCATGCAAAAAATCATATGAAAATTAGATTCTATGAAACTTTTCGAAATGCAAGTTTCTTTCAAAAATCATAGTATATTATACACTAGTTTCGGTCAATAAAATCAAATTTAATTGGGGATTACTTGAAATGATACGTGACTTTTCAGATCATTTAATATGTTAAGAGGGGAGGTTATGATGGAAGTCCATTCACAAAAATCATCGGAAAACTATATTCTTTGAAACTTTTCGAAATGCAAGTTTCGGCCAAACAATTATAATATATTATACACTTGTTTATACTAGTTTCGGTCAAAAATCAAATTTAATCGGGGACTGTTTGAAATGATTCGAAACTTCACATATCATTTATATATTTCACGAGGGAAGGATATAATGGAAGTCCATGCAAAAACTCATCGGAAAATTAGATTTTATAAAACTTTTTGAAATGCATGTTTCGGTCAAAAATCATAGTATATTAATATACACTAGTTTCGGTCAAAAAAATAAAATTTAATTGGGGACTATTTGAAATGATACGAGACTTTTTAGATCATTTATATATGTTAAGAGGAAAGGTTATGATGGAAGTCCATGCAAAAAAATAATCTGAAAATTTGATTCTATGAAACTTTTCGCAATGCAAGTTTCTACCAAAAAATCATAATATATTATACACCAGTTTATACTAGTTTCGGTCAAAAATCAAATTAAATCGGGGACTATTCGAAATGATTCGAAACTTCGCATATCATTTATATATTTTACGAGGGAAGGTTATCATGGAAGTCCATGCAAAAAATCATATGAAAATTAGATTCTATGAAACTTTTCGAAATGCAAGTTATTTTCAAAAATCATAGTATATTATACACTAGTTTCGGTCAATAAAATCAAATTTAATTGGGGATTACTTGAAATGATACGTGACTTTTCAGATCATTTAATATGTTAAGAGGGGAGGTTATGATGGAAGTCCATTCACAAAAATCATCGGAAAACTATATTCTTTGAAACTTTTCGAAATGCAAGTTTCGGCCAAACAATTATAATATATTATACACTTGTTTATACTAGTTTCGGTCAAAAATAAAATTTAATCGGGGACTGTTTGAAATGATTCGAAACTTCACATATCATTTATATATTTCACGAGGGAAGGATATAATGGAAGTCCATGCAAAAACTCATCGGAAAATTAGATTTTATAAAACTTTTTGAAATGCATGTTTCGGTCAAAAATCATAGTATATTATTATACACTAGTTTCGGTCAAAAAAATAAAATTTAATTGGGGACTATTTGAAATGATACGAGACTTTTTAGATCATTTATATATGTTAAGAGGAAAGGTTATGATGGAAGTCCATGCAAAAAAATAATCTAAAAATTTGATTCTATGAAACTTTTCGCAATGCAAGTTTCTACCAAAAAATCATAATATATTATACACCAGTTTATACTAGTTTCGGTCAAAAATCAAATTAAATCGGGGACTATTCGAAATGATTCGAAACTTCGCATATCATTTATATATTTTACGAGGGAAGGTTATCATGGAAGTCCATGCAAAAAATCATATGAAAATTAGATTCTATGAAACTTTTCGAAATGCAAGTTTCTTTCAAAAATCATAGTATATTATACACTAGTTTCGGTCAATAAAATCAAATTTAATTGGGGATTACTTGAAATGATACGTGACTTTTCAGATCATTTAATATGTTAAGAGGGGAGGTTATGATGGAAGTCCATTCACAAAAATCATCGGAAAACTATATTCTTTGAAACTTTTCGAAATGCAAGTTTCGGCCAAACAATTATAATATATTATACACTTGTTTATACTAGTTTCGGTCAAAAATAAAATTTAATCGGGGACTGTTTGAAATGATTCGAAACATCACATATCATTTATATATTTCACGAGGGAAGGATATAATGGAAGTCCATGCAAAAACTCATCGGAAAATTAGATTTTATAAAACTTTTTGAAATGCATGTTTCGGTCAAAAATCATAGTATATTATTATACACTAGTTTCGGTCAAAAAAATAAAATTTAATTGGGGACTATTTGAAATGATACGAGACTTTTTAGATCATTTATATATGTTAAGAGGAAAGGTTATGATGGAAGTCCATGCAAAAAAATAATCTAAAAAGTTGATTCTATGAAACTTTTCGCAATGCAAGTTTCTACCAAAAAATCATAATATATTATACACCAGTTTATACTAGTTTCGGTCAAAAATCAAATTAAATCGGGGACTATTCGAAATGATTCGAAACTTCGCATATCATTTATATATTTTACGAGGGAAGGTTATCATGGAAGTCCATGCAAAAAATCATATGAAAATTAGATTCTATGAAACTTTTCGAAATGCAAGTTTCTTTCAAAAATCATAGTATATTATACACTAGTTTCGGTCAATAAAATCAAATTTAATTGGGGATTACTTGAAATGATACGTGACTTTTCAGATCATTTAATATGTTAAGAGGGGAGGTTATGATGGAAGTCCATTCACAAAAATCATCGGAAAACTATATTCTTTGAAACTTTCCGAAATGCAAGTTTCGGCCAAACAATTATAATATATTATACACTTGTTTATACTAGTTTCGGTCAAAAATAAAATTTAATCGGGGACTGTTTGAAATGATTCGAAACATCACATATCATTTATATATTTCACGAGGGAAGGATATAATTGAAGTCCATGCAAAAACTCATCGGAAAATTAGATTTTATAAAACTTTTTGAAATGCATGTTTCGGTCAAAAATCATAGTATATTATTATACACTAGTTTCGGTCAAAAAAATAAAATTTAATTGGGGACTATTTGAAATGATACGAGACTTTTTAGATCATTTATATATGTTAAGAGGAAAGGTTATGATGGAAGTCCATGCAAAAAAATAATCTAAAAATTTGATTCTATGAAACTTTTCGCAATGCAAGTTTCTACCAAAAAATCATAATATATTATACACCAGTTTATACTAGTTTCGGTCAAAAATCAAATTAAATCGGGGACTATTCGAAATGATTCGAAACTTCGCATATCATTTATATATTTTACGAGGGAAGGTTATCATGGAAGTCCATGCAAAAAATCATATGAAAATTAGATTCTATGAAACTTTTCGAAATGCAAGTTTCTTTCAAAAATCATAGTATATTATACACTAGTTTCGGTCAATAAAATCAAATTTAATTGGGGATTACTTGAAATGATACGTGACTTTTCAGATCATTTAATATGTTAAGAGGGGAGGTTATGATGGAAGTCCATTCACAAAAATCATCGGAAAACTATATTCTTTGAAACTTTTCGAAATGCAAGTTTCGGCCAAACAATTATAATATATTATACACTTGTTTATACTAGTTTCGGTCAAAAATAAAATTTAATCGGGGACTATTTGAAATGATTCGAAACATCACATATCATTTATATATTTCACGAGGGAAGGATATAATGGAAGTCCATGCAAAAACTCATCGGAAAATTAGATTTTATAAAACTTTTTGAAATGCATGTTTCGGTCAAAAATCATAGTATATTATTATACACTAGTTTCGGTCAAAAAAATAAAATTTAATTGGGGACTATTTGAAATGATACGAGACTTTTTAGATCATTTATATATGTTAAGAGGAAAGGTTATGATGGAAGTCCATGCAAAAAAATAATCTAAAAATTTGATTCTATGAAACTTTTCGCAATGCAAGTTTCTACCAAAAAATCATAATATATTATACACCAGTTTATACTAGTTTCGGTCAAAAATCAAATTAAATCGGGGACTATTCGAAATGATTCGAAACTTCGCATATCATTTATATATTTTACGAGGGAAGGTTATCATGGAAGTCCATGCAAAAAATCATATGAAAATTAGATTCTATGAAACTTTTCGAAATGCAAGTTTCTTTCAAAAATCATAGTATATTATACACTAGTTTCGGTCAATAAAATCAAATTTAATTGGGGATTACTTGAAATGATACGTGACTTTTCAGATCATTTAATATGTTAAGAGGGGAGGTTATGATGGAAGTCCATTCACAAAAATCATCGGAAAACTATATTCTTTGAAACTTTTCGAAATGCAAGTTTCGGCCAAACAATTATAATATATTATACACTTGTTTATACTAGTTTCGGTCAAAAATAAAATTTAATCGGGGACTGTTTGAAATGATTCGAAACTTCACATATCATTTATATATTTCACGAGGGAAGGATATAATGGAAGTCCATGCAAAAACTCATCGGAAAATTAGATTTTATAAAACTTTTTGAAATGCATGTTTCGGTCAAAAATCATAGTATATTATTATACACTAGTTTCGGTCAAAAAAATAAAATTTAATTGGGGACTATTTGAAATGATACGAGACTTTTTAGATCATTTATATATGTTAAGAGGAAAGGTTATGATGGAAGTCCATGCAAAAAAATAATCTAAAAATTTGATTCTATGAAACTTTTCGCAATGCAAGTTTCTACCAAAAAATCATAATATATTATACACCAGTTTATACTAGTTTCGGTCAAAAATCAAATTAAATCGGGGACTATTCGAAATGATTCGAAACTTCTCATATCATTTATATATTTTACGAGGGAAGGTTATCATGGAAGTCCATGCAAAAAATCATATGAAAATTAGATTCTATGAAACTTTTCGAAATGCAAGTTTCTTTCAAAAATCATAGTATATTATACACTAGTTTCGGTCAATAAAATCAAATTTAATTGGGGATTACTTGAAATGATACGTGACTTTTCAGATCATTTAATATGTTAAGAGGGGAGGTTATGATGGAAGTCCATTCACAAAAATCATCGGAAAACTATATTCTTTGAAACTTTTCGAAATGCAAGTTTCGGCCAAACAATTATAATATATTATACACTTGTTTATACTAGTTTCGGTCAAAAATAAAATTTAATCGGGGACTGTTTGAAATGATTCGAAACATCACATATCATTTATATATTTCACGAGGGAAGGATATAATGGAAGTCCATGCAAAAACTCATCGGAAAATTAGATTTTATAAAACTTTTTGAAATGCATGTTTCGGTCAAAAATCATAGTATATTATTATACACTAGTTTCGGTCAAAAAAATAAAATTTAATTGGGGACTATTTGAAATGATACGAGACTTTTTAGATCATTTATATATGTTAAGAGGAAAGGTTATGATGGAAGTCCATGCAAAAAAATAATCTAAAAATTTGATTCTATGAAACTTTTCGCAATGCAAGTTTCTACCAAAAAATCATAATATATTATACACCAGTTTATACTAGTTTCGGTCAAAAATCAAATTAAATCGGGGACTATTCGAAATGATTCGAAACTTCGCATATCATTTATATATTTTACGAGGGAAGGTTATCATGGAAGTCCATGCAAAAAATCATATGAAAATTAGATTCTATGAAACTTTTCGAAATGCAAGTTTCTTTCAAAAATCATAGTATATTATACACTAGTTTCGGTCAATAAAATCAAATTTAATTGGGGATTACTTGAAATGATACGTGACTTTTCAGATCATTTAATATGTTAAGAGGGGAGGTTATGATGGAAGTCCATTCACAAAAATCATCGGAAAACTATATTCTTTGAAACTTTTCGAAATGCAAGTTTCGGCCAAACAATTATAATATATTATACACTTGTTTATACTAGTTTCGGTCAAAAATAAAATTTAATCGGGGACTATTTGAAATGATTCGAAACATCACATATCATTTATATATTTCACGAGGGAAGGATATAATGGAAGTCCATGCAAAAACTCATCGGAAAATTAGATTTTATAAAACTTTTTGAAATGCATGTTTCGGTCAAAAATCATAGTATATTATTATACACTAGTTTCGGTCAAAAAAATAAAATTTAATTGGGGACTATTTGAAATGATACGAGACTTTTTAGATCATTTATATATGTTAAGAGGAAAGGTTATGATGGAAGTCCATGCAAAAAAATAATCTAAAAATTTGATTCTATGAAACTTTTCGCAATGCAAGTTTCTACCAAAAAATCATAATATATTATACACCAGTTTATACTAGTTTCGGTCAAAAATCAAATTAAATCGGGGACTATTCGAAATGATTCGAAACTTCGCATATCATTTATATATTTTACGAGGGAAGGTTATCATGGAAGTCCATGCAAAAAATCATATGAAAATTAGATTCTATGAAACTTTTCGAAATGCAAGTTTCTTTCAAAAATCATAGTATATTATACACTAGTTTCGGTCAATAAAATCAAATTTAATTGGGGATTACTTGAAATGATACGTGACTTTTCAGATCATTTAATATGTTAAGAGGGGAGGTTATGATGGAAGTCCATTCACAAAAATCATCGGAAAACTATATTCTTTGAAACTTTTCGAAATGCAAGTTTCGGCCAAACAATTATAATATATTATACACTTGTTTATACTAGTTTCGGTCAAAAATAAAATTTAATCGGGGACTGTTTGAAATGATTCGAAACTTCACATATCATTTATATATTTCACGAGGGAAGGATATAATGGAAGTCCATGCAAAAACTCATCGGAAAATTAGATTTTATAAAACTTTTTGAAATGCATGTTTCGGTCAAAAATCATAGTATATTATTATACACTAGTTTCGGTCAAAAAAATAAAATTTAATTGGGGACTATTTGAAATGATACGAGACTTTTTAGATCATTTATATATGTTAAGAGGAAAGGTTATGATGGAAGTCCATGCAAAAAAATAATCTAAAAATTTGATTCTATGAAACTTTTCGCAATGCAAGTTTCTACCAAAAAATCATAATATATTATACACCAGTTTATACTAGTTTCGGTCAAAAATCAAATTAAATCGGGGACTATTCGAAATGATTCGAAACTTCTCATATCATTTATATATTTTACGAGGGAAGGTTATCATGGAAGTCCATGCAAAAAATCATATGAAAATTAGATTCTATGAAACTTTTCGAAATGCAAGTTTCTTTCAAAAATCATAGTATATTATACACTAGTTTCGGTCAATAAAATCAAATTTAATTGGGGATTACTTGAAATGATACGTGACTTTTCAGATCATTTAATATGTTAAGAGGGGAGGTTATGATGGAAGTCCATTCACAAAAATCATCGGAAAACTATATTCTTTGAAACTTTTCGAAATGCAAGTTTCGGCCAAACAATTATAATATATTATACACTTGTTTATACTAGTTTCGGTCAAAAATAAAATTTAATCGGGGACTGTTTGAAATGATTCGAAACATCACATATCATTTATATATTTCACGAGGGAAGGATATAATGGAAGTCCATGCAAAAACTCATCGGAAAATTAGATTTTATAAAACTTTTTGAAATGCATGT
Source organism: Lathyrus aphaca (assembly GCA_963966055.1). Classification (NCBI taxonomy): domain Eukaryota; kingdom Viridiplantae; phylum Streptophyta; class Magnoliopsida; order Fabales; family Fabaceae; genus Lathyrus; species Lathyrus aphaca. Next base: position 500,570,681 of record OZ014525.1, read on the forward strand.
TTCGGTCAAAAATCATAGTATATTATTATACACTAGTTTCGGTCAAAAAAATAAAATTTAATTGGGGACTATTTGAAATGATACGAGACTTTTTAGATCATTTATATATGTTAAGAGGAAAGGTTATGATGGAAGTCCATGCAAAAAAATAATCTAAAAATTTGATTCTATGAAACTTTTCGCAATGCAAGTTTCTACCAAAAAATCATAATATATTATACACCAGTTTATACTAGTTTCGGTCAAAAATCAAATTAAATCGGGGACTATTCGAAATGATTCGAAACTTCGCATATCATTTATATATTTTACGAGGGAAGGTTATCATGGAAGTCCATGCAAAAAATCATATGAAAATTAGATTCTATGAAACTTTTCGAAATGCAAGTTTCTTTCAAAAATCATAGTATATTATACACTAGTTTCGGTCAATAAAATCAAATTTAATTGGGGATTACTTGAAATGATACGTGACTTTTCAGATCATTTAATATGTTAAGAGGGGAGGTTATGATGGAAGTCCATTCACAAAAATCATCGGAAAACTATATTCTTTGAAACTTTTCGAAATGCAAGTTTCGGCCAAACAATTATAATATATTATACACTTGTTTATACTAGTTTCGGTCAAAAATAAAATTTAATCGGGGACTGTTTGAAATGATTCGAAACTTCACATATCATTTATATATTTCACGAGGGAAGGATATAATGGAAGTCCATGCAAAAACTCATCGGAAAATTAGATTTTATAAAACTTTTTGAAATGCATGTTTCGGTCAAAAATCATAGTATATTATTATACACTAGTTTCGGTCAAAAAAATAAAATTTAATTGGGGACTATTTGAAATGATACGAGACTTTTTAGATCATTTATATATGTTAAGAGGAAAGGTTATGATGGAAGTCCATGCAAAAAAATAATCTAAAAATTTGATTCTATGAAACTTTTCGCAATGCAAGTTTCTACCAAAAAATCATAATATATTATACACCAGTTTATACTAGTTTCGGTCAAAAATCAAATTAAATCGGGGACTATTCGAAATGATTCGAAACTTCGCATATCATTTATATATTTTACGAGGGAAGGTTATCATGGAAGTCCATGCAAAAAATCATATGAAAATTAGATTCTATGAAACTTTTCGAAATGCAAGTTTCTTTCAAAAATCATAGTATATTATACACTAGTTTCGGTCAATAAAATCAAATTTAATTGGGGATTACTTGAAATGATACGTGACTTTTCAGATCATTTAATATGTTAAGAGGGGAGGTTATGATGGAAGTCCATTCACAAAAATCATCGGAAAACTATATTCTTTGAAACTTTTCGAAATGCAAGTTTCGGCCAAACAATTATAATATATTATACACTTGTTTATACTAGTTTCGGTCAAAAATAAAATTTAATCGGGGACTGTTTGAAATGATTCGAAACTTCACATATCATTTATATATTTCACGAGGGAAGGATATAATGGAAGTCCATGCAAAAACTCATCGGAAAATTAGATTTTATAAAACTTTTTGAAATGCATGTTTCGGTCAAAAATCATAGTATATTATTATACACTAGTTTCGGTCAAAAAAATAAAATTTAATTGGGGACTATTTGAAATGATACGAGACTTTTTAGATCATTTATATATGTTAAGAGGAAAGGTTATGATGGAAGTCCATGCAAAAAAATAATCTAAAAATTTGATTCTATGAAACTTTTCGCAATGCAAGTTTCTACCAAAAAATCATAATATATTATACACCAGTTTATACTAGTTTCGGTCAAAAATCAAATTAAATCGGGGACTATTCGAAATGATTCGAAACTTCGCATATCATTTATATATTTTACGAGGGAAGGTTATCATGGAAGTCCATGCAAAAAATCATATGAAAATTAGATTCTATGAAACTTTTCGAAATGCAAGTTTCTTTCAAAAATCATAGTATATTATACACTAGTTTCGGTCAATAAAATCAAATTTAATTGGGGATTACTTGAAATGATACGTGACTTTTCAGATCATTTAATATGTTAAGAGGGGAGGTTATGATGGAAGTCCATTCACAAAAATCATCGGAAAACTATATTCTTTGAAACTTTTCGAAATGCAAGTTTCGGCCAAACAATTATAATATATTATACACTTGTTTATACTAGTTTCGGTCAAAAATAAAATTTAATCGGGGACTGTTTGAAATGATTCGAAACTTCACATATCATTTATATATTTCACGAGGGAAGGATATAATGGAAGTCCATGCAAAAACTCATCGGAAAATTAGATTTTATAAAACTTTTTGAAATGCATGTTTCGGTCAAAAATCATAGTATATTATTATACACTAGTTTCGGTCAAAAAAATAAAATTTAATTGGGGACTATTTGAAATGATACGAGACTTTTTAGATCATTTATATATGTTAAGAGGAAAGGTTATGATGGAAGTCCATGCAAAAAAATAATCTAAAAATTTGATTCTATGAAACTTTTCGCAATGCAAGTTTCTACCAAAAAATCATAATATATTATACACCAGTTTATACTAGTTTCGGTCAAAAATCAAATTAAATCGGGGACTATTCGAAATGATTCGAAACTTCGCATATCATTTATATATTTTACGAGGGAAGGTTATCATGGAAGTCCATGCAAAAAATCATATGAAAATTAGATTCTATGAAACTTTTTGAAATGCAAGTTTCTTTCAAAAATCATAGTATATTATACACTAGTTTCGGTCAATAAAATCAAATTTAATTGGGGATTACTTGAAATGATACGTGACTTTTCAGATCATTTAATATGTTAAGAGGGGAGGTTATGATGGAAGTCCATTCACAAAAATCATCGGAAAACTATATTCTTTGAAACTTTTCGAAATGCAAGTTTCGGCCAAACAATTATAATATATTATACACTTGTTTATACTAGTTTCGGTCAAAAATAAAATTTAATCGGGGACTGTTTGAAATGATTCGAAACTTCACATATCATTTATATATTTCACGAGGGAAGGATATAATGGAAGTCCATGCAAAAACTCATCGGAAAATTAGATTTTATAAAACTTTTTGAAATGCATGTTTCGGTCAAAAATCATAGTATATTATTATACACTAGTTTCGGTCAAAAAAATAAAATTTAATTGGGGACTATTTGAAATGATACGAGACTTTTTAGATCATTTATATATGTTAAGAGGAAAGGTTATGATGGAAGTCCATGCAAAAAAATAATCTAAAAATTTGATTCTATGAAACTTTTCGCAATGCAAGTTTCTACCAAAAAATCATAATATATTATACACCAGTTTATACTAGTTTCGGTCAAAAATCAAATTAAATCGGGGACTATTCGAAATGATTCGAAACTTCTCATATCATTTATATATTTTACGAGGGAAGGTTATCATGGAAGTCCATGCAAAAAATCATATGAAAATTAGATTCTATGAAACTTTTCGAAATGCAAGTTTCTTTCAAAAATCATAGTATATTATACACTAGTTTCGGTCAATAAAATCAAATTTAATTGGGGATTACTTGAAATGATACGTGACTTTTCAGATCATTTAATATGTTAAGAGGGGAGGTTATGATGGAAGTCCATTCACAAAAATCATCGGAAAACTATATTCTTTGAAACTTTTCGAAATGCAAGTTTCGGCCAAACAATTATAATATATTATACACTTGTTTATACTAGTTTCGGTCAAAAATAAAATTTAATCGGGGACTGTTTGAAATGATTCGAAACATCACATATCATTTATATATTTCACGAGGGAAGGATATAATGGAAGTCCATGCAAAAACTCATCGGAAAATTAGATTTTATAAAACTTTTTGAAATGCATGTTTCGGTCAAAAATCATAGTATATTATTATACACTAGTTTCGGTCAAAAAAATAAAATTTAATTGGGGACTATTTGAAATGATACGAGACTTTTTAGATCATTTATATATGTTAAGAGGAAAGGTTATGATGGAAGTCCATGCAAAAAAATAATCTAAAAATTTGATTCTATGAAACTTTTCGCAATGCAAGTTTCTACCAAAAAATCATAATATATTATACACCAGTTTATACTAGTTTCGGTCAAAAATCAAATTAAATCGGGGACTATTCGAAATGATTCGAAACTTCGCATATCATTTATATATTTTACGAGGGAAGGTTATCATGGAAGTCCATGCAAAAAATCATATGAAAATTAGATTCTATGAAACTTTTCGAAATGCAAGTTTCTTTCAAAAATCATAGTATATTATACACTAGTTTCGGTCAATAAAATCAAATTTAATTGGGGATTACTTGAAATGATACGTGACTTTTCAGATCATTTAATATGTTAAGAGGGGAGGTTATGATGGAAGTCCATTCACAAAAATCATCGGAAAACTATATTCTTTGAAACTTTTCGAAATGCAAGTTTCGGCCAAACAATTATAATATATTATACACTTGTTTATACTAGTTTCGGTCAAAAATAAAATTTAATCGGGGACTGTTTGAAATGATTCGAAACTTCACATATCATTTATATATTTCACGAGGGAAGGATATAATGGAAGTCCATGCAAAAACTCATCGGAAAATTAGATTTTATAAAACTTTTTGAAATGCATGTTTCGGTCAAAAATCATAGTATATTATTATACACTAGTTTCGGTCAAAAAAATAAAATTTAATTGGGGACTATTTGAAATGATACGAGACTTTTTAGATCATTTATATATGTTAAGAGGAAAGGTTATGATGGAAGTCCATGCAAAAAAATAATCTAAAAATTTGATTCTATGAAACTTTTCGCAATGCAAGTTTCTACCAAAAAATCATAATATATTATACACCAGTTTATACTAGTTTCGGTCAAAAATCAAATTAAATCGGGGACTATTCGAAATGATTCGAAACTTCGCATATCATTTATATATTTTACGAGGGAAGGTTATCATGGAAGTCCATGCAAAAAATCATATGAAAATTAGAATCTATGAAACTTTTCGAAATGCAAGTTTCTTTCAAAAATCATAGTATATTATACACTAGTTTCGGTCAATAAAATCAAATTTAATTGGGGATTACTTGAAATGATACGTGACTTTTCAGATCATTTAATATGTTAAGAGGGGAGGTTATGATGGAAGTCCATTCACAAAAATCATCGGAAAACTATATTCTTTGAAACTTTTCGAAATGCAAGTTTCGGCCAAACAATTATAATATATTATACACTTGTTTATACTAGTTTCGGTCAAAAATAAAATTTAATCGGGGACTTTTTGAAATGATTCGAAACTTCACATATCATTTATATATTTCACGAGGGAAGGATATAATGGAAGTCCATGCAAAAACTCATCGGAAAATTAGATTTTATAAAACTTTTTGAAATGCATGTTTCGGTCAAAAATCATAGTATATTATTATACACTAGTTTCGGTCAAAAAAATAAAATTTAATTGGGGACTATTTGAAATGATACGAGACTTTTTAGATCATTTATATATGTTAAGAGGAAAGGTTATGATGGAAGTCCATGCAAAAAAATAATCTAAAAATTTGATTCTATGAAACTTTTCGCAATGCAAGTTTCTACCAAAAAATCATAATATATTATACACCAGTTTATACTAGTTTCGGTCAAAAATCAAATTAAATCGGGGACTATTCGAAATGATTCGAAACTTCGCATATCATTTATATATTTTACGAGGGAAGGTTATCATGGAAGTCCATGCAAAAAATCATATGAAAATTAGATTCTATGAAACTTTTCGAAATGCAAGTTTCTTTCAAAAATCATAGTATATTATACACTAGTTTCGGTCAATAAAATCAAATTTAATTGGGGATTACTTGAAATGATACGTGACTTTTCAGATCATTTAATATGTTAAGAGGGGAGGTTATGATGGAAGTCCATTCACAAAAATCATCGGAAAACTATATTCTTTGAAACTTTTCGAAATGCAAGTTTCGGCCAAACAATTATAATATATTATACACTTGTTTATACTAGTTTCGGTCAAAAATAAAATTTAATCGGGGACTTTTTGAAATGATTCGAAACTTCACATATCATTTATATATTTCACGAGGGAAGGATATAATGGAAGTCCATGCAAAAACTCATCGGAAAATTAGATTTTATAAAACTTTTTGAAATGCATGTTTCGGTCAAAAATCATAGTATATTATTATACACTAGTTTCGGTCAAAAAAATAAAATTTAATTGGGGACTATTTGAAATGATACGAGACTTTTTAGATCATTTATATATGTTAAGAGGAAAGGTTATGATGGAAGTCCATGCAAAAAAATAATCTAAAAATTTGATTCTATGAAACTTTTCGCAATGCAAGTTTCTACCAAAAAATCATAATATATTATACACCAGTTTATACTAGTTTCGGTCAAAAATCAAATTAAATCGGGGACTATTCGAAATGATTCGAAACTTCGCATATCATTTATATATTTTACGAGGGAAGGTTATCATGGAAGTCCATGCAAAAAATCATATGAAAATTAGATTCTATGAAACTTTTCGAAATGCAAGTTTCTTTCAAAAATCATAGTATATTATACACTAGTTTCGGTCAATAAAATCAAATTTAATTGGGGATTACTTGAAATGATACGTGACTTTTCAGATCATTTAATATGTTAAGAGGGGAGGTTATGATGGAAGTCCATTCACAAAAATCATCGGAAAACTATATTCTTTGAAACTTTTCGAAATGCAAGTTTCGGCCAAACAATTATAATATATTATACACTTGTTTATACTAGTTTCGGTCAAAAATAAAATTTAATCGGGGACTGTTTGAAATGATTCGAAACTTCACATATCATTTATATATTTCACGAGGGAAGGATATAATGGAAGTCCAAGCAAAAACTCATCGGAAAATTAGATTTTATAAAACTTTTTGAAATGCATGTTTCGGTCAAAAATCATAGTATATTATTATACACTAGTTTCGGTCAAAAAAATAAAATTTAATTGGGGACTATTTGAAATGATACGAGACTTTTTAGATCATTTATATATGTTAAGAGGAAAGGTTATGATGGAAGTCCATGCAAAAAAATAATCTAAAAATTTGAGTCTATGAAACTTTTCGCAATGCAAGTTTCTACCAAAAAATCATAATATATTATACACCAGTTTATACTAGTTTCGGTCAAAAATCAAATTAAATCGGGGACTATTCGAAATGATTCGAAACTTCGCATATTTATATATTTTACGAGGGAAGGTTATCATGGAAGTCCATGCAAAAAATCATATGAAAATTAGATTCTATGAAACTTTTCGAAATGCAAGTTTCTTTCAAAAATCATAGTATATTATACACTAGTTTCGGTCAATAAAATCAAATTTAATTGGGGATTACTTGAAAAGATACGTGACTTTTCAGATCATTTAATATGTTAAGAGGGGAGGTTATGATGGAAGTCCATTCACAAAAATCACGGAAAACTATATTCTTTGAAACTTTTCGAAATGCAAGTTTCGGCCAAACAATTATAATATATTATACACTTGTTTATACTAGTTTCGGTCAAAAATAAAATTTAATCGGGGACTGTTTGAAATGATTCGAAACTTCACATATCATTTATATATTTCACGAGGGAAGGATATAATGGAAGTCCAAGCAAAAACTCATCGGAAAATTAGATTTTATAAAACTTTTTGAAATGCATGTTTCGGTCAAAAATCATAGTATATTATTATACACTAGTTTCGGTCAAAAAAATAAAATTTAATTGGGGACTATTTGAAATGATACGAGACTTTTTAGATCATTTATATATGTTAAGAGGGAAGGTTATGATGGAAGTCCATGCAAAAAAATAATCTGAAAATTTGATTCTATGAAACTTTTCGCAATGCAAGTTTATACCAAAAAATCATAATATATTATACACCAGTTTATACTAGTTTCGGTCAAAAATCAAATTAAACCGGGGACTATTCAAAATGATTCGAAACTTTGCATATCATTTATATATTTTACGAGGGAAGTTTATCATGGAAGTCCATGCAAAAAATCATATGAAAATTAGATTCTATAAAACTTTTCGAAATGCAAGTTTCGGTCAAAAATCATAGTATATTATACACTAGTTTCGGTCAATAAAATCAAATTTAATTGGGGATTACTTGAAATGATACGTGACTTTTCAGATCATTTAATATGTTAAGAGGGGAGGTTATGATGGAAGTCCATTCACAAAAATCATCGGAAAATTATATTCTTTGAAACTTTTCGAAATGCAAGTTTCGGCCAAACAATTATAATATATTATACACTTGTTTATACTAGTTTCGGTCAAAAATAAAATTTAATCGGGGACTGTTTGAAATGATTCGAAACATCACATATCATTTATATATTTCACGAGGGAAGGATATAATGGAAGTCCATGCAAAAACTCATCGGAAAATTAGATTTTATAAAACTTTTTGAAATGCATGTTTCGGTCAAAAATCATAGTATATTATTATACACTAGTTTCGGTCAAAAAAATAAAATTTAATTGGGGACTATTTGAAATGATACGAGACTTTTTAGATCATTTATATATGTTAAGAGGGAAGGTTATGATGGAAGTCCATGCAAAAAAATAATCTGAAAATTTGATTCTATGAAACTTTTCGCAATGCAAGTTTCTACCAAAAAATCATAATATATTATACACCAGTTTATACTAGTTTCGGTCAAAAATCAAATTAAACCGGGGACTATTCGAAATGATTCGAAACTTTGCATATCATTTATATATTTTACGAGGGAAGGTTATCATGGAAGTCCATGCAAAAAATCATATGAAAATTAGATTCTATAAAACTTTTCGAAATGCAAGTTTCGGTCAAAAATCATAGTATATTATACACTAGTTTCGGTCAATAAAATCAAATTTAATTGGGGATTACTTGAAATGATACGTGACTTTTCAGATCATTTAATATGTTAAGAGGGGAGGTTATGATGGAAGTCCATTCACAAAAATCATCGGAAAATTATATTCTTTGAAACTTTTCGAAATGCAAGTTTCGGCCAAACAATTATAATATATTATACACTTGTTTATACTAGTTTCGGTCAAAAATAAAATTTAATCGGGGACTGTTTGAAATGATTCGAAACATCACATATCATTTATATATTTCACGAGGGAAGGATATAATGGAAGTCCATGCAAAAACTCATCGGAAAATTAGATTTTATAAAACTTTTTGAAATGCATGTTTCGGTCAAAAATCATAGTATATTATTATACACTAGTTTCGGTCAAAAAAATAAAATTTAATTGGGGACTATTTGAAATGATACGAGACTTTTTAGATCATTTATATATGTTAAGAGGAAAGGTTATGATGGAAGTCCATGCAAAAAAATAATCTAAAAATTTGAGTCTATGAAACTTTTCGCAATGCAAGTTTCTACCAAAAAATCATAATATATTATACACCAGTTTATACTAGTTTCGGTCAAAAATCAAATTAAATCGGGGACTATTCGAAATGATTCGAAACTTCGCATATTTATATATTTTACGAGGGAAGGTTATCATGGAAGTCCATGCAAAAAATCATATGAAAATTAGATTCTATGAAACTTTTCGAAATGCAAGTTTCTTTCAAAAATCATAGTATATTATAAACTAGTTTCGGTCAATAAAATCAAATTTAATTGGGGATTACTTGAAATGATACGTGACTTTTCAGATCATTTAATATGTTAAGAGGGGAGGTTATGATGGAAGTCCATTCACAAAAATCACGGAAAACTATATTCTTTGAAACTTTTCGAAATGCAAGTTTCGGCCAAACAATTATAATATATTATACACTTGTTTATACTAGTTTCGGTCAAAAATAAAATTTAATCGGGGACTGTTTGAAATGATTCGAAACTTCACATATCATTTATATATTTCACGAGGGAAGGATATAATGGAAGTCCATGCAAAAACTCATCGGAAAATTAGATTTTATAAAACTTTTTGAAATGCATGTTTCGGTCAAAAATCATAGTATATTATTATACACTAGTTTCGGTCAAAAAAATAAAATTTAATTGGGGACTATTTGAAATGATACGAGACTTTTTAGATCATTTATATATGTTAAGAGGAAAGGTTATGATGGAAGTCCATGCAAAAAAATAATCTAAAAATTTGATTCTATGAAACTTTTCGCAATGCAAGTTTCTACCAAAAAATCATAATATATTATACACCAGTTTATACTAGTTTCGGTCAAAAATCAAATTAAATCGGGGACTATTCGAAATGATTCGAAACTTCGCATATCATTTATATATTTTACGAGGGAAGGTTATCATGGAAGTCCATGCAAAAAATCATATGAAAATTAGATTCTATGAAACTTTTCGAAATGCAAGTTTCTTTCAAAAATCATAGTATATTAAACACTAGTTTCGGTCAATAAAATCAAATTTAATTGGGGATTACTTGAAATGATACGTGACTTTTCAGATCATTTAATATGTTAAGAGGGGAGGTTATGATGGAAGTCCATTCACAAAAATCATCGGAAAACTATATTCTTTGAAACTTTTCGAAATGCATGTTTCGGCCAAACAATTATAATATATTATACACTTGTTTATACTAGTTTCGGTCAAAAATAAAATTTAATCGGGGACTGTTTGAAATGATTCGAAACTTCATATATCATTTATATATTTCACGAGGGAAGGATATAATGGAAGTCCATGCAAAAACTCATCGGAAAATTAGATTTTATAAAACTTTTTGAAATGCATGTTTCGGTCAAAAATCATAGTATATTATTATACACTAGTTTCGGTCAAAAAAATAAAATTTAATTGGGGACTATTTGAAATGATACGAGACTTTTTAGATCATTTATATATGTTAAGAGGAAAGGTTATGATGGAAGTCCATGCAAAAAAATAATCTAAAAATTTGATTCTATGAAACTTTTCGCAATGCAAGTTTCTACCAAAAAATCATAATATATTATACACTAGTTTATACTAGTTTCGGTCAAAAATCAAATTAAATCGGGGACTATTCGAAATGATTCGAAACTTCGCATATCATTTATATATTTTACGAGGGAAGGTTATCATGGAAGTCCATGCAAAAAATCATATGAAAATTAGATTCTATGAAACTTTTCGAAATGCAAGTTTCTTTCGAAAATCATAGTATATTATACACTAGTTTCGGTCAATAAAATCAAATTTAATTGGGGATTACTTGAAATGATACGTGACTTTTCAGATCATTTAATATGTTAAGAGGGGAGGTTATGATGGAAGTCCATTCACAAAAATCATCGGAAAACTATATTCTTTGAAACTTTTCGAAATGCAAGTTTCGGCCAAACAATTATAATATATTATACACTTGTTTATACTAGTTTCGGTCAAAAATAAAATTTAATCGGGGACTGTTTGAAATGATTCGAAACTTCACATATCATTTATATATTTCACGAGGGAAGGATATAATGGAAGTCCATGCAAAAACTCATCGGAAAATTAGATTTTATAAAACTTTTTGGAATGCATGTTTCGGTCAAAAATCATAGTATATTATTATACACTAGTTTCGGTCAAAAAAATAAAATTTAATTGGGGACTATTTGAAATGATACGAGACTTTTTAGATCATTTATATATGTTAAGAGGAAAGGTTATGATGGAAGTCCATGCAAAAAAATAATCTAAAAATTTGATTCTATGAAACTTTTCGCAATGCAAGTTTCTACCAAAAAATCATAATATATTATACACTAGTTTATACTAGTTTCGGTCAAAAATCAAATTAAATCGGGGACTATTCGAAATGATTCGAAACTTCGCATATCATTTATATATTTTACGAGGGAAGGTTATCATGGAAGTCCATGCAAAAAATCATATGAAAATTAGATTCTATGAAACTTTTCGAAATGCAAGTTTCTTTCAAAAATCATAGTATATTATACACTAGTTTCGGTCAATAAAATCAAATTTAATTGGGGATTACTTCAAATGATACGAGACTTTTCAGATCATTTAATATGTTAAGAGGGGAGGTTATGATGGAAGTCCATTCACAAAAATCATCGGAAAACTATATTCTTTGAAACTTTTCGAAATGCAAGTTTCGGCCAAACAATTATAATATATTATACACTTGTTTATACTAGTTTCGGTCAAAAATAAAATTTAATCGGAGACTGTTTGAAATGATTTGAAACTTCACATATCATTTATATATTTCACGAGGGAAGGATATAATGGAAGTCCATGCAAAAACTCATCGGAAAATTAGATTTTATAAAACTTTTTGAAATGCATGTTTCGGTCAAAAATCATAGTATATTATTATACACTAGTTTCGGTCAAAAAAATAAAATTTAATTGGGGACTATTTGAAATGATACGAGACTTTTTAGATCATTTATATATGTTAAGAGGAAAGGTTATGATGGAAGTCCATGCAAAAAAATAATCTAAAAATTTGATTCTATGAAACTTTTCGCAATGCAAGTTTCTACCAAAAAATCATAATATATTATACACCAGTTTATACTAGTTTCGGTCAAAAATCAAATTAAATCGGGGACTATTCGAAATGATTCGAAACTTCGCATATCATTTATATATTTTACGAGGGAAGGTTATCATGGAAGTCCATGCAAAAAATCATATGAAAATTAGATTCTATGAAACTTTTCGAAATGCAAGTTTCTTTCAAAAATCATAGTATATTATACACTAGTTTCGGTCAATAAAATCAAATTTAATTGGGGATTACTTGAAATGATACGTGACTTTTCAGATCATTTAATATGTTAAGAGGGGAGGTTATGATGGAAGTCCATTCACAAAAATCATCGGAAAACTATATTCTTTGAAACTTTTCGAAATGCAAGTTTCGGCCAAACAATTATAATATATTATACACTTGTTTATACTAGTTTCGGTCAAAAATAAAATTTAATCGGGGACTTTTTGAAATGATTTGAAACTTCACATATCATTTATATATTTCACGAGGGAAGGATATAATGGAAGTCCATGCAAAAACTCATCGGAAAATTAGATTTTATAAAACTTTTTGAAATGCATGTTTCGGTCAAAAATCATAGTATATTATTATACACTAGTTTCGGTCAAAAAAATAAAATTTAATTGGGGACTATTTGAAATGATACGAGACTTTTTAGATCATTTATATATGTTAAGAGGAAAGGTAATGATGGAAGTCCATGCAAAAAAATAATCTAAAAATTTGATTCTATGAAACTTTTCGCAATGCAAGTTTCTACCAAAAAATCATAATATATTATACACCAGTTTATACTAGTTTCGGTCAAAAATCAAATTAAATCGGGGACTATTCGAAATGATTCGAAACTTCGCATATCATTTATATATTTTACGAGGGAAGGTTATCATGGAAGTCCATGCAAAAAATCATATGAAAATTAGATTCTATGAAACTTTTCGAAATGCAAGTTTCTTTCAAAAATCATAGTATATTATACACTAGTTTCGGTCAATAAAATCAAATTTAATTGGGGATTACTTGAAATGATACGTGACTTTTCAGATCATTTAATATGTTAAGAGGGGAGGTTATGATGGAAGTCCATTCACAAAAATCATCGGAAAACTATATTCTTTGAAACTTTTCGAAATGCAAGTTTCGGCCAAACAATTATAATATATTATACACTTGTTTATACTAGTTTCGGTCAAAAATAAAATTTAATCGGGGACTTTTTGAAATGATTCGAAACTTCACATATCATTTATATATTTCACGAGGGAAGGATATAATGGAAGTCCATGCAAAAACTCATCGGAAAATTAGATTTTATAAAACTTTTTGAAATGCATGTTTCGGTCAAAAATCATAGTATATTATTATACACTAGTTTCGGTCAAAAAAATAAAATTTAATTGGGGACTATTTGAAATGATACGAGACTTTTTAGATCATTTATATATGTTAAGAGGAAAGGTAATGATGGAAGTCCATGCAAAAAAATAATCTAAAAATTTGATTCTATGAAACTTTTCGCAATGCAAGTTTCTACCAAAAAATCATAATATATTATACACCAGTTTATACTAGTTTCGGTCAAAAATCAAATTAAATCGGGGACTATTCGAAATGATTCGAAACTTCGCATATCATTTATATATTTTACGAGGGAAGGTTATCATGGAAGTCCATGCAAAAAATCATATGAAAATTAGATTCTATGAAACTTTTCGAAATGCAAGTTTCTTTCAAAAATCATAGTATATTATACACTAGTTTCGGTCAATAAAATCAAATTTAATTGGGGATTACTTGAAATGATACGTGACTTTTCAGATCATTTAATATGTTAAGAGGGGAGGTTATGATGGAAGTCCATTCACAAAAATCATCGGAAAACTATATTCTTTGAAACTTTTCGAAATGCAAGTTTCGGCCAAACAATTATAATATATTATACACTTGTTTATACTAGTTTCGGTCAAAAATAAAATTTAATCGGGGACTTTTTGAAATGATTCGAAACTTCACATATCATTTATATATTTCACGAGGGAAGGATATAATGGAAGTCCATGCAAAAACTCATCGGAAAATTAGATTTTATAAAACTTTTTGAAATGCATGTTTCGGTCAAAAATCATAGTATATTATTATACACTAGTTTCGGTCAAAAAAATAAAATTTAATTGGGGACTATTTGAAATGATACGAGACTTTTTAGATCATTTATATATGTTAAGAGGAAAGGTAATGATGGAAGTCCATGCAAAAAAATAATCTAAAAATTTGATTCTATGAAACTTTTCGCAATGCAAGTTTCTACCAAAAAATCATAATATATTATACACCAGTTTATACTAGTTTCGGTCAAAAATCAAATTAAATCGGGGACTATTCGAAATGATTCGAAACTTCGCATATCATTTATATATTTTACGAGGGAAGGTTATCATGGAAGTCCATGCAAAAAATCATATGAAAATTAGATTCTATGAAACTTTTCGAAATGCAAGTTTCTTTCAAAAATCATAGTATATTATACACTAGTTTCGGTCAATAAAATCAAATTTAATTGGGGATTACTTGAAATGATACGTGACTTTTCAGATCATTTAATATGTTAAGAGGGGAGGTTATGATGGAAGTCCATTCACAAAAATCATCGGAAAACTATATTCTTTGAAACTTTTCGAAATGCAAGTTTCGGCCAAACAATTATAATATATTATACACTTGTTTATACTAGTTTCGGTCAAAAATAAAATTTAATCGGGGACTTTTTGAAATGATTCGAAACTTCACATATCATTTATATATTTCACGAGGGAAGGATATAATGGAAGTCCATGCAAAAACTCATCGGAAAATTAGATTTTATAAAACTTTTTGAAATGCATGTTTCGGTCAAAAATCATAGTATATTATTATACACTAGTTTCGGTCAAAAAAATAAAATTTAATTGGGGACTATTTGAAATGATACGAGACTTTTTAGATCATTTATATATGTTAAGAGGAAAGGTAATGATGGAAGTCCATGCAAAAAAATAATCTAAAAATTTGATTCTATGAAACTTTTCGCAATGCAAGTTTCTACCAAAAAATCATAATATATTATACACCAGTTTATACTAGTTTCGGTCAAAAATCAAATTAAATCGGGGACTATTCGAAATGATTCGAAACTTCGCATATCATTTATATATTTTACGAGGGAAGGTTATCATGGAAGTCCATGCAAAAAATCATATGAAAATTAGATTCTATGAAACTTTTCGAAATGCAAGTTTCTTTCAAAAATCATAGTATATTATACACTAGTTTCGGTCAATAAAATCAAATTTAATTGGGGATTACTTGAAATGATACGTGACTTTTCAGATCATTTAATATGTTAAGAGGGGAGGTTATGATGGAAGTCCATTCACAAAAATCATCGGAAAACTATATTCTTTGAAACTTTTCGAAATGCAAGTTTCGGCCAAACAATTATAATATATTATACACTTGTTTATACTAGTTTCGGTCAAAAATAAAATTTAATCAGGGACTGTTTGAAATGATTTGAAACTTCACATATCATTTATATATTTCACGAGGGAAGGATATAATGGAAGTCCATGCAAAAACTCATCGGAAAATTAGATTTTATAAAACTTTTTGAAATGCATGTTTCGGTCAAAAATCATAGTATATTATTATACACTAGTTTCGGTCAAAAAAATAAAATTTAATTGGGGACTATTTGAAATGATACGAGACTTTTTAGATCATTTATATATGTTAAGAGGAAAGGTTATGATGGAAGTCCATGCAAAAAAATAATCTAAAAATTTGATTCTATGAAACTTTTCGCAATGCAAGTTTCTACCAAAAAATCATAATATATTATACACCAGTTTATACTAGTTTCGGTCAAAAATCAAATTAAATCGGGGACTATTCGAAATGATTCGAAACTTCGCATATCATTTATATATTTTACGAGGGAAGGTTATCATGGAAGTCCATGCAAAAAATCATATGAAAATTAGATTCTATGAAACTTTTCGAAATGCAAGTTTCTTTCAAAAATCATAGTATATTATACACTAGTTTCGGTCAATAAAATCAAATTTAATTGGGGATTACTTGAAATGATACGTGACTTTTCAGATCATTTAATATGTTAAGAGGGGAGGTTATGATGGAAGTCCATTCACAAAAATCATCGGAAAACTATATTCTTTGAAACTTTTCGAAATGCAAGTTTCGGCCAAACAATTATAATATATTATACACTTGTTTATACTAGTTTCGGTCAAAAATAAAATTTAATCGGGGACTTTTTGAAATGATTCGAAACTTCACATATCATTTATATATTTCACGAGGGAAGGATATAATGGAAGTCCATGCAAAAACTCATCGGAAAATTAGATTTTATAAAACTTTTTGAAATGCATGTTTCGGTCAAAAATCATAGTATATTATTATACACTAGTTTCGGTCAAAAAAATAAAATTTAATTGGGGACTATTTGAAATGATACGAGACTTTTTAGATCATTTATATATGTTAAGAGGAAAGGTTATGATGGAAGTCCATGCAAAAAAATAATCTAAAAATTTGATTCTATGAAACTTTTCGCAATGCAAGTTTCTACCAAAAAATCATAATATATTATACACCAGTTTATACTAGTTTCGGTCAAAAATCAAATTAAATCGGGGACTATTCGAAATGATTCGAAACTTCGCATATCATTTATATATTTTACGAGGGAAGGTTATCATGGAAGTCCATGCAAAAAATCATATGAAAATTAGATTCTATGAAACTTTTCGAAATGCAAGTTTCTTTCAAAAATCATAGTATATTATACACTAGTTTCGGTCAATAAAATCAAATTTAATTGGGGATTACTTGAAATGATACGTGACTTTTCAGATCATTTAATATGTTAAGAGGGGAGGTTATGATGGAAGTCCATTCACAAAAATCATCGGAAAACTATATTCTTTGAAACTTTTCGAAATGCAAGTTTCGGCCAAACAATTATAATATATTATACACTTGTTTATACTAGTTTCGGTCAAAAATAAAATTTAATCGGGGACTTTTTGAAATGATTCGAAACTTCACATATCATTTATATATTTCACGAGGGAAGGATATAATGGAAGTCCATGCAAAAACTCATCGGAAAATTAGATTTTATAAAACTTTTTGAAATGCATGTTTCGGTCAAAAATCATAGTATATTATTATACACTAGTTTCGGTCAAAAAAATAAAATTTAATTGGGGACTATTTGAAATGATACGAGACTTTTTAGATCATTTATATATGTTAAGAGGAAAGGTTATGATGGAAGTCCATGCAAAAAAATAATCTAAAAATTTGATTCTATGAAACTTTTCGCAATGCAAGTTTCTACCAAAAAATCATAATATATTATACACCAGTTTATACTAGTTTCGGTCAAAAATCAAATTAAATCGGGGACTATTCGAAATGATTCGAAACTTCGCATATCATTTATATATTTTACGAGGGAAGGTTATCATGGAAGTCCATGCAAAAAATCATATGAAAATTAGATTCTATGAAACTTTTCGAAATGCAAGTTTCTTTCAAAAATCATAGTATATTATACACTAGTTTCGGTCAATAAAATCAAATTTAATTGGGGATTACTTGAAATGATACGTGACTTTTCAGATCATTTAATATGTTAAGAGGGGAGGTTATGATGGAAGTCCATTCACAAAAATCATTGGAAAACTATATTCTTTGAAACTTTTCGAAATGCAAGTTTCGGCCAAACAATTATAATATATTATACACTTGTTTATACTAGTTTCGGTCAAAAATAAAATTTAATCGGGGACTGTTTGAAATGATTCGAAACATCACATATCATTTATATATTTCACGAGGGAAGGATATAATGGAAGTCCATGCAAAAACTCATCGGAAAATTAGATTTTATAAAACTTTTTGAAATGCATGTTTCGGTCAAAAATCATAGTATATTATTATACACTAGTTTCGGTCAAAAAAATAAAATTTAATTGGGGACTATTTGAAATGATACGAGACTTTTTAGATCATTTATATATGTTAAGAGGAAAGGTTATGATGGAAGTCCATGCAAAAAAATAATCTAAAAATTTGATTCTATGAAACTTTTCGCAATGCAAGTTTCTACCAAAAAATCATAATATATTATACACCAGTTTATACTAGTTTCGGTCAAAAATCAAATTAAATCGGGGACTATTCGAAATGATTCGAAACTTCGCATATCATTTATATATTTTACGAGGGAAGGTTATCATGGAGGTCCATGCAAAAAATCATATGAAAATTAGATTCTATGAAACTTTTCGAAATGCAAGTTTCTTTCAAAAATCATAGTATATTATACACTAGTTTCGGTCAATAAAATCAAATTTAATTGGGGATTACTTGAAATGATACGTGACTTTTCAGATCATTTAATATGTTAAGAGGGGAGGTTATGATGGAAGTCCATTCACAAAAATCATCGGAAAACTATATTCTTTGAAACTTTTCGAAATGCAAGTTTCGGCCAAACAATTATAATATATTATACACTTGTTTATACTAGTTTCGGTCAAAAATAAAATTTAATCGGGGACTGTTTGAAATGATTCGAAACTTCACATATCATTTATATATTTCACGAGGGAAGGATATAATGGAAGTCCATGCAAAAACTCATCGGAAAATTAGATTTTATAAAACTTTTTGAAATGCATGTTTCGGTCAAAAATCATAGTATATTATTATACACTAGTTTCGGTCAAAAAAATAAAATTTAATTGGGGACTATTTGAAATGATACGAGACTTTTTAGATCATTTATATATGTTAAGAGGAAAGGTTATGATGGAAGTCCATGCAAAAAAATAATCTAAAAATTTGATTCTATGAAACTTTTCGCAATGCAAGTTTCTACCAAAAAATCATAATATATTATACACCAGTTTATACTAGTTTCGGTCAAAAATCAAATTAAATCGGGGACTATTCGAAATGATTCGAAACTTCGCATATCATTTATATATTTTACGAGGGAAGGTTATCATGGAAGTCCATGCAAAAAATCATATGAAAATTAGATTCTATGAAACTTTTCGAAATGCAAGTTTCTTTCAAAAATCATAGTATATTATACACTAGTTTCGGTCAATAAAATCAAATTTAATTGGGGATTACTTGAAATGATACGTGACTTTTCAGATCATTTAATATGTTAAGAGGGGAGGTTATGATGGAAGTCCATTCACAAAAATCATTGGAAAACTATATTCTTTGAAACTTTTCGAAATGCAAGTTTCGGCCAAACAATTATAATATATTATACACTTGTTTATACTAGTTTCGGTCAAAAATAAAATTTAATCGGGGACTGTTTGAAATGATTCGAAACATCACATATCATTTATATATTTCACGAGGGAAGGATATAATGGAAGTCCATGCAAAAACTCATCGGAAAATTAGATTTTATAAAACTTTTTGAAATGCATGTTTCGGTCAAAAATCATAGTATATTATTATACACTAGTTTCGGTCAAAAAAATAAAATTTAATTGGGGACTATTTGAAATGATACGAGACTTTTTAGATCATTTATATATGTTAAGAGGAAAGGTTATGATGGAAGTCCATGCAAAAAAATAATCTAAAAATTTGATTCTATGAAACTTTTCGCAATGCAAGTTTCTACCAAAAAATCATAATATATTATACACCAGTTTATACTAGTTTCGGTCAAAAATCAAATTAAATCGGGGACTATTCGAAATGATTCGAAACTTCGCATATCATTTATATATTTTACGAGGGAAGGTTATCATGGAAGTCCATGCAAAAAATCATATGAAAATTAGATTCTATGAAACTTTTCGAAATGCAAGTTTCTTTCAAAAATCATAGTATATTATACACTAGTTTCGGTCAATAAAATCAAATTTAATTGGGGATTACTTGAAATGATACGTGACTTTTCAGATCATTTAATATGTTAAGAGGGGAGGTTATGATGGAAGTCCATTCACAAAAATCATCGGAAAACTATATTCTTTGAAACTTTTCGAAATGCAAGTTTCGGCCAAACAATTATAATATATTATACACTTGTTTATACTAGTTTCGGTCAAAAATAAAATTTAATCGGGGACTGTTTGAAATGATTCGAAACTTCACATATCATTTATATATTTCACGAGGGAAGGATATAATGGAAGTCCATGCAAAAACTCATCGGAAAATTAGATTTTATAAAACTTTTTGAAATGCATGTTTCGGTCAAAAATCATAGTATATTATTATACACTAGTTTCGGTCAAAAAAATAAAATTTAATTGGGGACTATTTGAAATGATACGAGACTTTTTAGATCATTTATATATGTTAAGAGGAAAGGTTATGATGGAAGTCCATGCAAAAAAATAATCTAAAAATTTGATTCTATGAAACTTTTCGCAATGCAAGTTTCTACCAAAAAATCATAATATATTATACACCAGTTTATACTAGTTTCGGTCAAAAATCAAATTAAATCGGGGACTATTCGAAATGATTCGAAACTTCGCATATCATTTATATATTTTACGAGGGAAGGTTATCATGGAAGTCCATGCAAAAAATCATATGAAAATTAGATTCTATGAAACTTTTCGAAATGCAAGTTTCTTTCAAAAATCATAGTATATTATACACTAGTTTCGGTCAATAAAATCAAATTTAATTGGGGATTACTTGAAATGATACGTGACTTTTCAGATCATTTAATATGTTAAGAGGGGAGGTTATGATGGAAGTCCATTCACAAAAATCATTGGAAAACTATATTCTTTGAAACTTTTCGAAATGCAAGTTTCGGCCAAACAATTATAATATATTATACACTTGTTTATACTAGTTTCGGTCAAAAATAAAATTTAATCGGGGACTGTTTGAAATGATTCGAAACATCACATATCATTTATATATTTCACGAGGGAAGGATATAATGGAAGTCCATGCAAAAACTCATCGGAAAATTAGATTTTATAAAACTTTTTGAAATGCATGTTTCGGTCAAAAATCATAGTATATTATTATACACTAGTTTCGGTCAAAAAAATAAAATTTAATTGGGGACTATTTGAAATGATACGAGACTTTTTAGATCATTTATATATGTTAAGAGGAAAGGTTATGATGGAAGTCCATGCAAAAAAATAATCTAAAAATTTGATTCTATGAAACTTTTCGCAATGCAAGTTTCTACCAAAAAATCATAATATATTATACACCAGTTTATACTAGTTTCGGTCAAAAATCAAATTAAATCGGGGACTA
The DNA here is from genome assembly GCA_963966055.1 of Lathyrus aphaca. NCBI lineage: Eukaryota > Viridiplantae > Streptophyta > Magnoliopsida > Fabales > Fabaceae > Lathyrus > Lathyrus aphaca. Next base: position 500,592,614 of record OZ014525.1, read on the forward strand.
TTCGAAATGATTCGAAACTTCGCATATCATTTATATATTTTACGAGGGAAGGTTATCATGGAAGTCCATGCAAAAAATCATATGAAAATTAGATTCTATGAAACTTTTCGAAATGCAAGTTTCTTTCAAAAATCATAGTATATTATACACTAGTTTCGGTCAATAAAATCAAATTTAATTGGGGATTACTTGAAATGATACGTGACTTTTCAGATCATTTAATATGTTAAGAGGGGAGGTTATGATGGAAGTCCATTCACAAAAATCATCGGAAAACTATATTCTTTGAAACTTTTCGAAATGCAAGTTTCGGCCAAACAATTATAATATATTATACACTTGTTTATACTAGTTTCGGTCAAAAATAAAATTTAATCGGGGACTGTTTGAAATGATTCGAAACTTCACATATCATTTATATATTTCACGAGGGAAGGATATAATGGAAGTCCATGCAAAAACTCATCGGAAAATTAGATTTTATAAAACTTTTTGAAATGCATGTTTCGGTCAAAAATCATAGTATATTATTATACACTAGTTTCGGTCAAAAAAATAAAATTTAATTGGGGACTATTTGAAATGATACGAGACTTTTTAGATCATTTATATATGTTAAGAGGAAAGGTTATGATGGAAGTCCATGCAAAAAAATAATCTAAATATTTGATTCTATGAAACTTTTCGCAATGCAAGTTTCTACCAAAAAATCATAATATATTATACACCAGTTTATACTAGTTTCGGTCAAAAATCAAATTAAACCGGGGACTATTCGAAATGATTCGAAACTTCTCATATCATTTATATATTTTACGAGGGAAGGTTATCATGGAAGTCCATGCAAAAAATCATATGAAAATTAGATTCTATGAAACTTTTCGAAATGCAAGTTTCTTTCAAAAATCATAGTATATTATACACTAGTTTCGGTCAATAAAATCAAATTTAATTGGGGATTACTTGAAATGATACGTGACTTTTCAGATCATTTAATATGTTAAGAGGGGAGGTTATGATGGAAGTCCATTCACAAAAATCATCGGAAAACTATATTCTTTGAAACTTTTCGAAATGCAAGTTTCGGCCAAACAATTATAATATATTATACACTTGTTTATACTAGTTTCGGTCAAAAATAAAATTTAATCGGGGACTGTTTGAAATGATTCGAAACATCACATATCATTTATATATTTCACGAGGGAAGGATATAATGGAAGTCCATGCAAAAACTCATCGGAAAATTAGATTTTATAAAACTTTTTGAAATGCATGTTTCGGTCAAAAATCATAGTATATTATTATACACTAGTTTCGGTCAAAAAAATAAAATTTAATTGGGGACTATTTGAAATGATACGAGACTTTTTAGATCATTTATATATGTTAAGAGGAAAGGTTATGATGGAAGTCCATGCAAAAAAATAATCTAAAAATTTGAGTCTATGAAACTTTTCGCAATGCAAGTTTCTACCAAAAAATCATAATATATTATACACCAGTTTATACTAGTTTCGGTCAAAAATCAAATTAAATCGGGGACTATTCGAAATGATTCGAAACTTCGCATATCATTTATATATTTTACGAGGGAAGGTTATCATGGAAGTCCATGCAAAAAATCATATGAAAATTAGATTCTATGAAACTTTTCGAAATGCAAGTTTCTTTCAAAAATCATAGTATATTATACACTAGTTTCGGTCAATAAAATCAAATTTAATTGGGGATTACTTGAAATGATACGTGACTTTTCAGATCATTTAATATGTTAAGAGGGGAGGTTATGATGGAAGTCCATTCACAAAAATCATTGGAAAACTATATTCTTTGAAACTTTTCGAAATGCAAGTTTCGGCCAAACAATTATAATATATTATACACTTGTTTATACTAGTTTCGGTCAAAAATAAAATTTAATCGGGGACTGTTTGAAATGATTCGAAACATCACATATCATTTATATATTTCACGAGGGAAGGATATAATGGAAGTCCATGCAAAAACTCATCGGAAAATTAGATTTTATAAAACTTTTTGAAATGCATGTTTCGGTCAAAAATCATAGTATATTATTATACACTAGTTTCGGTCAAAAAAATAAAATTTAATTGGGGACTATTTGAAATGATACGAGACTTTTTAGATCATTTATATATGTTAAGAGGAAAGGTTATGATGGAAGTCCATGCAAAAAAATAATCTAAAAATTTGATTCTATGAAACTTTTCGCAATGCAAGTTTCTACCAAAAAATCATAATATATTATACACCAGTTTATACTAGTTTCGGTCAAAAATCAAATTAAATCGGGGACTATTCGAAATGATTCGAAACTTCGCATATCATTTATATATTTTACGAGGGAAGGTTATCATGGAAGTCCATGCAAAAAATCATATGAAAATTAGATTCTATGAAACTTTTCGAAATGCAAGTTTCTTTCAAAAATCATAGTATATTAAACACTAGTTTCGGTCAATAAAATCAAATTTAATTGGGGATTACTTGAAATGATACGTGACTTTTCAGATCATTTAATATGTTAAGAGGGGAGGTTATGATGGAAGTCCATTCACAAAAATCATCGGAAAACTATATTCTTTGAAACTTTTCGAAATGCATGTTTCGGCCAAACAATTATAATATATTATACACTTGTTTATACTAGTTTCGGTCAAAAATAAAATTTAATCGGGGACTGTTTGAAATGATTCGAAACTTCATATATCATTTATATATTTCACGAGGGAAGGATATAATGGAAGTCCATGCAAAAACTCATCGGAAAATTAGATTTTATAAAACTTTTTGAAATGCATGTTTCGGTCAAAAATCATAGTATATTATTATACACTAGTTTCGGTCAAAAAAATAAAATTTAATTGGGGACTATTTGAAATGATACGAGACTTTTTAGATCATTTATATATGTTAAGAGGAAAGGTTATGATGGAAGTCCATGCAAAAAAATAATCTAAAAATTTGATTCTATGAAACTTTTCGCATTGCAAGTTTCTACCAAAAAATCATAATATATTATACACTAGTTTATACTAGTTTCGGTCAAATATCAAATTAAATCGGGGACTATTCGAAATGATTCGAAACTTCGCATATCATTTATATATTTTACGAGGGAAGGTTATCATGGAAGTCCATGCAAAAAATCATATGAAAATTAGATTCTATGAAACTTTTCGAAATGCAAGTTTCTTTCAAAAATCATAGTATATTATACACTAGTTTCGGTCAATAAAATCAAATTTAATTGGGGATTACTTGAAATGATACGTGACTTTTCAGATCATTTAATATGTTAAGAGGGGAGGTTATGATGGAAGTCCATTCACAAAAATCATCGGAAAACTATATTCTTTGAAACTTTTCGAAATGCAAGTTTCGGCCAAACAATTATAATATATTATACACTTGTTTATACTAGTTTCGGTCAAAAATAAAATTTAATCGGGGACTGTTTGAAATGATTCGAAACTTCACATATCATTTATATATTTCACGAGGGAAGGATATAATGGAAGTCCATGCAAAAACTCATCGGAAAATTAGATTTTATAAAACTTTTTGGAATGCATGTTTCGGTCAAAAATCATAGTATATTATTATACACTAGTTTCGGTCTAAAAAATAAAATTTAATTGGGGACTATTTGAAATGATACGAGACTTTTTAGATCATTTATATATGTTAAGAGGAAAGGTTATGATGGAAGTCCATGCAAAAAAATAATCTAAAAATTTGATTCTATGAAACTTTTCGCAATGCAAGTTTCTACCAAAAAATCATAATATATTATACACCAGTTTATACTAGTTTCGGTCAAAAATCAAATTAAATCGGGGACTATTCGAAATGATTCGAAACTTCGCATATCATTTATATATTTTACGAGGGAAGGTTATCATGGAAGTCCATGCAAAAAATCATATGAAAATTAGATTCTATGAAACTTTTCGAAATGCAAGTTTCTTTCAAAAATCATAGTATATTATACACTAGTTTCGGTCAATAAAATCAAATTTAATTGGGGATTACTTGAAATGATACGTGACTTTTCAGATCATTTAATATGTTAAGAGGGGAGGTTATGATGGAAGTCCATTCACAAAAATCATCGGAAAACTATATTCTTTGAAACTTTTCGAAATGCAAGTTTCAGCCAAACAATTATAATATATTATACACTTGTTTATACTAGTTTCGGTCAAAAATAAAATTTAATCGGGGACTGTTTGAAATGATTCGAAACTTCACATATCATTTATATATTTCACGAGGGAAGGATATAATGGAAGTCCATGCAAAAACTCATCGGAAAATTAGATTTTATAATACTTTTTGAAATGCATGTTTCGGTCAAAAATCATAGTATATTATTATACACTAGTTTCGGTCAAAAAAATAAAATTTAATTGGGGACTATTTGAAATGATACGAGACTTTTTAGATCATTTATATATGTTAAGAGGAAAGGTTATGATGGAAGTCCATGCAAAAAAATAATCTGAAAATTTGATTCTATGAAACTTTTCGCAATGCAAGTTTCTACCAAAAAATCATAATATATTATACACCAGTTTATACTAGTTTCGGTCAAAAATCAAATTAAATCGGGGACTATTCGAAATGATTCGAAACTTCGCATATCATTTATATATTTTACGAGGGAAGGTTATCATGGAAGTCCATGCAAAAAATCATATGAAAATTAGATTCTATGAAACTTTTCGAAATGCAAGTTTCTTTCAAAAATCATAGTATATTATACACTAGTTTCGGTAAAAAAACAAATTTAATTGGGGACTATTTGAAATGATACGAGACTTTTCAGATCATTTATATATGTTAAGAGGGAAGGTTATGATGGAAGTTCATTTAAAAAAATCATCAAAAAACTGGATTCTATGAAACTTTTCGAAATGCAAGTTTCGGTAAAAAAATCCTAATATATTATACACTAGTTTATACTAGTTTCGGTCAAAAATATGATTAAATCGAAGACTATTCGAAATGATACGAATCTTCATATATCATTTATATATTTTACGAGGGAAGGTAATCATGGAAGTCCATTCAAAAAATCATCGGAAAGTTAGTTTCTATGAATCTTTTCGAAATGCAAGTTTTGTTCAAAAATCATATTATATTATACACTAGTTTCGGTCAAAAAAATCAAATTTAATTGGGGATTACTTGAAATGATACGAGACTTTTCAGATCATTTAATATGTTAAGAGGGAGGTTATGATGGAAGTCCATTCACAAAAATCATCGGAAAACTAGATTCTTTGAAATTTTTCGAAATGCAAGTTTCGGCCAAACAATTATAATATATTATACACTTGTTTATACTAGTTTCGGTCAAAAATAAAATTTAATCGGGGACTGTTTGAAATGATTCGAAACTTCACATATCATTTATATATTTCACGAGGGAAGGATATAATGGAAGTCCATGCAAAAACTCATCGGAAAATTAGATTTTATAAAACTTTTTTGAAATGCATGTTTCGGTCAAAAATCATAGTATATTATTATACACTAGTTTCGGTCAAAAAAATAAAATTTAATTGGGGACTATTTGAAATGATACGAGACTTTTCAGATCATTTATATATGTTAAGAGGGAAGGTTATGATGGAAGTTCATTTAAAAAAATCATCAAAAAACTGGATTCTATGAAACTTTTCGAAATGCAAGTTTCGGTAAAAAAATCCTAATATATTATACACTAGTTTATACTAGTTTCGGTCAAAAATATGATAATAACAAAACTATTCGAAATGATACGAATCTTCATATATCATTTATATATTTTACGAGGGAAGGTAATCATGGAAGTCCATTCAAAAAATCATCGGAAAGTTAGTTTCTATGAATCTTTTCGAAATGCAAGTTTTGTTCAAAAATCATATTATATTATACACTAGTTTCGGTCAAAAAAATCAAATTTAATTGGGGATTACTTGAAATGATACGAGACTTTTCAGATCATTTAATATGTTAAGAGGGAGGTTATGATGGAAGTCCATTCACAAAAATCATCGGAAAACTAGATTCTTTGAAATTTTTCGAAATGCAAGTTTCGGCCAAACAATTATAATATATTATACACTCGTTTATACTAGTTTCGGTCAAAAATTAAATTTAATCGGGGACTGTTTGAAATGATTCGAAACTTCACATATCATTTATATATTTCACGAGGGAAGGATATAATGGAAGTCCATGCAAAAACTCATCGGAAAATTAAATTTTATAAAACTTTTTTGAAATGCATGTTTCGGTCAAAAATCATAGTATATTATTATACACTAGTTTCGGTCAAAAAAATAAAATTTAATTGGGGACTATTTGAAATGATACGAGACTTTTTAGATCATTTATATATGTTAAGAGGAAAGGTTATGATGGAAGTCCATGCAAAAAAATAATCTAAAAATTTGATTCTATGAAACTTTTCGCAATGCAAGTTTCTACCAAAAAATCATAATATATTATACACCAGTTTATACTAGTTTCTGTCAAAAATCAAATTAAATCGGGGACTATTCGAAATGATTCGAAACTTCGCATATCATTTATATATTTTACGAGGGAAGGTTATCATGGATGTCCATGCAAAAAATCATATGAAAATTAGATTCTATGAAACTTTTCGAAATGCAAGTTTCTTTCAAAAATCATAGTATATTAAACACTACTTTCGGTCAATAAAATCAAATTTAATTGGGGATTACTTGAAATGATACGTGAATTTTCAGATCATTTAATATGTTAAGAGGGGAGGTTATGATGGAAGTCCATTCACAAAAATCATCGGAAAACTATATTCTTTGAAACTTTTCGAAATGCAAGTTTCGGCCAAACAATTATAATATATTATACACTTGTTTATACTAGTTTCGGTCAAAAATAAAATTTAATCGGGGACTGTTTGAAATGATTCGAAACTTCACATATCATTTATATATTTCACGAGGGAAGGATATAATGGAAGTCCATGCAAAAACTCATCGGAAAATTAGATTTTATAAAACTTTTTGAAATGCATGTTTCGGTCAAAAATCATAGTATATTATTATACACTAGTTTCGGTCAAAAAAATAAAATTTAATTGGGGACTATTTGAAATGATACGAGACTTTTTAGATCATTTATATATGTTAAGAGGAAAGGTTATGATGGAAGTCCATGCAAAAAAATAATCTAAAAATTTGATTCTATGAAACTTTTCGCAATGCAAGTTTCTACCAAAAAATCATAATATATTATACACCAGTTTATACTAGTTTCGGTCAAAAATCAAATTAAATCGGGGACTATTCGAAATGATTCGAAACTTCGCATATCATTTATATATTTTACGAGGGAAGGTTATCATGGAAGTCCATGCAAAAAATCATATGAAAATTAGATTCTATGAAACTTTTCGAAATGCAAGTTTCTTTCAAAAATCATAGTATATTATACACTAGTTTCGGTCAATAAAATCAAATTTAATTGGGGATTACTTGAAATGATACGTGACTTTTCAGATCATTTAATATGTTAAGAGGGGAGGTTATGATGGAAGTCCATTCACAAAAATCATCGGAAAACTATATTCTTTGAAACTTTTCGAAATGCATGTTTCGGCCAAACAATTATAATATATTATACACTTGTTTATACTAGTTTCGGTCAAAAATAAAATTTAATCGGGGACTGTTTGAAATGATTCGAAACTTCATATATCATTTATATATTTCACGAGGGAAGGATATAATGGAAGTCCATGCAAAAACTCATCGGAAAATTAGATTTTATAAAACTTTTTGAAATGCATGTTTCGGTCAAAAATCATAGTATATTATTATACACTAGTTTCGGTCAAAAAAATAAAATTTAATTGGGGACTATTTGAAATGATACGAGACTTTTTAGATCATTTATATATGTTAAGAGGAAAGGTTATGATGGAAGTCCATGCAAAAAAATAATCTAAAAATTTGATTCTATGAAACTTTTCGCATTGCAAGTTTCTACCAAAAAATCATAATATATTATACACTAGTTTATACTAGTTTCGGTCAAATATCAAATTAAATCGGGGACTATTCGAAATGATTCGAAACTTCGCATATCATTTATATATTTTACGAGGGAAGGTTATCATGGAAGTCCATGCAAAAAATCATATGAAAATTAGATTCTATGAAACTTTTCGAAATGCAAGTTTCTTTCAAAAATCATAGTATATTATACACTAGTTTCGGTCAATAAAATCAAATTTAATTGGGGATTACTTGAAATGATACGTGACCTTTCAGATCATTTAATATGTTAAGAGGGGAGGTTATGATGGAAGTCCATTCACAAAAATCATCGGAAAACTATATTCTTTGAAACTTTTCGAAATGCAAGTTTCGGCCAAACAATTATAATATATTATACACTTGTTTATACTAGTTTCGGTCAAAAATAAAATTTAATCGGGGACTGTTTGAAATGATTCGAAACTTCACATATCATTTATATATTTCACGAGGGAAGGATATAATGGAAGTCCATGCAAAAACTCATCGGAAAATTAGATTTTATAAAACTTTTTGGAATGCATGTTTCGGTCAAAAATCATAGTATATTATTATACACTAGTTTCGGTCAAAAAAATAAAATTTAATTGGGGACTATTTGAAATGATACGAGACTTTTTAGATCATTTATATATGTTAAGAGGAAAGGTTATGATGGAAGTCCATGCAAAAAAATAATCTAAAAATTTGATTCTATGAAACTTTTCGCAATGCAAGTTTCTACCAAAAAATCATAATATATTATACACCAGTTTATACTAGTTTCGGTCAAAAATCAAATTAAATCGGGGACTATTCGAAATGATTCGAAACTTCGCATATCATTTATATATTTTACGAGGGAAGGTTATCATGGAAGTCCATGCAAAAAATCATATGAAAATTAGATTCTATGAAACTTTTCGAAATGCAAGTTTCTTTCAAAAATCATAGTATATTATACACTAGTTTCGGTCAATAAAATCAAATTTAATTGGGGATTACTTGAAATGATACGTGACTTTTCAGATCATTTAATATGTTAAGAGGGGAGGTTATGATGGAAGTCCATTCACAAAAATCATCGGAAAACTATATTCTTTGAAACTTTTCGAAATGCAAGTTTCGGCCAAACAATTATAATATATTATACACTTGTTTATACTAGTTTCGGTCAAAAATAAAATTTAATCGGGGACTGTTTGAAATGATTCGAAACTTCACATATCATTTATATATTTCACGAGGGAAGGATATAATGGAAGTCCATGCAAAAACTCATCGGAAAATTAGATTTTATAAAACTTTTTGAAATGCATGTTTCGGTCAAAAATCATAGTATATTATTATACACTAGTTTCGGTCAAAAAAATAAAATTTAATTGGGGACTATTTGAAATGATACGAGACTTTTTAGATCATTTATATATGTTAAGAGGAAAGGTTATGATGGAAGTCCATGCAAAAAAATAATCTAAAAATTTGATTCTATGAAACATTTCGCAATGCAAGTTTCTACCAAAAAATCATAATATATTATACACCAGTTTATACTAGTTTCGGTCAAAAATCAAATTAAATCGGGGACTATTCGAAATGATTCGAAACTTCGCATATCATTTATATATTTTACGAGGGAAGGTTATCATGGAAGTCCATGCAAAAAATCATATGAAAATTAGATTCTATGAAACTTTTCGAAATGCAAGTTTCTTTCAAAAATCATAGTATATTATACACTAGTTTCGGTAAAAAAACAAATTTAATTGGGGACTATTTGAAATGATACGAGACTTTTCAGATCATTTATATATGTTAAGAGGGAAGGTTATGATGGAAGTTCATTTAAAAAAATCATCAAAAAACTGGATTCTATGAAACTTTTCGAAATGCAAGTTTCGGTAAAAAAATCCTAATATATTATACACTAGTTTATACTAGTTTCGGTCAAAAATATGATTAAATCGAAGACTATTCGAAATGATACGAATCTTCATATATCATTTATATATTTTACGAGGGAAGGTAATCATGGAAGTCCATTCAAAAAATCATCGGAAAGTTAGTTTCTATGAATCTTTTCGAAATGCAAGTTTTGTTCAAAAATCATATTATATTATACACTAGTTTCGGTCAAAAAAATCAAATTTAATTGGGGATTACTTGAAATGATACGAGACTTTTCAGATCATTTAATATGTTAAGAGGGAGGTTATGATGGAAGTCCATTCACAAAAATCATCGGAAAACTAGATTCTTTGAAATTTTTCGAAATGCAAGTTTCGGCCAAACAATTATAATATATTATACACTAGTTTATACTAGTTTCGGTCAAAAATAAAATTAAATCGGGGACTGTTTGAAATGATTCGAAACTTCACATATCATTTATATATTTCATGAGGGAAGGATATAATGGAAGTCCATGCAAAAACTCATCGGAAAATTAGATTTTATAAAACTTTTTGAAATGCATGTTTCGGTCAAAAATCATAGTATATTATTATACACTAGTTTCCGTCAAAAAAATAAAATTTAATTGGGGACTATTTGAAATGATACGAGACTTTTTAGATCATTTATATATGTTAAGAGGGAAGGTTATGATGGAAGTCCATGCAAAAAAATAATCTGAAAATTTGATTCTATGAAACTTTTCGAAATGCAAGTTTCTACCAAAAAATCATAATATATTATACACTAGTTTATACTAGTTTCGTTCAAAAATCAAATTAAATCGGGGACTATTCGAAATGATTCGAAACTTCGCATATCATTTATATATTTTACGAGGGAAGGTTATCATGGAAGTCCATGCAAAAATTCATATGAAAATTAGATTCTATGAAACTTTTCGAAATGCATGTTTCGGTCAAAAATCATAGTATATTATACACTAGTTTCGGTCAAAAAAATCAAATTTAATTGGGGATTACTTGAAATGATACGTGACTTTTCAGATCATTTAATATGTTAAGAGGGGAGGTTATGATAGAAGTCCATTCAATAAAATCATCGGAAAACTATATTCTTTGAAACTTTTCGAAATGCAAGTTTCGGCCAAACAATTATAATATATTATACACTTGTTTATACTAGTTTCGGTCAAAAATAAAATTTAATCGGGGACTGTTTGAAATGATTCGAAACTTCACATATCATTTATATATTTCACTAGGGAAGGATATAATGGAAGTCCATGCAAAAACTCATCGGAAAATTAGATTTTATAAAACTTTTTGAAATGCATGTTTCGGTCAAAAATCATAGTATATTATTATACACTAGTTTCGGTCAAAAAAATAAAATTTAATTGGGGACTATTTGAAATGATACGAGACTTTTTAGATCATTTATATATGTTAAGAGGAAAGGTTATGATGGAAGTCCATGCAAAAAAATAATCTAAAAATTTGATTCTATGAAACTTTTCGCAATGCAAGTTTCTACCAAAAAATCATAATATATTATACACCAGTTTATACTAGTTTCGGTCAAAAATCAAATTAAATCGGGGACTATTCGAAATGATTCGAAACTTCGCATATCATTTATATATTTTACGAGGGAAGGTTATCATGGAAGTCCATGCAAAAAATCATATGAAAATTAGATTCTATGAAACTTTTCGAAATGCAAGTTTCTTTCAAAAATCATAGTATATTATACACTAGTTTCGGTAAAAAAACAAATTTAATTGGGGACTATTTGAAATGATACGAGACTTTTCAGATCATTTATATATGTTAAGAGGGAAGGTTATGATGGAAGTTCATTTAAAAAAATCATCAAAAAACTGGATTCTATGAAACTTTTCGAAATGCAAGTTTCGGTAAAAAAATCCTAATATATTATACACTAGTTTATACTAGTTTCGGTCAAAAATATGATTAAATCGAAGACTATTCGAAATGATTCGAAACTTCGCATATCATTTATATATTTTACGAGGGAAGGTTATCATGGAAGTCCATGCAAAAAATCATATGAAAATTAGATTCTATGAAACTTTTCGAAATGCAAGTTTCGGTCAAAAATCATAGTATATTATACACTAGTTTCGGTCAATAAAATCAAATTTAATTGGGGATTACTTGAAATGATACGTGACTTTTCAGATCATTTAATATGTTAAGAGGGGAGGTCATGATGGAAGTCCATTCACAAAAATCATCGGAAAACTATATTCTTTGAAACTTTTCGAAATGCAAGTTTCGGCCAAACAATTATAATATATTATACACTAGTTTATACTAGTTTCGGTCAAAAATAAAATTAAATCGGGGACTGTTTGAAATGATTTGAAACTTCACATATCATTTATATATTTCATGAGGGAAGGATATAATGGAAGTCCATGCAAAAACTCATCGGAAAATTAGATTTTATAAAACTTTTTGAAATGCATGTTTCGGTAAAAAATCATAGAATATTATTATACACTAGTTTCGTTCAAAAAAATAAAATTTAATTGGGGACTATTTGAAATGATACGAGACTTTTTAGATCATTTATATATGTTAAGAGGGAAGGTTATGATGGAAGTCCATGCAAAAAAATAATCTGAAAATTTGATTCTATGAAACTTTTCGCAATGCAAGTTTATACCAAAAAATCATAATATATTATACACCAGTTTATACTAGTTTCGGTCAAAAATCAAATTAAACTGGGGACTATTCGAAATGATTCGAAACTTCGCATATCATTTATATATTTTACGAGGGAAGGTTATCATGGAAGTCCATGCAAAAAATCATATGAAAATTAGATTCTATGAAACTTTTCGAAATGCAAGTTTCGGTCAAAAATCATAGTATATTATACACTAGTTTCGGTCAATAAAATCAAATTTAATTGGGGATTACTTGAAATGATACGTGACTTTTCAGATCATTTAATATGTTAAGAGGGGAGGTCATGATGGAAGTCCATTCAAAAAAATCATCGGAAAACTATATTCTTTGAAACTTTTCGAAATGCAAGTTTCGGCCAAACAATTATAATATATTATACACTAGTTTATACTAGTTTCGGTCAAAAATAAAATTAAATCGGGGACTGTTTGAAATGATTTGAAACTTCACATATCATTTATATATTTCATGAGGGAAGGATATAATGGAAGTCCATGCAAAAACTCATCGGAAAATTAGATTTTATAAAACTTTTTGAAATGCATGTTTCGGTAAAAAATCATAGAATATTATTATACACTAGTTTCGTTCAAAAAAATAAAATTTAATTGGGGACTATTTGAAATGATACGAGACTTTTTAGATCATTTATATATGTTAAGAGGGAAGGTTATGATGGAAGTCCATGCGAAAAAATAATCTGAAAATTTGATTCTATGAAACTTTTCGCAATGCAAGTTTATACCAAAAAATCATAATATATTATACACCAGTTTATACTAGTTTCGGTCAAAAATCAAATTAAACTGGGGACTATTCGAAATGATTCGAAACTTCGCATATCATTTATATATTTTACGAGGGAAGGTTATCATGGAAGTCCATGCAAAAAATCATATGAAAATTAGATTCTATGAAACTTTTCGAAATGCAAGTTTCGGTCAAAAATCATAGTATATTATACACTAGTTTCGGTCAATAAAATCAAATTTAATTGGGGATTACTTGAAATGATACGTGACTTTTCAGATCATTTAATATGTTAAGAGGGGAGGTCATGATGGAAGTCCATTCACAAAAATCATCGGAAAACTATATTCTTTGAAACTTTTCGAAATGCAAGTTTCGGCCAAACAATTATAATATATTATACACTAGTTTATACTAGTTTCGGTCAAAAATAAAATTAAATCGGGGACTGTTTGAAATGATTTGAAACTTCACATATCATTTATATATTTCATGAGGGAAGGATATAATGGAAGTCCATGCAAAAACTCATCGGAAAATTAGATTTTATAAAACTTTTTGAAATGCATGTTTCGGTCAAAAATCATAGTATATTATTATACACTAGTTTCTGTCAAAAAAAAAAAAATTTAATTGGGGACTATTTGAAATGATACGAGACTTTTTAGATCATTTATATATGTTAAGAGGGAAGGTTATGATGGAAGTCCATGCAAAAAAATAATCTGAAAATTTGATTCTATGAAACTTTTCGAAATGCAAGTTTCTACCAAAAAATCATAATATATTATACACTAGTTTATACTAGTTTCGTTCAAAAATCAAATTAAATCGGGAACTATTCGAAATGATTCGAAACTTCGCATATCATTTATATATTTTACGAGGGAAGGTTATCATGGAAGTCCATGCAAAAATTCATATGAAAATTAGATTCTATGAAAATTTTCGAAATGCATGTTTCGGTCAAAAATCATAGTATATTATACACTAGTTTCGGTCAAAAAAATCAAATTTAATTGGGGATTACTTGAAATGATACGTGACTTTTCAGATCATTTAATATGTTAAGAGGGGAGGTTATGATAGAAGTCCATTCAATAAAATCATCGGAAAACTATATTCTTTGAAACTTTTCGAAATGCAAGTTTCGGCCAAACAATTATAATATATTATACACTAGTTTATACTAGTTTCGGTAAAAAATCAAATTTAATCGGGGACTGTTTGAAATGATTCGAAACTTCACATATCATTTATATATTTCACGAGGGAAGGATATAATGGAAGTCAATGCAAAAACTCATCGGAAAATTAGATTTTATAAAACTTTTTGAAATGCATGTTTCGGTAAAAAATCATAGAATATTATTATACACTAGTTTCGTTCAAAAAAATAAAATTTAATTGGGGACTATTTGAAATGATACGAGACTTTTTTGATCATTTATATATGTTAAGAGGGAAGGTTATGATGGAAGTCCATGCAAAAAAATAATCTGAAAATTTGATTCTATGAAACTTTTCGCAATGCAAGTTTATACCAAAAAATCATAATATATTATACACCAGTTTATACTAGTTTCGGTCAAAAATCAAATTAAACTGGGGACTATTCGAAATGATTCGAAACTTCGCATATCATTTATATATTTTACGAGGGAAGGTTATCATGGAAGTCCATGCAAAAAATCATATGAAAATTAGATTCTATGAAACTTTTCGAAATGCAAGTTTCGGTCAAAAATCATAGTATATTATACACTAGTTTCGGTCAATAAAATCAAATTTAATTGGGGATTACTTGAAATGATACGTGACTTTTCAGATCATTTAATATGTTAAGAGGGGAGGTCATGATGGAAGTCCATTCAAAAAAATCATCGGAAAACTATATTCTTTGAAACTTTTCGAAATGCAAGTTTCGGCCAAACAATTATAATATATTATACACTAGTTTATACTAGTTTCGGTCAAAAATAAAATTAAATCGGGGACTGTTTGAAATGATTTGAAACTTCACATATCATTTATATATTTCATGAGGGAAGGATATAATGGAAGTCCATGCAAAAACTCATCGGAAAATTAGATTTTATAAAACTTTTTGAAATGCATGTTTCGGTCAAAAATCATAGTATATTATTATACACTAGTTTCTGTCAAAAAAAAAAAAAATTTAATTGGGGACTATTTGAAATGATACGAGACTTTTTAGATCATTTATATATGTTAAGAGGGAAGGTTATGATGGAAGTCCATGCAAAAAAATAATCTGAAAATTTGATTCTATGAAACTTTTCGAAATGCAAGTTTCTACCAAAAAATCATAATATATTATACACTAGTTTATACTAGTTTCGTTCAAAAATCAAATTAAATCGGGAACTATTCGAAATGATTCGAAACTTCGCATATCATTTATATATTTTACGAGGGAAGGTTATCATGGAAGTCCATGCAAAAATTCATATGAAAATTAGATTCTATGAAACTTTTCGAAATGCATGTTTCGGTCAAAAATCATAGTATATTATACACTAGTTTCGGTCAAAAAAATCAAATTTAATTGGGGATTACTTGAAATGATACGTGACTTTTCAGATCATTTAATATGTTAAGAGGGGAGGTTATGATAGAAGTCCATTCAATAAAATCATCGGAAAACTATATTCTTTGAAACTTTTCGAAATGCAAGTTTCGGCCAAACAATTATAATATATTATACACTAGTTTATACTAGTTTCGGTCAAAAATCAAATTTAATCGGGGACTGTTTGAAATGATTCGAAACTTCACATATCATTTATATATTTCACGAGGGAAGGATATAATGGAAGTCAATGCAAAAACTCATCGGAAAATTAGATTTTATAAAACTTTTTGAAATGCATGTTTCGGTAAAAAATCATAGAATATTATTATACACTAGTTTCGTTCAAAAAAATAAAATTTAATTGGGGACTATTTGAAATGATACGAGACTTTTTAGATCATTTATATATGTTAAGAGGGAAGGTTATGATGGAAGTCCATGCAAAAAAATAATCTGAAAATTTGATTCTATGAAACTTTTCGCAATGCAAGTTTATACCAAAAAATCATAATATATTATACACCAGTTTATACTAGTTTCGGTCAAAAATCAAATTAAACTGGGGACTATTCGAAATGATTCGAAACTTCGCATATCATTTATATATTTTACGAGGGAAGGTTATCATGGAAGTCCATGCAAAAAATCATATGAAAATTAGATTCTATGAAACTTTTCGAAATGCAAGTTTCGGTCAAAAATCATAGTATATTATACACTAGTTTCGGTCAATAAAATCAAATTTAATTGGGGATTACTTGAAATGATACGTGACTTTTCAGATCATTTAATATGTTAAGAGGGGAGGTCATGATGGAAGTCCATTCACAAAAATCATCGGAAAACTATATTCTTTGAAACTTTTCGAAATGCAAGTTTCGGCCAAACAATTATAATATATTATACACTAGTTTATACTAGTTTCGGTCAAAAATAAAATTAAATCGGGGACTGTTTGAAATGATTTGAAACTTCACATATCATTTATATATTTCATGAGGGAAGGATATAATGGAAGTCCATGCAAAAACTCATCGGAAAATTAGATTTTATAAAACTTTTTGAAATGCATGTTTCGGTCAAAAATCATAGTATATTATTATACACTAGTTTCTGTCAAAAAAAAAAAATTTAATTGGGGACTATTTGAAATGATACGAGACTTTTTAGATCATTTATATATGTTAAGAGGGAAGGTTATGATGGAAGTCCATGCAAAAAAATAATCTGAAAATTTGATTCTATGAAACTTTTCGAAATGCAAGTTTCTACCAAAAAATCATAATATATTATACACTAGTTTATACTAGTTTCGTTCAAAAATCAAATTAAATCGGGAACTATTCGAAATGATTCGAAACTTCGCATATCATTTATATATTTTACGAGGGAAGGTTATCATGGAAGTCCATGCAAAAATTCATATGAAAATTAGATTCTATGAAACTTTTCGAAATGCATGTTTCGGTCAAAAATCATAGTATATTATACACTAGTTTCGGTCAAAAAAATCAAATTTAATTGGGGATTACTTGAAATGATACGTGACTTTTCAGATCATTTAATATGTTAAGAGGGGAGGTTATGATAGAAGTCCATTCAATAAAATCATCGGAAAACTATATTCTTTGAAACTTTTCGAAATGCAAGTTTCGGCCAAACAATTATAATATATTATACACTAGTTTATACTAGTTTCGGTCAAAAATCAAATTTAATCGGGGACTGTTTGAAATGATTCAAAACTTCACATATCATTTATATATTTCACGAGGGAAGGATATAATGGAAGTCAATGCAAAAACTCATCGGAAAATTAGATTTTTTAAAACTTTTTGAAATGCATGTTTCGGTAAAAAATCATAGAATATTATTATACACTAGTTTCGTTCAAAAAAATAAAATTTAATTGGGGACTATTTGAAATGATACGAGACTTTTTAGATCATTTATATATGTTAAGAGGGAAGGTTATGATGGAAGTCCATGCAAAAAAATAATCTGAAAATTTGATTCTATGAAACTTTTCGCAATGCAAGTTTATACCAAAAAATCATAATATATTATACACCAGTTTATACTAGTTTCGGTCAAAAATCAAATTAAACTGGGGACTATTCGAAATGATTCGAAACTTCGCATATCATTTATATATTTTACGAGGGAAGGTTATCATGGAAGTCCATGCAAAAAATCATATGAAAATTAGATTCTATGAAACTTTTCGAAATGCAAGTTTCGGTCAAAAATCATAGTATATTATACACTAGTTTCGGTCAATAAAATCAAATTTAATTGGGGATTACTTGAAATGATACGTGACTTTTCAGATCATTTAATATGTTAAGAGGGGAGGTCATGATGGAAGTCCATTCACAAAAATCATCGGAAAACTATATTCTTTGAAACTTTTCGAAATGCAAGTTTCGGCCAAACAATTATAATATATTATACACTAGTTTATACTAGTTTCGGTCAAAAATAAAATTAAATCGGGGACTGTTTGAAATGATTTGAAACTTCACATATCATTTATATATTTCATGAGGGAAGGATATAATGGAAGTCCATGCAAAAACTCATCGGAAAATTAGATTTTATAAAACTTTTTGAAATGCATGTTTCGGTCAAAAATCATAGTATATTATTATACACTAGTTTCTGTCAAAAAAAAAAATTTAATTGGGGACTATTTGAAATGATACGAGACTTTTTAGATCATTTATATATGTTAAGAGGGAAGGTTATGATGGAAGTCCATGCAAAAAAATAATCTGAAAATTTGATTCTATGAAACTTTTCGAAATGCAAGTTTCTACCAAAAAATCATAATATATTATACACTAGTTTATACTAGTTTCGTTCAAAAATCAAATTAAATCGGGAACTATTCGAAATGATTCGAAACTTCGCATATCATTTATATATTTTACGAGGGAAGGTTATCATGGAAGTCCATGCAAAAATTCATATGAAAATTAGATTCTATGAAACTTTTCGAAATGCATGTTTCGGTCAAAAATCATAGTATATTATACACTAGTTTCGGTCAAAAAAATCAAATTTAATTGGGGATTACTTGAAATGATACGTGACTTTTCAGATCATTTAATATGTTAAGAGGGGAGGTTATGATAGAAGTCCATTCAATAAAATCATCGGAAAACTATATTCTTTGAAACTTTTCGAAATGCAAGTTTCGGCCAAACAATTATAATATATTATACACTAGTTTATACTAGTTTCGGTCAAAAATCAAATTTAATCGGGGACTGTTTGAAATGATTCGAAACTTCACATATCATTTATATATTTCACGAGGGAAGGATATAATGGAAGTCAATGCAAAAACTCATCGGAAAATTAGATTTTATAAAACTTTTTGAAATGCATGTTTCGGTAAAAAATCATAGAATATTATTATACACTAGTTTCGTTCAAAAAAATAAAATTTAATTGGGGACTATTTGAAATGATACGAGACTTTTTAGATCATTTATATATGTTAAGAGGGAAGGTTATGATGGAAGTCCATGCAAAAAAATAATCTGAAAATTTGATTCTATGAAACTTTTCGCAATGCAAGTTTATACCAAAAAATCATAATATATTATACACCAGTTTATACTAGTTTCGGTCAAAAATCAAATTAAACTGGGGACTATTCGAAATGATTCGAAACTTCGCATATCATTTATATATTTTACGAGGGAAGGTTATCATGGAAGTCCATGCAAAAAATCATATGAAAATTAGATTCTATGAAACTTTTCGAAATGCAAGTTTCGGTCAAAAATCATAGTATATTATACACTAGTTTCGGTCAATAAAATCAAATTTAATTGGGGATTACTTGAAATGATACGTGACTTTTCAGATCATTTAATATGTTAAGAGGGGAGGTCATGATGGAAGTCCATTCACAAAAATCATCGGAAAACTATATTCTTTGAAACTTTTCGAAATGCAAGTTTCGGCCAAACAATTATAATATATTATACACTAGTTTATACTAGTTTCGGTCAAAAATAAAATTAAATCGGGGACTGTTTGAAATGATTTGAAACTTCACATATCATTTATATATTTCATGAGGGAAGGATATAATGGAAGTCCATGCAAAAACTCATCGGAAAATTAGATTTTATAAAACTTTTTGAAATGCATGTTTCGGTCAAAAATCATAGTATATTATTATACACTAGTTTCTGTCAAAAAAAAAAAAATTTAATTGGGGACTATTTGAAATGATACGAGACTTTTTAGATCATTTATATATGTTAAGAGGGAAGGTTATGATGGAAGTCCATGCAAAAAAATAATCTGAAAATTTGATTCTATGAAACTTTTCGAAATGCAAGTTTCTACCAAAAAATCATAATATATTATACACTAGTTTATACTAGTTTCGTTCAAAAATCAAATTAAATCGGGAACTATTCGAAATGATTCGAAACTTCGCATATCATTTATATATTTTACGAGGGAAGGTTATCATGGAAGTCCATGCAAAAATTCATATGAAAATTAGATTCTATGAAACTTTTCGAAATGCATGTTTCGGTCAAAAATCATAGTATATTATACACTAGTTTCGGTCAAAAAAATCAAATTTAATTGGGGATTACTTGAAATGATACGTGACTTTTCAGATCATTTAATATGTTAAGAGGGGAGGTTATGATAGAAGTCCATTCAATAAAATCATCGGAAAACTATATTCTTTGAAACTTTTCGAAATGCAAGTTTCGGCCAAACAATTATAATATATTATACACTAGTTTATACTAGTTTTGGTCAAAAATCAAATTTAATCGGGGACTGTTTGAAATGATTCGAAACTTCACATATCATTTATATATTTCACGAGGGAAGGATATAATGGAAGTCAATGCAAAAACTCATCGGAAAATTAGATTTTATAAAACTTTTTGAAATGCATGTTTCGGTAAAAAATCATAGAATATTATTATACACTAGTTTCGTTCAAAAAAATAAAATTTAATTGGGGACTATTTGAAATGATACGAGACTTTTTAGATCATTTATATATGTTAAGAGGGAAGGTTATGATGGAAGTCCATGCAAAAAAATAATCTGAAAATTTGATTCTATGAAACTTTTCGCAATGCAAGTTTATACCAAAAAATCATAATATATTATACACCAGTTTATACTAGTTTCGGTCAAAAATCAAATTAAACTGGGGACTATTCGAAATGATTCGAAACTTCGCATATCATTTATATATTTTACGAGGGAAGGTTATCATGGAAGTCCATGCAAAAAATCATATGAAAATTAGATTCTATGAAACTTTTCGAAATGCAAGTTTCGGTCAAAAATCATAGTATATTATACACTAGTTTCGGTCAATAAAATCAAATTTAATTGGGGATTACTTGAAGTGATACGTGACTTTTCGGATCATTTAATATGTTAAGAGGGGAGGTCATGATGGAAGTCCATTCACAAAAATCATCGGAAAACTATATTCTTTGAAACTTTTCGAAATGCAAGTTTCGGCCAAACAATTATAATATATTATACACTAGTTTATACTAGTTTCGGTCAAAAATAAAATTAAATCGGGGACTGTTTGAAATGATTCGAAACTTCACATATCATTTATATAATTCATGAGGGAAGGATATAATGGAAGTCCATGCAAAAACTCATCGGAAAATTAGATTTTATAAAACTTTTTGAAATGCATGTTTCGGTCAAAAATCATAGTATATTATTATACACTAGTTTCTGTCAAAAAAATAAAATTTAATTGGGGACTATTTGAAATGATACGAGACTTTTTAGATCATTTATATATGTTAAGAGGGAAGGTTATGATGGAAGTCCATGCAAAAAAATAATCTGAAAATTTGATTCTATGAAACTTTTCGAAATGCAAGTTTCTACCAAAAAATCATAATATATTATACACTAGTTTATACTAGTTTCGTTCAAAAATCAAATTAAATCGGGGACTATTCGAAATGATTCGAAACTACGCATATCATTTATATATTTTACGAGGGAAGGTTATCATGGAAGTTCATGCAAAAATTCATATGAAAATTAGATTCTATGAAACTTTTCGAAATGCATGTTTCGGTCAAAAATCATAGTATATTATACACTAGTTTCGGTCAAAAAAATCAAATTTAATTGGGGATTACTTGAAATGATACGTGACTTTTCAGATCATTTAATATGTTAAGAGGGGAGGTTATGATAGAAGTCCATTCAATAAAATCATCGGAAAACTATATTCTTTGAAACTTTTCGAAATGCAAGTTTCGGCCAAACAATTATAATATATTATACACTAGTTTATACTAGTTTCGGTCAAAAATTAAATTTAATCGGGGACTGTTTGAAATGATTCGAAACTTCACATATCATTTATATATTTCACGAGGGAAGGATATAATGGAAGTCAATGCAAAAACTCATCGGAAAATTAGATTTTATAAAACTTTTTGAAATGCATGTTTCGGTAAAAAATCATAGAATATTATTATACACTAGTTTCGTTCAAAAAAATAAAATTTAATTGGGGACTATTTGAAATGATACGAGACTTTTTAGATCATTTATATATGTTAAGAGGGAAGGTTATGATGGAAGTCCATGCAAAAAAATAATCTGAAAATTTGATTCTATGAAACTTTTCGCAATGCAAGTTTATACCAAAAAATCATAATATATTATACACCAGTTTATACTAGTTTCGGTCAAAAATCAAATTAAACTGGGGACTATTCGAAATGATTCGAAACTTCGCATATCATTTATATATTTTACGAGGGAAGGTTATCATGGAAGTCCATGAAAAAAATCATATGAAAATTAGATTCTATGAAACTTTTCGAAATGCAAGTTTCGGTCAAAAATCATAGTATATTATACACTAGTTTCGGTCAATAAAATCAAATTTAATTGGGGATTACTTGAAATGATACGTGACTTTTCAGATCATTTAATATGTTAAGAGGGGAGGTCATGATGGAAGTCCATTCACAAAAATCATCGGAAAACTATATTCTTTGAAACTTTTCGAAATGCAAGTTTCGGCCAAACAATTATAATATATTATACACTAGTTTATACTAGTTTCGGTCAAAAATAAAATTAAATCGGGGACTGTTTGAAATGATTTGAAACTTCACATATCATTTATATATTTCATGAGGGAAGGATATAATGGAAGTCCATGCAAAAACTCATCGGAAAATTAGATTTTATAAAACTTTTTGAAATGCATGTTTCGGTCAAAAATCATAGTATATTATTATACACTAGTTTCTGTCAAAAAAAAAAAAATTTAATTGGGGACTATTTGAAATGATACGAGACTTTTTAGATCATTTATATATGTTAAGAGGGAAGGTTATGATGGAAGTCCATGCAAAAAAATAATCTGAAAATTTGATTCTATGAAACTTTTCGAAATGCAAGTTTCTACCAAAAAATCATAATATATTATACACTAGTTTATACTAGTTTCGTTCAAAAATCAAATTAAATCGGGAACTATTCGAAATGATTCGAAACTTCGCATATCATTTATATATTTTACGAGGGAAGGTTATCATGGAAGTCCATGCAAAAATTCATATGAAAATTAGATTCTATGAAACTTTTCGAAATGCATGTTTCGGTCAAAAATCATAGTATATTATACACTAGTTTCGGTCAAAAAAATCAAATTTAATTGGGGATTACTTGAAATGATACGTGACTTTTCAGATCATTTAATATGTTAAGAGGGGAGGTTATGATAGAAGTCCATTCAATAAAATCATCGGAAAACTATATTCTTTGAAACTTTTCGAAATGCAAGTTTCGGCCAAACAATTATAATATATTATACACTAGTTTATACTAGTTTCGGTCAAAAATCAAATTTAATCGGGGACTGTTTGAAATGATTCGAAACTTCACATATCATTTATATATTTCACGAGGGAAGGATATAATGGAAGTCAATGCAAAAACTCATCGGAAAATTAGATTTTATAAAACTTTTTGAAATGCATGTTTCGGTAAAAAATCATAGAATATTATTATACACTAGTTTCGTTCAAAAAAATAAAATTTAATTGGGGACTATTTGAAATGATACGAGACTTTTTAGATCATTTATATATGTTAAGAGGGAAGGTTATGATGGAAGTCCATGCAAAAAAATAATCTGAAAATTTGATTCTATGAAACTTTTCGCAATGCAAGTTTATACCAAAAAATCATAATATATTATACACCAGTTTATACTAGTTTCGGTCAAAAATCAAATTAAACTGGGGACTATTCGAAATGATTCGAAACTTCGCATATCATTTATATATTTTACGAGGGAAGGTTATCATGGAAGTCCATGCAAAAAATCATATGAAAATTAGATTCTATGAAACTTTTCGAAATGCAAGTTTCGGTCAAAAATCATAGTATATTATACACTAGTTTCGGTCAATAAAATCAAATTTAATTGGGGATTACTTGAAATGATACGTGACTTTTCAGATCATTTAATATGTTAAGAGGGGAGGTCATGATGGAAGTCCATTCACAAAAATCATCGGAAAACTATATTCTTTGAAACTTTTCGAAATGCAAGTTTCGGCCAAACAATTATAATATATTATACACTAGTTTATACTAGTTTCGGTCAAAAATAAAATTAAATCGGGGACTGTTTGAAATGATTCGAAACTTCACATATCATTTATATAATTCATGAGGGAAGGATATAATGGAAGTCCATGCAAAAACTCATCGGAAAATTAGATTTTATAAAACTTTTTGAAATGCATGTTTCGGTCAAAAATCATAGTATATTATTATACACTAGTTTCTGTCAAAAAAATAAAATTTAATTGGGGACTATTTGAAATGATACGAGACTTTTTAGATCATTTATATATTTTAAGAGGGAAGGTTATGATGGAAGTCCATGCAAAAAAATAATCTGAAAATTTGATTCTATGAAACTTTTCGAAATGCAAGTTTCTACCAAAAAATCATAATATATTATACACTAGTTTATACTAGTTTCGTTCAAAAATCAAATTAAATCGGGGACTGTTTGAAATGATTCGAAACTTCACATATCATTTATATATTTTACGAGGGAAGGTTATCATGGAAGTCCATGCAAAAATTCATATGAAAATTAGATTCTATGAAACTTTTCGAAATGCATGTTTCGGTCAAAAATCATAGTATATTATACACTAGTTTCGGTCAAAAAAATCAAATTTAATTGGGGATTACTTGAAATGATACGTGACTTTTCAGATCATTTAATATGTTAAGAGGGGAGGTTATGATAGAAGTCCATTCAATAAAATCATCGGAAAACTATATTCTTTGAAACTTTTCGAAATGCAAGTTTCGGCCAAACAATTATAATATATTATACACTAGTTTATACTAGTTTCGGTCAAAAATCAAATTTAATCGGGGACTGTTTGAAATGATTCGAAACTTCACATATCATTTATATATTTCACGAGGGAAGGATATAATGGAAGTCAATGCAAAAACTCATCGGAAAATTAGATTTTATAAAACTTTTTGAAATGCATGTTTCGGTAAAAAATCATAGTATATTATTATACACTAGTTTCGGTCAAAAAAATAAAATTTAATTGGGGACTATTTGAAATGATACGAGACTTTTTAGATCATTTATATATGTTAAGAGGGAAGGTTATGATGGAAGTCCATGCAAAAAAATAATCTGAAAATTTGATTCTATGAAACTTTTCGCAATGCAAGTTTATACCAAAAAATCATAATATATTATACACCAGTTTATACTAGTATCGGTCAAAAATCAAATTAAATCGGGGACTATTCGAAATGATTCGAAACTTCGCATATCATTTAAATATTTTACGAGGGAAGGTTATCATTGAAGTCCATGCAAAAAATCATATGAAAATTAGATTCTATGAAACTTTTCGAAATGCAAGTTTCTTTCAAAAATCATAGTCTATTATACACTAGTTTCGGTCAATAAAATCAAATTTAATTGGGGATTACTTGAAATGATACGTGACTTTTCAGATCATTTAATATGTTAAGAGGGGAGGTCATGATGGAAGTCCATTCACAAAAATCATCGGAAAACTATATTCTTTGAAACTTTTAAATATGCAAGTTTCGGTCAAACAATTATAATATATTATACACTTGTTTATACTAGTTTCGGTCAAAAATCAAATTTAATCGGGGACTTTTTGAAATGATTCGAAACTTCACATATCATTTATATATTTCACGAGGGAAGGATATAATGGAAGTCCATGCAAAAACTCATCGAAAAATTAGATTTTATAAAACTTTTTGAAATGCATGTTTCGGTCAAAAATCATAGTATATTATTATACACTAGTTTCTGTCAAAAAAATAAAATTTAATTGGGGACTATTTGAAATGATACGAGACTTTTTAGATCATTTATATATGTTAAGAGGGAAGGTTATGATGGAAGTCCATGCAAAAAAATAATCTGAAAATTTGATTCTATGAAACTTTTCGCAATGCAAGTTTCTACCAAAAAATCATAATATATTATACACCAGTTTATACTAGTTTCGGTCAAAAATCAAATTAAATCGGGGACTATTCGAAATGATTCGAAACATCGCATATCATTTATATATTTTACGAGGGAAGGTTATCATGGAAGTCCATGCAAAAAATCATATGAATATTAGATTCTATGAAACTTTTCGAAATGCAAGTTTCTTTCAAAAATCATAGTATATTATACACTAGTTTCGGTAAAAAAACAAATTTAATTGGGGACTATTTGAAATGATACGAGACTTTTCAGATCATTTATATATGTTAAGAGGGAAGGTTATGATGGAAGTTCATGCAAAAAAATCATCAGAAAACTGGATTCTATGAAACTTTTCGAAATGCAAGTTTCGGTAAAAAAATCCTAATATATTATACACTAGTTTATACTAGTTTCGGTCAAAAATATGATTAAATCGAAGACTATTCGAAATGATACGAAACTTCACATATCATTTATATATTTTACGAGGGAAGGTTATCATGGAAGTCCATTTAAAAAATCATCGGAAAATTAGTTTCTATGAATCTTTTCGAAATGCAAGTTTTGTTCAAAAATCATATTATATTATACACTAGTTTCGGTCAAAAAAATCAAATTTAGTTGGGGATTACTTGAAATGATACATGACTTTTCAGATCATTTAATATGTTAAGAGGGAGGTTATGATGGAAGTCCATTCACAAAAATCATCGGAAAACTAGATTCTTTGAAATTTTTCGAAATGCAAGTTTCGGCCAAACAATTATAATATATTATACACTAGTTTATACTAGTTTCGGTCAAAAATTAAATTAAATCGGGGACTGGTTGAAATGATTCGAAACTTCACATATCATTTATATATTTCATGAGGGAAGGATATAATGGAAGTCCATGCAAAAACTCATCGGAAAATTAGATTTTATAAAACTTTTTGAAATGCATGTTTCGGTCAAAAATCATAGTATATTATTATACACTAGTTTCTGTCAAAAAAATAAAATTTAATTGGGGACTATTTGAAATGATACGAGACTTTTTAGATCATTTATATATGTTAAGAGGGAAGGTTATGATGGAAGTCCATGCAAAAAAATAATCTGAAAATTTGATTCTATGAAACTTTTCGAAATGCAAATTTCTACCAAAAAATCATAATATATTATACACTAGTTTATACTAGTTTCGTTCAAAAATCAAATTAAATCGGGGACTATTCGAAATGATTCGAAACTTCGCATATCATTTATATATTTTACGAGGGAAGGTTATCATGGAAGTCCATGCAAAAATTCATATGAAAATTAGAATCTATGAAACTTTTCGAAATGCATGTTTCGGTCAAAAATCATAGTATATTATACACAAGTTTCGGTCAAAAAAATCAAATTTAATTGGGGATTACTTGAAATGATACGTGACTTTTCAGATCATTTAATATCTTAAGAGGGGAGGTTATGATAGAAGTCCATTAAATAAAATCATCGGAAAACTATATTCTTTGTAACTTTTCGAAATGCAAGTTTAGGCCAAACAATTATAATATATTATACACTAGTTTATACTAGTTTCGGTCAAAATTCAAATTTAATCGGGGACTGTTTGAAATGATTCGAAACTTCACATATCATTTATATATTTCACGAGGGAAGGATATAATGGAAGTCCATGCAAAAACGCATCGGACAATTAGATTTTATAAAACTTTTTGAAATGCATGTTTCGGTCAAAAATCATAGTATATTATTATACACTAGTTTCGGTCAAAAAAATAAAATTTAATTGGGGACTATTTGAAATGATACGAGACTTTTTAGATCATTTATATATGTTAAGAAGGAAGGTTATGTTGGAAGTCCATGCAAAAAAATAATCTGAAAATTTGATTCTATGAAACTTTTCGCAATGCAAGTTTCTACCAAAAAATCATAATATATTATACACCAGTTTATACTAGTATCGGTCAAAAATCAAATTAAATCGGGGACTATTCGAAATGATTCGAAACTTCGCATATCATTTAAATATTTTACGAGGGAAGGTTATCATTGAAGTCCATGCAAAAAATCATATGAAAATTAGATTCTATGAAACTTTTCGAAATGCAAGTTTCTTTCAAAAATCATAGTCTATTATACACTAGTTTCGGTCAATAAAATCAAATTTAATTGGGGATTACTTGAAATGATACGTGACTTTTCAGATCATTTAATATGTTAAGAGGGGAGGTCATGATGGAAGTCCATTCACAAAAATCATCGGAAAACTATATTCTTTGAAACTTTTAAATATGCAAGTTTCGGTCAAACAATTATAATATATTATACACTTGTTTATACTAGTTTCGGTCAAAAATCAAATTTAATCGGGGACTTTTTGAAATGATTCGAAACTTCACATATCATTTATATATTTCACGAGGGAAGGATATAATGGAAGTCCATGCAAAAACTCATCGAAAAATTAGATTTTATAAAACTTTTTGAAATGCATGTTTCGGTCAAAAATCATAGTATATTATTATACACTAGTTTCTGTCAAAAAAATAAAATTTAATTGGGGACTATTTGAAATGATACGAGACTTTTTAGATCATTTATATATGTTAAGAGGGAAGGTTATGATGGAAGTCCATGCAAAAAAATAATCTGAAAATTTGATTCTATGAAACTTTTCGCAATGCAAGTTTCTACCAAAAAATCATAATATATTATACACCAGTTTATACTAGTTTCGGTCAAAAATCAAATTAAATCGGGGACTATTCGAAATGATTCGAAACATCGCATATCATTTATATATTTTACGAGGGAAGGTTATCATGGAAGTCCATGCAAAAAATCATATGAATATTAGATTCTATGAAACTTTTCGAAATGCAAGTTTCTTTCAAAAATCATAGTATATTATACACTAGTTTCGGTAAAAAAACAAATTTAATTGGGGACTATTTGAAATGATACGAGACTTTTCAGATCATTTATATATGTTAAGAGGGAAGGTTATGATGGAAGTTCATGCAAAAAAATCATCAGAAAACTGGATTCTATGAAACTTTTCGAAATGCAAGTTTCGGTAAAAAAATCCTAATATATTATACACTAGTTTATACTAGTTTCGGTCAAAAATATGATTAAATCGAAGACTATTCGAAATGATACGAAACTTCACATATCATTTATATATTTTACGAGGGAAGGTTATCATGGAAGTCCATTTAAAAAATCATCGGAAAATTAGTTTCTATGAATCTTTTCGAAATGCAAGTTTTGTTCAAAAATCATATTATATTATACACTAGTTTCGGTCAAAAAAATCAAATTTAGTTGGGGATTACTTGAAATGATACATGACTTTTCAGATCATTTAATATGTTAAGAGGGAGGTTATGATGGAAGTCCATTCACAAAAATCATCGGAAAACTAGATTCTTTGAAATTTTTCGAAATGCAAGTTTCGGCCAAACAATTATAATATATTATACACTAGTTTATACTAGTTTCGGTCAAAAATTAAATTAAATCGGGGACTGGTTGAAATGATTCGAAACTTCACATATCATTTATATATTTCATGAGGGAAGGATATAATGGAAGTCCATGCAAAAACTCATCGGAAAATTAGATTTTATAAAACTTTTTGAAATGCATGTTTCGGTCAAAAATCATAGTATATTATTATACACTAGTTTCTGTCAAAAAAATAAAATTTAATTGGGGACTATTTGAAATGATACGAGACTTTTTAGATCATTTATATATGTTAAGAGGGAAGGTTATGATGGAAGTCCATGCAAAAAAATAATCTGAAAATTTGATTCTATGAAACTTTTCGAAATGCAAATTTCTACCAAAAAATCATAATATATTATACACTAGTTTATACTAGTTTCGTTCAAAAATCAAATTAAATCGGGGACTATTCGAAATGATTCGAAACTTCGCATATCATTTATATATTTTACGAGGGAAGGTTATCATGGAAGTCCATGCAAAAATTCATATGAAAATTAGAATCTATGAAACTTTTCGAAATGCATGTTTCGGTCAAAAATCATAGTATATTATACACAAGTTTCGGTCAAAAAAATCAAATTTAATTGGGGATTACTTGAAATGATACGTGACTTTTCAGATCATTTAATATCTTAAGAGGGGAGGTTATGATAGAAGTCCATTAAATAAAATCATCGGAAAACTATATTCTTTGTAACTTTTCGAAATGCAAGTTTAGGCCAAACAATTATAATATATTATACACTAGTTTATACTAGTTTCGGTCAAAATTCAAATTTAATCGGGGACTGTTTGAAATGATTCGAAACTTCACATATCATTTATATATTTCACGAGGGAAGGATATAATGGAAGTCCATGCAAAAACGCATCGGACAATTAGATTTTATAAAACTTTTTGAAATGCATGTTTCGGTCAAAAATCATAGTATATTATTATACACTAGTTTCGGTCAAAAAAATAAAATTTAATTGGGGACTATTTGAAATGATACGAGACTTTTTAGATCATTTATATATGTTAAGAAGGAAGGTTATGTTGGAAGTCCATGCAAAAAAATAATCTGAAAATTTGATTCTATGAAACTTTTCGCAATGCAAGTTTCTACCAAAAAATCATAATATATTATACACCAGTTTATACTAGTTTCGGTCAAAAATCAAATTAAATCGGGGACTATTCGAAATGATTCGAAACATCGCATATCATTTATATATTTTACGAGGGAAGGTTATCATGGAAGTCCATGCAAAAAATCATATGAAAATTAGATTCTATGAAACTTTTCGAAATGCAAGTTTCTTTCAAAAATCATAGTATATTATACACTAGTTTCGGTAAAAGAACAAATTTAATTGGGGACTATTTGAAATGATACGAGACTTTTCAGATCATTTATATATGTTAAGAGGGAAGGTTATGATGGAAGTTCATGCAAAAAAATCATCAGAAAACTGGATTCTATGAAACTTTTCGAAATGCAAGTTTCGGTAAAAAAATCCTAATATATTATACACTAGTTTATACTAGTTTCGGTCAAAAATATGATTAAATCGAAGACTATTCGAAATGATACGAAACTTCACATATCATTTATATATTTTACGTGGGAAGGTTATCATGGAAGTCCATTCAAAAAATCATCGGAAAATTAGTTTCTATGAATCTTTTCGAAATGCAAGTTTTGTTCAAAAATCATATTATATTATACACTAGTTTCGGTCAAAAAAATCAAATTTAATTGGGGATTACTTGAAATGATACGAGACTTTTCAGATCATTTAATATGTTAAGAGGGAGGTTATGATGGAAGTCCATTCACAAAAATCATCGGAAAACTAGATTCTTTGAAATTTTTCGAAATGCAAGTTTCGGCCAAACAATTATAATATATTATACACTAGTTTATACTAGTTTCGGTCAAAAATAAAATTAAATCGGGGACTGTTTGAAATGATTCGAAACTTCACATATCATTTATATATTTCATGAGGGAAGGATATAATGGAAATCCATGCAAAAACTCATCGGAAAATTAGATTTTATAAAACTTTTTGAAATGCATGTTTCGGTCAAAAATCATAGTATATTATTATACACTAGTTTCTGTCAAAAAAATAAAATTTAATTGGGGACTATTTGAAATGATACGAGACTTTTTAGATCATTTATATATGTTAAGAGGGAAGGTTATGATGGAAGTCCATGCAAAAAAATAATCTGAAAATTTGATTCTATGAAACTTTTCGAAATGCAAGTTTCTACCAAACAATCATAATATATTATACACTAGTTTATACTAGTTTCGTTCAAAAATCAAATTAAATCGGGGACTATTCGAAATGATTTGAAACTTCGCATATCATTTATATATTTTACGAGGGAAGGTTATCATGGAAGTCCATGCAAAAATTCATATGAAAATTAGATTCTATGAAACTTTTCGAAATACATGTTTCGGTCAAAAATCATAGTATATTATACACTAGTTTCGGTCAAAAAAATCAAATTTAATTGGGGATTACTTGAAATGATACGTGACTTTTCAGATCATTTAATATGTTAAGAGGGGAGGTTATGATAGAAGTCCATTCAATAAAATCATCGGAAAACTATATTCTTTGAAACTTTTCGAAATGCAAGTTTCGGCCAAACAATTATAATATATTATACACTAGTTTATACTAGTTTCGGTCAAAAAATCAAATTTAATCGGGGACTGTTTGAAATGATTCGAAACTTCACATATCATTTATATATTTCACGAGGGAAGGATATAATGGAAGTCCATGCAAAAACTCATCGGAAAATTAGATTTTATAAAACTTTTTGAAATGCATGTTTCGGTCAAAAATCATAGTATATTATTATACACTAGTTTCGGTCAAAAAAATAAAATTTAATTGGGGACTATTTGAAATGATACGAGACTTTTTAGATCATTTATATATGTTAAGAAGGAAGGTTATGATGGAAGTCCATGCAAAAAAATAATCTGAAAATTTGATTCTATGAATCTTTTCGCAATGCAAGTTTCTACCAAAAAATCATAATATATTATACACTAGTTTATACTAGTTTCGGTCAAAAATCAAATTAAATCGGGGACTATTCAAAATGATTCGAAAATCGCATATCATTATATATTTTACGAGGGAAGGTTATCATGGAAGTCCATGCAAAAAATCATATGAAAATTAGATTCTATGAAATTTTTCGAAATGCAAGTTTCTTTCAAAAATCATAGTATATTATACACTAGTTTCGGTAAAAAAACAAATTTAATTGGGGACTATTTGAAATGATACGAGACTTTTCAGATCATTTATATATGTTAAGAGGGAAGGTTATGATGGAAGTTCATGCAAAAAAATCATCAGAAAACTGGATTCTATGAAACTTTTCGAAATGCAAGTTTCGGTAAAAAAATCCTAATATATTATACACTAGTTAATACTAGTTTTGGTCAAAAATATGATTAAATCGAAGACTATTCGAAATGATACGAAACTTCACATATCATTTATATATTTTACGAGGGAAGGTTATCATGGAAGTCCATTCAAAAAATCATCGGAAAATTAGTTTCTATGAATCTTTTCGAAATGCAAGTTTTGTTCAAAAATCATATTATATTATACACTAGTTTCGGTCAAAAAAATCAAATTTAATTGGGGATTACTTGAAATGATACGAGACTTTTCAGATCATTTAATATGTTAAGAGGGAGGTTATGATGGAAGTCCATTCACAAAAATCATCGGAAAACTAGATTCTTTGAAATTTTTCGAAATGCAAGTTTCGGCCAAACAATTATAATATATTATACACTAGTTTATACTAGTTTCGGTCAAAAATAAAATTAAATCGGGGACTGTTTGAAATGATTCGAAACTTCACATATCATTTATATATTTCATGAGGGAAGGATATAATGGAAGTCCATGCAAAAACTCATCGGAAAATTAGATTTTATAAAACTTTTTGAAATGCATGTTTCGGTCAAAAATCATAGTATATTATTATACACTAGTTTCTGTCAAAAAAATAAATTTTAATTGGGGACTATTTGAAATGATACGAGACTTTTTAGATCATTTATATATGTTAAGAGGGAAGGTTATGATGGAAGTCCATGCAAAAAAATAATCTGAAAATTTGATTCTATGAAACTTTTCGAAATGCAAGTTTCTACCAAAAAATCATAATATATTATACACAAGTTTATACTAGTTTCGTTCAAAAATCAAATTAAATCGGGGACTATTCGAAATGATTCGAAACTTCGCATATCATATATATATTTTACGAGGGAAGGTTATCATGGAAGTCCATGCAAAAATTCATATGAAAATTAGATTCTATGAAACTTTTCGAAATGCATGTTTCGGTCAAAAATCATTGTATATTATACACTAGTTTCGGTCAAAAAAATCAAATTTAATTGGGGATTACTTGAAATGATACGTGACTTTTCAGATCATTTAATATGTTAAGAGGGGAGGTTATGATAGAAGTCCATTCAATAAAATCATCGGAAAACTATATTCTTTGATACTTTTCGAAATGCAAGTTTCGGCCAAACAATTATAATATATTATACACTAGTTTATGCTAGTTTCGGTCAAAAATCAAATTTAATCGGGGACTGTTTGAAATGATTCGAAACTTCACATATCATTTATATATTTCACGAGGGAAGGATATAATGGAAGTCCATGCAAAAACTCATCGGAAAATTAGATTTTATAAAACTTTTTGAAATGCATGTTTCGGTCAAAAATCATAGTATATTATTATACACTAGTTTCGGTCAAAAAAATAAAATTTAATTGGGGACTATTTGAAATGATACGAGACTTTTTAGATCATTTATATATGTTAATTAGGAAGGTTATGATGGAAGTCCATGCAAAAAAATAATCTGAAAATTTGATTCTATGAAACTTTTCGCAATGCAATTTCCACCAAAAAATCATAATATATTATACACCAGTTTATACTAGTTTCGGTCAAAAATCAAATTAAATCGGGGACTATTCGAAATGATTCGAAACTTCGCATATCATTTATATATTTTACGAGGGAAGGTTATCATGGAAGTCCATGCAAAAAATCATATGAAAATTAGATTCTATGAAACTTTTCGAAATGCAAGTTTCTTTCAAAAATCATACTATTTTATACACTAGTTTCGGTAAAAAAACAAATTTAATTGGGGACTATTTGAAATGATACGAGACTTTTCAGATCATTTATATATGTTAAGAGGGAATGTTATGATGGAAGTTCATGCAAAAAAATCATCAGAAAACTGGATTCTATGAAACTTTTCGAAATGCAAGTTTCGGTAAAAAAATCCTAAAATATTATACACTAGTTTATACTAGTTTCGGTCAAAAATATGATTAAATCGAAGACTATTCGAAATGATACGAAACTTCACATATCATTTATATATTTTACGAGGGAAGGTTATCATGGAAGTCCATTCAAGAAATCTTCGGAAAATTAGTTTCTATGAATCATTTCGAAATGCAAGTTTTGTTCAAAAATCATATTATATTATACACTAGTTTCGGTCAAAAAAATCAAATTTAATTGGGGATTACTTGAAATGATACGAGACTTTTCAGATCATTTAATATGTTAAGAGGGAGGTTATGACGGAAGTCCATTCACAAAAATCATCGGAAAACTAGGTTCTTTGAAATTTTTCGAAATGCAAGTTTCGGCCAAACAATTATAATATATTATACACTAGTTTATACTAGTTTCGGTCAAAAATAAAATTAAATCGGGGACTGTTTGAAATGATTCGAAACTTCACATATCATTTATATATTTCATGAGGGAAGGATATAATGGAAATCCATGCAAAAACTCATCGGAAAATTAGATTTTATAAAACTTTTTGAAATGCATGTTTCGGTCAAAAATCATAGTATATTATTATACACTAGTTTCTGTCAAAAAAATAAAATTTAATTGGGGACTATTTGAAATGATACGAGACTTTTTAGATCATTTATATATGTTAAGAGGGAAGGTTATGATGGAAGTCCATGCAAAAAAATAATCTGAAAATTTGATTCTATGAAACTTTTCGAAATGCAAGTTTCTACCAAAAAATCATAATATATTATACACTAGTTTATACTAGTTTCGTTCAAAAATCAAATTAAATCGGGGACTATTCGAAATGATTTGAAACTTCGCATATCATTTATATATTTTACGAGGGAAGGTTATCATGGAAGTCCATGCAAAAATTCATATGAAAATTAGATTCTATGAAACTTTTCGAAATGCATGTTTCGGTCAAAAATCATAGTATATTATACACTAGTTTCGGTCAAAAAAATCAAATTTAATTGGGGATTACTTGAAATGATACGTGACTTTTCAGATCATTTAATATGTTAAGAGGGGAGGTTATGATAGAAGTCCATTCAATAAAATCATCGGAAAACTATATTCTTTGAAACTTTTCGAAATGCAAGTTTCGGCCAAACAATTATAATATATTATACACTAGTTTATACTAGTTTCGGTCAAAAAATCAAATTTAATCGGGGACTGTTTGAAATGATTCGAAACTTCACATATCATTTATATATTTCACGAGGGAAGGATATAATGGAAGTCCATGCAAAAACTCATCGGAAAATTAGATTTTATAAAACTTTTTGAAATGCATGTTTCGGTCAAAAATCATAGTATATTATTATACACTAGTTTCGGTCAAAAAAATAAAATTTAATTGGGGACTATTTGAAATGATACGAGACTTTTTAGATCATTTATATATGTTAAGAAGGAAGGTTATGATGGAAGTCCATGCAAAAAAATAATCTGAAAATTTGATTCTATGAATCTTTTCGCAATGCAAGTTTCTACCAAAAAATCATAATATATTATACACTAGTTTATACTAGTTTCGGTCAAAAATCAAATTAAATCGGGGACTATTCAAAATGATTCGAAAATCGCATATCATTATATATTTTACGAGGGAAGGTTATCATGGAAGTCCATGCAAAAAATCATATGAAAATTAGATTCTATGAAATTTTTCGAAATGCAAGTTTCTTTCAAAAATCATAGTATATTATACACTAGTTTCGGTAAAAAAACAAATTTAATTGGGGACTATTTGAAATGATACGAGACTTTTCAGATCATTTATATATGTTAAGAGGGAAGGTTATGATGGAAGTTCATGCAAAAAAATCATCAGAAAACTGGATTCTATGAAACTTTTCGAAATGTAAGTTTCGGTAAAAAAATCCTAATATATTATACACTAGTTTATACTAGTTTTGGTCAAAAATATGATTAAATCGAAGACTATTCGAAATGATACGAAACTTCACATATCATTTATATATTTTACGAGGGAAGGTTATCATGGAAGTCCATTCAAAAAATCATCGGAAAATTAGTTTCTATGAATCTTTTCGAAATGCAAGTTTTGTTCAAAAATCATATTATATTATACACTAGTTTCGGTCAAAAAAATCAAATTTAATTGGGGATTACTTGAAATGATACGAGACTTTTCAGATCATTTAATATGTTAAGAGGGAGGTTATGATGGAAGTCCATTCACAAAAATCATCGGAAAACTAGATTCTTTGAAATTTTTCGAAATGCAAGTTTCGGCCAAACAATTATAATATATTATACACTAGTTTATACTAGTTTCGGTCAAAAATAAAATTAAATCGGGGACTGTTTGAAATGATTCGAAACTTCACATATCATTTATATATTTCATGAGGGAAGGATATAATGGAAGTCCATGCAAAAACTCATCGGAAAATTAGATTTTATAAAACTTTTTGAAATGCATGTTTCGGTCAAAAATCATAGTATATTATTATACACTAGTTTCTGTCAAAAAAATAAAATTTAATTGGGGACTATTTGAAATGATACGAGACTTTTTAGATCATTTATATATGTTAAGAGGGAAGGTTATGATGGAAGTCCATGCAAAAAAATAATCTGAAAATTTGATTCTATGAAACTTTTCGAAATGCAAGTTTCTACCAAAAAATCATAATATATTATACACAAGTTTATACTAGTTTCGTTCAAAAATCAAATTAAATCGGGGACTATTCGAAATGATTCGAAACTTCGCATATCATATATATATTTTACGAGGGAAGGTTATCATGGAAGTCCATGCAAAAATTCATATGAAAATTAGATTCTATGAAACTTTTCGAAATGCATGTTTCGGTCAAAAATCATTGTATATTATACACTAGTTTCGGTCAAAAAAATCAAATTTAATTGGGGATTACTTGAAATGATACGTGACTTTTCAGATCATTTAATATGTTAAGAGGGGAGGTTATGATAGAAGTCCATTCAATAAAATCATCGGAAAACTATATTCTTTGATACTTTTCGAAATGCAAGTTTCGGCCAAACAATTATAATATATTATACACTAGTTTATGCTAGTTTCGGTCAAAAATCAAATTTAATCGGGGACTGTTTGAAATGATTCGAAACTTCACATATCATTTATATATTTCACGAGGGAAGGATATAATGGAAGTCCATGCAAAAATTCATCGGAAAATTAGATTTTATAAAACTTTTTGAAATGCATGTTTCGGTCAAAAATCATAGTATATTATTATACACTAGTTTCGGTCAAAAAAATAAAATTTAATTGGGGACTATTTGAAATGATACGAGACTTTTTAGATCATTTATATATGTTAATTAGGAAGGTTATGATGGAAGTCCATGCAAAAAAATAATCTGAAAATTTGATTCTATGAAACTTTTCGCAATGCAAGTTTCCACCAAAAAATCATAATATATTATACACCAGTTTATACTAGTTTCGGTCAAAAATCAAATTAAATCGGGGACTATTCGAAATGATTCGAAACTTCGCATATCATTTATATATTTTACGAGGGAAGGTTATCATGGAAGTCCATGCAAAAAATCATATGAAAATTAGATTCTATGAAACTTTTCGAAATGCAAGTTTCTTTCAAAAATCATACTATTTTATACACTAGTTTCGGTAAAAAAACAAATTTAATTGGGGACTATTTGAAATGATACGAGACTTTTCAGATCATTTATATATGTTAAGAGGGAATGTTATGATGGAAGTTCATGCAAAAAAATCATCAGAAAACTGGATTCTATGAAACTTTTCGAAATGCAAGTTTCGGTAAAAAAATCCTAAAATATTATACACTAGTTTATACTAGTTTCGGTCAAAAATATGATTAAATCGAAGACTATTCGAAATGATACGAAACT
This sequence comes from Lathyrus aphaca, assembly GCA_963966055.1. Lineage (NCBI taxonomy): Eukaryota > Viridiplantae > Streptophyta > Magnoliopsida > Fabales > Fabaceae > Lathyrus > Lathyrus aphaca. The sequence continues at coordinate 500,632,070 of OZ014525.1, forward strand.
TCACATATCATTTATATATTTTACGAGGGAAGGTTATCATGGAAGTCCATTCAAGAAATCTTCGGAAAATTAGTTTCTATGAATCATTTCGAAATGCAAGATTTGTTCAAAAATCATATTATATTATACACTAGTTTCGGTCAAAAAAATCAAATTTAATTGGGGATTACTTGAAATGATACGAGATTTTTCAGATCATTTAATATGTTAAGAGGGAGGTTATGATGGAAGTCCATTCACAAAAATCATCGGAAAACTAGATTCTTTGAAATTTTTCGAAATGCAAGTTTCGGCCAAACAATTATAATATATTATACACTAGTTTATACTAGTTTCGGTCAAAAATAAAATTAAATCGGGGACTGTTTGAAATGATTCGAAACTTCACATATCATTTATATATTTCATGAGGGAAGGATATAATGGAAGTCCATGCAAAAACTCATCGGAAAATTAGATTTTATAAAACTTTTTGAAATGCATGTTTCGGTCAAAAATCATAGTATATTATTATACACTAGTTTCTGTCAAAAAAATAAAATTTAGTTGGGGACTATTTGAAATGATACGAGACTTTTTAGATCATTTATATATGTTAAGAGGGAAGGTTATGATGGAAGTCCATGCAAAAAAATAATCTGAAAATTTGATTCTATGAAACTTTTCGAAATGCAAGTTTCTACCAAAAAATCATAATATATTATACACAAGTTTATACTAGTTTCGTTCAAAAATCAAATTAAATCGGGGACTATTCGAAATGATTCGAAACTTCGCATATCATTTATATATTTTACGAGGGAAGGTTATCATGGAAGTCCATGCAAAAATTCATATGAAAATTAGATTCTATGAAACTTTTCGAAATGCATGTTTCGGTCAAAAATCATTGTATATTATACACTAGTTTCGGTCAAAAAAATCAAATTTAATTGGGGATTACTTGAAATGATACGTGACTTTTCAGATCATTTAATATGTTAAGAGGGGAGGTTATGATAGAAGTCCATTCAATAAAATCATCGGTAAACTATATTCTTTGATACTTTTCGAAATGCAAGTTTCGGCCAAACAATTATAATATATTATACACTAGTTTATGCTAGTTTCGGTCAAAAATCAAATTTAATCGGGGACTGTTTGAAATGATTCGAAACTTCACATATCATTTATATATTTCACGAGGGAAGGATATAATGGAAGTCCATGAAAAAACTCATCGGAAAATTAGATTTTATAAAACTTTTTGAAATGCATGTTTCGGTCAAAAATCATAGTATATTATTATACACTAGTTTCTGTCAAAAAATAAAATTTAATTGGGGACTATTTGAAATGATACAAGACTTTTTAGATCATTTATATATGTTAAGAGGGAAGGTTATGATGGAAGTCCATGCAAAAAAATAATCTGAAAATTTGATTCTATGAAACTTTTCGAAATGCAAGTTTCTACCAAAAAATCATAATATATTATACACAAGTTTATACTAGTTTCGTTCAAAAATCAAATTAAATCGGGGACTATTCGAAATGATTCGAAACTTCGCATATCATTTATATATTTTACGAGGGAAGGTTATCATGGAAGTCCATGCAAAAATTCATATGAAAATTAGATTCTATGAAACTTTTCGAAATGCATGTTTCGGTCAAAAATCATTGTATATTATACACTAGTTTCGGTCAAAAAAATCAAATTTAATTGGGGATTACTTGAAATGATACGTGACTTTTCAGATCATTTAATATGTTAAGAGGGGAGGTTATGATAGAAGTCCATTCAATAAAATCATCGGAAAACTATATTCTTTGATACTTTTCGAAATGCAAGTTTCGGCCAAACAATTATAATATATTATACACTAGTTTATGCTAGTTTCGGTCAAAAATCAAATTTAATCGGGGACTGTTTGAAATGATTCGAAACTTCACATATCATTTATATATTTCACGAGGGAAGGATATAATGGAAGTCCATGCAAAAACTCATCGGAAAATTAGATTTTATAAAACTTTTTGAAATGCATGTTTCGATCAAAAATCATAGTATATTATTATACACTAGTTTTTGTCAAAAAAATAAAATTTAATTGGGGACTATTTGAAATGATACGAGACTTTTTAGATCATTTATATATGTTAAGAGGGAAGGTTATGATGGAAGTCCATGCAAAAAAATAATCTGAAAATTTGATTCTATGAAACTTTTCGAAATGCAAGTTTCTACCAAAAAATCATAATATATTATACACAAGTTTATACTAGTTTCGTTCAAAAATCAAATTAAATCGGGGACTATTCGAAATGATTCGAAACTTCGCATATCATTTATATATTTTACGAGGGAAGGTTATCATGGAAGTCCATGCAAAAATTCATATGAAAATTAGATTCTATGAAACTTTTCGAAATGTATGTTTCGGTCAAAAATCATTGTATATTATACACTAGTTTCGGTCAAAAAAATCAAATTTAATTGGGGATTACTTGAAATGATACGTGACTTTTCAGATCATTTAATATGTTAAGAGGGGAGGTTATGATAGAAGTCCATTCAATAAAATCATCGGAAAACTATATTCTTTGATACTTTTCGAAATGCAAGTTTCGGCCAAACAATTATAATATATTATACACTAGTTTATGCTAGTTTCGGTCAAAAATCAAATTTAATCGGGGACTGTTTGAAATGATTCGAAACTTCACATATCATTTATATATTTCACGAGGGAAGGATATAATGGAAGTCCATGCAAAAACTCATCGGAAAATTAGATTTTATAAAACTTTTTGAAATGCATGTTTCGGTCAAAAATCATAGTATATTATTATACACTAGTTTCGGTCAAAAAAATAAAATTTAATTGGGGACTATTTGAAATGATACGAGACTTTTTAGATCATTTATATATGTTAAGTAGGAAGGTTATGATGGAAGTCCATGCAAAAAAATAATCTGAAAATTTGATTCTATGAAACTTTTCGCAATGCAAGTTTCCACCAAAAAATCTTAATATATTATACACCAGTTTATACTAGTTTCGGTCAAAAATCAAATTAAATCGGGGACTATTCGAAATGATTCGAAACTTCGCATATCATTTATATATTTTACGAGGGAAGGTTATCATGGAAGTCCATGCAAAAAATCATATGAAAATTAGATTCTATGAAACTTTTCGAAATGCAAGTTTCTTTCAAAAATCATAGTATATTATACACTAGTTTCGGTAAAAAAACAATTTTAATTGGGGACTATTTGAAATGATACGAGACTTTTCAGATCATTTATATATGTTAAGAGGGAAGGTTATGATGGAAGTTCATGCAAAAAAATCATCAGAAAACTGGATTCTATGAAACTTTTCGAAATGCAAGTTTCGGTAAAAAAATCCTAATATATTATATACTAGTTTATACTAGTTTCGGTCAAAAATATGATTAAATCGAAGACTATTCGAAATGATACGAAACTTCACATATCATTTATATATTTTACGAGGGAAGGTTATCATGGAAGTCCATTCAAAAAATCATCGGAAAATTAGTTTCTATGAATCTTTTCGAAATGCAAGTTTTGTTCAAAAATCATATTATATTATACACTAGTTTCGGTCAAAAAAATCAAATTTAATTGGGGATTACTTGAAATGATACGAGACTTTTCAGATCATTTAATATGTTAAGAGGGAGGTTATGATGGAAGTCCATTCACAAAAATCATCGGAAAACTAGATTCTTTGAAATTTTTCGAAATGCAAGTTTCGGCCAAACAATTATAATATATTATACACTAGTTTATACTAGTTTCGGTCAAAATTAAAATTAAATCGGGGACTGTTTGAAATGATTCGAAACTTCACATATCATTTATATATTTCATGAGGGAAGGATATAATGGAAGTCCATGCAAAAACTCATCGGAAAATTAGATTTTATAAAACTTTTTGAAATGCATGTTTCGGTCAAAAATCATAGTATATTATTATACACTAGTTTCTGTCAAAAAAATAAAATTTAATTGGGGACTATTTGAAATGATACGAGACTTTTTAGATCATTTATATATGTTAAGAGGGAAGGTTATGATGGAAGTCCATGCAAAAAAATAATCTGAAAATTTGATTCTATGAAACTTTTCGAAATGCAAGTTTCTACCAAAAAATCATAATATATTATACACTAGTTTATACTAGTTTCGTTCAAAAATCAAATTAAATCGGGGACTATTCGAAATGATTCGAAAATTCGCATATCATTTATATATTTTACGAGGGAAGGTTATCATGGAAGTCCATGCAAAAATTCATATGAAAATTAGATTCTATGAAACTTTTCGAAATGCATGTTTCGGTCAAAAATCATAGTATATTATACACTAGTTTCGGTCAAAAAAATCAAATTTAATTGGGGATTACTTGAAATGATACGTGACTTTTCAGATCATTTAATATGTTAAGAGGGGAGGTTATGATAGAAGTCCATTCAATAAAATCATCGGAAAACTATATTCTTTGAAACTTTTCGAAATGCAAGTTTCGGCCAAACAATTATAATATATTATACACTAGTTTATACTAGTTTCGGTCAAAATTCAAATTTAATCGGGGACTGTTTGAAATGATTCGAAACTTCACATATCATTTATATATTTCACGAGGGAAGGATATAATGGAAGTCCATGCAAAAACTCATCGGAAAATTAGATTTTATAAAACTTTTTGAAATGCATGTTTCGGTCAAAAATCATAGTATATTATTATACACTAGTTTCGGTCAAAAAAATAAAATTTAATTGGGGACTATTTGAAATGATACGAGACTTTTGAGATCATTTATATATGTTAAGAAGGAAGGTTATGATGGAAGTCCATGCAAAAAAATAATCTGAAAATTTGATTCTATGAATCTTTTCGCAATGCAAGTTTCTACCAAAAAATCATAATATATTATACACCAGTTTATACTAGTTTCGGTCAAAAATCAAATTAAATCGGGGACTATTCGAAATGATTCGAAACTTCGCATATCATTTATATATTTTACGAGGGAAGGTTATCATGGAAGTCCATGCAAAAAATCATATGAAAATTAGATTCTATGAAACTTTTCGAAATGCAAGTTTCTTTCAAAAATCATAGTATATTATACACTAGTTTCGGTAAAAAAACAAATTTAATTGGGGACTATTTGAAATGATATGAGACTTTTCAGATCATTTATATATGTTAAGAGGGAAGGTTATGATGGAAGTTCATGCAAAAAAATCATCAGAAAATTGGATTCTATGAAACTTTTCGAAATGCAAGTTTCGGTAAAAAAATCCTAATATATTATATACTAGTTTATACTAGTTTCGGTCAAAAATATGATTAAATCGAAGACTATTCGAAATGATACGAAACTTCACATATCATTTATATATTTTACGAGGGAAGGTTATCATGGAAGTCCATTCAAAAAATTATCGGAAAATTAGTTTCTATGAATCTTTTCGAAATGCAAGTTTTGTTCAAAAATCATATCATATTATACACTAGTTTCGGTCAAAAACATCAAATTTAATTGGGGATTACTTGAAATGATACGAGACTTTTCAGATCATTTAATATGTTAAGAGGGAGGTTATGATGGAAGTCCATTCATAAAAATCATCGGAAATCTAGATTCTTTGAAATTTTTCGAAATGCAAGTTTCGGCCAAACAATTATAATATATTATACACTTGTTTATACTAGTTTCGGTCAAAAATAAAATTAAATCGGGGACTGTTTGAAATGATTCGAAACTTCACATATCATTTATATATTTCATGAGGGAAGGAAATAATGGAAGTCCATGCAAAAACTCATCGGAAAATTAGATTTTATAAAACTTTTTGAAATGCATGTTTCGGTCAAAAATCATAATATATTATTATACACTAGTTTCTGTCAAAAAAATAAAATTTAATTGGGGACTATTTGAAATGATACGAGACTTTTTAGATCATTTATATATGTTAAGAGGGAAGGTTATGATGGAAGTCCATGCAAAAAAATAATCTGAAAATTTGATTCTATGAAACTTTTCGAAATGCAAGTTTCTACCAAAAAATCATAATATATTATACACTAGTTTATACTAGTTTCGTTCAAAAATCAAATTAAATCGGGGACTATTCGAAATGATTCGAAACTTCGCATATCATTTATATATTTTACGAGGGAAGGTTATCATGGAAGTCCATGCAAAAATTCATATGAAAATTAGACTCTATGAAACTTTTCGAAATGCATGTTTCGGTCAAAAATCATAGTATATTATACACTAGTTTCGGTCAAAAAAATCAAATTTAATTGGGGATTACTTGAAATGATACGTGACTTTTCAGATCATTTAATATGTTAAGAGGGGAGGTTATGATTGAAGTCCATTCAATAAAATCATCGGAAAACTATATTCTTTGAAACTTTTCGAAATGCAAGTTTCGGCCAAACAATTATAATATATTATACACTAGTTTATACTAGTTTCGGTCAAAAATCAAATTTAATCGGGGACTGTTTGAAATGATTCGAAACTTCACATATAATTTATATATTTCACGAGGGAAGGATATAATGGAAGTCAATGCAAAAACTCATCGGAAAATTAGATTTTATAAAACTTTTTGAAATGCATGTTTCGGTAAAAAAATCATAGTATATTATTATACACTAGTTTCGGTCAAAAAAATAAAATTTAATTGGGGACTATTTGAAATGATACGAGACTTTTTAGATCATTTATATATGTTAAGAGGGAAGGTTATGATGGAAGTCCATGCAAAAAAATAATCTGAAAATTTGATTCTATGAAACTTTTTGCAATGCAAGTTTATACCAAAAAATCATAATATATTATACACTAGTTTATACTAGTTTCGGTCAAAAATATGATTAAATCGAAGACTATTCGAAATGATTCGAAACTTCGCATATCATTTATATATTTTACGAGGGAAGGTTATCATGGAAGTCCATTCAAAAAATCATCGGAAAATTAGTTTCTATGAAACTTTTCGAAATGCAAGTTTCGGTCAAAAATCATAATATATTATACACTAGTTTCGGTCAATAAAATCAAATTTAATTGGGGATTACTTGAAATGATACGTGACTTTTCAGATCATTTAATATGTTAAGAGGGGAGGTCAAGATGGAAGTCTATTCACAAAAATCATCGGAAAACTAGATTCTTTGAAACTTTTCGAAATGCAAGTTTCGGCCAAACAATTATAATATATTATACACTAGTTTATACTAGTTTCGGTCAAAAATAAAATTAAATCGGGGACTGTTTGAAATGATTTGAAACTTCACATATCATTTATATATTTCATGAGGGAAGGATATAATGGAAGTCCATGCAAAAACTTATCGGAAAATTAGATTTTATAAAACTTTTTGAAATGCATGTTTCGGTCAAAAATCATAGTATATTATTATACACTAGTTTCTGTCAAAAAAATAAAATTTAATTGGGGACTATTTGAAATGATACGAGACTTTTTAGATCATTTATATATGTTAAGAGGGAAGGTTATGATGGAAGCATGTGCAAAAAAATAATCTGAAAATTTGATTCTATGAAACTTTTCGAAATGCAAGTTTCTACCAAAAAATCATAATATATTATACACTAGTTTATACTAGTTTCGTTCAAAAATCAAATTAAATCGGGGACTATTCGAAATGATTCGAAACTTCGCATATCATTTATATATTTTACGAGGGAAGGTTATCATGGAAGTCCATGCAAAAATTCATATGAAAATTAGATTCTATGAAACTTTTCGAAATGCATGTTTCGGTCAAAAATCATAGTATATTATACACTAGTTTCGGTCAAAAAAATCAAATTTAATTGGGGATTTCTTGAAATGATACGTGACTTTTCAGATCATTTAATATGTTAAGAGGGGAGGTTATGATAGAAGTCCATTCAATAAAATCATCGGAAAACTATATTCTTTGAAACTTTTCGAAATGCAAGTTTCGGCCAAATAATTATAATATATTATACACTAGTTTATACTAGTTTCGGTCAAAGATCAAATTTAATCGGGGACTGTTTGAAATGATTCGAAACTTCACATATCATTTATATATTTCACGAGGGAAGGATAGAATGGAAGTCCATGCAAAAACTCATCGGAAAATTAGATTTTATAAAACTTTTTGAAATGCATGTTTCGGTCAAAAATCATAGTATATTATTATACACTAGTTTCGGTCAAAAAAATAAAATTTAATTGGGGACTATTTGAAATGATACGAGACTTTTGAGATCATTTATATATGTTAAGAAGGAAGGTTATGATGGAAGTCCATGCAAAAAAATAATCTGAAAATTTGATTCTATGAATCTTTTCGCAATGCAAGTTTCTACCAAAAAATCATAATATATTATACACCAGTTTATACTAGTTTCGGTCAAAAATCAAATTAAATCGGGGACTATTCGAAATGATTCGAAACTTCGCATATCATTTATATATTTTACGAGGGAAGGTTATCATGGAAGTCCATGCAAAAAATCATATGAAAATTAGATTCTATGAAACTTTTCGAAATGCAAGTTTCTTTCAAAAATCATAGTATGTTATACACTAGTTTCGGTAAAAAAACAAATTTAATTGGGGACTATTTGAAATGATACGAGACTTTTCAGATCATTTATATATGTTAAGAGGGAAGGTTATGATGGAAGTTCATGCAAAAAAATCATCAGAAAACTGGATTCTATGAAACTTTTCGAAATGCAAGTTTCGGTAAAAAAATCCTAATATATTATATACTAGTTTATACTAGTTTCGGTCAAAAATATGATTAAATCGAAGACTATTCGAAATGATACGAAACTTCACATATCATTTATATATTTTACGAGGGAAGGTTATCATGGAAGTCCATTCAAAAAATCATCGGAAAATTAGTTTCTATGAATCTTTTCGAAATGCAAGTTTTGTTCAAAAATCATATCATATTATACACTAGTTTCGGTCAAAAACATCAAATTTAATTGGGGATTACTTGAAATGATACGAGACTTTTCAGATCATTTAATATGTTAAGAGGGAGGTTATGATGGAAGTGCATTCACAAAAATCATCGGAAATCTAGATTCTTTGAAATTTTTCGAAATGCAAGTTTCGGCCAAACAATTATAATATATTATACACTTGTTTATACTAGTTTCGGTCAAAAATAAAATTAAATCGGGGACTGTTTGAAATGATTCGAAACTTCACATATCATTTATATATTTCATGAGGGAAGGAAATAATGGAAGTCCATGCAAAAACTCATCGGAAAATTAGATTTTATAAAACTTTTTGAAATGCATGTTTCGGTCAAAAATCATAATATATTATTATACACTAGTTTCTGTCAAAAAAATAAAATTTAATTGGGGACTATTTGAAATGATACGAGACTTTTTAGATCATTTATATATGTTAAGAGGGAAGGTTATGATGGAAGTCCATGCAAAAAAATAATCTGAAAATTTGATTCTATGAAACTTTTCGAAATGCAAGTTTCTACCAAAAAATTATAATATATTATACACTAGTTTATACTAGTTTCGTTCAAAAATCAAATTAAATCGGGGACTATTCGAAATGATTCGAAACTTCGCATATCATTTATATATTTTACGAGGGAAGGTTATCATGGAAGTCCATGCAAAAATTTATATGAAAATTAGACTCTATGAAACTTTTCGAAATGCATGTTTCGGTCAAAAATCATAGTATATTATACACTAGTTTCGGTCAAAAAAATCAAATTTAATTGGGGATTACTTGAAATGATACGTGACTTTTCAGATCATTTAATATGTTAAGAGGGGAGGTTATGATAGAAGTCCATTCAATAAAATCATCGGAAAACTATATTCTTTGAAACTTTTCGAAATGCAAGTTTCGGCCAAACAATTATAATATATTATACACTAGTTTATACTAGTTTCGGTCAAAAATCAAATTTAATCGGGGACTGTTTGAAATGATTCGAAACTTCACATATCATTTATATATTTCACGAGGGAAGGATATAATGGAAGTCCATGCAAAAACTCATCGGCAAATTAGATTTTATAAAACTTTTTGAAATGCAAGTTTCGGTCAAAAATCATAGTATATTATTATACACTAGTTTCGGTCAAAAAAATAAAATTTAATTGGGGACTATTTGAAATGATACGTGACTTTTTAGATCATTTATATATGTTAAGAGGGAAGGTTATGATGGAAGTCCATGCAGAAAAATAATCTGAAAATTTGATTCTATGAAACTTTTCGCAATGTAAGTTTCTACCAAAAAATCATAATATATTATACACCAGATTATACTAGTTTCGGTCAAAAATCAAATTAAATCGGGGACTATTCGAAATGATTCGAAACTTCGCATATCATTTATATATTTTACGAGGGAAGGTTATCATGGAAGTCCATGCAAAAAATCATATGAAAATTAGATTCTATGAAACTTTTCGAAATGCAAGTTTCTTTCAAAAATCATAGTATATTATACACTAGTTTCGGTAAAAAAACAAATTTAATTGGGGACTATTTGAAATGATACAAGACTTTTCAGATCATTTATATATGTTAAGAGGGAAGGTTATGATGGAAGTTCATGCAAAAAAATCATCAGAAAACTGGATTCTATGAAACTTTTCGAAATGCAAGTTTCGATAAAAAAATCCTAATATATTATACACTAGTTTATACTAGTTTCGGTCAAAAATATGATTAAATCGAAGACTATTCGAAATGATACGAAACTTCACATATAATTTATATATTTTACGAGGGAAGGTTATCATGGAAGTCCATTCAAAAACTCATCGGAAAATTAGTTTCTATGAATCTTTTCGAAATGCAAGTTTTGTTCAAGAATCATATTATATTATACACTAGTTTCGGTCAAAAAAATCAAATTTAATTGGGGATTACTTGAAATGATACGAGACTTTTCAGATCATTTAATATGTTAAGAGGGAGGTTATGATGGAAGTCCATTCACAAAAATCATCGGGAAACTAGATTCTTTGAAATTTTTCGAAATGCATGTTTCGGCCAAACAATTAAAATATATTATACACTAGTTTATACTAGTTTCGGTCAAAAATAAAATTAAATCGGGGACTGTTTGAAATGATTCGAAACTTCACATATCATTTATATATTTCACGAGGGAAGGATATAATGGAAGTCCATGCAAAAACTCATCGGCAAATTAGATTTTATAAAACTTTTTGAAATGCAAGTTTCGGTCAAAAATCATAGTATATTATTATACACTAGTTTCGGTCAAAAAAATAAAATTTAATTGGGGACTATTTGAAATGATACGTGACTTTTTAGATCATTTATATATGTTAAGAGGGAAGGTTATGATGGAAGTCCATGCAAAAAAATAATCTGAAAATTTGATTCTATGAAACTTTTCGAAATGCAAGTTTCTACCAAAAAATCATAATATATTATACACCAGTTTATACTAGTTTCGGTCAAAAATCAAATTAAACCGGGGACTATTCGAAATGATTCGAAACATCGCATATCATTTATATATTTTACGAGGGAAGGTTATCATGGAAGTCCATGCAAAAAATCATATGAAAATTAGATTCTATGAAACTTTTCGAAATGCAAGTTTCGGTCAAAAATCATAGTATATTATACACTAGTTTCGGTCAAAAAAATCAAATTTAATTGGGGATTACTTGAAATGATACGTGACTTTTCAGATCATTTAATATGTTAAGAGGGGAGGTTATGATAGAAGTCCATTTAATAAAATCATCGGAAAACTATATTCTTTGAAACTTTTCGAAATGCAAGTTTCGGCCAAACAATTATAATATATTATACACTAGTTTATACTAGTTTCGGTCAAAAATCAAATTTAATCGGGGACTGTTTGAAATGATTCGAAACTTCACATATCATTTATATATTTCACGAGGGAAGGATATAATGGAAGTCCATGCAAAAACTCATCGGCAAATTAGATTTTATAAAACTTTTTGAAATGCATGCTTCGGTCAAAAATCATAGTATATTATTATACACTAGTTTCGGTCAAAAAAATAAAATTTAATTGGGGACTATTTGAAATGATACGAGACTTTTTAGATCATTTATATATGTTAAGAGGGAAGGTTATGATGGAAGTCCATGCAAAAAAATAATCTGAAAATTTGATTCTATGAAACTTTTCGCAATGCAAGTTTATACCAAAAAATCTTAATATATTATACACCAGTTTATACTAGTTTCGGTCAAAAATCAAATTAAACCGGGGACTATTCGAAATGATTCGAAACATCGCATATCATTTATATATTTTACGAGGGAAGGTTATCATGGAAGTCCATGCAAAAAATCATATGAAAATTAGATTCTATGAAACTTTTCGAAATGCAAGTTTCGGTCAAAAATCATAGTATATTATACACTAGTTTCGGTCAATAAAATCAAATTTAATTGGGGATTACTTGAAATGATACGTGACTTTTCAGATCATTTAATATGTTAAGAGGGGAGGTCATGATGGAAGTCCATTCACAAAAATCATCGGAAAACTATTCTTTGAAACTTTTCGAAATGCAAGTTTCGGCCAAACAATTATAATATATTATACACTTGTTTTTACTAGTTTCGGTCAAAAATCAAATTTAATCGGGGACTGTTTGAAATGATTCGAAACTTCACATATCATTTATATATTTCACGAGGGAAGGATATAATGGAAGTCCATGCAAAAACTCATCGAAAAATTAGATTTTATAAAACTTTTTGAAATGCATGTTTCGGTCAAAAATCATAGTATATTATTATACACTAGTTTCGGTCAAAAAAATAAAATTTAATTGGGGACTATTTGAAATGATACGAGACTTTTTAGATCATTTATATATGTTAAGAGGGAAGGTTATGATGGAAGTCCATGCAAAAAAATAATCTGAAAATTTGATTCTATGAAACTTTTCGCAATGTAAGTTTCTACCAAAAAATCTTAATATATTATACACCAGATTATATTAGTTTCGGTCAAAAATCAAATTAAATCGGGGACTATTCGAAATGATTCGAAACATCGCATATCATTTATATATTTTACGAGGGAAGGTTATCATGGAAGTCCATGCAAAAAATCATATGAAAATTAGATTCTATGAAACTTTTCGAAATGCAAGTTTCTTTCAAAAATCATAGTATATTATACACTAGTTTCGGTAAAAAAAACAAATTTAATTGGGGACTATTTGAAATGATATGAGACTTTTCAGATCATTTATATATGTTAAGAGGGAAGGTTATGATGGAAGTTCATGCAAAAAAATCATCAGAAAACTGGATTCTATGAAACTTTTCGAAATGCAAGTTTCGGTAAAAAAATCCTAATATATTATACACTAGCTTATACTAGTTTCGGTCAAAAATATGATTAAATCGAAGACTATTCGAAATGATACGAAACTTCACATATCATTTATATATTTTACGAGGGAAGGTTATCATGGAAGTCCATTCAAAAACTCATCAGAAAATTAGTTTCTATGAATCTTTTCGAAATGCAAGTTTTGTTCAAAAATCATATTATATTATACACTAGTTTCGGTCAAAAAAATCAAATTTAATTGGGGATTACTTGAAATGATACGAGACATTTCAGATCATTTAATATGTTAAGAGGGAGGTTATGATGGAAGTCCATTCACAAAAATCATCGGAAAACTAGATTCTTTGAAATTTTTCGAAATGCAAGTTTCGGCCAAACAATTATAATATATTATACACTAGTTTATACTAGTTTCGGTCAAAAATAAAATTAAATCGGGGACTGTTTGAAATGATTCGAAACTTCACATATCATTTATATATTTCATGAGGGAAGGATATAATGGAAGTCCATGCAAAAACTCATCGGAAAATTAGATTTTATAAAACTTTTTGAAATGCATGTTTCGGTCAAAAATCATAGTATATTATTATATACTAGTTTCTGTCAAAAAAATAAAATTTAATTGGGGACTATTTGAAATGATACGAGACTTTTTAGATCATTTATATATGTTAAGAGGGAAGGTTATGATGGAAGTCCATGCAAAAAAATAATCTGAAAATTTGATTCTATGAAACTTTTCGAAATGCAAGTTTACTACCAAAAAATCATAATATATTATACACTAGTTTATACTAGTTTCGTTCAAAAATCAAATTAAATCGGGGACTATTCGAAATGATTCGAAAATTCGCATATCATTTATATATTTTACGAGGGAAGGTTATCATGGAAGTCCATGCAAAAATTCATATGAAAATTAGATTCTATGAAATTTTTCGAAATGCATGTTTCGGTCAAAAATCATAGTATATTATACACTAGTTTCGGTCAAAAAAATCAAATTTAATTGGGGATTACTTGAAATGATACGTGACTTTTCAGATCATTTAATATGTTAAGAGGGGAGGTTATGATAGAAGTCCATTCAATAAAATCATCGGAAAACTATATTCTTTGAAACTTTTCGAAATGCAAGTTTCGGCCAAACAATTATAATATATTATACACTAGTTTATACTAGTTTCGGTCAAAAATCAAATTTAATCGGGGACTGTTTGAAATGATTCGAAACTTCACATATCATTTATATATTTCACGAGGGAAGGATATAATGGAAGTCCATGCAAAAACTCATCGGAAAATTAGATTTTATAAAACTTTTTGAAATGCATGTTTCGGTCAAAAATCATAGTATATTATTATACACTAGTTTCGGTCAAAAAAATAAAAATTAATTGGGGACTATTTGAAATGATACGAGACTTTTTAGATCATTTATATATGTTAAGAAGGAAGGTTATGATGGAAGTCCATGCAAAAAAATAATCTGAAAATTTGATTCTATGAAACTTTTCGCAATGCAAGTTTCTACCAAAAAATCATAATATATTATACACCAGTTTATACTAGTTTCGGTCAAAAATCAAATTAAATCGGGGACTATTCGAAATGATTCGAAACATCGCATATCATTTATATATTTTACGAGGGAAGGTTATCATGGAAGTCCATGCAAAAAATCATATGAAAATTAGATTCTATGAAACTTTTCGAAATGCAAGTTTCTTTCAAAAATCATAATATATTATACACTAGTTTCGGTAAAAAAACAAATTTATTTGGGGACTATTTGAAATGATACGAGACTTTTCAGATCATTTATATATGTTAAGAGGGAAGGTCATGATGGAAGTTCATGCAAAAAAATCATCAGAAAACTGGATTCTATGAAACTTTTCGAAATGCAAGTTTCGGTAAAAAATCCTAATATATTATACACTAGTTTATACTAGTTTCGGTCAAAAATATGATTAAATCGAAGACTATTCGAAATGATACGAAACTTCACATATCATTTTTATATTTTACGAGGGAAGGTTATCATGGAAGTCCATTCAAAAACTCATCGGAAAATTAGTTTCTATGAATCTTTTCGAAATGCAAGTTTTGTTCAAAAATCATATTATATTATACACTAGTTTCGGTCAAAAAAATCAAATTTAATTTGGGATTACTTGAAATGATACGAGACTTTTAAGATCATTTAATATGTTAAGAGGGAGGTTATGATGGAAGTCCATTCACAAAAATCATCGGAAAACTAGATTCTTTGAAAATTTTCGAAATGCAAGTTTCGGCCAAACAATTATAATATATTATACACTAGTTTATACTAGTTTCGGTCAAAAATAAAATTAAATCGGGGACTGTTTGAAATGATTCGAAACTTCACATATCATTTATATATTTCATGAGGGAAGGATATAATGGAAGTCCATGAAAAAACTCATCGGAAAATTAGATTTTATAAAACTTTTTGAAATGCATGTTTCGGTCAAAAATCATAGTATATTATTATATACTAGTTTCTGTCAAAAAAATAAAATTTAATTGGGGACTATTTGAAATGATACGAGACTTTTTAGATCATTTATATATGTTAAGAGGGAAGGTTATGATGGAAGTCCATGCAAAAAAATAATCTGAAAATTTGATTCTATGAAACTTTTCGAAATGCAAGTTTCTACCAAAAAATCATAATATATTATACACTAGTTTATACTAGTTTCGTTCAAAAATCAAATTAAATCGGGGACTATTCGAAATGATTCGAAACTTCGCATATCATTTATATATTTTATGAGGGAAGGTTATCATGGAAGTCCATGCAAAAATTCATATGAAAATTAGATTCTATGAAACTTTTCGAAATGCATGTTTCGGTCAAAAATCATAGTATATTATACACTAGTTTCGGTCAAAAAAATCAAATTTAATTGGGGATTACTTGAAATGATACGTGACTTTTCAGATCATTTAATATGTTAAGAGGGGAGGTTATGATAGAAGTCCATTCAATAAAATCATCGGAAAACTATATTCTTTGAAACTTTTCGAAATGCAAGTTTCGACCAAACAATTATAATATATTATACACTAGTTTATACTAGTTTCGGTCAAAAATCAAATTTAATCGGGGACTGTTTGAAATGATTCGAAACTTCACATATCATTTATATATTTCACGAGGGAAGGATATAATGGAAGTCCATGCAAAAACTCATCGGAAAATTAGATTTTATAAAACTTTTTGAAATGCATGTTTCGGTCAAAAATCATAGTATATTATTATACACTAGTTTCGGTCAAAAAAATAAAAATTAATTGGGGACTATTTGAAATGATACGAGACTTTTTAGATCATTTATATATGTTAAGAAGGAAGGTTATGATGGAAGTCCATGCAAAAAAATAATCTGAAAATTTGATTCTATGAAACTTTTCGCAATGCAAGTTTCTACCAAAAAATCATAATATATTATACACCAGTTTATACTAGTTTCGGTCAAAAATCAAATTAAATCGGGAACTATTCGAAATGATTCGAAACATCGCATATCATTTATATATTTTACGAGGGAAGGTTATCATGGAAGTCCATGCAAAAAATCATATGAAAATTAGATTCTATGAAACTTTTCGAAATGCAAGTTTCTTTCAAAAATCATAGTATATTATACACTAGTTTCGGTAAAAAAACAAATTTATTTGGGGACTATTTGAAATGATACGAGACTTTTCAGATCATTTATATATGTTAAGAGGGAAGGTTATGATGGAAGTTCATGCAAAAAAATCATCAGAAAACTGGATTCTATGAAACTTATCGAAATGCAAGTTTCGGTAAAAAATCTTAATATATTATACACTAGTTTATACTAGTTTCGGTCAAAAATATGATTAAATCGAAGACTATTCGAAATGATACGAAACTTCACATATCATTTATATATTTTACGAGGGAAGGTTATCATGGAAGTCCATTCAAAAACTCATCGGAAAATTAGTTTCTATGAATCTTTTCGAAATGCAAGTTTTGTTCAAAAATCATATTATATTATACACTAGTTTCGGTCAAAAAAATCAAATTTAATTTGGGATTACTTGAAATGATACGAGACTTTTCAGATCATTTAATATGTTAAGAGGGAGGTTATGATGGAAGTCCATTCACAAAAATCATCGGAAAACTAGATTCTTTGAAATTTTTCGAAATGCAAGTTTCGGCCAAACAATTATAATATATTATACACTAGTTTATACTAGTTTCGGTCAAAAATAAAATTAAATCGGGGACTGTTTGAAATGATTCGAAACGTCACATATCATTTATATATTTCATGAGGGGAGGATATAATGGAAGTCCATGCAAAAACTCATCGGAAAATTAGATTTTATAAAACTTTTTGAAATGCATGTTTCGGTCAAAAATCATAGTATATTATTATATACTAGTTTCTGTCAAAAAAATAAAATTTAATTGGGGACTATTTGAAATGATACGAGACTTTTTAGATCATTTATATATGTTAAGAGGGAAGGTTATGATGGAAGTCCATGCAAAAAAATAATCTGAAAATTTGATTCTATGAAACTTTTCGAAATGCAAGTTTCTACCAAAAAATCATAATATATTATACACTAGTTTATACTAGTTTCGTTCAAAAATCAAATTAAATCGGGGACTATTCGAAATGATTCGAAACTTCGTATATCATTTATATATTTTATGAGGGAAGTTTATCATGGAAGTCCATGCAAAAATTCATATGAAAATTAGATTCTATGAAACGTTTCGAAATGCATGTTTCGGTCAAAAATCATAGTATATTATACACTAGTTTCGGTCAAAAAAATCAAATTTAATTGGGGATTACTTGAAATGATACGTGACTTTTCAGATCATTTAATATGTTAAGAGGGGAGGTTATGATAGAAGTCCATTCAATAAAATCATCGGAAAACTATATTCTTTGAAACTTTTCGAAATGCAAGTTTCGGCCAAACAATTATAATATATTATACACTAGTTTATACTAGTTTCGGTCAAAAATCAAATTTAATCGGGGACTATTTGAAATGATTCGAAACTTCACATATCATTTATATATTTCACGAGGGAAGGATATAATGGAAGTCCATGCAAAAACTCATCGGCAAATTAGATTTTATAAAACTTTTTGAAATGCATGTTTCGGTCAAAAATCATTGTATATTATTATACACTAGTTTCGGTCAAAAAAATAAAATTTAATTGGGGACTATTTGAAATGATACGAGACTTTTTAGATCATTTATATATGTTAAGAGGGAAGGTTATGATGGAAGTCCATGCAAAAAAATAATCTGAAAATTTGATTCGATGAAACTTTTCGCAATGCAAGTTTATACCAAAAAATCATAATATATTATACACCAGTTTATACTAGTTTCGGTCAAAAATCAAATTAAACCGGGGACTATTCGAAATGATTCGAAACATCGCATATCATTTATATATTTTACGAGGGAAGGTTATCATGGAAGTCCATGCAAAAAATCATATGAAAATTAGATTCTATGAAACTTTTCGAAATGCAAGTTTCGGTCAAAAATCATAGTATATTATACACTAGTTTCGGTCAATAAAATCAAATTTAATTGGGGATTACTTGAAATGATACGTGACTTTTCAGATCATTTAATATGTTAAGAGGGGAGGTCATGATGGAAGTCCATTCACAAAAATCATCGGAAAACTATATTCTTTGAAACTTTTCGAAATGCAAGTTTCGGCCAAACAATTATAATATATTATACACTTGTTTTTACTAGTTTCGGTCAAAAATCAAATTTAATCGGGGACTGTTTGAAATGATTCGAAACTTCACATATCATTTATATATTTCACGAGGGAAGGATATAATGGAAGTCCATGCAAAAACTCATCGAAAAATTAGATTTTATAAAACTTTTTGAAATGCATGTTTCGGTCAAAAATCATAGTATATTATTATACACTAGTTTCGGTCAAAAAAATAAAAATTAATTGGGGACTATTTGAAATGATACGAGACTTTTTAGATCATTTATATATGTTAAGAAGGAAGGTTATGATGGAAGTCCATGCAAAAAAATAATCTGAAAATTTGATTCTATGAAACTTTTCGCAATGCAAGTTTCTACCAAAAAATCATAATATATTATACACCAGTTTATACTAGTTTCGGTCAAAAATCAAATTAAATCGGGAACTATTCGAAATGATTCGAAACATCACATATCATTTATATATTTTACGAGGGAAGGTTATCATGGAAGTCCATGCAAAAAATCATATGAAAATTAGATTCTATGAAACTTTTCGAAATGCAAGTTTCTTTCAAAAATCATAGTATATTATACACTAGTTTCGGTAAAAAAACAAATTTATTTGGGGACTATTTGAAATGATACGAGACTTTTCAGATCATTTATATATGTTAAGAGGGAAGGTTATGATGGAAGTTCATGCAAAAAAATCATCAGAAAACTGGATTCTATGAAACTTATCGAAATGCAAGTTTCGGTAAAAAATCTTAATATATTATACACTAGTTTATACTAGTTTCGGTCAAAAATATGATTAAATCGAAGACTATTCGAAATGATACGAAACTTCACATATCATTTATATATTTTACGAGGGAAGGTTATCATGGAAGTCCATTCAAAAACTCATCGGAAAATTAGTTTCTATGAATCTTTTCGAAATGCATGTTTTGTTCAAAAATCATATTATATTATACACTAGTTTCGGTCAAAAAAATCAAATTTAATTTGGGATTACTTGAAATGATACGAGACTTTTCAGATCATTTAATATGTTAAGAGGGAGGTTATGATGGAAGTCCATTCACAAAAATCATCGGAAAACTAGATTCTTTGAAATTTTTCGAAATGCAAGTTTCGGCCAAACAATTATAATATATTATACACTAGTTTATACTAGTTTCGGTCAAAAATAAAATTAAATCGGGGACTGTTTGAAATGATTCGAAACGTCACATATCATTTATATATTTCATGAGGGGAGGATATAATGGAAGTCCATGCAAAAACTCATCGGAAAATTAGATTTTATAAAACTTTTTGAAATGCATGTTTCGGTCAAAAAACATAGTATATTATTATATACTAGTTTCTGTCAAAAAAATAAAATTTAATTGGGGACTATTTGAAATGATACGAGACTTTTTAGATCATTTATATATGTTAAGAGGGAAGGTTATGATGGAAGTCCATGCAAAAAAATAATCTGAAAATTTGATTCTATGAAACTTTTCGAAATGCAAGTTTCTACCAAAAAATCATAATATATTATACACTAGTTTATACTAGTTTCGTTCAAAAATCAAATTAAATCGGGGACTATTCGAAATGATTCGAAACTTCGCATATCATTTATATATTTTATGAGGGAAGTTTATCATGGAAGTCCATGCAAAAATTCATATGAAAATTAGATTCTATGAAACGTTTCGAAATGCATGTTTCGGTCAAAAATCATAGTATATTATACACTAGTTTCGGTCAAAAAAATCAAATTTAATTGGGGATTACTTGAAATGATACGTGACTTTTCAGATCATTTAATATGTTAAGAGGGGAGGTTATGATAGAAGTCCATTCAATAAAATCATCGGAAAACTATATTCTTTGAAACTTTTCGAAATGCAAGTTTTGGCCAAACAATTATAATATATTATACACTAGTTTATACTAGTTTCGGTCAAAAATCAAATTTAATCGGGGACTATTTGAAATGATTCGAAACTTCACATATCATTTATATATTTCACGAGGGAAGGATATAATGGAAGTCCATGCAAAAACTCATCGGCAAATTAGATTTTATAAAACTTTTTGAAATGCATGTTTCGGTCAAAAATCATTGTATATTATTATACACTAGTTTCGGTCAAAAAAATAAAATTTAATTGGGGACTATTTGAAATGATACGAGACTTTTTAGATCATTTATATATGTTAAGAGGGAAGGTTATGATGGAAGTCCATGCAAAAAAATAATCTGAAAATTTGATTCTATGAAACTTTTCGCAATGCAAGTTTATACCAAAAAATCATAATATATTATACACCAGTTTATACTAGTTTCGGTCAAAAATCAAATTAAACCGGGGACTATTCGAAATGATTCGAAACATCGCATATCATTTATATATTTTACGAGGGAAGGTTATCATGGAAGTCCATGCAAAAAATCATATGAAAATTAGATTCTATGAAACTTTTCGAAATGCAAGTTTCGGTCAAAAATCATAGTATATTATACACTAGTTTCGGTCAATAAAATCAAATTTAATTGGGGATTACTTGAAATGATACGTGACTTTTCAGATCATTTAATATGTTAAGAGGGGAGGTCATGATGGAAGTCCATTCACAAAAATCATCGGAAAACTATATTCTTTGAAACTTTTCGAAATGCAAGTTTCGGCCAAACAATTATAATATATTATACACTTGTTTTTACTAGTTTCGGTCAAAAATCAAATTTAATCGGGGACTGTTTGAAATGATTCGAAACTTCACATATCATTTATATATTTCACGAGGGAAGGATATAATGGAAGTCCATGCAAAAACTCATCGAAAAATTAGATTTTATAAAACTTTTTGAAATGCATGTTTCGGTCAAAAATCATAGTATATTATTATACACTAGTTTCGGTCAAAAAAATAAAATTTAATTGGGGACTATTTGAAATGATACGAGACTTTTTAGATCATTTATATATGTTAAGAGGGAAGGTTATGATGGAAGTCCATGCAAAAAAATAATCTGAAAATTTGATTCTATGAAACTTTTCGCAATGTAAGTTTCTACCAAAAAATCTTAATATATTATACACCAGATTATACTAGTTTCGGTCAAAAATCAAATTAAATCGGGGACTATTCAAAATGATTCGAAACTTCGCATATCATTTATATATTTTACGAGGGAAGGTTATCATGGAAGTCCATGCAAAAAATCATATGAAAATTAGATTCTATGAAACTTTTCGAAATGCAAGTTTCTTTCAAAAATCATAGTATATTATACACTAGTTTCGGTAAAAAAACAAATTTAATTGGGGACTATTTGAAATGATACGAGACTTTTCAGATCATTTATATATGTTAAGAGGGAAGGTTATGATGGAAGTTCATGCAAAAAAATCATCAGAAAACTGGATTCTATGAAACTTTTCGAAATGCAAGTTTCGGTAAAAAAATCCTAATATATTATACACTAGTTTATACTAGTTTCGGTCAAAAATATGATTAAATCGAAGACTATTCGAAATGATACGAAACTTCACATATCATTTATATATTTTACAAGGGAAGGTTATCATGGAAGTCCATTCAAAAACTCATCGGAAAATTAGTTTCTCTGAATCTTTTCGAAATGCAAGTTTTGTTCAAAAATCATATTATATTATACACTAGTTTCGGTCAAAAAAATCAAATTTAATTGGGGATTACTTGAAATGATACGAGACTTTTCAGATCATTTAATATGTTAAGAGGGAGGTTATGATGGAAGTCCATTCACAAAAATCATCGGAAAACTAGATTCTTTGAAATTTTTCGAAATGCAAGTTTCGGCCAAACAATTATAATATATTATACACTAGTTTATACTAGTTTCGGTCAAAAATAAAATTAAATCGGGGACTGTTTGAAATGATTCGAAACTTCACATATCATTTATATATTTCATGAGGGAAGGATATAATGGAAGTCCATGCAAAAACTCATCGGAAAATTAGATTTTATAAAACTTTTTGAAATGCATGTTTCGGTCAAAAATCATAGTATATTATTATATACTAGTTTCTGTCAAAAAAATAAAATTTAATTGGGGATTATTTGAAATGATACGAGACTTTTTAGATCATTTATATATGTTAAGAGGGAAGGTTATGATGGAAGTCCATGCAAAAAAATAATCTGAAAATTTGATTCTATGAAACTTTTCGAAATGCAAGTTTCTACCAAAAAATCATAATATATTATACACTAGTTTATACTAGTTTCGTTCAAAAATCAAATTAAATCGGGGACTATTCGAAATGATTCGAAAATTCGCATATCATTTATATATTTTACGAGGGAAGGTTATCATGGAAGTCCATGCAAAAATTCATATGAAAATTAGATTCTATGAAATTTTTCGAAATGCATGTTTCGGTCAAAAATCATAGTATATTATACACTAGTTTCGGTCAAAAAAATCAAATTTAATTGGGGATTACTTGAAATGATACGTGACTTTTCAGATCATTTAATATGTTAAGAGGGGAGGTTATGATAGAAGTCCATTCAATAAAATCATCGGAAAACTATATTCTTTGAAACTTTTCGAAATGCAAGTTTCGGCCAAACAATTATAATATATTATACACTAGTTTATACTAGTTTCGGTCAAAAATCAAATTTAATCGGGGACTGTTTGAAATGATTCGAAACTTCACATATCATTTATATATTTCACGAGGGAAGGATATAATGGAAGTCCATGCAAAAACTCATCGGAAAATTAGATTTTATAAAACTTTTTGAAATGCATGTTTCGGTCAAAAATCATAGTATATTATTATACACTAGTTTCGGTCAAAAAAATAAAAATTAATTGGGGACTATTTGAAATGATACGAGACTTTTTAGATCATTTATATATGTTAAGAAGGAAGGTTATGATGGAAGTCCATGCAAAAAAATAATCTGAAAATTTGATTCTATGAAACTTTTCGCAATGCAAGTTTCTACCAAAAAATCATAATATATTATACACCAGTTTATACTAGTTTCGGTCAAAAATCAAATTAAATCGGGGACTGTTCGAAATGATTCGAAACTTCACATATAATTTATATATTTCACGAGGGAAGGTTATCATGGAAGTCCATGCAAAAATTCATATGAAAATTAGATTCTATGAAACTTTTCGAAATGCAAGTTTCGGTCAAAAATCATAGTATATTATACACTAGTTTCGGTCAAAAAAATCAAATTTAATTGGGGATTACTTGAAATGATACGTGACTTTT
The DNA here is from genome assembly GCA_963966055.1 of Lathyrus aphaca. NCBI lineage: Eukaryota > Viridiplantae > Streptophyta > Magnoliopsida > Fabales > Fabaceae > Lathyrus > Lathyrus aphaca. Next base: position 500,656,602 of record OZ014525.1, read on the forward strand.
CAGATCATTTAATATGTTAAGAGGGGAGGTTATGATAGAAGTCCATTCAATAAAATCATCGGAAAACTATATTCTTTGAAACTTTTCGAAATGCAAGTTTCGGCCAAACAATTATAATATATTATACACTAGTTTATACTAGTTTCGGTCAAAAATCAAATTTAATCGGGGACTGTTTGAAATGATTCGAAACTTCACATATCATTTATATATTTAACGAGGGAAGGATATAATGGAAGTCCATGCAAAAACTCATCGGCAAATTAGATTTTATAAAACGTTTTGAAATGCAAGTTTCGGTCAAAAATCATAGTATATTATTATACACTAGTTTCGGTCAAAAAAATAAAATTTAATTGGGGACTATTTGAAATGATACGTGACTTTTTAGATCATTTATATATGTTAAGAGGGAAGGTTATGATGGAAGTCCATGCAAAAAAATAATCAGAAAATTTGATTCTATGAAACTTTTCGCAATGCAAGTTTATACCAAAAAATCATAATATATTATACACCAGTTTATACTAGTTTCGGTCAAAAATCAAATTAAACCGGGGACTATTCGAAATGATTCGAAACATCGCATATCATTTATATATTTTACGAGGGAAGGTTATCATGGAAGTCCATGCAAAAAATCATATGAAAATTAGATTCTATGAAACTTTTCGAAATGCAAGTTTCGGTCAAAAATCATAGTATATTATACACTAGTTTCGGTCAATAAAATCAAATTTAATTGGGGATTACTTGAAATGATACGTGACTTTTCAGATCATTTAATATGTTAAGAGGGGAGGTCATGATGGAAGTCCATTCACAAAAATCATCGGAAAACTATATTCTTTGAAACTTTTCGAAATGCATGTTTCGGCCAAACAATTATAATATATTATACACTTGTTTTTACTAGTTTCGGTCAAAAATCAAATTTAATCGGGGACTGTTTGAAATGATTCGAAACTTCACATATCATTTATATATTTCACGAGGGAAGGATATAATGGAAGTCCATGCAAAAACTCATCGAAAAATTAGATTTTATAAAACTTTTTGAAATGCATGTTTCGGTCAAAAATCATAGTATATTATTATACACTAGTTTCGGTCAAAAAAATAAAATTTAATTGGGGACTATTTGAAATGATACGAGACTTTTTAGATCATTTATATATGTTAAGAGGGAAGGTTATGATGGAAGTCCATGCAAAAAAATAATCTGAAAATTTGATTCTATGAAACTTTTCGAAATGCAAGTTTCGGCCAAACAATTATAATATATTATACACTAGTTTATACTAGTTTCGGTCAAAAATCAAATTTAATCGGGGACTGTTTGAAATGATTCGAAACTTCGCATATCATTTATATATTTCACGAGGGAAGGATATAATGGAAGTCCATGCAAAAACTCATCGGCAAATTAGATTTTATAAAACTTTTTGAAATGCATGTTTCGGTCAAAAATCATAGTATATTATTATACACTAGTTTCGGTCAAAAAAATAAAATTTAATTGGGGACTATTTGAAATGATACGAGACTTTTTAGATCATTTATATATGTTAAGAGGGAAGGTTATGATGGAAGTCCATGCAAAAAAATAATCTGAAAATTTGATTCTATGAAACTTTTCGAAATGCAAGTTTCTACCAAAAAATCATAATATATTATACACTAGTTTATACTAGTTTCGTTCAAAAATCAAATTAAATCGGGGACTATTCGAAATGATTCGAAACTTCGCATATCATTTATATATTTTATGAGGGAAGGTTATCATGGAAGTCCATGCAAAAATTCATATGAAAATTAGATTCTATGAAACTTTTCGAAATGCATGTTTCGGTCAAAAATCATAGTATATTATACACTAGTTTCGGTCAAAAAAATCAAATTTAATTGGGGATTACTTGAAATGATACGTGACTTTTCAGATCATTTAATATGTTAAGAGGGGGGGTTATGATAGAAGTCCATTTAATAAAATCATCGGAAAACTATATTCTTTGAAACTTTTCGAAATGCAAGTTTCGGCCAAACAATTATAATATATTATACACTAGTTTATACTAGTTTCGGTCAAAAATCAAATTTAATCGGGGACTGTTTGAAATGATTCGAAACTTCACATATCATTTATATATTTCACGAGGGAAGGATATAATGGAAGTCCATGCAAAAACTCATCGGCAAATTAGATTTTATAAAACTTTTTGAAATGCATGTTTCGGTCAAAAATCATAGTATATTATTATACACTAGTTTCGGTCAAAAAAATAAAATTTAATTGGGGACTATTTGAAATGATACGAGACTTTTTAGATCATTTATATATGTTAAGAGGGAAGGTTATGATGGAAGTCCATGCAAAAAAATAATCTGAAAATTTGATTCTATGAAACTTTTCGCAATGCAAGTTTATACCAAAAAATCATAATATATTATACACCAGTTTATACTAGTTTCGGTCAAAAATCAAATTAAACCGGGGACTATTCGAAATGATTCGAAACATCGCATATCATTTATATATTTTACGAGGGAAGGTTATCATGGAAGTCCATGCAAAAAATCATATGAAAATTAGATTCTATGAAACTTTTCGAAATGCAAGTTTCGGTCAAAAATCATAGTATATTATACACTAGGTTCGGTCAATAAAATCAAATTTAATTGGGGATTACTTGAAATGATACGTGACTTTTCAGATCATTTAATATGTTAAGAGGGGAGGTCATGATGGAAGTCCATTTAATAAAATCATCGGAAAACTATATTCTTTGAAACTTTTCGAAATGCAAGTTTCGGCCAAACAATTATAATATATTATACACTAGTTTATACTAGTTTCGGTCAAAAATCAAATTTAATCGGGGACTGTTTGAAATGATTCGAAACTTCACATATCATTTATATATTTCACGAGGGAAGGATATAATGGAAGTCCATGCAAAAACTCATCGGCAAATTAGATTTTATAAAACTTTTTGAAATGCATGTTTCGGTCAAAAATCATAGTATATTATTATACACTAGTTTCGGTCAAAAAAATAAAATTTAATTGGGGACTATTTGAAATGATACGAGACTTTTTAGATCATTTATATATGTTAAGAGGGAAGGTTATGATGGAAGTCCATGCAAAAAAATAATCTGAAAATTTGATTCTATGAAACTTTTCGCAATGCAAGTTTATACCAAAAAATCATAATATATTATACACCAGTTTATACTAGTTTCGGTCAAAAATCAAATTAAACCGGGGACTATTCGAAATGATTCGAAACATCGCATATCATTTATATATTTTACGAGGGAAGGTTATCATGGAAGTCCATGCAAAAAATCATATGAAAATTAGATTCTATGAAACTTTTCGAAATGCAAGTTTCGGTCAAAAATCATAGTATATTATACACTAGTTTCGGTCAATAAAATCAAATTTAATTGGGGATTACTTGAAATGATACGTGACTTTTCAGATCATTTAATATGTTAAGAGGGGAGGTCATGATGGAAGTCCATTCACAAAAATCATCGGAAAACTATATTCTTTGAAACTTTTCGAAATGCAAGTTTCGGCCAAACAATTATAATATATTATACACTTGTTTTTACTAGTTTCGGTCAAAAATCAAATTTAATCGGGGACTGTTTGAAATGATTCGAAACTTCACATATCATTTATATATTTCACGAGGGAAGGATATAATGGAAGTCCATGCAAAAACTCATCGAAAAATTAGATTTTATAAAACTTTTTGAAATGCATGTTTCGGTCAAAAATCATAGTATATTATTATACACTAGTTTCGGTCAAAAAAATAAAATTTAATTGGGGACTATTTGAAATGATACGAGACTTTTTAGATCATTTATATATGTTAAGAGGGAAGGTTATGATGGAAGTCCATGCAAAAAAATAATCTGAAAATTTGATTCTATGAAACTTTTCGCAATGTAAGTTTCTACCAAAAAATCTTAATATATTATACACCAGATTATACTAGTTTCGGTCAAAAATCAAATTAAATCGGGGACTATTCGAAATGATTCGAAACTTCGCATATCATTTATATATTTTACGAGGGAAGGTTATCATGGAAGTCCATGCAAAAAATCATATGAAAATTAGATTCTATGAAACTTTTCGAAATGCAAGTTTCTTTCAAAAATCATAGTATATTATACACTAGTTTCGGTAAAAAAACAAATTTAATTGGGGACTATTTGAAATGATACGAGACTTTTCAGATCATTTATATATGTTAAGAGGGAAGGTTATGATGGAAGTTCATGCAAAAAAATCATCAGAAAACTGGATTCTATGAAACTTTTCGAAATGCAAGTTTCGGTAAAAAAATCCTAATATATTATACACTAGTTTATACTAGTTTCGGTCAAAAATATGATTAAATCGAAGACTATTCGAAATGATACGAAACTTCACATATCATTTATATATTTTACGAGGGAAGGTTATCAAGGAAGTCCATTCAAAAACTCATCGGAAAATTAGTTTCTATGAATCTTTTCGAAATGAAAGTTTTGTTCAAGAATCATATTATATTATACACTAGTTTCGGTCAAAAAAATCAAATTTAATTGGGGATTACTTGAAATGATACGAGACTTTTCAGATCATTTAATATGTTAAGAGGGAGGTTATGATGGAAGTCCATTCACAAAAATCATCGGGAAACTAGATTCTTTGAAATTTTTCGAAATGCAAGTTTCGGCCAAACAATTAAAATATATTATACACTAGTTTATACTAGTTTCGGTCAAAAATAAAATTAAATCGGGGACTGTTTGAAATGATTCGAAACTTCACATATCATTTATATATTTCATGAGGGAAGGATATAATGGAAGTCCATGCAAAAACTCATCGGAAAATTAGATTTTATAAAACTTTTTGAAATGCATGTTTCGGTCAAAAATCATAGTATATTATTATATACTAGTTTCTGTCAAAAAAATAAAATTTAATTGGGGACTATTTGAAATGATACGAGACTTTTTAGATCATTTATATATGTTAAGAGGGAAGGTTATGATGGAAGTCCATGCAAAAAAATAATCTGAAAATTTGATTCTATGAAACTTTTCGAAATGCAAGTTTCTACCAAAAAATCATAATATATTATACACTAGTTTATACTAGTTTCGTTCAAAAATCAAATTAAATCAGGGACTATTCGAAATGATTCGAAACTTCGCATATCATTTATATATTTTATGAGGGAAGGTTATCATGGAAGTCCATGCAAAAATTCATATGAAAATTAGATTCTATGAAACTTTTCGAAATGCATGTTTCGGTCAAAAATCATAGTATATTATACACTAGTTTCGGTCAAAAAAATCAAATTTAATTGGGGATTACTTGAAATGATACGTGACTTTTCAGATCATTTAATATGTTAAGAGGGGAGGTTATGATAGAAGTCCATTTAATAAAATCATCGGAAAACTATATTCTTTGAAACTTTTCGAAATGCAAGTTTCGGCCAAACAATTATAATATATTATACACTAGTTTATACTAGTTTCGGTCAAAAATCAAATTTAATCGGGGACTGTTTGAAATGATTCGAAACTTCACATATCATTTATATATTTCACGAGGGAAGGATATAATGGAAGTCCATGCAAAAACTCATCGGCAAATTAGATTTTATAAAACTTTTTGAAATGCATGTTTCGGTCAAAAATCATAGTATATTATTATACACTAGTTTCGGTCAAAAAAATAAAATTTAATTGGGGACTATTTGAAATGATACGAGACTTTTTAGATCATTTATATATGTTAAGAGGGAAGGTTATGATGGAAGTCCATGCAAAAAAATAATCTGAAAATTTGATTCTATGAAACTTTTCGAAATGCAAGTTTCTACCAAAAAATCATAATATATTATACACTAGTTTATACTAGTTTCGTTCAAAAATCAAATTAAATCGGGGACTATTCGAAATGATTCGAAACTTCGCATATCATTTATATATTTTATGAGGGAAGGTTATCATGGAAGTCCATGCAAAAATTCATATGAAAATTAGATTCTATGAAACTTTTCGAAATGCATGTTTCGGTCAAAAATCATAGTATATTATACACTAGTTTCGGTCAAAAAAATCAAATTTAATTGGGGATTACTTGAAATGATACGTGACTTTTCAGATCATTTAATATGTTAAGAGGGGAGGTTATGATAGAAGTCCATTTAATAAAATCATCGGAAAACTATATTCTTTGAAACTTTTCGAAATGCAAGTTTCGGCCAAACAATTATAATATATTATACACTAGTTTATACTAGTTTCGGTCAAAAATCAAATTTAATCGGGGACTGTTTGAAATGATTCGAAACTTCACATATCATTTATATATTTCACGAGGGAAGGATATAATGGAAGTCCATGCAAAAACTCATCGGCAAATTAGATTTTATAAAACTTTTTGAAATGCATGTTTCGGTCAAAAATCATAGTATATTATTATACACTAGTTTCGGTCAAAAAAATAAAATTTAATTGGGGACTATTTGAAATGATACGAGACTTTTTAGATCATTTATATATGTTAAGAGGGAAGGTTATGATGGAAGTCCATGCAAAAAAATAATCTGAAAATTTGATTCTATGAAACTTTTCGCAATGCAAGTTTATACCAAAAAATCATAATATATTATACACCAGTTTATACTAGTTTCGGTCAAAAATCAAATTAAACCGGGGACTATTCGAAATGATTCGAAACATCGCATATCATTTATATATTTTACGAGGGAAGGTTATCATGGAAGTCCATGCAAAAAATCATATGAAAATTAGATTCTATGAAACTTTTCGAAATGCAAGTTTCGGTCAAAAATCATAGTATATTATACACTAGGTTCGGTCAATAAAATCAAATTTAATTGGGGATTACTTGAAATGATACGTGACTTTTCAGATCATTTAATATGTTAAGAGGGGAGGTCATGATGGAAGTCCATTTAATAAAATCATCGGAAAACTATATTCTTTGAAACTTTTCGAAATGCAAGTTTCGGCCAAACAATTATAATATATTATACACTAGTTTATACTAGTTTCGGTCAAAAATCAAATTTAATCGGGGACTGTTTGAAATGATTCGAAACTTCACATATCATTTATATATTTCACGAGGGAAGGATATAATGGAAGTCCATGCGAAAACTCATCGGCAAATTAGATTTTATAAAACTTTTTGAAATGCATGTTTCGGTCAAAAATCATAGTATATTATTATACACTAGTTTCGGTCAAAAAAATGAAATTTAATTGGGGACTATTTGAAATGATACGAGACTTTTCAGATTATTTATATATGTTAAGAGGGAAGGTTATGATGGAAGTTCATGCAAAAAAATCATCAGAAAACTGGATTCTATGAAACTTTTCGAAATGCAAGTTTCGGTAAAAAAATCCTAATATATTATACACTAGTTTATACTAGTTTCGGTCAAAAATATGATTAAATCGAAGACTATTCGAAATGATACGAAACTTCACATATCATTTATATATTTTACGAGGGAAGGTTATCATGGAAGTCCATTCAAAAACTCATCGGAAAATTAGTTTCTATGAATCTTTTCGAAATGCAAGTTTTGTTCAAAAATCATATTATATTATACACTAGTTTCGGTCAAAAAAATCAAATTTAATTGGGGATTACTTGAAATGATACGAGACTTTTCAGATCATTTAATATGTTAAGAGGGAGGTTATGATGGAAGTCCATTCACAAAAATCATCGGAAAACTAGATTCTTTGAAATTTTTCGAAATGCAAGTTTCGGCCAAACAATTATAATATATTATACACTAGTTTATACTAGTTTCGGTCAAAAATAAAATTAAATCGGGGACTGTTTGAAATGATTCGAAACATCACATATCATTTATATATTTCATGAGGGAAGGATATAATGGAAGTCCATGCAAAAACTCATCGGAAAATTAGATTTTATAAAACTTTTTGAAATGCATGTTTCGGTCAAAAATCATAGTATATTATTATATACTAGTTTCGGTCAAAAAAATAAAATTTAATTGGGGACTATTTGAAATGATACGAGACTTTTTAGATCATTTATATATGTTAAGAGGGAAGGTTATGATGGAAGTCCATGCAAAAAAATAATCTGAAAATTTGATTCTATGAAACTTTTCGAAATGCAAGTTTACTACCAAAAAATCTTAATATATTATACACTAGTTTATACTAGTTTCGGTCAAAAATCAAATTAAATCGGGGACTATTCGAAATGATTCGAAAATTCGCATATCATTTATATATTTTACGAGGGAAGGTTATCATGGAAGTCCATGCAAAAAATCATATGAAAATTAGATTCTATGAAATTTTTCGAAATGCATGTTTCGGTCAAAAATCATAGTATATTATACACTAGTTTCGGTCAAAAAAATCAAATTTAATTGGGGATTATTTGAAATGATACGTGACTTTTCAGATCATTTAATATGTTAAGAGGGGAGGTTATGATAGAAGTCCATTCAATAAAATCATCGGAAAACTATATTCTTTGAAACTTTTCGAAATGCAAGTTTCGGCCAAACAATTATAATATATTATACACTAGTTTATACTAGTTTCGGTCAAAAATCAAATTTAATCGGGGACTGTTTGAAATGATTCGAAACTTCACATTTCATTTATATATTTCACGAGGGAAGGATATAATGGAAGTCCATGCAAAAACTCATCGGAAAATTAGATTTTATAAAACTTTTTGAAATGCATGTTTCGGTCAAAAATCATAGTATATTATTATACACTAGTTTCGGTCAAAAAAATAAAAATTAATTGGGGACTATTTGAAATGATACGAGACTTTTTAGATCATTTATATATGTTAAGAAGGAAGGTTATGATGGAAGTCCATGCAAAAAAATAATCTGAAAATTTGATTCTATGAAACTTTTCGCAATGCAAGTTTCTACCAAAAAATCATAATATATTATACACCAGTTTATACTAGTTTCGGTCAAAAATCAAATTAAATCGGGGACTATTCGAAATGATTCGAAACATCGCATATCATTTATATATTTTACGAGGGAAGGTTATCATGGAAGTCCATGCAAAAAATCATATGAAAATTAGATTCTATGAAACTTTTCGAAATGCAAGTTTCTTTCAAAAATCATAGTATATTATACACTAGTTTCGGTAAAAAAACAAATTTATTTGGGGACTATTTGAAATGATACGAGACTTTTCAGATCATTTATATATGTTAAGAGGGAAGGTTATGATGGAAGTTCATGCAAAAAAATCATCAGAAAACTGGATTCTATGAAACTTTTCGAAATGCAAGTTTCGGTAAAAAATCCTAATATATTATACACTAGTTTATACTAGTTTCGGTCAAAAATATGATTAAATCGAAGACTATTCGAAATGATACGAAACTTCACATATCATTTTTATATTTTACGAGGGAAGGTTATCATGGAAGTCCATTCAAAAACTCATCGGAAAATTAGTTTCTATGAATCTTTTCGAAATGCAAGTTTTGTTCAAAAATCATATTATATTATACACTAGTTTCGGTCAAAAAAATCAAATTTAATTTGGGATTACTTGAAATGATACGAGACATTTCAGATCATTTAATATGTTAAGAGGGAGGTTATGATGGAAGTCCATTCACAAAAATCATCGGAAAACTAGATTCTTTGAAATTTTTCGAAATGCAAGTTTCGGCCAAACAATTATAATATATTATACACTAGTTTATACTAGTTTCGGTCAAAAATAAAATTAAATCGGGGACTGTTTGAAATGATTCGAAACTTCACATATCATTTATATATTTCATGAGGGAAGGATATAATGGAAGTCCATGAAAAAACTCATCGGAAAATTAGATTTTATAAAACTTTTTGAAATGCATGTTTCGGTCAAAAATCATAGTATATTATTATATACTAGTTTCTGTCAAAAAAATAAAATTTAATTGGGGACTATTTGAAATGATACGAGACTTTTTAGATCATTTATATATGTTAAGAGGGAAGGTTATGATGGAAGTCCATGCAAAAAAATAATCTAAAAATTTGATTCTATGAAACTTTTCGAAATGCAAGTTTCTACCAAAAAATCATAATATATTATACACTAGTTTATACTAGTTTCGTTCAAAAATCAAATTAAATCGGGGACTATTCGAAATGATTCGAAACTTCGCATATCATTTATATATTTTACGAGGGAAGGTTATCATGGAAGTCCATGCAAAAAATCATATGAAAATTAGATTCTATGAAACTTTTCGAAATGCAAGTTTCTTTCAAAAATCATAGTATATTATACACTAGTTTCGGTAAAAAAAACAAATTTAATTGGGGACTATTTGAAATGATACGAGACTTTTCAGATTATTTATATATGTTAAGAGGGAAGGTTATGATGGAAGTTCATGCAAAAAAATCATCAGAAAACTGGATTCTATGAAACTTTTCGAAATGCAAGTTTCGGTAAAAAAATCCTAATATATTATACACTAGTTTATACTAGTTTCGGTCAAAAATATGATTAAATCGAAGACTATTCGAAATGATACGAAACTTCACATATCATTTATATATTTTACGAGGGAAGGTTATCATGGAAGTCCATTCAAAAACTCATCGGAAAATTAGTTTCTATGAATCTTTTCGAAATGCAAGTTTTGTTCAAAAATCATATTATATTATACACTAGTTTCGGTCAAAAAAATCAAATTTAATTGGGGATTACTTGAAATGATACGAGACTTTTCAGATCATTTAATATGTTAAGAGGGAGGTTATGATGGAAGTCCATTCACAAAAATCATCGGAAAACTAGATTCTTTGAAATTTTTCGAAATGCAAGTTTCGGCCAAACAATTATAATATATTATACACTAGTTTATACTAGTTTCGGTCAAAAATAAAATTAAATCGGGGACTGTTTGAAATGATTCGAAACATCACATATCATTTATATATTTCATGAGGGAAGGATATAATGGAAGTCCATGCAAAAACTCATCGGAAAATTAGATTTTATAAAACTTTTTGAAATGCATGTTTCGGTCAAAAATCATAGTATATTATTATATACTAGTTTCGGTCAAAAAAATAAAATTTAATTGGGGACTATTTGAAATGATACGAGACTTTTTAGATCATTTATATATGTTAAGAGGGAAGGTTATGATGGAAGTCCATGCAAAAAAATAATCTGAAAATTTGATTCTATGAAACTTTTCGAAATGCAAGTTTACTACCAAAAAATCTTAATATATTATACACTAGTTTATACTAGTTTCGGTCAAAAATCAAATTAAATCGGGGACTATTCGAAATGATTCGAAAATTCGCATATCATTTATATATTTTACGAGGGAAGGTTATCATGGAAGTCCATGCAAAAAATCATATGAAAATTAGATTCTATGAAATTTTTCGAAATGCATGTTTCGGTCAAAAATCATAGTATATTATACACTAGTTTCGGTCAAAAAAATCAAATTTAATTGGGGATTATTTGAAATGATACGTGACTTTTCAGATCATTTAATATGTTAAGAGGGGAGGTTATGATAGAAGTCCATTCAATAAAATCATCGGAAAACTATATTCTTTGAAACTTTTCGAAATGCAAGTTTCGGCCAAACAATTATAATATATTATACACTAGTTTATACTAGTTTCGGTCAAAAATCAAATTTAATCGGGGACTGTTTGAAATGATTCGAAACTTCACATTTCATTTATATATTTCACGAGGGAAGGATATAATGGAAGTCCATGCAAAAACTCATCGGAAAATTAGATTTTATAAAACTTTTTGAAATGCATGTTTCGGTCAAAAATCATAGTATATTATTATACACTAGTTTCGGTCAAAAAAATAAAAATTAATTGGGGACTATTTGAAATGATACGAGACTTTTTAGATCATTTATATATGTTAAGAAGGAAGGTTATGATGGAAGTCCATGCAAAAAAATAATCTGAAAATTTGATTCTATGAAACTTTTCGCAATGCAAGTTTCTACCAAAAAATCATAATATATTATACACCAGTTTATACTAGTTTCGGTCAAAAATCAAATTAAATCGGGGACTATTCGAAATGATTCGAAACATCGCATATCATTTATATATTTTACGAGGGAAGGTTATCATGGAAGTCCATGCAAAAAATCATATGAAAATTAGATTCTATGAAACTTTTCGAAATGCAAGTTTCTTTCAAAAATCATAGTATATTATACACTAGTTTCGGTAAAAAAACAAATTTATTTGGGGACTATTTGAAATGATACGAGACTTTTCAGATCATTTATATATGTTAAGAGGGAAGGTTATGATGGAAGTTCATGCAAAAAAATCATCAGAAAACTGGATTCTATGAAACTTTTCGAAATGCAAGTTTCGGTAAAAAATCCTAATATATTATACACTAGTTTATACTAGTTTCGGTCAAAAATATGATTAAATCGAAGACTATTCGAAATGATACGAAACTTCACATATCATTTTTATATTTTACGAGGGAAGGTTATCATGGAAGTCCATTCAAAAACTCATCGGAAAATTAGTTTCTATGAATCTTTTCGAAATGCAAGTTTTGTTCAAAAATCATATTATATTATACACTAGTTTCGGTCAAAAAAATCAAATTTAATTTGGGATTACTTGAAATGATACGAGACATTTCAGATCATTTAATATGTTAAGAGGGAGGTTATGATGGAAGTCCATTCACAAAAATCATCGGAAAACTAGATTCTTTGAAATTTTTCGAAATGCAAGTTTCGGCCAAACAATTATAATATATTATACACTAGTTTATACTAGTTTCGGTCAAAAATAAAATTAAATCGGGGACTGTTTGAAATGATTCGAAACTTCACATATCATTTATATATTTCATGAGGGAAGGATATAATGGAAGTCCATGAAAAAACTCATCGGAAAATTAGATTTTATAAAACTTTTTGAAATGCATGTTTCGGTCAAAAATCATAGTATATTATTATATACTAGTTTCTGTCAAAAAAATAAAATTTAATTGGGGACTATTTGAAATGATACGAGACTTTTTAGATCATTTATATATGTTAAGAGGGAAGGTTATGATGGAAGTCCATGCAAAAAAATAATCTAAAAATTTGATTCTATGAAACTTTTCGAAATGCAAGTTTCTACCAAAAAATCATAATATATTATACACTAGTTTATACTAGTTTCGTTCAAAAATCAAATTAAATCGGGGACTATTCGAAATGATTCGAAACTTCGCATATCATTTATATATTTTACGAGGGAAGGTTATCATGGAAGTCCATGCAAAAAATCATATGAAAATTAGATTCTATGAAACTTTTCGAAATGCAAGTTTCTTTCAAAAATCATAGTATATTATACACTAGTTTCGGTAAAAAAAACAAATTTAATTGGGGACTATTTGAAATGATACGAGACTTTTCAGATTATTTATATATGTTAAGAGGGAAGGTTATGATGGAAGTTCATGCAAAAAAATCATCAGAAAACTGGATTCTATGAAACTTTTCGAAATGCAAGTTTCGGTAAAAAAATCCTAATATATTATACACTAGTTTATACTAGTTTCGGTCAAAAATATGATTAAATCGAAGACTATTCGAAATGATACGAAACTTCACATATCATTTATATATTTTACGAGGGAAGGTTATCATGGAAGTCCATTCAAAAACTCATCGGAAAATTAGTTTCTATGAATCTTTTCGAAATGCAAGTTTTGTTCAAAAATCATATTATATTATACACTAGTTTCGGTCAAAAAAATCAAATTTAATTGGGGATTACTTGAAATGATACGAGACTTTTCAGATCATTTAATATGTTAAGAGGGAGGTTATGATGGAAGTCCATTCACAAAAATCATCGGAAAACTAGATTCTTTGAAATTTTTCGAAATGCAAGTTTCGGCCAAACAATTATAATATATTATACACTAGTTTATACTAGTTTCGGTCAAAAATAAAATTAAATCGGGGACTGTTTGAAATGATTCGAAACTTCACATATCATTTATATATTTCATGAGGGAAGGATATAATGGAAGTCCATGCAAAAACTCATCGGAAAATTAGATTTTATAAAACTTTTTGAAATGCATGTTTCGGTCAAAAATCATAGTATATTATTATATACTAGTTTCTGTCAAAAAAATAAAATTTAATTGGGGACTATTTGAAATGATACGAGACTTTTTAGATCATTTATATATGTTAAGAGGGAAGGTTATGATGGAAGTCCATGCAAAAAAATAATCTGAAAATTTGATTCTATGAAACTTTTCGAAATGCAAGTTTCTACCAAAAAATCATAATATATTATACACTAGTTTATACTAGTTTCGTTCAAAAATCAAATTAAATCGGGGACTATTCGAAATGATTCGAAACTTCGCATATCATTTATATATTTTATGAGGGAAGGTTATCATGGAAGTCCATGCAAAAATTCATATGAAAATTAGATTCTATGAAATTTTTCGAAATGCATGTTTCGGTCAAAAATCATAGTATATTATACACTAGTTTCGGTCAAAAAAATCAAATTTAATTGGGGATTATTTGAAATGATACGTGACTTTTCAGATCATTTAATATGTTAAGAGGGGAGGTTATGATAGAAGTCCATTCAATAAAATCATCGGAAAACTATATTCTTTGAAACTTTTCGAAATGCAAGTTTCGGCCAAACAATTATAATATATTATACACTAGTTTATACTAGTTTCGGTCAAAAATCAAATTTAATCGGGGACTGTTTGAAATGATTCGAAACTTCACATTTCATTTATATATTTCACGAGGGAAGGATATAATGGAAGTCCATGCAAAAACTCATCGGAAAATTAGATTTTATAAAACTTTTTGAAATGCATGTTTCGGTCAAAAATCATAGTATATTATTATACACTAGTTTCGGTCAAAAAAATAAAAATTAATTGGGGACTATTTGAAATGATACGAGACTTTTTAGATCATTTATATATGTTAAGAAGGAAGGTTATGATGGAAGTCCATGCAAAAAAATAATCTGAAAATTTGATTCTATGAAACTTTTCGCAATGCAAGTTTCTACCAAAAAATCATAATATATTATACACCAGTTTATACTAGTTTCGGTCAAAAATCAAATTAAATCGGGGACTATTCGAAATGATTCGAAACATCGCATATCATTTATATATTTTACGAGGGAAGGTTATCATGGAAGTCCATGCAAAAAATCATATGAAAATTAGATTCTATGAAACTTTTCGAAATGCAAGTTTCTTTCAAAAATCATAGTATATTATACACTAGTTTCGGTAAAAAAACAAATTTATTTGGGGACTATTTGAAATGATACGAGACTTTTCAGATCATTTATATATGTTAAGAGGGAAGGTTATGATGGAAGTTCATGCAAAAAAATCATCAGAAAACTGGATTCTATGAAACTTTTCGAAATGCAAGTTTCGGTAAAAAATCCTAATATATTATACACTAGTTTATACTAGTTTCGGTCAAAAATATGATTAAATCGAAGACTATTCGAAATGATACGAAACTTCACATATCATTTTTATATTTTACGAGGGAAGGTTATCATGGAAGTCCATTCAAAAACTCATCGGAAAATTAGTTTCTATGAATCTTTTCGAAATGCAAGTTTTGTTCAAAAATCATATTATATTATACACTAGTTTCGGTCAAAAAAATCAAATTTAATTTGGGATTACTTGAAATGATACGAGACATTTCAGATCATTTAATATGTTAAGAGGGAGGTTATGATGGAAGTCCATTCACAAAAATCATCGGAAAACTAGATTCTTTGAAATTTTTCGAAATGCAAGTTTCGGCCAAACAATTATAATATATTATACACTAGTTTATACTAGTTTCGGTCAAAAATAAAATTAAATCGGGGACTGTTTGAAATGATTCGAAACTTCACATATCATTTATATATTTCATGAGGGAAGGATATAATGGAAGTCCATGAAAAAACTCATCGGAAAATTAGATTTTATAAAACTTTTTGAAATGCATGTTTCGGTCAAAAATCATAGTATATTATTATATACTAGTTTCTGTCAAAAAAATAAAATTTAATTGGGGACTATTTGAAATGATACGAGACTTTTTAGATCATTTATATATGTTAAGAGGGAAGGTTATGATGGAAGTCCATGCAAAAAAATAATCTAAAAATTTGATTCTATGAAACTTTTCGAAATGCAAGTTTCTACCAAAAAATCATAATATATTATACACTAGTTTATACTAGTTTCGTTCAAAAATCAAATTAAATCGGGGACTATTCGAAATGATTCGAAACTTCGCATATCATTTATATATTTTATGAGGGAAGGTTATCATGGAAGTCCATGCAAAAATTCATATGAAAATTAGATTCTATGAAACTTTTCGAAATGCATGTTTCGGTCAAAAATCATAGTATATTATACACTAGTTTCGGTCAAAAAAATCAAATTTAATTGGGGATTACTTGAAATGATACGTGACTTTTCAGATCATTTAATATGTTAAGAGGGGAGGTTATGATAGAAGTCCATTCAATAAAATCATCGGAAAACTATATTCTTTGAAACTTTTCGAAATGCAAGTTTCGACCAAACAATTATAATATATTATACACTAGTTTATACTAGTTTCGGTCAAAAATCAAATTTAATCGGGGACTGTTTGAAATGATTCGAAACTTCACATATCATTTATATATTTCACGAGGGAAGGATATAATGGAAGTCCATGCAAAAACTCATCGGAAAATTAGATTTTATAAAACTTTTTGAAATGCATGTTTCGGTCAAAAATCATAGTATATTATTATACACTAGTTTCGGTCAAAAAAATAAAAATTAATTGGGGACTATTTGAAATGATACGAGACTTTTTAGATCATTTATATATGTTAAGAAGGAAGGTTATGATGGAAGTCCATGCAAAAAAAATAATCTGAAAATTTGATTCTATGAAACTTTTCGCAATGCAAGTTTCTACCAAAAAATCATAATATATTATACACCAGTTTATACTAGTTTCGGTCAAAAATCAAATTAAATCGGGAACTATTCGAAATGATTCGAAACATCGCATATCATTTATATATTTTACGAGGGAAGGTTATCATGGAAGTCCATGCAAAAAATCATATGAAAATTAGATTCTATGAAACTTTTCGAAATGCAAGTTTCTTTCAAAAATCATAGTATATTATACACTAGTTTCGGTAAAAAAACAAATTTATTTGGGGACTATTTGAAATGATACGAGACTTTTCAGATCATTTATATATGTTAAGAGGGAAGGTTATGATGGAAGTTCATGCAAAAAAATCATCAGAAAACTGGATTCTATGAAACTTATCGAAATGCAAGTTTCGGTAAAAAATCTTAATATATTATACACTAGTTTATACTAGTTTCGGTCAAAAATATGATTAAATCGAAGACTATTCGAAATGATACGAAACTTCACATATCATTTATATATTTTACGAGGGAAGGTTATCATGGAAGTCCATTCAAAAACTCATCGGAAAATTAGTTTCTATGAATCTTTTTGAAATGCAAGTTTTGTTCAAAAATCATATTATATTATACACTAGTTTCGGTCAAAAAAATCAAATTTAATTTGGGATTACTTGAAATGATACGAGACTTTTCAGATCATTTAATATGTTAAGAGGGAGGTTATGATGGAAGTCCATTCACAAAAATCATCGGAAAACTAGATTCTTTGAAATTTTTCGAAATGCAAGTTTCGGCCAAACAATTATAATATATTATACACTAGTTTATACTAGTTTCGGTCAAAAATTAAATTAAATCGGGGACTGTTTGAAATGATTCGAAACTTCACATATCATTTATATATTTCATGAGGGGAGGATATAATGGAAGTCCATGCAAAAACTCATCGGAAAATTAGATTTTATAAAACTTTTTGAAATGCATGTTTCGGTCAAAAATCATAGTATATTATTATATACTAGTTTCTGTCAAAAAAATAAAATTTAATTGGGGACTATTTGAAATGATACGAGACTTTTTAGATCATTTATATATGTTAAGAGGGAAGGTTATGATGGAAGTCCATGCAAAAAAATAATCTGAAAATTTGATTCTATGAAACTTTTCGAAATGCAAGTTTCTACCAAAAAATCATAATATATTATACACCAGTTTATACTAGTTTCGGTCAAAAATCAAATTAAATCGGGAACTATTCGAAATGATTCGAAACATCGCATATCATTTATATATTTTATGAGGGAAGGTTATCATGGAAGTCCATGCAAAAAATCATATGAAAATTAGATTCTATGAAACTTTTCGAAATGCAAGTTTCTTTCAAAAATCATAGTATATTATACACTAGTTTCGGTAAAAAAACAAATTTATTTGGGGACTATTTGAAATGATACGAGACTTTTCAGATCATTTATATATGTTAAGAGAGAAGGTTATGATGGAAGTTCATGCAAAAAAATCATCAGAAAACTGGATTCTATGAAACTTATCGAAATGCAAGTTTCGGTAAAAAATCTTAATATATTATACACTAGTTTATACTAGTTTCGGTCAAAAATATGATTAAATCGAAGACTATTCGAAATGATACGAAACTTCACATATCATTTATATATTTTACGAGGGAAGGTTATCATGGAAGTCCATTCAAAAACTCATCGGAAAATTAGTTTCTATGAATCTTTTCGAAATGCAAGTTTTGTTCAAAAATCATATTATATTATACACTAGTTTCGGTCAAAAAAATCAAATTTAATTTGGGATTACTTGAAATGATACGAGACTTTTCAGATCATTTAATATGTTAAGAGGGAGGTTATGATGGAAGTCCATTCACAAAAATCATCGGAAAACTAGATTCTTTGAAATTTTTCGAAATGCAAGTTTCGGCCAAACAATTATAATATATTATACACTAGTTTATATTAGTTTCGGTCAAAAATAAACTTAAATCGGGGACTGTTTGAAATGATTCGAAACGTCACATATCATTTATATATTTCATGAGGGGAGGATATAATGGAAGTCCATGCAAAAACTCATCGGAAAATTAGATTTTATAAAACTTTTTGAAATGCATGTTTCGGTCAAAAATCATAGTATATTATTATATACTAGTTTCTGTCAAAAAAATAAAATTTAATTGGGGACTATTTGAAATGATACGAGACTTTTTAGATCATTTATATATGTTAAGAGGGAAGGTTATGATGGAAGTCCATGCAAAAAAATAATCTGAAAATTTGATTCTATGAAACTTTTCGAAATGCAAGTTTCTACCAAAAAATCATAATATATTATACACCAGTTTATACTAGTTTCGGTCAAAAATCAAATTAAATCGGGAACTATTCGAAATGATTCGAAACATCGCATATCATTTATATATTTTATGAGGGAAGGTTATCATGGAAGTCCATGCAAAAAATCATATGAAAATTAGATTCTATGAAACTTTTCGAAATGCAAGTTTCTTTCAAAAATCATAGTATATTATACACTAGTTTCGGTAAAAAAACAAATTTATTTGGGGACTATTTGAAATGATACGAGACTTTTCAGATCATTTATATATGTTAAGAGAGAAGGTTATGATGGAAGTTCATGCAAAAAAATCATCAGAAAACTGGATTCTATGAAACTTATCGAAATGCAAGTTTCGGTAAAAAATCTTAATATATTATACACTAGTTTATACTAGTTTCGGTCAAAAATATGATTAAATCGAAGACTATTCGAAATGATACGAAACTTCACATATCATTTATATATTTTACGAGGGAAGGTTATCATGGAAGTCCATTCAAAAACTCATCGGAAAATTAGTTTCTATGAATCTTTTCGAAATGCAAGTTTTGTTCAAAAATCATATTATATTATACACTAGTTTCGGTCAAAAAAATCAAATTTAATTTGGGATTACTTGAAATGATACGAGACTTTTCAGATCATTTAATATGTTAAGAGGGAGGTTATGATGGAAGTCCATTCACAAAAATCATCGGAAAACTAGATTCTTTGAAATTTTTCGAAATGCAAGTTTCGGCCAAACAATTATAATATATTATACACTAGTTTATATTAGTTTCGGTCAAAAATAAACTTAAATCGGGGACTGTTTGAAATGATTCGAAACGTCACATATCATTTATATATTTCATGAGGGGAGGATATAATGGAAGTCCATGCAAAAACTCATCGGAAAATTAGATTTTATAAAACTTTTTGAAATGCATGTTTCGGTCAAAAATCATAGTATATTATTATATACTAGTTTCTGTCAAAAAAATAAAATTTAATTGGGGACTATTTGAAATGATACGAGACTTTTTAGATCATTTATATATGTTAAGAGGGAAGGTTATGATGGAAGTCCATGCAAAAAAATAATCTGAAAATTTGATTCTATGAAACTTTTCGAAATGCAAGTTTCTACCAAAAAATCATAATATATTATACACTAGTTTATACTAGTTTCGTTCAAAAATCAAATTAAATCGGGGACTATTCGAAATGATTCGAAACTTCGCATATCATTTATATATTTTATGAGGGAAGGTTATCATGGAAGTCCATGCAAAAATTCATATGAAAATTAGATTCTATGAAACGTTTCGAAATGCATGTTTCGGTCAAAAATCATAGTATATTATACACTAGTTTCGGTCAAAAAAATCAAATTTAATTGGGGATTACTTGAAATGATACGTGACTTTTCAGATCATTTAATATGTAAAGAGGGGAGGTTATGATAGAAGTCCATTCAATAAAATCATCGGAAAACTATATTCTTTGAAACTTTTCGAAATGCAAGTTTCGGCCAAACAATTATAATATATTATACACTAGTTTATACTAGTTTCGGTCAAAAATCAAATTTAATCGGGGACTATTTGAAATGATTCGAAACTTCACATATCATTTATATATTTCACGAGGGAAGGATATAATGGAAGTCCATGCAAAAACTCATCGGCAAATTAGATTTTATAAAACTTTTTGAAATGCATGTTTCGGTCAAAAATCATTGTATATTATTATACACTAGTTTCGGTCAAAAAAATAAAATTTAATTGGGGACTATTTGAAATGATACGAGACTTTTTAGATCATTTATATATGTTAAGAGGGAAGGTTATGATGGAAGTCCATGCAAAAAAATAATCTGAAAATATGATTCTATGAAACTTTTCGCAATGCAAGTTTATACCAAAAAATCATAATATATTATACACCAGTTTATACTAGTTTCGGTCAAAAATCAAATTAAACCGGGGACTATTCGAAATGATTCGAAACATCGCATATCATTTATATATTTTACGAGGGAAGGTTATCATGGAAGTCCATGCAAAAAATCATATGAAAATTAGATTCTATGAAACTTTTCGAAATGCAAGTTTCGGTCAAAAATCATAGAATATTATACACTAGTTTCGGTCAATAAAATCAAATTTAATTGGGGATTACTTGAAATGATACGTGACTTTTCAGATCATTTAATATGTTAAGAGGGGAGGTCATGATGGAAGTCCATTCACAAAAATCATCGGAAAACTATATTCTTTGAAACTTTTCGAAATGCAAGTTTCGGCCAAACAATTATAATATATTATACACTTGTTTTTACTAGTTTCGGTCAAAAATCAAATTTAATCGGGGACTGTTTGAAATGATTCGAAACTTCACATATCATTTATATATTTCACGAGGGAAGGATATAATGGAAGTCCATGCAAAAACTCATCGAAAAATTAGATTTTATAAAACTTTTTGAAATGCATGTTTCGGTCAAAAATCATAGTATATTATTATACACTAGTTTCGGTCAAAAAAATAAAATTTAATTGGGGACTATTTGAAATGATACGAGACTTTTTAGATCATTTATATATGTTAAGAGGGAAGGTTATGATGGAAGTCCATGCAAAAAAATAATCTGAAAATTTGATTCTATGAAACTTTTCGCAATGCAAGTTTCTACCAAAAAATCATAATATATTATACACCAGTTTATACTAGTTTCGGTCAAAAATCAAATTAAATCGGGGACTATTCGAAATGATTCGAAACATCGCATATCATTTATATATTTTACGAGGGAAGGTTATCATGGAAGTCCATGCAAAAAATCATATGAAAATTAGATTCTATGAAACTTTTCGAAATGCAAGTTTCTTTCAAAAATCATAGTATATTATACACTAGTTTCGGTAAAAAAACAAATTTATTTGGGGACTATTTGAAATGATACGAGACTTTTCAGATCATTTATATATGTTAAGAGGGAAGGTTATGATGGAAGTTCATGCAAAAAAATCATCAGAAAACTGGATTCTATGAAACTTTTCGAAATGCAAGTTTCGGTAAAAAATCCTAATATATTATACACTAGTTTATACTAGTTTCGGTCAAAAATATGATTAAATCGAAGACTATTCGAAATGATACGAAACTTCACATATCATTTTTATATTTTACGAGGGAAGGTTATCATGGAAGTCCATTCAAAAACTCATCGGAAAATTAGTTTCTATGAATCTTTTCGAAATGCAAGTTTTGTTCAAAAATCATATTATATTATACACTAGTTTCGGTCAAAAAAATCAAATTTAATTTGGGATTACTTGAAATGATACGAGACTTTTCAGATCATTTAATATGTTAAGAGGGAGGTTATGATGGAAGTCCATTCACAAAAATCATCGGAAAACTAGATTCTTTGAAATTTTTCGAAATGCAAGTTTCGGCCAAACAATTATAATATATTATACACTAGTTTATATTAGTTTCGGTCAAAAATAAAATTAAATCGGGGACTGTTTGAAATGATTCGAAACGTCACATATCATTTATATATTTCATGAGGGGAGGATATAATGGAAGTCCATGCAAAAACTCATCGGAAAATTAGATTTTATAAAACTTTTTGAAATGCATGTTTCGGTCAAAAATCATAGTATATTATTATATACTAGTTTCTGTCAAAAAAATAAAATTTAATTGGGGACTATTTGAAATGATACGAGACTTTTTAGATCATTTATATATGTTAAGAGGGAAGGTTATGATGGAAGTCCATGCAAAAAAATAATCTGAAAATTTGATTCTATGAATCTTTTCGCAATGCAAGTTTCTACCAAAAAAGCATAATATATTATACACCAGTTTATACTAGTTTCGGTCAAAAATCAAATTAAACCGGGGACTATTCGAAATGATTCGAAACATCGCATATCATTTATATATTTTACGAGGGAAGGTTATCATGGAAGTCCATGCAAAAAATCATATGAAAATTAGATTCTATGAAACTTTTCGAAATGCAAGTTTCGGTCAAAAATCATAGAATATTATACACTAGTTTCGGTCAATAAAATCAAATTTAATTGGGGATTACTTGAAATGATACGTGACTTTTCAGATCATTTAATATGTTAAGAGGGGAGGTCATGATGGAAGTCCATTCACAAAAATCATCGGAAAACTATATTCTTTGAAACTTTTCGAAATGCAAGTTTCGACCAAACAATTATAATATATTATACACTAGTTTATACTAGTTTCGGTCAAAAATCAAATTTAATCGGGGACTGTTTGAAATGATTCGAAACTTCACATATCATTTATATATTTCACGAGGGAAGGATATAATGGAAGTCCATGCAAAAACTCATCGGAAAATTAGATTTTATAAAACTTTTTGAAATGCATGTTTCGGTCAAAAATCATAGTATATTATTATACACTAGTTTCGGTCAAAAAAATAAAAATTAATTGGGGACTATTTGAAATGATACGAGACTTTTTAGATCATTTATATATGTTAAGAAGGAAGGTTATGATGGAAGTCCATGCAAAAAAATAATCTGAAAATTTGATTCTATGAAACTTTTCGCAATGCAAGTTTCTACCAAAAAATCATAATATATTATACACCAGTTTATACTAGTTTCGGTCAAAAATCAAATTAAATCGGGAACTATTCGAAATGATTCGAAACATCGCATATCATTTATATATTTTACGAGGGAAGGTTATCATGGAAGTCCATGCAAAAAATCATATGAAAATTAGATTCTATGAAACTTTTCGAAATGCAAGTTTCTTTCAAAAATCATAGTATATTATACACTAGTTTCGGTAAAAAAACAAATTTATTTGGGAACTATTTGAAATGATACGAGACTTTTCAGATCATTTATATATGTTAAGAGGGAAGGTTATGATGGAAGTTCATGCAAAAAAATCATCAGAAAACTGGATTCTATGAAACTTATCGAAATGCAAGTTTCGGTAAAAAATCTTAATATATTATACACTAGTTTATACTAGTTTCGGTCAAAAATATGATTAAATCGAAGACTATTCGAAATGATACGAAACTTCACATATCATTTATATATTTTACGAGGGAAGGTTATCATGGAAGTCCATTCAAAAACTCATCGGAAAATTAGTTTCTATGAATCTTTTTGAAATGCAAGTTTTGTTCAAAAATCATATTATATTATACACTAGTTTCGGTCAAAAAAATCAAATTTAATTTGGGATTACTTGAAATGATACGAGACTTTTCAGATCATTTAATATGTTAAGAGGGAGGTTATGATGGAAGTCCATTCACAAAAATCATCGGAAAACTAGATTCTTTGAAATTTTTCGAAATGCAAGTTTCGGCCAAACAATTATAATATATTATACACTAGTTTATACTAGTTTCGGTCAAAAATTAAATTAAATCGGGGACTGTTTGAAATGATTCGAAACTTCACATATCATTTATATATTTCATGAGGGGAGGATATAATGGAAGTCCATGCAAAAACTCATCGGAAAATTAGATTTTATAAAACTTTTTGAAATGCATGTTTCGGTCAAAAATCATAGTATATTATTATATACTAGTTTCTGTCAAAAAAATAAAATTTAATTGGGGACTATTTGAAATGATACGAGACTTTTTAGATCATTTATATATGTTAAGAGGGAAGGTTATGATGGAAGTCCATGCAAAAAAATAATCTGAAAATTTGATTCTATGAAACTTTTCGAAATGCAAGTTTCTACCAAAAAATCATAATATATTATACACTAGTTTATACTAGTTTCGTTCAAAAATCAAATTAAATCGGGGACTATTCGAAATGATTCGAAACTTCGCATATCATTTATATATTTTATGAGGGAAGGTTATCATGGAAGTCCATGCAAAAATTCATATGAAAATTAGATTCTATGAAACTTTTCGAAATGCATGTTTCGGTCAAAAATCATAGTATATTATACACTAGTTCCGGTCATAAAAATCAAATTTAATTGGGGATTACTTGAAATGATACGTGACTTTTCATATCATTTAATATGTTAAGAGGGGAGGTTATGATAGAAGTCCATTCAATAAAATCATCGGAAAACTATATTCTTTGAAACTTTTCGAAATGCAAGTTTCGGCCAAACAATTATAATATATTATACACTAGTTTATACTAGTTTCGGTCAAAAATCAAATTTAATCGGGGACTATTTGAAATGATTCGAAACTTCACATATCATTTATATATTTCACGAGGGAAGGATATAATGGAAGTCCATGCAAAAACTCATCGGCAAATTAGATTTTATAAAACTTTTTGAAATGCATGTTTCGGTCAAAAATCATTGTATATTATTATACACTAGTTTCGGTCAAAAAAATAAAATTTAATTGGGGACTATTTGAAATGATACGAGACTTTTTAGATCATTTATATATGTTAAGAGGGAAGGTTATGATGGAAGTCCATGCAAAAAAATAATCTGAAAATTTGATTCTATGAAACTTTTCGCAATGCAAGTTTATACCAAAAAATCATAATATATTATACACCAGTTTATACTAGTTTCGGTCAAAAATCAAATTAAACCGGGGACTATTCGAAATGATTCGAAACATCGCATATCATTTATATATTTTACGAGGGAAGGTTATCATGGAAGTCCATGCAAAAAATCATATGAAAATTAGATTCTATGAAACTTTTCGAAATGCAAGTTTCGGTCAAAAATCATAGTATATTATACACTAGTTTCGGTCAATAAAATCAAATTTAATTGGGGATTACTTGAAATGATACGTGACTTTTCAGATCATTTAATATGTTAAGAGGGGAGGTCATGATGGAAGTCCATTCACAAAAATAATCGGAAAACTATATTCTTTGAAACTTTTCGAAATGCAAGTTTCGGCCAAACAATTATAATATATTATACACTTGTTTTTACTAGTTTCGGTCAAAAATCAAATTTAATCGGGGACTGTTTGAAATGATTCGAAACTTCACATATCATTTATATATTTCACGAGGGAAGGATATAATGGAAGTCCATGCAAAAACTCATCGAAAAATTAGATTTTATAAAACTTTTTGAAATGCATGTTTCGGTCAAAAATCATAGTATATTATTATACACTAGTTTCGGTCAAAAAAATAAAATTTAATTGGGGACTATTTGAAATGATACGAGACTTTTTAGATCATTTATATATGTTAAGAGGGAAGGTTATGATGGAAGTCCATGCAAAAAAATAATCTGAAAATTTGATTCTATGAAACTTTTCGCAATGTAAGTTTCTACCAAAAAATCTTAATATATTATACACCAGATTATACTAGTTTCGGTCAAAAATCAAATTAAATCGGGGACTATTCGAAATGATTCGAAACTTCGCATATCATTTATATATTTTACGAGGGAAGGTTATCATGGAAGTCCATGCAAAAAATCATATGAAAATTAGATTCTATGAAACTTTTCGAAATGCAAGTTTCTTTCAAAAATCATAGTATATTATACACTAGTTTCGGTAAAAAAACAAATTTAATTGGGGACTATTTGAAATGATACGAGACTTTTCAGATCATTTATATATGTTAAGAGGGAAGGTTATGATGGAAGTTCATGCAAAAAAATCATCAGAAAACTGGATTCTATGAAACTTTTCGAAATGCAAGTTTCGGTAAAAAAATCCTAATATATTATACACTAGTTTATACTAGTTTCGGTCAAAAATATGATTAAATCGAAGACTATTCGAAATGATACGAAACTTCACATATCATTTATATATTTTACAAGGGAAGGTTATCATGGAAGTCCATTCAAAAACTCATCGGAAAATTAGTTTCTCTGAATCTTTTCGAAATGCAAGTTTTGTTCAAAAATCATATTATATTATACACTAGTTTCGGTCAAAAAAATCAAATTTAATTGGGGATTACTTGAAATGATACGAGACTTTTCAGATCATTTAATATGTTAAGAGGGAGGTTATGATGGAAGTCCATTCACAAAAATCATCGGAAAACTAGATTCTTTGAAATTTTTCGAAATGCAAGTTTCGGCCAAACAATTATAATATATTATACACTAGTTTATACTAGTTTCGGTCAAAAATAAAATTAAATCGGGGACTGTTTGAAATGATTCGAAACTTCACATATCATTTATATATTTCATGAGGGAAGGATATAATGGAAGTCCATGCAAAAACTCATCGGAAAATTAGATTTTATAAAACTTTTTGAAATGCATGTTTCGGTCAAAAATCATAGTATATTATTATATACTAGTTTCTGTCAAAAAAATAAAATTTAATTGGGGATTATTTGAAATGATACGAGACTTTTTAGATCATTTATATATGTTAAGAGGGAAGGTTATGATGGAAGTCCATGCAAAAAAATAATCTGAAAATTTGATTCTATGAAACTTTTCGAAATGCAAGTTTCTACCAAAAAATCATAATATATTATACACTAGTTTATACTAGTTTCGTTCAAAAATCAAATTAAATCGGGGACTATTCGAAATGATTCGAAAATTCGCATATCATTTATATATTTTACGAGGGAAGGTTATCATGGAAGTCCATGCAAAAATTCATATGAAAATTAGATTCTATGAAATTTTTCGAAATGCATGTTTCGGTCAAAAATCATAGTATATTATACACTAGTTTCGGTCAAAAAAATCAAATTTAATTGGGGATTACTTGAAATGATACGTGACTTTTCAGATTATTTAATATGTTAAGAGGGGAGGTTATGATAGAAGTCCATTCAATAAAATCATCGGAAAACTATATTCTTTGAAACTTTTCGAAATGCAAGTTTCGGCCAAACAATTATAATATATTATACACTAGTTTATACTAGTTTCGGTCAAAAATCAAATTTAATCGGGGACTGTTTGAAATGATTCGAAACTTCACATATCATTTATATATTTCACGAGGGAAGGATATAATGGAAGTCCATGCAAAAACTCATCGGAAAATTAGATTTTATAAAACTTTTTGAAATGCATGTTTCGGTCAAAAATCATAGTATATTATTATACACTAGTTTCGGTCAAAAAAATAAAAATTAATTGGGGACTATTTGAAATGATACGAGACTTTTTAGATCATTTATATATGTTAAGAAGGAAGGTTATGATGGAAGTCCATGCAAAAAAATAATCTGAAAATTTGATTCTATGAAACTTTTCGCAATGCAAGTTTCTACCAAAAAATCATAATATATTATACACCAGTTTATACTAGTTTCGGTCAAAAATCAAATTAAATCGGGGACTATTCGAAATGATTCGAAACATCGCATATCATTTATATATTTTACGAGGGAAGGTTATCATGGAAGTCCATGCAAAAAATCATATGAAAATTAGATTCTATGAAACTTTTCGAAATGCAAGTTTCTTTCAAAAATCATAGTATATTATACACTAGTTTCGGTAAAAAAACAAATTTATTTGGGGACTATTTGAAATGATACGAGACTTTTCAGATCATTTATATATGTTAAGAGGGAAGGTTATGATGGAAGTTCATGCAAAAAAATCATCAGAAAACTGGATTCTATGAAACTTTTCGAAATGCAAGTTTCGGTAAAAAATCCTAATATATTATACACTAGTTTATACTAGTTTCGGTCAAAAATATGATTAAATCGAAGACTATTCGAAATGATACGAAACTTCACATATCATTTATATATTTTACGAGGGAAGGTTATCATGGAAGTCCATTCAAAAACTCATCGGAAAATTAGTTTCTATGAATCTTTTCGAAATGCAAGTTTTGTTCAAAAATCATATTATATTATACACTAGTTTCGGTCAAAAAAATCAAATTTAATTTGGGATTACTTGAAATGATACGAGACTTTTCAGATCATTTAATATGTTAAGAGGGAGGTTATGATGGAAGTCCATTCACAAAAATCATCGGAAAACTAGATTCTTTGAAATTTTTCGAAATGCAAGTTTCGGCCAAACAATTATAATATATTATACACTAGTTTATACTAGTTTCGGTCAAAAATCAAATTTAATCGGGGACTGTTTGAAATGATTCGAAACTTCACATATCATTTATATATTTCATGAGGGAAGGATATAATGGAAGTCCATGCAAAAACTCATCGGAAAATTAGATTTTATAAAACTTTTTGAAATGCATGTTTCGGTCAAAAATCATAGTATATTATTATATACTAGTTTCTGTCAAAAAAATAAAATTTAATTGGGGACTATTTGAAATGATACGAGACTTTTTAGATCATTTATATATGTTAAGAGGGAAGGTTATGATGGAAGTCCATGCAAAAAAATAATCTGAAAATTTGATTCTATGAAACTTTTCGAAATGCAAGTTTCTACCAAAAAATCCTAATATATTATACACTAGTTTATACTAGTTTCGGTCAAAAATATGATTAAATCGAAGACTATTCGAAATGATTCGAAACTTCGCATATCATTTATATATTTTACGAGGGAAGGTTATCATGGAAGTCCATTCAAAAACTCATCGGAAAATTAGTTTCTATGAATCTTTTCGAAATGCAAGTTTTGTTCAAAAATCATAGTATATTATACACTAGTTTCGGTCAAAAAAATCAAATTTAATTTGGGATTACTTGAAATGATACGAGACTTTTCAGATCATTTAATATGTTAAGAGGGAGGTTATGATGGAAGTCCATTCACAAAAATCATCGGAAAACTAGATTCTTTGAAATTTTTCGAAATGCAAGTTTCGGCCAAACAATTATAATATATTATACACTAGTTTATACTAGTTTCGGTCAAAAATCAAATTTAATCGGGGACTGTTTGAAATGATTCGAAACTTCACATATCATTTATATATTTCATGAGGGAAGGATATAATGGAAGTCCATGCAAAAACTCATCGGAAAATTAGATTTTATAAAACTTTTTGAAATGCATGTTTCGGTCAAAAATCATAGTATATTATTATATACTAGTTTCTGTCAAAAAAATAAAATTTAATTGGGGACTATTTGAAATGATACGAGACTTTTTAGATCATTTATATATGTTAAGAGGGAAGGTTATGATGGAAGTCCATGCAAAAAAATAATCTGAAAATTTGATTCTATGAAACTTTTCGAAATGCAAGTTTCTACCAAAAAATCATATTATATTATACACTAGTTTATACTAGTTTCGTTCAAAAATCAAATTAAATCGGGGACTATTCGAAATGATTCGAAACTTCGCATATCATTTATATATTTTATGAGGGAAGGTTATCATGGAAGTCCATGCAAAAATTCATATGAAAATTAGATTCTATGAAACTTTTCGAAATGCATGTTTCGGTCAAAAATCATAGTATATTATACACTAGTTTCGGTCAAAAAAATCAAATTTAATTGGGGATTACTTGAAATGATACGTGACTTTTCAGATCATTTAATATGTTAAGAGGGGAGGTTATGATAGAAGTCCATTCAATAAAATCATCGGAAAACTATATTCTTTGAAACTTTTCGAAATGCAAGTTTCGGCCAAACAATTATAATTTATTATACACTAGTTTATACTAGTTTCGGTCAAAAATCAAATTTAATCGGGGACTGTTTGAAATGATTCGAAACTTCACATATCATTTATATATTTCACGAGGGAAGGATATAATGGAAGTCCATGCAAAAACTCATCGGAAAATTCGATTTTATAAAACTTTTTGAAATGCATGTTTCGGTCAAAAATCATAGTATATTATTATACACTAGTTTCTGTAAAAAAAATAAAATTTAATTGGGGACTATTTGAAATGATACGAGACTTTTTAGATCATTTATATATGTTAAGAAGGAAGGTTATGATGGAAGTCCATGCAAAAAAATAATCTGAAAATTTGATTCTATGAAACTTTTCGCAATGCAAGTTTCTACCAAAAAAATCATAATATATTATACACCAGTTTATACTAGTTTCGGTCAAAAATCAAATTAAATCGGGTACTATTCGAAATGATTCGAAACATCGAATATCATTTATATATTTTACGAGGGAAGGTTATCATGGAAGTCCATGCAAAAAATCATATGAAAATTAGATTCTATGAAACTTTTCGAAATGCAAGTTTCTTTCAAAAATCATAGTATATTATACACTAGTTTCGGTAAAAAAACAAATTTATTTGGGGACTATTTGAAATGATACGAGACTTTTCAGATCATTTATATATGTTAAGAGGGAAGGTTATGATGGAAGTTCATGCAAAAAAATCATCAGAAAACTGGATTCTATGAAACTTTTCGAAATGCAAGTTTCGGTAAAAAATCCTAATATATTATACACTAGTGTATACTAGTTTCGGTCAAAAATATGATTAAATCGAAGACTATTCGAAATGATACGAAACTTCACATATCATTTATATATTTTACGAGGGAAGGTTATCATGGAAGTCCATTCAAAAACTCATCGGAAAATTAGTTTCTATGAATCTTTTCGAAATGCAAGTTTTGTTCAAAAATCATATTATATTATACACTAGTTTCGGTCAAAAAAATCAAATTTAATTTGGGATTACTTGAAATGATACGAGACTTTTCAGATCATTTAATATGTTAAGAGGGAGGTTATGATGGAAGTCCATTCACAAAAATCATCGGAAAACTAGATTCTTTGAAATTTTTCGAAATGCAAGTTTCGGCCAAACAATTATAATATATTATACACTAGTTTATACTAGTTACGGTCAAAAATCAAATTTAATCGGGGACTGTTTGAAATGATTCGAAACTTCACATATCATTTATATATTTCATGAGGGAAGGATATAATGGAAGTCCATGCAAAAACTCATCGGAAAATTAGATTTTATAAAACTTTTTGAAATGCATGTTTCGGTCAAAAATCATAGTATATTATTATACACTAGTTTCTGTCAAAAAAATAAATTTTAATTGGGGACTATTTGAAATGATACAAGACTTTTTAGATCATTTATATATGTTAAGAGGGAAGGTTATGATGGAAGTCCATGCAAAAAAATAATCTGAAAATTTGATTCTATGAAACTTTTCGAAATGCAAGTTTCTACCAAAAAATCATAATATATTATACACTAGTTTATACTAGTTTCGTTCAAAAATCAAATTAAATCGGGGACTATTCGAAATGATTCGAAACTTCGCATATCATTTATATATTTTACGAGGGAAGGTTATCATGGAAGTCCATGGAAAAATTCATATGAAAATTAGATTCTATGAAACTTTTCGAAATGCATGTTTCGGTCAAAAATCATAGTATATTATACACTAGTTTCGGTCAAAAAAATCAAATTTAATTGGGGATTTCTTGAAATGATACGTGACTTTTCAGATCATTTAATATGTTAAGAGGGGAGGTTATGATAGAAGTCCATTCAATAAAATCATCGGAAAACTATATTCTTTGAAACTTTTCGAAATGCAAGTTTCGGCCAAACAATTATAATATATTATACACTAGTTTATACTAGTTTCTGTAACGCTCTGTTTATTAATTAATTATTTAATTAATTATATTCGCGTTATTGGCGTTGATTTATGTTGAATTATCAGAGTGGTTTGTGATAAATTGCTAAGTTCGTTTGAATTAAGTTGAATGAGTCGATTTAAGTTGTGGGAATTGATGTGGAATATTCTCCCGTTTATGGTTGGATAAGTTGTTTAGATGCTTGGACCATTTGGTCAAATGTTGGAGGATAATCTAATTAAGTCGGGAGAAAATAATTAGTCGTGAATTATTAATTGATTTTCAACGTTATGGTAAATTAAGTTGTTAAATCGGAAAATCGAAGAAATAATATTATCATTGGTAGTATTGATTATTGGAGCATGTTGGTTATTGGGCTTGGATTTCGTCGGAATTAGCAATTAAAGGGGTGCAGTGTTTAGGCCCATTAATTGTTTTATTGGATTATTATTATTTTAATAAAAAGGAATAATAGAATGAGTCAAAAGGGAATAGTGGAAATTAGGGAAAACGAGGAAAAAGTCTTAGAGAAAAATAAGGGTTTTAGAGGAGAGAAAACAACTTGGGAGAAAAGAAGGAGAAAGAAGGATTCATGTTCATATCTTAATTTTCGCACATACGGTACAGCCTCTACTAAACAGGTGATAACTTTTTACTCGTAATTCTGATTAAAGCGGTTCTTGAATTTCTGGAAAGCTTACGAAATTCCCTTCGAATTGATATATAATTTCGTGTCAATAAGTTTAGTATTGAATGAGAAAAATGCATTTGAAGTTTGGAAGTTCATGCTGGAAATTGGTCAAATAGTGGTTACGGGATTGATGGTGATGAAGGCTAAATTTTGGTCAAGATATGAACTCAATGGCAGCATGTTCGTATTTCTAATCTCTATGGATGAAAGAGGAGAGGAAAAAGGGCCACATAGGCAAAGGATTGGAAATTCGATCGGAGATTCGAAGCGGCCATCGATTAAGGTAAGGGGGGAGAAAAGGGTTTATGATTGGTGATAGGACATAGAAGGGTAATTGGGAGTTCCTTCCTCCCTTAGGTATATTAAGAGATTATGATAATAATGATTGAATTATATGAATATGTAGATTGTTATGATTGTGAATAACATGAGATATGTGTATGCTTTGTGTGTGAATAAGATGCACTGATGGTTGGTTGATGAGATCATGATGATCGTAAAGCATGATGTGTTCATGTGTATTGTGATATGGTATGCGTTGTTGTGTCTGCATGCGCATACATTTGATGGAATAATCATGTCGTGGATGTGATTATTCGGGATTCGTTGAGAATCGTGGTTGCAGGGATGATCGTGTCTTGTTGGAGACGTTAACGATGCATTCGGGGTTCTATTGATGAACCGTTATTATGAGTCGGTACCGCATTTGCATTGTGCATTAGAGTCACATTGCATTATGATTAATTGAATATTATGATTGATTGAATAATATGATTGATTGAATAATATGATTGATAGTTTGGTGTGATTAGGGGTGAATTACTTCTTCATATATGTCGTATGTGCCGTTATATTATGAATCTATTTCTCACCCCTATTGTTTATTTTGTTGTGTCTGTGCTTCTTCGGAAGTACAGATAATTCAGGTGCGTGAGGAACGCTTTTGGTGTTGATGTCTGTGTCCTAGGAGCTCTGATGTGTAACGGGAACGGGGATTTTTAATATAATATTTCATTTGATTTTTATAAACTTTTATATAACTAAGTATTGAGTTAAGGAACAGTGTTATGAATGAATTGTATTGCTTTTGAGCAATTTGATATTAAAGCTTTATTTCCGCTGCTTACTTTTGAATAAAAGAATGATGGTTGATTGATGATGTAGCGACTCACTTTAGTTGATTAACTCTGATTTAATGAAAAATTTATATAATTTTGAAAATGGGAAAAGTGGGTGTTGGAGCAGCTGTCACGAGAAGTGGCATAAATTTTTAACCGTGAATCGGATTGAAGCGGTTCTGGATTTTTTTGAAAGCTTACAAAATTCCCTACAATTTGCATATAAGATTTTCATTCAGGAGGTTTATAATTAGGGAGATAAATGTATTTTAATAATTGGGTCTGCTACTGATTTTTTTTTTGAAATTCTGCATACGGTAATTCTAAATCAGTCTCATTGTAAGGAGGATAACTTCTTACTCGTAAGTTGGATCCAAGCGGTTTTTGAAGTTCTGGAATCTTCACGAAATTCTCTTCATGTTAGAATATAATTTTGTGAGTTAGAGGTTTTTATTGGAAGATATAATTGTGTTTGAAGTTGAATGTCTATTGCTGAAAATTTGGAAAGATGAAAATGTTATTAAAGAATAAAATGTTGGTATCGGAGAATGCATAAAGATACAATTTATATCAAATGAGGAAAATTAAAGTGCCTATTCTAGATGATGGTGATGTTGAGAGGAAGACCGAAGTTGAGTAGTGTTGTTAAATATTTTAACTTGGATGAGAGTTGTAATTGGAGCGAACCGAATTAGATTATGTTGATGTTGTGGCGGCTCTGGTGTTTGAAGGATATTTAAAGTTGTGTTGCGCTTGGAGCATGTATAAGAGATTGCGTATCGAATTTTGGATGCGTTGGTGTAATTGACGAAGTCGAAAATTTTAGAGACTAAGGAGAAGTGGATAAGCCGTAGAAAGTTGGCAGAGCATTATACTTACGGACTTTGGGCACAAGTTGAAGTATGCTATTATGTTGAGTAATGATTATTTATGCCACTGTTATGGTTGACGGATGTCTATTGACAAATTGAGGAACTGATCACCCTTAATCTATTGTTGATAGAAGACGAAATTATAATGGATGGATAGATGTGTCATACCGACTAGTATGGTATATGAGTTAAATCAGTTGAAGTCGAGTTGGGCAATTGAGTATTGTTTGAATTGTTCATGAAGAATCATGTATAAGAATGTTAGTCAGATTTAAGAATGATGGTATGAAGTTGCGTTGGGATTAAATAGTATTATGGAAATTCGTAGTTGAATGTTGGATAATGAGAATGTTGTTTGTGATGATTTAAATGGTACGAGGCCTGAAGTTTTCTTGGGGATAATTCAAAAGTAAAGTATATGGTAAAGTAAAACCAAGATTGTCAAGAATGTAGGATAGAGTTGAGTTGCAAGAGCCAGACAAAGTGGAATTATGAGTGGGTTTATTAAAGCGTGATTTTGATTAGAACATGGATAGTTGTTTTGGTTGCGTTGGTTCGGATAAGAATTTATGAAAGGTTGTGTTAGTATGAGTAAGAATCGAGGATTCGATACGTTGGATTAGTTAGAAGCAGAGAAATATGAGTTATCTTATGGAAATTGTTATATCGATGGACCTTATATTGTCCTAATGATGTAGTGTGTTAAGATGATTTTCGAAGAATGTGTTATTTTAAGATGATAAAGTTGTAGTTGTGTTGAGAATAATTGAGAATTCATGAAGCATATAGTTATTGTCTAAAATTTGGAAGTTGTCGTAGTTGTATCTATGTTGAATGTTCAGAGGTGTTGCCTTATGAATCTAAGTTGCAAGTATTAGAAGAAATGAAATTATAAGTTGGTGTATTAGAGTGGGGTTTTGGTTGTAACAAGAAGAGCCATTTTGAGGTGTTGACTTGGAAAAGAATCTATGAAGCATATTGTCCATATAAGTAGGAATCGATGATTTGGTTGTTAGATTCGTTAGGAGCGAAGAAAATGATTGATCTGGTTGGAGTTAAGTGAACTCAGATGTTATATGTTGTTGTAATGATGTTAAGTATTTTAGAGGGCATGTTAATGAAAGATAGTAAAGTTGTAGTCTATGTTGATGATAATTGGGAATTCATAGAAGTATATGAATATTTTATCAAAGATTTGGAAGTAGTCGCAGTTGTTATTGGTTGAATGTTTAGAGGCGTTATCTTAAGGATCTAATTTGTAACTATTCGGTAACTACAAGAGTTAGAATACCTGTTGGAACGGAATTCCAAAGGATTAAGTCGGAGGCTTTGTTTATATGTCGATTTTGGTGAGTGTAAGTTGGAGTTAAACTCAGTAAATTTGGTAGTGTGCAATTAATCAGAGTGCGCAGCGAAGGCGCGATGTCATGTAATTGTTATTATCTGAATTACAACGATGTTGGTAGCTTTGTTGTATTATATGTTGTGTTTAAGTTATGTATTATTGTTTGTGGTATATATGTGGGTTGCCTTTGGAATGAGAGTTGATTAGTCTGATGGAATAAGTAGTTGGAGTAGTTTAATCGGATAAATTTTCGAGGACGAAAATATCCTAAGTGGGGGAGAGTTGTAACGCTCTGTTTATTAATTAATTATTTAATTAATTATATTCGCGTTATTGGCGTTGATTTATGTTGAATTATCAGAGTGGTTTGTGATAAATTGCTAAGTTCGTTTGAATTAAGTTGAATGAGTCGATTTAAGTTGTGGGAATTGATGTGGAATATTCTCCCGTTTATGGTTGGATAAGTTGTTTAGATGCTTGGACCATTTGGTCAAATGTTGGAGGATAATCTAATTAAGTCGGGAGAAAATAATTAGTCGTGAATTATTAATTGATTTTCAACGTTATGGTAAATTAAGTTGTTAAATCGGAAAATCGAAGAAATAATATTATCATTGGTAGTATTGATTATTGGAGCATGTTGGTTATTGGGCTTGGATTTCGTCGGAATTAGCAATTAAAGGGGTGCAGTGTTTAGGCCCATTAATTGTTTTATTGGATTATTATTATTTTAATAAAAAGGAATAATAGAATGAGTCAAAAGGGAATAGTGGAAATTAGGGAAAACGAGGAAAAAGTCTTAGAGAAAAATAAGGGTTTTAGAGGAGAGAAAACAACTTGGGAGAAAAGAAGGAGAAAGAAGGATTCATGTTCATATCTTAATTTTCGCACATACGGTACAGCCTCTACTAAACAGGTGATAACTTTTTACTCGTAATTCTGATTAAAGCGGTTCTTGAATTTCTGGAAAGCTTACGAAATTCCCTTCGAATTGATATATAATTTCGTGTCAATAAGTTTAGTATTGAATGAGAAAAATGCATTTGAAGTTTGGAAGTTCATGCTGGAAATTGGTCAAATAGTGGTTACGGGATTGATGGTGATGAAGGCTAAATTTTGGTCAAGATATGAACTCAATGGCAGCATGTTCGTATTTCTAATCTCTATGGATGAAAGAGGAGAGGAAAAAGGGCCACATAGGCAAAGGATTGGAAATTCGATCGGAGATTCGAAGCGGCCATCGATTAAGGTAAGGGGGGAGAAAAGGGTTTATGATTGGTGATAGGACATAGAAGGGTAATTGGGAGTTCCTTCCTCCCTTAGGTATATTAAGAGATTATGATAATAATGATTGAATTATATGAATATGTAGATTGTTATGATTGTGAATAACATGAGATATGTGTATGCTTTGTGTGTGAATAAGATGCACTGATGGTTGGTTGATGAGATCATGATGATCGTAAAGCATGATGTGTTCATGTGTATTGTGATATGGTATGCGTTGTTGTGTCTGCATGCGCATACATTTGATGGAATAATCATGTCGTGGATGTGATTATTCGGGATTCGTTGAGAATCGTGGTTGCAGGGATGATCGTGTCTTGTTGGAGACGTTAACGATGCATTCGGGGTTCTATTGATGAACCGTTATTATGAGTCGGTACCGCATTTGCATTGTGCATTAGAGTCACATTGCATTATGATTAATTGAATATTATGATTGATTGAATAATATGATTGATTGAATAATATGATTGATAGTTTGGTGTGATTAGGGGTGAATTACTTCTTCATATATGTCGTATGTGCCGTTATATTATGAATCTATTTCTCACCCCTATTGTTTATTTTGTTGTGTCTGTGCTTCTTCGGAAGTACAGATAATTCAGGTGCGTGAGGAACGCTTTTGGTGTTGATGTCTGTGTCCTAGGAGCTCTGATGTGTAACGGGAACGGGGATTTTTAATATAATATTTCATTTGATTTTTATAAACTTTTATATAACTAAGTATTGAGTTAAGGAACAGTGTTATGAATGAATTGTATTGCTTTTGAGCAATTTGATATTAAAGCTTTATTTCCGCTGCTTACTTTTGAATAAAAGAATGATGGTTGATTGATGATGTAGCGACTCACTTTAGTTGATTAACTCTGATTTAATGAAAAATTTATATAATTTTGAAAATGGGAAAAGTGGGTGTTACAGTTTCGGTCAAAGATCAAATTTAATCGGGGACTGTTTGAAATGATTCGAAACTTCACATATCATTTATATATTTCACGAGGGAAGGATAGAATGGAAGTCCATGCAAAAACTCATCGGAAAATTAGATTTTATAAAACTTTTTGAAATGCATGTTTCGGTCAAAAATCATAGTATATTATTATACACTAGTTTCGGTCAAAAAAATAAAATTTAATTGGGGACTATTTGAAATGATACGAGACTTTTTAGATCATTTATATATGTTAAGAAGGAAGGTTATGATGGAAGTCCATGCAAAAAAATAATCTGAAAATTTGATTCTATGAAACTTTTCGCAATGCAAGTTTCTACCAAAAAATCATAATATATTATACACCAGTTTATACTAGTTTCGGTCAAAAATCAAATTAAATCGGGGACTATTCGAAATGATTCGAAACATCGCATATCATTTATATATTTTACGAGGGAAGGTTATCATGGAAGTCCATGCAAAAAATCATATGAAAATTAGATTCTATGAAACTTTTCGAAATGCAAGTTTCTTTCAAAAATCATAGTATATTATACACTAGTTTCGGTAAAAAAACAAATTTAATTGGGGACTATTTGAAATGATACGAGACTTTTCAGATCATTTATAAATGTTAAGAGGGAAGGTTATGATGGAAGTTCATGCAAAAAAATCATCAGAAAACTGGATTCTATGAAACTTTTCGAAATGCAAGTTTCGGTAAAAAAATCCTAATATATTATACACTAGTTTATACTAGTTTCGGTCAAAAATATGATTAAATCGAAGACTATTCGAAATGATACGAAACTTCACATATCATTTATATATTTTACGTGGGAAGGTTATCATGGAAGTCCATTCAAAAAATCATCGGAAAATTAGTTTCTATGAATCTTTTCGAAATGCAAGTTTTGTTCAAAAATCATATTATATTATACACTAGTTTCGGTCAAAAAAATCAAATTTAATTGGGGATTACTTGAAATGATACGAGACTTTTCAGATTATTTAATATGTTAAGAGGGAGGTTATGATGGAAGTCCATTCACAAAAATCATCGGAAAACTAGATTCTTTGAAATTTTTCGAAATGCAAGTTTCGGCCAAACAATTATAATATATTATACACTAGTTTATACTAGTTTCGGTCAAAAATAAAATTAAATCGGGGACTGTTTGAAATGATTCGAAACTTCACATATCATTTATATATTTCATGAGGGAAGGATATAATGGAAGTCCATGCAAAAACTCATCGGAAAATTAGATTTTATAAAACTTTTTGAAATGCATGTTTCGGTCAAAAATCATAGTATATTATTATACACTAGTTTCTGTCAAAAAAATAAAATTTAATTGGGGACTATTTGAAATGATACGAGACTTTTTAGATCATTTATATATGTTAAGAGGGAAGGTTATGATGGAAGTCCATGCAAAAAAATAATCTGAAAATTTGATTCTATGAAACTTTTCGAAATGCAAGTTTCTACCAAAAAATCATAATATATTATACACTAGTTTATACTAGTTTCGTTCAAAAATCAAATTAAATCGGGGACTATTCGAAATGATTCGAAACTTCGCATATCATTTATATATTTTACGAGGGAAGGTTATCATGGAAGTCCATGCAAAAATTCATATCAAAATTAGATTCTATGAAAATTTTCGAAATGCATGTTTCGGTCAAAAATCATAGTATATTATACACTAGTTTCGGTCAAAAAAATCAAATTTAATTGGGGATTTCTTGAAATGATACGTGACTTTTCAGATCATTTAATATGTTAAGAGGGGAGGTTATGATAGAAGTCCATTCAATAAAATCATCGGAAAACTATATTCTTTGAAACTTTTCGAAATGCAAGTTTCGGCCAAACAATTATAATATATTATACACTAGTTTATACTAGTTTCGGTCAAAGATCAAATTTAATCGGGGACTGTTTGAAATGATTCGAAACTTCACATATCATTTATATATTTCACGAGGGAAGGATAGAATGGAAGTCCATGCAAAAACTCATCGGAAAATTAGATTTTATAAAACTTTTTGAAATGCATGTTTCGGTCAAAAATCATAGTATATAATTATACACTAGTTTCGGTCAAAAAAATAAAATTTAATTGGGGACTATTTGAAATGATACGAGACTTTTTAGATCATTTATATATGTTAAGAAGGAAGGTTATGATGGAAGTCCATGCAAAAAAATAATCTGAAAATTTGATTCTATGAAACTTTTCGCAATGCAAGTTTCTACCAAAAAATCATAATATATTATACACCAGTTTATACTAGTTTCGGTCAAAAATCAAATTAAATCGGGGACTATTCGAAATGATTCGAAACATCGCATATCATTTATATATTTTACGAGGGAAGGTTATCATGGAAGTCCATGCAAAAAATCATATGAAAATTAGATTCTATGAAACTTTTCGAAATGCAAGTTTCTTTCAAAAATCATAGTATATTATACACTAGTTTCGGTAAAAAAACAAATTTAATTGGGGACTATTTGAAATGATACGAGACTTTTCAGATCATTTATATATGTTAAGAGGGAAGGTTATGATGGAAGTTCATGCAAAAAAATCATCAGAAAACTGGATTCTATGAAACTTTTCGAAATACAAGTTTCGGTAAAAAAATCCTAATATATTATACACTAGTTTATACTAGTTTCGGTCAAAAATATGATTAAATCGAAGACTATTCGAAATGATACGAAACTTCACATATCATTTATATATTTTACGTGGGAAAGTTATCATGGAAGTCCATTCAAAAAATCATCGGAAAATTAGTTTCTATGAATCTTTTCGAAATGCAAGTTTTGTTCAAAAATCATATTATATTATACACTAGTTTCGGTCAAAAAAATCAAATTTAATTGGGGATTACTTGAAATGATACGAGACTTTTCAGATCATTTAATATGTTAAGAGGGAGGTTATGATGGAAGTCCATTCACAAAAATCATCGGAAAACTAGATTCTTTGAAATTTTTCGAAATGCAAGTTTCGGCCAAACAATTATAATATATTATACACTAGTTTATACTAGTTTCGGTCAAAAATAAAATTAAATCGGGGACTGTTTGAAATGATTCGAAACTTCACATATCATTTATATATTTCATGAGGGAAGGATATAATGGAAGTCCATGCAAAAACTCATCGGAAAATTAGATTTTATAAAACTTTTTGAAATGCATGTTTCGGTCAAAAATCATAGTATATTATTATACACTAGTTTCTGTCAAAAAAATAAAATTTAATTGGGGACTATTTGAAATGATACGAGACTTTTTAGATCATTTATATATGTTAAGAGGGAAGGTTATGATGGAAGTCCATGCAAAAAAATAATCTGAAAATTTGATTCTATGAAACTTTTCGAAATGCAAGTTTCTACCAAAAAATCATAATATATTATACACTAGTTTATACTAGTTTCGTTCAAAAATCAAATTAAATCGGGGACTATTCGAAATGATTCGAAACTTCGCATATCATTTATATATTTTACGAGGGAAGGTTATCATGGAAGTCCATGCAAAAATTCATATGAAAATTAGATTCTATGAAAATTTTCGAAATGCATGTTTCGGTCAAAAATCATAGTATATTATACACTAGTTTCGGTCAAAAAAATCAAATTTAATTGGGGATTACTTGAAATGATACGTGACTTTTCAGATCATTTAATATGTTAAGAGGGGAGGTTATGATAGAAGTTCATGCAAAAAAATCATCAGAATACTGGATTCTATGAAACTTTTCGAAATACAAGTTTCGGTAAAAAAATCCTAATATATTATACACTAGTTTATACTAGTTTCGGTCAAAAATATGATTAAATCGAAGACTATTCGAAATGATACGAAACTTCACATATCATTTATATATTTTACGTGGGAAGGTTATCATGGAAGTCCATTCAAAAAATCATCGGAAAATTAGTTTCTATGAATCTTTTCGAAATGCAAGTTTTGTTCAAAAATCATATTATATTATACACTAGTTTCGGTCAAAAAAATCAAATTTAATTGGGGATTACTTGAAATGATACGAGACTTTTCAGATCATTTAATATGTTAAGAGGGAGTTTATGATGGAAGTCCATTCACAAAAATCATCGGAAAACTAGATTCTTTGAAATTTTTCGAAATGCAAGTTTCGGCCAAACAATTATAATATATTATACACTAGTTTATACTAGTTTCGGTCAAAAATAAAATTAAATCGGGGACTGTTTGAAATGATTCGAAACTTCACATATCATTTATATATTTCATGAGGGAAGGATATAATGGAAGTCCATGCAAAAACTCATCGGAAAATTAGATTTTATAAAACTTTTTGAAATGCATGTTTCGGTCAAAAATCATAGTATATTATTATACACTAGTTTCTGTCAAAAAAATAAAATTTAATTGGGGACTATTTGAAATGATACGAGACTTTTTAGATCATTTATATATGTTAAGAGGGAAGGTTATGATGGAAGTCCATGCAAAAAAATAATCTGAAAATTTGATTCTATGAAACTTTTCGAAATGTAAATTTCTACCAAAAACCCATAATATATTATACACTAGTTTATACTAGTTTCGTTCAAAAATCAAATTAAATCGGGGACTATTCGAAATGATTCGAAACATCGCATATCAATGATATATTTTACGAGGGAAGGTTATCATGGAAGTCCATGCAAAAATTCATATGAAAATTAGATTCTATAAAACTTTTCGAAATGCATGTTTCGGTCAAAAATCATAGTATATTATACACTAGTTTCGGTCAAAAAAATCAAATTTATTTGGGGATTACTTGAAATGATACGTGACTTTTCAGATCATTTAATATGTTAAGAGGGGAGGTTATGATAGAAGTCCATTCAATAAAATCATCGGAAAACTATATTCTTTGAAACTTTTCGAAATGCAAGTTTCGGCCAAACAATTATAATATATTATACACTAGTTTATACTAGTTTCGGTCAAAAATCAAATTTAATCGGGGACTGTTTGAAATGATTCGAAACTTCACATATCATTTATATATTTCACGAGGGAAGGATATAATGGAAGTCCATGCAAAAACTCATCGGAAAATTAGATTTTATAAAACTTTTTGAAATGCATGTTTCGGTCAAAAATCATAGTATATTATTATACACTAGTTTCGGTCAAAAAAATAAAATTTAATTGGGGACTA
Source organism: Lathyrus aphaca (assembly GCA_963966055.1). Classification (NCBI taxonomy): domain Eukaryota; kingdom Viridiplantae; phylum Streptophyta; class Magnoliopsida; order Fabales; family Fabaceae; genus Lathyrus; species Lathyrus aphaca. The sequence goes on from OZ014525.1 coordinate 500,701,053, forward strand.
TTTGAAATGATACAAGACTTTTTAGATCATTTATATATGTTAAGAAGGAAGGTTATAATGGAAGTCCATGCAAAAAAATAATCTGAAAATTTGATTCTATGAAACTTTTCGCAATGCAAGTTTCTACCAAAAAATCATAATATATTATACACCAGTTTATACTAGTTTCGGTCAAAAATCAAATTAAATCGGGGACTATTCGAAATGATTCGAAACATCGCATATCATTTATATATTTTACGAGGGAAGGTTATCATGGAAGTCCATGCAAAAAATCATATGAAAATTAGATTCTATGAAACTTTTCGAAATGCAAGTTTCTTTCAAAAATCATAGTATATTATACACTAGTTTCGGTAAAAAAACAAATTTAATTGGGGACTATTTGAAATGATACGAGACTTTTCAGATCATTTATATATGTTAAGAGGGAAGGTTATGATGGAAGTTCATGCAAAAAAATCATCAGAAAACTGGATTCTATGAAACTTTTCGAAATGCAAGTTTCGGTAAAAAAATCCTAATATATTATACACTAGTTTATACTAGTTTCGGTCAAAAATATGATTAAATCGAAGACTATTCGAAATGATACGAAACTTCACATATCATTTATATATTTTACGAGGGAAGGTTATCATGGAAGTCCATTCAAAAAATCATCGGAAAATTAGTTTCTATGAATCTTTTCGAAATGCAAGTTTTGTTCAAAAATCATATTATATTATACACTAGTTTCGGTCAAAAAAATCAAATTTAATTGGGGATTACTTGAAATGATACGAGACTTTTCAGATCATTTAATATGTTAAGAGGGAGGTTATGATGGAAGTCCATTCACAAAAATCATCGGAAAACTAGATTCTTTGAAATTTTTCGAAATGCAAGTTTCGGCCAAACAATTATAATATATTATACACTAGTTTATACTAGTTTCGGTCAAAAATAAAATTAAATCGGAGACTGTTTGAAATGATTCGAAACTTCACATATCATTTATATATTTCATGAGGGAAGGATATAATGGAAGTCCATGCAAAAACTCATCGGAAAATTAGATTTTATAAAACTTTTTGAAATGCATGTTTCGGTCAAAAATCATAGTATATTATTATACACTAGTTTCTGTCAAAAAAATAAAATTTAATTGGGGACTATTTGAAATGATACGAGACTTTTTAGATCATTTATATATGTTAAGAGGGAAGGTTATGATGGAAGTCCATGCAAAAAAATAATCTGAAAATTTGATTCTATGAAACTTTTCGAAATGCAAATTTCTACAAAAAACCCATAATATATTATACACTAGTTTATACTAGTTTCGTTCAAAAATCAAATTAAATCGGGGACTATTCGAAATGATTCGAAACATCGCATATCATTTATATATTTTATGAGGGAAGGTTATCATGGAAGTCCATGCAAAAATTCATATGAAAATTAGATTCATTGAAACTTTTCGAAATGCATGTTTCGGTCAAAAAACATAGTATATTATACACTAGTTTCGGTCAAAAAAATCAAATTTAATTGGGGATTACTTGAAATGATACGTGACTTTTCAGATCATTTAATATGTTAAGAGGGGAGGTTATGATAGAAGTCCATTCAATAAAATCATCGGAAAACTATATTCTTTGAAACTTTTCGAAATGCAAGTTTCGGCCAAACAATTATAATATTTTATACACTAGTTTATACTAGTTTCGGTCAAAAATCAAATTTAATCGGGGACTGTTTGAAATGATTCGAAACTTCACATATCATTTATATATTTCACGAGGGAAGGATATAATGGAAGTCCATGCAAAAACTCATCGGAAAATTAGATTTTATAAAACTTTTTGAAATGCATGTTTCGGTCAAAAATCATAGTATATTATTATACACTAGTTTCGGTCAAAAAAATAAAATTTAATTGGGGACTATTTGAAATGATACAAGACTTTTTAGATCATTTATATATGTTAAGAAGGAAGGTTATAATGGAAGTCCATGCAAAAAAATAATCTGAAAATTTGATTCTATGAAACTTTTCGCAATGCAAGTTTCTACCAAAAAATCATAATATATTATACACCAGTTTATACTAGTTTCGGTCAAAAATCAAATTAAATCGGGGACTATTCGAAATGATTCGAAACATCGCATATCATTTATATATTTTACGAGGGAAGGTTATCATGGAAGTCCATGCAAAAAATCATATGAAAATTAGATTCTATGAAACTTTTCGAAATGCAAGTTTCTTTCAAAAATCATAGTATATTATACACTAGTTTCGGTAAAAAAACAAATTTAATTGGGGACTATTTGAAATGATACGAGACTTTTCAGATCATTTATATATGTTAAGAGGGAAGGTTATGATGGAAGTTCATGCAAAAAAATCATCAGAAAACTGGATTCTATGAAACTTTTCGAAATGCAAGTTTCGGTAAAAAAATCCTAATATATTATACACTAGTTTATACTAGTTTCGGTGAAAAATATGATTAAATCGAAGACTATTCGAAATGATACGAAACTTCACATATCATTTATATATTTTACGAGGGAAGGTTATCATGGAAGTCCATTCAAAAAATCATCGGAAAATTAGTTTCTATGAATCTTTTCGAAATGCAAGTTTTGTTCAAAAATCATATTATATTATACACTAGTTTCGGTCAAAAAAATCAAATTTAATTGGGGATTACTTGAAATGATACGAGACTTTTCAGATCATTTAATATGTTAAGAGGGAGGTTATGATGGAAGTCCATTCACAAAAATCATCGGAAAACTAGATTCTTTGAAATTTTTCGAAATGCAAGTTTCGGCCAAACAATTATAATATATTATACACTAGTTTATACTAGTTTCGGTCAAAAATAAAATTAAATCGGAGACTGTTTGAAATGATTCGAAACTTCACATATCATTTATATATTTCATGAGGGAAGGATATAATGGAAGTCCATGCAAAAACTCATCGGAAAATTAGATTTTATAAAACTTTTTGAAATGCATGTTTCGGTCAAAAATCATAGTATATTATTATACACTAGTTTCTGTGAAAAAAATAAAATTTAATTGGGGACTATTTGAAATGATACGAGACTTTTTAGATCATTTATATATGTTAAGAGGGAAGGTTATGATGGAAGTCCATGCAAAAAAATAATCTGAAAATTTGATTCTATGAAACTTTTCGAAATGCAAATTTCTACAAAAAACCCATAATATATTATACACTAGTTTATACTAGTTTCGTTCAAAAATCAAATTAAATCGGGGACTATTCGAAATGATTCGAAACATCGCATATCATTTATATATTTTATGAGGGAAGGTTATCATGGAAGTCCATGCAAAAATTCATATGAAAATTAGATTCATTGAAACTTTTCGAAATGCATGTTTTTGTCAAAAATCATAGTATATTATACACTAGTTTCGGTCAAAAAAATCAAATTTAATTGGGGATTACTTGAAATGATACGTGACTTTTCAGATCATTTAATATGTTAAGAGGGGAGGTTATGATAGAAGTCCATTCAATAAAATCATCGGAAAACTATATTCTTTGAAACTTTTCGAAATGCAAGTTTCGGCCAAACAATTATAATATATTATACACTAGTTTATACTAGTTTCGGTCAAAAATCAAATTTAATCGGGGACTGTTTGAAATGATTCGAAACTTCACATATCATTTATATATTTCACGAGGGAAGGATATAATGGAAGTCCATGCAAAAACTCATCGGAAAATTAGATTTTATAAAACTTTTTGAAATGCATGTTTCGGTCAAAAATCATAGTATATTATTATACACTAGTTTCGGTCAAAAAAATAAAATTTAATTGGGGACTATTTGAAATGATACGAGACTTTTTAGATCATTTATATATGTTAAGTAGGAAGGTTATGATGGAAGTCCATGCAAAAAAATAATCTGAAAATTTGATTCTATGAAACTTTTCGCAATGCAAGTTTCCACCAAAAAATCATAATATATTATACACCAGTTTATACTAGTTTCGGTCAAAAATCAAATTAAATCGGGGACTATTCAAAATGATTCGAAACTTCGCATATCATTTATATATTTTACGAGGGAAGGTTATCATGGAAGTCCATGCAAAAAATCATATGAAAATTAGATTCTATGAAACTTTTCGAAATGCAAGTTTCTTTCAAAAATCATAGTATATTATACACTAGTTTCGGTAAAAAAACAAATTTAATTGGGGACTATTTGAAATGATACGAGACTTTTCAGATCATTTATATATGTTAAGAGGGAAGGTTATGATGGAAGTTCATGCAAAAAAATCATCAGAAAACTGGATTCTATGAAACTTTTCGAAATGCAAGTTTCGGTAAAAAAATCCTAATATATTATACACTAGTTTATACTAGTTTCGGTCAAAAATATGATTAAATCGAAGACTATTCGAAATGATACGAAACTTCACATATCATTTATATATTTTACGAGGGAAGGTTATCATGGAAGTCCATTCAAAAAATCATCGGAAAATTAGTTTCTATGAATCTTTTCGAAATGCAAGTTTTGTTCAAAAATCATATTATATTATACACTAGTTTCTGTCAAAAAAATCAAATTTAATTGGGGATTACTTGAAATGATACGAGACTTTTCAGATCATTTAATATGTTAAGAGGGAGGTTATGATGGAAGTCCATTCACAAAAATCATCGGAAAACTAGATTCTTTGAAATTTTTCGAAATGCAAGTTTCGGCCAAACAATTATAATATATTATACACTAGTTTATACTAGTTTCGGTCAAAAATAAAATTAAATCGGAGACTGTTTGAAATGATTCGAAACTTCACATATCATTTATATATTTCATGAGGGAAGGATATAATGGAAGTCCATGCAAAAACTCATCGGAAAATTAGATTTTATAAAACTTTTTGAAATGCATGTTTCAGTCAAAAATCATAGTATATTATTATACACTAGTTTCTGTCAAAAAAATAAAATTTAATTGGGGACTATTTGAAATGATACGAGACTTTTTAGATCATTTATATATGTTAAGAGGGAAGGTTATGATGGAAGTCCATGCAAAAAAATAATCTGAAAATTTGATTCTATGAAACTTTTCGAAATGCAAATTTCTACAAAAAACCCATAATATATTATACACTAGTTTATACTAGTTTCGTTCAAAAATCAAATTAAATCGGGGACTATTCGAAATGATTCGAAACATCGCATATCATTTATATATTTTACGAGGGAAGGTTATCATGGAAGTCCATACAAAAATTCATATGAAAATTAGATTCATTGAAACTTTTCGAAATGCATGTTTCGGTCAAAAATCATAGTATATTATACACTAGTTTCGGTCAAAAAAATCAAATTTAATTGGGGATTACTTGAAATGATACGTGACTTTTCAGATCATTTAATATGTTAAGAGGGGAGGTTATGATAGAAGTCCATTCAATAAAATCATCGGAAAACTATATTCTTTGAAACTTTTCGAAATGCAAGTTTCGGCCAAACAATTATAATATATTATACACTAGTTTATACTAGTTTCGGTCAAAAATCAAATTTAATCGGGGACTGTTTGAAATGATTCGAAACTTCACATATCATTTATATATTTCACGAGGGAAGGATATAATGGAAGTCCATGCAAAAACTCATCGGAAAATTAGATTTTATAAAACTTTTTGAAATGCATGTTTCGGTCAAAAATCATAGTATATTATTATACACTAGTTTCGGTCAAAAAAATAAAATTTAATTGGGGACTATTTGAAATGATACGAGACTTTTTAGATCATTTATATATGTTAAGTAGGAAGGTTATGATGGAAGTCCATGCAAAAAAATAATCTGAAAATTTGATTCTATGAAACTTTTCGCAATGCAAGTTTCCACCAAAAAATCATAATATATTATACACCAGTTTATACTAGTTTCGGTCAAAAATCAAATTAAATCGGGGACTATTCGAAATGATTCGAAACTTCGCATATCATTTATATATTTTACGAGGGAAGGTTATCATGGAAGTCCATGCAAAAAATCATATGAAAATTAGATTCTATGAAACTTTTCGAAATGCAAGTTTCTTTCAAAAATCATAGTATATTATACACTAGTTTCGGTAAAAAAACAAATTTAATTGGGGACTATTTGAAATGATACGAGACTTTTCAGATCATTTATATATGTTAAGAGGGAAGGTTATGATGGAAGTTCATGCAAAAAAATCATCAGAAAACTGGATTCTATGAAACTTTTCGAAATGCAAGTTTCGGTAAAAAAATCCTAATATATTATACACTAGTTTATACTAGTTTCGGTCAAAAATATGATTAAATCGAAGACTATTCGAAATGATACGAAACTTCACATATCATTTATATATTTTACGAGGGAAGGTTATCATGGAAGTCCATTCAAAAAATCATCGGAAAATTAGTTTCTATGAATCTTTTCGAAATGCAAGTTTTGTTCAAAAATCATATTATATTATACACTAGTTTCTGTCAAAAAAATCAAATTTAATTGGGGATTACTTGAAATGATACGAGACTTTTCAGATCATTTAATATGTTAAGAGGGAGGTTATGATGGAAGTCCATTCACAAAAATCATCGGAAAACTAGATTCTTTGAAATTTTTCGAAATGCAAGTTTCGGCCAAACAATTATAATATATTATACACTAGTTTATACTAGTTTCGGTCAAAAATAAAATTAAATCGGAGACTGTTTGAAATGATTCGAAACTTCACATATCATTTATATATTTCATGAGGGAAGGATATAATGGAAGTCCATGCAAAAACTCATCGGAAAATTAGATTTTATAAAACTTTTTGAAATGCATGTTTCGGTCAAAAATCATAGTATATTATTATACACTAGTTTCTGTCAAAAAAATAAAATTTAATTGGGGACTATTTGAAATGATACGAGACTTTTTAGATCATTTATATATGTTAAGAGGGAAGGTTATGATGGAAGTCCATGCAAAAAAATAATCTGAAAATTTGATTCTATGAAACTTTTCGAAATGCAAATTTCTACAAAAAACCCATAATATATTATACACTAGTTTATACTAGTTTCGTTCAAAAATCAAATTAAATCGGGGACTATTCGAAATGATTCGAAACATCGCATATCATTTATATATTTTACGAGGGAAGGTTATCATGGAAGTCCATACAAAAATTCATATGAAAATTAGATTCATTGAAACTTTTCGAAATGCATGTTTCGGTCAAAAATCATAGTATATTATACACTAGTTTCGGTCAAAAAAATCAAATTTAATTGGGGATTACTTGAAATGATACGTGACTTTTCAGATCATTTAATATGTTAAGAGGGGAGGTTATGATAGAAGTCCATTCAATAAAATCATCGGAAAACTATATTCTTTGAAACTTTTCGAAATGCAAGTTTCGGCCAAACAATTATAATATATTATACACTAGTTTATACTAGTTTCGGTCAAAAATCAAATTTAATCGGGGACTGTTTGAAATGATTCGAAACTTCACATATCATTTATATATTTCACGAGGGAAGGATATAATGGAAGTCCATGCAAAAACTCATCGGAAAATTAGATTTTATAAAACTTTTTGAAATGCATGTTTCGGTCAAAAATCATAGTATATTATTATACACTAGTTTCGGTCAAAAAAATAAAATTTAATTGGGGACTATTTGAAATGATACGAGACTTTTTAGATCATTTATATATGTTAAGTAGGAAGGTTATGATGGAAGTCCATGCAAAAAAATAATCTGAAAATTTGATTCTATGAAACTTTTCGCAATGCAAGTTTCCACCAAAAAATCATAATATATTATACACCAGTTTATACTAGTTTCGGTCAAAAATCAAATTAAATCGGGGACTATTCGAAATGATTCGAAACTTCGCATATCATTTATATATTTTACGAGGGAAGGTTATCATGGAAGTCCATGCAAAAAATCATATGAAAATTAGATTCTATGAAACTTTTCGAAATGCAAGTTTCTTTCAAAAATCATAGTATATTATACACTAGTTTCGGTAAAAAAACAAATTTAATTGGGGACTATTTGAAATGATACGAGACTTTTCAGATCATTTATATATGTTAAGAGGGAAGGTTATGATGGAAGTTCATGCAAAAAAATCATCAGAAAACTGGATTCTATGAAACTTTTCGAAATGCAAGTTTCGGTAAAAAAATCCTAATATATTATACACTAGTTTATACTAGTTTCGGTCAAAAATATGATTAAATCGAAGACTATTCGAAATGATACGAAACTTCACATATCATTTATATATTTTACGAGGGAAGGTTATCATGGAAGTCCATTCAAAAAATCATCGGAAAATTAGTTTCTATGAATCTTTTCGAAATGCAAGTTTTGTTCAAAAATCATATTATATTATACACTAGTTTCTGTCAAAAAAATCAAATTTAATTGGGGATTACTTGAAATGATACGAGACTTTTCAGATCATTTAATATGTTAAGAGGGAGGTTATGATGGAAGTCCATTCACAAAAATCATCGGAAAACTAGATTCTTTGAAATTTTTCGAAATGCAAGTTTCGGCCAAACAATTATAATATATTATACACTAGTTTATACTAGTTTCGGTCAAAAATAAAATTAAATCGGAGACTGTTTGAAATGATTCGAAACTTCACATATCATTTATATATTTCATGAGGGAAGGATATAATGGAAGTCCATGCAAAAACTCATCGGAAAATTAGATTTTATAAAACTTTTTGAAATGCATGTTTCGGTCAAAAATCATAGTATATTATTATACACTAGTTTCTGTCAAAAAAATAAAATTTAATTGGGGACTATTTGAAATGATACGAGACTTTTTAGATCATTTATATATGTTAAGAGGGAAGGTTATGATGGAAGTCCATGCAAAAAAATAATCTGAAAATTTGATTCTATGAAACTTTTCGAAATGCAAATTTCTACAAAAAACCCATAATATATTATACACTAGTTTATACTAGTTTCGTTCAAAAATCAAATTAAATCGGGGACTATTCGAAATGATTCGAAACATCGCATATCATTTATATATTTTACGAGGGAAGGTTATCATGGAAGTCCATACAAAAATTCATATGAAAATTAGATTCATTGAAACTTTTCGAAATGCATGTTTCGGTCAAAAATCATAGTATATTATACACTAGTTTCGGTCAAAAAAATCAAATTTAATTGGGGATTACTTGAAATGATACGTGACTTTTCAGATCATTTAATATGTTAAGAGGGGAGGTTATGATAGAAGTCCATTCAATAAAATCATCGGAAAACTATATTCTTTGAAACTTTTCGAAATGCAAGTTTCGGCCAAACAATTATAATATATTATACACTAGTTTATACTAGTTTCGGTCAAAAATCAAATTTAATCGGGGACTGTTTGAAATGATTCGAAACTTCACATATCATTTATATATTTCACGAGGGAAGGATATAATGGAAGTCCATGCAAAAACTCATCGGAAAATTAGATTTTATAAAACTTTTTGAAATGCATGTTTCGGTCAAAAATCATAGTATATTATTATACACTAGTTTCGGTCAAAAAAATAAAATTTAATTGGGGACTATTTGAAATGATACGAGACTTTTTAGATCATTTATATATGTTAAGTAGGAAGGTTATGATGGAAGTCCATGCAAAAAAATAATCTGAAAATTTGATTCTATGAAACTTTTCGCAATGCAAGTTTCCACCAAAAAATCATAATATATTATACACCAGTTTATACTAGTTTCGGTCAAAAATCAAATTAAATCGGGGACTATTCGAAATGATTCGAAACTTCGCATATCATTTATATATTTTACGAGGGAAGGTTATCATGGAAGTCCATGCAAAAAATCATATGAAAATTAGATTCTATGAAACTTTTCGAAATGCAAGTTTCTTTCAAAAATCATAGTATATTATACACTAGTTTCGGTAAAAAAACAAATTTAATTGGGGACTATTTGAAATGATACGAGACTTTTCAGATCATTTATATATGTTAAGAGGGAAGGTTATGATGGAAGTTCATGCAAAAAAATCATCAGAAAACTGGATTCTATGAAACTTTTCGAAATGCAAGTTTCGGTAAAAAAATCCTAATATATTATACACTAGTTTATACTAGTTTCGGTCAAAAATATGATTAAATCGAAGACTATTCGAAATGATACGAAACTTCACATATCATTTATATATTTTACGAGGGAAGGTTATCATGGAAGTCCATTCAAAAAATCATCGGAAAATTAGTTTCTATGAATCTTTTCGAAATGCAAGTTTTGTTCAAAAATCATATTATATTATACACTAGTTTCTGTCAAAAAAATCAAATTTAATTGGGGATTACTTGAAATGATACGAGACTTTTCAGATCATTTAATATGTTAATAGGGAGGTTATGATGGAAGTCCATTCACAAAAATCATCGGAAAACTAGATTCTTTGAAATTTTTCGAAATGCAAGTTTCGGCCAAACAATTATAATATATTATACACTAGTTTATACTAGTTTCGGTCAAAAATAAAATTAAATCGGAGACTGTTTGAAATGATTCGAAACTTCACATATCATTTATATATTTCATGAGGGAAGGATATAATGGAAGTCCATGCAAAAACTCATCGGAAAATTAGATTTTATAAAACTTTTTGAAATGCATGTTTCGGTCAAAAATCATAGTATATTATTATACACTAGTTTCTGTCAAAAAAATAAAATTTAATTGGGGACTATTTGAAATGATACGAGACTTTTTAGATCATTTATATATGTTAAGAGGGAAGGTTATGATGGAAGTCCATGCAAAAAAATAATCTGAAAATTTGATTCTATGAAACTTTTCGAAATGCAAATTTCTACCAAAAACCCATAATATATTATACACTAGTTTATACTAGTTTCGTTCAAAAATCAAATTAAATCGGGGACTATTCGAAATGATTCGAAACATCGCATATCATTTATATATTTTACGAGGGAAGGTTATCATGGAAGTCCATGCAAAAATTCATATGAAAATTAGATTCATTGAAACTTTTCGAAATGCATGTTTCGGTCAAAAATCATAGTATATTATACACTAGTTTCGGTCAAAAAAATCAAATTTAATTGGGGATTACTTGAAATGATACGTGACTTTTCAGATCATTTAATATGTTAAGAGGGGAGGTTATGATAGAAGTCCATTCAATAAAATCATCGGAAAACTATATTCTTTGAAACTTTTCGAAATGCAAGTTTCGGCCAAACAATTATAATATATTATACACTAGTTTATACTAGTTTCGGTCAAAAATCAAATTTAATCGGGGACTGTTTGAAATGATTCGAAACTTCACATATCATTTATATATTTCACGAGGGAAGGATATAATGGAAGTCCATGCAAAAACTCATCGGAAAATTAGATTTTATAAAACTTTTTGAAATGCATGTTTCGGTCAAAAATCATAGTATATTATTATACACTAGTTTCGGTCAAAAAAATAAAATTTAATTGGGGACTATTTGAAATGATACGAGACTTTTTAGATCATTTATATATGTTAAGTAGGAAGGTTATGATGGAAGTCCATGCAAAAAAATAATCTGAAAATTTGATTCTATGAAACTTTTCGCAATGCAAGTTTCCACCAAAAAATCATAATATATTATACACCAGTTTATACTAGTTTCGGTCAAAAATCAAATTAAATCGGGGACTATTCGAAATGATTCGAAACTTCGCATATCATTTATATATTTTACGAGGGAAGGTTATCATGGAAGTCCATGCAAAAAATCATATGAAAATTAGATTCTATGAAACTTTTCGAAATGCAAGTTTCTTTCAAAAATCATAGTATATTATACACTAGTTTCGGTAAAAAAACAAATTTAATTGGGGACTATTTGAAATGATACGAGACTTTTCAGATCATTTATATATGTTAAGAGGGAAGGTTATGATGGAAGTCCATGCAAAAAAATTATCAGAAAATTTGATTCTATGAAACTTTTCGAAATGCAAATTTCTACAAAAAACCCATAATATATTATACACTAGTTTATACTAGTTTCGTTCAAAAATCAAATTAAATCGGGGACTATTCGAAATGATTCGAAACATCGCATATCATTTATATATTTTACGAGGGAAGGTTATCATGGAAGTCCATGCAAAAATTCATATGAAAATTAGTTTCTATGAATCTTTTCGAAATGCAAGTTTTGGTCAAAAATCATAGTATATTATACACTAGTTTCGGTCAAAAAAATCAAATTTAATTGGGGATTACTTGAAATGATACGTGACTTTTCAGATCATTTAATATGTTAAGAGGGGAGGTTATGATAGAAGTCCATTCAATAAAATCATCGGAAAACTATATTCTTTGAAACTTTTCGAAATGCAAGTTTCGGCCAAACAATTATAATATATTATACACTAGTTTATACTAGTTTCGGTCAAAAATCAAATTTAATCGGGGACTGTTTGAAATGATTCGAAACTTCACATATCATTTATATATTTCACGAGGGAAGGATATAATGGAAGTCCATGCAAAAACTCATCGGAAAATTAGATTTTATAAAACTTTTTGAAATGCATGTTTCGGTCAAAAATCATAGTATATTATTATACACTAGTTTCTGTCAAAAAAATAAAATTTAATTGGGGACTATTTGAAATGATACGAGACTTTTTAGATCATTTATATATGTTAAGAGGGAAGGTTATGATGGAAGTCCATGCAAAAAAATAATCTGAAAATTTGATTCTATGAAACTTTTCGAAATGCAAATTTCTACAAAAAACCCATAATATATTATACACTAGTTTATACTAGTTTCGTTCAAAAATCAAATTAAATCGGGGACTATTCGAAATGATTCGAAACATCGCATATCATTTATATATTTTACGAGGGAAGGTTATCATGGAAGTCCATGCAAAAATTCATATGAAAATTAGATTCATTGAAACTTTTCGAAATGCATGTTTCGGTCAAAAATCATAGTATATTATACACTAGTTTCGGTCAAAAAAATCAAATTTAATTGGGGATTACTTGAAATGATACGTGACTTTTCAGATCATTTAATATGTTAAGAGGGGAGGTTATGATAGAAGTCCATTCAATAAAATCATCGGAAAACTATATTCTTTGAAACTTTTCGAAATGCAAGTTTCGGCCAAACAATTATAATATATTATACACTAGTTTATACTAGTTTCGGTTAAAAATCAAATTTAATCGGGGACTGTTTGAAATGATTCGAAACTTCACATATCATTTATATATTTCACGAGGGAAGGATATAATGGAAGTCCATGCAAAAACTCATCGGAAAATTAGATTTTATAAAACTTTTTGAAATGCATGTTTCGGTCAAAAATCATAGTATATTATTATACACTAGTTTCGGTCAAAAAAATAAAATTTAATTGGGGACTATTTGAAATGATACGAGACTTTTTATATCATTTATATATGTTAAGTAGGAAGGTTATGATGGAAGTCCATGCAAAAAAATAATCTGAAAATTTGATTCTATGAAACTTTTCGCAATGCAAGTTTCCACCAAAAAATCATAATATATTATACACCAGTTTATACTAGTTTCGGTCAAAAATCAAATTAAATCGGGGACTATTCGAAATGATTCGAAACTTCGCATATCATTTATATATTTTACGAGGGAAGGTTATCATGGAAGTCCATGCAAAAAATCATATGAAAATTAGATTCTATGAAACTTTTCGAAATGCAAGTTTCTTTCAAAAATCATAGTATATTATACACTAGTTTCGGTAAAAAAACAAATTTAATTGGGGACTATTTGAAATGATACGAGACTTTTCAGATCATTTATATATGTTAAGAGGGAAGGTTATGATGGAAGTTCATGCAAAAAAATTATCAGAAAACTGGATTCTATGAAACTTTTCGAAATGCAAGTTTCGGTAAAAAAATCCTAATATATTATACACTAGTTTATACTAGTTTCGGTCAAAAATATGATTAAATCGAAGACTATTCGAAATGATACGAAACTTCACATATCATTTATATATTTTACGAGGGAAGGTTATCATGGAAGTCCATTCAAAAAATCATAGGAAAATTAGTTTCTATGAATCTTTTCGAAATGCAAGTTTTGTTCAAAAATCATATTATATTATACACTAGTTTCTGTCAAAAAAATCAAATTTAATTGGGGATTACTTGAAATGATACGAGACTTTTCAGATCATTTAATATGTTAATAGGGAGGTTATGATGGAAGTCCATTCACAAAAATCATCGAAAAACTAGATTCTTTGAAATTTTTCGAAATGCAAGTTTCGGCCAAACAATTATAATATATTATACACTAGTTTATACTAGTTTCGGTCAAAAATAAAATTAAATCGGAGACTGTTTGAAATGATTCGAAACTTCACATATCATTTATATATTTCATGAGGGAAGGATATAATGGAAGTCCATGCAAAAACTCATCGGCAAATTAGATTTTATAAAACTTTTTGAAATGCATGTTTCGGTCAAAAATCATAGTATATTATTATACACTAGTTTCTGTCAAAAAAATAAAATTTAATTGGGGACTATTTGAAATGATACGAGACTTTTTAGATCATTTATATATGTTAAGAGGGAAGGTTATGATGGAAGTCCATGCAAAAAAATAATCTGAAAATTTGATTCTATGAAACTTTTCGAAATGCAAATTTCTACCAAAAACCCATAATATATTATACACTAGTTTATACTAGTTTCGTTCAAAAATCAAATTAAATCGGGGACTATTCGAAATGATTCGAAACATCGCATATCATTTATATATTTTACGAGGGAAGGTTATCATGGAAGTCCATGCAAAAATTCATATGAAAATTAGATTCATTGAAACTTTTCGAAATGCATGTTTCGGTCAAAAATCATAGTATATTATACACTAGTTTCGGTCAAAAAAATCAAATTTAATTGGGGATTACTTGAAATGATACGTGACTTTTCAGATCATTTAATATGTTAAGAGGGGAGGTTATGATAGAAGCCCATTCAATAAAATCATCGGAAAACTATATTCTTTGAAACTTTTCGAAATGCAAGTTTCGGCCAAACAATTATAATATATTATACACTAGTTTATACTAGTTTCGGTCAAAAATCAAATTTAATCGGGGACTGTTTGAAATGATTCGAAACTTCACATATCATTTATATATTTCACGAGGGAAGGATATAATGGAAGTCCATGCAAAAACTCATCGGAAAATTAGATTTTATAAAACTTTTTGAAATGCATGTTTCGGTCAAAAATCATAGTATATTATTATACACTAGTTTCGGTCAAAAAAATAAAATTTAATTGGGGACTATTTGAAATGATACGAGACTTTTTAGATCATTTATATATGTTAAGTAGGAAGGTTATGATGGAAGTCCATGCAAAAAAATAATCTGAAAATTTGATTCTATGAAACTTTTCGCAATGCAAGTTTCCACCAAAAAATCATAATATATTATACACCAGTTTATACTAGTTTCGGTCAAAAATCAAATTAAATCGGGGACTATTCGAAATGATTCGAAACTTCGCATATCATTTATATATTTTACGAGGGAAGGTTATCATGGAAGTCCATGCAAAAAATCATATGAAAATTAGATTCTATGAAACTTTTCGAAATGCAAGTTTCTTTCAAAAATCATAGTATATTATACACTAGTTTCGGTAAAAAAACAAATTTAATTGGGGACTATTTGAAATGATACGAGACTTTTCAGATCATTTATATATGTTAAGAGGGAAGGTTATGATGGAAGTTCATGCAAAAAAATTATCAGAAAACTGGATTCTATGAAACTTTTCGAAATGCAAGTTTCGGTAAAAAAATCCTAATATATTATACACTAGTTTATACTAGTTTCGGTCAAAAATATGATTAAATCGAAGACTATTCGAAATGATACGAAACTTCACATATCATTTATATATTTTACGAGGGAAGGTTATCATGGAATTCCATTCAAAAAATCATCGGAAAATTAGTTTCTATGAATCTTTTCGAAATGCAAGTTTTGTTCAAAAATCATATTATATTATACACTAGTTTCTGTCAAAAAAATCAAATTTAATTGGGGATTACTTGAAATGATACGAGACTTTTCAGATCATTTAATATGTTAATAGGGAGGTTATGATGGAAGTCCATTCACAAAAATCATCGGAAAACTAGATTCTTTGAAATTTTTCGAAATGCAAGTTTCGGCCAAACAATTATAATATATTATACACTAGTTTATACTAGTTTCGGTCAAAAATAAAATTAAATCGGAGACTGTTTGAAATGATTCGAAACTTCACATATCATTTATATATTTCATGAGGGAAGGATATAATGGAAGTCCATGCAAAAACTCATCGGAAAATTAGATTTTATAAAACTTTTTGAAATGCATGTTTCGGTCAAAAATCATAGTATATTATTATACACTAGTTTCTGTCAAAAAAATAAAATTTAATTGGGGACTATTTGAAATGATACGAGACTTTTTAGATCATTTATATATGTTAAGAGGGAAGGTTATGATGGAAGTCCATGCAAAAAAATAATCTGAAAATTTGATTCTATGAAACTTTTCGAAATGCAAATTTCTACCAAAAACCCATAATATATTATACACTAGTTTATACTAGTTTCGTTCAAAAATCAAATTAAATCGGGGACTATTCGAAATGATTCGAAACATCGCATATCATTTATATATTTTACGAGGGAAGGTTATCATGGAAGTCCATGCAAAAATTCATATGAAAATTAGATTCATTGAAACTTTTCGAAATGCATGTTTCGGTCAAAAATCATAGTATATTATACACTAGTTTCGGTCAAAAAAATCAAATTTAATTGGGGATTACTTGAAATGATACGTGACTTTTCAGATCATTTAATATGTTAAGAGGGGAGGTTATGATAGAAGTCCATTCAATAAAATCATCGGAAAACTATATTCTTTGAAACTTTTCGAAATGCAAGTTTCGGCCAAACAATTATAATATATTATACACTAGTTTATACTAGTTTCGGTCAAAAATCAAATTTAATCGGGGACTGTTTGAAATGATTCGAAACTTGACATATCATTTATATATTTCACGAGGGAAGGATATAATGGAAGTCCATGCAAAAACTCATCGGAAAATTAGATTTTATAAAACTTTTTGAAATGCATGTTTCGGTCAAAAATCATAGTATATTATTATACACTAGTTTCGGTCAAAAAAATAAAATTTAATTGGGGACTATTTGAAATGATACGAGACTTTTTAGATCATTTATACATGTTAAGAAGGAAGGTTATGATGGAAGTCCATGCAAAAAAATAATCTGAAAATTTGATTCTATGAATCTTTTCGCAATGCAAGTTTCTACCAAAAAATCATAATATATTATACACCAGTTTATACTAGTTTCGGTCAAAAATCAAATTAAATCGGGGACTATTCGAAATGATTCGAAACTTCGCATATCATTTATATATTTTACGAGGGAAGGTTATCATGGAAGTCCATGCAAAAAATCATATGAAAATTAGATTCTATGAAACTTTTCGAAATGCAAGTTTCTTTCAAAAATCATAGTATATTATACACTAGTTTCGGTAAAAAAACAAATTTAATTGGGGACTATTTGAAATGATACGAGACTTTTCAGATCATTTATATATGTTAAGAGGGAAGGTTATGATGGAAGTTCATGCAAAAAAATTATCAGAAAACTGGATTCTATGAAACTTTTCGAAATGCAAGTTTCGGTAAAAAAATCCTAATATATTATACACTAGTTTATACTAGTTTCGGTCAAAAATCAAATTAAATCGGGGACTATTCGAAATGATTCGAAACATCGCATATCATTTATATATTTTACGAGGGAAGGTTATCATGGAAGTCCATTCAAAAAATCATATGAAAATTAGATTCATTGAAACTTTTCGAAATGCATGTTTCGGTCAAAAATCATAGTATATTATACACTAGTTTCGGTCAAAAAAATCAAATTTAATTGGGGATTACTTGAAATGATACGTGACTTTTCAGATCATTTAATATGTTAAGAGGGGAGGTTATGATAGAAGTCCATTCAATAAAATCATCG
This sequence comes from Lathyrus aphaca, assembly GCA_963966055.1. Classification (NCBI taxonomy): domain Eukaryota; kingdom Viridiplantae; phylum Streptophyta; class Magnoliopsida; order Fabales; family Fabaceae; genus Lathyrus; species Lathyrus aphaca. Next base: position 500,719,286 of record OZ014525.1, read on the forward strand.
GAAAACTATATTCTTTGAAACTTTTCGAAATGCAAGTTTCGGCCAAACAATTATAATATATTATACACTAGTTTATACTAGTTTCGGTCAAAAATCAAATTTAATCGGGGACTGTTTGAAATGATTCGAAACTTGACATATCATTTATATATTTCACGAGGGAAGGATATAATGGAAGTCCATGCAAAAACTCATCGGAAAATTAGATTTTATAAAACTTTTTGAAATGCATGTTTCGGTCAAAAATCATAGTATATTATTATACACTAGTTTCTGTCAAAAAAATAAAATTTAATTGGGGACTATTTGAAATGATACGAGACTTTTTAGATCATTTATATATGTTAAGAGGGAAGGTTATGATGGAAGTCCATGCAAAAAAATAATCTGAAAATTTGATTCTATGAAACTTTTCGAAATGCAAATTTCTACCAAAAACCCATAATATATTATACACTAGTTTATACTAGTTTCGTTCAAAAATCAAATTAAATCGGGGACTATTCGAAATGATTCGAAACATCGCATATCATTTATATATTTTACGAGGGAAGGTTATCATGGAAGTCCATGCAAAAATTCATATGAAAATTAGATTCTATGAAACTTTTCGAAATGCAAGTTTCTTTCAAAAATCATAGTATATTATACACTAGTTTCGGTAAAAAAACAAATTTAATTGGGGACTATTTGAAATGATACGAGACTTTTCAGATCATTTATATATGTTAAGAGGGAAGGTTATGATGGAAGTTCATGCAAAAAAATTATCAGAAAACTGGATTCTATGAAACTTTTCGAAATGCAAGTTTCGGTAAAAAAATCCTAATATATTATACACTAGTTTATACTAGTTTCGGTCAAAAATATGATTAAATCGAAGACTATTCGAAATGATACGAAACTTCACATATCATTTATATATTTTACGAGGGAAGGTTATCATGGAAGTCCATTCAAAAAATCATCGGAAAATTAGTTTCTATGAATCTTTTCGAAATGCAAGTTTTGTTCAAAAATCATATTATATTATACACTAGTTTCTGTCAAAAAAATCAAATTTAATTGGGGATTACTTGAAATGATACGAGACTTTTCAGATCATTTAATATGTTAAGAGGGAGGTTATGATGGAAGTCCATTCACAAAAATCATCGGAAAACTAGATTCTTTGAAATTTTTCGAAATGCAAGTTTCGGCCAAACAATTATAATATATTATACACTAGTTTATACTAGTTTCGGTCAAAAATAAAATTAAATCGGAGACTGTTTGAAATGATTCGAAACTTCACATATCATTTATATATTTCATGAGGGAAGGATATAATGGAAGTCCATGCAAAAACTCATCGGAAAATTAGATTTTATAAAACTTTTTGAAATTCATGTTTCGGTCAAAAATCATAGTATATTATTATACACTAGTTTCGGTCAAAAAAATAAAATTTAATTGGGGACTATTTGAAATGATACGAGACTTTTTAGATCATTTATATATGTTAAGTAGGAAGGTTATGATGGAAGTCCATGCAAAAAAATAATCTGAAAATTTGATTCTATGAAACTTTTCGCAATGCAAGTTTCCACCAAAAAATCATAATATATTATACACCAGTTTATACTAGTTTCGGTCAAAAATCAAATTAAATCGGGGACTATTCGAAATGATTCGAAACTTCGCATATCATTTATATATTTTACGAGGGAAGGTTATCATGGAAGTCCATGCAAAAAATCATATGAAAATTAGATTCTATGAAACTTTTCGAAATGCATGTTTCTTTCAAAAATCATAGTATATTATACACTAGTTTCGGTAAAAAAACAAATTTAATTGGGGACTATTTGAAATGATACGAGACTTTTCAGATCATTTATATATGTTAAGAGGGAAGGTTATGATGGAAGTTCATGCAAAAAAATTATCAGAAAACTGGATTCTATGAAACTTTTCGAAATGCAAGTTTCGGTAAAAAAATCCTAATATATTATACACTAGTTTATACTAGTTTCGGTCAAAAATATGATTAAATCGAAGACTATTCGAAATGATACGAAACTTCACATATCATTTATATATTTTACGAGGGAAGGTTATCATGGAAGTCCATTCAAAAAATCATCGGAAAATTAGTTTCTATGAATCTTTTCGAAATGCAAGTTTTGTTCAAAAATCATATTATATTATACACTAGTTTCTGTCAAAAAAATCAAATTTAATTGGGGATTACTTGAAATGATACGAGACTTTTCAGATCATTTAATATGTTAAGAGGGAGGTTATGATGGAAGTCCATTCACAAAAATCATCGGAAAACTAGATTCTTTGAAATTTTTCGAAATGCAAGTTTCGGCCAAACAATTATAATATATTATACACTAGTTTATACTAGTTTCGGTCAAAAATAAAATTAAATCGGAGACTGTTTGAAATGATTCGAAACTTCACATATCATTTATATATTTCATGAGGGAAGGATATAATGGAAATCCATGCAAAAACTCATCGGAAAATTAGATTTTATAAAACTTTTTGAAATGCATGTTTCGGTCAAAAATCATAGTATATTATTATACACTAGTTTCTGTCAAAAAAATAAAATTTAATTGGGGACTATTTGAAATGATACGAGACTTTTTAGATCATTTATATATGTTAAGAGGGAAGGTTATGATGGAAGTCCATGCAAAAAAATAATCTGAAAATTTGATTCTATGAAACTTTTCGAAATGCAAATTTCTACCAAAAACCCATAATATATTATACACTAGTTTATACTAGTTTCGTTCAAAAATCAAATTAAATCGGGGACTATTCGAAATGATTCGAAACATCGCATATCATTTATATATTTTACGAGGGAAGGTTATCATGGAAGTCCATGCAAAAATTCATATGAAAATTAGATTCATTGAAACTTTTCGAAATGCATGTTTCGGTCAAAAATCATAGTATATTATACACTAGTTTCGGTCAAAAAAATCAAATTTAATTGGGGATTACTTGAAATGATACGTGACTTTTCAGATCATTTAATATGTTAAGAGGGGAGGTTATGATAAAAGCCCATTCAATAAAATCATCAGAAAAACTATATTCTTTGAAACTTTTCGAAATGCAAGTTTCGGCCAAACAATTATAATATATTATACACTAGTTTATACTAGTTTCGGTTAAAAATCAAATTTAATCGGGGACTGTTTGAAATGATTCGAAACTTCACATATCATTTATATATTTCACGAGGGAAGGATATAATGGAAGTCCATGCAAAAACTCATCGGAAAATTAGATTTTATAAAACTTTTTGAAATGCATGTTTCGGTCAAAAATCATAGTATATTATTATACACTAGTTTCGGTCAAAAAAATAAAATTTAATTGGGGACTATTTGAAATGATACGAGACTTTTGAGATCATTTATACATGTTAAGAAGGAAGGTTATGATGGAAGTCCATGCAAAAAAATAATCTGAAAATTTGATTCTATGAATCTTTTCGCAATGCAAGTTTCTACCAAAAAATCATAATATATTATACACCAGTTTATACTAGTTTTGGTCAAAAATCAAATTAAATCGGGGACTATTCGAAATGATTCGAAACTTCTCATATCATTTATATATTTTACGAGGGAAGGTTATCATGGAAGTCCATGCAAAAAATCATATGAAAATTAGATTCTATGAAACTTTTCGAAATGCAAGTTTCTTTCAAAAATCATAGTATATTATACACTAGTTTCGGTAAAAAAACAAATTTAATTGGGGACTATTTGAAATGATA